>JAUDYJ010000002.1:230243738-231668738 GCA_030761175.1 Masticophis lateralis
TGTGGGTGTGGCTTGGTGGGCATGGCATGGCTTGGTGGGCATGGCTTGGTGGGTGTGGCAGGGGAAGGATACTGTAAAATCTCCATTTCCTCCCGATTAGCTGGGACTTGGGAGGCAGAGAATAGATTGGGGTGGGGCCAATCAGAGGTGGTATTTACCAGTTTTCTGAACTACTCAAAATTTCCACTACCGGTTTTCCAGAACTGGTCAAAACCTGCTGAAACTCTCCTCTGTATCAGACTCTTCAAAACTGAACAGTTAAGAAAAATACCATGGTCTATGGGCTTCTATTTGAGCTAAACTTTCTCCATCCACAGAGCTCTATTGAAATGAAACTAGAAAACCGAATTTCTTGTGATACTGTGAAACAAAAAAGCTACCATTGTTCTCCCAACAACAATTCCTTTCTTCTGCCTGTATCTTTTAAATAAACAAAGAAACAGAACCTGAATTTTTTATTTATTTATTTGTCAAGAACGTATTAGGTAATAAGTATAAGCATGGATTGGATACATAAATTAGATACAAATAGAAGAAACATTAGGACAGGGACAGTAGGCACACTGGTGCTCTTATGTGTGCCCCTTACAGACCTCTTAGGAATGGGGTGAGGTCAACAGTAAACAGACTTGTTAAAATTGCTTAACGCATTGTAAGCCACCCTGAGTCTCCAGAGAAGGGTGGCATATAAATCTAATTTTTAAAAAAATGGGGGGGGGGGAAGTTGGGATATAATAATAATAATAATAATGCTGGCAGCAACCCATATCAACCATTAGCACCAGTCAATGGTATTTGTGACACATTTTTAAATGTCCAGTTGACCGAGTTTCATTTTTAATGAACAAAAGAGAACAACAACAACAACAACAACAACAATAATAATAATAATAATAATAATAATAATAATAATAATATAATTGTCCTAAGACTGTTACCCTTTGCCAACATCTGTCTGTCTACAGAAAGATGAGCGGTTTCTTCCTGGGATCTAATTCAGTAGATTTATCGACTACAATTACCGGGCTTTGATCACACCAGAATCGGTGGTGTACTGCATGGGGTGTAGCTGTCCTTTTCCAATTCACTCTTCTTATCAGGATACATGTCTGTTGATTTGTGGGAAGCTGGCTGTTTTTCGTTCCTGACAAACTCCAGTGATTAAAATGTAGTGGCTTTCTCTAGTTTCCCTGATAAAGGTGACAGCTGCCGAGTTTCCAGTGTTAGTGGATATGGTCCATGCAGATTGCTTTTTAATGAAAGCAATACATTATCTTACCCATAGACCTTGCCGCCTTACCACCTTAATGTATTCTAGCTTGGCACCACATTAATCTATAAATTAGGTATATTAAAGATTCTTCTTAGTATTTAGCCTAACTTTAAACAGGTTTTTAACACTGACCTTTAACTTTTTTTCCTCAGCAATTCCACAACTTGGATTTTTTTCTTCTTTATGTTATGTAATCTCTTCACAGGCACTGCTGTTTGGAACATGACATTCCTTTCAAGGAGGCTATTGAAATATTATTTATTAAATTTATATGCTGACCCTCTTACAGATAAGTGACTGGGCAGCTTACGGACATAAAACCTTAAAAATAGAATCAATTAAAATTAGTTATAATACTATATAGAAACTAGAACCAAGGAAAAACAACCAATACACCTGATACACTCATCCAAGTATTGAATAATACTGCACTGGCAAATTTGAAAAGAGATTTTGAGTTACACTGTAGAGGAAACAATGTAAAACAAGGTGCCTTGTGGAGCATAAAGTTTCCACATCCAAATGGTCAGAGTCAGTAGTTGATTCCACTTATCTTCGCTAACAGTTCGGAACTGCATACACGTTCTTGCTTTGCTAGCATGTGGTGCTTCTGCACATGCGCAGAGCATCCATGATGACATCTGGGTGGGTGGATAAAACCTCCCGCCGCCACCACTACCAGTTCGCATGAACTGGGGCGAACCAGTAGAAACTCACCACTGGTCAGAGTGACATCATTTCCTGTCTATGTCGAGCCCACCTCTTCACTAGTATGCAAGCCACATAATCTATATATTTTACATTCTGAGCTATTTCAAGCACAGCTTTCCATCATTCATCACAATGCTAGATTAAAATGCCATTTTTAAATGTTACATTGTAGTTGATAAGGGAAACGATTGTTGAGCTTTTATCTGATAAAATAATACCTAATAAATCTCCTGCTAGGTCTAAGAGGGAAGCTTCCTGCAATGTATTCCATGTATAAATATTTCCAAACTAAGAGTACCACCTGCACATGATTTTTTTTATAAAGCGAGTTGCATTATTGTCAATGGTCATACTTTTCAATCTGTTAATGATTTTATAAGAATAATTACCTGCATGATGCTGTACATTATAAAAATGTATTCATTCATTTGAAAAGTAATTCTATAAGTTTTTGTTGCTATAGTCAATGAAACAAAGAAAGGTTAAAAGCAAGCATAAATGCCCAAAATTAATTAAACTGGAGAAATTATCCAGCTTCACCCTTCAATATATATGTCATTATTATGTCTGATACAGCTTGAAAAAGATTTATAAAAAGAAAAATACATAATTGTAGCATTTAGCATGTTTTTCCTCTCCTAAATGAAGCAGATCTTCTGAATTAAAGCATCTATTTTTTTTTGTTACAGAGGAACACTAAATGAGGATTATGAAAAGATAAAACCATTGGTTTACATTTACTTTCATATCACTGCACCAACATTTAAATTCTTTACCAGACCTATTGATTCTACTCCAAGTTGGAACCTCAGGTTACTTTAAAGATTGGTAGCAAAAAACATTCTACAAAGCTGATCATATCAAAATTTCCTACACTTTTTTCATCTCAAGTAAGTGCAGGTAAAAGAATCAATTTAAATCCTCTGTCTGTATTTAATATTTATAGGCCGTTCTAACTTATCCCCCAAAATTTAATATTGCAAACAATCATATTTTTCCAAAGTGTTTCTGATCAACAGATTTTTTGAAAAGCAGAACAGTTTAAGAAGTAGAACAGTTTTTAAAACCTAAAATATTTCATAATATTATGTTCATATTAAAAATATGCAAAACAGGGTCCAGAAAATCTATTTTAAATATCCCATCTAAATTTCTTTCTATCCTTTCCTAGTATACTCTAAGAAAGCGTGCCAAAATATATTGAATGAAATGAATGGTACATCATTTTCAGTGATAGCTGTTTCTTAATATCATTAACATACCAAATTGCCCTTTGCAGATGATTTTTCCTATCTCATTCTAATGTCATTGACAAAACAGAAATGTAAAATTCAGCATATTTTGATGATAATTAATTCAGCTTGGGATAGGGACTGGGGATAACAAGTGCTGATTTTACTCGCATAACAACAGCTCCCTCTACTGTTTTTCTTTGTAGAAATTTATAAGAGGATTTATTTATTTTTTTACTGTTTCACACATCAGGCGTTTGAAGGACTCCTTTGTTTCGGAATCATCTGTCTAAAACTTGAACAGCTTCAATTACACATCTGAAAAAAATTTCATTTCATCTATTTTGTCTTCTAAAGGATCCAGGATGACTTTTTCACAATCCTTATCTGGCATCTTCCAAATATGCTGGAACTGGATTTTCAACGTTGCCAGCTCCTAAAATTTTGGCCAGGGAGTCTGGAAGCTGCAGTCTAAATACATTTGGGACACCCTAGTTGAGAGAGGCTGAGTTAGGAAAAAATAAGTTTTCTGCATTGCCGAGTTCCTTCCTTTGACCTTTTTGCTGGAGGATTCTTTTATCCATTCCAGTGTTATAAAACAGAAGATATTCCAGCTGCAAAAAAGACAGCTGCAGGACTGGGGAAGCAGGTTAGAATTACAGGTAGTAATTTTAAGCAACAACTGATTGCTTTGCAACTGGTCAAAATTATGACAACCCCCCCTCACCAAAAGCTACTTTAACCTGGTTCTGAAGTTCCGACAACTGCACACACCCCTGTGATCACAGGACTGCATTTCAGGTGCTTGGCAACTGGCTTACTGTTATGGCCAGATGTAGCATTCCACAGTCATGTGACCATGATTTAAAACTTTTTTTTTTGCCAACTTTGGCCTGTTTGGTTGGTTTCCATTTTAAAAAATGCTTATAGGACTACCTGTAAGTAGCTTACCCAGGTAAATCCAGTGAGGACTATTCCTTTTTTAATCCAAGATATGCTTGAATTTCCATGGAGTTATGGACTTAAACTGATCACTGGGGAAACTTTAAAACCTAAATGACACAATCCAAATCACTGCTGCACCTGATTTTTGTAGAACGAAGTTCTTTAGGAAAACTTCCTATATTGCAGGAAATGTAGGGACAGTTAAGAAAAAAGTGTTTGATAACTTCAGGTACGCCTCCTTAGCAGGGGTGAAATAAAAGAAATGACCGGATTGCCTGATGGAGGCGGGTGGTTCGGAGAACCGGTGGCAAAAATCCCTGTCCCCCCCACCATGCCCAGTTGAGCCGCGCAATCATCAAAGGTTTTTGTTTTTATTTTTAAAAGCATTGTTTCTACAACCTCTTCAGAGGTTGTAGAAAAAATGCTTTTAAAAGCCCCAGGGACTTTTAAAATGCTTTTAAAAGCCTCTGAGGGACTTTTTTTCTTTTAAAAGCCTCTGACGATCCAAGCTGAGTTGCCTGAGCGGCAGAGGCTTTTTTTTTCTTTTAAAAACATTTTTTTTACAGCCTCTTTGGCCAAAGAGGTTGTAAAAAAAAATGCTTTTAAAAGCCTCTGACAATCCGAGCTGAGTTGCCTGATCGGCAGAGGCTTTTAAAAGAAAAAAAGCCTCTGCCGATCAGGCAACTCAGCTGGGATTGTCAGAGACTTTTGAAAGCATTCTTTTACAACCTCACCAAAGAGGTTGTAGAAAAAATGTTTTTAAAAGTAAAAAAAAGAAAAAAATTGGCCACGCCCACCCAGTCACATTACCCCCTCACTAAGCCATACCCACAGAACCAGTAGAAACAAATTTTAGATTTCACCACTGCTCCTTAGGCTATGTAATAGTAAGGTGTGATTATTGCGCTAAATTTCATAAAAATATAGGAATGTCTCCCTTTATCTTAGAGAGAACAAGGGAGAGTCTCATCTGAGGGACTTTCTCAAGTTATAGTTCTGTCCTAGACTCAGGTTTCTTATATCTTCATTCTTTTTTGTCTTCTATTTTTTTCTTTTATTGTCTTCATTCTCCCATTGTTGCAGTTCTTCCTCCTGTTATTATAACAAGTTATTGTTTCTACCAGGGGTGGGTTCTGCTTACCTTTACTACCAGTTTGCATGTATAGATCACAGATGATGACATCCGGGGTGGTGGGCGGGGCCTTCCGCTGGTTTTACTACCGGTTCTTGCGACCCGGTCCGAACCTGGGGCAACCCATCACTGGTTTTTACCCATTATACCTTTTGATTATTTATTGTTTGTGTGCTTAATATTTGTGTACGGAAAGTTGAAGCAATATGGACTACTTAATTCTTATTTGCTGAATTCTGCTTTTCTTGATATTTTGACTCTTTTTTCCTCACCTTCTCAGACAATATATTTGGTTTTAGCCAGCATAAAAATATGAGCAGGTTTTAGGAATAAATTATACATTCTCTTTGGCAACTGGTCTTTGGCAGTTCCAAACAATTAGAAATACTTTACGAAATGACTGCAGAGAGTAAAAAGTGTGGATTTTATGCATTCATACAGTAGGGCCAAAAATATTTCTTGGCAGACTGAGTTGCAAGCCTTTTCCATTCAGTTACATTATTCTGATTTTCTAAAATGTTTGTAGGACTAGACCAGTCTTGTTTTCCTTAGTGACCTGGTTATACAGGAATTATTGAGTAAATAATTTCTGTAATGCACTGTTCACATTATCACCAGTGAACTCAGCTTTTAGGATTTCATTGAAGATTTCAGGAGATACAGATCTGCAAAGTCCCAAGTGGACAAGATTGGTCCTCAAGTTCAAGCTTCAAGTTCAAATATTGGTCCCAAACAGTGGTAGGTTTCTACCGGTTCGCCCCAATTCAAGTGACCAATAGTGGTGGTGGGGGAGGCTCAGCCCACCCACCCAAAAGTCATCACAGATGCTCTGCGCATGCGCAGAAGCACCCCATGCGCACTCATAGTTCTGAACCGGTAGCGAAGGTAAGTGGAACGCACTACTACTCCCAAAGATTTGTGGTTTTTTTTTTTTTTTTTGAGTGACCATTTCTGGCTGATAAATTTCCCTGCACTAAATGGTAACTGTTTGCCTTAGCCGCTATGTTCCTGGAATAAAATGGAGGCACTCTTTTAGCAGGCCAGTTTGAGCATGGTGGCACTATTAAATAAATTAAATGGGTTTTTTGCAGCCAGGTTCACCTATTTATTAATAGATGGTTGTCCTTTAAAGGTTAAAGAAAGGTACTTGATATGATTTTATCATCAAAAGAACTGAACTTAAATTGTGAGGGCGTTTTTGGAGTCCAAATAAATGTATCATCATCATCATCATCAAGCAAAAATGATACTACAACCAATCAGTAGTTAATTTTCAGCATCAGACTTTCTGGGAATGAAATAAGGGCTAAAAAATGTACCTGCTGGAGAACCCTGTAACTTGCAGGCTATGGATCAGATCTTCTCCTAATATACTCTAGAAATTGTAATGGGTAGAAGGAATGACCTTGAGGAATAAGAGGAACAGCCGCTACTAAAACACAGTCAACTAAAGAAACCTAGCTCTTTTCACTGAGTAGCCTGAAATACAGACGGAATATCCTGCAAATTGTTGCTACAGTGTCTCAGGATAGGATTTGCTTAAACAGTTTAGAGCCAAACTGGCATAAGGGTAAGGTAGGACCTTCGTAAAATTTAAGGACAAATTGTGCCTTGTTTCACTTTCACAAATCAGATCAGTCCCTATTTTCTTTTTATTCCCACATAGTTGAAGCTGAATTACACCTTCACTACTTATTACTCTATATGCACTTATTTCTTTTTAATATGGAAATTTCTTTGCAATCATTATCTAGCTCATTTTTGGTAACTCAGAGAGAGAAAGCTCTTGCCCAACACATATGAGATAAAAAATTGCAAGTGACTGGATGAAAATAACCCTATTTATTACTGTTATAATTTTGTCTTTTAATTATTTAGAATTAAATAGAATATGTATTAATGACTCTAGCATGTGTCAAATAGCAAGTAATTTCAATAAATGCCTCTTACAATTAAATATTTTTTTTTACATAGGACTTTATGAAACAATGTAAAACTACTTGATGTAAATAACAATAATTTACTACAAGATTGTTTGTATCTTCCTGCTCTAATTTAATGGCTGAATTCCAGCCAGGGCTATTATTCCTGAATTTCCTTTGCATGTGAAAACAGGATGTGACAACCTCCTAATATTATTAAGCAAACATTTTAGCTGCTTGTTACTGTAATATTGCGTGAATGGATTGAAATGCTCCAGCCAATTAGCCGATTCTAGTCAAAGGTTAGAGAACAAGTAACCAGGGACTACAGTAGCCAAGCGTGAAATAACACGTTCCAGTGCCAACAGCTTTGATTGCATCTGAAAGGAGAAGGGAAACAATGCAGTTTACGGAACAAAATCCTTTGTACCTGGTGTTGTTTTTCATCCTTCTCTATCAAGAGAGTGGGCTGCCTGCCTCAAAAGGTCTTCCAAGTAGAGATTACTGTAGTGAGGAAATCTTCTGCGAGTCTGAAAACTCAATCCACAGAAGCCTGCTTAGTTGAATTATCTGCCTCCCCTCAGGACCACCTAGCCATCTGCCCTGCCTCGGTATGCTTATTGGTTTTTAAATAACATTTAAGCTCTTTGCATTTCGCATAGAAAGCAGTTTGGGAGAAGAGACAGCCTGAAAAGCAGAATATAAATAATGATAACAATGAGTGATAAATAAACGTTAAACAAGTGTGGATTCCATTAGCATGTTTTATGGACACATCCAAAAAAACAAAGCATGAAGGCAACACCTTTTAAATAGCAATTGCAGCTTTTCAGTTCATCAATCAAATTTCTCTTATCATTGGAAGATGCATGGGTCAGGATGCCCCTCCTCCTCCCATGGTTGCACTGAATTAACCTAGCTCTGTGCAATACACTGGAAAAGCAGAGACAGATTCTACTGTGGGGAAGCCAAATGGGCTCTTCCTTTGCCTTCCGAGGGTGCAGATAATTTTGTGGATGGCTGGCAGAAGACCTGGCTGCAATGTAGAAAGAAACAATCACTCACTTATAGGGAAATGCTGATCTTCTCTCATGTTAAGCATAATATTTTGTGTTAGGGGATTGAGTATATTGACTATCCCTGTGGTAATTTAGAGTGGTTGCTAATTGAGAAATAATTGAGGCATTGCAGGTATAAAGAAAGGCCTATACTAGATGTTTCAGGGCATTGACTACTCATCTGTCTTTTTTCCTTTGAAGAGCTGTGGAAATGTAGAGATTTCATGTCTTAAGATCTGTGCATGCTTGAGATACATGAACAAGAAGACACACACACACACAAAGTGAAAATGCTCTATTGGGTGATTTATGAAACTAGAATTTATCATGATGGCTCTAGGACTGGTAATATTAAGAGGTAGTTGTAGAGCCCCATACCAACCCTAAAAATGTTCAGGTACTTCTAGAAATGTGGCTATATCTTAGTCTTCTGCGGCAAAAATGAATGAAGATCTCTGTGGCCTCTTGAAATTAAAATATTCACGGTAACAGAAGCCTTTCAGACTGTAGGGGTCCAGGAAAACACCTGCCCTAATAACACTTTAATTTTAAGATGCAAGAAAGATATTCCTTAGATCTGTAACAACAGCATAGAAGGCAATATTCTGCTATATGCATGTGTTCGCTCTTGTCATGAGGGTAGATAATTGATTTCTCCTCCCTAGAGTGGGGTTGGGTAAGAGGTAGAAGCATAACCCAGCCTTTTTCCTTGCCATGGATTAGTACTACCATATTCTAGCAGAAATGCTTCCCAGTACAATATGGACAAATAATCTGTATGTATGGAACCCTTTCATGCAAGAGGAAATATTAGCATTAACTGAGACCCTTCTGCTTTGCCTGGTAAGTTATCAAATAATGGAGCAGAATATCCTATGAATTCTTTATCCCATAAATTGTGATGGAAACTACCCATAGCTTCTCCTTCTCTCTTTCTGGTTAGCAATGGTGCAAGGTGCATGATCCCGTTGCGAACCAGTACTAAAGGAAGTAGAACCCACCCCTGTATGGCGCCAAGTCCACACATCCCCTGAATACTTTGAACACATCCAGGAAAATAGTGCACTGCATATCCACTTCTGTGGTATTTCAGTGAAATAAGTTATATCTGAGGAATTTACCTTTTATTTACCTTTTATGATATAATGATAAAGGAATTTTCTCAAGATCAAATCAAGGACTTGATAACAAGGTTCTTCACAGTAGGGCTATAGCATACACTTAAGTTCGGGTATTTGTACAGCTTTTACAGCAAGAAGATTAGGTTAACATCATTATTTATATTTCTCTTATGTCTTTACAAATCTGAGCATATATTCTTTCAAGATTCAGTAACACAGAGAACATTGTTGCTTTCCCCATCACTGGATTATCAGCAGACTAAAGATTCTTGTCAGGATTTCATCAAACATTATTCTTATTGAGTTGTATTTGTATGTGGGGATGCTTTCGGAAGACAGGGAGAAGAAATGCAGTCAAGGGAACAGTCAGATAAAAGACAATTTAGTCCTCAGCAGGAATGTGGGCAGGGATTCTCTCTAGCATCTTGGGCAGTAGAGGGGACTGAGGCGGGGAAGAAATGTACTTTCAGAGTTACAAGATTCTGTTAATATAACCTAGCAACAAAGTGGAATTAGATCTGCTGGCCATGTTTCTTGTCTGACGTACCCCAAAAGGTGATAACAGTCAAGGAATCAAAAGCAAAGGAATGACTGTACAGATAAGGCATTAAGCGACACATCTTATTTGTGTTGATCACTGATATTTTGTCAGTTATAAACAACAGTTAAAGGTAAAGGTTCCCCTCGCACATATGTGCTAGTCATTCCTGACTCTAGGGGGCGGTGCTCATCTCTGTTTCAAAGCTGAAGAGCCAGGGCTGTCCAAAGACATCTCTGTGGTCAAGTGGCCGGCATGACTAAATGCTAAAGCGCATGGAATGCTGTTACCTTCCCACCAAAGGTGGTCCCTATTTTTCTCCTTGCATTTTTTATGTGCTTTCGAACTACTAGGTTGGCAGAAACTGGGACAAGTAACGGGAACTTAGGTTACCATTAAATGTCTGTCTCTTGAGGTTATATCAAGTGTCTGAAATATAAAGCTTTACCTCTATTTCAAGCATAGTTCTTGATCACGTCCTAGTAAATAATGAATAGTCTACATTTTGCTTCATGCCCGCTTAATAAGATTTTGTTTGGAAAACTGGAAAGAAACTGTTGACACCTGGGCCCTTGTATCTGCCTGGGACTTACTCCCTGATTTTTGTTCAGAAAATTAAAAGGTTTATTATATAGATGAATTTTTCCAACCACATAACGGATCCTTTCAAAATACAAGGTGAACATCAGAAATGGAAAATTGTTCCATGCAGTTCTGATTGTATGTTTGGCTTACCAAAATGCAAGTAAGATTCTAAAATTGCCTCGGTAGCCCTTTTCAATCTGGTGGGAAATCTAGAACTATTTCCCCTTTCCTGCCCCTTTGAAAGGCTGGATATGCAACTTTCATGGAAAAATCATAAGCATGCCTTTGAGTGCAATGTATGAGAGTTGGCACAAGACAAGCTAGCGTTTTCTTGGCAGTTGATTACTTGCAAAGCCCATAGGCATTTTAATTCTTGTTTGACAATGTACTATCTTATTTCCTCTTTTCCACAGCATTGAGGAAATGTTTGTGTGCTTTATCCAGCTCCTATTAAAGCTTCACTAAACACCCACTTGCTTTCTTGCTCAAGAAATATAAGGGCCTCATTTACCTTTTACAGAAACAAAAACTGAAATTATTGATTAGCTGTTTCCTCTAGGGCGGCATTGTTAAACTGCTTCACTTCCAAGCTGGAGAAACTGCACAAAGCAGAAAATCCCCCTGAAAATGTAAAAAGGTCAATGGTGCATTTGATGACATGTGTGCTTATGAAGCCACATAATTCATCATTTGTTGTGACAGAGCATGCTCCTGAGGGGCTTTACATTTGCCAATAAATATACTATATGGCTGATTCTATATGGAGATCTTTTTCAAGAGTTATCTTTTGTAATCATTATAGGAATCTCAGCTATGAGTAAAATAGATCAAATCCACCAGGAGTCTCTGGACCAGTGAGTTAGAGGGTGACATCATGTTTTCCTCAAAGAAGTCCAGGAATTCATGTGTGCTCTCAAAATATATTGCTTGTGCTTTTGGTCTGCAGCCAAATATCCAAACCCAAGGAGCACAACGAAGAGAAAAGGCACCCTCTGAATGTCTCCTCAGAAACAAACCTAAGGTAAGAGAAAATGGATGCCTATTTCCTGGTGTCTTCTTTCTCTTCCTGGTTAGAGAAGCTAGCAGTTAATTGGCAGTTGTGTTTCTTCCAGAACAATTACTGTTATTTTCTATGGATGTCCTAAAATAATAATCTAGTATTGTGATCACAATAAGAGGTAAACTAGACCTTATACCACATGGACTGAGGTAAAGAAAATGGATTGGACATTTAAACCTTTCCCTTTTCTACTAGTTTCATCCAGGAATCACCCTCCTGCTATTATTCCTGAAGGTGTTGATTACTGTAAAAAATTGTAAGCAATTATTGTGTCTGCAAATTGCTGTCTCCAGCCCAGTTTCTCGGGTGTCATGTGCCTTCTTAGGTAGAGGGGGCTTGGAGGATTTGATGACTCCTGTTCAAGGATCACGTTGTGACCATGGAAGTCTTTACACAGCTTCATGTTGGGCAGCAATTGCACCTGTTCTTGGATTGGCAATCTCTGCTCACAGTCACTCATATCCTGGTCACCTCCTGACTGGATTACTGTAATGTGGTTTAAATGGAGCTGCCTTTGAAGAGTATCAGAAACTTCAGTTGGTGCAAAATACAGCAGCACTGACAGTTATTAGAACAGCATACATTACACCCAGAGGTGGATTTCAGCAGATTCTGACCAGTTCTGGAGGAACTGGTGGTGGAAATTTGGAGTAGTTAGGAGAACCAGTAGTAAAAATTCTGACTGGCTCCGCCCCCATCTATTCTCTGCCTTCCAAATCCCAGCTGATTGGGAGGAAATGGGGATTTTGCAGTAACCTTCCCCTGGATTGGGGAGGAAATGGAGATTTTACAGTATTTTTCCCTTGTCATGCCCACCAAGCCACTCCCACCAAGCCATGCCACGCCCACCAAGCCACACCCACAGAAACCAGCAGTAAAAATTTTTGAAACCCACCACTGATTGCATCATTGCAAAATGCATTGGTTGCCAGTCTGCTTCAGGGTCCAATTCAAGGTGCTGCTTTTGACCTTTAAAGACCTTCATGATGTGGGACCAGGTTTATTTGAGGGACTGATTCTTCTCAATTAGATCTGGTAATTCTTCTCAATTAGATCTGGTAAGAGAGGTATGATCTGGTCAGATCTGGTAAGAGAGGTATGATTCTGGTCCCATCTAGCAGAGAACTACACTTTGTGCAACCAAAGAGGTGGACCTTCTCTGCCGTGGTGCCTGCCTTATGGAACATTTCCCCTTCCAAAGTGAGGTCATCACCATCTCTACTTATTTTCTGGCTATGTCATCAGACCTGGGTGTCTCAGGAGACCGGTGAGATCTTAAGATGGCTCCCTTGCAAATCTAATCTCTCGTGTGTTTCATGCTTTTAAAAAACTTTTTAATATGACTGGTTTTTTGACATGTTTATGGCTTTATTTGTTTGTTGTATACCACCCAGAGTCACTTCTTATGATATGGGTAGCCATATAAATTCAATCAATCAATCAATCAATCAATCAATCAATCAATCAAGGCTTCTGGGACAAATGGAATTTAATAGTAAAATAGAATGAAAAAGAAAGTTATCCATCATGTTCTCCATGTGTTGTGTCCTAATTTGGATTGGTGACCTGCTTAGAAGCTTTTTCACAACACACACACATACACACACACCTAAAACTATTATGTCTGTTTGTAATCTTCAGTTGAGAAAATTTGGAAGATGTAGGGCAAAAATTGTTGAACCAAGGAAACTCACATGGGCTAACTTATAGAATGTTGGAATCCATGACTTCCAAGGGAATGAAATTTGGAAAAGTAGTGGCTGCTTCAGCACCACAGAACCTTCTGACTACATTTCCCAGAAAGCCATAGGTTTCCTGGCACGTGGGAAGATGGATTATTTATATCCCTTCCCTCTCTCTGGCCCCTTCACTCAACTGGCTGGCAGCAAGTCTTTGTTTTCTACTGTAGTATCACCTGCTATTGCCCCATTGATATATCCATTTCTTCTTTTCAACCACAGTTTAAATCGGTTGCACCAAGATCTTATCAGTTTGCATTTGGAAATTCCACAATACTTTAATCTGCTCATTGTTGACTACTTTTTCAACTATATATTCTCACCAATATCCATTACTGTTACATGATAATTTTTAAAGAAGTTGCAGTGAATCACATATTATGTTTATATTTTATTTATATATTTATATCTCAAATTTCTGGATTACCCACCTCCCTTAAAAAGGGACTCTTACGGGCATGGAATATGACCCATTGTTTCTTCTGCTTTTTTGCTCAATTTGCACTTTGAATCATTTGTCAATTTTTCAGTACTGAACCTTTTTCTCCATTTCTGAGCTACTTATCTATCCCTCCGTGGCTGGCTGGTCTTTTTCCTATTTGTATTCTTTTGTTCTCAAATCTTCACCCTGTTCCTTTTGTGCAAGCTGGTAGGTTTCTTCTGCTCTACTCCAGGAGGTTTCTTTGTTCTTTTTTGGAATTGTTTATAATTGTTCCTTTATTATCTTCTATTTTAGGAAGCTCCGTCTTGACCATCTTTTCCATTTGGCTCCTCCTGTAATGGAATATTACTTATAATTGCTTGGTTAACATTCACTTTTATGAAGTCAAAGGAATGCATTCTCCCATGCTCAGCTTCATTTTTGCTTAAACCAAGCAACTGCACAGTGAGCACAAAGTACGGGGCACCTCAAAAAGCACTTTGATACAATTGAAATGCCCTTGCTCAAACTGCTAAAGTGTGACATCCTTGAGAAGGCTTGATGAGGTTTCTCTAATGGTTTTCCTTGGCTGTCCTTGGCACGTGCCCACATAGACATAGACACTAGCTGTGCATGGGCACACTTTCATTCACTAATCAGGGGCAGCCTTGAGATCAGAGCAGTAGAATGTTCTGGAAGAACAACTTTCGAAGGAGGAATGCTTTCTATACTACTTGTTTTGCAAAATTGGTAATTGGAGATTCTTTGCAGAACCCTTTCACATAGTCAGTTCCTCCTGAATTTCCTATTTCTACTAGCTCAACCAAGTCTGTTGCTGTTTAGAATGACATAGCAGAGGAAAGAGGAAGCAACATTCTCGTATTATTTTCCTGATTATTTGCCACAGGAGAATAATACAAGAATGAAATAGCTGTCCATGTTTTGCTAGTGTTTCCAATCTGTCCATTTAAAAGGCATGGCTTCTGCAAAATTTCTAAAAATGACAAGAAACACTTACTTTTTAAAGTTGTACCTGCTTTTTGAACTTCCTGGGCAGTAGTGGGTTTCAATTTAGTTTGATATCATTCGCTTGTGTGCGCACGCTCGTGCATGTGCGCAATGCTTCTGCACATGCACAGAAATGAACGGGCGGGTGGGCAGGTGGGCGGAGACTCCCGCTGTTGCCGCTACCAGTTCATCCGATCCACCACTGTTCCTGGGACTTTGCTTATGAAGAGAACCAGAGGGAAAAAAATATTTTGTTATATTTACCATAGAATAAAATAATTTATAAAGAGGCGTATAAAACAAATTGCTGTATGGAGGAATGAGTGATGTTCATTTTTACTGTTGATGGCATAAAACAGAACCGGGGCCTAATTTGGGTCCTGGAGTTATAGACGTTTAATGGTAGAGTGTTTTTTCTCAATTCCTGATGAAAAGCCATTACACAAAGATGCTCCAGGTCAGACACAATTTCTTCTTATCAAGCTCTCTGATTTTACTACAGTACTTTTACTGCTAAATATTGTCAAGGAACTTTGCATAATCTCTTCATCAACCAGCTACGGTATCATTGTTACAAGGAAGACAGGTTGGAACCACTTTATACAGTACAGGTAGTCGTCAACTTACGACCACAATTGAGCCCAAAATGTATGTTGCTAAGTGACAAATTTGTTAAGTGAGTTCTGCTCCATTTTATGATGTTTGTCACATCGTTTGTTAAATGAATCACTGCAGTTCTTAAATTACTAATACTTAATTACTAACACTTAATTACTCACAAGTGAATCTGGCTTCCCCATTGAGTTTGCTTGTCAGTGTTGTGGCCCGCCAGCGGCCTGCACGGATTGTGGCTGATCCTGACGATGAGGAGGCTGGTGTGGTGTTGCGCCAGCAGCCTGTGCAGCCGGGCTTGAGACGGACAGCGAGGAGGCCAGAGGCAGAGGCAGAGTGCCAGAGGCAGAGATTCAGCCAGGGCCTTCAGATCCTCCAGAGGCTCCTTCAAGTGAAGACAGTGAAGTGGACCTCTTCTCAATGCACTAGCACATGAGCCCAGGACACTGCAACTGTCATAGATATGAATTAGTTGCCAAGAGTCTGAATTTTGATCACATGACCATGGGGCTGCTGCAATGGTTGCAAGTGTGAAAAACTTCATAAGTCACTTTTTTCAATGCTGTTGTAACTTTGAACTATTATTAAACGAAAAGCACCCAAAGGTGCTTTTTCAAGAGACAACTGGACTTTCTGGTTTTTCTTTGAAGATGTTTCACTTCTCATCCAAGGAGATTCTTCTACTTAGATGGGAAGCAAAACATCTTCAAAGAAAAGCCAGAAAGTCCAGTTGCCTCTTCAACAAAGCAGGGACTACCATGACCTGGATGACTGAGAATCTCCATAGACTGTCACTAAATGAATTGTTGTACATCGAGGACTTCGTGTACATTTTTTTACTTGGTTCTCTCATTACACTAAGCTATAATTTCATTGATCAAGTCTTCTAAACACAAAGTATTAGCAATGTTCATATATTTTGCTAAGCCATGCCTTACAGACTACAGCAACTGGGTACGTAGTTTATACTACATTATGAACAAACTATGTTACAGTTTTTATGTGATGTATAGCCCAAGCCATAACATTTGGGTTTGCATACTGCAAAGCTAAATCTTGTTGGGGTTCAACCTTTCCCTTATATATTTAATCACTTGCAGAAGTGAAACAGTATTGTGAGAAGAAGGATTATATATATTTATAATCCCACCCACAATTTGTAGCAATGGGCTTTATCAAAATTTTGCAGTTGTAACGTATTTCTATTTAGAAAATGTGATTTCTTTGCAACAGATAAGATGAACTATTTGAAAGGCATTTGGATTCCACATAACATAATAAATTCACATTTGTTGCCCAATAAAATAATAATTGGACAAACTCAGAAGACAGCACTGAAGCTTCCCAACAGAAGGGGGTTGATCAGCAGACTCCCCTCCCACCATCTGCTTTGCTCATGTCAGCTGTAGTCTGGTTCTAATCTGGAAAAATGCTCAGAACAGATTCCACATATGTTAAGCATATCCAGTTTGGGGCCTATAAATATTCTGCCAGAATAGAGGTTTTTCTCAACCTCTCATTACTGAAAAGAGCTGGAACTGAAGCAAAAAAAAATTATTGATGATTCTTTATAGGGACATCATTCTGTTATGGTATATATGTATGTACGTACACATGTTTGTGCCTTATCTTTCCCATCATGGCTGGGGGGCAATTACTAGAGATCATTTCAAGTCATATCTGTTTTCCTGTTATATCAGGGCAGAAGCTCAATGAATGCCAGATTCTTTGAAAAACTATCCATTTCCAGATTTTTTGGAGAGAGGAATATAAGTTCTACTTCACTCTGCCCTCTCATCTTCTTGTGGTATTGGAGTTTGCCAATTCTGGAACTAGTTCAACTTCAGCTGATGCCAACCCACAATCATCTTTACTTTGCCTACTGCAAACAGTTGAGAACACCATGAGCCAATCAACGCTTCCTCCAGATGACCAATAAGGAAATGCAAAATATGTCAACAAATCAAACATCTCTTCTGGGATGCTTTCTAACTACCCTACCGCCTAACCTATAACCCTGGACTTTACTGGTAGCTTCCCATTTAGGTATTAACCTGGTACAACCCTGTTTAGCTTTTTCAAAATCAGCCAAGGTCAGTTTTGAAGCTGCCAGTTGCAGCTCCATCAGGTATCACACTTGATTTTAAAGAATCTTTGTCTTAATTTGGCTTTGAGCTTTGTTGCAGAAGTTAGATGGAAACTGAATAAGGGCTTTATAGGTAGTGGGGAGAATAAGTCTGCTATCTGGTTTTAGATCTCCATTTTACTATACATTGCTCTATGTGCCTCTATATTTTTCAATTAAAGTGCTGTCTGGGGAATTCTGGGAGTTATAGTCCATCCTACTGCATTACATACTATTGTAACACTCTCTACATGGGGCTCCCCTTGAAGAGCACTCAGAGGCTCCAACTGGTCCAGAATGTGGCCACGCAGGTGATTATAGGAGTGACCTGACCCATCCATGTGACACCTCTCCTGCGCGAGCTGCACTGGCTCTCTGTGGTCTTCCAGGTGCGATTCAAGGTTTTGGCCACCACCTTTAAAGCCTCCATGGCTTAGGACCCGGATATTTACGAGACCGCCTTCTGCCACCGATGGCCTCCCACTGACCAACACACTCCCACAGAGAGGGGCTCCTCAAGGGTACCATCGACCAAGCAATGTCAACTGGCGACCCCCAATAGAAGAGAAAATATGTAACTCAGGGTTTAATAGTCTACAACTGTGTCATTGGTGCTTTCTGAGCTCAGTTTTCTTGCAGTTGTTTCATTACCCACCAGGTGTATGATGGTGAACCTATGGCACGTGTGCCAGATGTGGCACACAGAGCTGTCTCCAGTGGTGGGATTCAACTGTTTCACACCACTTCGGCCAAACCGGTTGTTAAATTGCTGGCTGGCCCTATGCCGCCCATCCACTATTTATTGGCTTAGCATGCCTTGGCTGGTGCCTTAGAGTCAAACCACAGCATAGCTGCAGCTGGTCTTTGGCTCCCTTGTCTTGACCACATGGCCACGTGGCCCAGCCTGCTTGCCTGCCTTTGCCATGGCCTACAATGTGGTGGCCTCCCTCTCATCTTGGCCTGCTCCTGAACGCCCTCCTTGGGCTGCTCCCAACTGCTCCAGCACAGAACAGGTAAGCACAGTCAGGTGCAGCCTCAGGGAAGTGGGGCTGAGAAGGGTGATCAACCTGTACCCGTCCAGCCACCAGCCATGCCTACACCCATTCTATTGCCTCACCCTGCAGCTGGTCCCATAGGCCTGTGCCTGCCTCTGTCTGGGCGGTGCCTGCCTACCCTGTTGGATCGCCTCACCCTGCAGCCGGCTGTATCCAGGCCTGGCTTCATCCCAAGCAGTGATCCCAGCAACTGTCTGGCAGCCACCACTGCCTCGTGAGCCAGCCAGCCAGCCTGCCTAGCCAGACAGACTCCTGGTGAGGCTCTGCAGCTGCTGAGTCTCACCTGCCAGTGGGCGGAGGGGACAAAGGGCAACCAGGGAGCATGAGGCTACATGGCATGCATCCCTCCTCTGCCAGCCACTCCTCCCTTACCTGCCCACCAGTGAGAATGGTGTGAGCCCCATGGTCTGGAATGTAAGGCTGACAGTGGGAAAGGAAGAGCTGCTCTGGGCTTGCTGTGTCCAAAGGGCCGCTTTGGACACAGCACGGCTCGGCTGTTTTTCATGCCCAGCTTTGGGTTCTGTAGGGCCTGTAGGTGGGAGACCTGGGAGAAAATGCCTCCCCTGAGGGCTGCTTGCTTGCCCAGCTGGGCTGGTCTGGTAGCAGCATGTCTCCTCGTCACGGGCTGGATGTGGGACCTGAGATGGAGTTAAGCAGACGGCAGCCCAGAGCAGGGCCCGAAAGGGGGCCGAGCCTCACTGTGTCTCCCCCCACCAAGGTGACCCTCTTTCCCTGCCATCAGCCTTATCTTCTAGTCCATGGGGCTCACACTATTTTCACAGCAATGTCTTGTGCTTGGTTGAAGTGCTCTGGACGGCAGGTGGGCAAGGGAGGGGCAGCTGGTAGACGGGCAATGCGGGTGGCATAGCCTCATGCTCCCTGGTCACCCCCACATGTCCACTGGTAGGCGAGGCCCAGGAGCTGTGGAGAATCTGGATAGGGGACAAGATGTGGACTGGCGGGGAGCCGAGTGACAAGGGCTCATCCCTGGCTCTCTTTCCCCTCTGCCACCTGCTACAGGAGGAAGGTAAGGTTGCGTTGCAGTCAGCTGGAAAAACTGAACCGCTGCCCAGCTCAGAGCTGCCAGTGGGGATGGGCGAGGCTGCAGCACACGCCTCACTTGAGGTTCCCAGCCCTTTGTTGACAATCTCCCCAAAAGAGGGTGGGGAGGAAGTCCTGCTCCTGGCCCCTTTCTTGGAACAATGTGGGGTCGAGCGCGATCATCCCTTTGCACCCAGTTCCCAGGAGACTGGCCAGAGTCTGTCAGGCTTGGGCTAGGCAGGCTGGCTGGCTGGCTCACGAAGTGGTAGTGGCTGCCAGACCAGTCTTGGGTCGTCGCTCGGGATGAAGCCGGACCTGGATACAGTGGGCTGCCCTCACCAGGGCAACTCCAAAATTAAATGCTTCCTTTTCTTTCAAGTATGTACAAACATGATTAAAGGATGAAATGATGAATGAAGGAGAAGGGAAATTCTGTAACCAGAAAAACTGAGAATGAAAACAATGTATTCCAGTTAAATTAGAAGTGGTTCTTTGTGAGGGATCTGTGAAAGTTTTGGAATATTACCATAAGGCCCAAGAAAAAAAAGTAAAGCAGAAAGGTTTAATTAAAAGAGAAGGGAAAGAATGGTAAGACATCCACTCACTGCTTTAAAAATGCCTCTCAAATTTGTTTTAATTTACATTTCATTAATGCTTTAATATTTAATATATCAGTATAAGCAGATATGTATTCTTCAAGCTTTAGTGCATTTTGCAAAAATCATTGTAGTAAACTGAATGCCGCTGTAGAACATCATTTCTCAGCAAAAATGCAATTTAATGGAGAGTAAAGTAAGATTTTACACCTAGGCAGGAAAAACCCCCAAATGCACAGGTATAAAATTGGTGGTGCCTGGCTCAACTGGAAGTAACTGTGAGATGTATCTGTGAGATGGAAACAGATCCAAAGTAGAAATAAGAAGAAATTTCCTGACAGTGAGAACAATTAATCAGAGGAATGGGATGCCTTCAGAAGTTGTGGGTATACCAGCACTGGAGGTTTTTAAGAAGAAATTTGTCCATAATAGTATAGGGTCTCATGCTTGAGGAGGGGTTGGACTAGAAAACCTCCAAGGTCCCTTCCAACTCTGTTATTCTTTATAAATCTCTCCATTCAGTCTTATCAAGAGAATGGTGATAAACAATACTTGGAAATGTACATCAGGTCTTCTGATAGCAAAATCTCATCTTATTGGCTAGTATCAAGGGGAAGATGACTTGAAAAAGCTTCCTCTCTCACCACAATATGCAAGACAAGGCGAGGACTGGCTGGGAGGGGAGGAGCAAGGAGAGGCCAGGCGAGGCGCCCCTCGATCTGAGTGACATCAAGTTGGCCACACCCACCCAATCACATGACTGCCCAGTCACACCCACAAGCCACACCCACAGAATCGGCTGTTAAAAAATTTGCATCCTACCACTGCTTACTGGGTATTAAACTGGAAAATGAACAAGTGAAGGAGACAATGATAGAATGGGCAAAAAACTGGCTATACGATAGTTAGATAAATGGTAGAAACTATGGGATAGGAACTATAAATTAACAATGTCATACACAGAAAATTTGTATACATAGAAAATTTGTATAAGATGTTTTGTAGATGGCATTTTGCATCAAGGAGGTTGGCAAAGATATTTAAAGATAAGCTGGCTAAATGCTGGAATATTGCCACCAGTTCAGTGATGGGTTGCTCCCGGTTCGCACCGGTTCACAAGAACCAGTAGTAAAAAATTTTAGTAGTTCGGAGAACTGGTAATAACATTGGCTGGCCACGCCCCCGAACCGGTCGCCACTCGCTTACCTCCCCCACCTCATCAGAGATTTTTTTTTTTACTTTTAAAAGCATTTTTTCTACAACCTCTTCAGTTGAAAAAAATGCTTTTAAAAGTTAAAAAAAAAGCCATTGATGATCGTGCGGCTCAGCTGGGATCTCAGAGGCTTTTAAAAGCATATTTTCTACAACCTCTTCGGTTGAAGAGGTTGTAGGGAAAAAAATGTCTTTAAAAGCCTCTGGCGATCCCAGCTGACTTGCCTGATCGTTAGAAGTTTCTAAAAGCACTTTTTCCTGCAACCTCTTAAGGTTGTAGAAAAAAATGTTTTTAAAAGTAAAAAAAAAGAGTTGGCCACACCCACCCAGTCACATTACCCTCCCCCCCACAAGCCACGCTCACAAAATAAGCCACACCCACAGAACTGGTAGTAAAAAATTTTGGATACCTTGGTCGTATTATCATATGTGATGGACATGCTCAAAAAAAAAAAAAAACCTGGACAAAAATACATACATGGCTGGAAAAAATGATAAAGCAGCATATTGATTTAAAACCAGAAATATTCTTGTTGGGGATTTTACCTGAAAAATATAGTAAGGGGAATGCATATTTAATTATTCGTATATTAACTCTAACTAGAATTGTATTTGCACAAAATTGGAAAAGTGAAGAGATCCCCACAGATGAGAATTTGATCAGGAAAATATTAGAATGTGCCGAAATGAATAGACCAATGCTAGCAATTAAGGAGAAGAACAAACTGAATACTGTGTGACATAAGACTTATTTTATCAATGGTTAGATAACAAAAATGGAAGTTAGAAACAGGGAAACACAAGAAAAAGATTAGTGAAATAAAAAAGATAAGTTAAGAGAGAGAAGCAAGTATTATGATTAATATTTATGTATTATTACTATTATTATGTTTAATATTATTTCAATATTATAGAATTAATGTTAATGTAATGGATATTGTTGTAAATCTTGATTATCATCTTACAAAGATATTTGTACCCGGACGTCACACTGTTTAATTGAAGAGGGAATTATTATATTTTTAAAAAAAGAATAAGAAACAGGCAGGGAGGGAGGGATATGAATATAGCAGCTCCTTAGACTAAAACCATCTTTACCCAGGATTGTGCAGCAGCTGCTGAGCTTAGCCACACAATCCTGCAGAAGGAGCTCTCTAGCCTATGTAGTTGCAGAAAGGTGTTACATTCATTCACACCACTGCACTCTCCAAAGATGGATGGCTGTAATAAGCATCCTTTCTGTGTGGCTGCTTAACCAGTTGCAAATTCACTGTATTGCACTATTCTCTGATACGCATTGATCTGCCTTGCGCACGATAACATCGCAAGAAACTCTGGCAAATGCTAGATTGAGATCAAGGCACACTACACCCACAGGATTCTCTTTGTGTATCAGACTAGTCCCTTGGTCATAAATAGAGACAAATTTAGTCTGACCTGACTTCTTCGTTTCCAGTCTTCTGGCTGCTCAGCATTTCTCTGGGAGTTTTCAACGATTATAGCGGGCGATTCTAAAATGTTTCTGCCACATTAAACATTCTGGTTGGTAAGTCATATGGCCCAGGAAATCCATTTGAACTAATGGAGGGGGGGGCAGGGGGGTTTATGTACTTTTATCAATCTTGAAACATGCTCCTTCTTTTTTTTCCAATCCTGTAAGAGACTATGCAGAGATGAAAGGCACAAGTAATGTGTTAAGAAGTTCTGTCTTCATCCTATTACTCCAGATTACTTCTCTACCCAAAAACAGACAGCCTTTTCAACTCTTATTTAACTGCCAATGTTTCTCCCGAGTCTCTTACTACATTTGGGATACTTTCCAGCCTTCTCTCTCTGAGGTTCAGCCTAAAGTGCATTTCTACAAGCCTCAGCTACCAGTCTGTATTCTTTTGTTATGAAGCATTTTTATATACGGTACCTCCCTTTTGCTTTTCAGCTTGACAGTGAGCTCACTGTTTATAGCCCTCTTAAAGCTTTTCCCATTTTTCTTCTAGTTAGGATTATTTACATGCAGGCTTTCAGCAATTTGTTTTTCATACTCATCCAATCTTCTTGTTTATCCTTCAGGATTTTGACCCACGGTACAATGCTAGCCTTTCATCTGAATGCATTAAACCTTCCTGAAATTCAATATATGTTCCAAACTTTTCCTGCCCCAGTTATTTTAAACCTCAGCATGACATGGTTGCTTTCCCCCATGGAGCCTGACAATTTCAGCCCACAGATCAATTCCTCTGTTGGTCAAAGTTAGCTCCTGAATAGCTGACCTCCTTTTCTTTTCTTATTAACTCAATATATATATTAAAAAAAACAAAAACAAAGAAAGAAACAAATAATAAAAGAAACAAACATACACAGGACATATGCTCACAGAAACGCATACTCACATAAATGTTGTACAATAAACATTTCAAAGAATAAAAATCACAATTCATTATAATTTTCCATAGCTAATCTATTTTGATAAGATATTGATTCACATGTTGCTGGTAATATCAGCTCTATGGTCTATTAGAAGTCTTAAATTTATTGTCAGTGTTCCAAGTAACACCCCCAATCAAGTAAGACTCCGAGGCCAGCAGTTCTTCAAAGTTCCGTTTTATTAGATACGTCATATTGGCACATCTGGGAGAACCCGAATCTGAAAGCTTCCAGGTTTTCCCCACCCAAAGGAAAGTCAATGTCCCTTCCCCTGCACCCACATGTCCATCACATGGTCCAACTAATCCACCATCCCAGCTAGAAATGTTTCCCAGTCACGGCTCTCCAGATGCAGGCTGAATGTCCTTGACTCCCAGAGAAAAGAACATTGTTATGGCTATCTATCTATCCATGCACCCCCCTCCCAGTTTCCCATAGCAGACCTATGTACTAAATATGGCAGCCTTGAAGATCCAAAGAAAAAGATGGCCTCCAGGGCTGACATTTATATTCCCAATGCTGGACAATGCTTTTAGCTGTTAAGTAGGGTAACAACACAGACTTTCTTTGTTCAGATGTCAACTTGTGACATGATAGGAATGAACTTCAAAAGAATGTAGACTTCTGAAAATATTGAATTTCAAAACTGAATTCTTTCCCAAATGGAACAATTCTTGAACTCTTGCAAAACATGTGTTTAAATAAAGCATTAATTTCATTGCAGTGCCAACAATATAACTATTTATATATGCAGTGAAGTCCAATAAATATGAAATATTATTTGTTGTTGAAAAAGATGTAATCTTAGTTCTATTGAAGTTTTTGGTATTTTTCCCAACATTTTAATAATTCTTGTGAAAAAATATGGAAAAATGAAGAGAAAGGAAAACAATACATTTACATACTTAAATGATGGTTATAAAAAGATTTTTTCAAAACATTTTTGGAAAAGTCAAAACAAACTCAGTGCATGAAGATCAATCCAGATCAACTAGCCTTTCATGCCACTTAAAGTAAGCCAGGATTAGATAGTATATTTTATCAGTAAGGTGCCTAACAGTATAACCATTTAGAAAATCACAATTTAATGCCATGCCTGGGTGCAATTAATCATTGAGTTTTGTCTAGTTTTAGTTTTAGTTGAATATGTTACAGTATGTGAATAACCCATTGTAGTTATAGAAACAACACTAACTATAACAATTTATGGGTTAGTCTAGTAATTTAGCCAGTTGCCATTTAGAGAATAAACCATAATTTGATGTAACCATGGCTTACAATATGTGACCTGAATTAATTCTTCAATCAAACTCACGGTTTATGTTGAATGACACTATCATTTTTCCTAGCCTTATGCAGAATTCTCAGACATTGAATATGGCAGAGTAACAGCAAGAACTAGAAATGACTATGATATCACTTCATCTTTGGGTAGTAAAATAATGCAAATGCTTTTAAGTAAGTATTATGAAGACCAGTTTGGAGTATAGTTATGGCACCAGGCTAAAAATTGGCGGACTATGAGTTCTAGTCCTGCCTTAGGTAGATATCCAACTAGTCGTTGTCTCTCAGTTCTATGACAATGACAAATCACTTCTGAAAAAGCTTGCCAAGAAAAATGAAGTCTTGTCCAGGCAGTTGCCAGGAGATAAGATTGAATTGAAAGAATATACAAAAGCCTTTTTATATAGATTATTTCTTTTAGATTGAATTTCTTGTTTATGAAATCCATCCAAATTTATTTTTAGTGATTATAATGCAACATCAAGCTTAACTCTGCCTGCCTGGTTCTATTAATGTTTTAGGTAGGTGCTGCATGAACAATGGGACCACAAGTTCACTTGACTTTGGGACAGAGGATATATCTACTCAAATAGATTCTATGTTGTTATACCTTGAGCTGTTATATTACTTTATGGACTCTATATCTACTGAACACTGGTGGAACAAATCCTTATTCTAGTTTATATAATTTTTTGATGGTGGTGAAGATGATGATGATCAGAGTTCAAAACTCCATTAAACAAGATAATGATCAGATGTCAAAACGTCAGCATCCCTATAAAAATGATTTAATATCAAAGCATCCTAACCATAGTTTATCTATGATTATTTAAATAAAAGACACAAAGTGTTTCAAATGAATTGGATCACAAAGATAATTAAAAGAAATGAAGCAGAATACATTTGCTCATGTATACACTTTGTTTTGGTTAATACTGGTTTATTTTCTTTTATACAAACATTCAGAAAGAGTGACAAAATATAGGGACCAAAAGGAGGGAGGGAGCCATTGCCTTGGGCTCAGCAACAATCTGTACTTACAGAGCCTTTCTTTCGTCTTCTTTCTTTTTTTAACAGACACAAATGGGTTTTGAAAAAGAGAGATACAGGACACGTTACATTATACCCATGCAACAGAGAATGTAAAAAATGGAGGTCAGATGATTATTTGGAAGGATCCTTGCATCACTGGGTTTCCAATCCATGGCTTTTTTCATCCCTGCCTTAAACAGAACACTTTACAAAAAGTGACATAGACACATACATGATTAATTTTTGTATATTGTCTAATGGCTACAAATTTAAGGCATCCTAAGAGTTTGTTATTTTGCTGGTGAAATTAGTATCTTGTATGAGTGAGTTCCAAGAGGGAAGATTTCAGGCCATGTTTGGAGGAAGACTATGAGATCCAATGAAATGTTAAATCAAAGGAACAATTCTTGCAGCTCTGGTTCTTCAAAACAGTTTTTGCTGTAAAAGCTCTGAGGTTTTTCATTGTAGCTGTTATGCCTAGCAAGAAAAAAAAGAGAAACATTTATGATCAAATAACCTGTAGTTAATCATAATCCAAAAGTAGCATTAGTCTTAAATTGGCACAGACATTTGGTGGACCATCAAATATGTAGATAAATTTTAATTGTATAGCTAGTAAATTCCACAGAGATTATTTGTATTCCAATCTCCATCCATCCTGCTGTCAGGGACAATTATGGCATACCTTAGGTGTACTCACTTGGACTATGGTAATTACCTTTTGGGAAAATCCAACTTTTATAAAAATTGATTTATTTCCACCAAAGCAGCCTGGAATAAATATCTACAATTGGGAAATGAGAAATGACTTTAAATTCCAGTTAATTTTTTTCCCTACATCATAGTATGCAGAATGATAAACTATGTGGAGTTAACAGATCTTTCAATGCTGAACTAAATTTGAATATGAGAGGTTCTTCTATTATGCATGTGGATATTAAAAAGTATGCAAATAATAAGCAGACTTTTTCATAATAATTTTATTCTGCCTAAGTACACTAATTGTAAAAATATGCTGTTTATCCCCCAATGCATAGATCATTAAGATTATATTATTCAAATACAATCATAGTATTAAAAAACTGTATACTATACATATATTTGCAAAGCTGGTTTTGCACTGTATAAATAGCTGTTAATTAAGAATTGAATTTGCATTTATAGAGGAACTACGGGGAATATGTAAGTAAAGAAAATTAAAACCTCTTCCATGATATATTTCAAACATATTCAGTAACTTTACACAGTGCTCTGTACTTCTACGGTTTGCAATTTGGACAGAAAACTGGTTAGGTCGACTCTTTCACAGTAGGCAACTTTCAACACATGCTCCCTTCCTCATTGATAGTAGAAAGAACAATCTTAAAGAATAGCAATATCATAAAATCTATAATGAACCTGTCACTTTCCATTTCAGTCTCCATATTCTCTAATTAAATATGAATACATTGGTGTGACAAAAAGTTGCCACAAGCAGCTTGCTTTAAAAAAATAATAATAATAGCACTGCTAACTGTACTATGCATTTGTAGGACAGACAGCTGAATTTCAGCTCTGAAACTTGCACATAGCATTTGTTTTGTTCTCAAAACTCAATCTAAGCAATGCTTGTCAATTATCTCAATTAACTCTTCTTTTAACTGATTGCTTGGTTATGTGGTCAGTTACTATTGTCTATAGTAGGGGTCCACACCAGTGGTGGGATTCAATTTTTTTTACTACCAGTTGTGTGGGCATGGCATGGCTTGGTGGGTGTGGCTTGGTGGGCGTGGCAGAGGAAGGTTACTGCAAAATCTCCACTTCCTCCTGATCAGCTGGGATTCAGAAGGCAGAGAATAGATGAGGGCGAGGCCAGTTAGAGGTGGTATTTACTGGTTCTCCAAACTACTCAAAATTTCTGCTACCAGTTCTCCAGAACTAGTCAGACCCTGCTGAATATCATCTCTGGTCCACACCCCTGCCAGAGTTGTCAAGCTGCTATAGTTTTCAAGTTGCTAAACCTGCTAAAGTTGCCAAGGTTGAACACCCCTAGTCTATAGTTTGATGTGGTGGTTAAGGTGCTGTATTAGAAATTGGGAGCATGTGTGTGCTTGTCATCCCTTAGACACAGAAACCATTGGTCAATCATTTTCTCTTAGCCCAACTCACTTTACAAGATTTCTGTTCTGAGGAAAATAGGAAGAAACATTATGTGTATCTTCCTTCAGTTGTACAAAAAGAAGGCAAGCTATAAATAAAATAAATAAAATGTAAAACTGCACAAATAAATCAAAATCCCGAGTTTAGCAAGTATAGAGATATATGTATAGTAACCATGTAAAACAAAAGAAATAATATGATGCTGTTTGATTTTTTAAATATTGCAGTCACTACTGTTCAAATGAAGTTTTTTTTTTTTTTTAAAAAATTGATTTATATGCCGCCCTTCTCCGGAGACTCAGGGCGGCTTACAATGCGTTAAGCAATAGCCTTCATACTTTTGTATATTTATATTTATACGAAGTCAGCTTATTGCCCCCAACAAACCGGGTCCTCAGTTTACCCACCTTATAAAGGATGGAAGGCTGAGTCGACCTTGAGCCTGGCTGGGATTGAACTCGCAAGTAATTGCAGGCAGCTGGATCTTAAATGCTGCCTTTGTAGGAGGCATTAGCCCCCTACGCTACTCAGGCTCCTAAGACTTCATAAAGTCTTTCTGTTTATCTACTACAGTTTTTAGCCTTCATACAATTGCATCAAATTCATAAATGATCAGTTACAAAAGGCCCCATGTAGCTTCAAGTTTTCTGGTTTGAAGATAATTTCTAAATGAAAACGAAGTTTTAATAAATGAAATATTCCTATAATTTCTACAGAAAAATGCTTGGGATGACATGTCCCTGGTGGCTATGCTGCTATTTTATGACAGTAATGCAAGAAATCCAGCATGGTAACACATCAGTTCTTGGGATAAATAAAAGCTGTGGTGAGGTGTGTTTGGTTAGAACCATCACACAAAAACCATGGTTTAATCCTTTTATTCCATGTTTTGTGATTTTGATGGCATTTTTAAAGAAGGAGTTTTGGGTTATCTGCTTAAAACCTTATTGTAAGTTTTGGATGCATACATAAACATGCATATTGCATAACCCCTCCTTGCAAATATAATACATAACATAATTTAAGATAAAACCCATTACAATATTTTTTAACTGACAACTTTTAAGGCTCACACCTTCAGCCCAGTCCACTCCATTGTTGTTTGAATATTTATGAAAAATGCTGTATTCTAGGGTAGGTCATCTTGTTCTTTCTATTTCAATACATCAAGACTAATTCCAAGATTTTGATAGTCCTTTCTGGAACTTCATGCAAGCAAAGTATGTGTTTTAAGAATGAATCATGCAGCTTAAAAGCTTCTTAGATAAATTATGGCTTTTTGTGTGTTGATTATATGTAAAATGTTTTGTACATAGGCACCAAGTTGGGGATTTAAGGAATCAAAATTCAGAAGTTGTAGCTAAATAAACCCAGAAATGTTTGAATTGGATATAACAAATCTGTTGTTTTGCCTGGTTTCATACTACATTTTCAAAGAGTAGTTTGGTCTATTTCAAGTAACTGAGCAAGAAAAATACTTCATACTCACCATGATTGCCTGTTCTATATTTAAAACCAATTGTGGCCTTTCTAAGCTGATCTTCACAATTATCTAAACTTGTCCAGTTGAGAAGGCATCGTTGCTCAAATGTTTTCTATCTGGCAAATATTTTGTTTGCTGTAATTCCAAGCCACACCACAGACATACATATTACATTTTGGGATAATGCTTGCAAGCACTTTTGGGATGGTAATATTAACTAAGAAAATCCCCTTTTTTGTGGTCCTGCTTCTATTGATTGCAGACAAAAGGCCAAAAAGAAAATTTTCTTCACACTTTTTCTCCTTAAGATTTACCCTATTTTTAGGAAAAACTATTAGTTATGAAACTGAAAGATGAATTTACCTATGAATTTTATTTTCTTCACAGGATGTTCTACCGCAAAAGCAGTGGTTATACTATTTTTACCAAGTCTCCCGCTGCCAACTACCATGAGGTTCTGGAAAGTATCACGTTCTTAGGAACAGTTTTTGAAATTTCCCATACTGTACTTTAGAAAACTATTTTCCTCTCTTTCTCCTGGAAGAACTTTCACTGGATCCAAATACTTTCTGCAAACAGAAGCTACCTTTCATTTATAGAATAGCATATTCCAGATTTAAGTCAATATATAGTCAGTGTTTCCCATCAAACTATAAATAATCGTTCATGAAAATTATGACCTTACTCGGTAGTTTTGGTTCTTATGGCTCACATTAAATTCTAAAGAGATGGGAACAAGCTGCTTTTAGATGAAGCTGAGAAAGTGAAAAAGTTGTTTCATATATTGGGAAAAACAGAGACAATCTTAGCCTCTACTCTGCATATATAATCTGTTTAATTACATACATATATTAAAAAAATTGCTACTGTCTTCAATGGAAGTGGTGGAGAAGTAATGTAAAAATAATAGCTTTGGTAAAGCTGCTATAATTCATAGCAGCATTTATTTAAGCACAAAGTTCATATCATGCCCACTACAAATTGTAGCCATGTATAGCCTTCCTTCTTTCCTACAAGTAATTCATACCAAATTTGCTTGCTGATAATAAATGGATATTGGTAATCTGAACACATATATCTAATGAAAAAGAAGTCTATTTTTTTTTCTAAAAATGGATAGACTAACTTTGAGGACAACAAATATTGATCCCCGTAGATTCATTATGCAATAAGTACAAAGGTAATAAAAGTAATATAAGAGAAATTCATGAGAAATGTATGAGAGATGTGATTAAAATACTTACCACAGAAAAAACATGAGAGAGAGAGAGAGAGAGAGAGAGAGAGAGAGAGAGAGAGAGAGAGAGAGAGATTTTTTTCAGGTTTAATCATGTAGTATATGTGCTAAATTAACTCAGAAATAGATGGATTTATCTAGCTTTCTATCTATCATCTATCAGTCAGTCAGTCTCTCTCTTTCTCTCTCTCTCTCTCCCCTGTTTCCCCCCAAATAAGACATCTCCTGACAATAAGCCCAGTCGGGCTTTTGAGCACATGGTAATGAGGCCCAGTGCTTATTTCAGGGTTCAAAGAGATATAAGAGAGGGTCTTATTTTTGGGGAAACACAGTCTCTCTCTCTCTCTCTCTCTTTTAAAAAGCTAAAATAAATTTCATAAATTAAAGACATTTACCCCAAAATCTGTTGCTAAAATTATTTAACTTTTTATGTTATTACTATTCTTGTTTTATCATTGCCAACTTCTTTGTTACATTGGGTGATAAACTGCTAAAATAACTATGTTCCAAGAATCTGAACAACTATAAAACTGGTAGTTGCATTGGACCTTATGGACAACTTTAATTACAGTTCACTTCACATCTTTTCCAAATGAGTGTCCAGTAAAAACTGAAATTTTGAGTTAGATCCAGACCTGTAGTCAGTGGAATTTTAAAACATAAGATAAAGTGGGTTGTGGGGACCTTTTAGGTGCTTTTATGGTAGTCTTAAAAAACTACTCTGAAGGATCTCTGAAGGAACTTAGCTCTTGGAATAGAGGTAGGCATTTTGAAGAGGATGCCAATAAATACACTGTTGCAGTATAGTCATCTAAATTTCCATCCTGGTACAATTCCTACAAAAAACATATATGCCTTTTCCTACCCTTGGGGTACCAGTCAAGCAGAAATAATTAGTCACCATGTTCCCCCTTGTTCCATTGATGATAAAATCAGGGTCAAATTAATGGTGGCAGACAAACTCAAGGGCTCCGTCTTTGAACATCTCAATTCTTGCAGATATTTTAACTGATAATACTGCAGTTAAGTTTCTTGTTTTGCTTTGTTGGCATTTAAACACACGAAGGCATTTTTAAAGTTCTTAATTGTAGTTCTGGTTTTATTTTGATCTGATTTTCTTATATCTAGCATTCTTTTTATCATTTTTCTTGTTTTGTCTTCTTGTATTGTACACTATGCTACGTTGTTATGACTTGTGATTACAGCAATAAGCCTATTTATATAGTTACTACTCTGGAGAATTGAGAAACTTTCCAAAACCATGTGAGAGGTAGGGCTGACGGCTGCAAAGAGAAAAGACATTTGGCAAACATTGTTTACCAGCAGAAAACATTTCTTGGACCTTGGTTGTCTCTCAAACAGAAGTAGTATTTCATTCACAGAAATGCAAGTCTGGTTCCAACCAAGTATATTTACATTTATGAAAAGAGAAAAATACTTTAATTTTGGCCTACTTAACATTATTTTTGCATTAGAAAATCAGAAATTCAAAGACAAGTTAGAAAGACTTGAGCCAAAAGAGCACGAGGCACACTTTCTCTGAATATAAGTGGAATGACTTGGCCTATGCATAGGAGGAAATTTAATTTCCATTCTCATCTGCTGTTTAACTTCCTTTCAAGAGGCTACACAATGCCAAACAGAACTAAAGGGCATTTTTGAATTTATGATTACTAGTGTTTTTTATGCACGCTGTGCCATGGAACCATTAAGCTAGTTCAGCTAGGAATACTAACAATGGTTTTTAAGAATTAATGGTATTTTTTTAGCAGATCAAAATATTATTTTCTGTTACAGTTATCATCAATTGTTGCATTAGCTCAAGCTGTGAACAGTTATAAGTTGTAGATGCAATGAGAAAATAACAAAAAGCAATAAAAATGCTTTCAGTCTACCTCAGGACATACCATGCATTGTTATCGAGATGGTCTTCAGTCAGCATGCGAGTGGAAAAACTGGTGTAGCTGGAACAAAGAGCCTAAGGAAGGGCAATGCATTTGTCAGTTGAAGGGCCATGCAGCAAGCTTGTCACATGCACAACATACAGACAGCTATTAAAAAAGCAAGCCTATCAATAAATCGCCTGAACATCTATATTACAATTTGGCATCGGAATAAGCATGCAGATGGACAGCCAGGGTGGTGTGGTGGTTAAAGCATCAGGCTAGGGACCAGGAGATGGTGAATTCCAGTCCCACTTTGGCTCCAAAGATAGTTGGGTGACTTTAGACCAGTCCATTTGTCTCAGCTCTATGAAGAAGCTAATGGTGAACCACTTCTGAAAAACCTTGCCAAGAAAACAGCAGGCTATTCCCCAAGAATTGGATATGATTGAACGGAAGAAAGGAAAAAAAAGGCATGCAGAATTTTCAGTGTCTCATTAAAGTCCTGGATGGAAGGGAGAGCTATTTCTATTCCACCCTAGAGATCAGGATGTCCTTTTGGCAAACAATAGTAATTTTCTACCTTGGTGATATAATGATACAAGGATGAGTCCCATTGGACAGTGTCTACAACTTTATCAGATAAAAAAGGAAATAGTGGTGATATCTGGCACTGGCTCACATCTATCAATAAAGCTGAAACCAGGTAGTTTTGAAATAATGCTTTTTGGAAGAATGAATGTTGCAAATATTTTTTTTTTTTAAAAATAGAATGCTTAACTAATACATTCCATAGTGACAATAAACAGATGCGGAAAACAGATCCCCCCCCCCCCAAATGAGGAGAAAAAAATTATAGGTCTTTACTTGGTGTTCTTGAAAAAATACTTATGTTCCTGACCACAAATTATCATTTCTCTCATTTAATTGTCACTAAATCTTTTTATAATAACATGATGGGCAGTTTTTTTATGACTAAGGGCATGGAATCAGTGATGCAAAATAGGTGTAGGCACTTCACATGAAGACAAACTGAGATTTCCCTCTTTTCTTGTCTTGATTTTTGGGAGGAGATTGGGTTTGTAAAAATGGTTTAGGACTTATGCTATAGTTTGGGAATGTTGCTTATCTTGAAATTGCAGAAAACCACATCATCAATTTTCAGCAGAGTTGGAACAGGTTATTAGGGGTACCACATAAACAAAAAGGCACTTGGATGCCTGATGCAGTCTTAGGAGCAAAGACTTCTGTCAACCACTTATATATAATTTCAACAAATCCTAATCTATAGACAAATGTATCATCTGCCCTGCCTTTCAGTACATTTTGGCTTCTTAAGTCTGCTTTAACACATATCTTCATTACTAGAACCAACATGGAGGTAGAATTTATTCATATAAATGTTAGTTTAATTCAATACTATAGGAACTTATCTTTAGTCTTACATTTTTGAAACCAAATGAACTACATAGTGACTTTCTGTGAAATCTTACTCTTTTTTTAAAAAAAAAACTTTCTTCATATAAATATAATTCTTGCTCTTTTTTTGGAATGGGACTGTAAAATATGATCCACTCAGTTATTTTATCAAAGCTGCCTTCCAAAATTCTTGATCAGGAGTATGCAGCTTCTATTGGCTCAAATGTTATTTGATCTGCATGCCAATGGATGGAGCTAAGACCTCAAATGGACATGAGATTTGGGAACATTGCTTTTTTAAAATGGAGAAAAGGGTGCCTTAGGCATCAACCATTTTTCTACTTAAAATCAACCTCTTCTCCCACCCACCTCCTCTCCAAAAAATACAGACTGAACTGTTTTCTTTTGTCCTATCATTTCCAGTGGATAGGAATTTGGGATCCAGGAAAGAATGCTGGCAAATTGAATCTACCCTATACCATTGGCACCTCTGTTCTAGACAAAACTTGTTTTTATACCTCTCTTTTCTTTCTTCCATAACTTTCACCTCTGTGGCAGAATTCCATTTGGAAACGTTTCCCATTTCTTTGGATCTCTAGAAGCAAATTATGTTCTCCCCAAGTCCCATAATTTCAGTATTTTCTCTGGTAGTCATCATTCACATAAATAACGGTTGAACCTTAGCTTCCTAATTCTGATCCTTTTGCTCCACTTCTGGAACAGCATTACCCAATGCTTTATAACTACCCTATTCTTGTCCATCACCTACTGTACCTCTTTGTAAGCCAATCACATTTCAGTTGCTTAATAGCTTATACGTGATGGTCAACACAAGTAAACTATTTTAAATAATTCTATAAAATAGCTGGTAATGTCTTCAAGTAAGACAGTGTGTTTCGTAATTGGGTTGTGGGTTTTTTGCTCCCCTAGTATAAATGCTGAAACAGAAAGGTTTGCACTTCTATAGAAAATAAAATCATTCAAAGCTGGAACATGTCAGTCCATATGAATGTTTTAACACATTATAATAGCTGCCAAGCACAGCATTTAGGTAAGGGAAACAGAATGTAACACCATGCTTGGGTCCCCTGGTGCTTCATGTATTTATAGTTTAGAATTTCTTCATATGGCTGAATTCCTATTTCTGGTTTAACACACTGCATGGATATGCCTCCCTAATAATATTTCTATAATGTATTCCAAATAAAATATTTATTACTCTTATCCAATCATCTCCCTCTCTCCCTGCATATATGAAATATAGAATATTTTATCTTTTGCTGAGAGCTTTGGATTTTAAGAACCATTTACGTAAAAACTATTCCTAGTCTGAATTCATACCAAAGCAAAATGATAAGATATTCCTTTCATCTCTGACCTATATATAAAACAAAATACCCTGATATTTTGTTCTGTGCACTGGAGAATGCAAGCTGGCTTTTACTGTCATCACTTCATCCAAGCAAATACAAAAGTTTGCATTATGATCCTCATTTTGAAAAAACTGAATCAGAAATCTTTGTGTTACACCCTTTCCAATTTTTTCTTGCCTCCTTCCAGATGTTCCCACATCATCATTTACCTCTCCTAAATTTCCCCAGTGATGATGAGCTGATATTAATTTAATCTTGCAATGCATATATCATTATTTTGGGCATTCGTTTTTGGCAGAAATTATTGATGAAAAGCACAAGGATTCTCTCAACCGTTTATAATAACTCACTGGTTTATTTTTTCCTTTTGTAGAAGTTGCTGAATTTCCCTTGCTATCTGTGGCTTTTCTTCCTAATGAGGTAAAGGGTGATGAGGTCTTGATTAAACTTGAAGAGTGATAATTATTATTATTGTTCTGATTGCCACTCAGTGTCTCCATTATGGACCGAAATGTTCCAAATGGACGTTTCTGCTGTTCCCCAGTGTCAGCATTAGGTATTGGCCTTGGAAGAGATTTATTCTGCTCTTTGTCCTTCTCTCCATTGAAACCAATCTCTGTTTGTTCCAACTGTACCACAGGCTCCTCAAATGTCACTCTAAGTTTTGAATTCTGAGCAGTCCTGCGTTTTGAAGAGGGAGATTTGAGGGCACTCTTGGGACTTGTGGCTACTTTGGGAGCAATCGTGGTGTCAGGATTGGCTTGACTGGGGTCTCCCCCAACCTGGCTTTGAGACACAGTTCCAGTCTGATAGTGGGATTCATTATCAGGATCACTACTTTCAGAAGTGGGAGAAGGGCTGTGACCATCCACTGATTTTGAAGTTTTAATTCCAAAAGGAAACCGGCGTCCGGATGCCAAAGCATGTTTCTTAATCATGAGATGCAAATTCTCAGTGCTTTCAGTATTTTCTACTATAGGCCGTGGCCTGGGCTTATCAATTCTTTTCACCGGTGTGTTCTTTTGGTCTTCCGAATTATTTGAATCTGTGTCAGATTCACTGAGGGACCTCTGCATTAGATGCTTCAGTCTTGCTAATTTCAGTTCCTTTTTCTCCAATGGCACCTTCTTTGTATTCTTGGAAGCCTGAACATCCTGAAATTCTAAGGAAAGTTTTTCCTGCATGCAGACATTCTCAGAGATTTCTTTGCCCAGCAACTGGCGCAGGATTTTGTCAGATTCCTCCTCTTTCATCTTGGGCCGATTAGTGTGGTGAGTTCCTGCACTGCCATGAATCTGAATCCCATCATGAGTGTTCAGTTTATTTTTTGGTGGAGTCACATCATCTGTATCAGATTGTTTCCACTGAGGTTTGCCAGAAATGGGTGATGATGGTGAACTTCAGTGGAGAAAGAAAAAAAAAAATTAGTACAGAAGACCACAATCAAAATTATACAGACACAACATGGATGTTTCCATTACATTTTCTCCCTCTTTCCTATGCATTCCTATTGCCTTTTATTTTTGACCTCATCTACTTGGAATATATTATGGACTTGCACATTTATGCTACATTTAAGGATGTAAGTCTATTTGCAAGCTAGGATCTATTATTTCTAGTTTTTTCTAGTCTCCCACAGAATAATTTTCTAATAAACATTTATATTAGATGTTCATTGCTTGAGAGTTAAAATCTGATATTATACTTGATTATAATCAGCATAGTTTTGACTTCATGGCAATAGTAATAATATTATGAACAGTGAACCACAATATTAACGTCATCACCAGCAAAGACAGCATTGTCTATGCCTCAGAATTTAAAATTCAGTTGACAGTCCTTATGTTAACACTGGAAAAGACATTGGAAAGGGGGGAGAGGGTTAGGGTTAGGCTAGGATATCTATAAACACTCTTCTCGCCATTATATGTGAATTTAATATGAACAGAGCAACATAACTGATTTCAACTCCATTTTTACATATCAGGATGCTTCTGAACATTCTGAGGAAGTTTACATGAAGATGTTAAACAAGTGATCTGAAGCAGCCTTCTCCACCTTGGCATGGAGTGTCTCCAGTTGGGCAGATCAAGTATCAGGTCAGAATTCTTAGCAATGACCAGAATTTGGCTAGAATATTAAAATTTACACTTTGAACGGTAACTACATTGGTATGGTGGAATTTGAAGTTGAAGGGGGGGGGGAGTTAAGAGACTAGCTAACCTGGAATCCCTGAGGGGGAAGAAGTGATGGTGAGCATAACCTCCTAATCCTGGAGTGCTTATCTGCTTGTTCTATAATGATTGCAGTTAATTTGGTGAGGTTTTTGTAAATAGGTGAATAGAAATAGACATACTGCTCTGGTTAATTAGTGTTGTTCTGAATCTTTGCACCTGACATTAATCTCACCAGACTAACTACAGAACCAAATAATGTGGATTTAGATACAGTTTAGTAGCTTGGATCTTCTGAAAACTTTATTTATGCTATAGATACATGATACTGGAGAAATTACTGCCTTTTCCTCAAGTTTTTCTTTTTATATTATGGATTTCTGTAGAATCAAAATAAGAATAGTTTTGCATTTGACCTATCAGAACCTCTTCTCTATTTTGCATTCAATATGAATTTCTATTGTATGATATTTCTGTTACATTTAAAAAAAACTTAGATTAAAATTTTAGTTGAAGCATAATTTAGTTGTGTAGTAATTATGAGAAATACCTGTTCAGAAACCGAATCCCACTTTTATAAGCCTAGTTACCTTGAAGATGTTGACTGTGGTTTTCCATCTGCCCTCTGCATTTCCAGAAGCTCCTGGAGTTGATTCTGTAAACCCACACGCTCTACTGTCTGTCTGGAAGAAATATTACATTGTTATGCTATTTTTGTTCCTAAAAAAAGCTGTCCATCAATGTACTAAAGGAGGCACAATTGTTTTAGTAAACATACCTTTAAAAAGGGCCCTGCTCATTTATAATTTAAGGGCTGCATTCAGAGAACATATACAAATGCCAACATATACAAAGGAGATCTCTGATGTACAAATTGCTTCTAATGCTTGTGACAGCACTTTGATCATTTTATTGAACCCCCTAAAAGTTGCCTGCATTATATATATTATTTATTACTACTACTATTACTATGTTGGTGTAAACTGTAAGATTAGAATTTTAAGGAACAGATTGCCAGGGCTTTGGAATTCATAACTAGGAATTTACTGGTGTCTGATTAAACCGGAGTCACTGAAATTTGGCAATACCTTTCTTTAACACTTTTACCAATGACTTGAGGGAAAAGTTAAATTTAAATGTTGTTTTTTCTAATTTTATTTAGGCAGTAAATTTTTACTTGTCCACTTAATATAGTTTTGATAGATGGGCAGGTACTCCTCAACTTACAACCACAATTGACCCCAACATTTGTGTTGCTTAGTGAGATAGTTGTTAAATGAGTTTTGACTCATTTTGCAATCTTTCTTGCTGCAGTTGTTAAGTGAATCACTGAAGTTGTTCATCTAATAATATGATTGTTAAACGAATCTGGATTCCCCATTGACTTTGTTACAAGGCCACAAAAGGTAATCAGGTGCCCCGGGACACTGGAACTGTCATAAATATGAACCAGTTGCCAAGCATCTGAATTTTGATCATGTGACCATGGGGATGCTGCAACAGTCGTAGGTGTGAAAAACAGTCATAAGTCACTTTTTTCAGTGCTGTTGTAACTTTGAATGGTCACTAAATGAATGCCTGTCACTCGAGGACTACCTGTACAGGGAATGGTGTAAATAGTTCTTTACTTGCTTTTTAAAACTACAGACCTACCAAAATAGTTTATAGTGTAATGTAAAGTATATAATTTGGAAGGTTCATACCTAACACACCCCAACCAATTTGACCTGGCCATTTTGCGGAGGAACGACTCACCACAGGATAACTCAAGAGAGGTCAAGTGAATTGCAGCAAGCCTTGTTTTGCTTTAGTTTTGAACCATATCAAGTTAGAAGTCCTCAAAGCTGGGTGAACTGCAATTCTACTTGTGTCTCTCTTGAGTTACCCAAATTGAAATATCCCATGGTGAATGGTCCTGTGGTCAGTTGGCCAGGGCAAGTTGACCGGGATGAGTTGGCTGGAGTGAGTTGGTTGTAGTGAGTTTGTCCCATTCTGATTTGAAATGTAAAAAGTTCAGAAACTTTTAATATAAAAGAAATTTGAAATTAACTCATCATGGAAGAAACATGTAATACTATGTTTCCCCAAAAATAAGACTGTCTTATATTTTTTTGAACCCTGAAATAAGCGCTTGGCCTTATTGCCATGCACTCAAAAGCCTGATTGGGCTTATTATCAGGGGATGTCTTATTTTGGGGGAAACAGGGTAATGAGAAACTTGCATTTTTTTAAATTGTGAAATGTATTCCTCTATTTCCCTCATGGTTGACAGTCATTTAGTAGAGAGCAAGTACATTTATTCAACATTCATCTGGAATGATGTGACTCAACAAATACAAAATGAGGGTGAACTGAGGCCAGTCCTTATAAGTCAAAACTAAAGAAACAAAGCAGTGTACTTTATACAAAATAAGTTTATAGAGTTGCTAGCAACACGGAAGGGATTTTTCTGCTTCATACATTATCACTTCCATATTTAACATTAAGTGGTCAAGTACCGTGTACTAGATTATATATTTTATTTTAAAACATGACCCTTATTTTAGCTTTCATTAACAATATTTAAAAGAGATATTCAGAACTTCAAGAATAATTATGAACACATAATTTTAATTTTGAGGGTAAGGATAATAATGATTCACATTTAGTGAAGATTGGATCTCATCTGAGGAAGCCAAACAGGTACCCAATTCTAATTAACTATATAACTATCTTGCAGGCAGCATGACATTTAAATAAAATCCGTTCACTGCTCATTTGGTAAAATGTCTATGGCAATGTGCCCAAACCTTTCCAGTCAGCCATAACATTTCCCATAAAACAAAGTACTGAGGAGAAAGTTTGTATCAGAAACCAGTACTGATTGGTTAGTCCATGTCATGTGACATCAAGACAGTATCTGCATTCTCCTCCCATATTTTTACAAATCTGAAAAAAACCCGTTACTTTCACTTTTCATACTATCATAAAGCACCATGCTCAAATAGCAGATTGGTGTCTTGATATGTCTTGGATGTTATTAAAAGAAACAGGCACAAAATCAAGAAGAAACATCAATCCATTGGTTCTTTCCAATAAGATTTATGTTTAATAAAAATGCAAGCTTTCTACATAAATCCTTGTTTAAAAATCTCTTTTCCATTACATGGCAACTGTTTCAAGCATTAGAAGAGATACTATAATCTTTGAAAGACTTTTTTTTGCTGTTAGCTATGCAATACTCTGGAGAAGTGATCTCTTTTTCTATATTTAATCAAAGATTTTACTGCCAGGGATTTAATTTTATTTCCCCCCTTTCCTACTGTTAAAAAAGACTAATTCTTAAAAATAATTTAATTACATAACATTATTTATGTGTGTGTGTGTATCTGTGAATTAGTCTTTTATTTCTTTTTTCTTTAATAAACTATATGTGGATTTTTCTCATAAATATGATTTTAGGTTTTAGACATTTCTTGAAAACCTGTTCTAATGGGATATTTTAGTTATTTTAGATAGAATTTAAGAAGGAAGTAAAATTAAAACACTAGCATGTTATTTATTTTATTGACATTGCTATTTATTTAGTTATAGCTATTGTCTTATGGGACATGGTGGCTCAGTGGCTAAGACACTGAGCTTGTCGATCAGAAGGTCGGCAGGTCAGCAGTTCGAATCCCTAATGCTGCATAATGGAGTGAGCTCACATTACTTTTCCAACTTCTGCCAACCTAGCAGTTCGAAAGCATATAAAAATTGCAAGTAGAAAAATAGGGACCATTTAGGTGGGAAGATAACAGCACTCTGTGCGCCTTCAGGGTTTAGTCATGTTGGCCACATGACCATGGAGATGTCTTCAGAGAGCGCTGACTCCTCAGCTTAGAAATGGAGATGAGCACTGCCCCTAGAGGTGGAAACGACTAGCACACATGTGTGGGGGAACCCTTACCTTGTATTGTCTTATGATGCCATATCGTCAAGACTTTATAAAGGGATAGTAGCAATAACACATCAATAATAAACACTACAAAATGGAACTTTGAATAACTCACTTATGTCATAGCTACATAAACATATAAAATAGGCTTTAAATGACTAGTTATAGTAAGCGCACCCTTCAGCAACTCCTTTAAAAAGCAAAAGACTCAATCCTCTCACCCCCTTTCTGTTCTTTAAAATTCTCTTTCTTTTTCAGAATGTCATAAAAACTATCCAATATCTTATTGCATCTTTTTCTTTTGACCCATTCACTCTACATTTTTTAACAACTTGCTACAAGAGTAAAAATCTGTGTACTTTATGCCTGGCATAAAACTATAGTGTATTTTCAGGTTTTCTCATTATCACCTCTTTTACTCTTTCAATCAAAATCCTGCCTAACATGCTCCCAGGCACACTTAACAAACTCATCCCTTTGTAGTTATTACAGTCACTTTTGCTACAGGGAACAATAAAAGCATTCTTCCAGTCATCAGACACAGATGCAGCCTTTGCACACATGTTAAGTAAGTCGCAAACCACATACATATTTCAACATTTCTACAGTTACACTATCTCTACCTGCAGCTTTACATCTGTCAACATTCTCACATTACGACTTCTCATTAACCTTTTCTTGACATTTATAGCATTTGTTTTAATTATACTCTTCACCATATAACTCTCATTTCCATATAAATCTCTAAAACACTCCTTCCTCAGGTTGGTTTCATCCCAAATAATTTCACCATTTCATTTTTAATTCCATTCACTTAGCTCAGGCTTTTTTGTTTAGTTCCTTTCATCCACTTCCAAAAATTGCTTTGCATTTTGAGGAAATATGGTGTCAGATTTTGGAGTCTCCATTCTCCATTTTCTTATTTCTTCATGTTAAGTGAATACCAAGCAGTAGAAAAGTTTGCAATTGTTACAGTAAGAAAAGAAAAGCTTTTTTCCAGACTTGTAAAACTATTTGGAGGAGATAAAGGTAGGCAGCATGATTTTTTTAAAAACCTCATTTTTAAAATTTAAACAAATTTGCAATCTGCTTAGAGACCTCTGGTTCCTAGTTAGGAATATTAAATATTAAAAATATTAAATTTGCTGTCATGAAATTGAGTTTTATTTGTTAATGTTTTAATTTAATTCATTTAATTTTCTCCCTTAACCCTCCAGTAGATCTTTGCCATTTTTTGCAAGATAAATTGCTTAATGTTCAATGATATCCTGTGAGGGAGTACAGTCTGACATAATTTATTTGGTTATAAGTGTTAATTGGTGATCTGATCTCTTTGATGAAAAAGATGCAAAGATGTTACTGATTTGTAAGGAAAGAATGACATATAATTTATGAGGAGATATACCATGTCAGAATCTACTACAAGGAGTGGAATTTTGGTATACTTGGGAACAAGGAATAGTAATGAGCTTGAAGTTGGTTGGACCTTTGGCTTGATGCAACAGGACTCATATTTTCTTTAGGTAATCACTCTACTAGAATACACATAGACATATACGAAGTATCCTAAATTTATTGTGCTTCCTGTAAACAGTTTGGAAATTGACAGCTTTCATCCAGAGGTGGGTGTCACATAATGTAACAACCGGTTCACCCAGAACTGAAAATGTGAGTGTGCGTGTGCACATGCTAGCTTCACTCACGCTTGTGTCTTCCAATTATATAGGACGGGATAATGCCAGGGCGGGTGGGCGGTCTCACTGCTGATCAGAACTACCAGTTTGCCCGAACTGGTCTGAACTGGCAACAGTCCACCTCTGCTTTCATCCATCACACATCTTCTACATTCTACACTATGGTACCTTTCTTTCTCTCCTATAAAACCTTGGCTAATATTTAACTTTGAAATAGAAAATTTCCAGAACAGCTATATTTTTCCTTCTCTCAGTTTAAAGCCATATGAGACTGCCAGAGTGTGCATAAAAATGCAGCCACCTCCTCATTACTGCTTTCACTTTCAGAATGATTTGCTTAAAATGTGGAACAAAACTGACAGCACAAGTCCAGCTGTGGTATATTTAAGTGGATAATTTCCTGGCTCAAAGGACATAGATTATTAACTCGCTTCTCAGTTGTAGAGCTTTTGAAAGGACAAATTTAAAGCTAGAAAGCATCCACATGATTTCAACCATATGTCGGCTGAATCTGTGGTACTTACAAATGGAAATGCTCATACAGCATAGCAAAGGATCTGGAAATGGCAAAATGTATTTTAAATGGTTTACCACTAGCCTAGTTGTAGAACTAGAAACACTGAATATTTTCCCTTTCTTTCTCTTGCCTACATATTTTCTTTTTGTGCTATTTATACCCCTATCTGTCAGCACTGGTTTGCAACACAAAGTTCCAAAATTACCTTGTTTGCAGGTTTCTGAATTATTTCCATTTATTATTTCTGGCTATTGTGGCTCTACCTGTTTTTGTCTTCCAACTACATTTTTCAGTGTTAATGTTTCTTGAATTAAATACCTGATAGAGACCTAATCTGTCTCCAAAGCAAATGATTACTACATTAGGTATATTTATATAAGGCAATTATAAATTACACAACAATGTAGACTTTTAAGTGTTTGGCATTCTTCTATAAATATCAACTATCACAGAGATATCTTGAAATATAGGGATCTATTAAGTGGAGGGGATAAGTAATCCTAAAAATCAAGGATTTAATACTCACAACTCATGAATTGTAGATATCATCCCTTATAAAAATTTGCAAAACAATAGGTTTCAACTGGTGGGATTCAAGTAATTTAACAACTGGTTCTCTGCCCTAATGATTTCTTCCAACCACCAATTTGCCAAACTGCTCAGAAAGTTAACCGGTTCTCCTGAAGTGGTGTGAACTGGCTGAATCCCACCATTGGGTTTCAACCATGGATGTCTGCAGGAGATGGCCAAAAGGGGGCAAATGATAAGGCCTAATGGCATACTTATATGCTTGCATCAATTTCATGTCAAGTACATATTCATGACATCATTGCACTGTGTCGTCATTTTGGCATCATCGTAATCTTTTTTAGCATGTAGTTGGCTTCAATTTGATTATACAAAATCAGCTTTAATTAACTGGGCAGTATAGAAATTAAGGAAACAAACAATCTAAGGAACTCGATTGACCACTTCTCTGGAATCAACAGTGCTTTCTTCTTTTCCAACAAGAAACTTTGTGGTCTATCAGTCCCAACCCCGAGTGTGAGTTGTGGCAGTTTCTTTAGTACGCTTAACAATCTTGGAGAAATATTTGTCAATAAAGCAGCAGAGCTAGATTTGGGAAGGCATTCTCCTTGTTTAATCAAGCAACTGGCATGAATCTGCTTTCCAATTCTTATCACTGAGCTAGTGCTGAATAGGAAAGTTTTGAATAAATTGCAGATTCTTAGGGAGAAATTATGAATAATTTAATAAGCATGTAAATGCTTTACATCCACATTTTTATATAGAGGGAGTGCAATGGCATAATGAAAGAAATTGTGATTTGATGGTGGATAAAAATTATTTATGAAAAAAATAGAACTGAAAGTAAGAATTCTATGTTACAAGTGACATTATATGTGTCATTAAGTCACACAGTCTAGGGAATTCAGGTTTATTTCAACATGCCTTGTTCAGATTATATTCTTGGAGAACCTTTTCACAGTTTATGCTTATCCATGAGACATGTTTTCAGTATGTCCATCAGATGTCCCAAGGGAACATAAACATAAATAATAAGATATGCAGTTAGTTAAGGACTCACTGGCTGTTGACTGGTGGTACATCTTCAACTCAAAGTATTACATAATCTACTACACAGACATGCATGAACCATAAAGCAGCATAAATTATATAACATTAATAAAGCCCTGTTTTGAGAACAATTGGAATACCGCAATCAATTAATACTTACTCTTTTAGCTGTTTTGTTAACTTCACAACCTGGGATGCCAGTGACATACATGTCTCCACCACTACCAAGTAACGTGAACACATGGTGTATCCTTGCCGTTCAGCACTCTGGGAAGGTTTTTCTCCAACATGGTTTTGCATAGTCACATTTGCTCCATATTCCACCAGAGTCTAAAACAGATATAAATATTAAGAGCAGCTATTATGTTGAGTGGCACTGGGTTTAGTATACATTAAAGTCTATGGCAACCTTCCCAGTTTTATTCCCACCAGATATAAGAGGTATACAACTTCAAGAATTAGCTAACAAAACCAACAGACATTCTGTCTGAGAATCATGGGAGTTGTAATTCCCCACAGAAGTTAATGAAACCAGCTTGGGGATGTATAGCTTATACAAACTATTACTGTAGGAAGAGATATGGGAGAGTGAGTTCTCACACTGCTAGTAAAAAAGAAAACAAAATAAAAACACATTTCACCATTTCAAAAACAAAGCACTGAGGGAAACAAGGCCAGCTCCTTTCAAAGAGGGGGCCAAGTAGACTATTACATAAGAAAGGAACAAAAACACAAATGCATTTGAACTGCTTTTTTTTTTTTAAATAAGTAAAGTTAGTTTCTGAATATAGCTAACTGAAGTTGCTGAATTTTTTTGGTTATGGTCTAACTTTCTTCAATAAATATTAACTTTTTCTAAATTCTTAGATTTTTTTTGAGGTTCTAAGTGGTTTCAGTCTTGCTTGATTGGATGAAGCCAGACATGATGAATGCAACAAGATTCAGGGGGGAAGGAGCATAAAAGGAACTGGTATAAGCAGCACATTTTAGTTATTTGGTGAAAAAAGGATGAGATATAGCATTTGTGCTGAGAAGGTTACAATAATTTTTAAATGATCTTTAGAAGCTGAATGAACTAGGAGAATTAATGATCTGTTCCTTCAAGGTCTTTCATGTGTTCTTAACTTTAAAAGGCTTCAAAGAATGTGATGTAATACTTTGTAATACTTCAAAGAACGTCAGGTCAATGATGGCTTTTAATGTTAAAAGTTCCATTTTCATTTTCTGGTTGTTATATTTTATTTAATAAATACCTTCTATTGAGTTACTACAGTATATTGTAATTATTTTGTTAACTGAAATACTATTGAACAATATACTGACAGAGTACTTGCCAAGCCTGATAGTACTTGTTACTAGTGCGAATTATAGAATTAAATATAGAATTAAAGCTGAATTCTTCAATCAAACTGTTATTAATAAATAACTGCTATTATAAAATAAAAAGTTGACTGCCCTTTTCCTTACTGCGAGTTTCAGAAGTTCCAGGATCATAGTAAATTTTAGCATTTACAAAAACACAGCATCCATAGGAAATGATATCATCAGATAGAAGCATTCCACTTAAAAGATATCAGAGATGAAAGAGACATGCAGTAATTTAGGGTGTGTCAAATTTTGCAACTTTCAATTTCCAAACATTAGGGGTTCTCAAAGGTTGTGACATGCCTTAGGGATTATAAAGATATTTTAGTTACTTTAATATAATTTAGATGTGCTTGGTAAGAAACTACCTAAATATTATAATGTTTAACATTTTGTTTCATATGCAGTATGATAGATGGCCTAGTTCCATATACTTCTTTATGAAAAATATCTTTTCCAGAATATCATTTAAAATTATGTACAGGTCACTGATATGAACACTGTATAATGTTTTTTTCCTGAATTAGATGACCAACAATTTTTTTCTTTTTTGGGAGGGGAATATAGCTCAGAATCAGGCAATTGAAATCTTGATTCATGATACCAATAGAAACTCAAAAGTTCCAACATAATATTCTAAGTGTTCTTATGCAAAATCCCATTTCTCCTGCAAGCCAAACATATTGCCTCATTCTGTTCTGAATGTACTAGAACAGTGTTTCTTAATCTCAATGATTTTAAGATATGTGGACTGCAAATCATTGGAGTTGAAGTCTACATACCTTAAAGAATGGGTGTCAAGCTCGCTATGTCATGTGATATTTTGTGACAGTTTTCCCATTTGCAAAGCTAGAGTGGGTGTGGCCTGCATGTGATACATCCAACCCGCAGGCCGCCAGTTTGACACCCTGCCTTAAAGTCAATGTATCTTGCTGAGGTTGAGGAATACTGTTCTAGAACATAGCAAACATCAACTGTCATCCAATGTAATAGATCATTTGTTTCAAGTTAGCAATATTTCACAATAATAATAATAATAATAATAATAATAATAATAATAATAATAATTTATATGCTGCCCACTCTCCAAGAATTGTTGGCTGCTTACAACAATCAGCAATATACTAAATAGCATATTGCCCCCAACAATCTGGGTCTTCATTTTACCCACCTCGGAAGAATGGAAGGCGGAGTCAACCTTGAGCCGGTGAGGTTTGATCTGCTGATCTGCTGAACTAGCAGTCAGCTGAAGTAGCTGCAGTACAGCACTCTAACCACTGCACCAATTCGCCACCAATGCTGTTATTTGTGCCTTTCCAAATGTTGCTGTCAATTGCCAGCATCCCTCACCATATTGGTTGGGACTCCTAGGATTTGTAGCTCAGCAACATCTGGAGGCCACCGATTTGGCCGGCTTATTCCTATTTTGATTATTTACCTGTATACATCCTAGGTATCCATGCTGAGCAGCCACATGAACTGCACTATTACCATCCTGATCAATTTCATCCAAAGAAATCCCTTGCTCTTGCATAAACTGAAGAAGCCACAGAAGGATTTTTTCCTACAGGGGAAAGACACATTTTATAAACTATGTAAAGAACAAAATATGCACAGTAAATATTGATAAAGTGGTGTGATATATACATGTCTAAAATAACACAATATGTTTAGCTAGTACCTGCACAACAGAATTTAATACCAGTTGCATCTTTAGTCATAGAAAACCAGTGTTAGATGTTATTAAAATTGCATTGAGTATTAATAAATTTTAAATACTCTCATCCTCCAGTTGGAAAATTTTCTGTATGGGGAGTAAGCATTATTGAACTACGTCAAGTAAATATGCATAAGGTATTGTGATACATCTGTGTTGATTGACTTTAAAATATGTGTGCAAATATTTGATACAGTATGTAACAAAACTGATAGTTAAAATATCTATTATTTTCTTGGCATTAAATATTTGAAATAAATAAAAACTATTGGCTATTTATCAATAAAGATTTAATGTACAAAAATGCAAGATAGCAGTATGAACATGTGCTATCTATTAGTTAAGATTACTATTAGCAACTGTCTATTGATGGCACGTGTTTTTTCTCCAGTTATAACAAATAATGATTTGTCTATTTTTAATGCAACCCATGTTGTATAATGATCTGTATAGACACTAATTAGTCTATATTTATATATAGCTATTATATATTTGGCTATTTGGATTACTGTAATATCCTTTCAGCATTTTGGTGTGTTTTTTTTCTTTTAAAATGAAAAGAGTAATTACATATTGGGAGTAATAGGATCAACATTAATATATCATGGGGCAGCATGTCCAGTTCTTTGGTACCCCAAACTGAAATTAATCCTTTTCATGGTAGAAAAGGATGGTGTTGCAAGAATTTTAGAAGCTGAACTATTTCCCACTTAGAACCTATTTATCTGCCAATACATCATGTCAGAGGCATCTTAGGCCTAACAGCCTTCCTATGATGTAGTGAGCAGCTGAATCTTTTAACTGACAATGAATAAGCTTGATGTTTATATAGACACTTTCTATAATTTGATCAATTTGGAAAACTACCATTACAAGCAGACATTTTCTTAATGGGTTAAATATTCTTGAAGCATCAGTCCCTTTGCTCAGGCTCTCAGCCCTTGTCATCTCAGATTTGGATATTGCAATGTGCTCTACATAGGGTTACCCTTGAAAAGGATTCAGAAGCTAAAGATGGTTCAGAATGCAGCTGCACGGTAGTTCTTGGGGCACCCAGGGTTACCCATGTAACACTGGTGTTGTGTGAGCTGCACTGGTTGCTATTTTGCTGTTGAATCCAATTCATGGTATTGATTATTACCTTTAAAGCCCTTTGAGGCATTGCCCAGGCTACCTGAGGAACAGTCTCACTTCAATGGGATTGGCCTATCCCATCAGCACTGGTAGATGGGGCATCCTGTGGACCCTATCGGTCAAAGAATTATGCTGGGAGGGCTCCAGGAGAAAAGCCTTTTCTGCTGTGGCTCCTGCCCTCTAGAACATTGAGCCCTTTGAGGTGAGATCCACACCCACCTGCCTAGTCTCCTGGAGGGTCCTTAAAATCTGGTTCTGCCAATTGGTTTGGGTCCCCAATGGGGATGTATCATACTGGAGGTGGTTATTGGACTGAAGCTGTGATGGCGAACCTATGGCCTGCGTGCTTGAATTAGCTTGCAGAGCCATGTCGCCTTGCACACGTGGCATTGCCTGTTCCTGTTCCGGGTTTCTGGCGCACATGTGCACGTGATGATCAGCTGGCCTTTGTGCATGCAGCAATGCTGGAAACTGGAAGATCTGGTCTTCCATTTTCCGGTGGGAGCATGCAGTAACTGGAAGACTTGCTTCTGCTTTCAGAAATGGAAACTGGAAGTACCTTATCCAGTGTGTGCATGCCCTCTGGGCAGCTCCTCTTCCCAGTTGCAGCCCTGACGAGTGTGTGTGTGAAGTGCTCCCTTTTTGGCACTTGGTGCTGTGCACACATGCTCCCTTTTCAGCACTTGGTGTTGAAAAGGTTCATCATAACTGGACTGAGGGAAAGTTTCTACTGCACTCTGAGGGAACTTTTCTCCCGTCCTTGCTACTTTTGGTAATTTTAATGTTAATATTTTTTATCTTAATATTGAATGTTTTACTTTGCTGTTTTTAACTCTATTGTAAACCACCTAGATTTGCTTCTAAGTGAGATGGATGAGATATACACTAAATAAATAAATAAATAATAAATGCACACATTCTGATGACATTTATGTTTTAAATATTTAAACCCTACCTCGTATCTAAGTAGTATGCTGACGCTTCACATTCCTAAAAAGACATGGCCAGGGACATAGCAAAAAAATAAATTTGATATAAATCATATTTAATTAAAATTAATTTAAGTAAAGATAGTTATTATGATTATTCTATATCTTCAAATTATGGAATGGCAAGGGGCCTTTTAGGCCAGCCACTTTCTCATTGATGGAATCCAATTTAAAATTTCCCGATCAAGAGCCTCTGCGTTGAACACATCAATAAAAGAAGTCTATTGTTTTGCTTGGTAATTGATCCACTGTTGATTTCATCTTCTTGTTGGGAAGTTATTTATTTTTTGGATATATATCCTGTCTTATGTTCAGATCCTCAAGGAGAAAGGCATAGTGATCTCTTCTCCCATTTTCCCCCACAATTTCCTTATGAGATGGGTTGGATTGAGAGAGAGCGTTTGCCCCAATGTCAACCAGTGAGCTTCTGAAGCTAAGTGTAGACATTCCTTCAAATATTTGTGAAAGGTAGCATATGTTCCTTTATTCATATTTCATTAAGATATATTCAGTTTTCTTAGTATCCTTAATATTTTCTACTTCTTATATTGTAACTATGTTTAGATTTAGAATTTCCCATGAGTCCTCAGCAGATTCAGCAATACAGAATTATAGTAAATAAATAAAATCATAGAAATTTATTTATGCATCGATCAAACTGACAAATAACTGGGATTGTTGGAAATCATCAGTGAAGCAGGCAAAATAAAGGCTGTGAACTGTAATAAATCTATACTTTCCCCCCAGATAAATTCATTTAAAGCAATGGAAAAATGAGGTTAATAAAATTGTAATAAAATTCTGTGTAAGTGTTATTGAAGCAAAACAGTTGTTGTTGACATATAATAAAATATAGAGATAGAATTATATAGAAATGAACAAAATGTATTGCAGAACACACAGACCTGAAAAAAACTTGGTAGAGCTGAAAGCTGATTTGGTTTGGATTATGAGAACAGCAAGGAGTTAATCAATATAGTTTAAAATTCTTACACCAAAAGTCTGTAATCAGTCAAACAACAGATTTTTGAAAAATATTCATTGGAACAAGTACTTAAGACCATTCAGAAACCATATGACAAAGATGGAATGCTTCTTACAGATTTATATGTTGAAAAAAAATGGTTATGTAATCTAAGGTTAATTTTTCTTCAGAGCTATTCTTTTATGATAGAAAATCTAGTTTTTACTTAGTGACCATTTGTCAGTTTTCTACTGTCATATATAAGCTTTTTGAATTAATCATTCCTAACAAATTGAAGATGTTGCCAATGAAAAAGGTTCCAAAATGAGATCACTGGGGGGTGAGGGGTGGGAATAGATTTGAGCAATTTCAGAGGAATTCCGGGGTTTGCAGAAGTATAAAAATATTTTAAAATGCTAAAGATGAACTCCATACCCATCAAACAGGTCTCATTTGTACATTAAAATAAAACAGAGGATTTCTTTCCAACTATTTGGACCAAAGATGTGTTTGCTGAGCCAGTTTGTTTGGCATACAGAGTTGAAAAATAAATAAGGCTCATTTTTGCTATTAACATATTTCACAGTCTAAAGGTACACATTATTGGAGAAGTGCTCAATCTACATCTCCTTCTGATGTCACCATCTGGCAAAGATCCAGCTGGCTCCTTTACTCTTTCTGAAAACTTTTGGGTTCAAGGATATTCCTGCATTCAGACCTTGAACTAAGGAAAGGCAAGAGTTTTTCCCCCAAAAAAACATCCTGTGCAGGGCAGCATTGACACCAAGGGGTCTATTCTTTTGTGCTACCCCCACCCTTTTAAAAAAACTTTCCTATCATAGGAAGTATTTATTTAAAAAAACAGATATTATGTGTGCCAAGTACTAGAGGAAATAATTGTGCATTGAAACCATTCAAAAACACTAGTTCCTTGTAAAAATATTTCCCTTGACCTGCAGCCAATTCTGATGTTTATATGGGTTATCTTTTGCGTGAATAACTTTTGAGTATGTTAAAAAGTATCTTGCAATTCTTACATGTTAGAATTGTTTTACATTTATTTCTGCAGTTCTTAACACTTAAAAGACTTTGCGTTTAGGTTTCACTTCATGGTTGAAAGTAAATTTCAGTTCTCCAGATATTTGCCTTATTCAGCTCTTGCCTTGATTTGTCTGAGGATTCTCAGACATGACTTGGCTTGATTAGAAACTTCATTGCAAACAAGAGCAAAGCTTTAAACAGAGCAGTTGACTTGCCTATAGCAGTTCAAAGAGGTTAGAGTCAATCTATGAGTCTTATTCTTGCCTCTCCTTTTGATGACTGTGGGACACAAGTGATGAGTGTTTACATAACAGTTCTCTTAAACTTGGAAACCACTCACTCTTGTTGTGCCAGTCTCAACCTTCACACTTAGCATAAAATCCAATTAAACAATGCACAGTTAGTCCTCAACTTATGGCCACAATTGAGCCCAGAATTAATATTGCTAAGTGAGAAATTTGTTCAGTGAGCTTTGCCCCTTTTTGCGACTTTTCTTGCTACATTTGGTAAGTGAATCACTGCAGTTGTTGAATTAGTAACACAGTTGTTGAGTGAATCTTTGACTTTGACCCATTGACTTTGTTTGTCAGAAGTTTGAAAACAATGATCATATGACCCTGGGACATTGCAACCGTCATAAATATGAGTCAGTTGTAAAGCATCTGAATGTAAATCATATGACCATGGGGATGCTGCAACCATCATAAGTGTGAAAAATGGTCATAAGCCACTTTTTTCAGCGCTGTTGTAACTTTGAACGGTCACTAAATGGACTGTTGTAGGACAAGGACTATCTGTACTCGTGGGAAAAAATTCCATCTTTGGTACAGATATTACTCTAAAGTTCCTATTTTTATGGATAAGCAGATTATATAATGTAGAGAGGGCAGCCTGAATCAATTATTTTATATACATATGTATATGATATCTGTCTTTCTGTACCTGTCCATAGCATCCGGCATAGTGGATAAGACTCGGGTGATCCTTAGAGCAACTCAGTTCTGCAATAGCTTCTGTTTCACTCACCATCCATCGCACACACTCCAGCTGACCATTCTAAGGAAAAGAAAGAAAAGGAAGACTTTTTTCCCCCCAGTTCCGCTTATTTGTAAGCATACCATCATCACAAATGCAAACACACACAAATAAATATCTGCCCTGATAGTTCACACGCCAGGCTGCTTTCTTGTGTGCTTATTATCATAATGGCACTGACTGCAGACTTATTTACAATTTATGAGTCATTTCTGCTGTGCAAACATCATTTGCTTCTAAGTGGCCTAAGAATTAAAATAGTCTTGAATGCATCAGTGTTTCCTTGATGGCATGCTTGTAAGAATTCTTCTGTAAATATATATTTATTTCACGCAAACTCTTAGCAATCACTGCTGCTTCCCAGATGTTTAGGACTACAGTTCCCACATTTCCCAGACAGGATGGCTGCTAGTTCTAACAACTCTGGAAGCACCATTTTATCCCAATTCATAATGTTAATATTAAAAATAATTTAAACATGAAATTGACGTTGTTTAATAAAATGCAGATTTTGAGGGGGAAGAAGATAATAGATCATAGGATATTAATTGTTAATACAAAATGAAACAATAGTTCTAGCTGGTAAGGGTGTATTTCAGACCCAAAATAACTGCTGTATTTCTCCACAGCTTGACTTTTCTCCATTTTTTCTGATTTTGATCATGGGGTCTGTTGTTAGAGAAATCAAAGGGTTAGACAACTGTGTTTTTAATCTTGATATTCTAGCAAAAATAATACCCTTAACCAGGGTTAGAGCATGCTCATTATATATTTATAGCATTTTTCCACATACTTTTAATATCAGTCCCATGTTAGGTGACACTACTATGACTCTATGATGCAAGGATATCCTGCAGCAGGTTTATGAAAATAGGTTACTTTTTGGATAAAATTTAAAGCTTTTTTTCAGTGTGATTGTATAAATAAGGATAAACAAAAAGAAATAAGTACTTCTTATACATCTTTATTTTAATGTGCAACATTTAAAACTAAGACATCTTAGATATTAAAGGCTTCTCGCATTATCTTATGAAAATAAACATACTCTTTCAAAACCTAGCAGGCATATAAGAACACAAAAAGAGCTATATTCCTTTGTATGCTTATCTGGCAGCAAGTTTCACTGAAGTCCAAAGGATTTATTTCTTAGTAGACATGCATACTAATGCATTGAAAAATAACACATTTCTTCTAGAAAAATGTCAGCTGACAGCTATAAAATACAAGAAAAATTAAATTTTATAGTATTGCTGAGTACTTGTAAAATATAACAGCATACACAGAAGGACCATGTTAGAATGAAACTTTTGCAGCTGAAGAAGAGTACTACGTCTGTTTTGTAAAGTGCTGTAATGAAGACAGACAATACAGCAATTAAACAAAATATAATATATTTAAAGAACATTAAGATCCAATAAAAACATTAAAGATGTCCTCCCCCTCCCAAGAGCTGTGTGTATTGCAAAAAGTAATTTTGGAGATTGATTACTAGATAAGGGCTGAATCATAATGCAGCTGAGCTGCACAAATGATGGGTATATGTTTATATCTCCCCACCACTGGCCACTCTTATGCAAATATAAGGTCAAGAAACCATAAAGCCCATCTATTGGCAATTTAATGAAAACATTAAATTGAAATCTTTTTGGTGGATCTCCCAATTTTACTTTGCATGCACCTATAACATTGCTTATTCTTCATTTTCATAGTCATAAATTGCAACTGTCTTAGAAGTGATTCAAAGACAGGATACCTGTGTCTTTCTAGATATTCTTCTTAGTCATTTTGAAGCAGAAGCTGGTTTATTAGCCTTACTTGCTAATAATGTATTTTAATTTAATGCTCCTATAATGTACAATTACAGTACTTGAAAATAATACTCTACTATTGTGTTTTCCCAAAAATAAGACCCTGTCTTATATTTTTTTGAACCACGAAATAAGCGCTTGGCCTTATTTTTGGGGAGGTCTTATTATTTTGGGATGTGTGGAAGAAACCAGAGGAAATGGCGGGGACCGACTACGCATGCATTTAAATATTTTTGTGGAGAACTTATTTTCAGGGGGGATTTATTTTAGTGCATGCACTTATTATCAGGGCATGTCTTATTTTAGGAGAAACAGGGTAAGTATACAGACCCCTCTCCAATTAAGTGTGTATTACACACTAGTATTTCTGCATAGGTTTATCCGTGAGTTCAATAAAACTAGTAAGCGTGCATTGGTTTGTAACCTAAGGCTGCATTCTTATACAAGCTTATGTAGAGGTAAAATTCTTTGAACATAATATGAATTATTTATTTGAGTAATCATACATTGTGGTTTTCAAATTAATTTTGTATTAATTTTTTTGTGCTCTGTTCAGTGAGCACTATTGCTAAAGAACAGCCAGAGAAGAGAAACACTCAATGGTAATAAAGGCCACAGAGCAGCAAGTTGAAGGCTGGCTCTTCCTCATTGTGCACAAGTCAATGTCTTAACTGCTGGCCTTTATATGTTCATATTGTCCTTGTTTTCAGTAAAAAGGTAAAGGCAAAGGTTTCTCCTGTCAACTTGTGTCTGTCTCTAGGGGATGGTGCTGATCTCTGTTTCTTAGCAGAGGAAGCCCGCATTATCTGAGGATGTTGTTGTAGTCATACGGCTGGCATGATTATACACCATTTGCAACACCTTCCTGCAATGTTCCAGTGCTTCCTTTCCACAAATTGGAACTTTGAGGCAATTGGCAAAATGGTGCCAAGTGGTCCTTTTTTTGTTTCTTGCATGTTATTGAAGAATGAAAGGGGCTAGACTAACTCTCCATTAATTTCTGGTTGCCATTCCAGGTACTGATCATCAACTAGAATAGCCCTACTGGCACAGGACCCAGAGGTGATATTCTGCCAGTTCGCACTGGTTCAGGTGACTGTGAGTGGGCCCGCCCACTGCCCGGACTCGGCAAACTGGTGGTAAGCATTTCTGAAACCCACTGCTGACAGGACCTGATTATTTGTGGGATCACTTCTATCCAAGGATATCTACTGGTCCCACCCATTCTAAAAGGCAGGCAGATTTTGGATTCCTTCCTTGAAATAGGGTTACCCAAAAGGTATGGCTTTTCTCTAGCTATGCCTGTCCTTGGAATGATCTTTCAATGAATTATCAATTGGCATTTTGAAAAGTTTTAAAACTTAGCTATTCACCCAGGAACTGGGCTGAGATGAATGAATTCCTAATCAGGAAAAGTATGAACGTGAGCCAGACTTTCTACTTAACTTATTATTACTATCTCTCCCTATCAGTGTGAAGTCACAGCTGGCAGTACTTTAGTTAACATTGGCCTTTATACACATTGAGTTCTTCCCAAGAAGCTAGGACAACATAATATATCAATGTAATATATATATATGTGTGTGTGTGTAGGTCTTTGGTTATTCGGGTCTTCTCCCGCGTAGAATTGGAAGTATCTTGGCGATGTTTCGATGAAATCTCATTCGTCATCTTCAGGCTGGTGTTCTCAGCTTCGTGCTTCAGCACGAAGCCGAGAACACCAGCCTGAAGATGACGAATGAGACTTCATCGAAACGTCACCAAGATACTTCCAATTCTATGCGGGAGAAGACCCGAATAACCAAAGACCTACATACAAACACCCGCGAAAACCTCAGCACCATCCAAGATTTTACTAAGTGTCAATAATCATGGGAGCACTATGGCCCGTTTATGCCATAACATTTCAATTTTTATTTTCAGATCTTGATATTTTGTGATATTCTCCAATTCTCCACACTTCCCTTTTTTAAAAAAGCACAATTATATCTGGTGTATAGAGAAGACTTTTATGTTCACACCAGTTTTTCATTTCATTCTTAGCGTTCATTCAATAATACAGTCCATATTATTATGTCTAAGCAAACGTCTATTGACAAATGGGTACCGTGTCTCTTAAATATCACCATAGAACTATATATTACCTTTATTGCTAAGCCTGCTGGAGTTAGCTGTTCGTTGTTCCGCTCATTCAGGCAGTCTTCACCCATCAGAGAAGTAAGATGCTGTAAGCACTCAGCATGTCCTCTCGATGCTGCAACATGTAAAAGATTGTTGCCACTTTCATCATGGATTTTGTCCAGATTGTCTGCTGCAAGGTGTGGCTGTGCAAAAAGATAAAAACTGGAAGTGTTAATTCATTAATTCAGATAACATACAGATTAACAGAGTTGGAAGGGACCTTGTAGGTCATCTAGTCCAACCCCCTGCCCAAGCAGGAGACCCTACACCATTTCAAGGTTAGCTTTCTTAGCCGCTCCTAAATTTGTTATGTTAGAAAATACAGATTGTTTATTGGATGTTTTTATATTGATACAGGTAGTCCTCAAGTTACGACTGTAATGGAACCTGTCCATCAAAGTCAGAACTTGGTGATAGTTGTAAAATGGGTTGGTTGGTCATGTGAACAACCCAATTTTATGACCTTTTGTGCATCTGTCGTTAAGCAGATCACCACAGTCATTATGGGAATGCCATGTTTGTTATGTGAACTGATTGTTTGCTATGGGTGTGGTTTTGCTAAAAACTGGAATTTAATGCTGCTGTGGGGTTTTTTTGACAAAACCATCATAAGCACAATCATGTAACTATGGGACATTGCAAACAGGTGTAAATGTGACCTAGTTGCTGAGCACTTGAACTACAATCACGTGAACACTGGGATGGGGGGATGAGGGGGGGGGGTCAACCTCTGGAACTTCAAATCTGAGTTGTAAGTTACCTCAGGTCTGCCTGGACTAGCCCCTTCAGTTGCTAAAGGAGCAGTGTAAATTGAGAACTACCTGCGTGTAATTGAACAATAACTCATTTGTGAATTTTAAATATCTTTTTTTTAATTTCTAGAAGTTATTAATGAGAGTCAGACCAGGAATGGATAATTTTAAGTGACCAAAACCACACTTTTGAAAATTTCTACTCCCCCCCCCCCCCGCCACTTGGTGTTCAAAAGCTGCAAGCTTGTGATATAATATTATAACTACATGAAGGAGTACAACCTTTAGGACCTTTTCACTTTGAAAGCTGTTTTTTTTTTTTTTTAAAAAAAACGTATCTGTTTAAGATTTAATACATCATGTTTCTTAATGGGTTTTTTTCAGTAAAAATCACTAGGAAATTCATTCTGGGTTTGCTGAGTTTTGGCTGCATGGTCCAGTAAGAATTTTAAGAACAAAACATTATACATGGATTAGCAAACTGTTTTTGTAATACTTTGTATAATTGTCATTTTATTTGTGCATACCCTATGTTCCAGAATGTGAGGGATGCTGAACTGGTTTTCTGTGTTCTGGAATGGTTTTCCCTTAGACTTATCCTCTCTTTGCTGACTTTTAAGACATTATTGAAAGCCAAATTATTTCAGAGGGTAAATCCTTAATCTACTGTATTACACCATTTTAAATTCTTTTTGCATTTTCCCCATCACTGATATTTAATTGCTACTTTATTATATAACTTGGAAGCTGCTGACAATCAATTGACTACAGTGGGGTATAGGTTTAATAAATGAAAGAAATAATGCCCTAATTTTGCAGATTTAAATCTTCCAAAAGACTCTGTGAGCTGGCAAAGTTAGAAAAGACCAAATGGTGTATTTTCCATCTATAGCATTTTCTCCTCTCCAACCAAATCTTATTGTTTATCTGACATAGTTTTAAGAATTTCTTATATTGTACAAACAAAATCCAAACCACATCTGCACAATATCCTTTTTAGGAGCAACAAAATGACAACAAAGCAGACAGAACATTTTCGAATTCTCCATATAATATATTATTTCTAATATTAGATGAAGCCTAACATTTATTGCAACTACCAATTACAATTAACAATTTAATCAACATTCACCATAATCAAACTGATTCTGAACTTCAAAGTTCCCTAACTGGCTTCTCTCCATCATTTGGTTTTTAAAACACCTGATCTATTGAAATATTCCTAAAAACTAGAAAGCTTTCAAACATCTATGTATTATTTTGAATGATTCTAATAAAGAAAGCTAATGAAACAGTGTTTTTTTCCAGATAGATCAATATGGCTACAACTGTTTATTTATTTTTTTCTTACACATAGCTTCTTTGAACCCTGGCTTCAAAATAATTAAAGGCTCTCTGTATTGATTTTTCTCTTTGTAGCAGACAATACCAGAAATATTTAGATCTGCATCAATTGCTACAATGTTACAGCTTTTATAAGGCGGTTCCATATATATCAGAATAATTAACTGTTAAGGTAACAGTCATGTCTAAGTATCTAAAGAATCAATGGAACTAGCCTTATGAACAGTGTGAAAAAAGCATCATCAAAAGATTGGAAATAGTGAATTAGAGCTTGGGATTCAATGTCCAATATCATGTGTCCACATATAACCATCTATAACTCTTCAAAGAAAAGACAGAAAATAATTGGAATGCCCTAGAGGATTAAAAAAAAAACAACAGTGTTTCCTTTTAGGCTGGTGAGACATAAGACCAAAAATTAATTGTACAATGCCACTCATTTTTTGAAGGCAGAGCTGGTCTAGGCAAGGATGAATATTGATCTACTGTAATACAATAGTCGCTTGTTCCTAAGGGATTCCTTTAGAACAATATAACACTACATGGGGTGGATTTATTTTGTGTCTGCCAGTTCATCAGATCAAGCAAAAATAAATGCACAAGCTCGTTCCACTCTGTGATTGTAACATCTATCCTGAATTTTTTGCCAGTTGCATTAGAATTTAGTGACACCATTACTGTTTTAGAATTAACATCATCTTCAGTTTTTCAGTAATAATATGACACAAAAACGTCAGCTTATCCCAACAGGGAAAGCTCAGCAGTGAATTAAGGTATCACAACTGATCTTACTGTAAAAGGGGGGGGGGGTTGGGGGAATCCCTCAATCACTAAATGGCTGAATAAATAAATGGAAAGAGAAAAGGCAAAAGGGACAGTAATTAAGAAAACTCAGATAACTGACAGCTTTAGGCTTTAGGTAAAATATACTGATATTGGACTAAGCTAAGCCCCACTGAATTCCAGGGCTTCAGTTGAAGAGACATGGTTAGGATCAGCCCTTAGTGACACTCAATACTTTTATTCAGACAAGCTGTATCAAATAACACAGAGAAGAGAATAACTCACAGCTTTTACAATTGCAGTCTAATAAAGTAATAGCATCTATTGTTTTATGCTGAATCTAATTAACAACTGAACTGTTTTTGAAAACATTGTCTAGGGGAATCAAAGCAAAACCAGGTATAAAATGAACAGTGCACACAAAACTTGTTTTCCTTACATCAACCTTATTCACTTGCGTACTGTTACTTTGGAAATGCATTTTTTCATGTCTGATCATAAAGCTGGGACTCTTTGTGCGGGTTAGAGGCCAATGGGGGCTTCTGTGTGAACTGTTCATGAAAGCTGTTGCAATAAGCTGGGATAAGCACTCCTGAATAATAATTAGAGCAAAACAGAAGACTCTCTGTTTTATCACTGGCCTCTAAATAGAAATTGAACTCATTCTGTTAGTAACTAAACAACTGAAACTGTACCAATTTGAAAAACAGAGTTACATGTAAATTACAAAGGTAGAATGTATCTCTTGCTAAATAAACCTTTTAAAATATATTTTCACTGCAGGCTACAATCAATGTATATTTGCAGATTACAAATCATTTGAATGCAAGGAGGGAAAAATGTATATCTTGGGTTTTGTCTTGAATGCCTTATGAATTATTTTAAAAACTTACCAGAAGTGAAATTTGTCCCTCTTTCACAATATTTAAGATGCTCTTAGTTTTTTTCACATCCTCATTCTTTTCTTCTGAATTTCCAGAACTGTTCCAGTTCACACTGCTGCTCAGTTTGTCATGCTTGCTTTCGGTACTTTGCAGATGGAAAGTCCTCAACTGGCAGTGGGATACAGACTTTTCCATTTTATCAGCAGAAGTCCTATTGAGGAAGCCCTTGCTGTGGGCTTCAGGTTCATGGACTGAACCACTTTTAACGAGTGGCTGTGGAAACTCATGCTCTTCCACTAATTGCTTATGCTGATCAGTGACAATGGACTGTGCTTTTTTCAACTGAGAGCCTTTCACAGGGGACAGAACACAGAACTGTGTTGTTCCTGTTGGGGCCTTTTCAGTGTCCCCTACAGGGCTGGACTTGCTGCTAAGACCATTCAATGTTGAATACACATTCAAAATCTTTTTCTCAGGAGCTGCCTTTGTAAAAGCGGCAAGCTGCTGGTTCGATTTAATATAAGGCACATCCAAAATTTCATCCATGTCCAAATCATAGTGCTCCAGCTCACCGAGCAAAACTCCAGGCTCAACACATTTAGTTTTTAGGCTGTCGCCATTATCTGGAGTTTGATCATCATTCTGAGTCATGGATGGAGAGTCATCGCCTTTCTTGCAGTCCACCTTTTGATTCTTTTGGTCATCACTCTCATTGTTTTCAGAGCTTTCTGGTTGGTGCTTAAGTGGTGACACTCTCTTTACTGGTCTGAATTTGCTGTACATGTCTGCAATGCCTGTTGGTTTTTGTGTGTTTCCAAGGAGTGTTGAAACTCCCGAGCTCCAGTTTGTGGTGGATACTAGAAGACACAAAGACCATTTAGAATGAACCCTCTTCCATCATTTTGTTGCTCCTGCTTTATTATCCTGCAAACTTTGAACAAAAACTTCAAAAAATGGAATTATCCTTAAGCAAAATACCATGGAAAGGTTTTCTTAACTACCTTTATAATCTTTAAAAATATATGTTTGTAAGCAATAATTAGATCTAAATTGCAAAGGAAATAATAATGTTAATACTTTAACTTATCTGGCAAAAGAATATCATTTACACTTGAATAAAATAGAAAAAAAAAGTACATTGTAACTTGAAATATTCTGAATTTTCCTCCTTTCCCCCCCTGGAATATAATGGTGATAGTTTGAAAGGAAATGAGGGGATTCAATGTATATGGGAGCAAGTGATAGTGGAAGATATTACAGGTTTTTTTGAAAATAGCCATAGGATAAAATGTTAAAATCAGTAGATACAATCATAGCAATATTTGCATTTAGTCTGAAAGTTGTATAGTTAGAAATGAAAATTGAGCATATTGTGTACTTCATCTTATAAGTCACATTTGACATGCAGGACTAGCACAGTAATGCTCCATTTGCAATTGTTTTGCACTCATGTGCAGCGTCTCTGAGAAACATAATTTTTGAAGAAGCAATTGGAATAAAATTCTTCGCAGAGCAAACAGTAAAAAGCTACATATTTAAAACCAGAAACTGATTAGACTTGTTACTATGGCTCCAAAAGCATTTACAATGATATATATCTTGATAGTATTTATTACTCCATCAACAAGATACAGCTTCAGAGTTATCCTAGATCTCATTCATTTTAGACGTTATTTGTATATTGTGTACAATCTTGAGTTCAAAGGGCAACACGTTTATGAAGGCTTTATTTACATGTGAAATTTTTTCCAAGTGATAGAGGGAATGGATACCACATGTTTCCCAGCTGTTCTTTTCTGACAGAAACCTCTTCAGCTTTGTAAAAACAAATTCTGTCCAACACTGTTGAAAACACTTTTTTTGACATAAGGATCTAGGCAAGTAGATGTGAGAAGGCATCAATACTTCGTTAGTTTGCACTTAACTCTTCATCAATTTAAAGGTAAAATTAATATTTCATATTTTAGAATATCTGACTAATCAAAATGAACTTCTGGTGTTAAGACAGCCTGTCAAATTTATACTGAGAATGACCACACTCTTAGGCAATTATAGAAAAAAAAATCCTAACCCTTCCACAATTATGAAATCAAAGAAGAAAATTCATCTTTTTCTTTTATTTTTCCTGAACAAAATTCATAGTACCTTGGAGATGAATTCTGCAGAACATATTTATCTATTAATTCAAAACCGTTAGGTTTGACTGAGACCATTGAAAAGGGTCTTAAGTTTGGAAATATGGAATGGGACTTTTATTATTATCTAGTTTCATTGATTTTAGGCACGACTAACACTAAAGTCTATACAATATATTCAATTATATTACTTTCTATATTTAGCTTTCCTTTCTTTTACTATCAAAAGGGTGTTGAATTCATTATACACAATTATCTTGTCTTATTTTCACAGCAAAGTTCTGAATCTGGCTATTCGGAAAGATGGTAATTTGCCTTAAAAAAGCAAATTGATACTTCTTATATACTGACACATTTGATAAATCATAAGGTTATGTAGACTAAGGTCTTATTTATCAGACAGGTGAAATCTTACTCTCAGTCAGCAGGTAAATTTTATACAGGTTTATAGAGAAAAAACAATAACTGAGTTTGAATAAAATATAATTAAAATACAGACTAATAATTTATGCTAAAGCTAAAATCTATGTGAAATAACACACTGACAAGTCCTGTCAGCAACAATCAATGACAATTGACAATTTAATTAATCCGGTAAACTTTCTGATTATGTAATATAAGAAAGAATGCTGAACTGACAAAAAAGAAAAAAAAGCAGTTAAAAAGTCTCTGGGAAGAGAAGCATTTGAGAGCATGGAACGTCACTTCTTGAGTTATTACTGCTCTTCCATACTATGAGCTTCACAGACCCAAGTACTTTCATCTAGTGGTTAAGCTAGGGCACAGGTCTTCAAACTTGACAGCTTTCAGACTTGTGGACTTCAACTCCCAGCATAGCTGGTTGGAGAATTCTGGGAGATGAAGTCCAGAAGTCTTAAAGCTGTCAAGTTTGGGGACCCCTGAGCTAGGGTTTGTTACAATGGCTGGTTTTTCCCAATATACTTTACCATAAACTATAGTTTATAAAGCACTGTGACTACATTAAAACTCAAATGCATTATAGCTTAGGGTAAAGAGCACAGTATTTTATTCATTCATTCAAAAAACTATTTGCTCCTTTTCAAAAATTTGTCTATAAAAATAAGACATTTCTAGGCATTGCTTTAAGATTCTAAGTAACTACTCATAGAAATCACTTTAACTTTCTTTGCCTAAAGCACTGTGTACTTTCATAGGATCACATGTATCATCTGAGAGCCAGTTTGGTATGGTGATTAAGGCATCATGCAAGAGCACACACACACCATTCCAAGGTTGTGACTTTCATTTGCATCCGAGCTGCAAACAGCTAATTGTAACTGGGGAGAAGGACCTCTCCTTTGGTGTGCTACGCTGAACCCTGACAGCTCCCAGGTGGGGAGAGGGGCAAGCAGGAAGAGTGACGGGATTCACTCCCAACTTTGCCGCAAAGACTCTTCCCACTTATCCAGCCTGGAACAATGATTCCTGCTTAGCCCAGATTCCTGCTGTCAGAGTGACTTGCCCTGTTACTGCCCTTGTTTGCCTCTGTCTCCACCCAGGAGCTGCCAGGGTCCAGTGCAGTATGCCAAAGGAGCAATCTTTCTCCCCAAGCTAGGACATGACTGGCAGCTTGCTATCTCAGATGCAGATAAAAGTCCTCAAGCTCAGAATTTGTGTGTGTGCATGTGCATGTGTGTGTGCATGTGTGTGTGTGAGTGCAGAACAATGACTTCTGCTCAGCCCATAGATGGGCAGTGGAAACCAAAGCAGAAGGCCCAGGGTCATGGGGTTGTTCCAGGGGTGGACTGCTGGGGGTTCACAGGGGTTCAGGAGAACCTCTAGCTATGATTCTGTACAGTTCAGAGACTCCCCAAATCCCACTCCTGGCTGGCCCTGCCTACCCCACCTCTCCCCTCCCAGGAGTCCCCATGCAGCCTGTTTTGGATGCAGGTAAGTTCAGGGCATGCATGGAGGCTTGGGGAGGGCAAAAAATGGACCTACTGGAGGTTCAGAAAGGGGAACCTCTAGAGGGCCTCCGGAGCCTGGAAAGGCCATTTTCGCCCTCCTGAAAGCTTGAGGAAAGCCTCTGGAGATCAGGGAGAGCAACCCTCCCCTGTTGTATTGCAGTAGGCCATGCCCACCCAGCAAACGGGCAGAGAACCCCTTGCTAAAATTTTTGAAGCCCACCCCTAGGATGTTCTCATGGCAAGTTGGCTGGGGCAAGGTGTCATGCAGCAAGTTGGCCACAATGACATGGCACCTGCAGAAAGATGACAGTGTTGAGATGACAGTGGAGAGTTGTCTCATTCCAGCAGCTGGATGTCCCTGGGCCAGTAACTCTCAGCTCTGGGAAAGAGGCAATGGCAAACCACTTCTGAAAAACCTAATCAAGAAAACTTCAGGGGCTACTGCAGGCAGCCCTCAGAAGTCAATAACTGACTTGAAGGTACAGTAAATAAACTAAATGTGTATTCTCTACTTTTTCTTTCTGCCTACTGACTATGACAAAGAAACCTTCACTTTATGAACATCTATTTATTGTATACCTCTTAAAAGACACAGGTGGCTTTTTAAAGTTAAAAAATAATAATTGTGTATTTATCTTTATTTATTTGGACTGCTAACATATGCTGATCCTTCCTCTGCCATAAATTTGGCCATCTTATCTATGAAAATTTTGCAAGTACAGTTGTTAGCCTTTCAAGAGGCAAAATTTAGAAGGAAATAACTAGTCTTTGGGAGTTCTGAATCTGCAATTTCCTGCTGAACTCCTGCAAATTATTATTATTATTTTGAAAAAAACCTGGTATTTATATATGTGTAAGTGTGTGTGTGTGTGTGTGTGTGTGTGTGTGTGTGTGTGTGTGTGTGAAATCTTTTCTTGAAGAAACTGAAAATAAGCATATTTTGATCTTATGAACTAGAAATATAAAAGATGCCTCTGATCTATAGCAAGAATAATTATGGAGGTGGGGGAGAGTATTCTGTGAGTGTCCCTGAGAAGGATCACTACCTGAATTTCCATAGGGTGAGAGACTCGGTATCCCCTCTTGTGATGCCGTCACATGTCCAGATATAGTCTAATTGAAAGGTGCTGTGGGTGCATGAGAACCAAACTAGGTATATACAATTCTGCCTCTTGTCCCTTGATCATTTTTTCTAGAGGGCAGTCAGCCTGCACTTATAGTATAATAGAGCAGGTTAAACTTGCTGCTCACAGTGAGATATATTTACCATCTTGATGCACAATTATAGGTGAGACAGAATGGAAACTAGTGCTTTTGAACACATAGGTATATTCAGAGTAACATAACCCATCAAATGTCTTTGTGCATAATTGAGACAAAAATGCAAAATGTTTTATGAAGTGGTGTTATCAGAATGTAATAGCATTGCTCCTATTAAACAGAGATGGATCATATGTATGTATGTATGTATGTATGTGTATATATATATGTATGTATGTATGTATGTGTATATATGTATGTATGTATGTATGTATGTATTTTGAACACATAGGTATATTCAGAGTAACATAACCCATCAAATGTCTTTGTGCATAATTGAGACAAAAATGCAAAATGTTTTATGAAGTGGTGTTATCAGAATGTAATAGCATTGCTCCTATTAAACAGAGATGGATCATACGTATGTATGTATGTATGTATGTGTATATATATATGTATGTATGTATGTATGTGTATATATATGTATGTATGTATGTATGTATGTACACACACACACACACACTTCAATCATAGGAAACTGTTTCAGTTTCTGCCATAATTGGCAAAAATGTCTCAGATGCTGATAAGTAGCAACTGCCTCCTATACTTTTGAAATATTCCCTCTTGGACTTGCATGAGAAGACTGGAAGTTTCTGCTTATATTTTAGTTTAATTGTAATTTAGCATGATTAATCATCTTACAAATTATGTTTTGAAGTTGGCTAGACATTGAAGTCAGGGTAGTGTGGTGGTTCAAGTGCTGGACCAGTGCTGGGAAGACCTGGGTTCAAATCCAAGGAAGCTCACAGAATGATATGGGTCTGGTTTTTCTCTTGGTCCAACCTACCTCAAAGGGTTACTTTTGGGGAGGAGGGAATGTGAAGAGAAAGTGATGGGTTAAGATATTGGATGAAAGGCATGATATAAATAAAAAAGTAAAGGTAGTTTATTTGTATTATTTATGGGATTTTTTTATTATTAAGAATCAATCTCCCTTTCTTTTATTGGTCCTTGGGTTGAGAAGCAATTTGGGATGGAAATGTTTCACAATTCTTTATAAAGAAGCGAACAGTGTAAAAGAAATTATCTTCTGAATGGATATTGCAAGTTTTCAGCAATACCATGCTAAATAATATGCCCTAATTATGATAATCATCATCCCAAGTAAATCCACCGTCTGAAAAAGATTAAGACCTATTCATTGAAGGGCTATGGACAGTAATCTACCACTCAGATCATGTTGCTAAATTAATGTTTTTGGATTTTCCAGACTAAGGCTAAAAGAAATTGATTGGCCCAAAGTTACTCAGTCAGTTTCCCTCCATGAGGGAAGGAAGGAACTTGGGTCCCCCTGCTCCTAGTCCCAAAATGTAATCACTATACCACAGTGGGCTTCACATACACGCACACCAAACATATAGAGACAGATCCGTACAACAAACACTTTTTTTTAAAAAAAGAAAAGCAGTTGAAACTGATTTAATCACTATAGTTATGTAAGGGTAGGGAGATCTCATAACAACATGAGAAAAGAGGAAGGTATTGGTTTTTGTTATTCCCTTGTGAGAGACTATAAAAGGGATGGGCAATTTAGTCATTAATGGCTGTGGCAAAAGAATTCGATAGAAGAATGCTGTAGTTACAATTGTTGGCAATTTTCTGCTACATGAAAGTTGATACAGAAATAAAATACTTGCAAAAGCCTAACATAAACTGAAGCTTCAAATCACTACTATGGGCATTTCACATTCTAAAATATTAATGAAACCACCATTTGATTTATGCATAATTAGGTTTTCAAAGTGCCATGCAGATATGTTACTCTCATCCATACAATTTGCTTCATGTTAAAGAAAGAAACAAAAGAGCTTAATCCGATTTACAAACTGAAAAACAACACTGAATGCACTTTTTTGTCGGGGGGGGGGGGGGCGGGGGGAGGTCTCCAGCTGTTTCTCATCTCAGTGCCATGACTCTTCATTTAGTTTACACTATTAAACTCAAAAACTTTGCTTTCATCTTAACTGTTACAGCATGCTTCAGAGTAGATTCTATCTTGTAGCATTCTTGATAGAGTTTCAGAATTTGGCAAAACATTATGCTTCAAACTGGTCATGACCATCTGTGCAGTAAATGTATCCAACATTTTTTCATTGGCGCCTGCATCATTATGTCTTGTCACTAATGGTTTCTCGGGTTTTTCAGTAAATTGTTGCATATACTGTGGTTTGGAGTTGCTGAGATTAAACTTTGTGTTTTTCTGTCTAGCACCAAATCCTTTTATGGAACTTTTTGTTGGTGCTGTTGCTAATGATCTAACATCTTAAAAAAATAGAGGGAAGAAAAGTGAGGTTAGGTTTGGGGTTGGATGGTAGCAACGAAGAAACCCATTGTTACAGAAAGCTGTCACACAAAGTGAGCTGTAAGAAGACTGTTAGGGTGGGGGGAACCACCTTCCCCTTTACCAACTGTAAAAGTGAAGTATCCAAAAAGTAGAATACCTGTTCTGTCTTCATTCTGTGAATCACACTTCCTACGTAATTCTGGGATGGTCTTGAAGGAAGTTACTGAGTACTGAAAAATAAGAATTAAGAATCACATATTAACTGAAATCCAGTCATGCTGCTTCATTTTAATGGAATAATATATTATCCAGGACGTTATTGTGCAGTGTATGCGGCCATTTTGCTGGTGGGCAGGCACAGTTGGATACAGCTCAAAAGTTTTGCTTTTAGACATAGGGATTCATCTATCAGAAAGAAAGAAAGTCTGCATGAAATTTAACCACACCAAATCAACTGACTATAATCTACAAAAACTAATCCAGCGCATGTAAATTTCCCACAGCAGATTTCAAAACCAAACAAGGCACAAGGAGTTACTCACATTTCCTAGATAAGCCCAATGTGATCAAAGAAATAAATGAGAGGAACATCCAAATGGCAAAATGCTTTCTGGCTTGTTTGTTTTTTAAAATCATAAAAAGTGAAATCCATCTAAATTGCAGTGTAATTATCTAGTCTTCTGTGCTTCTAGGAATATCATATTAAATAGCCAAGCAGGCATTGTGGCTGATGGAATATAAGTAATGGATACATTGTAGAACTCTTAGATCACTGTTGCATTGATTATGGATTTTGATTTTTGCTGTTTACATAGTTTGTGTTTTTAAAAGTGGTGTGTCTTAAAGTAGGGAAAAAAACACAGAAACATTTTCTGGTATGCTATGATCTTATAAAAGAAAATAAACCAACTTCTCAAGGATTAAGCATTAAAACAAAGATTTCTTTCTATTTTGATACAACTTGATGTTCATGAAATATCGTTGGATTCACTTTGAAAAGGTCAAATATCTGGTAAATTACAATAATTCCTTTTAGGAAGTCTTTAGTTACTCATATAACCTACACTGTTAAGCTAATCTTTCTACATAACAAATATAATGTCAGGGTTCCAAGTAACACCCCCAACGAAAGAAAACTCTGAGGCTAGAAGTTCCTCAAAGTTCCATTTTATTAGAAGTGTCATATTGGCACATCTGGAAAAACCTGAATCTGAAAGCTTCCAGGTTTTCCCCACCCAAAAGAAAATTCAAGTCCCTTCCTCTGCACCTACATGTCCATCACATGGTCCAACTAATCCACCATCCCAACTAGAGATGCCTCCCAGTCATGCCGCTCCAGGTTCAGGACAGAATGTCCTTGATTCTCAGAGAAAATAATGTTATTATGGATGGATATCTCCCAACTCCATATAACCCTCACTCCCAGTTTCCCACAGCACTAAATATGGCAGCCCTAAAGATCCAAGTAAAAGATGGCTTCCAAGGCTGACACCTTATACTACTCATATTACAAAATGGGCAAAAACTGCTGCTATACTAGTTAACATACAACATATTAAACTTAGTTCAGTACAGAGAAAGGCAGGCAGGGAAGGAAGGAGGGAGGAAAGGAAGGAAGGAAGGAAGGAAGGAAGGAAGGAAGGAAGGAAGGAAGGAACAATTCCATCTATGTCAACAATATCTTACCCCCCAAAATATTAAATTAATAGAGCATAAACCAACCAACCAGTTTAAGCTTCTAGGGGATCTGATATTGGCTGGTCCAGTCAGTTAATGCAAATAAGTCTTCATTTTTTGGCAATTAATTTCAGAATATGTCCAGTCATTTTTACATAATCATATTCTTATGAATAGTTGGGAAATGCAGTACATCTGAATGCTTTTTATATAATACATATGAGGAGAAACAGAGGTATTAAGCTCTGTTTCTGTGATATCCTTCCTTTTTAAGCACCATTATGCACATAAACTGCATACCCACCTTCTAGATTGGAATTGCAGGACTAGAAAAAGAGTCAATATTAGATAACGAACTCTTGGATAAGCTGAAATTTTTAGATGCCAAAGTACATCTTGGATTTGGCTTATCCGCAGAAGGACTGATTGACAAGTATATACTACAGTAATTTTTAAAAGTACCCATATTAATCATGTATAACCCATCCATAGATAATCAGACCCTCAAATTTTTATCCAAAATGCTATGAAAAGTGTGGCTCAGATATGACATGCCAGGACAATCAGATTCATTTTATTTTTTTACCAGACAACAAATCTAACATCATATACAATGCAGCTAAAATTTTTGTTTCAGCTGTTCTGTATCAATTTGTTAGTGTCCTAATAAATTAACACAGAATTAGATCTCCTGTAACAAAGAATAAATATTATATCCAGGATAAATAACATTACATGTTATGTCATTAGAATTTGATGTACTGTTTTAAATCGGGGGTTATATGCTATATTATTGAAATGTAATTTCCCAACTGTTTTATTGTTCTGATCATTAATCAAATAACTTGTGTGTGTGTGTGTGTGTGTGTGTCAGGGAATATGACCACAACTCAAATACTTGACTTATAACATGAAAAATAATGTTCCTATTTATTAACTCTAATGGCATAGCCAGCGATGACCCAATTATTGCCAGACTTCACATACTCCTGAAAAAAATGTTTGAATTCTTACAGTATTAATCCTAACTTTTTAAAGAACAGTATACAAAAAGAAACACAAAATACACAACATAGCACTCACATAGCTGTGGTATAAATGCCCCACATATTCATTTTGGGATAATAGTCAAAGCTGATTTTGGTAGAAAAAAACTTTATAGGTAAATGATCAAAAGTAAGCTATAGATGAAATTTATACCTAAACTTTTAACTTCAGATGATAAAATGACAGTACTTGTAAATAGAGAATTTAGTCAGACAGTATCTCTATTACAAAGGAAGGACAATTAATCCAAGTGTGAAGTAATAAACTAAAAGTAATAAATGTAATACTAGTATACTGTTAACATTGCAGTAGAATAAGCCATTAAAGTGCTTATGGTTCTGAGTTTACCAATAGAAAACATGACTGCATGACCTAAAGATTAGTCAAATTTAGTGTATATCCATTCTACAGAAAAAAAGAAAGGTGCAGGAGAACATGCAAATTGCCCAAATTGTCCAAAGTTTGCTTAAAGTCTTGCAAAAATTACAGCCATATATAAAGAGAAAAATGTTAAATAAATGGGCAAATTCAATAAAGTAGGGATACAGATTCAATATGTGAACAGCCTTTTTCTATATTCCTTTAACTAATTTGCCTCCTTTCTTTCACAATTTTTCTTGGATATTATCACCTTAGCCATAAATTTTCCTGAGCTTTTTGAAAATATCTCTCCTTTTATTTTTCTTATTGTACTCCACCTTTTTTGAATGTTTTGCTTGAAATACCTTTCATTTTCCTTGCTCATAGATACTGGGAGTCTGTTTTTAGTTCTTCACATTTCTTGCTGTCCTAAACTTGCATCCTTCCGTTTTTCTGGTGAACATGTTAGTTATGTACGAAAGTTGGATAATTTCCCTTTTGAAATGTTAAGATTTTTTCTTGGTTTTTTTTTTTTTACTGTGTCTTTTGTCTGTTACTGTGAGTCAATAGCAGGCACAGAATACAGAATAACAGAGTTGGAAGAGATCTTGCACATCTTCTAGTCTAGCCCCTGGCTCAAGCAGAAGACTCAGGGGTGGGTTCTAAATTTTTTTACTACCGGTTCTGTGGGCCTAGCTTATTTTGTGGGTGTGGCTTGGTTGGGGGGGGGTAATGTGACCAGGTGGGTGTGGCCAACTTTTTTTTTTTACTTTTAAAAGCATTTTTTCTACAACCTTAAGAGGTTGCAGCAAAAAATGCTTTTAAAAGCTTCTGACGATCCCAGCTGAGCCGCGTGATCATCAGAGGCTTTTTATTTTTACTTTTAAAAGCATTTCTTTGGCTGAAGAGGTTGTAGAAAAAATGCTTTTAAAAGTTAAAAAAAAAGCCTCTGATGTGGTTGGTGGATAAGCAAGCGGGGATCGAGCTGGGGACTGGTTCGGGGGCGTGGCCAGCCAATGTTATTACCAGTTCTCCGAACTACTACAAATTTTTACTACCAGTTCTTATGAACCAGTGCAAACCGGGAGCAACCCACCACTGAGGAGATTCTATATTATTCTGGACAATTTATGTGAATTAAATTTGTTTTTAACTTCTGACTTATATTTTGTATTCCATGAGTCATAAACTTGTTGACATCTCAACTTTTTAATTTTCTATCTTTAACCCTTTATTAGGGAGCTGCTGGGATAATCTTGGGAAAAGTATGAAAGAGAAACCCCTAGCAATAAATGAACTGAAGCTGGTTAAACAAAATAGTCAAGAAAAAAATGTAAAATTACCCTATTTTAGCTCTCTTGGTATAAGAGGGAGGGAATCGGAAATACTGTTCAAGTTTCAAGATTCTGTTATTATAGCCTATATCAATAAATCTCAATTTCAATATTTCGTGTAGAGTTCTTTTCCTGATCTGGCCTAGTTTGAAGGGCTGAAATCCCTATATTTGACCCTTAATAACCCATGGTTTGTTTTCAAATTGGGTCTGGAAAGGTGTTGTACTATTTTGTATTAAGTATTTGAATTGCTATTTCTATTAGATTCACAAGATGTTCATCTGGTCTTTTCCACATGAAGTGTCTATATTTATGTTGTTCAAAGCAGATGTTGGCAATAAAGAAAGAAGTCCATTAATTCTATTAAGTGAATTTTGCATCATTATGTTCATTTAGTCTAATTCCTCTGTTAATTCTAGGTTCCTCTCTTTCTCAGACTTCTACATGCCAATAGATAAACACATAGCAATGTCCTTTTGTAAATATTAGTTCCATCCTGCTCTTTCCTTATACTTATTACCTAAAAAGTTGGCATCATTTTGGAGAACAGTGCTTTGTAACGGGTTCTCATCATGACAGTTCTTTTATGAATAGATATGTTTGACGCAGGAAAGCATTTTGCAAAAATGCCCACAATATTTTCTCAACATCCAAGTGTTTCCAGCAGTCCACAGAGTTTGGGGGTCACTGCGCATGCACAAACAAACCTCAAATATAAGCAAGATATTCTATCAATATTATGAAGCAAATATCTAACTGCATGTTCCTAAACAATAAGAGGTTTTTTAAAAAATCAGATTGGTGCTTCCCAAACTTTTCAATAAGAAGAACCCTTTTCAACATTAAAAAACTGTAAGTCCCAACAACAGTAATTGTACTTTAAATGCCTTGACTGAAATAAAACACTAACAAAAGACTTCAGAGATATTGTTAAATGAACGTATCTATTGTTAATTGATTTAAAACATATAATTATAACTGAGTTCACATAGAATTAAAATATCATATTAGAGAAAACTATTTTTATAGAAAGTTATTTTTCCTGTTCCTGTTCAGAAGAGAAAGCCTGGCACCATTAAATGGTGCAAAAGGCATTTCCCCCTTTCCATTCATGAAGAGATTAGAACCCAGAATTTGAGACTACTGGGTTAAAGTGTAGCCTCAAAATAGCATAGCCTTTTGAAATGGATTAAAGAAGTTTCCATTTGTAGACTTTAATAATTGAAGAATATGTGAAATATTTGCTTAAATGAACTGATTACTGATAGTTTACCAGTGAAAAAGCTACAAGAGAAAAGAACATCATGTCCTTATAGAAACTTTTGATTTGTTGAATGCAGGTAATATTACACATTGGAATAGAATTTATATACCGTATTCCACTGCAGTTAATTTTGTTAGGCTAAAACTTTTTTCTGTATATTGTTTTCCTTCTCGTGGAAAGACAATCCATTTCATTTTAACTGCATTAAAATACCTGTTTCCCTGAAAATAACACATCCCCTGATAATAAGCCCAATCGGGCTTTTGAGCATATGCGCTAAAATAAGCCTCCCCCCCTGAAAACAAGCCCTCCCCAAAAATATTTAAATGCAGAGCTGGAAATCAGGTAAGACTGCTAGAGTAGCCCCATCTTGCTCCACGCGCACTAAAATAATAGGACCACCCAAAAAATAAGCCCAAGTGTTTATTTCGGGGTTCAAAAAAAATATAAGACACGGTCTTATTTTCAGGGAAACATGGTATATACAATTATCTGCAAAAAAATCTATTAAACATGTTATAAAATTTGATTGCAATTTTAATGGTGTGTGGTTGATTGCATTAACAGATTTAAATATTGTTTTCAATATTTAAATCACAGATTTAAATATCAGTTAACAGATTTAAATATCAGTTTTAAATATTGTTTGCCCCATTTGTTTGAGAAATACTATTTAAATGAACCCACACATTATGAAGGAAGTTAATTATAATCCCAGCAAACGCTGTATGGCTATTATATATTTCTTTTTAGTTTATTTAAAGAGCTATGTTATTGTGGAGCAATCTTAAAATAAATTATACATAGGTGGTAGATTTTTAGTCATTACTTTCTGTAGAATATGGACGGATGCTATGCTTCTACTGAACATATCTTTGACTAGACTGTTAACATACAGTTTCTTCTCAGCACAGAATTCAATTTAGTAGAAATGATACTAGAACAGCACCAGTGTGATCCAGGAAACAAACAAACAAATATATTTTAGAAGTCCTTATGGGCAGTATGTATCTTTTTCAATATGAGAGGCCTGGGAGTCTAAATTTGGCTAGCTGTTTCTAGCATTACACTCTTCTGGGGAGAGAGCTCTGATATTCCTGAGGTATGTTGGAGCCACTCTCCCAGTTTAGGAATCACAGTCCTAAGGCATTTATTGGGATTACTTTGGTCTTTAGTTTCCATATCCTCTCAAGTTCCTCCTTCAGCTCTGGTACTTCTCCAGCTTCTCATACTCCTTCTTCCTGATGTTGCTGCTACTTGGCACTGCTACATCTATCACTACCACTGTCTTCTGGTCCTTATCTACTACCACAATGTCTGGTTGACTGGCCAGTACCAGACTGTACATTTGGATCTGGAAGTCTCACAGGATTTTACCCTTGTTATTCTCCATGATATTGTGTGCAATTTCCCATCTGGACTGGGGGGAGGGACGTGTAGCCCATACATTGTGCAGATGTTTTTGTACACAATGCCAGTTATCTGGTTTTACCATGTGATTTTCTTGCCTGCATCTTACACCCTGCCACTATGTGCTGGGTTGTCTCTGAGGTCTCTTTGCATAATCTACATCTTTGGTCCTGTCTAGGGTAGTAGATATTTGTTTCTATGGATCTAGGGCCTGTCTTTGTGCTGCTATGATGTGCCTCTGTGCTGTCTTTTAACTGAATCTCTTCCAGCCACTGGTAGAAGTTTCCAAGACTGCCACCTCAGCTATCTGTCAATAGTATATCCCATGCAGAGTTTAGTCTTGCTCTGGCATTCTCTGCTTAATCTTCTCATATCTGCTGCTGCCTCAGGTGTCCTCTTAGCTGCTGTTCTTTGAATGCCACCTGATTTAAAAGGTAAAGGTAAAGGTTCCCCTCGCACATATGTGCTAGTCATTCCTGATTCTAGGGGGCAGTGCTCATCTCCGTTTCAAAGCCGAAGAGCCAATGCTGCCCAAAGACATCTCCGTGATCATGTGGCCAGCATGACTAAACAGCAAAGACACACGAAACTCTGTTACCTTCCCACCAAAGGTGGTCCCTATTTTTCTACTTGCATTTTTCATGTGCTTTCGAACTGCTAGGTTGACAGAAGCTGGGACAAGTAACGGGATCTCACCCAGTTATGTGGCACTAGAGATTTGAACCGCTGAACTGTCGATCTTTCAATCAACAAGCTCAGCATCTTAGCCACTGAACCACCGTGTCCCTCTGATTTCATCTGATTAATGTACTCCCAAATGTTTTGATTTCATCCAGGATGGTGGCTTTGACACTCACCAAATCTTTGGTGTTCTCCTTTGGCCAACTCATTATACTGGCAGGGTATCTGGTGACCTGCAGGGCATACATGTTGATGGCATGGATCTTATTATTCCCATTCAGCTGGCTCTTCAGGACCTTTCTTATCCTTTGGTGGTACACTCAAGTATCATCGAAGATGTTGCTGTCTTGCTTGTCTCTTCATTGTGGGATACCAAGGGACTTGTATATGGTCTGTATGTCTACTATGTGGCCCACTTGTAGCTCCATCCCATTAGTCTTGATTGCCTACTCTCTCTTGACTATCATCTGGCCACACTTCTCCAGTCCAAATGTCATCCCAGTGTAGATCTGTCTTAACTGGATCAGAAATTTGATATCTCATTCGTTCTTAGCATACAAGTTGATATCATCCATGTAGAGGAGGTGGCTGATGGTAATTCCACTCTTGAACTTATATCCATATCCAGTCCTACTGATTATCTAGCTGACAGAACTTTTCATATTATGGGAAGACATGTTATTGGCTGGTAGTTGGATGAAGCTCTTCCCTTGTGGTAGTCTTTCATGATTAAAATTGTTCTTCCTTGAGTTAGCCAGTCTGGGTAGGAGCTAGTTGTTAGCAGCTGATTCATCTGTACTGCTAACATTAATGCAGTGTTGTTAGCAGTTGTGGGATTCAAGTAATTTAACAACTGGTTCTCTGCCCTAATGATTTCTTCCAACAACCAGTTTGCCAAACTGCTCAGAAAGTTAACAACCGATTCTCCTGAAGTAGTGCGAACTGGCTGAATCCCACCACTGGTTGTTAGTTTCTTTAGTGACTAGGTGTGAATCATTCTTGGGCCAGGTGCTGTCCAGCCCTTCATGTACAGGTAGTCCTTGACTTACAACAGTTCATTTAGTGACTGTTCAGACTGTTCAGGGCTGTTCAGCCCTGAAAAAAGTGACTTACAACCATTTTTCACACTTATGACCATTGCAGGATCCTCATGGTCATGTGATTAAAAAAATCAGATGCTTGGCCACTGACTGATATTTATGACAGTTGCATGTGATCCCTTTTTGCAACTTTCTAACAAGCAAAGTCAATGGGGAAACCAGATTCACTTAACAACCATGTTATTAATTTAAGAACTGGAGTGAATCGCTTAAAACCTATGGCAAGAATGGTCATAAAATGGGGCAAAGATCACTTAACAAATGTCTCACTTAGCAACAGAAAACTTGGGGCTCCATTGTGGTCATAAATTGAGGGCTACCTGCACTTAGTCATTGTTGGATGTTTGCTACTGTGATGGTAACTGATTCCTGTTCTTGGAGGCGGTTGTGGTCTGTTCTCAGATCCTACAACCACCTTGCACTGGTGTTGTTTCTTGTTTTTCTCCTAGACATTCTTCCAGTAATGTTCAGTTCCAATTATGGTGGCTCTGTTGTTACTGTATTATTGCCCTGCTGTTGGATGGTTCTTTGGAGAACAGGACATTTATTTCTTGGCCTCTGTTTCTTTAGCATATATTCTCAGCCTGGTAGCCAGTGCTGTGAGCCTTTGTTCTTCTTGACCGTGTAGCCAAACATCTCCAGGATTGTAGCAGTGCAATGATTTCAGTTATAGTGATAGTAGGGACTGCTGTGAGAGCTCTCTTGGCATGATGGTACTTCTCCATGAGCCTTTGTAACTGGTCTTGAGGGTTGACTGTAGGTAGTTTGTCCATCATCTTAAGCCTCATATCACCTACTGTGCTCTGTAATGGAGGGAATGTCAGTGATATTCCAGCTTCAAATGTTGACTGCATATTCAGGTGTCTTTCCAGGTATTCTTGAGTCAGGGATTTAGTTTAGTTTAGTTTATTAAATTTGTATACCGCCCTTCTCCTAGTGGACTCAGGGCGGTGCATAGCCAGGAATAAAAAACACTTCAATACAAAATTTAAAATTTGTAAAAGTATTAAACAATTTTTGGCCCAGAAAATTTAAAACCCATAGACAATTAAAAAACTAAAGGGGGGTTACGCCAGCCCAGCTTGACAAAATAAAAAAGTTTTTAGGGCACGGCGAAAAGCCCGGAGATCAGATATCATACAGATCTCTGGGGGCAAATCATTCCAGAGGTCTGGTGCTGCCACAGCTCTCTCCCTGGGCGTCGCCAGCTGACATTGTCTGGCTGACGGCACCCTGAGGAGTCCCTCTTTGTGGGAGCGTACTAGCCGGTGGAAGGCTATCGGCGTCAGAAGGTGGTCCCGCAAGTACCCAGGCCCTATGCCATGGAGCGCTTTAAAGGTAGTAACCAACACCTTGAAGCACACCTGGAAGACCACCAGAAGTCAATGCAGCTCACGCAGGAGAGGTGTCACATGGGAGCGCCCCCTTGCTCCCATAATCCCCCATGCGGCTGCATTCTGCACCAGTTGGAGCCTCCGGGTGCACCTCAAGGGGAGCCCCATGTAGACAGCATTACAGAAGTCCAGGCAGGAAATGATGAGTGCCTGAGTGACTGTGTGTAAGGAGTCCCGATCCAGATAGGGACGCAACTGGCGTATCAGGCAAGCATGATAAAAAGCCCCACTGGCCACGGGGGCTTTAAGGTATACTTGGTCTTTCTCAAGTTGTGTAAGCATCTTCTTCACAATTTTGAAGCATTGGTAACTAGCTGTTTCTCAGTTAATGTGGATGCAAATCTTCTGTCCATCCATAGTTCCTTCACACCTTTCATATATCCCTTTCTATTAGGATTACTGTTGTAGTAGAATTCAATCAATTCCAGGTTCTGTTTCTCATCCATGTATGCTTTATTCCAGTAGCCCACATTGCCAGATTTTCCTAGTTCTCCAATATCTGACATGGACCTTATTAAGCTGGGCAATGTCCAAGCCAGCATGATTCTTCTATTTCATGTCACTCATATTTGAGTTGAACAGGAGAAGCATTACAGGTTTTTGCCCAAGGATCTCTATTGGTAAAGTAGGTATGCAATGCTGGTGAATTTGGTGTTTCAATCCTGTTTAAATATAGTAGTTTGCCCTGCTGGTGTTGATGGGAATGTGGGTTTCTTCTTGGTAGTTCCTTGATCAGGGTATTACCCTGAAATGCTCTAATCATATGAACTACCAAGGAGAAAACCCCCACCCCCACTGGCATTCTTGGGAAGGCACAAGACTGCCTTATTTAATTGCATATCATCAATGGTGCTTTACAGCACTCATTATGAGACTGGAGAATTTGTATTACCTATTACCTAATAGTGACAGTAACGTTCATTAGTGAGATGCTATAGGAAGAAAAGGTTGCTTTGTTTTATGCTTCCATAGGTTCCGGGATATGTTCCTTTATCCTACAGTGATAAACTGACAATTATTCTGAATACATTATACTATGAGCACTGGATCACTGTCTAATAAATTTGCAGTCCTTGCCTTAATTAAACATCGACACAAAGAAAGAAAAATTGTTCAGAATTTGTACTACATTCAAGCAAATGAAAATTAAACAAAAGAGAACAATGGCACATAAAAGCCAGAATAAAAATAGAAATTCTGAACAAATATGTCTAATACCCTCACTTACTGAGCATTTAACAGTTATTTGATTTAAAACTGTTACTAGTATTCATAACATAAAATAATCTGTAGTCACAATCTCATTATGGACATTGAAATAAGATGCATCATTAGTTCTGTAAGATTTTGCAAAGTGTGTGCCTTGGAATGATAGCATTTTAATAATGGAATAAGAATTGATTACTGAATTTAGGTTTGCTAAATGTACTACAGGCTAAATGGATTCTTAATTCCTATTAAAGTGAAACACTGAGCTCTCAGAATTACGAACTTTGGATGTTCCTGGAGGGGGTTGGAATAAGGAAATGAAACCACAGAATATATATGTTGTTTATTCAAGATACAGCTCTATATTCTTGTATATCTTGAAATTACAGTTATAAAAAAACCTTCCAACAGGACTGTCATGTAACTGCTCTATTCAGTTTATTCTCTTTCGCAACAGTGAGTAGCCAGATATAGTAACTTAGGCAGTTTCACCACTAGGGCATAACATGCCACCCATAATTATGGCTAATAAAAGCATTCTTGGAACCGGCAATTTTTAAAGAGTGCTTGGATTCCTTCATAATTTAATCTGTTTATTGGCTGATGCCTTCTCAGAATTTGCCTGCGCTGTAAATTAAGATAATAACTCTAAACTTTACTCAAGTGAATCAATAGAGCACTGTCTAGGCTCATGCAAGTTTTAATCATATTTGAAATAGATAATTAAGTATTGGATTGTGCGTTTTGGAACATATATGGTCCAGCACATCAATACTACAACTGAACCTTCTTTTTGCTTTAACTATAGCATAGCTTAAGAGAGTTACAGAATCTTGACATGTCATGGATTATGGCTTCAGCTGTGACTCGCCACTTATATTCTGTTCTGATATAATGAATCAGTGCAGAATTTCAGACTATCCTTGAAGAAGAGTAACTCTGATAGATTAGGAGAAGCAAAGAGCTGATCATATATTAGACAATTGCCTCAGAACACTCAGAGCCAGTTGCCAGGCTCAACGGGCTTCTGCACATAACAACTCCATCTGATCTATGAATTATTAACAATTAAGAAGCAGCAGCAGGTATTTCAAATTGTTTCTTGCCTTTGCTAAAGCTTAACCTGAAAAAGTGTTAATTATGTGGTTCATGAGTAATACTTGTTGAACTGCAGCATAGTTCTTGCTAGTTGTAACATTAGCTCTTCCAGCAAAGTTCTGACTGATTTTGAAAAGCTCAAGAATAAGTATCATAGCACATATTAAGCCATCTAAATTTAATGATATTAACCTGTGACTGTGTAGAAGTTGCTCAAGCTCAATTCCATCAGCAGGACATGGCTGATAAGAATTATTGTCTACTAACATAGGGAGGATTGTGGGTTACTCTTCTTACATTGGAACAATGAGGGAAATTACTCATTACATGGACAGCTGGCTTGATGCAAATCTCATCTCCTGGAAATGTGGAACACATTTAAATCTTCCGCAAGATTTAAAATGTTTTAATTAAAAAACATGAAATATAAATTAAATCCATGTCACCATATTTTCTTAAGAGGTGTGGACTTCTCTTCGATAAAGTGCTGAAACAGCAACCTGACAGTTTATTGATACTTCAATTTGGATTCCTGCACTAAAAGATGCAGTGGACATAATGATCTAAGTGACCACTGGGTAGAGTAACAGCTTATTTTTTTAACCAAAAGATTAAACTGTTAAAGATACTGAATCTTTTCCAACACTGTATTTATTTGATGAAATAGCTGGATCATTCAGGCCTGTATTTAAAGGAACAACAATTGCACAGAAATAAACAGAAAAATTTCATACTTACAGAAATATCATCACTAAAATCTATTTCATCCAAATCTAGGTACTCAGGAGCTTCCATTATTCTGCTCTGCACATTTTCATTGGATTAGCTGAATACTGAAGCTCTGTTTCAAAAGAGAAAAAGATAAAGATAAAATTAAAGCAATGCATTTAAAAGTAGACATGATAGTTGATGTCGCAACTGCTCTGTTTGCAAAAAAACTATACACCGATCAAGACGTTGGGTAAGTATTCTCAATAAGTTTTCAGCAGAGGTTTATCCATATTTTGAAAATTCTGCTAGGCTCATGAAAATGGCCTATGTACACGAGTATCCCTGGGGAACTGTAGTTACCAGCACCAGCTAGAGAAGAGCTCCTTAGAGTTTCAGCCATCTCCCTTTTTAAAAGAAAACATATCTCGGATAAATTAGAGATTGGAGATACCAACTTAATTACATTTATTAATTATTAAAAAAGGAACAATCTCAAATAAGTGGAAATAGTGGTTTTAGTTTTGTAACTTCCGTTTTTAGTGAGATCTCTAAATTTTATTATTTAATATCAATGAAGTATTTTATTATTTGAAACAGCTGAGTTTCAGTGTAGATTTAAGAAGATCCTTTTAAATTTTAGGACTAGGAATATTGAGCGAATGTCTGTGAAGATTCTCAGTCATCTAGGTCATAGTTCAGGGGTGGGTTCTAAAATTTTTTACTACTGGTTCTGTGGGTGTGGCTTATTTTGTGGGCATGGCTTAATGGTCATGTGACAATTCTTTAGGATTTAGCAGAGGTACTGGTCTACCAGGCTTTTAACTACTTGCAGAGCTGTACTGGTCTACTCATTTGTTTTTGGAGGCACTGGTCTACCCATTTATTTTTGTAGGCACCAGTCTACTCATTTGTTGTTGGAGGCACCGGTCTACTACCACACTGCCTGTTAACATTGATCAGCTGTAGGGCGGCCCATTGATCAGCTGTAGGGCGGCAAGAGTTTAAACAGTTTTTTTTCCTTCTAGCCGATCAGCTGGGACTCAGGAGGCAGCAGTAGATTGGGGGTGGGGTCAAATAAAAGGTAAGAATAACGCCGGGGGTGGGGTGGGGTGGGGTGGGGGGACAGAACCGATTTGGTGATGTCATATCATCACCGCTACCAGCTCCTCAGAACCGGGCTGAACTGGGAGGAACCCACCACTGTCATAGTTGTCTCAAAGGTGCTTTTTTCTTTAAAAAGCAACTGGACTGTTTTTTGCTTGGGGAAGAAGAAGAAAACATTTTGCTTCTCAAAGAAGAAGCAACCAAGAAGCTTCATCAGTTCGTGAACTGTTAATGTCCAATTATTCATCCAAAAAGCTTAATCAGTTTGGAACATTTTCTTCATCTTTCTCTCAAGAAACAAACAATCCAGTTGCCTTTTGAAGAAAAAAGCACCATTGCGGAGTATTGAGCATTCAAGGAAAGCTTGGAGTAATGAATCCGCTAAGGATTAAGGAGGTTATACTATATATTTTATATGCCTTACTTCTGGCAGAAACACTCTACTAGGTGGGGCTGCAGTAGAACTTTTACTAGCTGCAAGGGTGCTAAGATTTTATAAACAAAACCATCAAGAACATGTCTAAGTGTATGTATTCATTCGTTCATTCAGTAAATGGTGCTTTCTGAAGGTTGCTCTATGTTAAATGCAGGAAGCGTTCAGAAATTTTATTCTCAAATCCCAGTAGAATTGTGAGCTGCCTCTTGCTGACTAGCTTGCAGGCCATGAATTATTCTTGATGGCTTTTATAGTTCTTTCTCAACTGTGATTTCTGCCCAAGATTTCAGGAATAGATAAAATAGGCTGGTAGTCTTTGCAAGCCATGTTGTTTATTATCAGTTGTACAGAATTAATGTTAAAGTAACTCATATGTTGTGACAACAAATTAATCTGGCTATTCACAATACACAATATCATTTTATATTCCAACCCAGAGAAAAATGTATGGGGAAAATGATATTTGATTTATAAATATCGAAGAGCTTTACAGACCAAACAAATGTATAGTTTAAAGTAAACCAAGTAACACAAAGAACATAATCAGATCCCAGAGAGGAAATAAATATTAATTTCTTAGGGGAAATGCAGCCTGTGCAACTTAGATGTCATTTTTATACATTAACGATATATTGAAGGATCAGTATTTGCATACCAAGTAGAATATAATGATGTTCTTCAAGCTTAAAGTCTTAAATAATAATAGCTTGTAATCTGTTCTAACATGCTATTCTTGATTACAACGGCCACAATTCAGCAAAGTTAAGCACTTTTAATTCCCATTTATTTTAATTCCCACTAAGTACATATATCTTTTCCAATGAAGTTAGTGGGGTTGAAAAATGGTTAATTTTGACTGAACAGATCATGCCCTGGGTATTTTTTTTTTCCTAATCTCCATGGCTCTATGTATTCATAATAGTTCTATTTAAAATATAGAATGCAAGATTATCACTTTATGTATTAATTTATTTTAAAAATGATCATAATACAAATATAAGAGTCCTAATATAAATATCTTAGACTCCTAGTGGACAATCGCTTAAATATGGCTGCCAAAAAAGACAACACAGCTGCATTAACAGAGGGATAGAATCAAGATTATATGAAATGTTAGTACCATTTTATAAAGCCTTGGTAAAACCACACTTGGGATACTGCATCCAGTTTTGATCAACATGATATAAAAAAGATGTTGAAACTCTAGAAAGAATACAGAGAAGAACAACAAAGTTGATTAGAGGACTAGAGGCTAAAACATATGAAGAATAGTTGCAGGAGTTGGGCATGTCTAATTTAATGAAAAGAAGGGCTATGGGATGACATGTTAGCAGTGTTCCAATATCTAAAGGACTGCTGCAAAGAAGAGGGGTAAACCTATTTTCTAAAACACCTGAAGGCATGAGAAGAAGCAATGAATGAAAACTAATCAAGAAGTGAAGCAACCTAGAACTAAGGAGAAGTTTCCTGACAATGAGAACAATAAACCAGTGGAACAGCTTGCCTTCAGAAGTTGTGGGTGCCCAATCACTGGAGGTTTTAAAGAAGAGATTGGACAGCCATTTGTTCAGAATGATATAGGGTCTAGAGTAGAGAGTTGGACTAGAAGACCTTCATGGCACGGGTGAAATTCAGCCGGTTCTTACTGGATCACGTGATTCGGTAGGGCCAACTGTGTGTAGCCCCACCCTCCCACGTGTATGTCATGACATCCCTTTTTTGTGACGATTTTCAGCCTCTGCGCATGCACAGAAGGCTTTGCGCGTGCACGGAAGATGGCGCGAGTGAGCAAAGTGAGCACGTACGCAGCATGTGCACATTTGCAAACTGGTAGGGAAGGTGAGTGAATTTTACCCCTGCTTCAAGGTCCCTTCCAATTGTGTTATTCTATTCTGTTACTCTGTTAAGACTGTTGGCTCAGAAAATAAGACTATACAATAAAATAGAACATAAAATAAATATGAAGCTAACAAACCCCTCATGTGTTCTTCTATATAATTGCTACTTAGTTGGAAAGAATTCCGAGGTTAAGACTTATAAGCAATACTATGTAGTTAATGAGGACATAAAACATTATTAGGGAAGGAGGTGGAAACCTTATCATCTACAACCCCAAGAGGTCCACTTTAAGGTTAAGAGAAAGAATTTTGTCACCTTGAAACTTTGCCTTAATAGTTCCCTGGTTAAAAAGTCTATAGGCACAACAAAACTTTACATATTTAGTTACTGAATCTCAAATGGCAGTAACTGGTCAGGAAACATGGCAACTGGTTCAATTAAAGTGTGGCTCCTGGGTCAATGGTGGAGACTCTGTTTAATAATTCAATTTTATTTCTATTTGTTTCATACTGACAAAATATTGGGATATTTTAAAAAAATAAATTGTAAATGAATTCAAAATATTTTAAGGGAAGTTATATGGACAGTTTAAATTGTTAATTAGGTGAAATCTATATTTAGAAGCAAAATGTGCAAAATAGCAATCCCCTAAAGTTGTTGCAAGATTGTGCACTGTGCAGGGTTCTAAGTACCACATTGTGAAAAGGAGATGGGAGAGCTGAAAAAATTGCAGAACAGGACAAGGAAAATGATTAAGAGGTTAAAGCCCAGTAAAAAAAAATACTGAGCAATTGGGGCTTATCTTGGAACCAAGAAAGATAGATAGTTAGTTTACATCAAGTGTAAAATCATGTTAAGATTAAGAAAGTGTGGACAAGTATGTGTTTTTAACTGTGTCTCACCAAGGAGAATTTGGGTTCATCTATTCCATTATAGATGGGGAAATTTAGGACTAGTATAAAGAAATATTGTATCCCTTATGAATAAACCTTTTACATTGTGTAATTATGACAATGACTCCTACTTTAGAATTTAGAAATGGCCAAATTCAGGGAAGACTGGGCTACTGGTTGCAACTGGTCTCAGTGGCTGTTTGCTAATTTTGAATGCCACTTCCTATCGAGAAATAATGGAGGAGACATTGTTTGTGAACTTCCTAGATGCTTCTATATCAGTGATGGCTAACCTTTTCCAGACCTAGTAGCCAAAGTGCATGGCCAAAATGTGCGCCCACATGTGTGAATGCATGTGCGTGCACCCGAACCCCCAAAATGCAATGCGTGTGGGCCCCCCTTGCATGTGCCCCATCCCCCATGAACACGCATGCCCCCACATGTGGTCCCCAGCGCATGCACATATGGCTCACACACACACACGTGCCTGCCCTCTGCACATGCACACATGGCCCCTGCATGCACCCCACCCCCACACACCCCTGCAGTGCCCTGCCTCTGTACATGCATGGCAGACCCAATTACCAGCTGGCCAGTGGGAGATCCAATGACCAGCTGGCCGGTGGGAGGTGCACACACATGTGCAGCAGAGCTGAATTGGGGCAATGGCTCATGTCCCACAGAGTGAGCACTGCATCCACCTATGGCACACGTGCCATAGGTTCGCCATCACAGGTTTAGGGGATGTCAGTGTTCTTCTGTTTATAAGGGGTTCAGGTGTGGCTTAGGGCCGGGGTATTTACGGGACCGCCTTCTGCCACCAATTGCCTCCCACCAATTGCCTCGCTCCCACAGAGAGGGCCTCCTCAGGGTGCCGTCAGCCAGACAATGCCATCTGGCGACCCCCAGGGGGAGAGCCTTCTCTGTGGTGGCATCTACCCTCTGGAGCGATCTATCCCCAGAGATATGAGTGATCCCAGACCTCCGGACTTTTCGTCGAGCCCTAAAAGCTTACTTTTTTCAGTTAGCCGGGCTGGCCTGATTCCATCTTGGTTTTAAAGTTTGATACTTTGAAATGTTTTAAATTATGGGCCAAATTTCATTTAATTATTTTTAAAATTATTTTAACTTTTGTGTACAAATGTTTTTTTTTTGGCTGTTCACCGCCCTGAGTCCGAAAGGAGAAGGGCAGTATATAAATCTAATAAAAGATAAAAGATAAAGATAAAGATATGTCAACAGAGGGTCTTGTGACACCTGACCCATCACAAGACCCTCACTTGACACACCCACACCTGAAGCCCTTATAAACAGAAGAACTCTGATACTGACACTGATACTAACTCTGTTGAAGATGTTACCTAGCCTGGTAATGAAATGTTCAGAAACCAACCCACAAGCTCAGAGATTGAACCTCTCACTGATGATATTATCTAGTTTGGGTAATAAAACATCTGCAAGAAAACAACTGAGCTCAGAGAGCATCAAGGACTCCTTGTTTCAGCTCTGAACTACAAACAGATTAGTTTGAACTCTCTTCCATTTTTTAAACAACAACAAAAGACACAGAACAATCTTCTTTAGAAGACTTTATCTAATTGTTCTGTTTTCTTTTAAAATCCCTATTGTGCCAGCATGATGGATTTTTTTTTTGCCCTTACCAACCGTAGAAAAAGACATTTTTCTCTTAATATGCATATTGTTAGCACATTTTGATCCAAGTTCCTTTGCACTCTGGAAATGGAAGGAGCAGAGACCATGATTATTATACAGTCTTCCCAGATGCTGCTGTATTTCTCTGGTTTTAAATCAAGTGAGTGAAAATGGAATTTCAGCATTTGCAGCTTTTCAGTATTGGCAAGTCTGCTTAGGCTCTATAGGCTTGAACTCAATTTGCTGGCAAGCCCTTTGTTTCAGGCTGAACAATTAAGATTTAATTGGATCAGTTAAGCTAGCTACAAAACCAACTTTTCTGAGCCTGTAAAGGCAGAAATAAATTGACAAAAAAAAAAAAGTCTGATATAGACATATGAATGCAACCCAGATGACTGAATTCAGACATAACACTGAAGCATCATTAAGCTTCTAATCTTTTCCTTGTGGGCTTGTTGGAAAGAGAAGGGTGAGGGTGGTATATTGACACTAAACCATAGTTCAGCATTGCAGATGAACTGAATCAAGATAAAGAATGTATATATAATCCCTGTAATGTTGATCCTTTTTTCAAAAGGAAAAACAGTTGCAGGGATTAGGCAAATGGCCATTCTCTTCACATCATAAATTACAGCATTTTTGTTGTATGTTTGTATGTATGTATGTTGTATGTTTATATGTACAAGGTTTCCATCCAGAGATGACAGGAATCAATTAGATAAAGAATTATTCAACAGCTTAGAGAAAATTGGGACATTATACTATTAATTTAAAATTACTGTAACATAGAAAGTGTTTAGGGACACTCACAAGTTAATGCTGGTTTTGGTTTAGACACCATGAACCAGCTGCTAGGCAACAGGCGTTCAAAGGTTAAACAATCACGGGTACATATAGAGAACAACCAATGTAAATCTCAATCATGTTTTTAATTTCCATTTATTTTTACTCAATTATAATACAAGAAAAATAAAAGATGTAGGCAATTTTATTCTCATAGCATTGGTATCATGAACCATATCAGGTAAAGATGTTGAAGAAGAATCAACTGAATAAACAAAGCTGCATTTCAGTAATAACTACATGTTTTGTGTTCAGAAGTCTAATCCCAATTTCAAAGCACTTTTTCAGGTAAAATCAAAAGTACTCAAATCCTCAGAAACCCTCTGCCACCAAACTGGTATAGTTAAGCAAATAGAGATTTTTCTTTTAATAAAAAAATGTTTATTTCTCATCTATGCATTTGTTTATTTATAGGACATATATAAAACCAATTTGTCAAGGTATTTTATAACTGTACAGTATAGTACAGTATCAAAATTTTAAAAAATGACAGTAAGCAAAACTTTATTTAGTGTGGATGCAAATGCAAAGCATATTGAAAATGACAACCCAAAATCAACCTTATCAAATATAAAATGGACTAAAAACAGCCAATGAAAAACAAAAATTAAAACCAGCAACATGTAAGACTGATTAATAGAGGTTAAATTGGTCACACTCCCAGGGAACAGCCAACCTTTCGGATACCATTCTCTGGACTGCAGAGACTAGACAAAAGTCGATATCACAGAAGATGTGGTAGAGAGAGTTTGAACCGCTGTGATTTTTTTTATACATACACAATTAATTTACAAAGTAATGCATAGTTCATCGTTATGGTGATTTCTCTTGGAGTATCTTAAATATATAGCTATCCAGAATCAGTACTCATATACATTCTGAACACAGTACATCCATTCTTTAAAACAGTCTCCAAACTAGTCACATTTTTGTGAAAACCTATGTTCCTTATGACAAACACAATAGCTATTCCCATGGAAAGTTATTATAAAGATTTATTGAATACCTAGAGTTATCCTCAGATATGTATGAAGTGTCACCAAAATTAGAAAGATACTTCTATAATGTATCATTTAGTGAAAACTTATTTGAAAAGCAAATTGCAGCCCATTATGATTTTAATTATTTTTAATTTTTTATCTACATGTGTGATTTAAAAATATATTTTGAATTTGAAAATTAAAAAATGAAATATTAAATATTTAATTGTTCTATACAAACACTATCTACAATATTTACCTCTGCAAATACTTTTGCAGCTTTTTGATTGATTCTAATGTACTTCATAGCATAAAAAACTGCTAAGATAGTAGATTCTCTCCTGTCCTAGAAAAAGCCTAGAAGAAATTAGTACCAGTTCATAATAAATAATCTTATTATGTTATGCAAGTTATGACAATTAGTCAAAATACTATAACAGTTGACAATTTTTGATAACTGAAAACATACTTATATATTTTTGTGACCTTTTGTTTGGTTCTAATAAAGGCGTTGTCTAATGGTTGGTAGGTAAATAGGCTGGCAGACTGACAGACAGACAAAAATTCATTTAGGATTTCAGAAAAGGTCATATTAGTTTTTAAAGATAAATGAAACCAAATACTTTAGCCAAAAGTCATGATTTTATACAAGAAGTGTGCCTTGTTTCAGATGTGAAAATATAACAGACATCATCCTGCTAATTTTTCGAACAATCTCAATATGCAGATTACCCAATAGTAACAAGCTATCTGACAAATGTAAATACCATGGAAAGCAAGAAAGTGCATCACTAAGTCTGAATTAAGTGCCAGATACCAGGTGATAATTTAGTTGCAAAAATGTTACACAACGGTATTTGCAACTTACATCAATTAGCCCATGCCCAAAGTGATATTATTGAGCTATGCTAATTATTAACCAGCACTGAGTAGACAGTACCTACTTTACATTTCTTTAATTAATTCCCTTTCCTCATTTAGCCATTAGTTGCAGGGGTCCACATATAGCTTCTTCATTTTTTTTCTGAAAGAAACTCCCTGTAAAGTCATAACTATTCAAGAATATAGGCATTCTTGAATGAGAGGCAAGGATTGGCCAACTCTTCTTTTCTACTGTGCGGCAACTATGCAGTTGTGGTTCTAGGTATGAATTGTTTCTGACATAGTGACAGTTTTTCAACTAATCTGCACCTACATCATCATTTCCTCCTGGTCTTAACACTACTGTAATTCAAAGTTTTGAGGGGCTGCAAGAAAATCATTCTAAAACAATAGCTTACACAAAGTACAGTCTTTGGTTAATTGCTGCTGCCATCCAAATGCCATAAATCAGCTTCATCTCCCAGTCTGTTTCTGGGTTCAAAGTGCTGGTAGTAAGTTGAACAGTTTCAAAAAATAGAGCTCAGATTCTGGAAATCTGTAGTCTCTTCCCAGACTTTCAACCTTTTGACATGTTAAAATACCCATATTCTTGAATATTTTTAGAGCAGTAAGGTTACAGGTGTTTTGTCTTTTGCTCTTCTCCGCTGTTTTTTAAAACTATGATTACTGCCTTGTAATAAAAATTGTAAGCAGTTTTGTATTTTTTTTAAATAGAGAAAAACAATACATATTTTTAAATACATAAAAATAAACATTGCTGCTAGAGCCAACAATTTGCCCATATAACGATTCTTCTCACTGTAGTTTTCAGAAGCCATGGGAGAACAGGGGAAGATGATAATCGGTAGATACAAACAAATCCTTGTTCCCCTTCTCACATAATCTTTCCTGTACACTTAAAAATACTCTTTTTTAAAAAAAAACCAAATTGTGGTTGCTAGGCATATGGAGAAACATCTACGGAAGTAGATACAGTTGATAAAGAAACTGTTTTCTTCTCAGCCTTATAACAGAAACACTTCACTTTTACTATTACTTTGTAGTTAATCAACATGAGGAAATATGGGCTGACAGCTGAATATCCTGAAGATAGAATTGTCAGGACAGGTGGTGCAAAGTATTTAAATATAAAATTCTTCAGGCACCTAATTAGGATAAAATTAGAAATCCAAAGTGAAATAATAACTGGTATTAATAACAGAAGAAATTTACATGCTCTGAGAACCTCAGTTTCACTAGCATCACGCCCAACCCATATGCCTCCATATGCTGCTTTCTTATATTCACAAAGGAGTTGTATTATTCGGAATCCAACAAGCAGCATAGTTAGAAGTGGAAGAAGATCAATAGTCACCAGAAATAATCTTCCATAGAAAAACTCTACTTGGTAATTTTTATATTCAGTCTTACATTTAGTATAGATGAAACTGCCCGTTGATTCATTTTTCATATACCCTTCATTTTTTCCTGTGTAAAGTGAAAAAGGGCAACAAAATGCAAAAGCGGCAATCCAAAGTATACCAACTATAAACAAGTGACACCTGCAACACTCTACAGTTGTTGTAGCTTCAGCTGGAGGATGCACCAGACGACACAATTTCAAACTGTAGAACACAACAATGTATAATGTGAACCATATGGCAAGAGAAGTGGTAAAGTTCGTGAAGAATGCAAGAACTTTGCACCTATTTGAATCCAATGTGATGCCAGATGCATAAACAATCTTCAAGACATTCACCACCAAGTTATATAGAAGGTGGACAACTGCAAGGTTGACTATAAGTATTAATGGGATTCGTGATTTATCATGGAAGCTTCTCTTTGTGAAGTAAATCAGCAATGGATTTCCAATCACACTGCATGCAATTAAAATAGAGCAGACAACAATCTCCAGTGTGCTAATGCAGGAGTCCATGTTTTCCATTCAGTAGGTCTGTCCAGAATGTTTCTGATCTTTATCGCTTTTCAGCTTCAAAAAGACTGGTAAAATTTCTTATCAAACTCATTTTTGCCCCCTTTGGTGAATTTTCAAAAAGCATACAGAGCCAAGGAACTTCATATACAATAGTCAGTCTCTTCACAGAATGCAAAAATGAAAAACAAAACCAAGCCAATGTTTTTTAAGTGAATGTACTTAAGTGACCTTTCATCATCATCACATGTGGTGCTATCATTATGTATGCTCACAAGGGTATCCTTTAATGAAAGGTTACAGGAATATAGAAACAACTTGGAAGCCTGTTTCTCTAAAAATACTTCAGCCACACAAGTCTTTACTGAACAACACACCCTATAACTGAGAAGAAAGGAAGAAAATAAATGGAAAGATTGGGGTCAAGGGAACAAAAAAGGATGTGGTTTGCTGGCTGCCTGGAATATTAAACCATAGTATGCTATTCTAGATTTTCTTTCATTTTCTTTCATCTTTCTTCCACTTGTAGCAATAAAATATGAAGGCCCGGGACTGCTAGAAGATGTACAGACTAGGGAGCAAAGAGGTAGAAGTAATATTTATTCTTTTCCAATGGATTTTATCAATGAAGTTTTCTTCTTATAGGCTGAGATTCACATTTCATTGCAGGTTCATTTATATTGCTATAAGGTAGGAATAGGCATAATGTTGATCAAGGGGTTAATTGGAGGTCCAAAAATCTTGGGGATTTGTGAATAGATTTCAGGAGGTCTGTGAATATGGCTAGGAAAAATGATTACAATTTTATTTCCTCTAATCTCTAACTCAAATTTAGGTGGTTTTTTTTCATAGAAGCAACAAAATAATTTATGGCCTCTAGACTCCAAAAATGTTTCACTTCAATAAATCTCACTGTCTTTATTGTATCCTTAAAAGGGGTGTTGCCTTGTTTGTTTTTGATTTAAAGGATTAGCAAAGAAACTCGTATTTCTATATTTCAATATTTTTATAACTGTATTTGAGCATAATTGGTTTCCTCTGAAATATAAGCTATATCTAGTATTTTATTTTATGCATTTAAATACGTTTTCTGAGATGGTACCCATAGCTTAAATGCATAAAATAAAATACATAGATATAGTTAGCAGTTAATTATGAACTTCAGATTTAATCAAAGTCAAAATATACATTATCCCATAGTTTTCTGAAAATCACATTGTAATGATCATAGTATAAATGGCATTGGAATGTCGTGATTACTCTTTTCCAAACTCTACTCTATATTTGCCTTCCAAATATAGTGGGACTGTTATTTGATAAGCCATGATTACAACATTTAAACCAGTCTAATAATTACAGACTCCTCTTGGCAAAATCTTTGATACTCTGATATTAGATACTAAAGCTACATTCGCCCAATATTTTCTCTGAGGGGTTTCCAATATTCAGGAAATTTTTGCAGAATATAGTAAGAATCATAAAACATCAACAGAGTTTTGACTATCTGTGCAATATTCTGAAATCTTCAATTCAGTTTAAAAGCAATAATAGAACTTTATCAAAAGATAAGAATGTGATAACAGTTAATTGATAATTTTAATAATATTATATAGAGAACTAGGTATATTTATCAATGCATTGGATTAGCTGAATTTAATTAGGCGTATTCAGAGTTAATATATAGTTCTAAAAATTGTATTCTTAAAGTAATTTTGTAGATAAGGCAAGGAGGATTAAACCCAAATCAAACCCATTCTCCTTAACTTTCATAATAGTCCAAGTTGTGTCTGGGATGGATCTTTAGGAAAGGAGAAGACTAGAAACAAGTCTCTTTCTCTGTTCAAATAAAAGCTTGAAGCAATCATCCCAAGCCTTTTTATCATTTCCCACAAATTGCAGGAATTTTTATGTGCAAAACTATAATGTAGGTGATTCTTTGAGGAAGAGATGAAATATTTAAGACTCCATGAACTGACTGTGGACCTTGTTAGCAGAAGGTGGCGATTTTTTTCATCCATACCCTATGAAGTACTCTGAGGATACAAAATTTCTTTAGATGGAAAAAGGCAGTTATAATATGTTTAGGATTACATTTTCAAAAATTTATGAGGTAGTTTTGTGCCTATATGTGTTTGTGAACTCAATCAATCAATTTATAATGAATGATTGTCCTTTGCCTATTGTCCTTTGCTTCAAATGGCATCTTCTTGTCAGGGGCAGAGACAAATGCATATATTCCTTGAACATGTCTTAAAATATTAAAGCCATTAAAGCCAATAGAAATATATATTGCAGTTTTGGGCTGAAGCCTTGCTCTATCCAGTAACAATGTATCATCTGCTTTTTAATTAGAGAGGCATTCATATAAACAGGTGAAGGAGTCTCTCTTCTCTTTTATATATAAATAAAATTGTTCTAAAAAAGGCTCAAAACTGGGAAAAGACCTTCAATTAAGTAAAGTGCAGCTGAGCAGCAATCTAGATTTGGAAAGGAAAAGGTAGTTTGAAGCAGACCTGGGCATACATGTTCCCTTTGTTTGTATCTCCTTAAATCAAAACATAGGAAAAAAGCCACTTCTTTAGGAATTGCTGATGAGGCAACATGGATGCCTCTACATACTCCAAATCATTTTTTTCCCCTTTTGGAATCCTGATTACTGCACAGCCCTCGTATACTATACATAAATTGTTCTTATCCAATCTACACCAATATGAAAAGGCAAGAAATAATTGATTCCAGCTTAAACTAGAGTACCTAAATATATAATCCAATTTCCCCCAACTTGGTATTTTCTAGTTGCATTGGAAAAAAAAGCTATGTTGGGAATTCTCAGAATTATTGCCTCAGTGTACTTAGAGGCATTGCTCAGGGAACGTTGGTATAGCTCAGGGATGAAATCCAGCAGGTTCTGACAGGTTCTGGAGAACCGGTAGCGGAAATTTTGAGCAATTCTGAGAACCGGTAGCGGAAATTTTGAGTAGTTCAGAGAACCGGCAAATACCACCTCTGGCTGGCCCCAAAGTGGGGTGGGAATGGAGATTTTGCAATATCCTTCCCCTGCCATGCCCACATCATGCCCACCAAGCCACACCCACAGAACTGGTAGTAAAAAAATTTGAATTTCACCACTGGTATAGCTTAATATTTTGTTTTGAACTTTAATGTGACTAGCTTTTCAAACAAATCTTAATTTCCAGCAGGAAAAAAATATAAAAGCTATGTAGAAGGAAACATAATATATCTTATATATTCATTTGAATTGGAAAGGGACTGAAAATAAAGGGCTTGCTTCTGTACTGTAAAGTCCCCTGAACACTGAGCACAGTTCAAAAAGGACATAAAACTCAGTGTGATCTGCAGGTAGATACCCACACTGAAAAAAGATGAGGCAAGAATTATATGCATTAAGTAGAATGAAAACTGGAAAGATTTTCATTTCAAAATTTTAAACTCACCTGAGATTATGGACAATTATGTAAATTCAGTAAAAAATGAGACATATTCTCAGATACTTGAATGTTAAACATATTCAAAGCCTTGAGGAATGGTTTGTTATGCGAGTTTAGCAATAAGATCTAGAGGATGGTTTGACCATTATAACATTAAGTTGCTAACCTGAGATATAAAGATTGCACAAATATCTACTTTCATGTTACTTGGGGTGGGGAGGGGAGTAAATATTCCTTCTGAGGACTTAAAATAGGCAATGGCAATTTCTGTCTTCAGCATTCAAAAAACCTCAGCCCTTTATTTTGGCATATCATATCAAAACAGCTTGCTTGCTTCTCCTAATAAATCAGATTCATATAGTGACATGGGAAGTTCATTTTGGATCTCTTTAGGAGTCCCAGATGGAAGAACTTGTTGTTCCAGCCAGGTAGGCAGCTCTCCCAACTGGCTACCAGATTCAGTCTCACCTGAAGCCAGGCAACATGTGTGACAGTAATAATCTGAAATGCTGAAATTAATGTTAACTGGTGAGACCTTAATGTTGGGGTGGCTATAATTACCTCAATTTTTTTTAAAAGCAGAGATGTGTGATTCTGCTAAGTTTCAACCAATTACTAAGTAGAATTAGAAAGCTTTATGCTTGGCGCCTAAACCAGACATTGCAAGAATGAACGAAGAAGGGAGATTGAGCAAATCAGTTTTAAATATCTGAAGTCATGGAACCCACAATCCCCCAAATATATCTAACCTTCAAGAAGAAGGAACAACTAACTATTCATTAGGCTGTTATGAGCTATGCCTCCTTGGGCAGCCATTATGTGATGGCTTTACCAGCTGTCTTGGTGGAGATGGAGCAACAAATCCCTAGCCAATGCTGGTTTATGTTGTGAGATAGGGGAGAAAATTGTAGCCACATGGCTTCTGGTCCCTACGCAGAAGGTTGCTGATCCCAGGTCGAGATGCTTAAAATCTCTTCCTTGTTTCTAAAATCCTTCCATTCAAAAATGTATTCAAAAATACATTTTTAAACTCTATGACTATTTGTTGCTAGATTTTTTAGTTCAGTTTCTTTATAGTTTCTCAGATGGGTTAAAGTTATAAGTCATGGACAAACAGGACCAATTAAATTTATAAGAGCAGCATTTCAAGCACCTAAATGTATATCAGCCCTGAGATTAAAAACTGGTTCTTTGAAGAGCATCATTGTTAATATTTAATTACTAGTTAAAATGCCATTATTCCCCCATAGGGTTACTTCCTTTTACTGTATCCTGTTGGACCAATTTCAGTTTTCATACAGCATTTTCAAGAAATGTTTATAGAAGTCTCATTATGTGCCTTCCTTCAGATGTTCTGCAATTTTTAGAATATATCTAGGCCAGTAAAATCATCAGAGAAAGGCTTTTAAGCATGACAGTTTGATCTCAAAACACACTAGAGATTGAACAGGAAGCCTATATGGCAACTGGTTAGTTGGGTTCTGTCAGTTACTTCCAACAAAGATTATTCTCTGGGGCAGATTTGACATCCTATCCTATGTATGGGGTTAATAAAGTCCCTATAGCTTGCTAAACCTACCCCTGCAACTTTATTGCAGTTGAATCTGCCCATATATTATTATATTTTTCCTTTTATAATGACAGCTGAAGAAACCTAATTTTTCCTTTGTTATTTCATGTCCTAGGTTGGTCTATTTAATTTTATACTAACTTCCTATTATCAGAAAGAAGTAAAACTTTTGCTCCATACAATGTTGCAAAATGTTGCATGGCATCTGTCAATATTTTCAAGGAAATGATCTTGAATATTACTAATATGTGCCTATTGGTGTAACTTTTATATTTAAAAGTTATTTTACCTTTGGGGAAAGTTGGTTGCTTTTAATCTTTTATTGAAATAGATTATTTTTGCATTTATTTAAAATATACACTTTTTATCCTGAGCAATTTTTCTTTAAGAATAGGGTTTGGGTTTTTTGGATCAACTGAATATTGATCCATTGGTTGGTGCCTTCTTTCTCTAATTCTAGGGCCAAGAATCATCCAATAAAGTGGATTGAAAGGAGTCTTAAATCAGATGAGAAAAAGCATTTCCTTATGCAGTGCATAATTAGCTGTGGAATTACTTACTACAAGATGTGATAATAACTGCTATCCTGCTGAGTTTTTTTTTAAAAAGGTTGTGTACATTAATGGAGGACAGGTCTATCAAGGGCTAGTCTCTTGTAGACTCAATGTTACCTCTGAATTGAGATAACAGCATGCATCTAAATATGAGCTGTAATGGAATCAAAAGAGATGATTATGTCTCCACCTCTTTTCTGAAAGCACCCCAGAGATATTCAGTGGGCCACTGTGAAAAATAAAATGCTAGACTATGACTGGCTTTGTCCTGATGGTTTGTGATTATGTTTTTATGCTCTTATTTTCTATGCTATTTTTTCTACTGAAGCTTATAACATATAAATATGCTACTAGAATTTATTCAAAATAAGTTGCTTTATTTAAACATATTCATATTTCTCAGGCTTAAACCATTCAAATTTATCAAGGAACTCACTTTTCAAGAAGCATATTTTTTCTTCACAAAATGTGGGCAATTAGTGAACTTTTTTTTTTTTTTACTCTAAGGTCAAATGCTTTTCAGTGTAAAGCTACTACTTGGCGACATATTAAATGAAAATGGTACATTTAAAAACCCATTTTAAAAGATTAAAAATCTTTTGATCTGTACAATAAGGTTAAGCTGCACTTTTTAGAATCTGTTTTGTTCCTTTTGTGTCAAAATCCTTAAGCATATTAGAAAACTATGTTGTCTTAAAAGTATTTGTTCCAATTTGAAATTTGCATTCCTTATATTCATGCTTTATGGAAGCATTTCAAAAGCAAAATTGAGAAAGGTAGGGTTGGGGTTTTTTTTTTTTTTTGGTACAATCCTTTACTAGAAAGATGGTCTATTAACAGTATTATGCTATAAATTCACATATCCAAACAAAGTGACAATCTGACATATCAAGACATTGCTTTGACACTAATAAGCTAGATAAAGGATTATAATATAGTCTCAGGAGCACTGATTATTTCTACCTGCTAGAACTTCTGTTGCTCATTTTTCCTCTGTCTAAATGAAGTAAAATAACATTGTTTCTATTAGAAGTCCTGTACATAGTCTGGCTTTTCTCTCATTGACTGAGCATCTTTGTAGCACCAGCTTTTCTTTTTTCCCCTTTCATTTTTCCCCTTCTTGTTAACACAGTGTGCCAAGAAAAACAAATGTTACAGGATAAATTATGTGTTCAGTCATCTTACATAAAATTTAAATGGGAGGGTTAGATGCATTTTCAAAGCCCATACATGAATTAGAAGCAACACTTTTTTTCTAAGAAAAACAAAAGACTAGCAGCTGGGCCACTGAGTAAAACAATGTGATTGATTTCAGTGGAGGGGTGAATTCTGGGACTGAGATTACCTTATCCCTTATCATGTTTATTCAGAAGTCTCTCTAAGTTCAAAAGTTCACAGCTGCCTATAGAGACCTGGTACATTTGAAGCAAGCCAGAATAAAAGTATTGTTTAAAACTAGCACACAACAGCTATCAAAATGTATTGCACAATTAATAACTGATCCCACTCCATTATATGAATGTGGAGGTCATTGAGAATGACACAGATAATCAGAGACTTCCAGTAATGTCTGCTGTTTGATCACCACATTTTAACATTCATTCAGAGAGAAGTTATATGGGGTTCCTGCAGTTTGCGGGCTGTCCAGAATATAAGGATAACTTCTTCAGGTGTAGTTTTTTTATACATAACAAGGGCTTTTACCTTACGGACTAAGCAGATTACTCTCTACAGATTTACATGTCTGTCCAGGGTAAAACCCACAAGGCTCTCTTTCTTTAAATAGTTACATCACCATACTGCAATAACCAAATTGGATCCAAACAATTTCATTAAAAAGACATCATGGGAAAAATCAGAACAATAAATGTATTTTTAAAAAAACTGGATGGAAACAATGCATGCAAAGTGCATTTCAAATGTATCATCATAGATTTCAGAGTTTGTAAATTCCAAAATATTCATGGAGATTCTCAGTCATCCAGGTTATGGTTATCCCTTTTTTTCATGGTTGCACCAGAAAGTCCATTGCCTGTTGAAAAAGCACCTTTGGGATAAATTCCAAAATGTTCACTGTAACAGCCCCCCAACAGGGTTAGAAAAGCACTGCTAGATCACATTCCATGAAATTAGAGAAATAAGCTTATTTCTTCCACTTGCATTAGACTTTCTTTTTAGGTTTCACATGACCAAATCCTGATAAGGGGATACACACATACACCAGTGGTGGGTTGCTACCAGATTGGGCGAACTAGTAGCAGTGGTGGTGGGAGGCTCTGCCCACCCACCCAGACATCTCTGCGCATGCACAGAAGCTCCTGAGCATGCTCAGAAGCATCGCACGTGAGCAAACCGGTAGTGACCAAAATTAAAACCCACTACTGACATACACAGTTTATGAAAGCAAACCAATCAATGTTAAAAACTGCAGTAGAAAAACAACTTGGCAGAATAAAAAAATTCCCATGAAGGGCTAAGTAAAACAAGAGTACCTTTAGACTAAGGTAACCAGACGTCCCGCTTTTGGCGGGACAGTCCCGCTTTTGAACAATTTGTCCCGCGTCCCGCAGCGTTTTAAAAAAGTCCCATTTTCTTTTGTTGCTCCAGTCTTGAGGGGAAAAAAAGCACCTTTGGGATTCCCCTCCCTTCATCAATTGCCTGAATCTTCCCGGGAGGAATAAATTGAGGAGGGGAGAGAGAGAGAGAGAAGACAGACCGAGAGCGCGCAAAACAAGCGGAGCAAATGAAGCCTCGCTCTCTTACTCCTTCAGAGAAAAAGGCTTGGGCTGCTTTTCCAGTTTCCTATCTCTGCAAACCCATCCAAGCTCTCGCCTCAGGACCGAGGTAGCGAATGGGGGTGGGGCTGAGCCTCCCTTCTGCAGGAAAGGTGCAAGCTCGGCTGAGGGGTCACGTTGGGGGGAGAGGCATCCCGCCTCCCCTCCCCCTCGGACGGGCTGTGCACCATGAGTTTCTTGATCGATTCCAGCATTATGGTCATCTCCCAGGTACTGGCCTTCTCCGTCCCGCGTCAGGCTATGCAGCGAAAGGTGGGAGAAGCCAGGCAGGAGTCCTGCTTTCCGGATATAGGGGAAAGCTGGCCTTGCATGGGACGACTGTGTGTTTGTGTGTGATGGCGAATTTGGTTGCTTCTTTCTCCCTAGCCGAGCACGGCCCCCTGTTAAATCCGGGCCTTAATCCCGGGGTCTGGGGAAAGTCTGGCTCTTCCTTTAGAAATTGCTTTATTTTCTTTTAGAGGAGTTACCGCGTGTCAGAGCGTTCAGGTGAATCTGCCTGGAATTAATTCTGCCTTACCAAGTACTGGGGTTACATCTGCGAATTGGGCCTCGGAAAACATGCAGAGACCTTATGCATATGGACTACTCAGAGGGCTGAAAAAGTTATTTTTGACTGGTCCTCGCACTTTTGACCAGTCCTCAAACTTACGACTGTCCTCACATTTTACATTTTTTGCCGTATCTTATCACCATGGTATAGAGAAGCAGTTGTGAAATGATGACATGGTTGTTAAGAATGCTGAACGGGCATAAATGTGAGGATGATCATAAGTGTGAGGACCTGTCAGAAATGACTTTTTTCAGCCCTTTGAGTAGTCCCTATACACATAGCGATGGCCATCCGGTCACATGACCAGCTAGCCACACCCACAAATAAGCCACGCCCACAGAACCGGTAGCAAAAAAATTAGAACACCCCACCCCCATCCCCACCCCGTCGATGGTGTCCCTCTTTACCAATGTTAAAATCTGGTCACCTTACTTTAGACTCTGTATAAAATCAGCCAAGGAGGAGTTCCTCAGTACCCAAGTTCTTCGGTGGGAGAAGATATTTAACACCAACAGAATCAAGAGAGTACAAGCCATATTCCAGAGCCTGGTCAGAGACGAATCATGAATGAAAGAGTCATGAATCAATGCAAAAAAACAGGAACCAGGAACTTCTCAAAGAGTGGTTAGGAAACCAATTGAAATTTGCCCTCTGGCAAAAGGTCAGCCTTTAAAAGCTGCTCTTTGTTGATAATAGTGGTGGTTCAGAGAATATAAGTAAAATATATTAACGATCCCCAAAGGGAACATGGACTATGACAGGTATTATTAGACATCTTGGCAGGATAAAGTAACGCTATTGAAACAAAGAATAAGCTTATATGCAAAAAGAATTGACTAACCTGATATTGCCCGCAGAGCAATAATAAAAATGCTTTGGTAGATTACATTAAATCACAGATTTTTATTTCCTGAGGAAATCAGAATCTGTGATATAAATTTTGTGAATATATGCCTTAGGCAATCAGAAGTACTCAGTGTATAGAAAAATAATATTCTGTGAGCCAACTGTGAATGAGGAATTGATAATCACTTAAAACCAAACCAACCACTGGTTTTATATCTGATGCATTAATTCAGGGAATATATTCAAGAAGGATTATATGAATTAAAAAGTGTGTGTGTGTGTGTGTGTGTGTGTGTGTGTGAGAGAGAGAGAGAGAGAGAGAGAGAGAGAGAAAGAGAACTGCATGGTTATTTATCTGCAAGTATTTCTTGAAATGAAAAAGTGCTATACAAAATTGTTCTTCAAAGAAATTTAAAAATTACTTTAAAAAAACAACCCTAAAAATGGATTCTATTAATGTACCTCAAATCAGTGGTGGGTTCCAACTGGTGTTACCACCGGTTCTCGCCTGCACACGCTTTGACTCCAATCACCGCTCCGTGCAAGTGCATTAGATTTCTGCCCAGATGAGGCGCAGCAATCCACTCTGCCGCACCTATCAGGTGGGCTAAAAAATGACAAATAAAGGAAGGTATAACGCGATGGTGGGTGGGAGGGAGGGCCCAGCTCACAGTCATTGAGAACTGGTTCACTGATGTCACATCATCACCATTACCAGCTCACCCGAACCGGGCTGAACCGGGAGCAACCCACCACTGCCTCAAATCCTCATTGTGGTATAAACTGTGGAAAGATGCTGACAAATCATATACAAACTGTTAATAAATGCACATTCCACATTTATCATTAAGAATGTTTTTACTGACCATCAACTTCAGCTATGTGAAAAATCTGGTCAGAGATTTTAACATTTATCAGTCAGAGTTTTTATTGCAATTAAGACATGCCAGAAAGAAGAGATTGCAATATGCCCCCTTTTTTTGTATTAAACAGAGATAAGCAGTTCTATTTAGATATGCAGTTCTCTTCTATATTGTAAAAATGGGAAGAACAGTAATACAGATTTCTGGAACCTTTGCATATAAAAGACATATTTAATTTTCATGTAAAAACAAAAATATTCAATGTTGGGATCTAGTTGTATTCTGATGGAACACAACTTGAAATGTTTTGAGGGGCTTGAATTTGTTGAAACAGTAACTTGACATATTCCAAGTGTTTTTGCCACTGAAAATCAAGGAAGTTTGAGATCAGCTTCTGGTCTATTGTTTTTCACCCCAGTGCCCTAATAGTATGTGGACATGAAGCCTATGTTGAGTGATATCAAACTCCAGAAAATTGGGGTGAGGCGATGATTTATAAAACGTTAAAATACATCCTCATATAAACAGTTGGAGTACAAAGCTATATTCTGTTAAGATTCTTCTATTTTTTTAAAGTCTTCCATCCCTTCCCCTTTTCAACAGAGAAAACATAGTATGTTTTCAGTTTAAATAAAGTTTCTGGAACATGTAGCCCTCAAATAAAAATCAAGGAGCAGCTAGTTTCTTTAACAATTCTTTCAATTACAACAATTCCTCTGTAAGATTTCCTTATTTTTGCACTAAAACAAAAATCTCCTTGAACATTTTTTCCATGTTGGCATTCCACTTACCAAGATCACATAAGTTTTAAGATGTTTAATATTTTTAAGACATCTTTTTTTTCTTTGCAATCAAGCTGTTTGGTGTAAACTCAACAAAAATACCTGTAGTATACTTTTATTATGTTTTGCTTGTATGTTGTGATTGCTCTGCTTATCACTGATTCAAGTCAAGAATTCCTGTTATGGTTTGTTCTGAATCTTCTGACTCAGATGCTGAAGAGGCAGACCAGAAAAACTTTGACAGCCTTAGTCAGCAGCTATCAGTTGGGGCATCATTAAGATAATGAAAGACCATATTCTAGCATAGCACCTGGCCTGAGAACATTCTGTAGCTATAAAGGGCAATCAGCACATCTCCATGAGAGGAGAGGGCAGCAGCCTCCAGGTTCTTGCCTTTTCATTGAAAACAACTCTGCACCTGCATATCCTGTTATTCTTGCTCTTTGCCCTGCACTTGATACTAAGATCAACTCAGGAAATTCTCTGGTGCTAAAACCCAGATGGTTATGGACAAAGTCCTGCTAAATGATCACTGATATTTTAAGTTTCAAGACAAGTCTCATGTTCTCCAGCTAATTAACCTCAGCTGCTCTCAACAACTTTACTGCATGGCAATAAAGCTTTTTACACTAATATTGGCTTGCTTTCTGTTTTGCATCAGCTGGCACAAGTTTAAAACATTAAGCTCCTCCTCCAGGCCATGCATCCTCCCTCCAAACCATGCTGTTCTGAAATAATTCAATGGGTCCTTGGTGCTGTCTGAACTGCACAAATTCTCTTATATTCAAATGATTCCGTGGGTTTCAAGAAGTAAACGATCCAAGCTAGAAGTGGTTTTAAGAGTCATCTGGCCCAGAATACTCTATCTGGAGTTCTTCAAAGCCTTTTCAGTTTAGAGAATTTACTTCCAGAAATCATTCAACTGCTCTCGCAGTGGCAAAGCCTAAAACAGAGTCACGATACTTCAGAAGGGAGGCTGAATTCTGCAGTCTCGGATTCAAATGCAATACAGCCCAATGATTTTGCAGCTCACCTGTAATTTTCTAATAGGGAAGCTTGCTAAAAATAGAAATAACTTAGCTAGCAGATTGTTGACATGAAGCGTATTACCTGACAAATATGCAACTATAAACTATCGTCTTCTTTTGTCTGACTATGCACTTAACAGCACATGATTGGTTCTTGCCAGTATACTGATTAGGCTAGAAACAATATTAAAAAAAACCAAAAAAACCCCCACCCTTAGCCCAATCACAAATCTCAAAGCAACAACACAGCGCTTAGAACAGCTGGAATTTTCAAAGCAAAACTATCCAAAATAGTGGTTTTTTAAATTTCAAAACAAAGCTTTTAAAACATGCTTTTTAAATATACTTTGAATACATGAAATAGTCACAATGAAGTTGAAAAAAATTACATTTCCCTAGTGTTGATAGGAAATCACCTATGAAGCACTGCAATTAACTCATACATTATAAATTACGGGTTCATTGAGTCCGGTTACCAATGAACTAGTCTAGCTGATATAACAATCTTATAATGCATAAGCTCAGCATGTGTTTCTTTATATATTCTCATGACCAGAATTCAGTCATATATTGAATCTCTATCAGTCATTTCTGATGTATTTGAAAATTGTATTGTCCATTTTTAGGTGTGTTTCTGAAATGGATTCATCATTATATATTATATATTATATATTAAACGTAAGAATCTCACCAGCCAATTCAGCCTTACCAGAATGAACTACGGTAATTTAATGGCTCTCTTGCTGCAATACCAGTTGAGGTTCTAATACTAACTGCCAGAAATTGGTACCCTTGGAGAACCATGCAATCAACATATTCACTCTCATAAAATTTACTTTTATTGTTACATCTTTGAAATTTGGCACCTTACTTAACTTGATGCTCTGGACAACCTCCTTGATGAAAAGGCTAGAGCTGTGTAACATTTTCTTAGCAATATTGTTCTCTGTATCTCTGCATTCAAACATTTTTGCTTTGGTCATTATACAAAGAGTAAAAATCACATCCAGGATAGAATAGTAGGAAACATGCCTAGTATGTACATAAAGTTATAGAAATCTGCTTTTACCTTCTTTATGTGCAGACTGCATTTTATTTCTTATTTCTTCCATAAAATAATGAATAAATGTTATAGCATTATGTCAGGCTTTGCATTTTTGCCAAGAACCATGTTTTGCTAGTACAAATGAAGGCAGATCACAGATGTCCAGCTGTTAAATTCATCATACTACAGGGAGTGAAAACTCTACACCATAAATTATTAAAATAAATAGTTATAACGACATTTATTCTCTCTTCCATATTTATTGTTACACTGTTATTTCCTAAAATTTTAGAAAAGATTGAATATCAAGAAGCACTATTTCTAACTCTTTATTATATGCCCATGCTTGTATTAGAATTGCACAAGATTAACATAAAATCCATATATCTATTATACACCATGGCACTTTTTAACCGGCTGAGATTACGAATCTAAAATATATCTCTTTACCCTTCATAGATTAAAAGAAATCCTTGGACATATCAAGGAAATCAAGATTTTGTCAATAATAGCATCTGAGTAGGTTATCTATTAGCTTGTGGTCCACTGCACAGCATCTCTAATTTTTCCGTGTGTGTGTTTATTACCATGGACCCAGGATGCACATTTTTCAGCTTTTCTAACTTCTACAATCCAAGCAAAAAGTTTCTCTCTCCATGCCTGCTACTCTCTTCAACTATGAGCAAAATACAAAGGAAGGTTATTCTGATCAGATTAATCTGTTAATTTTTTTTCCTTTCAGATCCAAAGCAAGCAAAGGTTCTTCAGATCCAGGATAAACACACTTGCTATTTTAACAGGATGGCTAAACCAGATAGGGAGCCTTCTTGCTTGCTTTGGATCTGATGATGGTATATAATTTCTTTCTCTTTCAAATGCACAGAATCCACATTTAGATTTGTTCTCCTCACTCATGCCATCTATTGCACATCCTATTATTCCCAGTTTGAAGGTACTGTTAATGGAAAGCAGGCTAGGCATTTATACAAATAATAAAATGTTGTCAACTATTTTATTAAAATCAACTACAGATAAATAAATGGTGCAGTTTATCTCTAGGAGAAATGATCCATGTAGTCCATCTGTGAGAAAGACTAGGATTACTAAGAAAAAAACTACGATTACTAAAAGCTAAACACAAACCTATTTAGAAGTGCTAGAAAAATGAAGTCCAATAAATGGAAATGTATTCAAGCAAAGAGAGAAGAGTTCTTAAGAATCTAAAAGAAAATATACTTCAGACTTTCAGTTTACAGGAAAGAGGCAAAGAAAGCAAAGTGATAAAGTAGTAGTGTGTCCCAGAAGCTTTTGTTGCAATATTTTGTATGACAGCCATTCAATGTTGTGCTTTAAATCCACCCACTTGTCCCTTCTCCTTATGGGGTAAATCAGTCCTGCCTTCTCCTGATAATATTACTAGCCATACATTTTGTTACCCCAAAAGGCACAACACCACACTGTGGCTCCCATGATCCCTAAAACATTACCCACCTCTGAGCAAAAAATTAGTCTTCCCTAACTGAATGTCTATACAGTAACTCCAAGCATTTCACCTAATGATAAATTTAAAGACATTGCTTGCCTTGAGATGAAATACATATAGGTTGTCCTTGATTTATGGCCACAACTGAGCCCCAAATTTCTATTGCTAAGTGAGACAATTATTAAGTGATTTTTGCCTCATTGTACGACTTTATTGTTGTTAACTGAATCACTGCAGTTGTTGAATTAGTAACACAGTTGTTAAGAGACTTTACTTGTCAGAAAATTGCAAAAGGTGATCGCATGACACCAGGACACTGCAAACATCATAAATATGGGCCAGTTGCCAAACATCTAAATTTTGATCACATGACCATGGGGATATTGCAATGCTGTAAGTGTGAAAAAATGGTCATAATATTTTTCGGTGCTAGTTGTAACTTTGACTGGTGACTAAATGATTGTTACAAGTCAAGGACTACCAGTATCCTTATCAGAGCAGGATCTTTTCCAGTGCAAAAAAAAACCGCTTCAAAAGAGGATTCAAGCCTCTGAAGAAAAAGAAAAGTGAGGTTCTTCCCCTATTCTTTCTCACCTCCTGATAATTATTGTTGACCATCCCCTACCTGATTTGCATTTACATTGCTACAAATGCTGTATGTTAAATGCAAAGGAACATTTTATGACTTCTACAGGAGAAACTTGGAAAATTAGATTTTCGTGCAAAAGTTCATTTATTTCAGTAATGCAACTTAAAAGATGAAACTAATATATGAGATAGACTCAATACATGCAAAGCAAGATAGTTCAAGCCTTGATTTGTCATAATTTTAATGATTATGGGTTACAGCTCATGAAAACCCCAAATTCACAATCTCAGAAAATTAGAATATTGTGAAAAGGTTCAATATTCTGGGCTCAAAGTGTTCCACTCTAATCAGCTAATTAAGCCATAACACATGCAAAGGGTTCCTGAGCCTTTAAATGGACTCTCAGTCTGGTTCAGTGGGAATCACAATCATGGGAAAGACTGCTGACTTGACAGTTGTGCAGAAAACCATCACTGATACCCTCCATAAGGAGGGAAAGTCTCAAAAGGTAATTGCAAAAGTAGTTGGATGTTCCCAAAATGCTGTATCAAAGCACATTAATAGAAAGTTATGTGGAAGGGGAAAGTGTGGAAGAAAAAGGTGCACAAGCAGCAGGGATAACCGCAGGCTAGAGAGGATTGTCAGGAATAGGCCATTCAAAAGTGTTGGGGACTTTCACAAGGAGTGGACTGAGGCTGGAGTCAGTGCATCAAGAGCCATCACACACAGATGGATCCTGGACATGGGCTTCAAATGTCATATTCCTCTTGTCAAGCCATTCCTGAACAACAAACAATGTCAGAAGCGTCTTACCTGGGCTAAAGACAAAAAGAACTGGTCATTGCTCAGTGGTCCAAAGTCCTCTTTTCTGATGAGAGCAACTTTTGCATCTCATTTGGAAACTAAGGACCCAGAGTCTGGAGGAAGAATGAAGAGGTAAGATGCTTGAAGTCCAGTGTGACGTTTCCACAGTCTGTGTTGATTTGGGGAGCCATGTCATCTGCTGGTGTTGGTTCACTGTGCTTCATTAAGTCCAGGGTCAATGCAGCTGTCTACTAGGAGATTTTGGAGCACTTCATGCTTCCTTCCGCAGACGAGCTTTATGGGGATGCTGACTTCATTTTCAGCAGGACTTGGAACCTGCCCACACTGCCAAAAATACCAAAACCTGGTTCAATGACCATGGCATTACTGTGCTTGATTGGCCAGCAAACTTGCCTAACCTGAACCCTATAGAGAATCTATGGGGCATTGCCAAGAGAAAGATGAGAGATATGAGACCGAACAATGTAGAAGAGCTGAAGGCCCACTACTGAAGCCTCCTGGTCTTCCATAACACCTCAGCAGTGCCACAAGCTGATAGCATCCATGCCACGCCGCATTGAGGCAGTAATTGATGCAAAAAGGGCCCAAACCAAGTACTGAGTACATATGCATGCTTATACTTTTCAGAGGTCCAATATTGTTCTATTGTTTTATTGATCATGTTTTATTGATTTCATGTAATATTCTAATTTTCTGAGATTGTGAATTTGGGGTTTTCAAGAGCTGTAGGCCATAATCATCAAATTTATGACAAATCAAGGCTTGAATTATCTCGCTTTGCATGTAATGAGCCTATCTCATATATTAGTTTCATCTTTTAAGTGGCATTACTGAAATAAATGAACTTTTGCACAATATTCTAATTTTTCGAGTTTCACCTGTAAACTCTTGGCTCTTAATTCAAAGGCTCAGAATACTGGATAGTTTCAACATAATCCTGTTTAGCTTTCAAATAAACAAGAACATCACAGAAAATGCTTGATTTTGTATATAAGTAGCTCAATAGTTTGAACTTTTATCACTGTAATTTTCTGTATCTTTGAAACTCAGCGAAAGACCTGGCAAGTGCCTGAGTGCAAGTGTAAATCCAACTCAGCTGGAAATAACTACATAATCTTGGTTGCTAATGGCATCGGCTGTGATTCAGGTTCCCTGACATACCAGGCTTTGTTCATGTCATTTTCAATATCTTATGCCAACAGCTACGCTTAAATAGAACAAAGATGTATCCGTTCAGCAGATGGCAGAATACATACTTTATTTTTGGCTGGATGCACAGAAATAATCACGTGAAGGATGTGTACAATGAGACATACCGAGCAATTTTATCCGCATTCTAAAATTTAATTTGTTGGCACAGATCCATCTCTTTCTTTATATGACTCTTCTCTGGTACATCTTTATAGGGTTTTCTTAAATGGACCCCCTGACACATGCTCACTCTCTTCCTTCAAAGCAATAATCTATCTGAAAACACCAGATCATAACATTCTGTATTGACTCAGGGTATCACTATAAAATACCATGAGACAGTCTATATGATTATAGGTGTTATAAGTTTGATATGGATGGAATCTCCCCATAGAGATAAAACAATGAGAATAGGATAAATTCAAGGCTAGAGAAAAGTCATAATAGAGTTTATGTACTCTTGCAATATATTTAAGAATACTTCATCATTACAGAAAGAATATATTATCAATTTATAAGAGCACATTATACAATTTTTGTTTTTCATGACAAAATAAATTTGAGAATTATTTTACTTTTAGTTGATTTCCTGAAAATTATAAGAACAAAGCAAACAAAATATAGATTGACATGATAGAAGGAGATGAACCTAATCCAATTTAGTTAAATCCAATGAAAATAATCTCAAACTCTGGAAGTTTTGTGAAAACACAACCCAAAATAATAGAATGTAACAGCTCCCAATGATTCAAACAAGTAAGCCACCTATCTTCCCACAAGTGTCATGCCAAAATCTTGGCATGAATACAAATCATTTGCGAACTTATCCATGATATATATAAATTAAGGAAAGCCACTGTGTATCTTTCTGTATATGTTCAAATATAGGAATACATTAGGCAAAAAAAAAAAAAAACACCTTAGATTTTGACATAAATTTATCACTGCTGAAGAAAACTAAGACTGATCAGACTAATTAATACATGCAATTTCTGAATCCCTTTGGAGATGAAATGCTGCTATAACAAAAAGGGGGCTGGCACAACAGTTTAAGGATGATTAAAAATATATGACCAGCATTTTTTCTGCAACCATGGACAACAAGAAATTTCCAAGAAGCTCCTAATGGATGGAGATAGTAATTACCTGTAACCTTCTGGTAATAAACAATGAATGCAATATAGAGGCTTCATTTAAAAGCAGAATTTTATCAGTATAATCTGCATTGCATCTCCAAAGCAGTTTTGTGCTCGTGTATCTTAGGATAAACTAAATTTTATGAACAAAGTTTCTCCTCTCCATGTAGTAGCACAACTTGCATTTCAGTTATAATGAAGGCATTAAAAAGCAAAAAGTGACATAAGTACTAAAATAAGTAAGACAATTGGGCTTCTTCTCCTCTTCCTTCTCCTTCTTCCTTTTAAATTCTACTTTCTTCTAGGTAGTCAAAGAGCATATATAGCTCTCCAGCTCTTTTTATTTTTCTTTCACAACAAACTTGAAATAAACAAGGCTGGGAGCAAGACTGCCAGGGAGCTCCACATCAGCTTTCTGTTTAACACAGAAGAGTAAAATCTGATCCTGTCTAATGTACTAACCATTAAACCAACCAGAATAGCTTTCAATATGCAAAATTGATCATTTGTTATTATACTACTTGACAATAAAGTAACATTCATCAAAGCATCATAAAATGCATGTTTTTTTATCTTTTATGAGAAAAAGAAGACAAGCCATATTTATTTAGAAGTCTTTTTTACAACTGTTCATTTAATGTAATTACATGTCCAGGTGGCAGAGATTCTTTTCCCAGGATATAATTTGAGGAAGTTAGTATTTACCAAAAGTTTAACCTATCCATATTACAGAAAGTAATTGTATATTCCTTATAATAAGTCACCACCACCATCACCACCACTTCCAAAGATCAGAGTTAAGTGATCTTAATAAGAAGTTGGGTCACTTCCCATGTTATTGACACCTCATGAATAAGCAATACAGTATCTCCCTGTTCAAGTTATTGTGGTTTTCATTTTGAATTCATTATGCATTGTATATAATTCCAGTTCCTGTTCCTTTGCTGTTTGGTGGAAGTTACAGTTTGGAACACATGGCTTTTATAGGAACATTTCACACAATTAAAACAGGAAGTCATAAAAACTAAAGATCATTGCCTTTTGCCAGGCAAAGATGGCACAGAATATTTGACCCACCCATCACAGAATACATGAAAAACTGTCCAACAGTTGTTGAGACATTACTTATTTTAGATTTTTCAATTGTAATACTATGCTTCAATCTGACATGCTTACATACTATTTACTGGACTTGTTCATGTTCTTCTAGCAGCAAATGTGCATTCATTTTTGGCCTCAGTTACAAGCAATTCTGAAAACTTCACACTTATTCAAAATCTCAAACTTCCAAGTTTGTGCATGTATGTTTGTGTGTTTCTCATGGATGTACTGTAACAGTGGCCCCCAGCCTTTTGGGCACCAGGGACCGATTCCATGGAGAGAGGTTTTTCCACAGACCGGAGGGGGAAAAGGTTTCATGTGCTGAATGCATCCCATGGATGGGGTTTCACTTGTTTGTGTGGCTCGGTTTCTGACATGCTATGGACCGGAGGTTGAGGACCCCTGTACTATAGGATTCTGTGACTTGATATCTTCTGGATGTGTGACATTACATGATCTAGCACCCATTAGCACAGTCAGTAGAATTATAGAAGTTGTAGTACAAAACATATGGAAGACAGAAATTTATAAAAGGGGACAACTACATTCAGGTGTGGAAGCTGAAAGGAACATTTTCCAGAAGCAAAAGATGTAATTTTAAATGGGTAGAAACAAAGAGGAGCAATAGACAAAAAGCTCAGAGTGTCAAGTTAGACTTAGAAGATGTATTATAGTCTGCATAAACTCATTGCAATCTGATGCAGGTGGGCTGGATTAACAATTCTGCTGCTTTTCTGTCTGCATAAAAAGCAATTATTCTAAAGCATTGGGTTGGGAGTTTTTTTGGGGGGGGGGGTTGGTTTGTATCCGATGTCTTGGAACTTCTCCACACACAGTGAAGTAGAAAGAACATGAGAACATAAAAAAAATACTTCCCTCCTCTCAAACTTTTTTATTTGTTCCAACCATTCATTGGTAGTAGAGGGCTTATTTTCACCAGATTGAGTTTACATATTCATATAATGTTCTTTTGTTCTCTGAGCAGCAACTAATTGGTCAAGTTGTCTGGAAAACAGATTGTCTGCATTTTTAAAGGAAAGCTTGCATCAAATGAGAGGGAGGGAGGGAGGGGACGGAGAGAGAGAATGAATGAATGAATGAATATATATGAAGTCTGAACTTCAGATCTACAGCAACTTCAATTACAAAAGGCTGGCTGCTAATGCTGTTGAAATTTACTTAACAGACTTGTGGTATGTTGCTGCCAATTCAAACAGAAACATTTAAAAATCAGAGAACTCAGACAGCACAAGTCATTAGATCTATGTGCATCTAAATTCAAAGCTAGCTCTGACTTTAAGAGAGACAAGGTGCTGAGTGTCTCTACACTTTAGCTAGAGAATGAACTAGTAGTTCTGGCATTCACTCCCCTGGCTTCAAGTTACTCTCTGTTCAGTCAAATCTGAACACTATGGAATATGAATGAAAAATGCAATTAAAAAGAAATACTACAGCTATTAGTCACATTACAATAGAAGAAAACAAATGAATTGGTTTGTTCCTTTCTAACGTAGGGTTAAGTGAAAGGCCAACACAATATTTGTTTTCCGGCCTTCTCATTAAACGAATTAAGTGACTTGATTTGTTAGTTTATTTGGATATTTGCTGAGCTTCATATTGAAGACTGTGTTCACAAGCTTTGTGCCCTTTTTACTTAAAATTATATTTGCTCAAAATTCGACAGCTGATATTTATCTTATTGAGTAGAATGTAATCTCTCCCATGAAAACTATTGAGACCAAAGCTGATATACTTTTTAACAAATTTATAAAACCGTTTCATACCGATGACTTCAAAATTATTTTCTTAATAACCTTACACATGTACAATAATTGAAATGAGCAAGATTGTTCTTTCAAATATGGGCATTTGTACTGATTTTATAGTTCATTTTCTTTTTTCTTGGCATCTCAGAATAGTAGAAGGCTTCAGTTTATGCTAGATCCATACATATGGAGAGGTATATTTTCAAAGTCAATTGCATTCAGCTGAATTTGAAAGAGCTCTTGAAATATGTTGTACTCATAATGGCTATTTTGATTAAAATACAGTTCCTGTACTCTCAGGAAGATGATGTTATGTATGATCTTGATATACTCATAACTTTCTAGTGTTACAATAAATCTCAGTTTGATTAGTGAAATAATTCACAGGCTCAAGGATGTAGGCAAGACTCTATTTCAAGTAGAAATATACACAAGGACACCTCCTGTACACTTTCACACTACCTGAATCTATAATAAGTGATCCTTGCTGGAAGCTCTTTGTTATATGTTTTATGTTACCTTACTAAGTTTGACTCTCCTGACCACAAGGTAGCTGATGATAGGAATCACTTTGGTTAGAAGATTTTCCAGTTTATATGAAAGGAACCCTAATATTCATTTATTGCTATCAGATGCAAAAACATTAATCATTATCATTGTAGAAATTTAGTTAATACTTTCATGTGAATATTGATAAAAATTATTAAAGGTATTGAGAACAGTTAAATAATAGTTCATAATATTTTTCTGATTAGGAAAACTTTCTTAAATATATTGAAAAACAGTTCTGAATATAAGACACTGATGATTTAATAACAATTCCAAACCACAAATACTTACTGAAGTCATACTGAGAATTAAAAAACAAACAAAACAAACAAACACATGAGTTTGAAAAAAAAATGGCCATTTTAAATTGGGCCATTTACAGCATTAATCCTAAATATACTGGCTAGGAAACTCAAATGTTTTAATTAAGCATTGTGCTGTAGGATATATAAAAATAAGTTTATTTTATTTTTAGTAAATGTTTAGAAAATTTTATTTTACAATGCATATGAATTAAATTGTACCCACATGGTCTCTTGTCCACAAAGACAAGCAAAAATAACACTATTCTGATAAAGACAACCATATAAATAATTTAAATAGATTAATACAATAATCCCAATTAACACTTGTTGGGAAAAGAAGAGCATTTCCAATATGGAATAAATCCTCTTCCAAATTAGAGCTATGGCTAATTAGAGCTATTATCAAATGTTAAACTGGTGTGAGCAGCTACATCGCCTCTAATAAATAGTTTGATCAGTCTATTCTATGTATGACAAATATATGTCCAATTTCCTGTCTGGCAATGAATATATAGTAAGATGAGTTTCCACAGATCTGTCATCAGTTAAGTAGTACATGGATGCCAAATATCATATTTTTCAGACTATAAGATGCACCTAAATTTAGAAGAGGCAATCAACAATATATATATATATATATTTGGCCTCTGCATACCCCATTTTTGGGTCTTTTCAAGCCTTTTTTTTTTTGGCCCATTTTCAAGGCTTTTTTCTGCCTGTTTTCTAGGCTTTTTGGTCCATTTTTGAGGATTTTTGGCCCATTTTCAAGGCTTTTTCCAGCCTGTTTTCAAGTTTTTTTCTGAGCATTTTCAAGAGTTCTTCAGCCCAATTTTGAGGCTTTTTTCAGCCCATTTTTGAGGCTTTTTTGGCCCATTTTTAAGCCTTTTTTCAGGCCATTTTTTTCAGAAAAAATTAGCTGAAAAAAACCTGGAAAATGGGCCAAAAGCCTCAAAAATGGGCTGAAAAAAGCCTAAAAATGAGCTGAAAAAAGCCCTGAAAATGGGCCAAAAGAAGGCAAAAAAAAAAAAAAAAAAAAGGCTGGCGGGTGAGCAGGGCTTCACCAATATTTTGTCTATAAAATGCACAGACGTTTTCACCCCCATTTGGGAGACAAAAAGTGTGTCATATAGTCCAAAAATACAGTATGTAATATGATCATGATTAACTAGCTTACCATGATGTAACTGCTAGTGCACAATCAATGGATAGTATAGTAGAAATTAATCAAACTCAAATTAATCAAATTAGTGTAGCTTAATCAGAAATTAAGCTACACTAATTTATTATAAACATGGTAAAGAGGAACTCATTGAACATGTTGTGTTTAATCACATTTTATAGTGGTGCAATGGTTGAAGTGCAGTATTATAGGCAAACTCTGCCCACAACCTGGAGTTCAATTCTGACAGGGCTTCAGCTTGACTCAGCCTTCCATCCTTCTGAGATTAATAAAATGAGGACCCAGATTGTGGGGGCAATATGCAAATAATGCTTTTAAATTGTAAAGCAGCCACAGTGTGCTGTAAAGTGCTATGGAGCCGTATACAGTGGTGGGATTCAGCCAGTTCGCACCACTTCAGGAGAACCGGTTGTTAATTTTCTGAGCAGTTTGTCAACCTGGTTGTTGGAAGAAATCATTAGGGCAGAGAACTGGTTGTTAAATTACTTGAATCCCGGCATTGGCCGTATATAAACCTAAAAACTACTGTTTCTCCAAAAAGACTACCTACCTGGAAAAGAAGCCCTATCATGTTTTTGAGCACATGCAATCAAATTAAGCCACACCTACAAAATTAGCCCTAATTAAGACCCAACCCCCACTCTGGAGTGCAGGGGATGGGATGAGGCACACAGGTAAAAAATAAACTAGGGTGGGAATGGGCGGGGTGGAGCTGCCCTACTTACCAGGCCTCACACACCCTGACACTTTCCTTGCCTTCTTCTGCAGCCGCTTGCTGCCACTTGCACACATCAACCTGGCCTCCGTTTTGCCATCAGATGCCTACTGGCATCTGTTATCTGCAGTCAATAACAGAGCTCCAGATCGATCCAGGCATCTAAAAGCAAAATAGAAATCTAAAGGCCAGGGCGATGTGTACAAGTGGCAGCAAGTGGCTAGAGAAGAAGTGAGCCAGCAGCGGGTTCTGCTAGGCGCAACCACCGTAAGGTGAGTCAATAATTAGAACCCTCCAAAAAGAAGGCCTAGCCTTTTTTTCAGAAGTCAAAAGAAAATAAGACCTGGCCTTCTTTTTGGAGAAACATGGTATTACTATTGCTACACTACTCACAAGAAAAAATAAATCTGTTTCCCTAAAACAGCAAACAAGAACTCTAAGAATTATATAACATGGCAATTGAATATAGTTTCAAGATTGGCTGGGATAAAACTAACTGGATTACTCCTTTTTTCCTCTCACATTCCCAACTAATCTGAAATTTGCAAGAAGGGCCCTGAAGAGATACATCAAGTATGTATGTGAGAGATACTAAATTACTGACTAGCTATTGTAGGATATGTAGACAAGGGCAAAGTCAAGAAAAGTAGTAGATCTTGCCACATAATTTAATTTTCTAACATCTTACAAAGCCTCTAGTTAATTCATTTTCCATATAGACAATAGCATAAAAGAACCTGAAAAAAAAAGAGTAAGTTGAAGTCTAAAAGTAACACTGAAAGAAAATTAAAGTTGCACATGTGAAAAAGAATATACATTATTAATGTATATTTTTGGCTGGCTACACATCATTTTCCACTGTACTTGTAATTGCTGTCTTGGAAGAAAAATTCTAAGTGTTAAAAGAAATTCAGAGTGAGACTTAACAGTCTGATACATATATATATGTATCATATATAAAATGATATGGCCACAATCCAATGATGTGATATCTATGCGTGCAAGCAATAAATTACCAGCTGTTTTTCTTTAGAAATTTCCTCTGATGGTCTGAAAAACTTTGTAAATCTGGTGAGTTGAAAAATAGCAAGTGGAAGGAGGACATTATAGATGCTAAAGTAAAAATATTAAAATAAAGTAAAAAATATTAAATAACAAACTTGAAAAATAGATAGGCTTGACAATTATCACATGATATTTTATCTATATCCTGCTCCTATACTCACATACCCTAACATTTCAACTATACATATTCATCTGTTTTTAATAATGTCAAGCCATTTTATGGTGAAGAAATATCCAATATAGTGAACATAGCATCACTCATACACAAGTACTTACATCGTTCAATTATCTTTAGTAAAAATTTAACCCAACTCTGCACCAAAAACATATTAATGCTGAAATTCAAAGCATAGGCAAACTATGCAACCAATTCATTTGGAGTTAATAATTCCTGAGTGTTGACATAATAAGCTAACAACAGAAATCAAATATTGAATATTGCTGAAAGCTAAAAAAAAAAGATAATTTCATTGGGAGAGAATACCTGTTTAACTTCTTTTGTTCTTAGCTAATTTGTTACTTCCTACATTCTGTTATACCATCCTATAATAGAACAAGCTACCATTTTTTAGATTGTTATGCCTTTACCTTTAAAGACTTCCTGATGTCATTGTTGCTACAAATTATTATAGATGTTCTCAATCTATCATCACCTCTTTTATAAACAAGAGAGAAACTAGTTGTACCTCCTCTTGAGGCAAAAAGTAGCTTGTAAAAAATAAATACACAAAATAAAACAATTCAAAAATTAAATGCACAAGACAAAATGCTGGAACAAATGCCATGATGCACAAAGAGTATTATCAGGATAGTTGATGTATATAAATTGTATTCCTCATTGGATATTGTTGTACAAGTACATTCTCACTCTCTCGCTCTCTACACACGCATACATACACACGCACACACACACCATTTTATTTGCTGCCTTTAAGAAACAATAACCCATCAGCTATAGCATGTGGAGTTACTGACTAAATATTGTTACTTATTTTCAAATTTCTATCTTGAACTCTGTTCAAAATTTATTTGTGGAAATAATACAGCTATATATATATATATTGATTCTGAATAAAAATTACACTAAAGAAATCCTCTAAATTTAAATCATATTCTTCTCTGTATATTTTAGAGCCTAGGTTGGAATATTGTGCAATCATCTTCTCTCTAGTGGGAAATATTAGTCTGAAATCAGCCAGCATAGCAATAAAAAGGACTACCACAGATAAGGCAGAGGTTTTTACATTCTCAAGAAGGCTTCTTGAATATCTAGGGAAAAAATATATCTTGCAAATAAAAAAAGATATGAATACTGGACCAAGATGCCTTTAAAAACTGTCAATAAAATATGTAATCTAAAGCTATTTCTCTGGAGCGAACACTAAAAAAGAATGAAAAGCCTGCAGTGATAAAAGCATGCTAATTTTCATGCTGTTTTCAACAAAGAATTTCCAAATAACACAACCGAGGGGAAAAGCACATGCCTGCCATACAATACCAAAGGCAACTGCCAAGTCACTGACAATCATATTGAAAGCTAACTGTCCACTTTAACTAGTATACTGCTTCAAATTCTCCACTATAGCTTTGAGATAAGGATGTAATTTCCCCATTTTGCCTTCTACAATCAGGTTGGAGATTAACTGTGCATTTTGGTATGCAGACTGCCCCAAATGTGTCTTCATCATACTTTTCTGAGAACATCAGAAGGAATTGGGCACTTTGCAAAGCAGTTGGTATCATTTTTCTTGTCCCCATAAAAGCCTCATAAGCCTTTCTAAATTTAAGAAAAATAGGTGGTTGCAGCTCATTTTGTTCATAAGGATGCCCAATTGACCATTATCAAGATAAACCTAAAGATGATGAGAAGCTTTTTAAGGGACTGGAGGAGACACAATGAGGAGCACCCATTCAACTTTGCCTTCTGGTAGATGGGTAGTTTTTTACGTAAGCATTCCTCCTTCTCCTCCACCACCCAAGACTAAAAGACTTGAAAATTTGATTTTGGGGCTGTAATGCTTTCAGACTTGCAGGATTCTGTTATGTAATATTTTAAAAAAGTAGAATTAACTTATATGGTCATGTTTCCCATTTGGTCTACCTCATAGGGTTGATAGATCAATGAGGCTAATGATTCCTCGTGTAAAATCAATTTTAGTTGAATCTTAGTTAGAAAAATCTTATGAATACCTCTTTGGAGATTAGTCATACTTCAAACACAAAGAAGAACTGAACGTTTATTGGGGAATTAATTACATTCTTAGACAAAGCACCAATTTGGATACTGGTCTTCCAGAATCGGAAGCAGTTTGATAAAACGAAAATGGAATGGAACTTGGAACTCCAGAACCTGAAAATCATCCTCCTTTCTTACTTTTAAATTGGTAAGATCCTATGAAATAAGTTTAATATAAGATAATATATCTGCAAGTTTCCAAACATTCTTTAAAAGGTAAGTCCCATACATAGCTTTCCACATTAATTTTAAAAATGTAACTAAGGTACTAGATTTGAAAGTTTTAATCCTTCAGGCACCTTTATTCCTTTTACAGTTTCAGTTTTAGACCTAGTTCACAAAATTCTGGAACTGAGAAGGCACAAGAGGAATGATTGTAGGGTAAGCACATCAGAGGGAAAACAATCTCTGGCCAAAAAGCTTTAATAAAGGTTTGATGATGAGGGGAAACAAAAGAGATGTCTAGGTTCTTCATCTATTGAGCATCATGGCATTCCAGACACCGTTTTATCTTAAAAACAGATATTAGATAAGGAGAGCTAAGTAGAATTGCATTAAAAAGCATATCTTTTAATAGAATTTGTTAGTCAGTAAAGGTTACCAGCCCCCTCATAAAATCAAAATGTTTGGTTCCAAAGGATAAAATCTTTGAGAAATGAATTTTCAGCAGAAAAGATATTAGTGGATTGACAATACAAGTAGTCCTGAATGCTATCACCTCAGACACTTTTTGGACTTTTTTTTAAAGTTCTCAGAATCTAATTCAGTGGTGATTTTAAGGCACGTGTGTCCTACTTTTTCTACTGAAATTGAAGTTTTCTTCAGTTTTAACTGTGTGACCTAAATATGTTTATGAAATCATACCAAAAGCATTTGATATATCTACCCTTATCTTTCTCCCCTAATTTTGACAGCGCTATAGAGTTTAATTTAATTTTCTGAAAAATTCAAAGGTTTTACAAATGACTCAGCCAAATGTTTTTTTAAACATCCCAATTAACATTTTTATTACTCTGATATTATTTTGACCCACTTCACAAGTATTTTATCAGGATTTCACTTTACTAGGGTAATGAATATTAAAAATAAGTTTGTAAATATATTCCTTACTTTACATATCTCCTATTGTAATATTTACACAGAATCCAAAGCTCCATGGAATCTCATGCAAACAAGGAACTCCCAACTATAAATGTTTTGCACTTCTTATAGTATCAAGAATAGCAGTCCTGAAGTAGGGCTATGTATATGGTTTTCTATAATTTTCACAATACTATTCTGCTTAATGATGAACTGCAAATTCAACTACTTTTAGAACAAATTTCACTGTCCAGAAGCCCTTTGCCTTTACTGATCACATATTGATCACATATTGTTTATCATTGTAGTGTATCGGCTTAATTGGCTGCTTAAAAATGTTAGTGATCTTATGCAGTTACTTGTTACCTTGGACTACTGGTAGATATTATAATTCTTCCAGATTCACTGGAGTTAGTTTTTCTGGCAGTTTCAATAAAGCAAGCTGTGTAAGTGCTGAGTCCAGTGTCCTTTTTCTTTATCAGTCAAAAAAACACAACAGCCATCTCCTAGTCCTATATTTTCCATTTGTTTAATACTTGTAAATGATTATTATACTTAGAAATGATTATAATACTTATGATTCCTCTCTCCAACTCCTCTTCTCTTCCATCATATAGAAAAGTACCAGTATTATATATAGAGAAGAGATCTACCGGCTAAGACCAAAGGCCTACCTATCCTAGCATTCCTTCTTAATAATAGTCAACTAGATCCACATGGAAAGTAGGATATGAGCACAACAAATCTTTCCTCTCATCTTCACTCTGGTAACAAGAATAAATTTACTCCATGGAGTAGACTATTCTACCCATTGACATTTAAATGATCAAAGCAATTGATCAATATGCAGTTCAAATGACAGAATGATATCATGATTGATTTTATCAAAATTATATGAATAATCAGAAAAATTAGAATCATATCCTATCTATCCTTTTTTCTGGGGTAGATCATCCATCTAAGTGTTCTTAGTATCACACAGTAGCTAGAAGCCAAAATGCAGTGGGATAATCAACATACAAACCCTATTGCAATTGGGTAACTACTACCCATTCCCATCTTTTCTGAAAATGGGAGAATATAATCTATATAATACATGGAACATTCTGTAGGAACAAGAAGAATATATTCAGGAACAATTGAATTTCTCAGCTAATGAAGACTATAACACCATTTGGATACAATATGACATTCATGTCAATTCCATTATCTTTCTACCAGCACAGCTTTAAAACCAGGAATAAAAACAATTAAGTAAATTAGTGCTGGCTGCATTGTCCAAAAAAATCCTGCCACATCAAAGCATATACTGTTTTGCAAAATAACACAATGTTGCAGAATCAAGTATAAGTATGTGATGACACGCAGGGGAGATAAAACAAAACCTTTCTGCTATCATTTTGGAATATTCACAGCATCTCAACTTGGGAAGGGTTATATAATTCATTCTGGAGTACTTTAAAATCTCTGAAATAGAAATACTGAGGTTGAACTGGAAAATACAGTTAGGACACTTTGAAAATGATCTGAAAAAAGTGTTCTGTAAACTCAACTACTTAAAGCAGCATTATCGATTTTCAAATTACCTGGAAGCTCCCAAAAGGATATGTCTGCTTTAATAATCAGTACAGAGCTTATCTGCTTACACAATCTGAATGGGTTCTTCCAAATAATTTTATTTATTCATTTATTTATTTTGTATTTCGTCAAGCATGTATTTGATAACAGATACAAGTGTAAACATAATTATGAATACATGAAATGGATATGAATAAAAGGAAACATTAGGACAGGGATGGTAGGCATGCTAGTGCACTTTAGCACACCTCTTAAAGACCTCTTAGGAATGGGGTGAGGTCTACAGTAGACAGTCTTAAGGTTAAAGTTTTGGGGGTTGGGAAAAGAAACCACAAAGTCAGGTAGTGCATTCCAGGCATTGACAACTCTGTTACTGAAGTCATATTTTCTGCAGTCTAGTTTGGATCGATTTACCACGAGTTTGTGTCTATTGTGTGCTTTTGTATTGTTTTGGTTGAAGCTGAAGTATTCATTGGCTGGTAGGATATTGTAGCAGATGATTTTATGCAATACGCTTAGGTCAGACCGAAGACAGCAAACTTCTAAGTTGTCTAAGCCCAAAATTTCAAGTCTGGTAGCGTAAGGTATTTTGTTGTGAGTAGAGAAGTGGAGGACTCTTCTCATGAAATATCTCTGGATTTGTTTGATTGTATTAATGGCCAATATGCAGCGCGGGTTCCAGACAGATGAGCTGTATTCAAGAACTGGTCTGGCAAAAGTTTTGTATGCCCTAGTTTGCAGTTCAATATTACCGAAGAAGAAGCTACGCAAGATTAGGTTAACAACTCTTAATGCTTTTTTAGCAATGCTGTTACAGTGACCTCTAGCACTTAGATCATTTGAGATGAGTACTCCAAGGTCTTTGACAGAGCGAGGGTCGTCTGCTAGGTCGTATCTACCCACCTTGTATTTTGTGTTCTGATATTTTCTGCCAATTTATAAGACAGAGCATTTGTTGGTTGAGATTTGGAGTTGCCAATTATTTGACCATTCTGAGACATAGTCAAGGTCTTTTTGTAGAGTAGCAGTATTGTCAGTGGTGCTGAATAGTTTTACATCATCAGTGAAGAGAATGCATTTGCTCATAATATGATCACAAAGGTCATTTATATAAAGTATAAAGAGTGTGGGTCCTAAAATGCTGCCTTGGGGGATAGGGTTAGATAAGGCATTCCCTATTTTGACTACTTGTTGTCTGTTGATAGGAATGCAGCTACAGTATCCACTTATGCTGGAATCCGGAAATGACATAAGATTTTAGTTTTAGAAGTAGCTTGTCATGTACCACTGAATCGAAGGCTTTACAGAAATCTATATAAATTGCATCTATTGATTTACCCTGGTGAAGTTTTGAAGTCCATGAGTTTTTGCAGTGTAAGAGTTGCAGATTGCAGTACAATTTTTTTCTAAAGCCATATTGCTTGTTAGAGATTGGGTTGTTGTTTTTTTTTAAAAAAAATTAACTTTGATTTATATGCTGCCCTTCTCCGAAGACTCAGGGTGGCTTACAATGGGTTAAGCAATAGCCTTCATAGTTTTGTATATTTATACAAAGTCAGCTTATTGCCCCCACAAACTGGGTCCTCAATTTACCTACCTTAGAAAGGATGGAAGGCTGAGTCAACCTTGAGCCTGGGGAGATTCAAACTAATGTAATTGCAGACAGCTGGATGTTAATTACGGTGCTTTAGTCTGCAGAGCTAAACCAGGCTCTTTTATTAGTCTCTAAGTAGAGGGTAATGGATTGGTTTATGATTGATTCCAAGACTTTGCAGGTGACACAACATAATGATATTGGTCTGTAATTATCAAGTAGGCTGGGGTCATCCTTTTCGAAGATAGGGATGACCATGGCTAGTGACCGTAAGTTAGGTAAGGAGCTGGTTCTGCTAAGTGGTTCTGCTATGGTGGTTGAGAGCTTCTTTAGGAAGTAGGCACATAATCCATCAGGGCCAATTGATAGAGATTTTCATTTAATACATGTTACGGGAGAAGAATACTATTAAGTATCTCTCTGAATGAATCTCTGAATGAATTTCATACCATTAAGGGTGAAAGCTGTTTCCATGACATACAGCTGAAATAATATTTACAAAGAAAAATTAACTATAAAACAACTTAATCAAAAAGTCATCAATTTACCAGTGAATTAGATTGCTGGACAGGGACCGAGGCTGGTGTAGCATTTAATATATTGGACTGGGACTAAAGTGACTCATGTGCAGATTCATTTTCAGAAATAAAAGCTCACTGGCCTAGTTATTATCTCTCAGTCCAGCCTACCTCACAGAACTGTTGTGAGAAAAACAACAATGCAGTGGTACCTACACAATGGGAAAATAATATATGAAGGAAAAAAATATGCAGGTTAACAAATATTTTAACAATTTATCCCATATGCAAAACTTTCATTCTGAATGAACAGTGGAATTGAGTTTAATAACATTTGGTAATGACTGTTTGGTCCTAAAGTTTCCAAATCCTATTTTATTCTCATATTTCAGATTTCAAAAGGGCTCAGCTTCTTCTCAGGGAGAAGAAGAACGTCAGTCAACAGCTGAAATAGGCATCCCCCTAAAAGTCAGATTTCATTCCTATGTCAAAAGCAATATATGATTCCCAGATAGCAACAATACAAATATATTATTACAATAGACTTCAAAACATCTTTAATGTTTTAGGATTTTTTAAACAGTATAAAAATGTGTTTAATGGCATTTATGTTTCATTTATAAAATAGTATAGTCCGTATTGTTTAACACATTCCAACAGCCCGGAATGCAATCAGAAATACCACACTTGGATGCATGTAATAGAGGATACAATTAGTAAGCTTACAATTATTTTTTCATTGTTTGAAATTAAAAACTGTCAAGAGCAATATAAAAATTGTCATCGTAGACTTCACACTACGCACAAAGGAGTATTCCAAACAATGTGCTAATATTATCACCAAAAATGTATTTCTATGGACCACAAGAATATCTGAAGTAAATCCAAGAGAGCTAAGTGCAAATTGATTGGCTTTTAGCAATTTTAGCCATGTGTTTTCAGAAAGGTGGCACTTTATGCAAATCAAATTGCAATACTGTAACTGAGATTAATGATTTACTAGCAAATGTTTTACTATTTGTATTCTCTGTTAAATAAGACTTTTTAAAAATCAGAAATTAGTAAAATAGTTTGTATTTAAGTGTATTCAGAAGTGTTATTAACTTAGAACCACAACTTTTTCCTATTTGGAAAAATAAGCAAGATAAGAATGATCTGGAAATATTCTCCTATCTTGTATCCTTCAAGGCTTCTTCTGTTAGGTAAGTGTCATGTTCATTAAATAAATCAATGGAAAAATTCTACTGCTGGCTTTGTTATTAGCTGACTGGTTTTTGATAGGGACACATTTGAAGTGATCTTGTCCAAAGCTGTTTTATTTTCTCAAAATGACCCTGGATCAACATTATGAAATAATCAGATTTGAACCAAAAATTCACCCACTAATCATTTTGATAAAATCAAGTGTAGTAAAAAGAGAGAACCACTGGATCTCATTGCAGAAATATTTACTCCATCGATGCTCCCAGGCTTCTGGTCAGCATGAACTACAGTAGCTCTTGTAGTACAGTCTTACCACAAGTACTTTAATTGGTTCCAGGAAGCGTGACATATACTAAAAAAGACAAGTGTCAAACAAACCATGTGACTTACCAGGTGGCCCTTTGTTTTGGCTGGGAAGGACTTTCTGTCTGTCCCTTTTCCTATGTCAATGACCTTCCTAGCATGGCGGGGACTTTCTCTCCACCTTCTGATGCTGTTGCCTCTCTTCCTTTTGCAGCAACCTTTCCAGCAAGGCTGACTTCTTGTCCGTTTTCCATGGCCGTCCCTCTTTTCCTATCGCAGCTCATTTAGTACCAAACAAATAATGAGTACAACATTTTCATGTCAAAATGTGTTGAGTACCAAATTCGATGAATTTTGAAGCAGTTGAGTATCGAGGTACCCCTGTATAGCTTGTCTATCATCCTTACTCTTCCCTCATTTTAAATATGACTTTGATTTTTTAAAAAATTCCAGTCATCTTCTCTTCTACAATTTTTTAGTCTAAGAGGAAAACTTTGATGGCAACCTTGTGCCAGAGTTATAACAAACTGAATTATTTCAGATTCCTTTCCATTACAATGTGGTACATGGCAGGGCTGCTCACTTTCATCCTTGCTATTTAATTTGATTCTTAAATCTTTGGCCATCATGATAAGGCACTCTTTAGATATATTAGCAGACTATTTCTGTATGCTGATGATATTTTGGCAATTTTGGATCAATATTCTCCTTTCCTAATTTTATCAAGATTGTGCAGTATTTTGGAAAGTATTTGGGTTACAAGAAAAATTAGGATGAATTTAGTTTGCTTGTCCTGGGTTCTAATTAATCAATACAGTTACTGTATGTAAAAAGATGGTGAGCCAGTTTGGTCTAGCAGTTAAGACACTGAGCTAGAAACTAGGGGACTATGGACTCTAGTCTTGCCTTAGGCATGAAAATCAGGTGGGCGACTTTGGGCTCATCACCTTCTTTCCACTCACATCAGCTTTGGGTGACAAGCAGGTCAGTCAATTCCTATTGCAACCAATCAGTTGATATGGGGGGGGGGGAAGAGAAGTAGATTCTGCACTTGTGGGAAAAGTTAGTAAGGAAAATAAGTTTTTGCAAAGAGTTGAGATAAGTGAGTTCTACTGATTTTATGAAATATCTGGTGCTACTCAAAGATAGGGAGCGGTGGCTCAGTGGCTAAGATGCTGAGCTTGTCGATTGAAAGGTCAGCAATTCAGCAGTTCAAATCCCTAGTGCTGTGCAATGAGGTGAGCTCCCGTTACTTGTCCCAGCTTCTGCCAAACTAGCAGCTCGAAAGCATGTAAAAAATGCAAGTAGAAAAATAGGGGCCATCTTTGGGGGGAAGGTAACAGCATTCTGTGCACCTTTGGCATTTAGTCATGCCAGCCGCATGACCACGGAGACATCTTTGGACAGCACTGGCTCTTCAGCTTTGAAACGGAGATGATCACCACTCCCTAGAGTTGTGAACGACTAGCACATATGTGCGAGGGTAACCTTTACCTTTACCTTACCCAAAGATATTTCTAAGTACATGCAATAAATACGTTGAAATAGATGTTAATAGAGGTCTTATAATTTATTTATGTCTGTTAATGTTATTAAAGTTAATGTTATTAAAATGTCCTTGTTTAGGGCAGAGATTCTGTGATATTATATAATAATAGTTTATATTGTTCATGTATAGAGCCAGTTTGATCTAGTGGTTAAATCGCCAGGCTAGAAAGTGGGAGACCATGCATTCTAGTCCTTCCTTGACCATGAAAGCCAACTGGGTAATCTTGGGCTGGTCATTCTCTCTCAGCCCAACTCACCTCACAGAATGTTAGTGTGGGGAAAATAGCAGGAAGAAGGTGTGCTGGATATGTTCACCAACATTTGTAAAAATAATAAGGGCAGGATATAAATAAATATAACAGTAATGAATTAATTGATAAACCAGTGAATATTGATAAGTAATAAAAAATGTATTTGATTTCTTTTCCATCTTTGTAAGTTTGAACTTTATAATTTCCTTTTTGAAGATTAAATACTTTTTTGTTACAAAAATATAATTTAAAAATTGCAAATTGGTTTCCAAAGAACAAAGATATCATATTTGGAAGAAATAAGAGAACTTTACAGATTTTCTTATTTTCAGTTTGTAACACTGACATTCCTTCAATTATTATTTGTGCCAGTAAAGTAAAATATTTTATAGCAATCATATTTACATTATCTCTGCCAATAAACAATACCAGTTATTATAGGCATGCATCATTAGTTGTGCATATCCTTCCACAGGCTATTTCATGTGGAAGAACTTAAAACATCTGAATTGAACTGAATTGAATAGTAATTTCTATAGCAGAATTACTATAATACAGTTACTTACTTTTTTCTCACTAGGGTCAATGGGACTGAAATAAGCTTAACAATACTATTGCCTTGCATTTTTATGAAAAAATAATTGAAACACATGTATGTGAAGTTATTATTTCATATAAAATATAACTGCAAAAGTTGCAGTAGTAATTCTTTTAAAACATTATTAAAATGACTAATAAACTTTTTAAACTAACATGACTTCAAAAAGCTACTCTTTAACCAATTACGATTAAAACAAGACAAAAATTTTAAAAACCCTACCAAAACATATATACCCTCTATAAAATAATACCCCCCAATAACTTCCCAAGCAGGGTTTTTTTTTTTTTTGGTCTTCATGTCTGTTATTGGGTGGGCATTAATTTCCTTCTGGGAACAATTGGTCATGGAAGATAAACTGCAAGCACAGTCATGGATGACTGGATAACTATCCTTCTTAATGAAACAGAAGAAGAGTTTTGTGCAAGAAGAGAGAACAAATGCCATATCTTATAAAATGATATAAATTTATTCAAGCTTAGGGTATATCTAGACAAACCTCCTTTCATGCAACCTGCTACAAGTATTTGTAAAGAAGTTGTACAAATAATATATGCAGCTCTTTGAATCCATTTCCTGATGTTTTTTAATGTAAAAAAATCTGTATGTCATTAAACACAGCAGTTTTCAAAGCATTAACACTTTTTCCCTTCTGGCTGTTCTTCATTTATACACATAGACATGTCTCATAAAATTATTATATTATACCAATGCTTAACTACTTGGATTCTCAAGGTCTTCCCACCCTCCTTTTTGCCTTTCTTTTTAACAAAATGGATCTAATATTTTGTATTTGGAGCCTGTGAATGTACAATTATAGGATTTTGTGGAACAAGGCCAAAAGCTTATAACTCTGGAGAAAAAAAAATGATATATTAAGTGAAGATCAACAATGAATTTAAATTAAATACAATCATACTGAGCTGAATAAGCCAGTACAAGGAAATTCAAATATTCCTTAGGTGTATATTCCAGACCCACTACTCTTATTTCAGTTAATGTTTAATTGTTTGCAATTATGGATGAAATCATCTATTACAGTCATCTACATCTTTTTTTCTCTTTGTCCAACATTTTTTCTAATGCTATCAAGTCAATATTTAAGGTCAGGATTGTTAAGAATTTAGCTGCAGCCATTTTTTTTCATGAGAGAAATCCTAGTACGCCTTTCTATCCCTCAAATGACTGCTTCTGAGATTTGCATTTTCATATCAAATGTTAAAATATATGGACAGATTATGTGACATAAAAGGTATAAGAAATATGAGGCCATTGCTTAATAAGCATAAAAGCAAACCTCTAAGAGGTAAAATGTTTGTAATTCAGTCTTCCCAAAGCTTTGATGAGGCTCAGTCATTAACAACTGAATTCAAATTAATAGACATCTGGCTACATCGCTCAACTTCAGAAAGAATATAAAAGGGAGAATCTGATTTCAGCTAAATGCGAGTGCTTAGCTAACTAATCAACAGGTAGTGACTCTGTAACAGATAGAAAATCCCAGTATTTCTACAGGGAAAATTTACCCTAGTATGATTTCAAGGGATTTCCCAATGTTGGATGATATCAAAACTTAAAATATTGTACACAATTGGCACATTTTTTTACATGCTAGTGAAAGGCATAATAATGTCAGTGGGCCCTTGGAGCTATATAAAAGTTCCTGCCAAATTTTCTCCTCATGAAAAAGAAAAAGATGGAATCTTGACTTGGGCAATCATATTCACTTGGAGAAAAGTATCTAAAGGTTTTCAAGGCAGAACAACTGCAAATCAGAGGTGGGTTTCAGCAGGTTCTGACCGGTTCTGGAGAACCGGTAGCGGAAATTTTGAGCAATTCGGAGAATCGGTAAATACCACCTCTAACTGGCACTGCTCCCATCTATTCTCTGCCTCCTGAGTCCCAGCTGATTGGGAGGAAATGGGGATTTTGCGTAACCTTCCCCTGGATAGGGAAGGGATGGATATTTTATAATATCCTTCCCCTGCCACGCCCACCAAGCCATGCCCACCAAGCCACATCCATAAAACCGGCAGTAAATTTTTTTTGAATCCCACCACTGCTGCAAATCAGACTCCTCTATGTAAGCTGCTTCCACTGTGCTGAAAAACAAGCTTTAAAAATTAACAATGCAACTTGAATATTACTACAAGTGCCGAAGAAAAATAGGGATATTTGAGTAAATAAAAGACATACTGATCACACGTGAACTGGCAAACAGTTGTGATAATATTTTATTTGATCTTGCTATGTATTATTGTATATTCTGAATACACTCTATCTAATACATGAAGAAATATACTTCATCAATCAAGGAAGCAATATAAATACGGATATTAAGGAATCAGAGGAACCTACTGAATAGTTTTTTGTGAAGTATTCGTAACTGACAGATTCTGCCTGTCTCCTGTTAGCAATTTAATCATCCAGAATTTTTGCCATTCCAATTTAGAACCTGTGGAAGTTTGTAAAACATTTTTGTGTAATGATGGATCCAGCAATAGCCTAATGATGCAAAAGAATCACAATGTCATGAAAACAAGCAGGTTTAGGCAGGCTTGCAGCACTAACATGTGAAGAATATAAAATTCTAGAGAGAAGCATTGATTGGCTTCTTTGATATTTCCAGAGATGTAATGCATTATGGCATCCATAGAGGTGCATTATGGCATCCACAGAGATACTACTACCTAAGTAATGGGACAAAAGAAAAATTGGCCTGTACAATATGACCTATTATAACAACTTTTCTGTGAGAGACTGAGATTGTGGATATTATTAGTTTACTTGTGGCTTAGCACACTACATGAAACCAGCCACTACAGTTGGTAAACAATGGTTTATGCCATTGGTATGATGGACAAAAATGTCTTATGAAAGTTATATATAATTATGTAGAAGAGCTGTTAGGAAAGAAAAGAAGACTTGTAGCCCTTGGTTGCAAAAATATGGGCTGTAAAAGTTGCCCTATAACTGTTTTCCCCATCAGCATTTGGCTGGTGGAAAGCAGAAGAAATGTGTAAGGAAAATTTGTTAAATATTTACTGTGCAATTACTTATTTTGGTTTTCATCGTTCTTCCAAAAATCCAGTGTTACTTTTATAGCCATCTGTAAAAGATAAAATTAAGATATAAACCTAATACTCATATTCAGCAAATTGAAGCCTCACTGGATGATAAGGCACACTGAATGGCTGTATTTTCCCCAACCCTGGTCTATCCACAATTTTGGCAATATCTAGATGAAATTCTGAAGTGATTTATCTTGGTCAGATTTTTTTACGTCTCAAAAAAAACCCTGGCCTTTTAACTGGGATATGCAGCTATCCACTGTAATCATGTCAGTTAGGCAGGGCTACAAAAATACCACAGCTAATAGATAGCAGCAAAGAGAGCTTTCTCAGTTACTTTGCTACCATCTGGATTTTTGCATCCTAGATAGACTTAAATTACTGACCAAGCTGAAAAACTGAGCAGGCCTTTGTATCATGAACTCCACTATTTAAGCCAAACTATTATACTACAAACCAAATCAGGGGAACATTACAAAAGAAGTTATATGGGTTAGGATTGCATGATTTAAATTATAATTCAAAAGAATAATCTTCATGAATATATCATCTTGATTACTTGAGAATAATTATATTGCTATGGCTCAAACTGATCATCTTAAACATTCCCCCCCCTTTTTTTGCTATATTATGAAACAAATTAATGAGATCAAATGGAAATCACTCAAAGTTCTTAAGGAACTCAACTGTGAAAATGCTCAGAAATATGTAACATTTTCTAAGTCAGTGTTCTTAAATAGAGGACTGGCAACAGCCCCCCCCCCCATTATCCTTTTACACTACAACATCAAGAAAGATTCAGAAGATTAGCAGATATTATTCTTGATTAGGTGAACATTACTTCTGGATAGATTTGTGGGAAGTATTCATGTATTATTTGTAAAATAGCACAGAGGAATCATTGAACAATTTCATTTTTTGCTTTCCTTAAATCCAGAGGAAAGAACTTCAAGGTCACAACTGGTTCAGTCTCATACTGAGGATTCAAAGCTGGATAGGATAAAACCCACCAAGCATAGAAAGCTTACAGTTTCTTGGTTCAGAGCCAAAGATAAAGCATGTTTCTGATGTCCTCTTTGAAAGGACTTATTTAGAAACAGAGCTCTAACTCATGAGAGAGTGTTTTTCGGAAGGATACTATATCAGAATTGGGTACTGGAAATACTCAGTGTGTCTAGTTTGATAAGACCTTGATTCTAAGCCTCATTGTTTCTATTATGCTGGAAATAATGTCCTATTAGGTTCTGATAATACCCCTACATTTATCCTTGATGTTGATTTACTGTCACTTAACTCTCGGATTGACATTGGATTTTGTTTTTTGAACTGCTTGCTATTTACTTCTTGCTTGAACCTTGGACTGGATGCTAACTTTGTTGCCGACTTTGATAACTCAGACCAGGTTACTAGTCATCCATATCCTTGCCAGGACAAAATATTGAAGATAAAACTAACACTGTAGAATGAAAATTCTTGCTGGAAAATCAGAATGTTCCTAATTTTGCAGAGTCAAGTGCATATCAACTGGCCTATGGATCTAATAAATCCCATGAATACACTCACAGGTATTTTGGAGTTGGATGGCCTAAAAATTAGATAGGTAGGTAGATAGAAACACACAGCACAAATATTAGCTACAAGCAAATTTTGGCTGTCATTTGATTTCCCATATAAAAATGCATGAAGGAGAATCAGGATAGAGTGTACACTTTTTTTTCCCAATTAAGGTCCAGGGAAATTTTTCTTTTTTTTCCCCATGCAGCACAAGAAGCTTTGCAGAAAGGCTGCTTCTCCCATAATGATTCCTAGATTACCCAGTGACATCAATGGTTATCCCCAAAAATACTGCAGGAGAAATTTCTTTGCAAAGAACATCCTCTATCTACCCTCTAATCAACCTGACAACATTTTCCCATTAGACTGGAAATCTGTCAAAACAAATACTTTCTGCTCATCCTAAATCGGGACCAGTGCTTTAAACTTGTTTATAAATTATTTGGAATCAAAAGGTCATGCTTACTGATGACACTTAATTATTTAGAAAACCTAACACAAAATAGAACAGCAAACAGTGCTAAGAGGATCCGTCAAAACAGTGGGACTGAAATGAAAATGGCAAATATAGTTCAACAAGGGAACGTGTAAAATTATTTATATATATATATATATATATATATATAGGAGCAAAAAAAAGAAGAAAGAAATAGCAATAGATTTATATATCGCTTCACAGTGCTTTACAGCCCTCTCTAAGCAGTTTACAGAGTCAGCATATTGCCCCCAACAATCTGGGTCCTCATTTTACCGACCTCGGAAGGATGAAAGGCTGAGTCAACCTTGAGCCAGTTCGAACTGCCCAACTGCTGGCAGCCAGCAGAAGTAGCCTATAGTACTGCATTCTAACCACTGCACCACCACGGCTCTTCCTAACATCATAGACATAGATTGTGGTGGTTATTTTTTTTTAAACTTTGGTCTAGTGTAAAGATACAGTAAAAAGGTAAGAATTATGCTGAGGTTGATTGGGCACAAAAGAAATAAAATAAATAAAGCTGCGTTTATAAAATCTGTGCTATGATCTTACTTGGAATGCTGTGTGCAGTTATGACCATTGCACAAAAATGGAAAAATGCAGGAATGGAACAGAAAAATAAGGACAGGATTATTTCCCTATTATAATACAGTACTAGAATGAGAGGTTATTCAATTATGCTGAATAATGAGAGGTACAAGATAAACAAATGGAAATCCTTTCTCTCACAGCGTTCAGGTAAATTGAAATTTGCTACTGCAAGATTATGAGAATCGTAATTTATTTCTGAAGAGAACTTTCTCTCAAAAGAGCCTAGAGCAGAGCACCAAATATATATAAAATCAGTCATCCTTAAATTTAAAAAGTTATATTTATCACAGGAAATCAAACACTGTTAGGTCTTGGACTAGTGTATGGGTGAATACCGTATTTCCCTGAAAATAAGACTCCATCTTATATTTTTTTGAACCCCGAAATAAGTGCTTTTTGGGGAGGTATTATTTTGGGGCGCATGGAACAAGATGGGGCTCCTCTTGCCATCTTACCTGATTTCCAGCTCTGCGTTTAAATATTTTTAGGAAGGGCTTATTTTCAGGGGGAGATTTATTTTAGCTAATGTGCTCAAAAGTCCGATTGGGCTTATTATTACGGGATGTCTTATTTTCGAGGAAACAGGATAGTTAGGTTTTCAGTTGTTCCTTTGAAAAGAGACAGCATTTCATTCAGCTGAAGCTCCAATCAGGATGATGCCAAAGATGCAGTGATGGCAGCCACTTTGCAAACTTTAAAAGGAGGATAGGATAATTCATGAAATATAGTAATAACAATAGTACTTATATACCACTTCATAGTGCTTTACAGCTTTCACTAAGCAGAGAGTCAGCATATTTTCCCCAACAATCTGGGTCCTATAAAGTTACTACTAGTTAGTAATTATGATGGCTATACATTAGTGCACTTTCTGATTATTCAATCCCTTTAATTAATCGTATTCTTGAAGGTTGGGAGAAAAGAGAATAAAAGTGATGTGAATCCCTTCTGGAATCTGTTTGGATGAAAAATCCTTCAAAATTTAAGGGTTTGAAAGTTTCTTTCTTCTTTCCCTTTCATCACCTTCTTGTGAGAGCTCTCTTTCTTCTTTATTTCTTTTGAAGGTATACTTGACTGTACAGAATAACAGATTTGGAAGAGATCTTGAAGTTTTTCTAGTCCAACCCCCTGCTCAAGTAGGAAGCCCTACATCATTTCAGACAAAGGTTGTCCAATCTCTTCCTAAAAACCTCCAGTGATGGGAGCACCCCCAGCTTCTGAAGGCAACCCATTTGATCACCATACACCACTGCATAGTGAGATGATTATCCTCTTAAAGAAAGGATGTCAAACTCAAGGCCCATGGGCTGGATCTGGCCCGCAGAGAAACAGGAAACAGTGAAGGACCAGCCCGCGGTGCCTCTGCCAGTGAACATGGAGCTCGGGAGAGCTATGGGCGGCCCTCCCGAGCTCCATATTCAGTGGCAGAGGGATGCAGGAGGCTGTCGCAGGCAAAAATGGAGCTTGGGAGCCCATTTTTGCTGGCAGAGCACTCGGGCCACCACTGGTGCCCCCAACACGAGTGACATCGAGCTGGCCATGCCCACCCCAGCCCCCCAAGATCAAACACAACCCTGATGCAGCCCTCAATGAAATTGAGTTTCACACTCCTTTCTTAAGGGAAGCATCAACAGGATAGAGCCCCTGTATTCTTCCCCCAGTAGATTACATTTAACCTTCAAAAATGAACCATCTTGTTCTTCCCATCAGTGGCCCCGCAATTTTTTTAATGGTTGTACAAGATAAAGAGAAAAGGTGGCTGTGGCTTTTTTCTGTGTGCAAATAATACTCTCACAAAAGCAGAGCAAAAGCAGCAGCTCAACTTTATTACAGTATGTATTACCATACTTTGAATATCAGAGACAGTATGCCTATCCCCTGAATATCATTTGTTCTTGAATACTGGAAGGATATTGTAGCCTTCATAACCTGTTTGCAGACTTCTGCTTGCTAACTATAGAAGTTAAATGCTGAATTGCAGGCCACTGGCCTTATGTTCCAAGTTGAACATAATGATGAAAAATGTACTGAATGGCAACTAATCTGATGTAATTGGCCTTGAGCCCATCTCCAAAGTAAAGTGCTTTTCACACCCAATTTCTTTTCCACATGAAATATGGCATAAAGGTATCATCCTGATTCTTGAATCAACCAACAGCAACTGAATGTTTAAAGTATGTATCTCAGATTTGTTTTTACTAGGATACTTGTATGAGCAAATTGCAATATTAATCTCTTAATCTTATTCCTTAGATTCCTTATCATGTATTTGACAGAAATCTAAAAAAAAATAGCACTTAGATCAGATAGAATTTACATCAGATATGTAAAAGACAAAGAGTTTGTACAGGAACAACAGTTTTCCTCTAAAATCTTTTAAAAAAACAGAAGGCTGGATCCAATATATCTCCAATTCCTTTTAAATTTTGTTACATGCAATTTGAATATCTGTCATTTAAAATATTTTCAGCATAAGGCCTACCTTGCTCAGAAATAAGCAATTTGCACTGACATCATAATTTATTTAGAAGAGTCACTGAAATTAAGATAATGGTGACCTTTCAGAGATCTGATATGGATATGGTTAAAATAGTAATACATCCACCGATTTCTAGATTAAATTTCATTAAAAAATACACCAGAGCATGCTGGTTCTGGGTTTTTTTTTAATCCTTTAGAAGCCTGAATACTCTTGTTCTTTGATGGATACCTGTCAACTGCAACTTGATTAGATGCTTGTTCACTATAGAAGCAAGATCAGGAAGCATAAGCTAACAGCAGGGCAATGGCATCCTCCTCACCCCTTATTCTATGCAAGCATAACATGCAACAGGAAAAAACCAATTACATCTGCGAGTTTAGCTCAAAGTAACATCCAGAATTGTCAACAATGATTATTTCTGAGGACCATTTCTTCATTGTATGGACTTCAGCAAAGAATGCTAGCATTTCCTGTGGAAACTTTTTGGGGGGGGGCGGAACATCCCACCAATTTTGCTCTTTTTAAAAAATGTTTTAACAACATAAATAGATACACCGTGGGCATTCTGACAATAACCACAATGAAATGTTCTCACAATTCACCACCTCGCTGACTTGGTTCAGAAAGCATCAGAGAACAAGAAAAGTATTTTTCTTTAAAAAAGGAGTGGGGATGATTTACAAATCGGAATCCAGAGAGCCTCTTAGCGGTCCATAAAAGTGGCTCGCAAACCTCCAAATCAAATTATCAATGGGACTTTCAGGTCTGTTGCCTATTTTTTTTTTAAACCTTCATCGATCTTATTCACTCGCTCGCATGCTTTTCTCTCTCCCTTTCTCACTCTCAGTACTGTACTACTACTAGTATATGTTGCTGGTTTCTAGACGTTGTTTGATAGCCGCCCATTCAAAGTACGGTAGTCTAAGACACCTTTATTTTCCCCTTTTCGAGTGGATAAGATGTGGTCTTTCCCATAGTTGGCTATGGGAACATCTCTCACACTCAGTCTCTCTCTCGGTCGCGCACACACACATTGAAGAGGTTTCCCTACTACTACAGGCTGCGTTCGTCTCATTTTGTTATCCAGAGCCTCCCGCTTGGCAGGAAACTGCTTGAAGGAAAGAGGGGGTGAAAAAAGGTAGGCTACAAAGAAGGAAGCCGAACAGCGCAGAGAGACGCGAGCAACAAGAGGGACCAGGCGGCTGCTTGGGGAGCTGTTGCTGCCGGCGTGAGCTTCCCGTTCAAAGAGCCCCGCAGCTGCGGCGTTACTATAGAGACACTGCCGCCAAACCTTTTTCCCGATAGGGCAACCCGCGAGACCGGGGTAGACCGAGTCCCAGCCGAGCTCGGCGCCTTCTCCGCCTCTTTCCCGCTCCCCCCGCCAAAAAACAAATCCAGGCAGTCGACAAGAGGGTAGAGTCCCCGCAGCAAACTTGTGGCAGCCGCCCGAGCTCCCTCCCCGCGCCTTCTCGTCTTCCCTCAGGTGGAACTTGCTCGCACTCACCCTCTCTCCAGGCTCTCGGCTCCTCCAGGGACTCTTCGCCGCGGCGGCTCGACAAGCTCCGGCTTCCTCCTCCTGCTGTTGCTGTTGCTGCTGCTGCCGTCTGGCTCCAGCAGAACGCGGCACGGGAGGGCTTGGGGACGCGGAGCGCCGGCTTCTCGGCTGCTTGCGTCACAATAAAGCCGAGGCCATTCCCCACGCCGGGAATTCGGGGGGCTGCCGAGAAAGGAGGGACGGAGGGAGGGGGGCTGCCACGTGACTTCAAAGGGAGGCCCTGAGGGAGAAGGAGGAAGAGCGGGCTGAGAGGTGACGGCCGGCGGTCAAGCGAAGGCAGCTCTCCCGAAGCTGAAGGCTGAACGGCTGGAGCTTCCCCACCCACCTAGCTCTTGATGCTGAAATAGCCCCTTCAAGCCGCCCCCCCCTCCGGCCGCTCCTCACCGACCACGCGTCTCCCCTACTGTACTCGTTCGCCTCAGTCTCACTTCTTTTTCGCTCTTCTCCACCCTGCCGCTCATTTCTCTCCCCCCCGCCCCCCACCTCTCGTCACAGGTCCTGTGGTGCCTCTGCTCTCTCCTTTCCTCTTCTTCCTTTCTATCTTTCCTCGCCTTTCCTTTGGCGAGCGTTCCTTGGCTCTTCTATCTGCCAGCCTCGCTGCCGTCTCCCGCCTTCATTTCTCGCCTGGTCCCAGTTCTTTCCGACCCATTTTGCCCGTCCTCCCATCTGACCTCGTCCCTTTTCTCTCTCTGTGGCTTCTCTTCCTTATCCTCCCCGACTTTATTCCTGCGCGTTTGTGTGTGCGCGCGCGGGGGTATACTTTCCTAGACGTTTTTCTTCAAAATATTCTCCTGCTTTTCAAAGCTGCTTCTGTCTCTACCTAGCCTGAACAATGGGTAGCCTTGGCATCTTCTTGAGAACCTAAAGGGTTAATAAACTTTTGTGCGGAACGAAATGTGTTGTCTGCGCCAGTTCAGAGAATAAATAAAAGGAGTTTATTTTCAGACTCAATTAAGAGGACATGAGAATGATACTGTCTTGTTTGTTTCTAAATAAATATTGCCTTTTTTGTTTATTAATACAATTTATCTGGAACATCTCTTGTTGCTTTAATGTAGTCATTTAAGGCGAGGGTGGACGAAATAAATGCATGCAGATAAATAGTCTCTCTTCCCCATTATATTCAATAATAAACTAACTTTGAGGTGGATAGCTTGGAAATGATTCTGGTAAGTGTGCTCTCCTTGATTGTGAAAATGCTTGCTATTAAGGCCCATGGGATCTGAAAAGATGATGAACCAGAAAAAAAGAAACTCCTTGAAAGAAGAAGTAAAAGAAGGAAAGACAATGGGTGATAAAATGGATTGAAGAAAGTGTAGAATTGAAAAAGCTACAAGGTTTTTTTTGTTTTGTTTTGTTTTTTGCCAAAGACATTTAGTCACCAGGAATTAGCTGGTGCCAGATCTGTTTCAACTAACTACAAGAGCACAAGGTGGAACCTGCTCCCCCTTTTCTTCTTTAATCTGTGTGAGTTCAGTTCTAAGCATAGCCCAGTTAATGGGGCGAAAATAAAATATAGATCATTGGAATGGTAGTTGTGTCACCTTAATATTGCTGAGCAACTATATCCAGCAGCCTCAGCCAGAATGATCAATAGTGAAGGAGGCTAAGGGCTGCAGTTCAGGAGTATCTGATGGGGCTGGTTTTTCATTCCAGATTAGCTCATGCTGACTTATTTTGCTGTTGTCTGTAGGGTGTTTCCAGATAAGTGTTAAGTTTTTGCAAAATGTAGGGAGTCTGTAGGAAACAGACCATTTGTTAGTCTTTAAGAAAAAAAGGATACACACCTTTCACAGAGAGAGAGAGAGAGAGAGAGAGAGAGAGAGAGAGCGACCAATGGGACTCATAGATGAAAATAACATCAAAAAAGCAAGAAGTGTATGTTACTCCATGCATCAGTTCCTGTGTTCCTTAGCTCTAACAGTCTTTTCTTAGGCAGGAACAGAAAGAATCAGCAGGCAAGAGAAACAGGCAGTTCAATTATAAGGGGCACTTAAATTCCCAGAGAGGGTTAGGACTCCAGTTTTGTTGACATTAGGTGTAGAATAAAAAATGAGTAAAGTCTCTGAGCGTTATGCATGCTATGTATGAGGTATTAAGGAATCCAAATCTGTCTAAAGGTTGTAATTTGTCAGTTCCCTCTGGTATAAAGTATATACTGTACATGCACATTGTATTGTTCCGTCTATTATGAGACAATAGAAAATGTAAGTAATTTTCCTCTTCTTGGCTCCATTTGGTTCTCAAAGAAAATAATCCATCCACTTCAAAAATAGAAGAAAAACAGTGATAGAGAGAATTCTTACTGTACAAGTTTACTTTGGATTAATAAATTACATGGCACTTTGAAAAAATAATGGATTTTTGGAAAAGGACAAAGCATGAAAACAATCTATATAGTAAAACATCGTCTCTCTCACCACAGTGTAAAATAATCCCCCTCCAATATAAAAACTATAAAAGTCCATTTGGCAGACCCTAAGCGGTGGGCCTTTTCTGCTGTGATGCCTAAATACTGTGGAATCTTCTCCTCCCTGAGGTGTGGCTGGCCTCATAGCTGTTGAATTTTTGGAGGTCCCTCAAAACTTGGTTGAGCCAGAAGGAACCCCAGGGGATATATGAACTAGTGAGGTGGCTCTACTTTATTTAACATCCCTTCATCTATTATTCAATGTTTTAGTTTGGTTTTTATGCTTTATTAATTATTTATTACCGGTAACTCTTTTAGCTCTCTTGTATGCTGCCCAGAGTCGCTTGTTTATGAGATTGTCCCAAAGGTGCTTTTTCAAGAGGCAACTGGACTTTCTGGTTTTTCTTTGAAGACTGTTTCGTTTCTCACCAAGAAGCTTCTTCAGCTCTGACTAGATGGTGGGGAATGGAAGGATTTATACTCCTTGCAGACAGCTGGTCATTTGCATTCTTTTAGCACACGGGCTAGATGCGTCACATGCTGGCCACGACCATGCCTGGTTTAGCGAAGGGGGGGAAAGTCCTGATATGTCATGTGATGCCACTGTGACAATGCGAGTTTGACACCTCTGTTTTAGTGAGTCGTTAAGGCCACCCGGAGGTTTATCTGTGTCATCCAGGTCACCTGAGTGGTTGTTTCTGAGATAGGCAGCTATACGAATTGGTTTAATAAATAAATAAAAAGGAAGAATCAGCAACAGCTCAAGGACCATTACCCTTTAAAAACCCACCCAAATCAAGATTTTTCCAGGCTTGCCAATTGTCGGCAACAAAAGGCACAGGTGTACACTTGGGGACAAGGTGTCCAAATATATTGGGGTTATCATAGAGGTCTGTCTTTTGAAGGATGGAATGTGACCACACTCTCTTGATATAATCTGTCAGGATGGATCAATATAAGGTAGGGGTCCCCCAGCCCTTTATTGTGACCGAGGCCCAAGTAGTGATTACCAAGCACAATTTACTCCTGAACAACTTATTTTATTAAAACAGTTGAGAATTAATTCATTCTCAGCTTAGTCCAAAACAAATTCTTCATAACCAGTCATTTGGCCTTATCACCAACTTTTGATGTCTTTGGCAACCTGCCAAAGGCTTTTCTTGGCAAAAGCCCCACAAAGTTCAAGAGATGCTGACAAGAAGCACTGGAATCAACATTGCTTTTCTACAAAGAACCCAAAGGCTCCTTGCTGCTTTTTAAAGCCTTATGGGAGTGGCCAATCATCTTCTGGCCTTACTCCTGAGTCGTCCTTTTTGCTTCAGCTGCTCTTGCTTTCTGGCAGGTCTTCACATGTGTGCACTAGGAACAGGCTCCTCCTGTTCCATTGCCTCTCTGCTTCTGCCTCTGGAGGCTCTGAAGTCTGTGCATCGCTCCCAGATGGCCCTGGTCCCATCTCTGCCTCTGACACAGAGCCCTCATCCAGGCCTTCCCCTGACTCCAGGACTGGCCCATTGTCCTTCCCAGCCACCTCATTGTCTGACTCTGCTGCCAGGTCCTCAGGCTGCTGGAGAACCACAACCCCCCTGGTCCATGACCCACTAGTGGACTATGGCCTATTTGTAACTAGGTCATGGGTCGGTGCACACACATGGATGCACAGCTCAACTCGCGCGAGTAGCAGGCCAGCATGCATGTGCATGCGGATGCAGTTCAATTAGCAGTCCAGCTGCGTGTGCATGCGTGGGTACACTGACCCACCACTCACACAAGTTAAGCTACATGCATGCCAGCCCACCACTCGTGTGGTCCGGTTCCCCTCTCCCAGCTGGGCCACCAAGCTGCAAAGTTTGGTGAGGGTTGATATAAGAAACTGTGGCAGTGCAGTGGTTAGAATGCAGTATTGCAAGCTAACTCTGCCCACAGCCTGGAGTTCAATTCTGACTGACTCAAGGTTGACTCAGCCATCATTCCTTCCAAGGTCAGTAAAATGAAGAGCCAGATTATTGAGTGCAATATGCTGACATTGTAAACTGCTCAGAAAGTATTGTATCATACTATGGAACATTATATAATAGCAAGTGCTATTGCTAAATGCTATGGGCATAATCATTTTTGAGAAGGTAGCCTTAATATAACTCTATTTAGAGCAGACTTGTTGAAAACCTGGGATTTCAATAGACCCTATGCTTAATTTTATCTAATTTTTATCATCATTATTTTATACTATTTTCCTCAGCTATTCTAGCCAGTTTATTTAGTCATTAGATTTATAACCTATACTTCTCCAATCAAAAAGAGCATTTAATAAGAAAAAAGTAAAACATAAAATCAAATTAAACATCTAAACAAAAAAATAATTCTCTAACATATAATTAAAGAGCAAGAGATTTAAAAATGGAACTATTCAAAATGCTCAACTAGAATTACACACCAAAATAATTATTTTAAAAACCCGCAGAGAATAAGGTTCTGAAATAACTTTTTCTGCAGTTTGGGAATAGCTTAGAACAAGCTAATGTAGTACAACCTTTCAAAATATTTTTGAAATTCATTAAAAAACAGCTGGGTTTTCAGATATAAAACCATAGATACAGAAATCTTATATTTGTCCAATAGCATTAGTATCAGAACTTATAATATGGATATGTTTAAACAACTTTCTTCTGAACAACATCACAAGTGAAATCAAACATATATGGACAATAAATACTTGCTTGACAAAAACTGTGCAAATAAGGAATGTGAAAGTTGAATTTGAGGAACTGATTCCAAAAATGCAGGAGGGGAACATAGCCCTGAAATGTATGAATTGATAATAGCATGATTACTTTTGTTGCCAAAAGTATGCCAAATATTTTTTATTTCAAAAACCATAGGTCAGCTGGTACTCAGAGCTATTCTATTTTGGGGGATACTTAAGTCTAAATGTTTCTCACTATAGAAATGATTTTTTAAAAATTCAGTATTTTGAGATAGGCATGCAATAAATGATTCTGGGAAATCAGCAGTGCCTATTTTGGTGTTGTATTACATTATTTAAGATAAATAACTAAGTCATACCATGCAGATTTGTACCGTCCATTTGCACTAATTATGCAACTACAAACATATTTACCATTATTAGGTGAATATAATATACTGAAATTACTAAAAATAATTATTACGTTCTTTCTCTAATGATTTCACTTCAGCTGATTATGAGAAAATGTATGGCCAGAGTATTTCTAATAGCCATAATGATCATTGTTTGTCTCCTCAGCCCCTACCCAATAAAAGCCCCCCCCCCCATCTTTTTATTGCATTTATTGTTTTTGTCCACTGGATCCAATAAAATAGTAAACAAGAATCTGCAGAAAAAGAACATTTTACAGAACCTGAATAAGTATTGCAAAATAAATGAAAAATGGGAAAGTAGATATGAAAAATATATGGTCTTTCTTTGCCTTGTTAGTCAACTTTGGTGCAGAACATGATATCTGAAACCCTTACAGAAGAAGCACTAAAATACAAAGGCTGTCTACTACTTGCAAATATTGACAATAACAATCAATTCAATTCAGTTCAATTCATTAAAATGATGCTTGAGCCCAAACAACCCTGAGGGGAGCTTAGTATTACAAAGAAAATAAAATGCAGTACAGTTCAAAAAACATAACCTGCTTCCCATACACAAATAAGTAAAAGTCAATAAAAAACTTCCAGCCAAAAATGGAAATCACAAGAGTATCCAGCTACCTTAGCCAAAGGTCTGGGAAAAGGGCCAGACCTTCAATCCTTCTGAAATGCTATTAGGTTGGGAGCCATCTGGATTACAAGGGGAACTTCATATCATCATGACAGAGAAGGTACATTCCCTGCGTCACAAAAGAATGCACTGTTTTATTGAAGGGACCTGAAATATATCCATTCTGTTGTTGTTGTTAGTTGTGAAGTCGTGTCCGACCCATCGCAACCCCATGGACAACATTCCTCCAGGCCTTCCTGTCCCCTACCATATTCTGGAGTTCATTTAAACTCACACTGACTGCTTCAGTGACTCCATCCAGCTACCTCATTCTCTGTTGTCCCAATCTTCTTTTGCCCTCAATCTTTCCCAGCATTAGGCTCTTCTCCAGTGAGCCCTTCCTTCTCATTAGGTGGCGAAAGTATTTGAATTCATTCTGTTAGTTCATACCAATCAGGAAGACACCAGAGGAGATAGGTAGTCACTGAAATAACCAGGTCATCTGCAAGGTTGGGCTTTATAGGTCATGGCCAGCATCTTGAATCATACCTAGAAGGAAACTGGCAACTAATCTGTCCTTGCAAAGCATAGGTATCACATGTGCAAACCAAGGCATTTCTTTACAACTTGCACCATTATATTCTGGACCAGTGGTGAAATCCAATTTTTTTTTACTACTGGTTCTGTGGGTGTGGTTTGGTGGGCGAGGTGTGGCTTGACGGGTGTGGCTTGGTGGGCATGGCAGGGGAAGGATACTGCAAGATCTCCATTCCCACCCAACTCCAGGGGAAGGATACTGCAAAATCCCCATTCCCTCCGCACACCTGGGGGAAGGATATTGCAAAATCTCCATTCCCACCCCACTCTGGGGCCAGCCAGAGGTGGTATTTGCCAGTTCTCCAAACTACTCAAAATTTCTGCTACTAGTTCTCCAGAACCTGTCAGAACCTGCTGGATTTCACCCCTGTTCTGGACCAATTGAAGTTTCTGAGTCTTTTAAAGGGCAACACCACATAGAGCACATTGCAATAGTTACATAGTCAAACCCTGCTGTAACTAAAGCATGAGTGAGTGTCTGAAGAACAACCTAATCCAGAAAAGGGCACACCTGGTGCATCAAATGAAACTGTGCAAAAGCCTTCTTGGCCATAGGTGTTTCCTGTTTAGGAGGAATACTCCAGATAGCACATCACCCTTGAGGAGGGGAAGTACAACACCACCCAAAATCAAACTTGGAATCTCCCAGGATCTAAGAAGTCCTAACAATCATTGGCAGCTTCATTCATTTGATTCATTCAATTGTGAGCCACCCAGAGTTTTGTATAAGATGGGTGGTTATATAAATATTTTATATAGATAAGTTAAAATTAGAATTGGAAGACATAATTGGATATCATCAGCATATCAAAACCAAACCTTAGACCAACAGCTGCATCCCAATGGCAACACCTGCTTCCCTTCCCCCTCGTCTCTTTATCGCGAGGGATGGCAGGTGGGAAGAAGCGAGACGCATGGAGTGAGACGTGGCTCCCCTTGCCATCTCTTCTCCCCCCCCCCCTGCCATGCCAGGCATGATAGGGCTCCTATCCCTCGCTTAGCCACCCGCCTTCTTTAGGAATGCAATCTGAGGGTGGCAGGTGGGGTGGGCGAGAAGTGGGATGCTGGTCTTACCTTTCAAGCTCCATCACTTTCCTCGCCATTGTGTCTAGAGAAACACACTATAAAAGAAAACCTTCTCGCGAATTCAATCAAACTTCTCAAACTCGCAAAAAGGTTTTCTTTTACAGCGTGTTTCCCTGGACACAATGGCGAAGAATGACAGAGCTGGAAAGGCAAGACACATGTCATGCTTTTCACCCGCTCCACCTGCCACTCCCAAATTGCATCCCTAAAGGGGGTGGGTGGGAAAGCAAGGGGCAGAAGGCCTGCCATGCCCAGTGAGTGTGGGGGAGAAGAGATGGCAAGGGGAGCTGCATCTTGCTTCTCCCCCACTCCACCTGCCACCCTCTTGATACAGAGATGGTAGAGAAGGGAAGCAGCCAGGCTGCGATGTGTTGGGCCAATCAGCCGGTGTGAAGAACAGGGAGGGGAGGGCATGTATTTCCCCACCCTCTGGCCTCGCCTCCTCACATCATGTTGTTTGCGCGGCGAGCAACCAGAGGAAATGGCGGAAACAGCTGCGCATGAGTGTAAGTAGTTGATGGGGGGGGGGCTTATTTTGCGGGGGTGGCTTATATTATTGCATGTGTTGAAAAGCCCGATTGGGCTTATTATCCAGACATGTCTTATTTTGGGGGGAAACACGTTATCACCCCTTCTTCCCTCTAAAAAGCTGACATCACAGCATGGACTACCTTCATGTCCCAGGAAGTACCTGTGTGCAGTAAATAAATGGTCAAACTCACAGTGCAGAGAATCCTGTCCATTTCCTCAGAGGAGTTACTGGTTGGAACTCATCCCATATCATACCACACGAACGCATGCTAGCACATTGGCTGGACCTACCCAACTGGAGTCCAATTTGAAATGGATCTGAGTGATTTTCTGTTAAGAGGCCAGAATATTCCTCACAATAGCTCTGCAATGATTCTGTGGCCCATTCCTGCCCAGTAGGCATTAGGTCCCCTGAAACAAGACCAATGAATGGTTATCTGTGGATGCAATAAGTGTAATGAAATATTGGTGTTTTGCTCTCCTTATTGCAATGAAGTAAATTCCTAATATGGGCCTTTACTTGTGTTTAGTCAGACTCCCTCCAAGTCTTTCTTCAACATCACTCCAGGCTTCTATTATCATACTTCATCTCTCAGAACTCCTCAGTAAACCATGGTATGCCCCATGACAGAAAGAGGCCACATGAGGGTAATGTGGCTTAGCCAACTGCCCATATATAGGCAGATGCAAAGGCCTCAGCCAAGACCTACCAGATTCTGGGGAGAAATTCCAGGCTGCCTCTGAAACTCTACTGTGTCCATCAGTCATTTAGAGTGGGCTGATTGAAGGGGTCCTAACTCTGCATGGAGAAGAGTGAAACTACTGAGCCAGAAGCCAATCAGAGAGTAGTCTGTCCATAACAACGGACTGATATTAATATCCTCCACTATTAGATCGCACTGCACTGATCAAGAGTGACTTTGATTTAAAACAACAACAACACACCCTGCCACACCATTCAAATCTTATGAGATATTCAGAAACTGAAAAAAGGTGGGGGGGGGAATGCTTTAAAATCAAATTAAATGGAACCAACAATCTTTTTAAATGAGATTACTCAGCTCAGGAAAAACAATAACAAATTTTGATCAAGCCATAGGGCAAGAATGGCCCATGAATCTCTCTCTCTTTTTTTAAAAAAAAACCTCTGAAACTGCTTTTGAACATAGTGAAAATCAGTGATTCTTTTCTGCTACTTCCTGAGATGGGAAGTACTCCTTTTTGTCAGTGGTAAAATAGGCTGCTACAATTAAAAATAGAAAGAAACCCCAGCTTTCCCCTGATCCAAGAACTCCCTACCAAAATATCCTGGTCTCAGTTACTTTATATAACCACCACGCCCAGTACACTCTCCACACCCAAAAATTTTAAGTGTGACTCTCAGCAATTAAAAGATCACCATTGCTTCTATAGGAGGTTTAAAACAAAATTCAGTGTTTTACAGCATGAATACCTGACTACGGTAATCTATAATCTCCAATAATTGGTTGGAGAACGGCTAACATGCAACTGCAATAGAAGCTATTAAGCATGAGTGATATACATATACATATACATATACATATACACATACACATACACATACACATACACATACACATACACATACACATACACATACACATACACACACACACACACATATATATAGGATATATATATATATATATCCTATATATATAGGAACCAACGACAAAGATTTGTTATGCCTCAAAAGGACTTTTCCCACAGGCATCAGGCTGACAGAGTCATAGAAACAAATGTTCAAAAGAAGGTATGTGGTATAATTCAGCAAGGCACATTTTACGTTATAAGAATATTCTTGCATTATAATGAATATTATAAAACATGAATTACTCTGCTATAAGCATTAGACTAAAAATACCTAAAAATGCCCAAGAGAATTTGTGCACATCTGTTTAAAATAAAACCATGTTTCTTGGCCTTGTTAAAACCTTGGAAAGTGTGCATCTTGCTTCCTTCCAGAAGATATAGATGGAATTGGGGCAAATAGAGAAAGCACACTTCCATTAACTTAACCGTAATTCTCTTTCGTTAGAGAACAATATTTGTAGAGCACTGAGAATTTCCAAAAATTAGAAACCATGACTTTATGTCCCAAATTTTTCCATATATATACTGTGCGCTGTCAAATATAAGCCAAATAGTTGTTGTGCTTATATCTTGCACTCTTTGGTTTGTAGTAACAAAAAATTTCATAGTGGAGTTAACTTAGTAACTGATATCATTTCAAACTAAAATCATATGGAAATGGGAAAATACTGTGTTAATAAGTGTTTTGGCTGGCTTGAATGGATTTTTAAAATGTATTAAACTATGTTCTCATGATTTATACTTTAATTACACTCTCTGATTTAACATGTTTTCCTATCTAGAGGCCAGATTTTTTTTTCCTGTAAATCTCATGCTTTTTTTCCAACCCTTTCTTAAATTTTCTTGTCCTTTGTTATTGTTTGTTTTAATTTTAAAACAAAAATCAGCTATTCCGACCAGCGAATGCTGCTGGAATTCTATTCAAAGAGAGATGAGCTAAAGTTAATGTTATGCATTATTTTGATCTGGCAATACAAGTAGATGAAATGACTACCATACATAGATTGCATGTAGCATATAACTAGGAACAATCTTTTTGCTTCATTTGTTCTTCATTCCGTATTTAATGCCTTAGCAATTCATTTCTTGGCCTTACTATTGAAGAGTACAATTAAGACCATAAAGGCAATGGTAAATCATGCTGCATAAGTGAGCCTGGCAGCTAATTCATTTCACACTGTTTTTTGAACATCACTAAATTGAACTTTCAACCACGTTTGATCATAGAAGTATGTTCTGTATTAGTAACATGAGAAGTAAAAGCAACTGTCTTTTAACTACCCATTGCATTTAATGTACAATCATACTATTATGGGAAGCTGCCTACGTTTTCAAAAACCCAAGTGCTGGGAATTAGCTAAGGCTGCATTTTGAGGGAGAAAGAAAAAAAAAATATATGCTTGGCTAAAATTCATCCTGAAAATGTTATTACATGGAGAGTACAGAAATATTTTGCAAGGTTTATTTTGGAAACGTCCAACTAATGTTGCACTCCTTGACAGGAATATTTGGACAATACACTTTCACACTTGTACATATATGAAGTCTAAATAACTATTTGGGGTATTTGAGATGCATTTGATTAGGTGGGTTGGAAAGGGTTTTTTTGGGGGGGGCGAGGAATGCTGGTCAGCTGTATGTGATTAACTGGTTTTGAAAGGAATGCAGGTCAACTACAAAACACTATGTCACAAATAGGGAGGCCTGCTCTAAGAACTCAGGAGGAGTTGAAAAGAAAATAATTATAGAACTATTTTTTTTTATTTTTTTATTTTTAATTTGATTTATATGCCGCCCTTCTCCGGAGACTCAGGGCGGCTTACAATGCGTTAAGCAATAGCCTTCATACTTTTGTATATTTATACAAAGTCAGCTTATTGCCCCCACAAACTGGGTCCTCAATTTACCCACCTTAGAAAGGATGGAAGGCTGAGTCGACCTTGAGCCTGGCTAGGATTGAACTCAGAGAAATTACAGGCAGCTGGTGTTAATTGCTGCCTTTAGTAGGAGGCATTAGCCCCCTACGCTATAAATGCAATTACAGTTTAAATGATGTCATTTAGGCAAATTTGTGGTGAGAGGGTTGTTTTTTTCTAAATAAAACAATAAAGTCATGGTTTTCAAACTTGGCAACTTTAAAGTGTGTAGACTTCAAGTCCCAGAGCACATGCTAACTGTTTTAAAGCATATGCTATCTTGCTAAATTTCAGTAGGAACTAGTAGTCATGGTTTCATCTTTCAGTGACAGTTGCAGAGCTACTACTCATATGGTTAATAACAATTTACTGCAGTTGAATTTTCTTCTGAATGATAGAAGCAACTGTATTCTGCAAGATGTTCTACGCATTTCTGATCTGCTTATTGAAATCCCAAGGAGTAACAACTCATATCACATATATTCATATGTGTCTTTTTTTTTTTTTTGACATGCTCAATTTAAGACAAAATTTCTTTTCCCCTAATTTACTGAACTTTGCCATCCATTATGTACTTATTCAGTTTTTTTAAAAAAAAAAACTCTACTTGAATATATTATCTGCTTTCCAGGTTATACTAACCTCATTAAATATAATTCCTCCTTATGCAAACATCTGATTACTCAAATATTTTGGATATCACTCAAGTCATTTGGATACAAGAGCTATTTGGCAAGATCCGTTTTGAAACACATATGAATGGTATTTCAGTTTCAATGGTGATGCTAATGGTGATGTTGCAAATTCAATGAAGAGAGGAAAATTACAAGGTTGGCTGATGTTGAGAGTAACAGTTTATATCTGCATGTCCTATCTTCATTATATTAGCATGAAAAGAGAATCCTTGCAAGATTGTGTTCTACAGAAATTTTGAGGTCGGTGTAACTTTATTTTACTGATCCAACACTAAAGTCCGAATGAACCATTACTCTGAGAAAGCAAATATAGATCAGCCCCAGAAATTAATCTCCCAGTGTACACACTTTATAAATTGTTAAGTCAACAGTTTAGATAATAACAGTGAAAAAACAATAAATGATACTAAGCATATGCATTACATTTTTAATCTATAAAATAAGCAAAAGCTGTAATCTGAGATATGTTGGATACAATCGCATATAGATTTGGCACTTAAAAATGATTTCCATGAGACAAGACAAATCAATTAATATTGTATTGCATTGCAAAAGTCTATAAAAAGTTATGCTATAATAAATCTGGTAAATCTTTACAATTTCAGGATTCTTCATTGTTTTATTTTTCCTTAATGTTTATATTGCAGATTATTTTTGGCTCCAATAAAATTTATATGCGATGAATCTAAAGCTTCACATTTAATTTCTGTAGCGTTATTTATTGTTTTACAGTGGCATTTTTGAGGATGCTGCAATATAATTTTTTCTTTTCTTCCATTTCTAACTTGAAACAGATTTGGCATACTGAATTGTGGAAAAAAGAGCATTCTGATTTTTTTTTTCTTTTAAGGAAGAATGTCCTTGAAGAGATGAACATACATTATTAACCCCCTAGGCATCTTCTTTCCAACTTGTGGCATGTCACACAATATTCGAGGGAAGAAATGTTCAATTTTGTTATAGTTAAGGATCACACTTGGTCATTTATTTTTATTTATATCCTGCCTTTAGGATTTTTATAAATAACTTATGGCAGTGAATATACCTATTTCTCTTTCTCCCTCCTATTTTCCCCACAACAACAATCCTGTGTTGCAGGTTGGGCTGGGAGAGAGTGACTGGCCTAAAGTCACAACATGCTGAATGCAAATGAGGAGATGGGTCCAAGACAAAAGAATGGACAGCACCAAGGCCAAATTCCATTTGATTTACATTGGATTAAATGCAATTTTACATAATAGCTGCTTGCATATTTCATCATTTTTTCCCTTATTGTTTTACACATTATAATTGAGTAACAACTTTTGCAATTCAGTAACAACTATGAAGTGGGAGGTGGGATCTACACCCAATTCTGGAGTTTCAGATTCTGCACCTCTATTTTGGGAAGGAAAAGGACAAGGCTTGGGAAGCAGGATTGATTTTACTGATTTTACATTGCTCATTTCTATCTGCCAGAGAAAAACTGGTAATTGCGTGGATGTCAATATCTCCCTGACATTTGCATGACCGGTCAATGAACTTAAGTGGCAGCAGATGCAGGCATCTATATTCTTATAAATTCTATGCAGGTTTTCTATTTTGATGTTAAAAACACACATCTTGGTGCACTTGTGTATTGTTCTGTACACTAAAATATTGTACTTCACGTTAATCGAGATTTTCCACAGACTCCTCCATGTTCTTTCTTTGCTCAGCATTTTTTTTTTTGCCCTGCAAGTGAAATACGTTGTCCGGTTTAGAGAAGAGCATCAAAGCTTATTGGAACAAATGCAGGTTTTGCCAGTTTCAAAATTGTAACATCATATTGAAAATTGCATGCAGATCTAGAGGGAGAGTATATTTGCAGGCTACCTGCTGTCTTTGCCATTAGATTAAGAGAACAAAGATGACACTTTTGTTTGAAAAAGTCTGTTACTGAATAAAACCACTGGATGTTTCAGCATGGAGTCATTCTTTTTCTTTTACATTACAGCAAGCAGTACCACGAAAGTGCTGAAAAATAAATCTACCATTGTAGAGTAATGAAACTGCTGCATCTGAAGAGAGCTAGGAGATTAAACTCCTGGGACTGCAATAAAAATGAATTATATGCCATACCATGGTTTGCCTTGGCCACACAGATTTCAGTGTTGCAGAATTTTCAATTGGTATTATAAACAAGGAATCTGAATGCATTCATCATTTACGCAATCACTAATCATTGACAACTCAGGGGGGTGTTGTCTCAGTCAAACTGGCAAGGTAAGTCTTAGGAGTATTGGAAGATGAGATTAGTAATACAAAGATAATTAATGTGAGTTCTGTTATTACCCACCTGATCAAAAGACGGTGTCTAATGTCTGGAGCAAGAGAAAAATGTTTATTGATACAAGCTTGTGGGCAGCATAGATCTACTGACTGTTTTCATGTATGCTTGTATATTGTGAAGTCAGAGAAGCTTAGTAGACTAAACGGATCTTCAAATGCTTGCTTTTCACTAAGAACGTCTTCAGACATGTTCACCAAAAGCTTAAGTAGTTTTAACATGGCTTAGACCAATATTAATCCATTAGTATTAGACTTCAGCTTGCATAATTCCCTGTCATAAATATAGGTATTAAGAGATTTAATTGGTATGCCTTCCATCGTTCCACCTTTCCGAGATCAGTAAAATGAGGACCCAGATTGTTGGGAGCAATATGTTGACTTAGAGAGGGCTGTAAAGCACTGTGAAGCGATATATAAGTCTAAAAGCTATTACTAAGATGCAATAAATAAATATATTAAGAAATCTAATCAATATGAATGTTAAATGAAACTTGTTGTGACATAACTCTGTAAGCTGTCTGCCAGAAAAAAGTGGCCTGCATTATTTGAATCTGTAGTGAGAAAGGTGCTTTGGATCTGAGGTGGGCACATTCACTGTCCACAACTTCTCAGGTCAAATTTGAAGCACATTTCTTGCTTTCAAATTCCTGAACATCCCTACTGGGAATAAACAGGGGATAAATATTGCTTTTATGATTGCCAGGTCCTGTTGGAAAGGGAATACAGTGCTGAACAAAATGGGAATTTAATTGATCTAGAGGGCACTTTTTACACGCTTCATGGAAATAAAAATGAATGCCTAGCCAGAATTCCACTTCTTCATCTGTTAGTCACAGGTGATGAATTCATTGTATAGGTCAATGCTGAACAGAAATCTTTTTAGCCAACAATTTTCAGCATGAAAGCTGCTACTAAGAGCAGTATCACTAAAAGCACCCTTGCTGCCAAGAATGGGTGTAAATTTACAGAACAAATGGTCCCAGTCCTCAATTAACTGACTGTATTATTTTAATTGTAAGTATGTACTGGGGAGTTACATATGAGCAGGATCTGCATATTGCAATAACCTGTAAGCCTTGTAAATAAACAAATGGATGGTCTTGTATTATGAACTATGATATGAAATGGCTGAGAGCTCCAGTTGCAAATCCAGTTAGACCATAAGGAGACCAAAGACAAAAGGGCCAAGGATAGATGTTGTGGTTGAAGTGAACTTGTGTTCACCTTTCAGGCAGACAGATATAGATCCAAAAAGGAAGGCTAAAATAACATGGTTTAAGAAAATGGTCAGATTATAGTTCAGGAAAAGAAAATAATCATGTGGACAAGGTAAAATGAGACAAGTCTATTATAAGTTATCTATCATTAGCCCCTTTTAATGATACCATGGGTGCAAGCACATCACTAAATCTCATGGGATTTGACTGATACGATGCACTGGCTGAAAGAATCTAGACTTTGGGCACTTTAAGATGTGTGGACTTCAATTCCCAGAATTCACCAGAAGTGTACATATCTTAAGGTTACAAAGGTTGAGAAACACTGACTTAGACTCTTACCAATATTTATTAGGCACCTTTGACCCACAGAACTTAATCTGCCTGGTTTTCTGAGAAACCAGATCTCTCATCCTGAACCAGGATGGTTGTGTTTTTTTTTAAACTGTGGCCCTTGCACTCTGGAATAGCCTTCGTTTGAGGTTTGGTGAGCAGTATTACTGACAGCCTATCACTGTAAATGATTTAAAGCTGGGTCATTCAAGAGGTCATTTGGGGAATGTTGTGGTCACTGTTATGCTTATTGTGTTGTTATTGAGGTTGTTGTTGTTATATTTCTTTTTAATTTCTTTTATACCCCTGCCTTTTGTCATAATGTCAACCACATGAAGTCACTAGGGATTGTAATGGAGTAAAATATAATTAAGAATAAACACAGAAAGCATTTAAAGGGAGACGGGAAGCATTTTTCTGAAGCTTCAGGAGAGGTTTTTCAGACTGAATTGCAGCCATAAAACTGTGTCACTCACCCCTAATTCTCAGTGCTAATCCAGAAGGATATTATGGTTGATGGTATTGAAAACTGAAGAGAGGTCAAGTAGAACAAGGATGAATGTACAATTCCCATCCCGTCCTTGCCAGAGGTCATCCAAAAGTGTGACAAATCTGTTTCTGTCCCATACCCAGTACAGAATCCCAACTGAAAATGATCCAGACAATTTGCTTCAACCAAGGTCCTCTGAAGCTGCCACACACTCCTGTCTCAGACATGTTTCCCCAGAAGGAGAACTTAGATAATGGACAAAAATTGTCCAGTATAGTAAGGTTTTTCAATGGCTGTTTGAGGAGGGGGCAAATGAAAGTATCTTTAATAAGTAAGGGTACAACCCCCTCACTCAGATAAGAATTGATCACCTACCCACATGATACCCCTTTAGCTGCTTTAACAGGTCAGGAGCGGCATGGATCTAAAAAACAGGTGGCTGAGCTCATTGCCCTAAGCACCCTGTCTACTCCCTCAGATTCAAAAAGTTCAATCTTTTCCCTGATAACTAGGCAAGTATCTTCCCCATGCATTTCCCTTGGACCTGTAAAAAGGATGGCATCCAAAATGCTGGACAAATTCCTCCACATGCCTCTCCTCCCTTACCCAGGAGGGCTGAAAACAGGGCTGAAGGGCAGATGTATCTGAATCAAAAAGAGAAGAGAAGTATGGTGCTTTGTCACCATTACCACCATAAGACAGGCTTTAATACTCTTACCACCATAAGACAATTCTAACCTACCAGTAGGTTCAGTTGAGTTCAAGCTTTGTTGACTTCAGCAATGCTTTAGATTTATGTTCTCTCATTTTATCCTCCTCAGCTTCTCTGTGAATCAAGGGGAATGAAGGAATCCCAAAGGGAAGGAATTGAATGGACACGATTCAACCCAAAGCTATTCCAAAAAGCAACCAAGGCTTTGGATGGACTGTGCAGCAGACCAGCAGGAACAATCCCCAGCTCCCTCTGAAACCATCCAGGTCCATCACTTGCCAAGGCTGGAAAAATCTAATGGATCCAGCCTCCTTGCAGTAGATATTGATGCTAGAGAATCCCATGATAATCAGGATGGGATCTGACCATGACATGGGAGATATGAAGAGTTCATACAGTCTCAGGTTGCAGCCACTGCTCCAACAGGAACACCAGATCTGGTATGATCATTGACCCATATCAGGCTCTGGATAAATTCAGTCAGGTCCATGACTGTCATGGTAGCCATAAATTCCTGAACTCTCTCAGGCCCCACTTTTAGAGAAGGCATATTGAAGCCCCCAAGACCATAAGTTAGGGAAACTCCACTGCAACCCAGAAAGGAAGTCAAGAAGTTCAGATAGGGAGGTTGCTATCCAGCAGGGCAGAATGGAACAGCAACAATCCCAACTGCACCTTAGAGCCCAACTTAATGAAAAGGGTCTCACATCCAGTGACCTATGGAACAGTGCCCCTGAAAGCAATAAGAGATTCCCAGATGACAATCATCATCACTCTACCCCTTGGTGGAGTCTTGGCTGGTGACACATCTGAAACTCAACTGGGGATATCTCTAAAAGGGCTACCCATCCACCCCTCTTTCTGGACCTAGCCAGGGCAGAAGGCACTAGGATATGTCAGGCACCATCTTGCCAGAATTGATTCTTTAGGTCCAAGCTAGTCTTTCAGGGAAGATCTATTCTTCCCCCCTCCCCCAAACAAACATGTAGAATTGCCAGATGATGCACCTTCTTTGTGATGGCCTCCTTTGTTGTTTGCTGCCTAAAGTTCCTTGGGATTGGAGCAAGTTATAAATTCTGACAAATAAGTAAGAATTCATAATGTAAAATAGATGAAACCCCCATGGGTCATTGTGTCAACCAAGCCCAGTTTATTAACCAAAGAACAGTTACAGAAAACAAGATCATCAACAGTTTCTGATTCAGATGAACTTTGCAATTGCTCTTTTTTTTATGTGTTTTGACAATTCATAATTGGCTTGAAGGAGACCTTTAAGAAATAAGCAACTGATTTCCATTCTTGGTGGCTCATTCTATTCTGCAGCCCTTAACTAGCATGCCAATAAAATACAAACAGTGCCATAGTAGATATGGATAAAATTACAAGTAGCGTATATGGTGAAATCATTACATGACCACTTTGACATCAGAAAAAAAACTTTAAGAGATCCAAATACCTCCCAAGTGTATGTTGCTGCTGCTGTGTGATTGCTGCTGTTTTTGCTTCTTTTAAAATGAGACTTCTGAATGAAAAACACTTATTAGGAAGAGCTGTGTTAAATTTCAATTTTAATTTAGATTGCCTTTTCCTTGGGGCTGGTATTAGCTGATAAACAGCTGTTTGATGAGTCCCCGCTCATGGTTTCAGAAACATAAAAGCTGAGTAAGCAAGTGAAAACCAGAAAATGTAGGAAAAAGTTTAGTCCCATACAAATGGACAACTACTCATTCTGACCAGTGGGCACCAATCCTAGTCTCACTCTTCACTTATATTTATAAACCAGTTTGTATGCCCAAAAAAGAAATATTTAACCATAATCACCACAATTTTCATGAAGGGCAAGAAAGATGAGCCAGTCAAGTACCATCTTGTCATCCTGCTAAGTATTATTAGCAAGCTGTATGCCAGACATTTGTGCTGGAAGCTGCTAGACTGCCTGGAGGGGGAGAATATCTTGGCAGTCGAGACAGAAAGCTTTAGAGCAGGCCAATCCACTCTGGATGGAGGCTTAGTGCTTTACCATCTGATTGAAAAATAAACTCAATTACCTAAAGCAGCTTTCTGTGCTGTCTTTGTAGACTTTAAGCAGGCTTTTAATTTAAAATCTAGGGAAATGCTCTGGCGCAAAGTCTGTCTCAGATGGTCTATTGCCTCTTTCCTTCAAAAGTGCATTACATATAACACTAGTCCAGGGGAAGGTGTAATGTAGTAGGCTATGTTTCAGAAGCAGTTGCAACAAGAGTCAAACAAGAGTCAAACAAGGATGCACCTTTGTAATTGACTCAGTTACAAAAAATCTAACTGAACAGGAACATCTTCTCTTGCAGTCAATCAACAAATCTAAAATATAGCACCAAATCTGTACTTGATGATACTCTCATCTGACCCCTCCTTGATTTAAGGAGACCAATGAAAGCTTCAGTTTACATAGTGATTATTCTGTACTAAGCAACATTGAGAAAATCACAATTATGTGAAAAATTAGAACAGAAAAGAAAATAATAACAACAGCAGCAACAAAACACTGGCTTGAAGAATTGAGGAGGATACTTTAAAAAATTAGCTTTTGGATTTCAATCCCATGGGAATAAATCCCCATACTGCTCATACTTCCTAATACATGTAAAAAAAACTCCTCAGTAAGATACCCTCAAGCAGTATTAAAATTATTTGAAAATAAGGCACTATTGCCATAAATCTATGGGGCACCACTAACCTATGCATCATTTTAGTCAAAGTTAAGGCTGTTCACATTAACATTTTTAGAAAGTTGTTTCAAGCTCGGCACATTTTTATTGCACACATAGAAGCAGGATGGATTATGGTGGAGCCTGAATACAGATGTATACTTTCAATTACTCACTAGATTTAAATTGTCTACCACAAAGTTTGGCTAATAGCTATTGAACCACTTGGAAATGTACATTGCTATGGATGTTTTCCTAAGATATTAGTAGTCTTGAGTTATTAGCAGATCATGGCAAACTTTAAACAAACGATTCTGGACAATGAATCCCAAAATAAACCTAATAGAATTTCTATCAGGGTTGACTTTGAAAACTGTAATAGTTATTTTAAACCAGGAAGATACTCTGCTCAATTTATGGTTTACAAATACTGTAAGTTTTTCATATTAGTATGGTTTGACATCTAACCATTAACAAACCTCAAGGGGAGATTAAGAGTGAACCAACTTTTGCTGTCTGGGTGTACTGAGTCACTGGATAAAATTCTTTCCTATGATGATTTCTGTGTAGACTAGCATAATGCTCTCCTCACCCCTATTTTTAAAGAATTCCCTGGTAAAACGTGGAATCACCTTTTGTCAGACAGATGTGTGAGACAAAGATTCTTGAACAATGGGTATTGAGGCAAAATCCACATTAGAAATCCACAGGATTCACTCCTTATTAATAACACTGTGATGCAGTAGAAGACCTTATGTTGCTGATCTAATATAAAACAGTAGTAACTTCAGTTGGCAGTTCATCTTACTGTAAGCTGTCTCCGTGTACATGTCTATGTGTTATATTTTATCTTACTACTTCAATATTTCTCAATGATTGCAATAAAGTACCTTTGATTTATTTTTCTGCTAAGCCTTTATTATTCATTTGGATTGGTGAGTGCTAGCAACATAAATTATTAATATACAGCTTTAAGGAAGATTTTTTATTGTGGGCCTACAGCATAGTTACTCCTAAGCAAGAGAAAATATGTAATGGGAACTCTAGAAGCTGAAAAGATTATGTGCAGTTTATTCATTATGCCTCAGGAAAAAACACATATATTGGGATTAGGATTATGTGCATAAATCCCAGTTTACTTCTGGTACATTTTAAAGAGACATTCAGAAGTTTTTGCACTGGGGAACACAAGCGTATAAGTATGAAGCTTTTTTTCATTTAACTTTACACTGGCTGAACATTATATCCAAAGCAGCCAACCATTCCTTCCATCTATTCCAAAGTAAGATAAGATATCATGCTACTTCTCAATCTTTCTTAAATAAACTACATATACAGAAGACATGATATTTCTGGGTTGTTAACTTTCATCATATTGAGATTGCTTCTAGCAGCTGGGTAGGCACTTGCATCAACCTAAAAATAAAGCTTGGTCTTCACCCATGAATGTCAATGGCATATTATCAATGTGTTTGCTGGACACATGATTTTGTCCCCCTCCCTTCCCAAAAAAATTTGTTTATAGCAATTGAACATGCAGAAGCTTCATTTTTATGATCATTTGTTAAGGGATTTTGCCTTCTCCCATTGCCAAGGTCTAGGGGAAAAAGACAGAAATACAATCAAATTTTACTTGATAATCTTTGCTTTCAGTAGAATTGCAGAAAAGAATGTTTCATTCTTACAATTATAGGGTAAACCTCCAAATATTATAGTAATTTTCCATCAAGATACATGTTACACAATATCAATAGATGTGTTAGCTTTTGCAGACAATCATCTATGGTAGTAGATTGTCATTTGCATGCATTGCTACATGCTGGACTTGGCTTTTGTCTAGCCACTGATAATTTACAATTAGATATTTTTTCTCAAAGTCTTTCCTCAGTGCTGCTATAAAATATTCATAAAAATATAGAGATCAATTATGACCCAGAAACCTGTAAAGACCAAACTTTATTTTTAGTCTGAGGCACTTTGGATCTCTTTCCTTCCCTCTCCCAGGTATTGACTTACTTTCCAAGAACTCAGTCAATGAATTTGTGTCACTCGATAGAATATTTACTTCTCTCCTAACATATGCCTCCTCATTTATTATTTTGCAGAGTCCAAAGGCCAAATTGCATGTTACATGAAATGTGTTTTAGCATAAGACTTTAGAATATGTTTTCACAGGAAATGCCCCCCCCCCAGGGGAATTTGCTATAGTGCACAGCAATGAAATAACCTTCCACAAAAATTGGCTTCCCCATCACTGCAAAGGATGTTTCCAGTGGTGCCATAATGTCTGTCTTTTCAGTAACATTCACATGCCATGCCTCTAACATGATGCTTTTCGGCAGTTGTTGGTTTCGTGGCGTAGTCTTCATAAACTGATGTAATGGGCTGTAGAAATAAACTTGAGAACCAGGAAGAAGAGCGACAATCAAGACAATGGTCAAGTAAAAGAAATCTGATGCTGGGTAGAAATGTACTGTCATCTCAGAAAGTGTTCCAGACACTTTCAAGGACTGGATCTAGGTTAAGGATAAGTAGGCACCAGTCTAGGAGCACCCAATTTTAGGGACACCAAATTGAAAAGACTTCTGAAAAAACACAATAAAAAGCAAAAAGCAGTAACACAGCACTCTGTCAGCCAGCATGCCCATTTGGGGGTTAAATATAATTTTGAAGAATTATTGCCATATGAGAGTAGTGTCAAACTCAGTTTCATTGAGGGCCAATTCAGGGTTGTGTTTGACTTGGGGAGGGCGTGGCCCCGGATGTGGCCAACTTGATGTCACTTGTTGAGGGTCCATGTTTTGCTCGACAGCCTCCTGCAGCCCGCTGCCAGCGAAAACAGAGCCTGGAGAGGTCCAGTCCTTCATTGTTTCTAGGGCAACTCTTGGGCCAGATCTAAGCACCCCCTGGGCCAGATCTGGCCCACAGGCCTTGAGTTTGGCATCCCTTCAGGGGTGGGTTCTACTTATCTTTACTACTGGTTTGCAACAGGATCACACGCGCGTGCTCACTTCGCTCACACACGTGCCTAGCTTCTATGCATGTGCAGATCACTGATGATGACATCCGGGGTGGTGGGCGTGGCCTCCAGCCGATTTTACTGCCGGTTCTTGCGAACTGGTCCAAACCGGCAACACACCACTGCACCCCTTGTCCTATGGCATATGACAACAAAGGGTGCTGATGTCATTAAAGTTACTTACTGTGTAAATGGAGTGAAAATGTCTGAAAAAAGGGGAAAAATTGTCTGGGGTTGAAAATCATAAATGTAAAGCTCAAAAACTCAAAGGAAAAGAAAAAAGAAAGAAGAGGGTGCCTTTTGGAAATTCCTAATCATTCTCCAAATGGAGAATAAGCCAAACCACAGAGGGTACCCAAATATGATTTTGCCTAGGACACCAAACTATCTCCAGCTGTCCCTGACCCACTCTAATACTCACAAAGATAAAGAAAGGGAGGGAGGGGAGGGCATTCAGACTTGCAAGATTCTGTTACTGTAGCCTTATAACAAAAGTAGTAGTAGCATTCATGACACCCTGGTTTTCTCATCTGAAGGGCTATAAGTTTGGCTAATTTTCTCTGCTTTTAGATGAGGTGAGCTACAGTGTCAGAATACTCAGGCAATATCTGGCAAGTACCAACTAAACAGTATATTTTAGGAAGCATATCTTTCAGATAGTAGAAACTATGGCAAATGGAGCATCAAATAATAATCCTAACGCAGCCATGGTTGCTCATGTCATGGTTTATGGGTGAACAGTGCCTTGAGGAAGATGTGAGTAAATAATGTTATTGTTAGTTTTCTACTACTAGGGTTCAATACAGCAGCTGCTGGGGCAGCAGCTGGTCAGTTGGAAGGATCTATTGTACATTGTCATGCAGCCTACAGTGTGTGCTTGCCTGCTTTATGCTATTTGGAGGTTCCAACTCAATTAGGAAAACAACAATGGAATAATTTTCACAGATCTCTCCTTTGGGCAAAGCATGTATCTTCTCACATCATTAACATAAGAGAATTAATGCCACATTTCAAACTCTCAAGGATTAGAATATGGTGTTCCCTTTTATCATCAAACAATAGCTTAAAAAGTGCTTTGCACTAAAAATAGAAAGTCCAGGAAAGTAACTAGTCACTGGTGGCCAACTCAATGGTGGTGTTGAACAGCAATAATTAACTCTGCCAATTTCTTTTCTGGTACCCCAGATTGTATCTGTATAAAAAGATTTTCCTGGATTTCTGAAGAATTCTTCCAAAGAATACAGTAGGAGAAAATAAATATATTTCTCTGGAATGGGCAAGCATGTGAATGAGGAAAATAGAATATGATACCCAACTTTGCTAGATACATCTGGGAGAACTCTTGAATGAGATTTCCACATATTTCTCACTCCCTTAGTTTGGTTCTACGTGATTATGAAAAGTAATCAATTATTTTGTGGGAAATGGCTAGTTACTTACACAACATTTTCAGAGCTAACACAAATGAATGACAAGTAGAAGATGTAGAAACAAAGGGAGACCCTTACCATATGGGGAATACAGAGAAAGATATACAGTGTTTATTTGTTGACTATAAGATAGAAGAGAAGGTAAATGTTTGAGTCTACTAAGCAAAAATAATTTTTGGATCTACTCCTGATAGGACTGAATTAAGAGGCAAATCTCAGAAAAAGAAAAAGAACCATCTTGGATTAAGATGTTTGATGAAAAAAGCTATGGAATAAAAAGCCGACCTTGATGTGTTTCACTCCTCAGAACATATTGCTCTTAGAGTTATAAGTGCAACATGTTTAATGTCTTCAAGTCATGGTTAACTCCTGGCAAGTGTTGGAAAAGTTCCCTCAGTTTTTTGGGAAACATTTCAGAAATGGTTTGCCCTTGGCTCCTTCCTAGGAGTGAGAGAGAGTGACTGGTCCAAGACCACCTAGCTGGTTTAATGCCTAAAAGAAGGACTCGAACTCACAGTCTACCAGTTTCAAGTGTGATTCCTTAACCACTATACCAAACTGGCTCTCATCACCAAACTAGGTTTTCTATATCCTATATAGTACTGTGCATCTGATTTCTTTGTTCCTAATTCAATAATTTTGCATTTATCTCTATTAAATTTCATTATTATTTAAAGTCTAATCTATCCAGTCCATTGTGAATGTTGATTCTGTCTTCTAGAATATTAATTATCCTGGTCAGTCATCTGCAAATTTGAAGATCATTCCTTTTATCTCTTTATCTAAAAAGTTAATAACAATGTTGGAAAGTACATGGCCAATAACTCAATCCAGTTTAATAAAGAACCACTGACTATAGTTTGCAGGCTAGATGTAACTAAACATAATAGATAAATTTTCTGACACATTTCTTAATCAGCATATCATGAGGGCTCTTGTCAAAGCTTTTATTGAAAACAAAATAGATTATGTGTTCAAGATTCCCAAAAATTCATTAAGGGAGTTATTTGTTTATTATGCTTATGAATCACACTTTCCTAGCTAGGGTAGCCCAATTTTAAAAAATGACCTTGTGTTAACCTGATAAGGTTTTTTTTCTTAAGAAATCCATGTTGCATTTGTAATGATGCTTCTATCAAATGAAAGCTTCTTCAGCTTCTTCAATTAGCTCTTTAGAACATATTAGCTGGTAAAACATATTATTTCTTTGCAAAAACTGAGGCAAATGGCTTAGTAGTTCTGCCTAACCCATCAGGAGAACAAGCTGGTTGGGGAAGATTGAATTGCTTGTATTTAGTCCATTTTGTTCAATTACTTAAACAAATGTTCATTTATTTGACAAAATAATAGGCCATCCTTAAAAACTGCTTTCCCATAGCAGCTTAAAATCACAATTTAAAACGGAAAGTAAGATGTGGATAAGGACATACAGCATATAAACCACAAAAGTGGAGTCATATGCCCTACTATTTAACGTCCCACGTTCTGACTTATGATTCATCTATTGATGCATTCTCTTATGGAGTCTGTGGTTAGAATCCTACTTTCTTCAGCCCTCTCTGAACATTCATTCCTTCTCTGTTGAAAAAAAAAATCCCCTTTTCTGAGTTTATTCTGTAATTTCCACATGAAAGCATATGCAATGTACAATTCTCCAGTATTTTGCAATCTAATTCAGAAAGTAAAGTAAATTTTCATTGCCTTTTTTCAGATTCAAGAAGGCTTTTTGTATTTCATGTGAAGTTTCATGTCTTTTTACATTTGGGAATATGGATTGGGATATATTTTAACAATCTGCATGTTCAAATCTCGTATATTAATTGGCATCAGGCCAATGTGCTTTTGCTGTTCTGGATCTTTGTTTCATATCTCTTGATAAATGCTTAAAGGTAAAGATTTAAATTGTGTGATGGGTTTGAACTTGGGGATTATTTTTTGTTAGTACTGGAAACAAGACATTTCATCTCTCGTTTTACATTTCATCTCTTGTCATCTTATTTCCACAGGAACGCTTATTGCTAACATCTACCGTAAGTATGGCTTCCAATTTTAACAAGAACTGTCCTTCTGTACTAGGTAAGTGTGCATTCAAATCATCCAAGATCAAACACGGCACTTTCAAACAAACAAAATGTTAGATCGGCGCAGGAAAGAAGAGTGACCAGCAGAGTTCAAGTAACAAGGTTTATTAACGGGAACTGAACTGGCGCTGCGCTGCCGGAGCTCTCCTTATATTTGCTCCGGCAGACGCACCGCCCACTGACAGGGATTCAAATCTCCCGCTGAAGGATCTTTGACCAATCCCAGGCGGGTGTCCTTATAAGGACATAACACTCCTCCCCCCTAGTTCTTAGTCAGTCACTCAAGGAAAATAGTCACTTAAATATACAGGACGTCGACGTAATCGCGCTGATCTGCGCAGTCCATTTCCAGGATGGTTGCCTTCCATGCCAGAGGGTGCTTCCTCGGCTCAGGGATTCCTCCCCGGTGCCGGGCTGGATCTGGCCGTCGAGGACGCGGGCACTGTTCCCGAACCTCCGGCCGGGTCGAGGACCTCCACCTGCGGCCGATGCTGGTCTGCCTCGTTCCTGCATGGATCGTGGTGCCGCCGGTGTGGATCCCTGCTTTCGACCGGTCCGGAACTCCTGAGCCACGGTAGGTCCCTGGGTCTCCCTCGGGTCCCCTCCGTGTTAGAGTCGTGCCGGTCTGGGTCAGGGTGCGAGTTCGGCGGTGGTGGTTGGGTTAGGCCCCCGGGTTCTCCGGTTGAGTCCGACTTACTCCCGGGGCGGCAGGCGGAAGGAGTTGGTGACAGGTCGGCTCTGTCGGGGTGGTATAGGCCTACCTCGCAGGGGTGGTGTAGGCCCTCTCTGCGCGGCTGGCATGGTGGTGATGGTCGCCGCTTCCTCTGGTCGATGGGGTGCTCGATCATGTTGGGTTGGTGTCGGCCTACCCTGCCGGGGTGGTGGAGGCCTTCCTCGCAGGGTTGGTCTTCTGCGCGGTCGGCTGGTCGTTGTGGGGCCTTCTGGTAAGTTGGATGGAGGTTCCCATCCCTGGAGCGTCGGTTGCCTACTTCGCAGGGTTGATGTTGGCTTCCCCTGCTGGGTTGTCCCCGGTCTACTTGGCTCCCGTTGTTTGCCTGTTGGTCTCGGGTCTCGGGGTGTTGACTGCCATCCGCCCCGCGGTGCTTCGGGGTTCCCGGCTTATCTTGTCCCCGATCTACTAGCCCTGTCGGAGTTTGAGTCAGGCTAGGTGCTGGGGTGCCCGCTCCTCTCGAGTGTCGCCAGCCTCCCTCGTCTGGGTGGTTTGGTCCTACCGCGTCGGGGTGGTTTAGGCCTGCCTCGTTGGGGTGGTTTAGGCTTACCTCGCCTGGGTGGTTTAGGCCTACCTCGCCGGGGTGGTTTAGGCCTACCTCACCGGGGTGGTTTAGGCCTACCTCGTCTGGGTGGTTTAGGCCTACCTCGTCAGGCTGGTCTTCGCTCGCTTCCCTCCACCTTTTGCGGAGCTGGTCGAGGTGATGTCTCACGATCTGTCCATTTTCCAGCTCAACGCGGTAGGATTTGGGACCGGTTGTGCTGTGTACTGTAGCTTTAAGCCATTTTGGCGAGCCGTGGAAATTGAGAGCGAAGACGGCGTCGCCAACGGTAAACTGGCGGAGTTGGCGACTGGCAGTGGCGGACACCTCAGAGGTGTATTGAGGGTGCAGTCTGTCCAGGGGTGACCGAAGTCGTCTGCCCATTAACAGCTCGGCAGGGCATTTTCTGGTGGCAGAGTGAGGCGTGATGTGCTGGGTGAGCAAAAAAGTGTCAATGCGCTCCTGCCAATCATCCGGGCCCATCTTGGCGAGCGACTCCTTGGTGAGCCTCACCATCCGTTCAGCCTGTCCATTTCCGGCTGGTCTGTAAGGGGCGGAGAGGGCATGGCGGATGCCCAAGCCTGCCAGGAAAGCTTCCATGGGTATGGACGTAAGTTGGGGCCCGTTGTCGGAGACCAAGATGTCTGGAAGCCCATGAGTCGCGAAGAGACGCCGGAGTGCTCGGATCGTGGCTTCTGTTGTGGTGGATGCCATGGGGATGACCTCTAGCCATTTGGAGTAGGCATCGACCACGATGAGGAGGTGGTGCCCTTGGATGGGGCCAGCAAAGTCTATGTGAATGCGCGACCAGAGGGAGCTAGGAGTTTCCCAAGGCATCGGGTCAGACTGAGGCGGTGCAGCTCTGACTTCTTGGCACGGGCTACACCTGGCGACCCAATGTTCAATGTCTTTGTCCAGCGTCGGCCACCAAACGTAGCTCCGTGCCAGGGCTTTCATCCGGACAATGCCCGGGTGTCCTTTATGGAGCGCTGCAAGAGTCCTTCATTGAAGCGTGCTGGGAATCAGCACCCAATCTCCCCATAGTAAACAGCCGCGCATGGTGGACAGCTCCCCTTGCTTGCGGCTGAACGGGCTGAAGTCGTCGCTGTCAATTCGAGCTGGCCAGCCCCTCAGGACCCAGGAGTGGACTTGCCGAAGGATGGGGTCAGTCCGTGTGTGCGTCGCCACGTCGGCAGATGTTACCGGACAGTTGCTGTCGTTGTCAATATGCAGCAGCTCGAGCGTGGGAGCCGGGTCTTCCACGGAGTCAGCACCTGCTTAGCGCGTCGGCATTCGCGATGGCTTTACCAGGCTGGTGGATGAGGCTGTAGGAGTAGCCGGCGAGGAAAATAGCCCAACGAGTCATTCGGGGTGACATGAAGGCTGGGGTCTGCTTGTCACCTGCGAGGAGCCCCAGGAGTGGCTTGTGATCGGTGACAATGGTGAAACGCCGTCCATAGAGGTATTCGTGGAAACGCTTCACCCCTGCTACAATAGCCAACGCCTCTTTGTCCAGTTGGCTGTAGTTGCGTTCAGCACTGGACATAGTCTTTGAGAAATAGGCGATGGGGGCTTCACAGCCGGTAGGCAGTTCGTGGCTGAGAACAGCGCCGACTCCGTAGGGGGAAGCGTCACAGGTGAGTCTGATGGGCAGCGTCTCATTGTACTGAATGAGAACACTGTCAGAAGTCAACAATTGCTTAACGGCTCTGAATGCAGACTCTTCCTCGCGGCCCCACCTCCAGGAAGCTGCCTTTGCCAGTAAGCGATGAAGCGGCTCAGCAATAGTGGCTTTCTGTTGGAGGAAAATTGCGTAGAAGTTAAGCAATCCAAGGAAAGCCTGAAGCTCCGCTTTGTTTTTGGGGCTGGGAGCTTCATGGATAGCTTTAACTTTTGATTTGGTGGGGTGGATGCCAGAACTATCTATGAGATAGCCCAGGAACTCGACTTCCTGTACCCCAATGATGCACTTGTCCCGTCGGACCCTCAAGCCCTTCTCCCTGAACCGCTGGAGAACAAGCCTCAGCCGGTCAAGGAGTTGTGCCTTTGAGTCCCCGGAGATCAGTACATCATCGAAATAAGGCACCACCCCTGGAACGCCTTGGAGAAGGCATTCCATCATGGATTGGAAAATGCCTGGGGCTGCACTGACTCCAAACTGGAGACGGTTGCACTTGAACGCGCTTCTATGGGTGACAATTGTCTGAGCCTCCGCCGTTTCCTGATCAACTGGCAATTGCTGGTAAGCCTGGGCCAGGCCCAGTTTCGCAAAAATTTTGCCCTTGCCGAGTGAGTGAAGCAAATGTTGCACTACCGGCACAGGGTATGCACTCTGCGGCAACGCCTTGTTGATGGTCACTTTGTAGTCGGCGCAGATGCGCACAGATCCATCCTGCTTCATGGGGGTCACAATGGGAGTCTCCCATGAAGCATGATCGATGGGTTCCAGGATGCCTTGGGCAATCAGCTTATCTAGCTGAGCATCTACTTTAGCCCGCAAGGCAAATGGAACCCGGCGGGGCTTGGGCCGAATTGGGGTTACCCCCTTGTCCAGATTAAAGGAGATGGGTTTCCCTGTAAAGGTCCCTAACTTACCATCGAAGACTTCTTGGAACTCTCCGATGAGTGAGTCGAGTTCGCCTGAGCTAATCTGGTGGATGCCTCCAATAGAAAGCCCCAACGGCTGGAACCATTCCACGCCCAACAGGGTCGGGCAGCTATGCTCCACGACGGTGATGGGGAGCTGGCCTCGGAACTGTTTGAAGGCGATCTGGAGGTTGGTTCTTCTGATGACGCCGATGGGATTTCCGCCGAAATCCACCAGCTTGGAGTGAAGGGGTTCAAGTTGGCGCTTCGTAAGTGCCGGCTTCAGTCTCTTTACCTGGTGCCAGTCGATGATGGAATAGACGGAGCCAGAATCTACTTCCATCGTGCACGGCAAGCCTTCAGCCAACAGTGTCACATGGAATTTGGTGGCACTGTTGTTACTGGTGAGGGCGATCGTTGTTTGATTCACCGCGCCGCCGTGAGAACCGTTGCGGTCGTCGCGGCTGTGCTGGAGTGAGGACCGTTTGGATGGCCTCTGGGAGTCGCGGTGATTTTCAGGATTTCAGGGCCTGATCGACTCTGGAACCGGATCAGAGGCTCTGCATGCCTCAGCGATGTGCCCCTTCTTAAGGCAGCGTCTGCAGGTTGCATCATGCCAGCGGCAGGATTAGCGGGGATGGTGTCCCTTGCAACTGCCGCACTGGGCGGCGCGGCGGCCATCTTTTTGAATTTCCCGCCTAGATGGGCGGGAAACTTTCAAAACGGTCGACTCCCCCTCTGAGTCGGTCGGTGTGGCAGAGTCATCAGACGATTCTGAGGACGACTTGCGGATCTTATGGATCCCTCGGGACTGGAGCATAGCAGCGGCGGCTGTCTCGGATGTTTCAGCAGCCGTAGCCTCCTCAAGAACGTCCTTCAGGGACAGTCTTTTTCTGCTCAGGAACTTCTTTTGGAGGTTTGCATCTCTCATCCCGAAAACGATCCCGTCGCGTAAGGCATTGTCAACGTTCTCAAACTCGCAGTTTGCTGCGATTTGCCGCAATGCCGCCACAAAGTCTTTGAGAGATTCACCTTCCTTCTGGTTACGTTGGCGGAAGGTGAACCGATTCGATATGGGGGTGCCCGTTGGCGCATAGTGGTCTTGCAGGGCAGTCTGCAGATCCACCCAGGACATGACTTCAATGTCTCTGGGTGCGATGAGGTTGACGGTGAGCTCCAAGACGTCGGTGCCGCAGTGAGCGAGGAAGAGAGCCCTCTTCCTCTCGTCATCTAAGTTGTTGTATCCGTTTCCCCAGAGGAATTGGCGGAAACGGATCATTTAGGAGCTCCATTTCTCCCGGCTGGGGTTGAAAGGAGCCAGCGAGGCAAACGGCGCTTGCGGCGTTGCCATCTCTCGGTCCACGTCGAGTGACTTCAGCTCGTTATGGCGATCGTGCCACACGGTGGTTCTTCTCTAGTCCTTCGTCGCCAGTGTTAGATCGGCGCAAGAAAGAAGAGTGACCAGCAGAGTTCAAGTAACAACGTTTATTAACGGGAACTGAACTGGTGCTGCGCTGCCGGAGCTCTCCTTATATTTGCTCCGGCAGACGCACCGCCCACTGACAGGGATTCAAATCTCCCGCCGAAGGATCTTTGACCAATCCCAGGCGGGTGTCCTTATAAGGACATAACACAAAACAAAACAAAACAAAACAAAACTTTGCACTGCAAATAATAATTTACAAAATGTGTACATTCTCATTAGCAGCAGTGAAATCAATAGGTTTCAGGGTTTCTTCTAGTCATTTGTTTTGGGTTTTAAAACTCATGAGAATAAGTTCTTTGTAAATCTATTCTATGAACAGGTGAAACTACGGCCTGAACCTCAGTTACAGGTATGCCTGGTAAATTTAAACCCGAATAGTGTTGATTTTATTTGCATCATTAAACATTGCTCTATGACCCAGCTCAATTTAACATAGTTGAATCTGGGATGAAAAAGTCTTTTTTCTCTGTCTCTTCTGGGAGCAAATGTTGGCCTTTCACTCCCTTGCTAATGCATTGTGGCAGGAACATACTAGCAGGAGTAAAGTTTAGATAGCATTCATCTTTCTCTTTTAAAACAATCCACTGGGAGATTATGCTTACTGCTTAAAATCTACAACATAGCCCAGGGGTCTTTTCAAACTTTCTTTAACCTTTAAAAAGCCTTGTGCATTCACAGCAGTCCCAGATTATTTTTTTTTACAAAAAAATCCCCACTCCACCCTTCTCACCTTCTGTGAAGTTTTTGCAATACTTTATCAAGTCTGGCTATATATATATACATTTTTAAAGTTTTACTCTTCTAATGCGAATAGCAAAATAAAACAAATACTTGACAAATTTAGTTGGTTGAAATCTATGTCTAAATAGATAGGAATGTTAGTGTGTATATTATTTTGTCCTGGGGGTGTTATAACAAAACTCTGTTAGGTTGCAGCTGTGGGTTGCATTAAGCTAATTATGTACAAATCATAAGTTGGATTTAATGTCTTTAATAGTTGTGAATCTTTATGTAGTTTAAGAAAAAGAAGGGTAACACAGCCAAAAAAATTTTTTGTTAGGAATTACATTCAGGGATATATGACAAAAAAATACAATATTTAATTATACATATTACCACAGCGGCAAGAATAATATATGCACAAAACTGGAAAAATAATAATACATCAACAGAGAAAATTTGATTAGAAAAGTTTTGGAGTGTGCAGAGATGGACAAGCTCACAAAAGAAATACAAGATAAGGAGGAAACAAAAACCTACATGGTATGGGAGAAATGGTATAAATGGCTAGAGGAGAGACATAAAGGGCAAGGAAAGAATAAATGAGGAAGATATAGGAGTTGAAAAGTAATAACAAACAAGTGGAAATGGAACGGACGTAGAATGTATGATTGAAATTGAGTATATTGTTATCTTTATGTATATAAATCAATATTAGAATCATAGGTATAAATGGTAAATTGAAATAAGAGAGAAAAATGGATGTGTAAGAAATGTTTTCTGATGCGAAAATGTTGAAAAGAAGAAAATTATAAAAACAATTTTTTTTTGTTTAAAAAAAACCTGTTTAATAAAAATTATTTTAAAAAAATGTCAAGACAGGGAGGTGTTTTGGGGGAGAAGGAGATTTTTTAAAAATCTATATGACTGCCATCAAGATCTGTGATTGAAGCTCCATGCTTTTTATGAGGGACACTCTCATAAAGTACTGTGGCTTTGACAGCACAGTTATGAACTCTTTCTTGACTTCTTTGATGTCTACACCCTACAAACATGCCTAAAAGTAGGCATGGTGAAGATGTCTATAGACTTTTATGTATTGTTGCATTGTTGATGTATTGTTGTAATGGGCTGTCAGAATATCCTTGAGAGTCAGGAAGAAGAGCTACAGCCCAGACAATGGTTTGATGGCAAAAATCTGAATTCAAAGCTGGAGTAGGGTTGAAGAAAAGGTCTCAGAATTGATTCTCCCTAATTCTCTAGAATGTAAAGGCAAGGGAGTGGGGAAGCACTTTCAGACTTGCAAGGTTCTGTTATTGTAACCTTACAACATAGGTAATATAAGTACCTACAACTATGGTTTTCTGGTCTGGACTACCTTGAAGAGATGATGATTATTCATTTTTTCCCCTTATGTAGCATGAACTTCTTCATTCTGAGTAAATTGCATATAAAGAACAGTTTTCATATCCATTCACATTCTGTAATACTTAAAGAACAGGGTTTCTCAACCTTGTGGGCAACCAACATATCCAGAAGGGTCTATGACAATTCATCGTGGCCAATTTAACATGGCCAACTCTCCACGAGCAACTCATCATGGTCAACTCTGCCATGGCCATTTCACTGCAGGACAACTCATTGTGGGACAAAAGTTACACTAATATCAAATAAATGATGGAATAGAATCATTAAAGAAAGGATGCCAAAGGAGGGACAGAATGAAATGTGAGTGGTAAAAATTAAAATATTTTTTTTATTTATTTTAAATAATTAAATAGAATTGTTAAATTGTCCCACAGTGAGTTGTCCAGTTGCGAGTTGGCTGTGGTGAGTTGGCTGTGGTGAATTGGCCCATTCCATATACAAATGCTGACTGGGAAATTCTGAGAATTAAAGTCCAGATGCCTTAAAATTGCTAAGTTTGAGAAGCCTTGTTCTAGAATATGAGGCGGCAAGGCAGAAAGAAATATGGGCCAAAGAAATGCTCTCATTGTACCTTTGGCACAAACCAGAGGTGGGTTTCGGCAGGTTCTGACCAGTTCTGGAGAACTGGTAGTGGAAAGTTTGAGTAATTCAGAGAACCAGAAGTAAAAATTCTGACTGGCCCCGCCCGCATCTATTCTCTGCCCCCCAAGTCCCAGCTGATCGGGAGGAAATGGGGATTTTACAGTAACCTTCCGCCAGAGTGGGGTGGGAATGGAGAGTTTACAGTATCCTTCCCCTGCCACGCCCACCAAGCCACACCTCACCAAACCGATAGTAAAACATTTTGAAACCCACCCCTGGCACAAACATAGGCATAGATTCAGGGAAATTTTACCTTTCCCTATGATATATATTTTTGATTCTGCTGCTTTTTTCAGGGTGAAAATTGCAGCTTCCAAACATATACAGTAACATTTATAATTTGTGCTTTCTTTAGCCTTAAGGTATTGTTTAGAGAAAATATACATATCCTTTCTTGCATTCAAATTAATATATTGTTTTTAAATCTTAATAAAAGACCAGTGATGACATATTTTTAAATGTAACAGTGTTAGCTTGAACCTTAGGGTTCAATCCATTAGGGTATACTTTCATGCTACTTTTAAATTAATGTATTCTTTTTAAACCTTAAAAAAAAAAAGACAAGCAATGACATTTTTAACTGCAACAGTATTAGGCTGAACAGCCTGAGCAGTACTAGATGCTGGGATAATAGAGTCTGAAGTAGGGTCAGGCTGGATAAACTTTTCTCCTTATGCATGAAATATACCTTCACAATACATTTGGTTTCTTGTTGTTTTCTGTTTCCTTTTCATTTTAATCCTTGAAGCAGAATGCATGAAAATTTCATGATGGTATGCTTTGAAATTTGCAATTAAGAAAATCAGGGCAGTTCTTCATTTCCTACAGTAATGCATAAAAAGAATACTTATATCCTATTATATTTTTCTGCAATATTAAGCCTAACATGTTTAACCTGCCAAAATCCAGTTAACAACTAATTGGATTCAAAGACTGGCCATTGAAAGATGGGTTCAATGAGTATGAAGATAGATGATTGATGGATAGATAGATGATAGAAATAGATAGATAATAGATGTAGATGGATGGATGGACACACAGGCAAAACTATAATACTTTGCTTCTATTGACTGTTTTTGTTACATATTGACAGGATGGTTTTCCCTCTGGTCTGCTGTTTAGGCGGGAAGAATGCTTAAATGTGATTGGCTGAGCTCCTTGACAGCAACTCCCCCCTATCTCAAATTACATAATGTCCAAAAATATACCACTAGTGAACAATCAATCAGTGAAAGTTTCTCCAAGGTATGTTCTGTTTTGAAAGGCTGTCATCAAGAGTCTGTCATCAATCTTGCTTCTAAGTGATTTCAGAGAATTGGCACTATGATGGAAAAGCAGCATTTTCTAGCCTCGGTTCTTCTATCTTGCAAAGACTCTAATAGCAGTTTCTCCCAGGAAAATCTCACTGGATGTGTTAATTCAGGTTAGAGCAGTGGTAAAGCAGCTACCCATTGTAGAAAAAGTCAAAACAAGTATTTTGAACCATACCTGTAATCCTAATGATAATAGTGATGAGAACAAGTCTGCAAGTAGACTGCTGCATTTTGAATCAATGACTGGTTCCAAGCAGTCTTGGAAAGCAGCTGTAGATAGAGCTCATTGTAGAAAACCAACCAAGTATAGGTAAGTATATGAATCATTAAAGCCAGGTTCTCTGGTACCAGGAAGATCTACAGTGGATGCATTGGCCAAAGTGGGATAAAGGCCACCCTGGCCACAACGCATAACCTCCACTTCTCCATGTAATTATGAGTTCAGGAAGATCCCTAAACTCCCTATAGCCAGCAGAGAGCTGACATGAACAAACTCTCTTTCTTAGTTCAACTTTTGGCCTGCCTAGACCTTAACAGCTTCCAGGCTTTGGGATAAGACATTAATAACAACTCCAATTGGATTTGGGGTGAAAACATATATTGGCTATCAAGAGAAAAAAGCCACTAAGGAAAAAGATAGGCAACATAATCTATGGCCCATCATCTGCTTGTGATAGTTTTGTGATGTCTTCTTTGTTACTCCCAGATTACCAAAGATATATCTAGGACAAACTATTGATGCTCTAGGGCTGATGTAAATTCTGTCTCCACAAGATGGAGCATCACAAAATATGTGATGCTAAAAGAACAAAGGAATGAAATCAAAAATGGGACCAAGTAAGACCAAGTATGTACATCCAATATCCTTTCAATGTATGTGGACAGAACATATAATTATATTATTTGATTACATTATTTGATTGCCTTTCCAAGAAAAAAGGAAATCAGGAATTAACGTTTCAGAGAAATACTTTTAAGTACTCCGTTAAAGGTATTTCAAGGATTTTGGCTTTTCTGTTTTCCTTTCTGATGTTTGAAACCAGGAACCAACTTAGGCAAGAGAAAACTAGTCTAGAATTCCTACTTTTCTCCCTATTTTCTCCCTGTTTTTCCTGATGGTGGGATTTCTAATTATCTGAAAGCAGGGGAAGGGAAGAGAAGGGAGGAACTGTAAATGTGTCTGTTTCTCTTTTTTTATTCTTTTCTGCCAGAGCTGGCAGGATGTCTGTTAATGTCAAAACATTCTGACTGCATGAACAATAGGATTGCTCTGTAAATCTAGCTTATGTAGCATGAATACTTGATGAATAACCTCTGGATATATGATGCCATAGATAATTTACTTAATCCCTAGATTCCTAAATAACTGCAAATAATCATATGCTACAAATCTTTCTTTCCAATATGAATCAAATATCATTTAAAAAACAACTGGAAAACTAGAACATCTTCATTTCTCAACTTCATTTCTCCAGACTTTAATAAAATGTTCAAAGAAAAATGTTTATTTGTAGTTGTTTGAATTGTAAATTGTTCATTTAGAACAAGGGTGTCAAACTCAAGGCCTGGGGGCCAGATCTGGCCCATGGGGTGCTTAGATCTGACCTGCAGGGCCACCCTGTAAACAGCAAAGGACAGCCCAATGTTCCTCTGTCAGCAAAAATGGAGTTCCATTTTCATTGGCAGAGGGTTTACAGGAAGCCATTGCAGCCCAAAATGGAGCTGGGGAGCCTGTTTTTGCTGGCAGAGTGCTCGGGCCACCACAGGAACCCCCCACATGAGTGAGGTTAAGCTGGCCATGCCCACCCTGGCCACATTCACCCTGGCCCCCCTGAGGTCAAACACAACCCTGATGCGGCCCTCAATGAAATCGAGTTTGATATCCCTGATTTAGAAAGTCATCATAATTAATTAAATTACAGATGCATTTTAATAGCAATCACAGTAGTTACTGCAACATGTACTTAAATAATCCTTCATTCAATCTATTTCTGTTTTCCATCATCAAAAGGAGAACCAAAGGAATTCATTCAATATATTCTTGTTTTTATGCTCATATTCATCTGACTGTGAAGTTTGGGAAAGAAACTAATCCATCCAGCATTTGTGACTACTGTAAGTATTATTTTTCTCTCATCACAAATTCCAACTTAACTTCTAAGATATAGTATTTTCAATATATGATGATACATATTAGTATGTTCAATACTAATGTTCAATATTTGGAGACAAACTGCTCTTAGTGCTGAGAAGAGTTTTAGGAAAGTATTTTGGTGGATGTGTTATAAAGTTAAAATATTACATGATTAAAGCAAAAAAGGAATCAAGCCGCTATACTCTGAATCAATCCCGTTACAGCGATATCTACGTTATACAGAATGGTATAGTTACTTCAAGTAGCTGGTTTTAGTGTCTTCAAAGGACAGTTTAATGTATTCTCATTGCAATTTTGTTGCCGAGGTTGAGAGAATGCTTATTTTGTCTCCAGTACCAAAACAACTGGCTAGCTTTGTTTGTTATGCAAATTGTTTATAATTTTGCATTTGCTGTTCCATTTTAAATAAGGCAGATCTTTCATGTCTCTGATCTCCTAAATAATATTGTGTGTTTTCCTAGTAGTGGCATTAAAAAAAACCAACTTTTGTATAATCTCCCCCCCCCCCCACACACACACAGTTTTTCCTTGATACATTCTTCACATCAGGACTGCTCAGAGCAATCCTGCATGGAGATCAGCAGGGGCAGAACCAAGTTTGTTCACATTTTAAAGAATTGAAGTTTCCCAAAAATATCCCTTCAAGCACCTTTAGAAAGTGTTGTATTTCTAATCCACAGACAAGAATGATTGTGGTATTGAAGCCAGCAGAGTAATTTCTATACATGCAAAATACATGAGCAAAATTCACTTCTGTCAGAACAAAATGGCAGGAAAAGTCACAATCAGAATTAAACCACAGTGTGTCTGTGACTTCCAGCTTGGTTATATCCCTGCAGACATATGAGAAGTTAACATATAAATGGGGTTGAAAAAGGTATTAACCTTCCTTCATTCCATTTGCTCTAGCTCTGGTCCTAATCAGACTCACATCTATGTGTTGGTTTTGTTTTGTTTTTTAAAATGAGGAGTTGTGTTGGAATCTATCACTTAGGCTGAGATCAGTGGTTAAAATTTGTTAAAAATTTAAAATTTGTTAAAAAACATTTTAAAACCATTTTTCTACAACCTCTTCAGCCAAAGAGGTTGTAAAAAAAATGCTTTTAAAAGCCTCTGACGATCCCAGCTGAGTTGCCTGATCGTCAGAGGCTTTTTTTTATAAGCCTCTGATGAGCCCAGCTGAGTTTTTTTTAAAAAAACTTTTAAAACCATTTTTTTCTACAACCTCTTCAGCTGAAGAGGTTGTAGAAAGAATGCTTTTAAAAGCCTTTGACAATCCCAGCTGAGCGGCGCGATCATCAGAGGCTTTTTTTTAACTTTTAAAAGCATTTATTCGGCATTTATTTTTAAAAAAGCCTTTGATGATCGGGTGGCTCAGCTGGGCATGGGGGGGGGGATTTTTGCTACCAGTTCTCCAAACCACCTGCCGCCATCACTACCAGATCGGGTGATCCAGTCCGAATGGGAGCATTTCACCCGTGGTTGAGATCCTGTCAACAATTTACCTGGTTATTTGCTGAGCACCCAAAAGAAAATAATAGTAAGCTTAAACTATGGATAGATGTGCTGTATGAACATTAGTGAGGGGTCCTTGGTGTTCTCTGAGCTTGCTTGTTTTCTTTCAAATGTTTCATTATGCTAACTAGGTAACATCATCAGTGCTAGTAAGGAGTGCTATTTGCTGCCAGTTTATATTCTTGCCTATCTGTGTAGATCTTAAAGATTGTTTGGTTGGGCTGTTAGCTGATGGCTCTTTGCAGTAGTGGATTCAACTTTTTTTATTACCGGTTCTGTAGACGTGGTTTGGTGGGTGTGGCAGTGGAAGGATACTGTAAAATCTCCATTCCCTCCCCACTCCTGGGGAAGGTTACTGCAAAATCCCCATTTCCTCCCGATCAGCTGAGACTCAGGAAGCAGAGAAGAGATGGGGGTGGGACCAGTCAGAGGTGGTATTTACTACTCAAAATTTCTACTACCGGTTCTCCAGAACTGGTCAGCACCTGCTGAATACCATCTCTGGCTCTTCTGAAGTTAACCTATCTATGAATGTATGAACATTCCCCCAGGAATAATTATCTAACTATTATCTAATATTTCAGAGTGATACTCTATATCCCATCAGGTTAATTAATAGCAGTCAGTGTATTCATGCCCAAGCTCACAATGACAAACATTCACCCCAGTCTGCTAAAGTAGAGCATTGATTATATTCAACAGTCAAGCATAATGTGCACCTACAGTCAATCTCTTAATCCCGGCATTGTATAGCAGAGGCGATTTTCAGGCGATTTGAATTCTGCTTCTTAGCCCTTGTATGAAGACTTTTTCAAGCAGGCTATAACGTCTGTCCGAGTTACAGTATGTGTTTAATCTTTGATCCTCTTAGCTATTCTCTATTGCAACCAAAAGAAGAGATTTCCCTGAAGCCATTTCATATGTGACTGTATACTTTGATTTCCCAAGCAGTTAGAAGTTCCAGCTAGCTTTACAAAGAAGCCAGATAATATTTGGGAAAGAGAATATCCATCTGTTTGCTAAAGAAAAGAAAAGAAAAGAAAAGAAAAAAAGAAAAGAAAAGAAAAGAAAAGAAAAAAAGAAAAGAAAAGAAAAGAAAAGAAAAAAGGATAGGTGGTAGGAAGCAAACAGATATAGATGTAGGCTATGCTGATCTCAAAACAGCTGTATTCCTCTCCGGAGTGAACATCTGCATCATCTACAGTTCGCTACTCCTAATATTTTGACAGTACCATAACTGGAGGCATTAGCAGGTAAAAGAACTTATTACCATATCATGGAAAATTCTACCTTTTAATTTTGACAGATCCAGCTTCTGCTAATGACATATGACCACACTAGGCTCAGTTTTTCAAAACTGATGTAGCAGATGTAGGCAAACGTAGCCTACAGTAATATCCATTTCCCAAAGGGAACAATTCCATCTGATCCAAAGTTTGGGATTTTCTGGTCAAATGTACAAACACTTCCAGCTTTACCTGGGGGAAAAAAATCTATATTATCTACAGCAATTAGCTTCCTTAACAGATGAATTTGAATTTGTAAAATTTCCCAGTTGGGTCACTAGGAGCTGTGAATAGTAGTGGTAAAAATATATATATATAGTCACAGCAGGGCAATGAAACACCTGTCCTTTGTACAAAATGGGATATCAAAGCAGCAACACGAGGGTGTTCAATTGTATTGCTATGACAGTCATGTTGACTGTTTTGACCTCTTTCCCTCCAATGAGTGTCTGGGGAGGGTATGTGTAAGCAGATGATATGATGTGCATCTTGACATTATGTAACTTTCAGGCTGATATCATGACACATGGGATATCATTATGATTTTCCATAAGATGCCTATGGTATTCATTCACTGTTTACTCATTCTTAACTCATTCACAGCTTGAACATTTAATTTCTGAATTTTACAATATAGTTTACTAGTTAGAAAATAATATGCTGGCATTTTAGAGAAATGTATGCCCTAGAATATTGGGTAAATTAGCTGCAAAAATATGCAAGGCCCCAAAAATGCATTATTACAGGGAAATTACTCCCCAAAAAATGAAAACAGTGTAATGTTGTTGTTTTTTTTAAAATGCCAATTTAGAGATAATCAGAATGCAACAAACTTAAAAGTGGAAACATGAAGTAAACCAATACAAGAACTTTGATGAATAGTTCTTTTTTGACTTACACAAATTATGTATTATATGTTTAATTTTACATTTTATGTATCAAAATTAGTCCAAATACTGCTAGTATTGAGGAGATAGGAATGTACATCAATTGCACACTATAATAAGAGACCTGGCAGAAAACATAGAATGTAATTTTTATTTAACTGATATGTTAGTTTAATTTTAAATTAAATTGCCTATTATATAAATTAGGTATTTTCTGTTGATAACAGATTGATTATGATCTGTTGAATATAATTAAATATTGAAATGTTAATTGAATTCTAAGTCTTAGTGATCTTGTTGCTGTAACAAAGTAGCCCTTGGTTTTTACTTGATAAGTAGAATTAACTGAGAGAAAAGGAAGCCTGCAGTAACCTTTTCATCGTACTTAAATCTATTTTGAGAACTAAGATGTTTAACGCTATAAATGGATTTTAGACTGGACTTCCAAAATACACCTGCTAATTTGTAAATGCTTAGGATAAGCAAGGATAAACCATTTCCTTGCACTTATTTTTAGAAAACTATGGATATGTACTAGCTCTCTAAATGAACATGTTCAATTTTGGTTTGAATTACAAAAATATGATATATGCTAAATCCAGTTCATGCTAATTATAGATGTAAGGAAAAAAACCCCGTATGGCTCAGTGATGAAATCCAATTTTTTTTACTATGGTTCTGTGGGCGTGGCTTGGTGGGCATGGCAAGGGAAGGATACTGCAAAATCTCCATTCCCACCCCACTCCAGAGGAAGGTTACAAAATCTCCATTCCCACCCCAGTCCAGGGGAAGGATCCTGCAAAATCCCCATTTTCTCCCTACTCCTGGGGGAAGGATACTGCAAAATCCCCATTTCCTCCCCACTCCTGGGGGAAGGATATTGCAAAATCTCCATTCCCTCTCCATTCCAGGGGAAGGATACTGCAAAATCCCCATTCTCACCCCACTCTGGGGCCAGACAGAGGTGGCATTTGCTATTTCTCCAAACTACTCAAAATTTCCGCTACCGGGTCTCTGAACTACTCAAAATTTTCACTACTTGTTCTCCAGAACCTGTCAGAACCTGCTGGATTTCACCCCTGCTGTGGATACCATTGAATTTTGATCATTCTTTGTGCAGAATATTGAAACCCTGATAATAATCCATTAATAGCACACCAGATTATCTCATCTATAAAACATATTTCTTTCTTTTTGAAGAAGAGAGAAATAGATAAAAATATGTTCTACCAAATTTATTATTTAGGTCAGATACAATTTATGATAGGCCTTCTGTTGTAATAGAGATCTTCAAGTATAAAATAGGGATGCATAATCAATTTGCCATTGGGTTTTCAAGGAGCTCATTGGTTTTTAATTCCCAAAATATTCACAAGATAAAATATGCAAGCGATATCTCATATTTGTCTGGTGATTATAAAAAGCACAGGGAAAAAAAGACATTTTTGCAGAGAGCCCTGTGCTGCTGCCAGCATATACAACATTTTTGTTATTAAATGGAAAGAAAAATCCAACAACCCTAACCCCATTGTAAATTTTCAGCTCTGAACATTACTCCCCTTTGGACTGGTAAATCTATGTCTGGATTTTTAATTAAAAGTTCAGAGGCAAAATTGCTGAACTGAATCTCTGGCCCATAAAGCAGTTAATGAAACACATTATACTGATCCACAATTTCCTAATTCTGAAGCATGTCAGATAAGGAAGTCTTGGTATGGATATAAAGGACATTGTGCAAAATCCAACATTATTTGGTTATCTCAACCCCAATCTCTCTCCTCCTGCCTCATCTCCTACAAAGAAGGAACAACACCTCCTAAGTCCTGCTAAGTAACATTGTTTTGTAGAAGCTACTCAAACCATGTTCATGCAGCCAGAAACAAACAGAAGTAATTGAAGATAGGTAGTCCCATAAATAGTCTATCCCTGTGCTACGGAAGGATTTAAATGACAACTAGGACCTTGAATTGCACTCAGAAATTTATGAGGAGCAAATCAGCTTAAGAAATGGTGGCATTACCTGGACCTATTAGGCAGGGGTGAAATGCTATCACTTAGGACCGGTTCAAGTAAAAAATGCTACCGGTTCAGGTGAAGCGGTATTTCTGATGATTGGCTGGGTGACGATCAGCTGTGATGTACAATTTATATTAGCTAGAATTGTTGGATTTCCTGCTTTCTAGCTAATCTAAATCGCGTGGCACAGCGGATCCCCCGCCCCCGGTCATTGTTCTACTTATCTTTGCAGACTCAGAAGGCTTCAAAATGTTCCTTTTTTAGCGCGACCGGGCACACTCGGTAGCAGATGCACATAACCAGTAGCAGAGTTCAGAGGATTTCACCACTGCTATTAGGGAATCTTCTTACACTAGCTGAATCAAGTCCAGTTGATTTTCAAGGACAGCTCATGGCAAAGGCAACTCATTGCAATATTCCAAGCAGAAAATGAGTAAGGCATGAATAACTTTGAACAGGGCTTCTCAATCCAAGACTGGGCGTAACTGGTAGACGGTAGCTTTCTTCCCCCAAAAAGGATCTCCTAGCCATGACCACCATCTGCTCTTCCAGCAGCAACTAATAGTTCAAGTGTCCAAGAGGACATCCACACTGCACAGCAGTTCTGTCTGGAGGACAATAGCCCCATATAGAATGCAAAAAAAAAAAAAAAAAAAAAAAGAGTTCCCCAAATCAGGGGATTAGAGAAAAGATAACAAAACTATCCATACGGTCTTCACTAGGTTGGGCTGAAGCCTATTCTTTTATATACAGATCACTATAACCTTCAGACAGTGGGAAAAAAACTCCCAGATCGACTATTGCAACACTCTCTACATGGGGCTACCCTTGAAAACCATTCGGAGGCTCCAGCTGGTGCAGAATGTGGCCACAAGGGTAGTGATGGGAGTGTCCCGATCCTGCCATGTCACACCCCTCCTGCATGACCTGCATTGGCTACCGGTTGCCCTCCAGGTGAGGTTCAAGCTGTTGGTGATCACCTATACAGCCCTACATGGCTTAGATCCGGGCTATTTGGTGGAACACCTGCGGCCAGCAACAGCTCCCCATCGCCCAGTGCACTCACATAGAGAGGGCCTACTTGGGGTCCCGTCAGCCAGGCAATGTCAGCTGATGGCCCCTAGGGAGCGAGCCTTCTCTGTGGGCGCACCTACCCTCTGGATTCAGCTCCCCTTGGAGCTCCGGGTAGCCCCCGACCTTCACTCCTTCCGCCGTGATCTTAAAACATGGTTATTTCACCAGGTTGGCCTGGACTGAATGGGGTTTTAATGGGAATTTTAGTTTTTAGTGCTTGAATTTTAATCTGGACTGGTTTTATTGTTGTGAGCCACCCTGAGTCGTCATGGAGAAGGGCAGCATATAAGTCCAATTATAAATAAATGTAATATTTGGTCAATCTAGAAGCTATATAACTAGGAGTCATCAACATATCAATAATACTTGACAGCCTACAAATGGATAACCCAGTGGTTTCATGTAAGTGTTAAACCGGTAAGAAAGAGGATTACTGAGGAACACTCTCCAACACCAAATGGAACTGGAACTGGCCCTAGAGACAGGGTATCAAACTTGCATCATCACAGCAGTGTCACGTGACGAATCAGAACTTTTTACCCCTTTGCTAAACCAGGCGGGGGCAGGGCCACCATGTGATACATCCGGCCTGCAGGCTGCAGGTTTGACCCCCCTGCCCTAGAGGAAGAATAATTATTGTTATACTATATTTACCACTCTTATAACTTCAAAGCTAGTCTACAAAGTTATCATGACTGAAGGTACTGAAAATCATCTGGAAATTAAGAAAGGCTAGATGGTTATATCCTCCATATTTGAGCATCAAATGTGGTCAATGCTATCTCAATACTATATCTTGACATGAAACCCAAGTGAAAGGGATTTAGATAATCTATTTCCTCTTGGAAAGTTGGGCACTGAATAAAAAATTGTCTACTGTCGCTGGATTCAAGAAAGGCTCCCTGAAGAGGAAATGAGCTACTATCTCTTTAAGAGGTGATGGTGCAATTCCTTTTCACAAGAAAGCATTTACTATGATCTAAATATGTTGTTTTCCAGGGCTTTCACCAACCAGGAAGGACATGGGTTTAATACATACTATAGGTAGTTGAAGTCAGAGAATTGGAGACTAATTGTGCAGGAACAACTGCTTCAAATTGTTCCCAGTTAATTAAGCTAGACAATGACCTAGTCATCTCCACGAGACCCTACACTTACCAGGAGAGTTTCATAAGGTTATCACACAAAGTTATCTGCAAAGCATTGTCTCTGAAGGCCATCAGAGTCTCTCAAATAACTATAGTTACTCCATCACCTTTTCTCCGGAGTCCTTGCTGATGCTCCACTTGAAATCCAGGTGAGCACATTTCCAAGAGTGGAGTGTACAATTTTATAGTGATCTGTACTGGATCTGTGTTGCTCTACTGTTATTCAGCAGAGAGAGGTTAAATATTGTCCATGTCATTCATCTGGAGTTTGTGTGTAAAGTAAAGGCAGGTTTATTTCTGATACTGAAATGTAAGCGTATATAGATGAGGGGCAGAGTGATATGCCATACTCTTCCCTCCAGAAATACAAATTGATTCTCCAACATATGAAATACACATCTATAATCTCCCCCTCTCACTCTTGCTGGCACATAGGAAGAGTATATGCACTTTCCTGGATTGAAGAGCCAACTCCTGGAAAGTCACAACAAACTGGCTGCCAAATTCAGCTCGAGAAAGCGCCTGCAGGGCATTTCCTTGGCTGTAAATCTCATGCTCCAGGCATAATGTCCTATTGGGATATGGGATTGCTAGTAAAAATCCCATTAACCATGGCAGAAAACGTAGGCTTTGGCCAATATTTTTCTGCCTATTAGTCTCTACCATTTCCCCAAGGTTAGAGGAAGTTTTCCTTTGTGAAAAGAAAGAGGGAATGGCTTGCACAACAGGAAGTGACATATTAGCAATGGATGATTCTTTGGGGAAGGAAATCAAGGATATTAATTTCCAAATAGCAAGGAAACCAGGCCAAATTGTGCTAATGGAAAATGCAATCAAAAAGTCAGAATTGGTTGAGCTTCCCCAGCACTTGACTAACTAGGCTGTAAAAAGAAATACCATTTAGGGCAGATTTGTCAGGATTAAATATTTCTGCACCTATAAGAGAGCTACCCGAATCTTGACATTTAAAGAGTCAGTTTGTAGTTTTCAAATACTGGAAATGACCTGTCCTTTTATTCAGCTTCTTTCTTCTATTTCATTTTTTTAGAATTTCCTGACTTGACTGATTTGTTGAGTTCGAGTCCAATTAAAAGATTCAAGGATCCATTTCAAATTGTTGTGTTCTGTGACACTGTTTCTCAGCCTTGGCAACTTTAAGGCACGTGGACTTCAACTCCCAGAATTCAGAGAGTTGAAGTCCAGAGATGCCTTAAAATTGTCAAGGTTGAGAAACACTGTTGTACGAGAAAACTTTGTAGGTTTTCTTCCTGATGTGCAGTTTCTTCTTTAGTTTGACTTTCTTGGAGTTCAATTTGTTGTACGTTGAAAGAAAAATTACTTTTTAATATATGACATCCATATAAGTTTTAAGTATTTGTATTTATTCAGAAATAAACTCAGGGCTTTCCAATCCAATTCTGGACAGCTATGAATGAGGAACGGAGTTTTAAACTAGTTTTTCCCGGCTGCTTATTTCCTTGGGGACAGTGATTGCACAAGAAAGGATTAAATTCAGTGGTGGGATTCAACCAGTTTGCACCTATTCAGGAGAACCAGTTGTTACCTTTCTAAGCAGTTCGGAGGACCAGTTGTGGGAAGAAATCTTATTTTATTTTTTTTTCACTTTACAGGGCTAATCCTGTAAGGAAGGCAGGAATGAAACATTCTGCTGTTGTTTCTAGCCTAACCTTTATTCCCTTGCTTACAGAAACTACCTCTCTGGTTAACCCTTATTTTTTTATATTTTTTAAAATTTGATTTATATGCCGCCCTTCTCCTGAGACTCAGGGCGGCTTACAATGGGTTAAGCAATAGCCTTCATACTTCATACTTTTGTATATTTTATACAAAGTCAGCTTATTGCCCCCACAACCGGGTCCTCAATTTACCCACCTTAGAAAGGATGGAAAGCTGAGTAGACCTTGAGCCTGGGGAGTTTCAAACTGGTGTAATTGCAGGTAGCTGGATGTTAAATGCTGCCTTTAGTAGGAGGCATTAGCCTCCTACGCCACTCAGGCTTCTGTTATTACATTGTAACAGCTAAGGCGAAGCGCCCATCAACATGAGTGACATTGAGTTGGCCACGCTCACACAACCACTGAGCCACGCCTACCCAGCTGGTCATTAGAGCAGAGAACCAGTTGTTAAATTATTTGAATCCCACCACTGATTAAATTCCTATTGCCATCTTGTGTTTTTGCTTTTGATGGGGCATACTATCTTTACTTTTGCCTAAAATGTCATAAAATAAATGTAAAATAAAGGCTAACTCTCAGACACATTTCCTTGTTCATGTTGAATGTCTTGCCGAAAATCTTTCTAAATGTTTTTCACTGAGACAACTCACTTTTTCTACAGTGAACAAGCAAGTAACAAATAGCTTTTTTCAAAACATCATTTAACATATGCTTAGGTTGATAGTGCCATGACATCATAAAGAGTGCAGTCACAAACTGTAAAATAATTTCTTTATTTCCATGATATCATTGATGAAATCGATTGCTCTCCAAAGTCACTAGTGGGAAAGGAGAATCATTATTTTTGCATAATTGGAGTTTGATGTCTGCATATGTAGCATTTCTTGGCCAAGCAAAGATGGTAAGCATCTCATGTATCTCCAGTTCCAAGTTTGGGGGTAACTCATCTGAAATAGACATATATCTTACAATATCAGGCGCAAAAGACCAGATCCACATGTGAAGGTTCAACTAAGCTGATTTATTGCTAAAGGTCTATGCATAGGAACCTTTTCATCTAAAAGTCAGCACCTGGTTAGAGTCAAATAAGGGTCAACATCACTGAAGGAGGGTGGGACTTAATTTACTTGTGGCTACGTAGGGATTCTAGACTGATCCTTGTTTTCACTCCACCCTCATTCCTTTGCCTACATCCTTTGCCTACATCCTTTGCCTACATCCAATCACTAAAAAGATTCAGGAGAGAAATTTGTGATTGTGTCAGAGTATGGAACTAGGTTTAAAATTACTTTCATCATATTCTATTAAAAATAATCATAAAATGGGAGATGGAAGTAATTTTACTTATTTCATTAAATATAGCCGGATACAGATGAACACCCAACAGACTCTGAGAGGGTTATGGAAAAGTTATTGGATATGATACTTCTTAAGTGCTTGAAACAAGCTTTGGAGATAACTGAAAAATCCTGTGTAGAAGAGAATTTGGACTTGATCACTAATTTACTTATAGCAATGAAAGAAGGTACAATTTGACACGGAAAATCTCAATTGTTTTTATATTAAATGAAAAATGTCTTGACTTGGAAATCTAGGTGACTTTTTTACTTGTTTTATTTTTTATTTTTAAAAAGTACACCAAAGTAAATAATTGCTATGTGGAGTTTGAATATGCATCATTGAACTATTTGTTTGCTATACTCTCATACTGTCAAATCATCTGTCATATTGATTGATTATGTGCCATCATGTCATTTTCAACTCCTAATAACTATATAGATAGATTTTCTTCATGATAAAATCTGTCATATGTATATATAAAAAGCATAATAGTGTAAAACTAATATCACAATTTAAGACAACTTTAAAAAATATGTAAAGAATACTCATGACAGATTTGCTTTTTATTATAAACACATTTATATGCTTTTAAAATACCCACAATCTTAACTGAATTGTCTAGATTGACTAGAAAATTTCCAGGTAAATTTGAGATGGATTTTTCCTCTTGAATTTCTTTCATCATTTTGGTAAAGTATAGACTATTTTTTGCCTTCGTGTGCTTAAAGGGAAATGTTTGCTGTTTCAGATATTTGTTTTATTTCTAGCCAGGAATTGCTCTATTGGTTTTCATTGGCTTTTTATTGTTTGTGATCATTTTTCAAGTAAAATTTATGTTGTGTTTTTCTTGTTTGGACTCTTGTGAATATATCTATAGTCATGCATGCTAATCAGCAATGTATATGAAACTCTTCAGTACCAGATGTAATTTACTAACTTGAGAAACCAATTGCAGAGAACTCACAGCCTAATATTAGCCTAAAAGAGCTGTGGTTGCACAGTGGTAGAATTCATTATTGCAGTTCAATTCTCACTGGTTCAAGGTTGATGCAGCCTTCCTTCCTTCCAAGGTCAGTAAAATAAAGACCCAGATTGTTAGGGCAATATGCTAACCAGTGGTGGGATTCAAATAATTTAACAACTGGTTCTTTGCCCTAATGACCAGCTGGGTGGGCGTGGCCATGGTGGGCCTGGCCAGGGGGTGTGACAGGCAGCACTCAACCTCCTGAAGCATCCTGGGAGCAAAAACGGACCGTGGAAGGGGGCAGTGCTTCACCCTCCATGCCCCATTTTGGGCCTAATGGGCCTCTCTGCAGCCTCCTGGGAGTGAAAACAGGTCGTGGGGGGTGCGCTGCACTCCCCCGCTCCCCGTTTTGGACTTAGGAGGCCTCCCTGCACTTATCTGGGAGCCAAAATGGAATGCATGGGGACTCCTAGAAGGGGCGGTGAGGGGCGGGGTGGGGCCAGCCAACAATTTAACTACTGGTTTGCTCAAACTAGCCCAAATCAGCTGAATCCCACCACTGATGCTAACTGTGTAAACTGCTTAGAGAGAGCTGCAAAATACTTTGAAACTTTATATAAGTCTAAGTGCCATTGCTGCTGCTTGTTGAATGTCTTTCTGAAATATGAAGCAAGACTTCCCAGGGGTAGAAAAAGAGGTAAAGCTGGACGTAAAGAAGCAGTCAATCACACAAGAAATCCACAGGTGAGCTCCTTTGGAGAAAATAAGAGTACGGTTGCATTTTTACAGCAATGGTCATCTGAAAGTTATATTCATTTTGGAAAAGATTGTTCTATTGGGTTTCCAGTTTAGGAAAAGATACATGAGGAAAATTGGGAGAGGAAGGAGCAGAATTCAATAATGCAAAATGACATAAAAACAAGAACATTACTTTGTAAACGAGGAGAAGTTTTTCCTGCCTGAAAAGCTTCAGTTCTTCCAAAAGAATGAAGCAGTCAGCACTTCTAGAGCTTACAAAATAAATTCCTAGTGCTATGCCCAGTAGCGCTGTTATAATTAGGGGCTTATTCCTAATAAACCACACATTCCAGCAGCATTTAAATAGCGTACCGTAGCCTATTGCATACATGAAATTACTATTGGCAACAACAAGAGAAATGTGAAGTATGTTTCCATCTTCTTCATGTGGGTTGGCTCTTCTTTCTTTTAAATGAAAAACATAATGTTTGTACCATCACTGTACAGTAATTCTGGTGATATGTTGAAATGCACTTCAAGATTGAAAAATAATATCAGTAAAATGTTACAAAGAGTATCATGTTCACTAATACTTGATTGAAAGAGTCTGAATATCAGAGAGAAATTTGTGTGAGTATGTTAGATTGCTCTGCAATATTAGCCTGTCAGATCTGATACTCCTGGACAATGAGCAATCTCTAAAACACAATTGCAATTTCAAAGAACCCACCTCATCCTCTTGGTTTTTGGAAATGGTACAAAGACAATAACATTGTTTTTGTGCTTCATAAGGAAGGAAAAATAATGCTGAGGGCCTGGATGAAATTAGAAACAAATTTCAGTTGTATTTCACTCTGTTGTGTCTATAATTCAGCACAACTTAGTTTGTCAGAATAGCCAGGGGCATCCAAATATTTGGCAAAGATCGATGCCAAAATATTCCTCCTTTGAAGGATATTTTCCAACTATTCCTCAGGATGTTTTCCTTCCCGTCTTTGTTCATAGGTTAGGAAAGAGGGGTGACATTCATTCAGCTTGCAGTCTGTTTGTAACAAATTTTATTCTCCATCCTTCAAGATGTTGCATGCTGTTTACTTGACTATTCATTCATGTGTACATGTGTTCAATATAATCATGATTATATAGTAAACTTGTATCTATTTTTAGTCAAAACTCATTAATTTTAGTGGAACTTTACTTCCTATAGATTTCCAGGCCTGATTTTCAGGCACTTTTGCATGGCCAGCTGTTAGTTTATGCAGAAAGAGTTGATTTGGAAGTAAGTACCGCTTTGAGGAATGCAGAAGAAAAAAATCTCTATATAGTGAAGATTTATAGTTGCTTCTGGGGAATAATGGTTAACTCATTGATTCAACCTATTGATCGATAATAATTATATTTATATGATCCACATACTAAAATTATTCTCATTTATTAAATGACTACATTCATATCCTGATACAGAGTGGCGTAATGTTCAGCAATAAAGATGCTAAGCTTGTTAGCTGGAAACCTGACAGTCTGTGTTCCAGACCGGAGCACTTCCCAAGCGGGTGAACTCCCATCACTTGCCCCAGCTCATGCCACCCTAGCAGTTCGAAAACATGCACATAACAGTAGATTAATAGATACCGTTTTAGCAGGATGATTACTTACTGCATTCCCTATTTTCATGCAGGCCATGAAAGGTTTAATAAACCTTTGAACCTTTATATCTTGATATTTTGCCAAGAACACAAAGCAATGTAACATGTTGTTTTCCAATGTTTTTCTCCAGTGATTGGCCAAAAGTCATACAGTAAGTTTCCAAGGCTCGCAGTGGATTTAAACCTCGCTTCCCTGTTCTCCTAATCCATCATTTCAGCCGTAAGAATGACTGTCTTGTGATGATAATAGCATCCTATTATGTGGTAGAAAACCATAATTACAATTTAATGGTCTTAGAATGGCCTAATTTTCTTTTTTTGCACTTTTGTTTGCTAAAACCTTTATTGCATTCTCAGAAATAATATAAAAAAAAAGAGTAACACAAGAAATGGGTATGATAGCATAGGGACAATGTTTTTACCTAGTATGAGGAAACAAGTTGTGCAAGTATCCACGAAGAATACATATCATTGGCACATTTATGCCATCCCTCTAGGTATATGGGGATCCTTAGCAGACATTCCTGCCTCTCCAGATCAGGAAGGCAGAATTTATTTGGAAAAAGCAGTCAGATATTATTCCTTCTCTCAGTTCACTCTGCTTTTATCTTAGCAGATATCAGAATATGAAAGATTGTCTCTGCATTTTTTCATAGCACAAAACAAGTTTTAGGGTTTTTTTTTAAAAAAAATCTAATCTCCTATTTATTTTTTTTCAAGAATTTGCATTTCCACTTCTTATTTTCCCTGCAGCTCATTTTTTTTCTGCTACCGTTTCATTCTTCCTTTGGCCTAATTTCCATAATTGCTGCTCAGTCATCAGCAAGTTCTCAAATAAGGAACTTCACTACTCCAATTGATAGGAAAGTACCAATATCAGTTCCGAAATCCTTCTTAGCTTTTATTAGATGCATGGATTCTTACTTATGATACATTAAATTGGGAGTACATTGCCCATAGAAGCAATTGTATTCTTTACTATACTTGTAATCCCAGAACAAAACTAATTGATAAGTTGATGGGCACATCTGTACTTACAATTTTGTTGCCTCTGTTTTGTGTATATGCTGATTTGACTGTAAACCAGTTTAAGACAATTCTGTCTGGACTGAGACACTATGGCAACAACTTACAATGTATTTGGTTAAAATATCTTTTGGTGTATATTATTCTTGGTGACATTATTTGTGTGTGTGTGTGTGTGTGTGTGTGTGTGTGTGAGAGAGAGAGAGAGAGAGAGAGAGAGAGAGAGAGAGAGAGAACAGAAAATGAAATTTATTGTACACATAGAAGTTAAAACATGAAAATGCATACAAACAGGCACAACAAGCAGAGCTTTTGTTTTAAAAAAGACCCCATTATTTTGCTGTACTGTTCCTTTCCAATAGCTATTTTATTTTCTCTGCATTGTCTACTTCCCCCTGAGGTTACAAAGTTTTCCCAATTTGAGACCTGGTGGGTGGAATGTCAGATGACAGGAAAAATGTTGAAATAGTGCACCACTGTAGTTCGTTTAAGAAAGAAAAAGGCACAGGGAAAGTAAAAAAATTAATCAAATATAGGTAGTAATTAAAAAGTGAGTCTGGTTTTAAACTACTGTACCAATTTTGCATTTGCAAAGCAAGTGTTTAAACCAGCATGCTTTTATACGGTTAATGGTAAAAGAAGTCTTTAAAAGTTATTAGAGAACAAAGTAAACAGTGGCTCATTTAAAAAGGCATTTCTTTCTTTGCAAAGCAGCCAGTCCACCCCTGGAACAATCCAGCGACATCCTTTTAGTGCTGCCTAAAATGGGCAGGAATACTCAAGGCACAAGTACCATCCGCATATGTAATTTGGTTCCAGTAGAAAAGAATATTTGTAACTCAAAGACTGAATTGTGCGGTCTGTGGTGCTCTCTGAATTTGGATGTTTGCTTGCAAACATTTAATTACCAAATAGGCAACATTATGTGAATGGTGAGTGTGTGTGTGGGGGGGGGGTGTTGCTCTCCATTTATATATAGTAATTTGTCCTGCCAATGTTGGTGGGGATATGATTTCTTCCTGGGTATTTTCTTGAGGATGTACCTTGAAGTAGCTACCTTGAGATAGGTACAGAGGTGGGCTGCTGGGGGGTTTGCAAGGGTTCGGGAGAACCTCTAGCTAAGATTCTGTGCAGTTCGGAGAACACCCAAATCCCACTGCTGGCTGGAGTCCCCATGTGGCCCATTTTGGCTGCAAGTAAGTGCAAGGCACACTTGGAGGCTCGGAGAGGGTGAAAAATGGGCCTACCAGAAGTTTGGGAAGGACCAAGAGGGCCTCCGGAGCCTAGGGAGGCCATTTTCACCCTCCCAGAGGCTCAAGGAAAGCCTCTGGGGGCTGGGGAGGGCAACCCCCCACACACACATAGTGCAGGAGGTCAATTAGGCCACACCCACCATGGTCACACCCACCCAGCAACCGGGCAGAGAAACCCTTGCTAAAATTTTTGAAGCCCACCCCTGGATAGGTAACTTCAAGGTAGTTCCTTGAAAAAAAAGAAAATTGCATCTCTACCAACACTAGCAGGGAAGCTACTTTAGGAAGCAAACTCCACACTCACTATCACTGATGATGTTAGTTAATAGGATAATGAAACATCTGCAAGCAAGCCACCAACCTCTGAGAGCACCAAGGACTCCACATATAATCTTAGACTGGAGCAGAAAAACATATTTTAGGGTCATTCTGATGATGTATAGGGGACTAACAAAGACACATCACCTCTTTCTATCTTTCTTAAATGGTTTCCTGATAATTGAGCAACCAGATCCTACAGTCAAGCCTTGGAATAGGAGAAAAGAGGTGTTATGATTGGAGTCTGAAGCAGAGGTAGAGAGATTAGTTTGGAAAACAGACTTTCCACTTATGTGCATTATCTCTCACAGTCTTATATCCCAAATCTAAATTCCCTGAGAATTTCTCCCAGTTTCCAGGGAGAGTTTAAGTGAGATTTTCTGAGATTTTCTGAGCCATTTCCCTGGCTCTCCTGTGGCTGAGCAAGCACTACTGCCTTGGAAGATGTGACATGCTTGTCTACTTTTGGACGGGCTCAGTAGAAATATCCAAAAGCTGCTGCTGAAAAATTGTACAGTTGGAAAGTTTAAACTTCCCATGATGATGCAGGGATGAATTAGTAGCCTGGAAGCTGCCAGCTGGATGTGGCCTAGTTTAGTTAATAGGCTTCTTTTAATAGGCTTCTACCTACTGAGAGCAGCCGAGAATCACAGAAGCTTAGAAGCAATTGATAATTGCCAAGTATTTGTGTTTAGGATTACTAAACAAAAAACATCACAGCAGACAGCTTACCCATAAAAATAACAGATACAAAACTGGCATTAATAAACCCCATGGGACATGCCAAAGTAACAACTGTAACATAAGGACATAGCCTGTAAGTGACTAATGGAAATTAGCATTCTGATTCTGGGTTCTCTGAAAGTGATATACTTTACTTTTCTCTATTATTTTCTAGTTTACTGTGTGGTTGTTCCAAATGCTGGAGTTCCAGAAGTGTGATTGACATCCCTCTTAGGAGGGTTAGAGGAGAATGCAAGAAAGAACAATGCCAAAAAAAAAAAAAATCCAAATGAGGTTGGGTATAGACAGAAAGGATTTGAGACAGTAAAGAAAAAGAGTCAAATGACTGTAAGAAAAAAAAAGTAATTGAAATGCAACTAGATAAGGTAAAATACTTGCTGTACAAAAAATGCAGAATTAAATTATTATTATGCTTAATTGTACTGACAGCCAGATGTTGGCATTTTTATCAAGTCCTTACCAAGGACCAGCGATAGCTGGATGTTATTTGATAGGATGTAAGCTGTTCCGAGTAAGGCTATCTTTTGGAATTGACCAATGATGATTTTGTCAATGCCGTTGGTGTTCAAGTGGTGCTTTCTTTTGCCACAAGCATTCTACTTCTATCTGCAGATCTTTGTATTTTGTGACTTTCTCCAGTTTTTTCTCTTCTCTTCTGCTCTCTCCAGGTACTACCACGTCCACTCTTCAGTTTTAAAGATGATATGTTAATCTAATAAATCTAATAAATCAGCAGTTTGGTGTACCTACATCCTTTTTAAATGCACCTTTAAAAGAATAGTATGTGACTATTCATTGTTCTCCAGCTATGTATTTAAATTGAAGAAAACAGCACCCTTATATCATTAATCAACCATTTCCTGTTTACAAATCTCTTTTTAATTGTCTAAAGAGAAGATGAGGAAAATATGGTAATCCAGATGCTATATCCTTAAAAACATTTCCAGAGTAGCATAAGAATGGAAATCACATTATTCAAAACATATTCTCCCACCCCCCACCCCAAAAAAGCTAATTAGAATATCTGGAGAAAAACCCAATAGAATCAAATGTGAACTGAAGCATCTGCAGCTATCTTATTGATGCCAAAATAATGAAACATGCATTATGATGTCATGCTGTGAGCCCTGCTTTTTTTGTACTTGTGGCGTCACCTACCGTCCCTGTCCTACTGTCCCCATTTATTTGTATCCTTATTCTGTATACATAATCATTTCTTTAGTTATATCTATAATCTTATACATGTTTGACAAATAAATAAATTTTAAGAAGTGCATTAAGGTGGGATTTACATTGCAATATTGAAATGCATATTTTTTTTTCACTTGCTGTTACCCCCTTTGAATAATAAAGATGCAATAATGTTATCAAACGCATTGAAGATGTCTTCTCTGTGACTTGAGTAGCCACAGCCAGATGAAAAGCTAGCCTATATTACAAGGGTGAAATCCAGCAGGTTCTGGAGAAACGGTAGCGGAAATTTTGAGCAGTTTGGAGAACCAGCAAATACCACCTCTGTCTGGCCCCAGGGTGGAGTGGGAATGGAAATTTTACAATATTCTTCCCCTGTCACTCCCACCAAGCCACACCGTGCCCACCAAGCCACACCCACAGATCCGGTAGTAAAAAAAAAATGGATTTCACTACTGCTATATTACCTTTTAAACAGAACAAAACAAAACAAAACAAAAACCTGGAGCTATTACATAAGTTTGCTTTTTAAAAAATCATTAGAACTGTACCATGCTTTGGATTTGATTTCAAAAAGCTTCTTCAGAATTTACAGGCACATGGATTTAGCATCTCTCTGCAACTCTTTAAAGTTGCCGTGTCTTAAAACACCTCTATGGATCTCAGCACAAGAAGCATTGTATAGAAAAAAGACAAAGGCAAATGTATAGAACAGGCAAAGGCAAATTACTAACATACCAGTAAGTATTGGAATATCAACAAGGGGCATATAAAGTTAAAACAAGAGAGCAATTAATGGCAGAAGGATAGGGTTGTCAATGGTTTTCACAATTATAATTATCAGAAGTATTTCGAATGGATAAAAAGACTTATGGTAAGGAGCATAGTATGACAGAATATGAAGTGCAATCGTGTATGAATGATATACATATAATTGCTAAAATATATCAACTTTTATTGAAAATTGAAATGAAAGAAGAATAGGTTAAAGAAAGTATGATAATTCGGGCTAAGAATTTTTGTCGTAATAAACAAATAGATCAGTGGAAGAACATATAGCTGCAAGAATTGAAATTTACATTATGCTATGATCTTAAAAAGAATTTTTATAAAATGAGAGTATCGTGGTAGATGAAGCCAGAGAAATTATCTATAATATATAAAGGCATTTCAAATGTATGCTGGAAATTTGAGCAACATGAAGAGATATTTTATGTTTGGTGACATGTAAAAAAACTAAAAAAATATGGGCTCAAATCCGAACATTGATATAGAGGATTTAAAAGATTAAAATCCAATTGAAGTCAATATTCAGTTGAACCCACAACTATTCCTTTTAAGACTGATGGATAAACAGTCAGAAAAGAAGCCTGGAAGATTATTTCGACATATGATTATGTTGATTACTCTATACATCAAAATGGAAAGATTCTGCATTACCCACAATGGAGGGATGGTTGAAGAAATTGACAGAATTTGCTGAGATGGATAAACTGACTTCTTGATTAGAGAGAAAGAGATCATTACTGATATTTATAAATGACTAGAAACTCCTTTGGGATTTTTTGTGTAAGAAAGAAAATGATTTTGTGATTTACGGCTTTGATGATTAGAAATTATAGGCCATGGAAAGCAGGAATTGATGAAATCTTGGAGAAGTTTGGTTAGAATTGTATATATAAAATTAAGTAATTAAGTAATCAAGTAATAGTAGCAATTAAGAAATTTGCAGAGTTGATTTAGTTATGGTATATATGTACCGAATCCCAGTTATTAATTATTAGAGTTGCTTTTCATGATAAGGATACAGAGGTGAGGTCAATATGTTTACATATATGTTTGTGTGTGAGTGTGTATGTGTATCTCTGTTTCATTGTGTATGTGTGTGTGTGCGTGCATGTGTATTTTCTGTTTTTTTATTTTCCTTTTTCTGTTTTTTTTCTTTTTCACATTTATTATCCTTTTTCTTTTTTCAAGGTATTTCTTATCTGCATAAAATCTTTTATATATATGTAAGTCTTTGGTTATTCGGGTCTTCTCCCGCGTAGAATTGGAAGTATTTTGGTAACGTTTCGACAAAGTCTCATTCGTCATCTTCAGGCTGGTGTTCTCGGCTTCGTGCTTCCAAGCACGAAGCCGAGAACACCAGCCTGAAGATGACGAATGAGACTTCGTCGAAACGTCACCAAGATATTTCCAATTCTACGCGGGAGAAGACCCGAATAACCAAAGACCTACATACAAACACCCTCGAAAACCTCAGAAAACACACACACACACAGACACACAGACACACACACACACAGAGACACACAGACACACACACACACACACACACACATATATATATATAATTGCCATATCTTTTCCCAGCATCACATGGCATGTGCAGAGGCAGCCATGTGATGCTAGGGAAACAGGCAGGTAGAGACAGGTGTTTTTCTTACACTCATGTTGAATCTGAAGCAATGCACAATCTATCATTTATCTCATATTTTGATGCAAAGCTTACACTTTCTTTATCAGCATTGGTAATCTAGTGATAAGGAGAGAAGACCTGGAAATACACATTGCAAGATAGAGGTTAGACAAGTCAATGGTATAAAGTAAAAAGTGCAAATGAATTTCACCTATAACAGGCCTTCTCCAACTTCAAATTTCTACATCTCCATTGTTTAAAGTAGTAATTATGAAACTTGTGGAGCTAATTTAGTTAGCTACGTATGAAGCTCCATTAATTAATTATTAGAGCTGCTTCTCATGAAAAGCATACAGAGGTGAAGTCAATAACTGTTCATGTGCGGAAGTAATTACATTAATGTTGTTACTGTCAATTGATGAACATAAAAATCTGAACTTTATAAGCAGGTGAAGGTGACAGATAGTCTAGAAAATATGCAGAACAGCACTTACACAGCAACAGAGAACACTAAGATATCTAGTAATCTTTAAATCTATCAAAGACTATATCAACTTCCATGAAACTTATGCAATATAAAATCTATTAGTGTTTCAAGTGCCTTTGTTTCGTTATTGTTGTTGTAGTAGTCTAGTATAAGGTAAAGGTTCCCCTTGCATATATGTACTAGTCTTTCCCGACTCTAGGGGGTGGTGTTCATCTCTGTTTCAAAGCCGAAGAGCCAGCGCTGTCCGAAGTCTTCTCCGTGGTCATGCGGATAGCATGACTAAATGCCAAAGGCACACGGAACGCTGTTACCTTCCTAACGAAGGTGGTCCCTATTTTTCTACTTGCATTTTTTAATGTGCTTTCGAACTGCTAGGTTAGCAGAAGCTGGGACAAGTAACAGGAGCTCACCCCATTATGCGGCATAAGGGATTCGAACCGCTGAACTGCTGTCCTTTCAATCGACAAGCTCAGCATCTTAGCCACTGAGTCACCATGCCTTGAGTCTAGCATAGCTATACATCTAGAAAAGAAAGGCAGAGGAGAAAGAGGGCAAATATTTATTTATTTCCTTTATTATTTTTACAAATCATTCAAGGCAGCAAACATATCCACAACAGCCTCTTCCTCTTGTTTTTCCCACAACAAGCCTGTGAGGTGAGTTGGGCTGAGTGAGAGTGACTGACCCATGTGATTTTGGCTGGTTTTCATGGCCAAGGCAGGACTTGGACTCAAGGTGTCTTGCTTTCTAGCCAGGTGCCTTAACCACTAGTCAAAATTTGCTCTAGTTTGTTATTGGTTCGATTTATATGCCACCCTTCTCTGGAGACTCAGGACGGCTTACAATGTGTTAAGCAATAGCCTTCATACTTGTGTATATACCTGCTTAGTAGGGATTTCGCCCCCCCCCCCAAGCAGTGTTCTTTTTTATACAAAGTCAGTTTATTTCCCCCACAATCCGGATCTTCATTTTATCTACCTCGAAAGGATGGAAGGCTGAGTCAACCTTGAGCCTGGTGAGATTTGAACTTGCAGTAATTGCAGGCAGATGGCAGCTAAGTGCTACTTTAACAGCACTTTAGTCCGCTGGACCACCAAGGCTCCTATATAGTGATGACAATAACAAAAACAGTTTCTATTCTTTCTGAATCAGGTATTTCTCCCCCCCACCCCCAGAAAATCCCTGTGGTATATTAATGTTGATTTTAAAAGAAAAGATGGAAATTGTGGTACACACAATGCTTCTGCAGACCCATTCAAGCTCCTCCATATGTATTAAAATGATTAGCAGGGGGGAAAAAACCCTGCATGTAAAGCAAACAAACCTAAGTCAGTGGGGACATTGCTTGAGAGTAATTCACTTAAGTTGCTCAGTTTTTATTCATGTGAAACAATATAGTATGGGAGGGGAAGGAAATGAGAAGATGCCGTTTGCATCCATAACCTTATCAAGTTGAAATAGTTTGAAAAGCAACTTGGCATCATCTCAGAATTTCTCTTAGCCAATGAAATGTTGCAATAGGTCTGCAGTTAAGCTTTTGTCATTTGGAGGGAGATTTCCTTTTCCTCTAATAACATAAGTACAACTACATTATTCTATGGAGCACTATAACTTAGAAACCCAAGTGAGTCATACATTTTCCCCATATCTATTGTTCTTCTGGGTTAGTCATAACAATTATTTTCTGTATATCAGAAACTTTAAAAAGTTATCTAGAAAGGGGAAGTCAAAGCAAACAGATTTGCTATGGGTTTTTTTTTAAAAAAAAGTTTTTAGGATATTTCATCAATCTTAACTAAAATGTTGCCACGGTGGAAATAACACACAAAACATAATGCCAAATATGTCTTATACCAGGGCCAGAGGTCTGGGACAGGACTTGATGACAGAAAAATTTCAAAGATACTAACCATCTTTCTAATAATAATTTTGTCAGCTAAGTAAGACTGAATGCACCCAGTTAAAACCCTGTTCAAGGGGACTACCATGTTTCCCCCAAAATAAGACCAGGTCTTATTAATTTTTGCTCCAAAAGACACATTAGGTCTTATTTTCTAGTTAGGTCTTATTTTGGGGGAAATACGGTACTAAATGTGTCCGTCTGGCTGACGATCTGAACTGGAGCTTATTTTTGGGGTAGAGCTTATATTACGAGCATCCTAAAAAATCATGCTTATTTTCCGTCTGGATCTTATTTTTGGGGAAATAGGGTAGAACTTGATTCTTCCAGCATTCTGTACAATGTTCTTGGAAGTTGCTTAGAGATTTGAAGGCAACTGAACAAAATGTTTGAATAGTTAAAATCAAGAGCATTTCAGTAGAATTTATGTTAGTTTAAATGAAGAGTTGTTTATTCATTTATCTGCAGCTAAAGATTTGGGTACTTTCCAGCTATGTAGAGGGAAATTTTCTCATCCTATTAACTGTTAGGTGATGAGTACTTTCATCAGGCTATCTGTGATTGAAAACATTTCTGCTGTGAAAGCACTTTGCACATATGGTGGAAGCAAAGAAAAGGGTCTCTCATCCTCTGTTCAACAGCCCTTTAAAACCATCATACTTGACATTCATGCCTGCTCCTTATTCTTGAATTATTTATATTTTTATTTATCCATTCTAACTCCTGAAGTAGATCTGGGGAATGTCAATCATTCAAAAGACATGAGAAATAGTTTAAGTACTATCAAGCTGATTGCAATGCTCAAAGGCTCTGCTATAGTTCTATCAGAGAAGCAATGGAATGCCTGCTCATGCCAAAGATCCTATCTTGTAAAGTAGAGTAGGGAACACATGTCCCATTAGTTCTAGCTAAACTACTTTTCTTAATATTCTTCCATGGGCCATTGTTGAAGGAGGTAGACTGGCCAGTGCAGCAAACACTGGAACTATAATGTCTAAACATGTCTGCCTATAAGAGTTTTAGCACCTTGGTGGAGGTGTGAAAGAAGCAATTGTGTAGCATTAAAAGAAAAATCTCACTTTGGGGTTAGAAAATCCAATGGAATAGTAATGTTATTGTGTATTGTCTACAAGAAGAAAAAAAATGTTTAACAAAGGGAAGGAAGGAAAAGTAATGTTGCCCAAATCTAATTGAAAGCATATTGCTATCATATAGTTGTCTCATCAGGTGTCCACAGGAAACACAAGAAATTTGGACTTCCTTTATGGCAAGCAATTCTGCACATTTGTGGGCTTCTCCCCTCCTTTTACAAAGGTATTTGTCTAAATGAACTGTGTCTGATGTTGTACTGGTTTGCATCAAGCTATGATATGTCACATCTGCTACGCACAGTAGTTTATGTACTGAAAAAAACGATGAGGTGAAATAGAGGTCAGAGGGATACTGTAAATGTTATTCCTGCTGTGTATGGGGGTTTCTTGCTGATATGCATGCATTTAGGGGGGACTTTATTGTGGATTCACATGATGAACTTGAGCGTGAGAAGTGCTGAGCCATCCCAGCTGTCACAATCAGCTTCTAGGATGAAGGCCCCAAATGTCAGAGGATACAAAGGAGCCAAAAACTAACTATTCCTTGCTTGGACAATCTTCTCAACTCTTATTTTAATGAGCTACAAACTCTCAAAGCCCAAATGCTAACTTGGACAATGTGGAAGTGTATGCTGCTTCTACGTTTTGTAGCTTGAATCCATCTACAAGTGTAATTATTGATTTCATCTCCTGTTCTGACTGGAATATGCTACATGGAGGAGGGGAAATTCACACCTGCGACATCAGAATAAAAATAAAATGTAATACACCTTACTAGCCCCGCTCTTGTGGGGGGGAAAAGGAAAGTTGTTTTTTTTTAATTGATTAATGTTCTTTCTCTAGTCATGTTTCATTTATAGATGCCCTGGTACAAATCCCGAGAAACTGAATAGTATAAATGGCAGAAAAATTGCCTCCATAAACTCCTTATGTCAATCATTCTGTTTTATTCATTTTAGGCAAATAAACATCTCTCCCATCTGTCTAACAGTATGCAGACTAATGATACAAAAATCCACAAGATTTGGAACATTGAGTATGATAACCAAAAAGATATATAAAAATAAATAGCAATAAAAATAATTTGATAGCAGGAACTGAAAGGTTCAGTGAGTTTTGCATGTTCAGCTATACTACAAAATCATGATATTCTCAGTTACTATTGCCCACTCTTTATTAGGACTACTCTAATATTTGAAGGACTACTGTAGGGAACAGGAGATTGATTTATTCTCCATAGCACATAAGGGTAAGACAAGAAGCAATGGGTGGAAGCTTGTCAGAGGGAGATTCAACCTAAGAATAAGGAGGAATTTCCGGATATTGAAAATGATTAACCAGCGGAATTGCTTTCCTCCTGGAGTTGTGGTTGCTCCAGGGGTGGGTTCTACTTACCTTTACTACCAGTTTGCATCGTGCCCATGCTTGCTTCGCTCACACACACACACACACACACACACACACACACACACACACACTTCTGCGCATGAGCAGAAGCTTCTGCACAGCATAGATCACTTATGATGACATCCTGCTTAGTGGGTGGAGACTCCTGCTGGTTTTACTACCAGTTCTTGCAAACTGGTCCACCATTGGGTTGCTCCATTGCTTGACGTTTTGAAGAAATCCATTTGTCCAAGGTGACAAGACTTCTGTGTTGGACAGGAAGTAGACTTGAAAAACTTCAAGATCCCTTCAAAGCCAAGGAAGGGAAGGGAAGGGAAGGGAGGAAGGAAAGAAGGAAGGAAGGAAGGAAGGAAGGAAGGAAGGAAGGAAGGAAGGAAGGAAGGAAGGACACTTGTGGGATTTTTTTAGTAATGTTTCCTGCTGTAATTGATTTCAACTCAGCTCTTGAAGCCAGCATGAATTTTTCAAGAAACACTCCTGCCACTTGAATCTTATCTTTAGCTACTTGAATTAATAGAATGTGGCTTATTGGGACTAAAAGTCTTAATAAATAATTGGCTGTAAAGAACTTCAGGCAATTAAAGGTGCTTTAGAAGTGCAAGTACTTTTATTACTTTCTGTCAGATTTTAAAATAGTATCCTGAAAAGCTTCATACCCCTCCTGCTTCTTAGTTTCATCCAAAGGGACTCTCTGGTTACTTAATGTCCAGTAGCTTCAAAAACACATTTATATCTAAGATGGTAATTTTTTCTCTTTTAGTTTTTGAGCTGTTAGCAATTCTCTAGCACATGAGGTAGCAACTGAAACTGCCTATCATATATTTTTCTGTTGTATAGGAGATATGGAATTTCTTAATATAGACAGTATGTTTTCAAGTAAGAGATATGGTTTTGGTGTCAGAAGAAAATTGTTCCACTTGATTGAACAATTTGAGTAAACAATTATTTCTAGACAAGATGTTTATAATCTATCTGCCTCATTTGTACGTTTTTATTGGGGCGGGATAATGGTAATATCCAAACATTTTCCGTATATAAAATTCCTATCATTTTCTCCAGTTATTGCTCTATACAGTATGATCTTGTTTAGTAGAATGGCACTTAAAAATCCCTTTAGGAGCAAAGGGATTTAAGAAATAAGAATTTCTTATAAAATAAGAGAGGTGGAAGGAACCTTTCAACGTCTTCTCGTTCAACCCCCTGCTTAACCCCTATATCATTCCATACAAATGGCTGTCCAATTCTTTCTTTAAAACCTCCAGTGATGGAGAATACACAACTTCTGGTTAATTGTTCTCATCAGGAAATTTCTTCTGAGTTCTGGGTTGGATCTCTCCTTGATTAGTTTTCATCCATTGCTTCTTGTCCTGCCTTCAGGTGCTTTGTAGAATATGTTAATCCCCTCTTCTCTGTGACAGACTCTCAAATATAAGAAGACTGCTATCATGTCACACCTAGTCCTTCTCGTAGTGTAGACATACCCAGTTCCTGAAACCTTTATCATATATTTTAGCCTCCAATCCCCTAATCATCTTTATTGCTGTTTACACTTTTTCCTAGAATCTCAACATTTTTCATATCGTGGTGACCAAAATTAGATGAAGTATTCCAAGTGTGGTCTCACCAAAGCAGTATAAATAATAATAATGTAGCCTTGATACTTTCTCTCTATGAATGCAGCCTAGGACTGCATTGGCTTTATGGCAGTTGCAGACATTTTGGTTCATATTTAAGTGGTTCTTCACTGGGACTCCTTGATCCTTTTCATAGTTACTACTGTTGAGCCAGGTTCCCACCTATCCTATCCCATACCTTTATATTTGTTTTTTCTTGCCTAAGTGTAAATCCTTACTTTTCTCACCACTGAATTGCATTTTGTGTTTTGCCCCAGCTATGGGACGCAGCACACACAAAGTCCATACAAACCTTAGTTTACTAATTAAGGACTACTAATGAGCTTTCTTAGTAGTTGTTCGAACACAAGAACTGTTTAAATCAGTCTTTTCTGAACAAGGACTGTTAATTTAACTCCATTAACAGCTGACAAGAATCCAAAGAATAATAACTCAATTCTGAGGCACAGTATTTCAGATAATCGGAATCTTACTGTGGTTGGCAGAATTCCCACAAGCAATTTGCAGGAAAACTGACAAGAGAGAAACAAGAGCTGACCACACGTTTCTGGAATCAAGACGCCAAGGAATATGAACGAAGTTGTTTCCTGCAAATTGCATCAATCATCGTCCTTCCTTAAATAAGCTAGGGGAGTGGCCGATTAGCCCCAAGCCTTACTCTCCAGGAGACCTGAGGAGCCACTCCTGCCTTTTGGCAGTTCTGCGCGCTCGTGCATTAAGAAGAGGCTCCTCTTCTTCTTCCTCTTCACTTATGGGAGCTTCTGGAGGTTCTGAAGGCCCTGGCTGAATCCCCACCTCTGGCACCACACCTTCTCCAGCCTCCTCATTGTCTGACTCAAGTGCCAACTGCACAGGCTGCTGGCGCAGCACTACACCAGCCTCCTTGCTGTCAGAATCAGCTACTAACTGCACAGGCCACCGAAGTTTGTCACATTCCCTCTGGGAATTGTCCCTCTTGAGCCTAAAGTGTTGACTATTTCCCTCCCCCCACCCAAGCTTGGTGTCATTTGCAGATTTGATGAGTTCCCCTTCCATCCCCTCATTTGAATTGTTTATGAAGATGTTGAAGAGTATTGGTCCTAAGACAGAACCTTGGAGTACCCCACTGCATGCTTCCCTCAGTGTAGATATAGTTTCATTGAGAACTACACATTGAGTGTAGTTGGTCAGCCTATTACTAGTCCATCTAGTGGTGATGCTGTCTATCCCACATTTTTATATTTTACCAAGAAGTAGGTTGTGGTTTACTTTTTTAAATGCCTTACTGAAGTCCAAACACACTTGGTTGACAAAATTTTGTTGATCTGCTAATTTAGTCACTTTGTCAAAGAATGCAATAAGCTTTCTCTGGCACTATCTGTTTTGACAAAGCCATATTGGCTTCTAGTAATAACTTTGCTTGTTTCTAGGTATTTGCAGATCCATTACTTGATTATCTTTTCCAAGATCTTCCCAGGTTTTAATGTCAGGTTGATTGGTCTGTAGATTCCTGGATCCATTTTTTTGAAGATGAAAACTGCATCAGCTTTCTTTCACTTCTCTGGTAGTTCCCCAGTGTCCAGGATAGTGATGAAATTCAGCCGGTTCTATCCAGCTCGGGTGAACTGGTAGAGGCAGCTGCAGGAGGGTCCACCTACCCGTGCAGACATCATATTGCTCTTTTGTGACATTTTAAGCCTCTGCGCATGCGCAGAAGGCTTTGCGCATGTGCAGATGACGGGACACACGAGCAGAGCGAGTACATACATGGCGTGTACACATTGGCAAACCGGTAGGGAAGGTAAGTGAATTTCATCCCTGGTCCAGGATCTTTGAAAGATATGGTTCAGTAGCTCTGAGGCCACATCTGCCAGCTCCTTCAGAAGTGTGGGATGGTTCCATCTATTCCCGGAATTTAAAACTCGTCTAGAGTAAGTAGATGCTGTCTTACTATTTTCTTGCCTATTTTGGCTTGTATTCATAATCTGTCTTTTATGATACTGATTGTGATAGGTTGGATTGTTTTTTCTTTTTGTGTAAAAACAACTATAAAGAATGAATTAAGTAGTTCTGTGTTTTCCCTTCTGCCTGTCACCTCCCTGACATCTTCTCCTATTAGCGGACTGATCATTTCCTTGACTTTTTTTTTTACATGTTGAAAGAAAGTTGTTTTTATTATTTTTGATATCAATTGATTCTGAGTGTTAGCTTTCCTAACACATCTTTGAGTATATGCTAGAATTCTCCCTTAGTTATGTGTCCCTCTTTTCATTTTTTTATATTTGTCTTTTTTTTTTTTTGTCTTTCAGTTTATCAGAGAGTTCTTTATGCAACCATACATAATACATTTATAACAGAATTGCCCCTGGCTCATTCCATCATCTGAACAGGATTTACTTTCTAATAAAGAGAGATAGTCCTGAGAGAAAATCAGGTATTATAAACTAGCCACAAATTGTAGCTAAATAAGAATGACATGTTTACATAAAATCTTTCTTAGAATATGGTTCCACTCTTTAATCCCATCTCTATCATCTGTGACTTCTTTTATCCTCTCAATTTTCTTCTCACAACTCTATTAGCATTCAAATGAACTCTACATCCTTGTTTCGACTGACCATTCTTCTGGTATCTGCTAACAATTACTTCCGGGCTAAGAAAGAACAGATTTAACAGGTTAGGGTCACTAGGAAATTTTGTCCATTTCCTAATGATACTAGAGGGAGATCCTAGAGAACTGCTTAATGGCTTGATGTGAGAATAATTCCCTTTTCTATAAAATGCATTAGATATAAAATAAGTAATAAAGCCAGAGAGTGGAATCCTACAGAAAAAGGAAACCTAGAAGTACATTGGATAAAAGTCCAGACTCCAGTTACTTGGAAATATATATAGTCATTTTCATTCCAAGATATTAAGTTACTATACCTTCCTTTTGGATAGGGGTTTCAAACTCATAGCTCACGGGCCAGATGCATCACATGCTGGCCATGCCTACCCCCCATTTAGTGAAGAGAAAAAAGCCACAATACATCACATGATGACAACATGACACCGTGAGTTTGACACCCCTGTCCTAGGATCACTGAAGTCAGAACGGTGGTTAAAGATTTTTTGCAGTTTAAGGTAGAAGGAATTTGTTTATGGAATGAATACAAAATGGTTTCAAGTAAGCTGTAATTAGAAGTTACACGAAATCAACAATGTAGAGCTGATTAAAGTTTTTTCCTGTACTTAAAATTGAGGAGATATGATGGTCAAGGAAAAGAGAGAAAAAAAGAAGAACACAAAGGAAATAACTATTTACTTACAATTACTGCTTTTTATTGTGATTGTCTTGGATAATAACAGTTCTAGTAGTACAATGAAAAAGATCTAAAACAAGATAACTGATATATATTAATCCCATTATTTCTAACATATGTTATTAAATTATTTGAATAAATGCAGAGGGAAAGAATACATTCCAAAAGTGTTGGGATTTAGACTACTTACAAAAGTCATAATTTTTAAAAAATCATCCTTTTAGACTATTTAGATTTCATTTTCTTGATTTATGCTATTTTTTATAATATGCTGGCTAATTTATTAACACAGAAATTGTTCATTAATGAATACAGCCTTGCTTTTTTTTTTCATTTTCATCTTTATGATTTAATTGTTTCAGTTTATTTGACAATATATATCAAATAATAGAAAGAGTTCTAAGAAATCACACCCAGTCTTCTTATTTTATTGAACAAAATCCTGGACAAAAATTTTTATAGTAAGCTATAAAGCACTGGAAAGAATCACACACACCTAAGTCAATACAAGAGAGGTTCAAAATTTTGGAAAGCAGAAGTGTCTCTATTGCCACCTGCTGGGGTTTGTTGATTCATGAGCAGGACAATTTGATTCCTTTCCAAATACAAAGTTGGAAGTGCTATTGCTGTCTGGAATGTCACTTGTATAAACAAGCAGGCAAATGATCTATTTCTCAGATTGGGCTGGGACTATATCAGAATTAGGAACATCAGCTTTTGGTGTTAATTTATAGTGGTAATCTCTTGCAAATATTTAAAACATATGTTGGCTCACACAGCTGAGAATTTCTTGTCTCAACTAACTTTTCAAGCGGAATGTTTTTTCTCTTAACTAATCAATCATGCTTTCCCTTTAGGTTTAAGTGAATTTATTTTGGTCCAGTATTATTAGTAGCGTGCCCCTTGAAAGGTCACAGAGAATGCTGGAGTGTGCTGAATGAAAAGGGTTCTATTTTCCATTCTTCTGTTTTGTAATGTTTTCTACTGTCTTAATAGCATGCTTAGGATTACCACCTCAGATATAACTCTAAACTAAATAAGATTGATGCAGGTATGAGAAGATATAGATACAGGGCTTTAGGAAACTGTGTCTGATGGGTTTACCCCAGTGGTGGGATTAACATGAGTAACTGTGCGTAGGGTATTCCGGTCCAAATAGGGGCACAACTGGCGCACCAGGCAAACCTGGGCAAAAGCTCCCCTGGTCATGATTGTTATATGGTCTTCTAAACTTCTAAACTCAACTGTGAATTCAGGAGGACACCCAAGTTGCGCGCCCTGTCTACAGGGGGGAAGCCCCTTTAGCCAAAGATGGAACTTCACGATCGGACCGGGATGCTGGTACCCATAGGCACTCGGTCTTGGCAGGGTTGAGTCGAAGCCTGTTCCTCCCCATCCAGACCTGCACTGCTTCCAGGTACCGGGACATCACGTTGAGGGCATCACTGGGCTGATTCAGGGTGGATATTAAAAGCTGGGTATCATCAGCATAGTGATGATACTGACCCTGAAACCATGGATGATCTCTCCCAGCGGCTTCATATAAATGTTGAACAGTAGAGGCTAGAGGACCGACCCCTGGGGTATCCCACAAGTGAGGGGCCTCATGACCGACCTCTGCCCCCTGTCAACACCGCTTGCATATGAGGTAAGAGGAGAACCATTGCAAAACAGTGCCTCCCACTCCCAACCCCAGCAGGGTACCATGGTCGATGGTATCGAAATCCACTGAAAGATCTAATAGGACCAGAACAGAGGAATAACCCCTGTCCCGAGCCCTCCAGCGATCACCCACCAGCATGATAATGTTGTCTCTGTGCTGTATCTGGGCCTGAAACCCAATTGGTACGGATCTAAGTACTCCACTTCATCCAAGGCCACTGGGAGCTGATGTGCCACGATGCTCTCAACAACCTTCGCAAAAAAGCAAAGGTTGGAGACCGGATGGAAGTTACCCCAAACACTTGGATCCAAGGCAGTTTTCTTGATGAGGGGCCTAACCACCACCTCCTTCAAGGCAGCAGGAAAGCTTCCCTCACCCAAGGAAGCCGTTATCACATGCTAAAAGAGCAATCAGTTTGGGATTAAATTCCAAATGAAATTGGAACCGGTAGTAACAAATTTTACATTTCACCCCTGTATAGATGTACTTTCATGAACCATTGAAAGGAGGAAATGGCTCACATGCTTTGCCCAAGAGATAGGCAACAGGCTTTTAAGGAGCTGCCACAAAGAACGTGGGGGCAATGTATTTTCCAAAGCAGCAAAAAGCAAAAACAAGGAGCAATGGATGGAAACTGAACAAAGAGAGAAGCAACCTAAAACTAAGGAGAAATTTCCTGACAGTGAGAACAATTAACCAATGGAACTGCTTGCCTTCAGAAGTTCTGGGCGCTCCAATGCTGGAAGTTTTCAAGAAGAGACTGGACAGCCATTTGTCTGAAATGGTATAGGGTCCCCTTCAAGGTTCCTTCTAAGTATTATTCTGACACCTTTCCCAGGCCCTCCACTTAGATTTGGCATCCTCAGTTTTCCTGCCTGAACAGGGGGTTGGACTAGAACAGAGGTCTTCAAACTTGGCAGCTTTAAGACTTGTGGACTTCAACTCCCAGAATTCTCCAGCCAGCTGGCTGGAGAATTCTGGGAGTTGAAGTCCACAAGTCTTAAAGCTGCCAAGTTTGAAGACCTCTGTTCTAGAAGATCTCCAAAATCCCTTTAAGCTGTGTTATTCTGTTATTTCTAAGCTAAATAGCTAAAACCAGTGGTGGGTTGCTACCAGTTCTCCCCAATTCGGGAAGATTGAGTGCCAAGCACGTGCATGAAGTGAACTAATGATAATACCATTAGAACCCACCATTGGCTAAGACACTCATTGGGACCCTATCTCTTTTGCTCCCTCTGGACTAATGAGTTAAAGAGCTGCCTCTAGACATTCCTTTTAATAAGATTTTTAGAAACCTGAAGTTCAAAGTTCTTCATGTCTCCTTACATGAGCTTGGCTTGGGGCGGTGGTGGTAATGTGACTGGGTGGGCGAGGCCAACTTTTTTAGAAAAACTTTTCAAAGCATTTTTTCTAATGCTTTGAAAAGCCTCTGCCGCTCAGGAAACTCAGCTGGGATTGTCAGAGAGGCTTTTTTAAAAAATACCACTCTGCCAATCAGGCAACTCAACTGGGATCCTCGCAGACTTTTCAAAGCATTTTTTTTAACCACCTCTTTGACCAAGAGGTGGCAGAAAAAACTGCTTTGAAAAGCCTCTGACTATCCCTGCTGAGCCGCACGATCATCAGAGGCTTTTTTTTTTTACTTTTAAAAGCATTTTTTCATCAGAAGAGGTTGTAGAAAAAATGCTTTTAAAAGTAAAAAAAAAAAAAGCCTCTGATGATCCTGCGGCTCAGCTGGGCATGGTGTGGGGGGGGGAGGGCGCAGGGATTTTTGCTACTGATTCTTCAAACCACCCACTGCCATCGCTACCGGATCAGGCGATCTAGTCCGAACCGGGAGCATTTCACCCCTGTATCTATAGTATATAGATGCAGATAATAAAGTCAAAAAAAGTGAACAACATTTTACAGAACTATAGATAGGTTGAGGCCGGGGGTGACAAGGAGTGGCTGGGAGGGGAGGCATTGGGAAAAGCACCCCTTGACATGATTGATGTCGAGTTGGCCACACCCACCTAGTCACATGACCACCTGGCCACGCCCACCTAATCACATAACCACCAAGCCACATCCACCAAGACATGCCCATAGAACTGGTTGTTAAAAAATTTGAATCCCACCACTGGTTTATCCGTTCACTTTAAGTAGTAACAATAAGTGGAAACTTCATGATGGGGAGAGGGCAATTTTAGACCACTTTTACATTGATCTGTTGATTTTCCTCTGTTGGAAGCCTCCATGCCAAAGAATAAGCATTTATAAATCCAAGATACAGAAAAAGATATTTGAATGGGTAGTTACAGAGAGCAGTTTAACTAAATGGGAGAGAGTTCACAATGCTTTTCAACAACATATTTTCATTGACAGAACTATAAATACAAGCAGTTGCTTGTGATAATCAAAATAAAAACAAATTAACCCATTAAAATACAATTCATAAAGATACAAAACACACAAGTAATTATTAGCACGAGCAAAAAATAACTATCATATCATTGAAGTATCAGGATCATTTAAATAGTAGAAAAAGGGGGGAAAAGATTAAGAAGAGCCTGGATAGCTCAGCAGACTAAAAGCATTGTGATGACACCAGCTGTCTGCAATTACTGTACGTTCGAATCTCACCAGGCTCAAGGTTGACTCAGCCTTCCATCCTTTCTAAGGTATGTAAATTGAGGACCCAGTTTGTGGGGGCAATAAGATGACTTTGTATAAAAAAATATAAAAAAGTATGAAGGCTATTGCTTAACGCATTGTAAGCCGCCCCAAGTCTCCTAAGAAGGGCGGTATATAAATCAAATTTAAAAAAAAAAAAGCGAGGCTCAAGACTCCAGTCTCTTTGTTTGATCTTACTATGGTATTAAATCAACATAAGACTTGAAAATAAGAGTGCAACCCATTTTTTGGAAGATCTGAAAGGTAGCCTGTATATCTTATATCAATTAATAGGAATACATTATGTTTCTTTTACCTTGGAATTTTCAGCTTAAGTATCATTGGCTCAAAATCCTAAGTGGCAATAACTTCAAACTTGTTTGATATCACATAAGCCAGCAACACTAAGTTATATTGACTGATAAGAAAGGAAGCCTCTGTGAATTCTTACCTTCTTTTACTGTATATGTTAGCAATTTGGAAATATAGAGGGATTTATAGTAGAGATGGATGTGGTTTGCTCTGATTGCAATGCTAAAAAATATTTTCTTTATACAATTTCTTCAAACTCTTGTTGCATCTATTTTTCCAGTCCAAATTGACAAAACAATAATCAGTTGATCAACCAAGAGTTGATCTGAGTGCAGCATAGCCATTGGAGCATGGCATCTTCTTAAGATAATATTAGATTTGTTTTCTCTCTTCCTTAAAGGTGGCGCTTAAAACTCACTCTTTTTGCTACTAAAATTGAAATGTGAATGTTGGCAATTGCATTTGCTTTATGCCTCTCTCCTGCAACTGCACTGCACTTAGACTATAAACTTCTCAGGAAAGGAACACATGCCATTAGCTTGGGCTGCTGTTCTGAATGCTATATAAGTATCCAGTGTGCAATTTAACCTTGGAGATATTGAGTTCTTGCCATTGCCAGCAAAGCAATAACATAAGGTTAATTGGTGTTAACAAAAGGCTTTTCTTTCTACAATTGCTTCCCAGAATTATTTCTCCAAATATTGTGAACTCTAGATTCCCTAATGAATTTTGGATACTTCTTAAATATAATGATAATTTAAGCCCTATAGCAAGACGTTTGGAAAGTATATTAGTAAATGTTTGCAGATTTTGGCCTCAAGTGTTCTGAATGCAAAGATAGAAATTTCAGAAACTTTAAATGTAGCAATTAGCAAATGGGCATAAAATCTTCTAGATGATTAAATGCTTACAAAAAAGGAATGCAAAGGACACTCTATGACATGCACTATTTACACATTTACATCAGTGGTGGGATTCAAGTAATTTAACAACCGGTTCTCTGCCCTAATGATTTCTTCCAACAACCAGTTCACCAAACTGCTCAGAAAGTTAACAATCGGTTCTCCCGAAGTGGTGTGAGCTGGCTGAATCCCACCACTGAAGTACATTAGTGTCAATTTCTGTTGCAATGTGTAAATGCAATGAATCTTCACCCTTTTTACTGGCTAAGCTTTTGTCACATGCTGTGTGTATGTGTGTGTGTGCATGCAGAAATGAAAGAAATAATAGATAGAGATTACTTGCCTTTAGTCAATTCTAAACTACTGCCCCTTTAAAAGAAATTGTCCCAGGGTAACATTTCCAATAGTGTATAGATTGAAAGTTTCCTCTGTCCAGTCGTGACCAACTTAAGGGGGCGATGTTCATTGCCAATTCTTAGCTGAGGGAGCCTGCATTATCTGAGAGACATTTCCATCATCTTGTGGTCAGCATGAAAATACAGGACAGAGTAACCTTCCTGTTGAAGTGGAATCTATGAAACTACTCACATTTGTATGCATTTGAATTGCTAGAAGGGCAGGAGCTGGGGCAAATAATGGGAACGCAAACCAGGGATGCGGCACGTGGGTGTCAAATATGGGCAATCATTTTTCCAGCTGACAAGCATAGCATCTTAACCGTTAGGCCATCACGCCACCCCATGTATATGTTATGTCTTTAGGATTTTTTTCTTTTCTTTTTATGTCCCTGTAATTCCTTGCATCAGGATGATGTCGGGGTGACTGAATGGAGCTGAGCATTTACTGGCCAGATGCTTTTCCTAATGCCTATGTGGAGTTCACTGCAGGCAATTACTCATTGCGCTGAGAGAGAGAAATATTTGCCACTACCTCGGATTGAACTCACAGCCTCTAAGACTACAGGTCCATTTTTAGGCCACCCCACTGCCCTCATTAAGTCCTTAGTTATTGCATTTAAAATCTTTCTTAAAATTATATTTTAAAATTTTGTGCCAGAACATTAATTCTTTATGCAATTTTTCTACATCATTGAACAGCATATTTATTATTTCTGAATTTAGTTGATTTAAACATGTTTATTTATATTGATATATCTCACTTAAGCATTTATTAACTGGCTTAAAAGCAAATTCATGTTTCCTTTTTTCTATATTGTACTGAATATGTTGAACATGTTAATGGAAACAATGAAGACTTATTTTATTTCTTTATTAATTTTTAAAAGTCTTAAACGATTTCTATTGAGAACCAAACATTACTGAATAAAATGAAATTCAGTTTTAATAATATGTCTAACAGGCAACCATCTCATTTGTGTTCTAGCATTTATAGCTTTTAATACCATTTCAGTGATTCTACTGAATGCCCAACAATGTTTGCATGATTTTCCTCCCAAACTCAGTTATCTGAATTGTTCCTGAGAGTCTCCTGAATCCCAGGAACATTTTGTTGATTAGAAGTTAATTACAATAATGAAAATGCCAAAATTTAATTACAGCAGAAGAAAGGATATAACTAAATTTACACAAACGTTGAGAAATTAACTTAACAAAATTTGCATTTAATTATTTTGTTCTTATTCATTCTTCTTAATAAGATTAATTAGTTTGAATCCCTGTTTAAATCTTGCAGTCCAATGTGACAAGTTAAACAAAGGGATAATCTGGTTGCAGTCCAATGTGGCAAGTTATACAAAGGGATGTTTCTCTTTATAATTGAACGTTTTGTGATATTTGTTTATCTCCACAGCTAGTGGCATAAGAGTTACCATATTTTTCGGAGTATAAGACGCACTTCCCTCCCTAAAAGAGGCTGAAAATTAGGGTGCATATTATACACCGAATGTAGCCCCAGCCACCCAGAGGCCCTCACGCTTTGGCCTCTGCCTTCCAGGAATTTGCCTCCTTGCAGCAAACAGCCTGTTTCAGTTTCAGCTTCAGCACAGCCTGATTAGCAGAAGCAGCTGATTGTCAGTTGGATCGGCCTCCTGACAATCAGGTGTTTCAGGCTGCAGGGATTGCATAGCAAAAGGACAGGGCTGACATCAACTTGACTTTCTTACTAGCATCACCCACCCTACCTAGATGCTGGTGGGAAGACAAATGGGAATTATTGTCTGCAAAGAAGTTTTTTGGGGTCCCTAGACAGCATTATGTGAATGCCAGGGTGCCTAAGATGTAATATCCAGGACTTCAGTCTATTAGTTTTAATGATCTCTAACTGCATGATTGCATAAAAAACATAAGATCTCTGCTTTCTCTTCTCAGTGATATTCATATGTGCTCATAGCCCTAAGAAAATTATTTCATGGCTTGAAATGGATGCCTTCGAATCATGGGATTTCATTTGGATTTACGCAAGGCAGAATTTTAGAAGAGGAACTGGCCTACTGACATTGAATCTGTTTTCTCCTTCATACAGATTAAAAGGTTTATTGAAATATCACTAATAGATCTAAAAAGTATTTTTCTCACATAATATGGAAATTGTGGACATTAGCCATTTTAAATAAACTTTTTTTCAGGTCCATGATCAAGATTGATGATTTTTATTTTTTAAAAAAATCTATCTATCTATCTATCTATCTATCTATCTATCTATCTATCTATCTATCTATCTATCTATCATCTATCTATTTATCTATGTATATGTATCATAAGTAGAAACATTGTTCTTGTTTTCATTAGAAGGCTAAGTGTGAAACATGATAGCTTGGCAATCAGAAACAGTTGGCTCTCAGCTAGCTTCCTGTTGCATGGAGACCTCCAGCACACTTCATTTGGAAACAGATGCTGGTGACAATTCTCTCAAAATTGTCCAATTTTGTTATAAATACCTACAATCAGCTGTAGGAATGAAGATGAAAACTGGAAAGATATTGTTCCTTATATTGCATTTTTATGGCATTATTTAACATCCAGGGTTGGATTTCAGCATGCATTTTCCAGTAAACGTTTTCCCTAAACAGATATATTCTGTGTTTTTAAAAAATTGATTAAATGGTGCTCGACTCAATCACAGTTTTTAATTTACAGTAGCACTCATGAGTTTTCAGCTGACTTGAAGACTAATTGCTGTACATATAACAGGTCCTTGGATGCTTCCCTTTTTTTAAAAAAAAATTGATTTATATGCCGCCCTTCTCCGAAGACTCAGGGCGGCTTACAATGCGTTAAGCAATAGCCTTCATACTTTTGTATATTTATACAAAGTCAGCTTATTGTCCCCACAAACTGGATCCTCAATTTACCTACCTTAGAAAGGATGGAAGGCTGAGTCAACCTTGAGCCTGGGGAAATTCGAACTAGCAATAATTGCAGACAGCTGGGTTTTAATTACAATGCTTAGTCTGCTGAGCTATCCAGGCTCCTTGATAATTAAATCCTTCATATTGGCCCTTTTGAAGTCATCCTAAGTGATACATCAAAGTCCTGGTGTGTTATCAGAATTTCCCTATTTGGAGCTCCAAATGAGCAGAATTCCGAAATCCAGGTTGGCTGATAAAGTACCCTTTTCTATTCACCACAATTCATCCAACTTCATACAGCTTTTAGATATTTTGCAATTTAATATTAATTGAGCAAATTTGTATTAATAATTTCCTTCAAAAGTACACACCATTGTTTCATGCACCTTTCCTAAGATCTCACTTACTACTGATTAAGGATGAAAAAAGAATAGTATGTTGGAGATTGAAGCTGGGCTTGCAAAGGAACAAGATTAACAATTCTTAGATTACTAGACATCATATGGTACACCATATGTGTTAACACAGTTAGTCTTTTCTTCATAATTAGGGTTAGAAATGCATTTTTGGACATGAAATCTAAGACATCTCAACCCACTCCAGGAAACATGATTCTAGACATATGGAATGCACTGTTAGAAACAATAATTCCTTAGTATTGTGATGTGACTGGTGCACAGCAGAGTGTGAATTTCTGGCCAAAACATTTTCCAGAATATGGAGAGACGAGAGCATGTATTCTCATTTTGATCTGGCAAGTTGGAAAGGAAAGAATTAGATTTGCATAATCAGATGCAAGGATGCTGATTTGCCTATTAAGCTTAGCACACTCATCTGAGACATCTAACCAATTGGTCAAATGACTCCCACATGAGACTTGTGTTTTATATCCAAACTTTCTTCTCATAGTCTTCATGAAATATGAAGTTATAAAGCAGTTGAAAATTAAAGAGTATGAAACATGTCTCAGTCTTCTCCAACCTGGCACTTTCCTGCTGTATTAGAAACTAAAATCCATATTGTGTTGCAATTGTGGGAGTTGCATTCACAATATATCTGGAGGGCTATCCTCTTCTCCCAAAGGGCTACATTATTTTCTCTTATTTTAAGCAGTGTCGGAAGATATCAGGTTCATGTTTTCATATTCGTATGCACAGTAAACCTGGTATAGACAAATTCTTTTAGGCTGATAAAGTCATTCAAAATTTCAAATGTGGTTGCTATCACAATTACTTGGCCACAAGGAGGGTCTTGTAGAATTTAAAAACAAGACAATTTTGCAATTCATTTTTTTCATCTGGCTTTCTTTTTGATCTTTTCAGAAAGACTGCTTTCTCCAATGAATAGAATAGAATAGAATTCTTTATTGACCAAGTGTGATTGGACACACAAGGAATTTGTCTTGGTGCATACGCTCTCGGAGTATATAAAAGAAAAGAAACATTAGTCAAGAATCATAAGGTACAATACTTAATGATAGTCATAGGGAAATAGTCAATATAAATCTTAAGGATACCAGCAACAAGGTCACAGTCATACAGTCAGAAGTGGGAGGAGATGGGTGATAGGAATGATGAGAAGATTAATAGTAATGCTTTCATACTGTATTTAGCCTTGTGTCATATGAGTTCTACAAATGCTGGGCAAATCAGTGTGAGTAGTCAGTCTGGGTCTTTTTTTTATTTCTTCATTCATTGGAATATATTTCTTACAGGTTTGTTTTGAAAGAGAACTAAAATAACTCCAATTTGAATGTAGGGTTGGGTTATTTTAATTTACATCTTGATGGTAGTTTATTCTTTTTCCCTTACAATAATTTTCTCAGTACATTATGTTTTGTGGTCAGTAGACTGTCATATGGAGAGGTGATTACTTAAAGAAACTTAGGAGAGAGAAGATTATAATGGACCAACAGAAATATTCATAGTACTAATTATGGATGCAAACTTTCAAGTTAAAAATCAGTATGTGTACTCACTAATACTGTTAAAACTCTTGTTGCTTACTATCACATTCTTTCTATAGTGGCTACTGAACTACATAACGTATACAGTCATTTGGTCACTGTTTGGTAAGGTAATCATTGCGAATAAAAAAGAAAACATGTCTACAGGAGTGATAGCAAAACTTGTACTTTGAAGTGCAAACAGTATACTGATTAATGGTATTCCCCTCCCACCTGAATTCTTAAGAAAATTGCATCATTATCCATCCTTTCTTCTGGCACTTTGAATCCTATCTTACACCCTTCATATTGGAAATTTCAAAGAGCAGCAAACCTTCTGCATAACATTATAAACTGCAAGCATAAGCAAGGTTTTACGTATAGTTACCTTTACTCTAGTTGTATGAACTGAAAAACCAGAGTAGACCTCAAACTGACCTAGAAATTTTAAGTAGATATTAAACAGGGGGTGGGGGATGAGAGGAATGGAATTATGGGGAACAGTTGACCTTTGTCCCAAAACATTCAGAACCAACAGGTAAAGTTTTAAATCAATGATTCAAAATTTGAAAAAAAATTGAAATAATTATACGAAGGCTATCAAAACTTTTATAGTCCTTATGTTGCTGTCGATCGATCCCTTAAACTGAAAATTCATTACTAAAAATAAACGTTCTTATACATGATTTACTAAATGAGGAGTATATCAAACAAAACTGTTTCTTAACAGACATTGCAATACTTGGAAGAACGGTAATCACTGAACAGCGTAAAGGCCACCGTCCGTTCTGTGAAGGCTCCATCTTGCAGATGTTTCCATAAAGGTTCTTTTGGTCCTTATGAGCCACTTCATCAATAATTGCTGCAAAACACTGTCACAGGTGCTACATGTCCCATATGTCACTCACATAATCAATACTATGTTAATTTTATGCAGGGCAGACTTGGAATGAGTCTATATAGTTCAATGATTCTTCACTGTCGAAACTTTCTTTCTAGAGGTTAGAGAACAATTTTGTTCTTTAATTCTGTAACATGAGGAGAGCTTTATTTTGGTGTCTTTGGTTTACAGGACCGCTGATGGACAATCAGTCTGTCTGGCAGGAAGGTACGGCCACAAATATCACATGGAACTAGCTGGCTCTGGGCACTTTGCCACGCAGACTCATTTAAAGCATCAAGATCATAGTAACCTTTGGCTGGAAAAATTTTAAAGAGAGAAAATATCAGTTTTCATTCTAGAGAATCATACTTGGTTTTTATGGAAAATAGTTTCAGGAAATACCTGTTGACTGAGCCTTTCAGTTTTAACTAAATCATAGCCCTTATGAGGGAAGAAAAGCCCAGCAAAACTCTGCTTGTTGTCTCTGGGGTCACATAAAGCTAACTACAACTGAATAATCTTGTATTTCTGGAGAAACCATTTCAGCATGTGCTGCATTACACATTCTTAACGTATTTGCCTACCCTTCAAATATCAGACTGTGTTACCACGTCTTTTTTTAAAAAAAAATCTTGCTTAATGAATCAACATTATCCAACCAAAGGGATGAAGAAAAAATGTGCAGTATTTTCTCACTTTTTCACCCTTGCTGTTTGGGATAAAGAATTCTGCTTAGTTCCAATTTCATTTTTTTTAATATCTTCAGTGTGACTCAGAGTACTATAAACTCAATGACCCAAAGAACAAAATCAGCAGACATCAGGTTAAGTCCATTTTCTTATTCTTTCCCATACACAGCAATTTCAGCTACAGTTTTTTCTGCAATTATTTAGAGATTAAGGCAGCTGGCATGCATGTTAAATGCTATAATTTGCATCAACATCTTTGCTTCCATTTTTTACTTGGGGGGGTGGGGTTGAATGCAATTTCTTTTTCAAAGAGCTACCTTTAGCTGAAATTTATGCCAGTAGCATCTTGAACCCAGGGGTGAAATGTAAAATTTGTTACTACTGGTTCTGTGGGCGTGGCTTGGTGGTGGTGGGGTAATGTGACTGGGTGGGGGTGGCCAACTTTTTGTTTTAAAACTTTTGAAAGCATTTTTTCTAATGCTTTGAAAAGCTTCTGCCGATCAGGCAACTCGGCTGGGATCGTCAGAGAGGGTTTTTAAAAAATACCTCTCTGCTGATCAGGCAACTCAGCTGGGATTGTCAGAGACTTTTCAAAGCATTTTATTTTAGCCATTCTTCGGCCAAGAGGTTGCAGAAAAAAATGCTTTGAAAAGCCTCTGATGATCCCAGTTTAGTCTCATGATCATCAGAGGCTTTTTTTTTCTTTTAAAAGCATTTTTTCATCGGAAGAGGTTGTAGAAAAAATGCTTTTAAAAGAAAAAAAAAAGCCCCTGATGATCGTGCGGCTCAGCAGAGCATGTTGGGGGGTGGGGTGCAGGGATTTTTGCTACCGGTTCTCCAAACCACCTGCTGCCATCGCTACTGGATCGGGCGATCCAGTCCGAACCGGGAGCACTTCACCCCTGCTTGAACCTCACATTTTTTGTGGCAGAGAAGGATGAGAGAAATCTCAATTAATTTGCTTTTGTCACAAGGACTGGCATTTGAAAGCACAGCTTTTAATGCATTAGCTAGAATTGAAGATACTATGTGCAAAATTCCTGAAAACAAAGGTTATTTCTGTCAGAGACAAAATGATATCTTTTTTTTTTCCACAAGAAGCCACTCTTGAACTATGATTCATATAAGGGTAAAAGTCTTACATCTTTTAATGTGTATGTTCCTCTTTGCTAGATGAGCCGTCAACTATATTCTTTTGGCTGCAGCAATTATACTCCTTTTCAGGAAATGAATGTGCATGCCATATATTTAACATTAAGCAATGTAAAGCAGCACTACGTTGGCCTCTTCTCTTTCCAAAAGTATCTCTCTGGGAGAAGGTATTTTGCAGTTAAAAAATGAGTAGAGAAAGTGAATGCTTAATCTTTTCCCTGTTAGTTGCATTCCCTGTTGAAGTTGTCTCCAAAGCTTTCTGTCTTGTGTAAAATTCAGCATTTCGGATTTATACTTATCTTGCCAGTATCAATCCAGAAGCACTAGAGTTGTGGAGAAAAGGCTGAATATTAAGGAGAACATTAAAGGTAAAGGTAAAGGTTCCCCTCACACATATGTGCTAGTCGTTCCCTACTCTAGGGGGCAGTGCTCACCTCTGTTTCAAAGCCGAAGAAACAGCACTGTCCAAAGACGTTTCCGTGAACATGTGGCCAGCATGACTAAATGCCAGAGGTGCACAGAATATTGTTACTTTCCCACCAAAGGTGGTTCCTATTTTTCTACTTGCATTTTTTATGTGCTTTCTAACTACTAGGTTGGCAGAAGCTGGGACAAGTAACGCAGGGGTGGGTTCTCAAATTTGTTACTACTGGTTCTGTGGGTGTGGCTTATTTTGTGGGCATGGCTTGATGTTCATGTGACAATTCTTTAGGATTTAGCAGAGGTACTGGTCTACCAGGCTTTTAACTGCTTGCAGAGCTGTACCGGTCTACTCATGTATTTTTGCAAGTACTAATCTACTCATGTATTTTTGCAGGCACCTGTCTACTCATTTGTTTTCTTTTAACACTGATCAGTTGTAAGGTGGTCCTTTGAAGCCCTGCAGCAAGAGTTTAAACAGTTCTTTTCCCTCTACCCATCAACTGGGACTCAGGAGGCAGCAATAGATTGGGGGTGGGGCCAAATAAAAGATAAGAATAACGTGGGGGAGGGGGACAAGGGGCAGCAGAACCGGTTCAGTGACATCATATTGTCACTGCTACTGGCTCGGTGGAATTGGGCCGAACTGGGAGAAACCCACCACTGAAGTAACAGAGTTCACCCCGTTAAGTGGCACTAGGGATTCGAACCATTGAACTGCTGATCTTTTGATTGACAGCCACTGAGCCACTGCATTCCTTTTAAGGAGAACATTAAGTTAACGCTATTTCCCCCCTCCTCCCCACACACACCCCTTTTCACTAACACTCGAGCCCCAGCCCTGGCAAAAGAAAATGAGTTTTGGATTGCTACATGCAACTCTTGCTTCACATATAGTTTGAACCTTTTGGCAAAGAAAAAGCAAAACTAGAGTAATGTATTGCATGATTGTTCCTACCCATCTTAAAAGCTCTTAGATATTAGAGCTGTCCAAGTATCCAGCTCAGAGATTCAATCCAAAAGCAATTTGATGAATCCATTTAAATTTCTAAATTCAATCTCCATGGTAATTTGAAGTATTGAATAGAATCAGGCACTTCTGAATCAATTTGTGGGGTGGGTGGGAATGGTAACAACATGGGGATGTTTGATAGGTTTGATAACGCAGGTGCAAATATATTTTTTCTGAATTGATTCAAAAGTCCAAACTGATCCTTTCACAAATTAAGATTGTTCTGAATTTGCAAATGCTTGCTAGAAATCTGTGATGGCTACAAGAAATCGTCTTTCTTGTAGCCATCTAAACTTCCATTCCTATGCTTAAGAACAACTAAAACAATTCAAGTATCAATAGTGGGGCACAGAAAAAACCAGCTCCTCATGTGACTTTTAAATATTTTAAAGAAACAACCAGTCTATATAGGATGGCTTAGATTTGCAGGAATGTCTGTTAAATAAAGATGCTTAGCTGAAACCCACAGTTGCTTTTTCAAAGATGGCCATGGGATCTACAATAAATTCTATTATTCTACTTCTGGAAGTCTTCCAGGATCCAGACAACTTCATAAATTTGGGCAAATGTTCAAGGTGTAAAATTTGGCCAGAATTCCATTCCCTAGTCCCCCAAAATTTATAATCTTTCCATAGTTTTTATTGAGTATTTTGAAGGGGGGTTTGCTATGCTCAAATCAAGCTGTCATAAATTTTAAAAGTAATCTGTTTTTTAGTTTTAAATATATATTACAGTTAGGGGGGGAGGAAACCACTGAATAAAATATTCTGGAATTTTTCTGGGATCTGTATTACACAAGTTCTTAATTATGTCATGATTGCTTCCTGATCCATATGAAAGTCCCTGGTCCGTATGAAAAGTTTTAACGTTTTATAATACTGTCTTCAAATGTGGTTGCAAATATAGAAGATGGAAGCATTTCATTTAAATCTCCAGAATATTGACTGTAATTTGAAGAGTACCTGTTAAAACTGCTGATGCCTTTGAAACCTACTCTAGAAGCCATATTGTCACAGCAGTAATGGCACTGTGAAGCCATGGATTCCATGTATGCCAGAGAATTGATGCAGCCTTTCTCAAATTGGTTTCATCCTAAAGAGTTGTCTTTCATCCCTAACCAGCATCTGCTTGGCTGGCTTGTTTGTAACTTACCTCCTATGGAACAGACAACTGGCTTTACAGGTTCAGCTCTTCGCAAATGTTTTGGCAGTTGATTGTTCTCAATATGCCATTTTTTCAGACACTGTGGTTCATGGATGCCTATGGAATGAGTTCCATACTCACGGCCACAAATATAACAAATAACTGTAGGAGGTCGCCTTATCATGGGAGACTGCAAAGAACAAATGCAGTTAAAAAACAATTGAACCCTTAAAACAAATTAAGTTGCAGGAAGGGAGTAATGCTGCATTAAAGGAAACTCTACTGATAATGAGATAGAAAAGCAAGCTCCAAAGTACATGATAAGGTATTTTAATAACTACAAAACATGGATTCAGGGGTTGGTAATTTCTAATTCATAGATAAATATTTGTACCGGTTACATGAATCTCCTGGGGGTTGGCTGATTTTCCAAGCTTTTAAGTGGGTTATTATTTGTTTGTATAAAATGTACTGTGGACATTTCATCAAGGAGATGATAAGAAAACAGTTGAAAGGAAAGTTTACAAATATTGGAAATGGGTCTATTCCAGAGGTGTCTGTAGGAGATGTAAGATAACAGCTGCAACCAGGTGACTATAGCCCCAGCCCATTTTGATGGATGTCTAGCATGTGACACAAGTAAAAAAAGAACAGGCTTTGGTCATAAACTGAGCTGTCTTCTTGACTTTTTTGAACCTTGCCTCAAGATAGTACTTATATGTCACTTCACAGTGCTTTATAGCACTCTTAAAATGCTTCTAATCCACAGTTACCCAACCTTTCTAGCTTTGTGGACTGGTAGGAGGGGAGAGAGGGGATGGTCCTATGTGAGTGGCCAATATGCATGCTTGCGCAAATGGAGTAGGTGTGCATGTGCTCCAAATGGTCACAGCCCAATAGTGGGCCGCAGCCCGGGGTTGAGGACTCTGTCCTTGTTGTAGCCCACCAGTAGCCAGCAAAGCTGGCAGCAGATGTGGACAGTGAGGAGATTGGGGAGGAATGTGGGCCAGTCCTGGAATCTGGGGAAGGCTTGGACAAGGGCTCTGAGTCGGAGGCAGAGAGGGGGTCAAGGCCATCTGGTAGTTCTTTGCTGCCTCTGGAGTCTCCAGAGTCTGACATCAGTGAGGCAGAAGAACAGTGTGAGCCTGTTCCCAGTGTGCGCATGTGCAGAGCTGCCAGGAGACAGGGTCAATTAAGAAAACAGGGTCAACTTGGGAATAAGGCTTGGAGATTATTGCCTCCTCCCATAAGACATGAAAGAGAAGCGAACGGGACATGAGATTTTGCAGGAAGCAATTAGTTCATCTGGTCGATAAAAGCTGTGACTCAGTTTGACTCTGTGCTAAGTTTGGCCTTGCCCTGCATGTGGCAATTAGTTCTCTGGCAGCATTCCAAGGGAGATAAGGTGAGTGTTTGTAAACACTCCCCTGCAAGACTGTTTGATAAGGCTTTTGACTGGGAATAACAATAATTCACAGCTGTCTGAATTAAAGAGGTTTTCCGGGACTAAGTTTGTGCTGTATACTGGCTAAGGAAGCCTAGTCAGAGCAGTCCTAGTATGCAACATAACTTGTAAAAAAATGTTCTCTGATCTATAGTAATAAATCTGGATTGATTTATATTTGTCTAATGTTCCTGAAACATTTCCAAGATGGCAATTGCCTCTATCCTGTTAACTTAAAATAATTGAAATAATTTTACCTTAATAAAACATTCAGTTAAAACATTTTCATTAAAATTAAATAAAAATGACTGAAATCTCATTAAGTCATTCAGTATTTTCAGATGTTGACATTGTCAAATCTCATAAGATTTGGGATGGGATGAGATTTCAGAATATATAATGGAATGTGTGAGGATGCAGATCCCCAGAAGGGAAGGGATACATACCAGAGGAGTAAGAGGTAACTTAGCCCAGATATAAAGTATGAGAGAAAGAGGGTGAAGACAGCTCCTCTATGTTAGTTCACAAAGTGTATTGTAGATGCAGCTAGTAGGGTCTTTGGTCTAGCAAGATTTTGTCTAAAGGTGTGAGAATTCAGATTAAAAGAATTGCCATGTGTCATTTTGGTTTTGGACTTGGGTACAATCATCTAAAATTATGAAAGTTGATGATATGGTCAGATTTTAGTCATTTAAAATGTGTTGGGACAGATATGCCAATGCTATTATATGATGTAAGACAACAGCATCTGATATTTGAAAAAGTTGCTAGCCCCTTGCATTGCATTCACTTATACAAATAAACTATAGCAAACCTACTTAATAAATTCTGGAGCAGATCTACCTATCTTGAGTCTTTAACTTGGAGATATGAGAGTAGATTTTATAAATGCAAGGAGTTCTACTAAATTATACGGCCCTTTTCTCCAAGATGTGAAATAGTCCCCATATACTAAAAATAGAAAAGAGTCAAAGCTACCTTTGAGTGGCAAAAGTGAAGTCACATTTTAACCAATGCATTGTACTTGCTAATAGGTTGATAATGGGGACTTTTCAAAGTAGAAATAATCATCCTGCCTTCTACATCATGAAGTTCAATAGTTCAATATTTGAAAGAATCCAGTGGCTCAATATTATTCATTCAAGGCAGCAAATCAATTGGTTAAAATATAATGCTAAGAGTTAATTTGTTTTGGGATTCCAGCTCCCCCCTTTCCTGAGTATTGGACTATTGACTTCAGCAGGAAAACAAAAAAATGAGAAAATTGTGGGTATGACGCACAGATGAACTTTCTGCCTCCAGGCAGCTCAAAGCCTTGAGGTCCTGCTTCAGAGTCCAAATTATTTGTATTGTTAAACATATATATATATATATATATATATATATATATATATATATATATATATATATATATATATATATATACATATAAACACACACATATATATATATATATATATATATATATATATATATATATATATATATATATATATATATATACATACATATAAACATATATATAAATATATAAATATATATATTTCCTGGAGTTTTAGCCCTTGCATGGCAAATAGGGAGGGGAGGGGGAAAGGGAGGGATTAAAAAAATCACATGCATTACAACATCATCACACAAATGACAGGAATTGTGTACTGAATGTCATTTGTGTCATGATGTCATAATGGGACTGCCACAAATTGTAGAACCTTGCAGTTATTTGGTCAATTGTTTAAAATACTGTGGGGAATTCCACTCAGATGTAATATACAACAATATACTTAAGGTATTCAAACCCTTAGAAATCTGTTTTCTTTCAAAGCTCACCGTATTCTGGTCCAGTATTGTTTTTTTTCCCCTTAAGGATTTAATAAAATATAATGATATGGATGGAAAACATGGTTGAAATTGCTAAGTAACCAAAGGTTATAATTCTACCTTTATTCAATTTTATTCAGTTTCAAAAACAGATTGCCTAGCACCATTGGAGGAAAGGCTTCTTCCCTTTGTTAGCACTCCCTGAATTGGGCAGGCGATTGTGTTCCCCACTCTCCTAACTTTACTCCAACATTTGTTCACAATAGTCCCTGAAAATAACTTTGCAAACAATAAAGTGAAAAGAATTTGAAGAATTGCATCCAGTAATGATAGCATCTAGTTATTAGCTAAAGATTAAACAGAAAAGTATTTCAGTCCGTCCTATAGAGAATGAATGTTTGTGTCATATACATGAACCAAAAATAATTTTATGAAATGTCAGTCTTTGACCTTACTGTATTTTATTTCTCTCTGTCCACGTCTTTTATTATCCATTCCCTAGGTGTGTTTGAGTGTGTACACTCTTTTCTTAGAAGAGAATTCCATACATCTGATAATCATAATGTCCAGAATACCCTATGCCTTAATAAATCTTTTTAAGATGTTGCCAAATTCTTTGGCAGTTTTAATGCAACCGAGTAACAGAACTATTCCCCTGGAAACTGGAAAAAAATGAAGGCTTTGTGGCTTCATTTTTTAAAATGATGTAGTTGTAGTGGAATTCAAATATGGCTTTCAGGGTGTAATGGTATGTGAGATTGACCTTGGGAGACAGGAGGGAGAACTGCACACTACCCAATCAGCATGTAAAAGATATGTCAGCCCACAGAAGGAGGGAGGGCATGAGGAATGTATCAGAAGGGACTCTTCCTAGATTTCCAGAGACCAAAAAAGAAAGGAGGGGAGAAATGCTTTCAGTCTTGCAAGATTATGTTAATGTAAATCTTTATTTACAGTGGTACCTTGGTACTCATTGTTAATTGGTTCCAGGAGGTCGATGAGTACCAAAAATGATGAGTACCAAACAAACTTTTCCCATAAAAAATAATGTAACAAGTCACAAGGCAGCTGACACCGACAACTTCTAACTTTTGTGTTGAGTACCAAACAAACAATGAGCACTGGAACTAAAATTTTGCATCAAAAAATATTGAGTACCACATTTGATGAGTTTCAAAGTGTTTGAGTACTAAGGTAGCACTGTACTTTATGTTCTGTTATTATTCAGTCACGATAAAGACAGAGCTAGTACTCCTAGTTGTGTTTCTTGTATGCACTACCTCACAGGCAAACACAGGGCAAGAAGTATCTCTATATTAGCCTCTCAGTTGCAGTGAGAACATAGAAATACTTCAATTTTTGATGACAAGAAATACCAGAAACAACACATATTTTTATTTTATAAGACGACATACAACAGAGAAAAGCAGCAGATGGCAGTATCTGATAGTCAAGAAACAGAGCCAAGGGAATTAAGTGGTTGCCGTAGATTGACAAGAAGAGCATCAAAACAAGACATTAGAAGCATTAAGTAGCAACCAAGGCAGGAAGTAGGAAAAATTTTCCATGGAAGATCACAGTCGTTTTTCTTCACTGGAAGAATATTAATCTCTGGAAGGCTTATGCTTCCCATACCAAAAAGCTGTACAAAACAGGATTCAAGAAGCAGGATATCTAAACAGACCTGCACAGCTTAGGCAAGCAGGCTTTTGATTTTTTAAAAATTTCAGCAGTTTTCATCTTAAAGTTGCTCAGGTTGAAGAATGCTGCTTTAAACTATTTTTTGAGGTGCAATCAAGCTTGGTTAATCCAAATGAGCCCATATATTCCTAGCAATTGCATAACAAAACAATTATATTGAACATAAGTTCATAAGAGAGAAACTGGCTTTCTCTACAGATCAGAAAAGATTTAGTTGGGAATAAATCAGGCCTTGGATAAAAATTCAGTGGAGCATTTTTTTTTTTAAAGTTTATTGGTCTTGTATAGGGACCATTATTATTTTTAAGAATAGAGTTATGATTGATAACAGTTTAATGTAACCTATGGTTTAAAGGGTTGAGAAGATTAAAGAATGACAGAACAAAAGCAATGAAGAAAAGTATGCCTTACAAGAAATTGCTGAAGCAGAAAGATTTTTATTTCCTTAATCCAAGAATATGAAATTATTTCCCTTATATTTTCTCTTAAAGTGCTTCTGATGAAGCTCTCAAAAAGTGAGTTTAAATACTGTCCATATTGTCACAAAGGTGCTTTTTCAGGAGGCAACTGGACTTTCTTGTTTTTTCTTCTGAAGGCATTTCACTTCTCGTTTAAGAAGCTTCCCACCCAAGAAAATGTTTCGCTTCTCATCCAAGAAGCATCTTCAAAAGAAAAAAACAAGTAAGTCCAGTTGCCTCATGAAAAAGCACCTTTGGGACAACCATGACCTGGATGACTGAGAATCTCTACAGACTGTAGAGTCTCCATATTGTTTCTCTTTTCTGATTAAAGTGCTGACTCATTCCCACAACTGGGACTGTATATTTTCAGTTGTATCCTGTAATAAATGTTGATCCTCTACTGATAATAGAGACATTATCAGACCAATCTTTAGAACAGTGTATTTCAAACTTAACAATTTTAAGATGTGTGGACTTCAACTCCCAGAATATCTCAGCTGGCTGGCTGGGGAGTTCTGGGAGTTGGTCCACATGTCTTAAAATTGCCAAGTTTGAAAAAAGACTGCTGTAGAAGAACCCTGTGGGTGGGTCTCCAACTCATTTATTCCTAAAAATTTCCCAAGCAAATCAGTGAAATAAGCCAAATTACCTCTTGTTTCAAGTTAGTATAGATGCCATGGGTGCAGTTTCAAACAATTCAGTAAAGGAATGTACATTTAAGAACCTAACTCAGTATGGAGAGTAAGGATCCCCAAGGTAGTAAAAGAAAACACTACGCTTCTGACTGAATTTTGTGCACACTCATTAGTTCTGGGAGAAAAGCTCTCAGTCATTGCTAGATCTACAAGAGCATTCTCCTTGCTTGATTTTGGCTTAGTACTTCCTTGGGACTTTTCGAGTATGTAAATTCTTTACTTAGAAAAGAACTCCATATCTGATGATCATAATGTTATTTGTAATAATATTTAAGTAGATGGCATAATCATATTACAGCCCATTCTACCTTACTCCATTGCAAAGAAAAGTTATTAATTCTTTGAAGTATTTTTGAATTTAATTCTGGAAGCGAAAAAAAAGGTCCTTTAATAGTAGCTGAAATTTTAAATTTAATTTTTTCCCTATGCACATTCAGCCTGAGGGAAACATAGAGATGGAAACCTTAATAAATTCAATATTTAGCTGATGCTCATAAATGTTGCTGTATTCCTAGATAATGTTTAACAAATATATTTTCTCATGTAATTTTTTGTAAATCACCATTAAAGGACAAGCTCATGAAAGATTCCTTGCACACCCTGCAAGAAGCAATTTACAATCCTCTCTTCTGCCTTGCTACACATCTAGTAATCTAGCACGTAGGATATATAAAAAGACCTAAATGACTTCCATTACAAGGAGAAGTTACATTGCAAGTTAATCTGACTTTTGAAAAATATTGCTCTTTATCCTAGCATGGCTATAGCAATTTCAAATTGCAAAATGTTCTATGTGCTTCATGTTAATTTTTACATCCAAATACATTAAATTAGTACCACAATTAGGCTAAAAAAGAGCAAACTGTTATGCAGAGTATTCTATCAAAATGAAATAGTATGATTGCACCTTTCTTCTTATTTCGTCCTAGACCACAACTGAGCGTTCTACAGCTTGCGGGCCACATCTGGCCCTTTTGTTGTCCCTGTCTGGGCCATGGCAGGAATGGGGCCCACAGTGTTGGTGGGGGCTGTGGTGGCAGGGACTGCAGTGGCAGCCCTATAATTCTACCCTCCACCACAGTCCTTTGGAAGATTAATTGCCCACCCTTGTCCTAGACACAGGTCTTGATCTGAACTTCTAAGGTTTTGTTGTTGCTGCCATTTGCTCATAATGTAAAATACTTATTTATATTTTCTGGAATAAGACCCTAGCATGATTGAAATCAAGAGTGAAGATTTTACCATTAACTTCAATTCCAGTAGAATATCATCTTGCAGTCTGCACATGAGAACAATGGGGGCCTCTTTCAGCTAGGTACGATGCCTTCTCATTTACCTTGTCTGATGATGATGCCCCATAACCTGTAGATGTAAGCAACTTGGAGTTCGAAGAACATGGATTAGACTTCAGTTTGCAACTCTTTTGATGTACAAGGAGGCGATCTGGGAGGAAAGTGCGACCACAGTTTTGACAGGGCTGGAGCTGAGCTTGAAAACTTTGAGCTGCTGCTTCATTTTCAGCTGCTATACTAGAAGACTTTCCAGGAAGAGCCTGAGGTTTAACAGGTGGTGCCCTCCTGAGATGTTTTGGTAGTTTGCTATTTTCAATATGCCACTTCTCCAGGCATTTTGGTTCATGAATAGGAAGAGATTGTGAACCAAATTCTTTGCCACAGATATAGCACACCCTTAAGCCTGGTCTTCTTGGTGGGATAACTGGTCGATCCCATTGATCCTGAGACATGCTTCCAATGTTTGGCTTTTTTGATACTGTCACTGTCTTGGGCCTCTTTTTTCCAGGATTTGTTTTAACAACAGAATTTAAACTCACTACATCTGGTGAAAGTGCAGGAAGCTCTGACCCAATGGATGTTGAGGCCTGTTTTGAAGACAATCTGCTAGGGACATTAGTAATGGTTTTTCCAGAAGTTGGCAGAGTTTTATGATGTTTGCTCAAAGTCTTTTTCATGAAAACTGTTTCCATGAAAGTTATAATATTCCATTACAGTCTCTCTGGACATAAGTAGTTGTTCTTGTTTGGACTTAATGATCTCTGTGGTTGTCTTTCAGTTGATTTTTAAATACTATGGAGTTCTTTGGGATAAAAAATATCAGAAATTCTAATCTTAAGAGTAACTGAGAGAAATCTGACTACATTTGTCATTCTCTGATGTTTCAATAAGATGGTTTCTATATATCCTTTTTTTGATTTTCTGTTTTTTGAGAAAATGTCTTTTTTAATTCTGAAAAGAAATATATGAACACATTTTAATTTCTTTTTTTAAAAATAGATTTTTTTAAAAAAGATAAAATATCCAAATTAAATAAAAATGATTTTGAAATATATCATTATTATACTTCTGTCAGTTGAGCAGGTCTGGCTAGCTGACCACAGTGGAATTTATTCTTAGTATGTATGTATGTATGTATGTACAGCATTTGGGTTAAGTAGATTTTAGCATTTTCATAACGAACTTGAAGATCTGCAACACTTTGACTGCAGATTTCATCTGCCGCATAACATAGAAAATAAAAGTATCTGTCATCCATAGTAGATGGATTTTAATAAGGTGGGTAAAGCCATTCTAGTAAGCTGTTCCTTAAATATTCATTTGAAGAAATAACACATTTGAAATATTTATGTATCCTGGTAACCTTTCTTCTCTCATCATGAAAACTATAATAGTAAATAATGAAATGAATATGATGAAACATGCCGTGGACCTAAGGGCTTCACAGGGTTACAAATGCTAGGTTGTTTAGGTCATGGAGAAGGAAAATGTGAGATTTATTAAAGGGCCATTGGGAAGAAACAATGGAAAATGGAAAATATACCTTGTTTTCAGCCTGCTAAGATTTGGTCCATCACTCCAATTTGCATTAATTGGTGCATATCAAGATTGACCAAGCTGTTTACCATTTAAGGTATTTTTAAGCAATACTGTAGGTTCTGGGGGAAAAAGAATGCTGAATTAATTATACCATTTTGCTGAAGATCAGTTTAGAAGAGAAAAAGTAAACAACTTGATAGCAATGTCTATTATTGGACTTCAAAGTTCTCAATGGGATACAGAATAGATTTATGTTTTATTGTGAGATTACACCATGTGATCTTTTTTTTTCCTTTCTGCCAAGCTGGAAGTGACCTGTAAGTTCATATTCATAAATTTGAAAACTGACTATTATGTTCTCAATCAGTTGCAGAACACATAAGTCTTTAAAAGTAATCTAAACATTTCTTTATAAAAGGCAAGGTGAAGTATTGTTTCTTTGAATGTTAGGACAAAACCAAATAGCCATATATGGCCATCATTTTTCCTTCATACAATACTTGATACATTCAGAAATCCTCAGTGATGGCTTTGATTCACAAACTATACACTTGCAATGGAAATAAATTTAAAATAATAGACTTTCTGGCTCCAAATAAGAGTTTATAGGAACAGAGGTGATAATCCAAATGCTGGCAGAAGGGGATGCTTTATGTTTATAATATCTCATAATGAATGGGTACCTTAATCTTAAAACTATTTTTTTTAAATTTTTGATGACAAAGAAACCTAACTTTCTCCACTTGAACCTAGAAAAATAAGTCGTGGCCTTTTAAACTTTATCTTTATTGTTTAGTTCCTGTGTGTGTTTCAATACCAATAAGCAAAAACATGTATATCCAGTAAGTCAATAACTTCCCCCAAAGTCTATTATTTTATTGGTTTCTTGATTTGTCTTTGGAAGTAACCGCATGCATATTCATGTGAGAATATTTGTTTCTTCCATCAGGGCATACTTGCATTGAATATTTCAATTGCTTCTCTCCTCTGCTCCTGTTGGTTTGATTATAACCCACTTGAAGGAAATCCTGTCTGGCCCAGTCCAGTCACACAGTATTTTGCAACAGCTTGCAAGGGATTTAGTCCAGACACTGGGAAATCAGCAAAAGAACATTGCAAATCATAGTCATGTGACTGTGGAACTCTGCAATTGGTCATAAACAGTGGTGGGGTTCAGCCAATTCCCACCACTTCGGGAGAACCAGTTGTTAACTTTCTGAGCAGTTTAACAAACTGGTTGTTGGAAGAAATCATTAGGGCAGAGAACCAGTTGTTAAATTACTTGAATCCCACCACTGGTCATGAAGACTAGTTGCCAAAAGCCTGACATGCAGTTGATTGACTTTGGGAAGGAGCAGTGGGGGCGCAACCATGTATTACTATTATCCTTCTCATCTTTCCTATTACTTTCTCCTATTGGTATCTTATAATTTATCACTCTGTTGTTTGTATCTTATGACTTTGTTGTTTGTATGTACACTGAGAGCTTGTGCACCAGAGACAAATTCCTGGTGTATCCAATCACACTTGGCCAATAAAGAATATTCTGTTCTATTCTGTTCTGTTCTGTTCTGCTCTGCTCTGCTCTGCTCTGCTCTGCTCTGCTCTGCTCTGCTCTATTCTATTCTATTCATAATGGCCAGGAGATGCTTTACAGGTGAGCAAATACCTGTTCCATGGCCACCATACATATAATTTTTTAAAATTTGATTTAAATGCTGCCCTTCTCCGGAGACTCAGGGCGGCTTACAACGCGTTAAGCAATAGCCTTCATACTTTTGTATATTTATACAAAGTCAGCTTATTGCCCCCACAAACTGGGTCCTCAATTTACCCACCTTAGAAAGGATGGAAGGCTGAGTCAACCTTGGGCCTGGTGAGAATTGAACTTGCAGTAATTGCAGGCAGCTGGATGTTAAATGCTGCCTTAGTAGGAGGCATTAGCCTCCTATGCTACTCAGGCTCCTTCTTATAATATGGTCATTAAGCAACTGGTTCTAAGTTGAGGACAACCTGTATAATGTAGCACTCATGGGAAGAATAGTTCTAAAAGGTATTGCAGATTATCATAAGCAGTGACTCAATTCAAGGAGAATCCTGCTTCTGTGAAATAGCCATTGAGCTGTTGGGTTTAGCCAGCAACAAACCTAAGAAAAGCATGCCCTAAGGTCCCTTGAATAGATAATGAGGATTTAATAAAAGGTGACAATGTGGGAGCCAGGCAGTATGAATAAATCCTCAGTTTATTTTATCTTCTCAGAGATTTCTCTTTGTAAACATTTCACAAAATTCAAGCCAGGTTTCTTTCCCTTTTTTTGAAAAAAAAAAGTGTGATTTCAGTTGTGTGGAAAAAAAAGTGTGATTCAGTTTATTTTTTTAAATGAAAAAAAAAACCTACAGCATTATTTTTTAGGAAGTACTGTTTTTTTTAAAAAAAAAGGCTTTGACAGCCAAAAGTGTCACATATTTTACCTACATGCACAAAACAAGATGGAAAATAACTACAATTTTTATTGTATCAAGTATCTTGTAACATTGTAGCCAGAACAAAACATGCAGAATTTCTAACATTTCATTATAACAATTACTTTCTTTTGTTGTCAGAAATAATTCTGGTTTTTTTTTTTTTTTTTTTTTTTTTTTTTTTTTGCTGAATGTTTCAGGGTGCCAAGATTTTTCATCACAGTGAATCATCGAATAAATGGTGACTATATGCCTTCCTCCTCTGGAAAATATTCTTGGGCTTAATAATCATCATTAAAACTTAGCTTTTTCAGACTAAATAATGAGTCCCTTAGGGATCAACTGAAAGAGCTCTACTTGTTTTATTCATTCCCCAAGGATTATTGCAGGAAGACAGAAGTATCCTGTGTATTCCTGTTTTTTACCTTTGCTAATTTAAGCAGCATGTTAAGTAAATAAATGGTTTAAGCAATAATTGGACAGATTTATGGTGAGCAGTTTAGACTGGAGGAGCCATAAGAAGAAATAAATATTTCTTCCTCACAACAACTGCCCTAATAGAATTTCGAATACCCTCTGCCTGCTTTTCTAAATAAAAACAAGTACTAAACCATTGAAAAATCCAGTTACTCAGGGGTGAAATGCTCCTGGATCAGACCGGATTGCCTGATCCAGTAGTGATCTTGGCTGGTGGTTCGGTGATCCAGTGTGCAGAAGGTCTGCATGTGCTTCCGAACTGGTAAGGAAATTAAGTAGAGTTCACCCCTGCAGTGACTCATTCTTGTGTGTGTGTGTGTGTGTGTGTGCTTGCGTGTCCCTTAATTGTAGGTATGATCCAGATGTCTCAGTCTGGCAGAATCTACTTCAGAGTTAAACCCTGGGAAAAGCTATTTTCTTTCCTAAACTCTTCTTATTCCCCAGGATTGTCTATTGACTGTAAGTGATAGTTACAAATCGTGACTCTATGATGCAGTGATCTGGGAATTCTGATGCAACATTTTTTTCAGTGCTCTGCGGAAAATGTCAAATGATCTCTATTGTTTCTGAGGATAAAGGTAATATCTAGTTAAGGACTCCATCTTGGGGATTAATTAGCTATTTGAACTCAAGAGATATTGCTCTTCTTTTCTGTAGTCCATGAGATATTTTGGTTAGGCTGAAGATATAATGAGAACTCAGTCAATTAATGAAATTGGAATATCTTTTCAGTATTTATTTATTTATTTTATGTTGCATAAGCAAACTTGTTGTCCTGGATATTATGGTTATTGGGTGATTTAGAAGTAAATAACTATATCAACATTAAAGTATTGGTGAATAGCTTGAGAACTTCCTTACTCCTTTAAAACTTGTTTGAAGATAATCTACCCATCTTCAAATACCACCTCCATATTTTATATTCTTCTCTTAAAAAAAAAAGACCTACTGGTTCCTAAGAGGAATACTTGAAAATACAGCAAGCTGTATTGAAAAGGGAGGAGAGCAAGATAGGGACCCGGGAAGAGTCTCAAACCACGAATTCCTGCAAATGGGGAAAATGGTTTCTCAGAAGTTCCACAAGGCTGCAGCATTAAAGAAGTAAGTTTTATTATGACTTTAAGCAACAGAGTGGGAACTAAACTGATATACGGTTCAAACACAAGAAATGTTGTTGCATCACAGAGAAACAAAATTATTTTTGAACTGACAATATTTGTGGTGAATTGACTGCTTTTTCTTCTGCTTGCTGTTCTACTTGCTGTTTCCTATAGCTAGGACACTCTGCACAGCCAACTGCCAGCATTAGTTTCTTGCTTCTTATGGGATTTCTGTATGAATTTGGAAATAGTTCAGAACTTGTGTGGCCCCCACAGTGTTAGCTGTGCTTAACGGCTCAGCTGACTTAGTTCTCATTCAGTTGCAACATATCTGAAATTACTGTAAGCTGGACAGAGTGATGGCAACAGAAATCAGGAAAGTAAATTTCCTGAGCCAATCAAGAAGATACTTATTGTTGTCCAGTTTGCAGGTTTGGAAGAGACCTAAATTAAAATCAAAATAAAACTCCCAGAATTTTGTAAAATTTTGTAATTTTGTGAACTTGCTTTATAGCCTACATATGTCTTCAGCCCCACCCTATCCCCAATTAGATGAGAACTATTCTAAGGATCATCTGTCCATGTGTCAAGTCAAATTATACTTCTACTAATCCTTGAGAGATTCAGTGTTAGGATGCATATGTCCATTCATGTATCCCTTAATATTCATTCCAGCAGTTTTCACTTATTCAGATTCCTCATTATCAGCTATCTCATATCTTCTGTTCCCTCCCAATACTTCCAGCCATTTATTTTGATAGTCATAATATTTGCTTCAGAATCATCTGAGGCCAACTATCCCAAGCTGCACTGGAAGATTTTTCTGTCACAGCATCTATAGTTGGAACAATTTCATATTTTCCCATCCCTTTCTGTCTGTGTCTATATTAAATTGTCAAGACCCCCCTGCTATAAACAGTTGTTTCCTGTTTGGATAAAGTGCCATGTATCTAGTTGAAATTACAAGGGCTCTTATTCTTTAATTCTTATATGACAACAGATGATTTTGCCAGAGAACATAGCTATTGAAACATACTTATATTCACCCTGATTGAGCAGTAATGATTTCATAGTAGGGTGCTTCCCTCATGCTATTTCTTAATCCTCATTTAACTGTGAAATTGTGTAACTGTGAAATTGTGTAACTGTGAAATTGTGTAACTGTGAAATTGTGTAACTGTGAAATTGTGTAACTGTGAAATTTCTATTTCATGAGTTTTTCACTAGCCATTCCTAAAGTTTTAAGGGTCAAATAGAGCAATAATAGGAAACATTCCATCCAGTATGATTATATATAGTAATCAAAAATTGGTACAGGAAAACAGATTTTATGTAGGCTAGGCTAATTAGACATTTATAGTTATTATCAGTCGCCAGATTCATTAGCTCACTCTCTGAGAGGTGTTATACCAAACTTTTGGCCAATTAGGAATACTGGAAGCATAAGAAAGTATTTGTTTCTAAGTTTATATGTTCATAAAATTAGACACTTTCACCATAATTTTCCTGTTAATTAGCAAAGCATCTGTTTTTGACAGCTTGTTATTTTTCAAAAATATGTCCTGTAATTTGCAACAGCTTAGCCAAATAGAATTATATTTAATTATGTCCCAATTTGAATATATACAAATGAAATTTATATGTATCAAAAACAAGCAGGAACCTGAATTTCATGACTCTAAAATCTGGCATTAAACCAACATAACATAATTAACTGTATATCTGCATTATTTTTATACTTCACACAAATGTTTTTGTTTAATAACTAAATGGCAATTTGAATAGTTCAGTCTTATAAAAAATAGGAATTCAGTAACTGAACTCACCTTCGACTCACAATTGCATTTCTCCACTCCATGTTTGCTGTTGCTTGGTCTTACCTTGAAATCTTTCAGTCTTTAAACTTCTACTTAATGATTCCTCTGAGTACGCTGAAGAATTAACAGAAGCAAGGCACTAGGTCTTAATAAGGCCTATCTTACTTATTTAGTATGTTAGCATCTGATGTTGCTACGGTAATGGAGATCCCTTTCTTTGTCTCTAACATGTTGCCTAGCTGCACATATCAACAAAAGTGAATGCACAAAAGTGAGTTTCGGTGAAGTTGATTGCTCTACAGCATTGTTTGGGAAAGGAAAAAAAAGTGTGAGCAGGACTAATTTTCAGTGAGAACAATCAACCAATGGAACAGTTTGCCTTCAGAAATTGTGGGTGCTTCATTACTGGAAGCTTTTAAGAAGAGACTGAAGAGCCATCTGTCAGAAATGGCATAGGGTCTCCTGTTTGAACAGAGGTTGGACTAGATGACCTACAAGATCCCTTCCAACTCTGCATTCTGTTTTATTCAGCAATAAATACAGAAATTCTGCAAAGCTCTTGAAGGGATGTTCAGGCTTCCCCCATTTTCCTCTTACTTGCAAAGTACTTATTGAAACAGACCACATGTTAAAGGGACAAATAGTGAAAAAAACTACTGGCAGATCCTGAAGTGTTTAAAGTCACTTGGAGATTTGGAATGGATGTTGGCTTAAGGTTAGGATCTAAGGCCTGCGAAAGGACCTTAGAACAAGACAAAATGAAGCTACCAAACAAAATAGTCAAATAAGACGCAGTAATAATTTGAGAATTTAGCACATTATTCTGTTCAATGAAAGAAAGGCCAGGGATACATGGAGGAGTGCATTCAATTCAACAGGAGAAAGTTGAAGCAGAAGTTCAAAAAGTGAAAGTTGGAAAAGAGGAGGTTTGAAGAAGGAATTCAGTTTAAGTTCTAGAAAAGGGGTGTCAAATTCAAGGCCCGGGGGCCAGATCCAGCCTGCAATGTGGTTAGATCTGGCCCACAAGGCTGCCCTGGAAACAGGGAAGGACCAGCCCCTGGCACCTCAGCCCCTGTCCTGATCAGCCAGGCACTGAACTAAAACTTGGTGGCGGTCATCTGGCCCAGAATGTGGTCAGCCTTAGATCTGCATGGCTGCTATGTAATCAGCGAGGGAGTGCCACTGCTCCCTGGGTGCATGCTGGAGACAATGTATCCCCCAACCACACCCAGGCCACCACAAGAGCCCCCCGTGTGGGGCTCTTGTGGGGCCACCACAAGACCCCCACACCCAGTGGCTGTGACCACCTGGCCGCGACCACCCCAGCCATGTCCACCCATCCCCCCAAAGTCAACCACAACCCTGATGTGGCCCTCAATGAAATTGAGTTTGACACCCCTGCTCTAGAAGGAGAAGTTAGAAAAGGATACCAGAGACTCATGCTACTACACAGAAAGATAGGTTTTAGACACTTCCTGACATAGTAAAAAGTGAGAAAAAATTACAATATGTAGCATTCCATCCCACACTGGTAAAAAGTTAACAAATTTTGCACACGGATAATTTGGGCAGATAAGGAAATACAGTATAGACAGCATTTCTGGATTGAGGACAGCTGGAAGTGTATATTACTTTCGCAGCCTCTGTATAGATTTCTGGTCTTTAAAATCAGTATTGATAAATTCTCCAATATTTGGAAGGGATAGAAGATGAACTTATATCCATGACTGCTTTATTAGTAGTGTTTGGCTAGGACAGCTCAGCATGCTTCATAGTTTCTTAAAGCCGTAATTCTCCTACAACCAAGAAGCTCAGAGGCTGCAAGGTGGATCTTTATATACTGCTCCTTTGCCTGATTTTGGTTCAACTGATCATGTGAACTTGGCTGGCACTTCCAGTATGAAATATAACTGAGCCAGGCTGCTACAATGATCACGGAAGGCTTTGCTTCCAAAATCTGAGAAGGCAGTGAATTAGAGAAGTTTGGTTCAGCTCCTCTGAACTTTAGCAACTTCCATAGGGCTGAACTGTAACTTAGTGGAGGACAGGCCAGGCCTCTCACTTATTTATTTATTTATTTATTGGTTCGATTTATATGCCGCCCTTCTCCGGAGACTCAGGGTGGCTTACAATGCCTTAAGCAATAGCCGTCATATTTTTGTGTATACCTGCTTAGTAGGGAATTTGGGCCCCCCTAAGTGGTGTTCTTTTTTATACAAAGTCATCTTATTGCCCCCACAATCCGGGTCCATCACTCACGTGATGATTGCACTACCTGTCCAGTCTGTGAAGTGAGTCTGGTTTTAAATGACTCAAGAGGTTTCTCTTTGTGGTAGGCAAAGAGAAACAAATACAGGAAGCCCTCCGTTGGTGATCAGGCATTCAGCGATTATTTGAAGTTACGATGCTGATGAAGGAGGAAAGTTATGCATGGTCCTCAAAGTTGCAACTTTCACAGAGTCCACGCGGTCAAGGGAACATGATTTGGACACTTGGCAACTGGCTTGCAATTACAATGATCTCAGCATCCCATGGTCACATGAAAAGAATTTGCGACCTTCACTGCTGACTTCTCACAAGCAACCCAATGGAGAAGTCAGCTGGAGGTTGTAAATGGCAACTACATTGAAGTTGCATCTGACAGCTGTATGAGATTCACCTAATGAGCGCAAGTAGAACTGCTGTCCTACAGTATGTTGGCACAGTGACGTAACATAGTGCTTTCCAATTTAGCAGTGAAATTCCTGGTCCCAATTACAATCCTTAACCAAGAACTAACTGTAAGGGGAAAAGCTTTAAACTATTTGTTCTCAGCAATTCTCCTGAAAGATTTCAGTTACAAAAGTATAGGAAAAGAGGAGAAGAAAGTTGGATAAAGTTATCTTTCTGTAGTTCTAGCCTATTTCTGTACTGTGGGAAAAATACCTAGCTGCAAAAAGTCTAAAATGTTGATCAAGTCTAACAAAAGAGAGTCAGGAAGAGATTTTTAAAAAGCAAGAGAAGATAGATCGGGCAAGATTGGATTTATGGCTTTTCTCCTAGTTTGAACAAAAAGTTGCCAAAAGGTCACTAGTCCTAAAAAAGTTTGGGGAAGTCCAGAGGTCCCAAGGAAGAGCCCACGAGTGATCGAGAAAAACATCCTTATTGCTTTGAATAAAATAAAGAAAGAAGTGTCTGGCAGCATTACCTTATACAGGCATCCTTTTACTACATCTGGCATTGTACGAGAGGTGAAATCTAAAATTTCTTACTACCGGTTCTGTGGGCGTGGCTTGGTGGGGGGGTAATGTGATTGGGTGGGCGTGGCCATTTAAAAAAAAACTTTTAAAACCATTTTTTTTTTACAACCTCTTTGGCGAAGAGGTTGTAAAAAAATGCTTTCAAAAAACTCCCAGCTGAGTTGCCTGATTGGCAGAGACTTTTTTTCTTTTAACTGTCTCTGATGATCAGGCAACTCAGCTTGAATCATTAGAGGCATTTAAAAGAAAAAAAGTGTTTTCTTTTAAAAGCCTTTGATGATCCCAGCTGAGCAGCATGATCATCAAAGGCTTTTTTTTTTTACTTTTAAAAGCATTTTTTCAGAGAAAAAATGCTTTTAAAAGTAAAAAAAAAAAAAAAGCCTCTGATGATTGTGTGGCTCAGCTGGGCATGGGGGGTGGGGCAGGGATTTTTGCTACCGGTTTTCCAAACCACCCACCTCCATCGCTACCGGATCGGGCAATCTGATCCGAACCAGGAGCATTTCACCCCTGCATTGTACTATTGAGATGTTGCAGTCAGCAATTCGGCAGAAAGAGCTGGAGATGGGGTGTCTGCACAGTGCTAGTTTGGAAAGGTCATCTCTATTGCTCCTATAATGGTTGAACATAAGAGTTCATAAAATACTTCCCACTTTTCTTTAAACTGGGACTATTTTCCAAGCTGTAGCCTCCTAGAATCATTTCTACAGAAGAAAGAGATTGTTTAGGCAAGTAGTTTAAGCAATGTTTTTGACCTATTCCTTTGACCACAATATAAAGATCATGCAAACTTCGAACCAAATTTGGGATGCAATTTAGAGGGCATCAAATCAGCTAACACACCACAGCCTTTTTCTTTCTTTCTGCCGTTAAACAAATGCATGAAATGTTTCCATATGGTTATAGAAGTTAAGCACTTAATGTATTCTTTGACTTCATTATTTTTTTCCTGAACAAAAATACGATTTAGATTTTATTTTACCTTCCTTTCTTCCCATTGAACTGTCTCTAATTCCTGCTAAATACATTGGCAGAAACAGTGTTTTGTTTTGTGCTCCTCAGCAACAAGAGTCTTTTGTAAACATCAACCTATAGCAGAAAGCAAGAAAAAAAGAGAAAGAAATCAAGCTTTTAACAATGGCTGCCTCTCCTTGAATGCAAGCACTGAAATAATAAAGCAATATTCTAGTACAGTAGAGATAATGTTTTAGGATAATACTACGATTATACTACTTTTTAAAATGATGAATTTAGTAGTTTGGGGTCAAATACTTCTATAATATTATCTCTTTCTGCTGAAGAGCAATCTAGGAGGAAAAAGACATTCCATTTATTTGCTTATTTATTTAAGATAATGGCACACTCCTTTTCTACCAAAAGGTACTTCGGTTTCTAGTTACTTGATCTATCTTTTTAAAAAATTATTATTATTAGTTTTCTTTTCCTTCACTTTTGCCAGGGATTTCAGGGACCTTTTGGCAGGTCCCTGAAATGTTTGCTATCTCTCCAAAGAACTGACTGTTCTTAAAAGGTTCCAAATTGTCAAATTTAAGAATGAAAATGAAGGAGAGGGAAAAGTTCAGAAGGTTCAGTTTTGTTGATTTAATAACAATACCAATTCTGCCCTCTTGGGCAATTTTGTAGGGTCAAAGAAAGAAGTGAAATCCCATGTTAACATGGTTGCCCGTTCTTGAATTAAATGCTTAGCCAAACTGCAGCTTCCATCACATCCATTTAGTACTACATTCAAGAAGATAGGAACAGCCACCACCTTGTTTTTAAGTTGATCTAGAAGTTTTTAGCATGTCAGAGACATCTGGTTCGCACAACTTTCTCCTTCTTCAAAATTACTTACTTACTTAAAAAAAAAAACTTCTGATGAATAGCTATAGTTGCCCACTTTCATCTTTAAGACAAAATGTGAATATCTATTTGACTACTAAGACATGGACACCAGCTTTCTTCACTTGGTGTCTTCCAGGCATGTTAGATAAAATCCCCAAATTCTCGGAATTTGAGAGTTCCTGCCTTGGAGATGTTGTACAAAGATGTTATTCTCCTTAGTTGTTCTTCTGTTTTGGAACTATCTCCTTCTATTTGTATTATCTGCCACTATAGTTTCTGTTGCCCTTATAGTTCTAAGATGCCTACATTTCAAGTTGCTTACCACAAATCTGTAGATGTTGCCATCAAACACAAAATATCATTTCTAGACACCAGGGATTCTGTCCTGAAGATATGAATGTTCTTAGTTGACACAAACATTCACATTGCTACCAAAACACATTCAAATGCTCATAAACTATGTTTGCCTTTGAAGTTTGCAGTTATTCTGTGAATCTGACCGTTGTTCCAGCTGAAGCAACAAGAACTTTTGCACATGTAAAAATCTGTACTGTATGCCAAAATCAATCAAAGTAGCTATCAAATCACAGATTACAATTTGTTTCTGCTCGCAAGTATGTCTGTGGCAATTTGATTTTAACATTATTTACCGAAAATATTTTGATTCCAATGCTCTGATTAGACTAAAAAGAGTAGTGCAAGATCTGTATACAATACCAGACAGGAAAATATATCCAAGAGAGGCCATGTTTCTAATGAGGAGGGGGGAAATGGTACTTTAAAAATAGGAACAAAATAACAACAGCAAGCCAGAAATTTTAAAAAGATCATTGTAATAATGGACAAGATCCAGGAGCTGTTATGGAGTGGTTCAGAAGAAACATATTTCTCTACTATGCAATATTCTACCAAAGAAAGGATGGTATATCTATAGTGTATCCATCTAAAGTCCACTACAAAGCACTCTCTTGACAAGCTGATGGATGACAGGAGAAGTACCAATGCAACAGCATTGGTCCCAGTGCTGGCAGTTTTTGCTAATTAAAGTTGTTGTGACCATTGGTGGCAAACAGAGAATGATATTTGGGGTAAATCACATTTAGATGAAGAGTATTGGGAATTTGCAACTTACTGTATGTCACTGTTTCAATTTTTTAAAAAAAACAACTGATGCTCTTAATTCATTATTTCCCCCCTTCTTAAATTCTTCCACACTTTGTGGGCAGCCAATCCATGCCTTCACCTTTACTCTTGAAGCCTGCTCATCAGCTCCTTATATGCACCTTCTCTCTCTCAAAGAGGGAAGTGGGTTTTGGCACATATGTGAAAGGTGGGTTCTCTCACATCCCACCCCTATCTTTCTACTAAATAGGAAGGCAATTTGTCTTTTAAAAACTCAAGCAGAAGTTGTAGAAAAAACTGGAAGTTACTGGGATTTACCAACTTTCCTCAGCCTTAAATTTAAGCTTGAATTTTCACATGGAAGAGTTTTCCAAGATACTAATTTAACAAATAAAGATCATTTATTTTTGGGAATAAAAGAAAATAAATAAGTACTGCACCAAATTCATTTTTTTCATGGATCTTATATTTAATATAGTGATTATGGTCTTCATACAGGTTCAGTCCTTGTACACAGTAGATGTCCATGAGTGCAATGATGCCAGTATGCAAATTAGATCACACACCTAATGAATGAAAAATGTGTTATTTCTGTAAGGATAGCTTTATACAAATTATATAAATTTAAGTGAAAATTAGGTATTTTCCATGAGAGGGTCTGTGGCACTGAAGTTTGCTTTATCAAACTTTCAAAGCATATAAATTGTGGATAAACCATGGGAATCCATAGCAACCATAGTTTTAAGCCAAATAACAAAAGATGCATTATGACATCACAGTGAAAGTTCCATCCCTTATTAGCTTGCCTGCACCATTGGCAGTATAAACAGGGCAGAGTTTACATTACAATGCACATTTTGGTCAAGTAGTTTCAACACTATTGTCACTCAACACACATCTCTCTGTATTACATTATGTTGTCACATTCCATTATCTTCTGTCTGATTTGTTTTGCCTGATGATGTTAGCCTGGCCCTGGATTTCAGATGCTAAAGTATTCTAATTCTTTTGACCCCCCCCCCCCCTTTCTTAAGTTTCTATCTTCATTTCAATGGAGAGGAGCATCTGACTATCAATTTTATTGAGCTTCACTTCTGAACAGAGCTATTAATTTAGCATACAGAAATTTGGCAGGCCAAGATCCTAGTGATGTGGAAATAGATATAATCATCCATTAAAATGTATAGTTCAAATTGCTGTTAAAGGCAGAAATGAAATAGCTGATGAAAAGTAACGATGACAAAACTTGTAAAAGATATGGCAAGAAGCAGCAATAGGGAGGATTGTAATTAGCAAGCACCAATACCTTACCTGGTCTTTGGTCTGTTTGATTGGTGTTCTATCTAGCTATATGATACCAATCACTTCAACCACGATAATGTCAAAGATAAGGAGGTTATTGATTAGGTGGCTCAGAGTACCCTGTTTTCCCCAAAACAAGACATCCCCTGATAATAAGCCCAATCGGGCTTTTGAGCACGTGACAATAAGGCCGAGCGCTTATTTCAGGGTTCAAAAAATTTTAGACAGGGTCTTATTTTCGGGGAAACATGGTATGTATCTGTTATGCATGTCTCTCTTTTACCAGTAGAGGGAAGGTAGTAGTAGTAGTTAGTAGTTACCACTGTAGTAGTAGTAGTTAGTAGTTACCATTACTACAGTAGTTACCACTGTAGTAGTAGTAGTAGTTAGTAGTTACCACTGATGAAAAGTTAAGGTGAAATGAATATGTAATGTTCTGCATGAGGATCATCTGTGTTTAAATAAAAGCAGATAAGAATATTTTATTCAAACTTATTTCAGCAGGTTTTCAAATAATATTTTCCCCAGAACTGCAATACCCTGAAATTGATGCATCACTCAGAGAAAAACAATCAATAAATAGACAATAGGCAGTGCTCCAGGATTTAATCAAAGCCATACTTTCCCCCAAAGGGGTTAGCTTCTTTAAAAGCTTGAATGAAGGGACAGAAAATCTCACTGTTTTGAAATTCATACATAAAAATTGGCCTGAGATTTCTAAAATAAAATTACCGTACTTTCAATTAAAGGGAAGGTTATATATCATTAGAGGATAGCACAAATATTAGAACTCAGAAAACGGCAATAATTTTAATTGTCTAAACTCAGTGCTTCAAAGAGTAAATTTTATAAATGCAAAGTGCCTTTCTAATTGAAAAGGAATAAAAATCAATATATTGCATTTAGATTCAAATCCAGGTTACCACTTTAAAGAAAGTGGAATGAATGATCAAATGATTCTTTTTTAAAAAAACCAACCCAGCTCTGGACAAAGGTGGCATACTCCTCAATGAATTATTATATCTTTAAAAACTCAAGTTCCAAGATGTTTCTCATCACATATAACTAAACTCCATATGTTAGACATTTTATTTCTACAGTGCAATGTAATAATATTTCTATTGAATATTTCTTCTAGATAAGTATGCAGCTGTAAAGACTATTTTATCTTAAAATATTTTATGTTGAAATACTTAAAAATAGATTTTGTTTTGCCCAAAAATCCCTTTAGGGACTTTGACAGTTAATAACATATGAAGTAGCGTACCTAAAATGGTTTACAGTAGAATATGATGACTGGGCCAACCCCAATATTTACCTTTTCTTCTTTCTTTTTGCATCCTCTTTAGGCCTTCTTTAATATGTAGGTCCCAGCTTTCATATGTTCAATGTAGGTACAGACCAATGGTGGGTTGCCCCCAGTTCCAACCAGTTCACAACAACCAGTAGTAAAACTGGCAGGAGGCCCTGCCCACTGCCCCTGATATCATCATCGGCCATCTACGCATGCACAGAAGCTTCGCAGAAGCATGCGTGATCCCTTTGTGAACTGGTAGTAAAGGTAAGTAGAACCCACCCCTGGTACAGACCCAGGCAGGACACCCACCCACACATTAGTTCTGTTTTGAAAAAAATATTTTGATTACAAAAATAAGTCACTTTTATTAGAAAACAAAGGCTACCTACCTACTTTTATGGCCTGCCAGTGGCCAGCAGAGCTGGCAGCAGATTTGGACAGTGAGGAGGTTGGGGAAGAACATAGGCTAGTCCTGGAGTCAGGGAAGGCACAGACGATGGCTCTGAGTCGGAGGCAGAGAGGGGGCCAAGGCCATCAGGTAGTTCTTTGCTGCCTCCAGAGACTCCAGAGTCTGACATCAGCGAGGCAAAAGAACAGTGTGAGCCTGTTCCCAGTGTGCGCATGCGCAGAGTTGCCAGGAGACAGGAACGATTAATAAAACAGGGTCGACTTGGGAGTAAGGCTTGGAGATGATTGGCCCCTTCAATAAGATATAAAAGAGAAGCAAATGGGACGTGAGCTTTTGCAGGAAGCAATTAGTTCATCTGGTCGATAAAAGCTGCGGAAAAGTTCCATTTGACTCTGTGCTAAGTTTGGCCTTGCCCTGTGTGTGGCAATTAGTTCTCTGGCAGCATTCCAAGGGAGATAAGGTGAATGTTTGTAAACACTCCCCTGCAAGACTGTTTGATAAGCCTTTCAACTGGAAATGACAATAATTCACAGCCATCTGAATTAAAGAGATTTGCCGGGACTAAGTTTGTGCTGTATACTGTCTAAGGAAGCCTAGGTCAGAACGCCTACTACCTTATTTGCAATGAGTACACAGTGATTTTATTTCTATGAACTTTCATAATTTTCGATCCGGGCTGGCTCAAGGTTGACTCAGCCTTCCATCCTTCTGAGGTCAGTAAAATGAGGAGCCAGATTGTTTGGGTGGGGGACAATATGCTGATTCTGTAAACTGCTTCGAGTGGGCTGGAAAGCACTATGAAGTGGTATATAAATCTAAGCGCTATTGTGTATTCTATTATTTTGTTTGCTTTATTATTTTTCTACCTAATGCATATTTTGCTTACCCCGTGTATCTTTATCTCTAAATTTTTCATACTTGTCTTTGTATCCACCTGCGTGTTGCTTTTTTCTCTATTGTTCTCTAATATTCTTCCTGTAGACTTTACTTTCTTTCAACCTAAATTCTCTGTACAAAATTTTATTCTTATTTGTCAGGTCTATCTTATCATCACCTGTCTTTCTTCCATTCTATGACTTTGCCAACCTGTTTCTGCTGGTTCTTTTGCTGCAAAATATACTCTCTATTGTCAACTGGCTTAATATTCATTGTGCTGGGAGTGCTGTTGTGTGAAAAAGGGGCTCAGTGGAATTACTTACACTAAATTAATTAGGTATAAGGTCAGTGGGAAAGTGGATTTGACAGGTTTTCAGTTCAATTCAGTTCAAACCTTTATTGTCAGAGTACAACTTGTGTACAATGAGATTGGCTTAGCCTCCCTTCGTGCATCCCCCAACCCAATACAACTCATAGTGAAAGACAGGGGGAAAAAAATCCCTAACCCAGTGAATCCTACTAACGCACAATCCTACTGCACCATGTGAACTTATTGCACATCGCACCAGCCCCACAAGTCAATTGTACTATGTTGTTGTAAAGTTATTTTCCATTCAGAAGCCTGACAGCCCATGGATAAAAACTGTTCTTCAGCCTGTTTGTGCGGCTGCCTATGCTTCTATATCTCCTTCCCGATGGCAGGAGAATAAAGAAGTGCTGACCACGATGTGAGTCGTCCCTAAGGATTTTCCTCACTCTTCTAAGTTTCAAAATTAAGAGCATTCTTAGTAATGATCTTTCTGGATAGACAAATGATTCTTGTTTTCTGAGATTGTTAAGGTCATCTTTGAATTTTGCTGTATGTAGTTCCCTGGGCTCTTAAATCATCAGGATACCATTGGTGAGAATTCCTGACTTTCTCTATTAGGTTGGGCCACTTCCCAATGTCCTGGGCCACTGTTCTTTCTTGAGCTTCTTAACTGTTCTGGTTCACCACCACTCAAAGTTCCTTCAGATAGCTTGGCCAATCTTCTTCTCATTTATTTCTCAGTGTACCACTATGTGAAGGGTTTCTTGATTCTTTCTTTAATTCTTCAACTATTTTGCTGCTCTTCTCTGATTCTATTTTTCTCGTGTTTAGCATTTTCCTTTTACTTCAAGCTTTCCTCTTTTAGTTCTTTTTTCTGATTTCGTCTTTGGTTCTTAAATTCTTTTTCTTTAGCTCTTCCTTCTGGTGCCACTATCCTGGAAGAATTTTGAATCTCCGGATGTAGGAGCCACACCCCTTTTTAAAGGGACTGGTTCCTACATTTACACACTAAGAATCAAGATTAACTTGTGTCGAGAGCAACCATCAATAGTCAGCAATAAGCCATCTGGAGTGGTATACAGTGATAACAATTCCTAAACAAAGAACCCTCTCATGTTATGAAAGTCTATTCAGAAAAAAGAGCTCACAAAGTTCAACAAAGTATATTTCCCAGTCAGCATGGACAGAGAAGGAGCTCAAATAAATGAAACCCTTCTTTTATGTCTACCTAATTCTTCCCCTGCGCCTTATAAACCCTGATCAGTAATACGTTAGTACCAGTTCCTCATACTTTCAATCTAAAACGCATGAGCCATGTATAAAAAAGAACAGGAAATGGGGGAGGCAAACACTTAGGATCACCAGAAAAGGGAATAAAATGGCAACAGCCCAGTGACAGATGGGGGAAGGCCCAGGTCAGGAGAGCTCCCAGCAGGAGTCAGCATGACTGTTTCTTTTCTCTTGCTTGGCTCTGCAGGGTGTTGGAATCGCTGCCATGTGAGGTTAGCTGAGGGAGGCCAAAGATGGCTGCCGTGTACAAGCAGTGATGATGGAATAGCTCTGCTTCTCTTTTGTCCATCTGCTTGGCAGCTAAAAGGAAGGGTTACTGCAGAGGGAGGTCCAGGACAGCTGCTTTCTCAGTAGGGGCTGAAGGGAAAAGAGCTGGGCTTCTCTTTCCCCGCCTCGGTGTCTCTGTAGACTGGGGCACTGTATGCTGTCCAGCGACAGTGGCCATATACATTCAACAATACACTCAGAGATGGCTTTCATGGCTTCAAGTTACTTCTTGCCTTATTTATTTTTCTCTGATTACCCATATCATTAAGGATAAGAAAGGTGGAAAATACATTCCTATCTACTCAACACATTCAGTTGTGTGCGTGCAAGTGTATGTGTGTATGCTATCTCCAGATGTGCACATTGCAGTCATTGCTCTCTCTCCAAGACACTCTATTTATTTTTTGTTTGTTTGTTTGTTTTATTGTCTTTGACCTTTCGCCATGTGCTGTCTATGCATGTTATAAATCATTCGTTTATTTTTCAAACTTCTTTTTTTTCCAATCTTTTCTGTCTTTGGAGGATAATAATATAGGGCAAAGTTCAAGCAGTTAAATCTTGAGCTAAAGTGAAACACTAGATTGGACTAGAAACAGGAGCAATACTTGATTTTATTTAGAATTATAATAGAAGAAATCTATTGAAAAAAGGATGGCTGAGTGATGGGCCAAAGAGAGGTTGAGTTGGAAAGCAGGGCAGATTTTCTTCATGGTGTTGCTGTACCTTTTAGACACAGCATCTTCTGTTTTCAAGATGATACATAAGCACTTTGCCAATGGATCAACTATTGCAGGGTTCCCACGTTTTGGAAATTGGTGGGGAAAATGGGAATTTGGAGAAAATACAATGCCATGGCTATCCTGAGAAAATGACTGGCTGACGTAGCAGGTACAAGACATCCATTGACTGGACAGGAAGATTTCCAAACAAAGCACTTGGATGCAGCCCCTATTATTTTTATTTCCTAAGAATGAGTTCATATTATTTCTTTATACATTTGATAAACAAACAAACGTATGGATAAAAAGGGTGCCATGAAGCATTCTTAGCAATAAAGATTATATTTGAGAATGGTGCTCTGCTTTGCAGAGCTTTTCGTTTTTATTTTATTTATTTATTTTTTAAAAAATTTAAAGTCCTAAAAATGGCATAGAGCTATGGAGGTTGCCAGGGACATGTTCATGGGTGCATTGGGGAACCCAGGTGCAACTATATTTGAATTAGCTGAGGGGAAAGGGAAAAGAAACAACATAAAATAAACATAGTGGTGTTCTTGAAAATCCTGTCAACACCTATGAATCGAAATTTATTTTTCAGACTATAAGACACACTTTCCCCCCCCCTAAAAGGGGGTGAAAATTTAGGTGTGTCTTATACACTGAATGTAGCCCCGCCCACCCACTGGCCCCCACTCTCTGGCCTCTGCCTCCCAGCAGTTACCTCCTTGCAACAAGCAGCACGAAGAAACAACTTCTTTCTGCTTCAGCACAGCCTAATTAGCACAAGTTGATTGGATCGGCCTCCCAACTTTCAGCTGTTTTGCACGGACCTCTGCTGCTTGCTGCAAAGAGGTAAATTGCTGGAGCAGTTCCCCCCCCCCCCCTTGTGCTAATCAAGCTATTCTGAAAACGAAAATGAAAGTAAAGCAGGCTTTTTGCTGCTTGCTGCAATGAGGCAAAATTGCTAGGAGGCAGAGGCAGACTTTTTTTCTTGTTTTCCTCACCAAAAAAGGTACTGTAGGTGCGTCTTATAATCTGGTGCATTTTATACTCCAAAAATTACGGTATTTGCTAGCATGCATGAAAAAGACCAATGAACTTCCAATGACAGGATAGGCTCCCAATGTGTACCTCTACATTTCCACAACATTATGTTGTCATGGTTCCCCCTTTCTAACCGATGTTAATTGGCAGCGATGAATAGAGGCAGATGTCTAGAATCTCTTATATTCAGTAAATCTGTGTTCTCCAATTTTGAAGGAAAGCTCTAAGAGTAACAAGGACAGCCACAGACAATAATGATTCCAAGTTGCTCCATCCATTTAGAAATCATAATTGCCCCAATTTGACAATGATAATGTTGAAGTGGTAGACAGTTTCTGCCTTTTAGATCAAGCATCAACAATAAAGGAACAAGAAGTCAAGAAATATGCTGCAGACTAGCGCTTGATGGAGAAATCATGAAGGCCCTGGAAATTATTTTCAGATGCTCTGGTGGATCTCTATTTACAAAAATACAAACAGTGCAGACAATGTTGTTCCATGTCACACTCTATAGAAGTTAAAGTTGGATTTTGAAGAAACAGGATAGAAAGATTATTGACTCTTGGTGTTGGAGAAAACTCCTAGAATACCATAGACAGCCAAGAAAACAAACAGCTCATCAATCAAATCAACCCAGAGTGCTCCCATGAGGCACAAATTATTATAATTCAGATATATTATGCAAAGATTTGGCTCTCTGGAGAAGGTTCTAATGTTGGGAAGTGTAGAAGAATACAGAAGAAGAGGACAACCAAGAGCAAGGTGGATGAAATCAGTTATAATAACAATGCGTATACCACTGGATATCCGAAGGACAGATAGATTAAAGACAGATCATCTTGTGAAAATCTATATCCTCATGGTTGTAATCAATCAATCAATTCCTCCATTACTGAGTCTTTTTTCTCCTATTTCATAAGATTGTTCAGTTGATGGGTTACATTTTTAGTGGACTAAATATATTCAAAACCACACAAAGCAATGTTCTATTTATCTACGGATAAACCTGTCTGGCTTTTCTCAGCTAAACAAGGTTAACTCTAGTTAATACTTAATGTGATGGCATAGCAGCTTACTGACATTAGAACTGTCAGGCAGAAATGGTCTGCACTCCAGCAGTTTGAAACTGGCTCCACAAGATGGGGTGAGCTCCTGCTGCTCGTTCCTCAGCTCCTGCCCACCCAGCAGTTTGAAAACATGCAATATTGCAAGTAGATAAATTGGTACCACTTCAGTGGGAAAAACCTAGCTGTATTTCTGTGTGCAGAGAGTGGAAGTTGGTGCTGGATCTGGTTGGACACGAGGCAACGCAACACAAGGTGAGGTGAGGTAAGGTGAGACTAGCAACCTCGGCGGAGACCGGAACAGCCAGCAACCTGAGTGCCACTAATCAGCTGGTGTAAACTAGTTTGCATCAAGGAGAGGCACACAAGTCCTGAATAACATGAACTAGCAGTTTAGGACAATGCCTTATGTTTAGCATTTGTACATTTCCCTGACATTGTATGTCATATGTGAAATAAATAAATAAATCTGGTTAATAGGCAAGATGGGGAAGTAAAATGGAAAAAAAAAGAAACTTGAATGAGGTGGCAGTAAACCACTTCCATACTGTTACCAAGATACCGGTAACTTGAGGGACACACTTATGAAATCATGAGGCATTGAATCTGATCACAGGATATTTCATTTCATTATTTCATTACATTTCATTGCTTCTAGTTAAACAACTGTTTTCTATTATTTAATAATTGCCATTTCACAGTTAGTTGCTTTTATTATGATATCTTTGGCACATTGTTCAAAATATCTATCAACTTATTTCTTTGTGAAGATTACCTCTAGATAAATTACACAAATCTGACAAGTAATTGTTAAAAATCATTATTTCTTTTTCCTACTATTGACTTAAAATAGGTAATTTAATATATTCTCTAAAATCGTATCAGCCTCAGTATTTACTTCAAATCAATAATTTGAAGCACTTAATGCAGTTGAGTAAACAAGACCTTTTATGGGTGGGATATATTTTGTTATATTTGTTTGATTTGTTTCTTACTCAAATTATATTATATTACCTTTTACTAAAATGCTTTATTATGAATATATAGTATTGATTTACGATGATGCCATATAAATGGATTGCTCTATTTAGCTTATCTGAAGTACAGAAAAACATTTCATAAAGATAGATACACAGTTCAGAGAATTTAATGGCATTATCTTATCATATTTTTCCATACAAGTATGCAGAATTTAGCCTATAATTTCCAATCTCCACATTAGGATCTTCTCTGTCATTTCATGTCATGTCATGTCTAAGGAGTTTCCTATAATTTTAACCTAACAAGAGCAACAACCTATGTTAGATAACCTGGAAGTACAGGTAGTCATCAATTTACAACAGTCCATTTAGTGACTGTTCTAAGTTACAACAGCACTGAAAAAGTGACTTATGGCCCTTTTTCACACTTATGACCATTGTAGCATCCCCATGGTCACATGATCAAAATTTGGATATTTGGTAACTGGTTCATATTTATGATGGCTGCAGTGTCCCAGTGTTGTGTCATCAGCTTTTGCGATCTTCTGACAAGCAAAGTCAATGGAAAAGCCAGATTTGTTTAACAACCATGTTACTAACTTGACATCTACAATGATTCATTTAACAATGGTGGCAAGAAAGGTCATAAAAATGGGGCAAAAGTTATTTAACAAATGTCTCACTTAACAATATAAATTTTGGGCTCAATTGTGGCCGTAAATCGAAGACTACCCATAATTTCCCCAGATACATCCAATGAGCTTCATCCTTGAATGAAGGCTTGTAGCAGGTCTCCCCAGCCCCAATCCATCCTATTGAATGAGAGAGACCTGCCAGTTCTGTAAAGAATTATAACTGCATTTACCCCTGCACAGTTTCAGTTGCACTTCTGGTTGGGAATGCAAGGGATAGTGCTAGACAGGAGGTTCCTATTTTTGCTGTAAAATTATAAGTTAAATCCTTGAACAGGAATATATGGTAGGTTCTTTAAGCTCTTAAGGAGGAACCACTGGAGCTTCTGGATTGCTAAAATTTAGTCTTAAAGATGCTGTATCAACAAATAAAAACAGATGAACAAAGACATTGGGCAAGATTTATAAAAACAAACTCCCAGCACTACATGAGCAATTAACATGAGTTTGAAAAACTTATTTGGGGGCTTACAATAGCATTACTTCTATTTTAGAGATTAGGTTGATGAATTGATTGTTTCCTGAAGGTTGCCCATGGGATTCAGGTTGGGAATAAAACCAGGCACCAGTCCAGATGTCTTTCACTGCACCACGTCAAAGTTTACATTTAACAGCACAAATGCTTAATGTGATACTGTGAAAAATGCAGCATGTAATATGCAACTTCTACTTGAAAACAAGCTTATGCAAAGGGTGTTGGTGCAAAAGGCGAATCTTTCAGACTGTGATTTCAAGTACATCACAGTAAAATCCCCATCTGGTTGAGATTACATTTAAAATAAATATTTACATGGAGGAATTCTGGAGAAAAATATGTGCTTTAAGCAAAAACTGAACTCTTGGGAGTTGTAACTCACTAATTGCCACTTGGTGTTTAATATGCTGCCTTTTTAAAATTAAAAAAAACCCAGAAGATGAATAATAAATTATATATCACTATTATATTGAGGAGGAAGAAGCCGGTTCTGCTGTTAAGAAGCTGGAAGGATCTGAACATGCAAATGGAAACAGGAATCTAGTCTGATTCGAGTGATCAACAACATTTTTAAAGTGTAACCAAGTGGAAATCCAGTTCATACTGAATTGCTTTATTTATAGCACATTGTGCTTTCTAAAAAAACACGCTTAAAACAAGTACTTGAACATGTTAAGTTATATGAAGAGGTTCCATTTTGGAAGCAGAAAAAAAATTGGGTGTTTATAAAAGTCAGTTACAGGAAAGAAAGAAAGAAAAAAAGAAAGAGAGAGAGAGAAAGAAAGATGGAGGAAGAAAGAAAGGGAGAAAAAAGAAAGAGAAAGAAAAAGAAAGAAAAAGAAAGAAAGAGAAAGAAAGAAAGAAAGGAAGGGAGGGAGGGAGGGAGGAAGGGAGGGAGGGTGGAAGGAAGGAAGGAAGGAAGGAAGGAAGGAAGGAAGGAAAGAAAGAAAGAAAGAAAAAGAAAGTCTCCATATGAGTGGGACTAATCACCCATATTTGTGGGTAACAGAATATGGATGTTTTTTCCAATAGATTCATCACAATCTCCAAGGACAACTTTTTAAACATACTGTTATCAAACTTCTAATCATTTTGTATGATATGAATCAACTCCGGAGAAAAGCAATTCCCTCAAGAGGTTCAAAACAGCTGGCCAAATGGAAAAGAAGGACAATTGGTACATAGCAGTATTATGAAGTCACAAGTCTCGCACAATCATGGACAAAGCTGTTCAAAGATGAACTTCAATAGGAGAAATTTATGGAACAACAGTTACCCCATATCTCCACCTCCTTGCCAAAACAGTCACTGTCCCAAGTAATAAGATACCTAGCCATCCTGTCCACATATCAGAATTTGAATACTGTGAAGGATAGCCTTTCCCTATTCTGTTGTAAGTCCTGTTCAGGTAATTACCTGAATTAATGACTGTTCAAAGTTGAATGGCAAAGTATAAAGGGGAGTTCTAGAACCCTCTTTCATCAAAGTACTGTATTATTGTGATAAATATGTTTCTTATGGCCAATGCAGAAGCTTTTGTTTTTTGGTGAATATAGTCAGGTCATTTTTATAGCAGAATTCTTAGGAAAAGCTAACTCACATTTCAATGAACATTTTGTTAAATAATTTTGAATTTGAATTCATTCTCGTTTGGTATACATAATTTTATTCTCTTTAAAATATAAAAATCCAGTCTAAGACCAGGAGAGGGCGATGAAGCCTAACAAATAAAATGATTTTAGTGGAAACTGCTGAATAAACTAAGAATTATGTCCTTTATACTTTTTCTTTTTCTTTTTTTTTTTTTGAGGAGGGGGTGGGAGTCATTACCATGGTAATATATATTTGCCTGGTCCCAGTAGATCATCCATACAGAGTTTTGCTTCTGGCTGTGAACTTAATAACACTTGTCATCTTAATTTTATTGGGAAGGCATGTACCTGAAGGCAATCTTTGAGATAAAAGGAAAATCATGTTAAGCAATCCAGTGGCTGGTTTTGGGAGCTTCCTGTGGAGCAAATGGGGAATAAAGTGTTTAACTGGACAGTGTCCCAGACTAAATTCCATGGAAGGACTTGTACTTAGTAAAAAATATGCGATGCATTTTTAGGAATTCTCTGTTCCAAAATATAACCACTTCTTTCTTCTTCAACTCTCGCTCTTTGATATATTTCATTTTGAAGACATTATTTAAAATGACTGGTCATTTGATGAAATCCAAAAAGAAAGAAACAAAATCAACAGTATTGTTTCTCCAATACTGTAATAAAAAAGCTGGACACTCACTTCTAGAATCAGTCTAGACGTAAACTTCTATAAATTGGAATGCTGGTCAAGGCTTATAATTTTGTTTTGTTTTTCTTCAAGGACACTCCCTTTATATAGACAATGTAACTTATAATTTCACAGGCCCAGTTGTGTTTTCTTTTCTTTCTTTTTATTTTATGGGAGAAAATGGCTTTGATTAGAATGAAAATAAATCTGTTCTAATCCCTGCTAAATGTTTGTCTTCATTTTGCAGTTTTACAGTCAGGTTTCAGGAGGTGGAACAGGTGTGTTACATTTAAGCAGTTTAATAATCCTCTAGTTACTGTAGAGAAGGAGATAAATGTTATTTGGTGTTGGTGAAATGTATCCCGTATAGGCTCAGCTCAAATAGGAGAGGGGAAAACGTGAGTCGATAGAAAGATTTTATGAATGATACATATACCCGTAATATTCCCGGAAAAATGATGACACATGAGCAGACACGGTGTTAATGACAGTGCCTACATGCAACCCACATGGAGATTCCTCCAGGATTGAAACCACATTGCCACATATGCACCCACAGATAAATGATGGGTCAGACAGGAAAACCCAGTCCACAGTAAAAGCTTGTTTTGTTTTGTTTTTTCAAATCAAATTTGATTCTCTAACTTGCTAATGTAAAGTAAATTTGCCTAATTCTGGGGAGGCTTTTAACTTCTAGGCCTACAACTCTGCAACTTTATGGGGGATTCCCACCTGAATACAGGTAGCCCTCAACTTACGATCACAATTGAGTCGAAAATTTCTGTTGCTAAGTGAAACCTTTGTTAAGTGAATTTTGCCCCATTTTATGACTACAGTCGTTAAGCAAATCACTGCAGTTGTTAAGTTAGTAACAGGGTTGTTAAGTGAATCTGGCTTCCCCATTGATTTTGCTTGTCAGAAGTTCGCAAAATGTGATCACATGATCCTGGGACACTGTAACCGTGATAAATATGAACCAGTTGCCAAACATCCGAATTTTGATCACATGATCATGGGGATACGGCAATGATCGTAAGAGTGAAAAATGGGAGTAAGTCGCTTTTTTCAGTGCCTCTGTAACTTTGAATGGCCACTAAGTGAATTGTTGTAAGTCAAGGACCAATTGTATTAACCAGTTCTGACCTTGGTTAGTTTTTCAAGACAGGTCAAAATCTATTACGTGTTACTATATATAGTAGCTTAAAGCAATCAACCACCTTAGCCTTGAATTCTGTTTTAAATAACCCAAATGCACCAATGCAAAGCGATGGCTGAGAACTACTGCTATTTTTTAGAATCTGTCTGTCTGTCTCTCCCTCTCTCTCTCTCTCTCTGTGCATTACGAAGAAGCTTTTGGTTTGATTTTGGTATCACTGCCATTCACAGCTGTTAAGTTACTTGACAACCTACTTAAGTATGCAGGGCTTATATAGGACTAAAGCTTTGGCTGCTGGATGACCTTTCTATGACTTTCTCTATGTTATAAACAACGTATCAAATCTTTATTTTATAGCCGTCTTTATTGCTTTAAGAATTATATCTGAGTTTTATGAAGGGCATCATATGTTATTATTTATCAAGGCTCCAGTTTGGCTTGAAAGATATTCCAGCTACATTCCTGTTCCTAATAATGCTGCTACAATACAAAGTAGATCTAAATGGAACAAAAATTCTTTGACCTCAACTAATTCCGTAAATTTTTTCTTTAATAATGGCTAGTCAGAATGGCCTGTCCTGTCAATATTTATAAAGTGTTTCCCCCCCATAAATACTATCAACTGGTTCTGCGCCTACATATTGTCAATGAAGCCCATGTGATACACTGCTGATGGTCTCTTTTGAGACTTTCTTGCCGTTTCATCAAGTATATTATTAAAATTCTAGGGCCAGTAATGAATTACTTCCCAAGAAGATTTCCTAAAATTCTTTGCCATATTCCTCGGCCCTCATGATATATTCCTAGACTGAATTTTATGTTCTTTAGGTGAATACAGGCCAGTAAAGAGAATGGAAAATATGTTAAAATTGGAGTTTGGAAATAATTTTGAGACATTCGTGTAGCTTTATTTCAATCACTAAAATTGAAATGCCATGGTGTGCAGTTAAGTGAAAATCAGATGGAATATTATAATTGTCAAAAATTGTTGTGGAAAATTGGTTTTTATTTATTTAATTTATATTCCAACTTTATTTTTTTAAATAAATAACTCAAGGCAATGAGCATCTTTAACATTCCTTTCTCCTCCTGTTTTTCCCATAACAACCCTATGAAGTATGTTGGGCTGAGAGAGAGTATAATAGGCAAAGAGCTGTAGCTTTTTGAAAAGTTGTCAGAAACAAAGGTCCAGATTAATATCATCACTATTATGATCACAATTTCTTTCCCTTGCTTGCTATCAGATTAAAAACTTACTCTTACTCTCTTATCTCCTTAACAGTATTTGTGCATTGCAATAGTGGCAATATCTGTAGCTTGGGTGTAGGATGATGGTGAAGGTTGTGGGTGTGCCAAAAGAGCTTGTGGGTTGGTTTCCAAAAGTTTTATTACCAGACTAGGTAACATCTTCAGTAGAATTTTCGTGATGTCAGTGTCAATGTCGGTATTCTGCTGTTTATAAGGGCTTCAGGTGTGGGTGTGTCAAGAGAGGGTGTCAAGAGTATTGCCAGGATTGCTGTGACTATAAGATTAGTTACAAACTGCAAAGATTCAATCAGGCCAATCTCTGTCTTGCAATTAACTACAAGCCTTCCCCACTCTAGTTAATTGCCCATTGGCTCACAATATAAGTAGGAGCTTGTTGCCTGCCAAACAGATTAAGATTCAGCAAGCCAAGCCAAGAAGCCTGGACTCAGAGATCTGAGTAAAGAGATAGAGCTGGAACAAAGTCACTGACTAATGCCTGAGCTAAAGCTGAAGCTCATAGCCAGAGAGCCAGAGAGAAGGGAGAAGAGAGCTTGCCTTTGCTGAGCTGAGCATGCAAGCCAACATATGCCTGCAAGCTAGCATCTGCTGTTGTCTCTGAGCTGTGGTTGCTGCTGCTGCTGCTGCTGAAGCCACAACCAAGAGGAAGAACTGGAGAATTTGCCTGCTAGAAGCTTCAAACCACGATGCTGATTGGATCAACTCTACAGGTGATTTGATTCACAGAAGCCCTCTACAGGACTCTCTCATTCATCACTGCTGAGAAGCCTACGCTGCCGCTTCCCACTGCCTCGATGATATATTGATCCTGAAACTACTTAGTGTTGTATTAGCTTTCCCTTTCCCTTTGGAAAGGGTTAAGAGGACTGGTTTCAGTTTTGTAGGAGAGGAATTTGAGGAGATGGCCTGGCTTCAGCTAACGAGGATAAGTATTAGTTACTGATGTATTTTAAAAACATTTGTCCTTTTCAATGTTTTTAGTAAAGTATATTTTTACAAGACTCCTCTGTCAGTTCATTTCAGCCCCAGTACGTTTGCATGTGAACAGGTTCACAGTTCGTTGGGACAAACCTCAATCCCTCATAACAGACGGTCTTGTGATGGGTCATCAGTGAGTCATCAGTGAGTTCTTGTGATGGGTCTTGTGATAAGGAGATTACATCAGGACAGAGTCATTGGGAGTGAACTGCTGGTGTGGAGGGGCAGGGATGAAATGCTACCAGTTCGGACTGGTTCAACTGAACCGGTAATGATGGCAGTAGGTGGTTTGGAGATCTTGTAGTGATGACAGCGTGAGGCTCCGCCCACCCGCCCCGTCATTGTTACTTCCAGGTTTTATGCATGCCGAACTGGTAGGGAAGGTAAGTAGATTTCACCCCTGGGGAGGGGGTTGCGTGAGTTGGTTGAGGGTTGGTGCTGTCTCTGGTTGGCTGTGCAGTTGATTTGGATTTTGAGGGGTTCTTAGGTTGGTTTTAGGCGAATGTGTCTGTTGATGGAATTGCTTGTGGCATACCAAGCTTCAACGAACTCATGAATGTGGTGGGTGGTAGCATGGCTGATGATTTTTGTGTTGCTCCAATCAAACGAGTGCTGTTTGGTGTCAGTGTGGGTAAATATTTGAGATTGTGGTGTTTGACTGCTAGCCAGTGTTCACAGATCCTAGTTTTTAATTGACATGATGTTTGTTCCACATAGAATTGATTGCAACGGTTACAGTTGATTTTGTAGATTACATCGTTTCTTTCATCCTTCTACATTTGTGCATTACAGAAACCAGAGTGTGCACCATGGGAGTTCTCCCATTAAATCCTGCATTACATGCTTACCCATGAGAAAACATTGACCTTTCAATTGCCTATTATAATCAATTTAGGTTACATTTAATTGACTTTTTTCAGTACTAATGATAATTGATATAGGTCCAGTTGTTTTAATTTTAGACTATTTTTTAGTTACAATGAATACCTTGTCACTTGAATTGCCTATAAACAGCATCCACTGAGGGATAAAACTTGTTAAAAGTGTGCTTGATTCTTGCAGTTCCTTAATTATAGAAATAGCCAGAAGGAAGAGGGAGAATTGGCTAAGTTGTAAAGGCAGTAGTGAATGTTCCTTAACATTCATAATACTGGAAAGAGAACATATGAATTCTGCCTAAATCTCTCCGTAATGGGTTATTTCCAGCCAATCTCCAATATTCAGTTATTTGGAAAATGCTGGACTTTTATGGTGGGGTTCCAGTTCCCGAAGGGGTGGCATGGTTGCTTAATGGTTAAGATGCTGAGCTTATCGGCTGGAAAGCTGGCAGCCCAGGTTTGAGACCTGAGCTCCATGTGATGGGGTGAATTCCTGTCCTCACCCCAGCTTCTGCCAACCTAGCAGCTTGAAAGCATACAAATGCAAGTATACAAATGCAAGTAGATAAATAGGTACCACTTCATTGGGAAGATAACAGCACTCCACAATATCATGTGGGCCACATGACCATGCAATGCCTTTAGACAATGCTGGCTCAATGGCCTTGAAATGAAGATGAGCACTGCCCCCTCTAGTTGGCAACAACTAGCAGGGTAAAATCCATAGGGACTCCTTTATCTTTTTTTATCCTTCAGTTCCAGGATTTTCTGAATTAGACAACTATCAGTACTGACTACTACAGTTTCAGGTCTAGTTATAAAAAGGTACCTACTTGGTCGATGTTCATGCTGGAACTTAAATAGGAAGTCTGGCTCCATATTATTCAGCTGCACCTTTCCATGGCTTTTGAAATCATCAGCTCCACTGGGACTTGAAGATACTGTTGTTTCATTATTCCTGTGAATGGCAATTTCCATAGGCGAGGGTGAAAGACTTCTGCTCAATGTTATGGAGGCTGATTTAGGGTACTCCTCAAAAGAGGTTATCCAAATCTGGAGATTCATCATGTTCTCTTTTTCACTTAAATCCAAGAAAGGTGTTCATATTCAATAACTATGTGTAATATTGGTATTACACCAGATAAAGGCATACAAACTAAGGTTAATCCAGACACATTCCTGTTTAATTGAAAAGCAGTCAGGGAATGAGGATTCAGCTTGTTGTAGATGAGATGAGATGGGATTTCCCTTGAAGACTTAGATTTGTCACTTGAGTTTACTCATAGATTCAGCATGAATGTGGATGTCCAAACTGTAGATTGTTGGGGATGTGTTTGCAGAGTTAAGACTAATTCACCAACTGCCCATTCCAGGAAATGTCATAGCTGGGCATCATGACCCACATTTTGATTATGAATCTCTATGACAGGGGTGTCAAACTCATGGCCCACAGGCTGGATGCGTCATGCACTGGCCACGTCCACTTCTGGTTTAGCAAAGGGGATAAAAGTCATGATACCTCATGTGATGACAACGTGACACCACGAGTTTGACACCCCTGCTCTATCATATGGTCTTTGCAGGTAGGACATGTGGAAGAGTAGTCTGCTTAGAAAAAATGTGGGTATGTGCTGCATTCTTCCCCTCCTATTTGAGTCTTCTCCTAATAAAGCTGTAACTTTGAAACAGGTATGGAAAAAGACATGTGATTTATAAGCTCTGCAGCCACCAATGAACAAAGTAAAGCACACAGATAAAAGTATTTTTCCTTCAAAGGGAGTGAATGGTCCAGAGGAAAAGAACTTCAGAAGCAAAGCAAAGCACAACATAACATGGAAGGGTGTGTAGTGGCCACTGTGAGGAAAACAAGTTCTTAGAAGAGTAGAAGCATGGTAGTAAGATAGAATCATAGAAAGAATGTGCAGCACTTGAGGCAACATTGAAATGCTTAGTTCTCCATAAACTTTATCAATTTTTTAATGGCAATGTATCTACTATGTTTTTATTAAGACAATTATTCTTTCTTGAAGACAGTCATGGTAACAGGGTGGAGAAATAACTTGAGGTTTACGAACCTCAATTATGAATATCTATGCTTATGTCATTTATTACCTATGCATATCTTTGACTGTATCATTTTCTCCTCCTTTCCTGAAATGTAAAAATATGAGGGCATCCTTTTGCCCGTAGGGGTCTCTCCCATTGTTTTCTGGAGGAAATTCTTCTAATGTATGCTGTTAAATAAATAAATACTATAGTGACCGTTGATTATTGGCTTTTGGATCCTGCATTTGATTCCACACTGTTAACCGAGAAGAAGAAAAAATAAATTCTAGAAAGAACTGAGGTGGAACAGGATTTGTAACAAGAAAATATTGCTAGTAATACTATAGAGCCATGATGGTGAATCTATGCACACATGCCTGAGGTGGCATGTATACCCATCTTTCCAGGCATGCAAGCTGTCGTCCAACTCACCTGCAGCTGCGCATTTGCGTGGACCCCAGCTGGTGTTCAGGTCTCTGGTGCATAAGCACATAATTAAAAATGAGTAAAAGGTCCGCCACCACTGCTATAGTGTGTAGTATAATAGAGTATAATAATGATTATAATAATAATAATGAATGTGGCAATAGCAGCAGAAAAAATACAGGATAGAGATAATAGAAAAAACTCACATATGATTTGTAGATTTCACATTTATAGCTTTTTTTTAAAAAATAAAACATCTTCCCAGCCATTATAGGGAGATACTAAAAATTTTGTGACCAGAGGTCAGTTGTAGCTCTTTTGAGTTTGGATTAGTCTAATTAAGCACATTAAAAAAAAATCTGTGACATTGTAATCTTGAAGTGGACAAACTATTGACACCGGATAGTGGTAGAACATTCCATTCCATTCTATTCTATTCTATTTCATTCCATTATTGCAACAGCTTCTCTATAGTAGGCACTGGCTTCTTTCTGACCTAATTTTAAAGTGCTGGTTTTAATTTATAAATTCTATAAAATTTGGAAGCAGATTATTTGAAACACCACATTTTCCCATTTGAGCTTTCCCATATGGATGTTCCTTAGAAGAAGTCCTTTTCATAGTCCCATCTTTCTTAGAGGCATATTTAGTAGAAATATGAGAAAAAGATTTTCTGTGACTGCTCCCGGGCTCTGAAACTCTCTGCCAAAGAAAGCCAGAATATTTATCCCTCTTGATCTTTTATTGGCAGACAATGACATTTTTATTCAGACAAGTTTTGGCTGTAACAGGTTTTAATCATCTAAATGTTGCTCTTTAAAAAAATAAATAAAAAAATTATACACCCTACTTGCATTTCTTATAACTTTATTTAATGTTATTTTTTTTAAAAAAAACTTTTTTATCTATTGTTCATAGTTAGCTTCTTTGAACAACTTTTTTTTGTGCAAATACGTGGTAAAATTTAATAGAAACAGAGATATAAATGCATATGGTGTCCAGTATAATTTATTCTGCACTATAAGTGGAGCATCTATCCAGTTTTAAGCCCCCTATTTAACCAGAAAAGTAAATAGAGAAACTGGAACAAAAAAGGAGAGCCAGAAATGGTGCAAGTTCTAGGAATCTCTAAGGAGTGAAGGAAAGAGAAAAGATTAAGAAAATACATGATGGATGCAGGGATGAAGCTCATTCTGTGGCACCTGCTGCTTCTGGGGGATATCTCTAGGAAAGGGGCAGGACCAGGGGTGGGTTCTGCTTATCTTTACTACTGCTTCACCACAGGGCCATGTGCACGCGCTCGCTTCGCTCATGCTCTTCTGCACAAGTGCAGAAGCATTTTCATGAAGTCAGGGTCAATGGGTGGAGCCTCCCACTGGTTTTACTACCAGTTCTATAGAACCGGTGTGAACCCGGGGCAACCCACCACTGGGAAAGATCTACAATGTAATACAGCTTTCATCCCTCCTGCCTCCTTCCATGAATGCCACTGAACAGTTCATTCTATATAGCAGAGAACAAAGAGTCCAGAGAATTAAATTGAAGTTAAACACTGAAAGTATATTCAAAAGCTATTCAATAATATTAAATTCTGTTATAGGACATGCTGAAGCATGGGAATCTGTAAGATTGCTGCTGTTGCATTCTGTACTGTAGATTCAGTTTTGGACAGGTGGTTGGTCTCTAAGACAATTATTTGCATCTAGTGACAAGTGTATCATGGGTGAAATGAAGAAGGATCCTTTGTGCAGCCCAGTTCGTGAAGTCTATGGAAGCTAAGGGAACAGCAAAAAAGAAAGTTGGAGTTATCTGTAGATGTATATGCAGAGGCAGTCAGGCTTATTCAATGTTGCAACATAATGGAGAATTACTTGTTCCTGAGATTCTAGTCGGGAAATGGAACCATAGACTTCTCACTGAGAAATAAGATTAATTGTGGCATTTCCCATAAAATTATTTCTTTGTATTTTAATGTTGGTGAAATAAAAATTATTGTCAAAAGTATTGCAAATTTTATAAGCTTAATATAACCAATAAATACAATATCAGATACAAATTACAATAATACGTAAAGATTCTTGAGGGAAAATGTGTTTTCTTTCTATCTTGGTCGAATCTGGGCTCTTTTACATAGGTCGGGAATCTCTGGACTAGATATACTTCAAGTTCTCTTTCAGTGCTCTTTTTCTGTTCTGTAGCTTGTTGTCCCTTAAAGGGTAATTGCACATTCCTGTCAAGAAAGACAATTATTCTTTGCAGATTTATAATATGTAGTTGGGTTAGTGTTAAACTAAATAGCACAATAAAGATACTGTTCTGTGAGGCTCATTTTTTCAGTACTCTTTTGTATGCTAGTAAAACATGGACTATTTCTAGCTAATGAAGGAATGTATTTCTCATTTTGCTCTGGCTAAATAAGAACATGACCCTCTTTATTAGATTCTTTTAATTAAAAATAAAATGAAAATGTGCATATGTCAATGCAAAGTAATATTGCATTTACTCATGTATTAACTTAATTATACTACTAGCTATTGAGGTTCACAGAGGTCCCAAATGATATTCACGGAGGGACAGAAACTGTGATTGATTGCACCAACTGCTTGCCGAGCTCCCCAAAACCCACAAAGCGGGAGAGTTAGAAAGCTATCTTAACCATTAGTTTTGCATATGTTGGCATTTTGAACTGGCCACATATTCCCTAACAGCCATTTTGGAAAAGAGTAAATCTATTTTGTGACAGCATTTAAAGCAGGCTTCCAAAATTCCAAGATGGGCAATATATCTATAAGCTTTTGAACAGATATTTTACATAACTCATTTATTTGCTATTTGCGTGTTGTTTTATTAACTATTATTAATAGTTTTATTAACTATTAACAAACAACAACAACATATTTTTTCCGTCATTTTTTTCTTTTTGTAGCCACCCTTAGTAATTTAATAAGTCTGAGTTTATTAGTTTTTTACTCATGGTTCATGATTGATTTTTTTAAACACAAATTTACTGATTTTAAAAACAATAGAAAATTAAAATATAAACAAAGAAAAAAAATTGAAAAAAGAGGTCAGAGGAAAAAAATAACAGTATAAGAAGGAGAAAAGAAAAAAGGAGGAAAATAGAAAAAGACTTTTGACTTTCTTTGGTAGAAATAGACAGTAGATAAAAAATACATCAAACCCTTCCTTTAAGATTAACTTTCTACATTATTTCTATAGTCCCATATAATTTTAACCATCAAATCCCCAAATCAACTTTTTATTTCTTTTTGGTTTCTCACAGAAAATCGAAAAATGATTTCACCCTCTCTGCCAATTCTACCAGCTTCACCATCCATTCTTGCATTGTAGATATTTAAAAATTCATCCACCTTTGAGCATATAAGTTTGATGATGGCAGAAAGCTTTTATATGCTCAAAGGTGGGAGTCTTACAAATACATTGCATTATAATTTTAAAGAGAACTTTTATAAAATGACGTATTGTTGGCACATGGGAACTTCAAATATTTGTTGAAAATGTAATCAAACTGAAGGAACACCTCTTTTTTTTTATTTTGGGTGGATATGCGACAAAGGTAGGAAATATTGGGTTCAAATATTTTTTATCCAGAGGATTTTAAAGATGAATGTACTATTTAAACCAGGATTTCTTTTGGGCTTAATGGATAAACAAATGGAAACTTCTTATGGAATTTCCTGCAGCCATCCACCACCAAGTATTTCTGTAATATGTCATTTAGTCTCCTAAAAGTTGTGGATTTTCTCTTAAATATCAAACTGACAGGGGATGTGGCCACAAAAAGTTTTAAATAAAACCTCTATCACAGTAACTTATTTGCAAGATTTTTAGAAATTCATACCATATCAATTCTTGAAAAGCATCTAGGTCTTTCTGAAAAGTAAATATATTTCCTAGAAGTACCATACTTCTGTATCCAAAGGTTCAACATCCATCACATATATTACCAAGAATGACAGTGGTATCTAAACCACCATTTTCCTCACCAGAAGTTCTATGATTGATTGTTCAATTGAATATGCCACCCATCTTGCAATTCGAGGTGATTCTAGAAGATGATACTGATCTTCAATTAAAAAGGGAAAATAAATATTTAAAGTAAAATAATTCTAAATCTTCATTACAAAAGCCTGGCTTAGGAACAAAATCTTGGAAAGCATGAGTACTATTGCTAAGTAATGATTTCTCTTACCTGCCTTTTTATAGTATCTTTCTATTAAAGAGTAGAAAAATAACAATTAGCCCCTTGATCATGTTCAATTATCAGAATAAATTAAGTTCATATACCTCAAAAATATTCAAAGAGATACCACAAACACATCTATTTTCTTCCTGACACTGATAATTGTCACAGCTGACCTACATACAAATTTCTAGAAGCTCAGTCTTTCCAGCATAGAAATAGAAAAATTAAAATACTGGATAGTGTTCAGTGGGCTGAAACTGCATAAATGCTTAACTGTAGTCTGAATCAGCTATTAAAATGACTGTTCATATTCAATATGAAATGCATATTTTAACAAATCAATTATTTTGTTCCAAATTCCTTTTTCTTCCTTAATAAATTTTAAATAAAATGATTGATTTAATCACCTAGTACTATTTTTCAAATAAAAAAATAAATAAAGTGCTGCTCAGAAAATGAAAAACATATTTTGCTTGCAAATTCCAGAGCAGCAATAGCAGAAGCTTAGCAGAGATATTTGAGCCTTATTTCCAGATGGTAGGTACATAGCAGCTAGAAAAAGCTTCATTTCCTTCTCAAATGTTTTTATATTTAATACCATAATATAAGGGACAATTATTTTGGCTCCCAATTTTTTTTTTCAAATGTTAAACATGTACTTATGTTTATGTAGTTTTCCATACTACAGGTACATAAGCATGATTTGACATAAGAAAATAGTTTTCTAGAAAGAATGCCAGTTGATGGCACCTAGGAAACATGCCTTTTCTTTAGTGGCCCCTGGCCTTTGAAATGATTTCCCTCAAACTTTTTCATTCTTGGTCTTCGAAAAGGCTTTAAAAATTTTGCTATTGTTCTAGGGATTGGGTGGAGTAGAAATATGGGCCACATTGCTGATTTTGGGGGGAAAAAAATTGTTGCAAGCTACCCAGAGTTGCACTGTTCAAGTTGGGCAGCCAAATAAAATGGTTATAGAAGAATGATGTGATAGAGTTGGAGAGCTTTAAACATGTGCCAAAATTCTGATTAAATTAGATGAAGTTGAAACTTGGGTCTTTTTAGGCTTGCAAATCTTCTTCCAATATTACTCTTTATGTTTTTAGTTTTTACCATTTTAAGTTTCTGGCTGTATATGTATGTCCTTGATTTGCTTGGAGCAGAAAAAAAAAGATAGGCAGTGGGATTGGGGTCGGGTGGGGAAGGAGACTTCCTTTGAGCCTTGCAATTTAGTCCATGAAGATTTCTCTTGTTCACCTGCCAAAGCTCTTTATCCCTGAATTTCCAGAACTAACGTTAATTTTCTTGGATTTTCTCCATCGTCTTTGGCAAAGCACCAATTGGGATTTAAGAAAATGGTAACGGTATTCATCTGTCCTTCATATTTAGTTGTTTACCTTAGTTGTTAACTTAGTTATTTACTGTCTTCTGTTATGCAAAATTTCTTCCAAATTTCACCTACCCAGCACACCAGAACCTTCTGAAGCTACCATTATATGCCTGATTTTCTACTGAGTGTATGAAGCATTAATCATGGTTTATCCCAATATGTTTTATGATGAAAGGACACATAAAAAAGTTGTTTGGGGGCATTCTAAAGGCATCCATTCCCAACTATGGTAACACTGAAACAATGAAATATGCATGAAGAGCTCTACTCTTTTATTCTTGCAATTATGATATCATATGCAAATACATAAACAATTGAGTTTGCATTGCATTGATATTTCATTGCTTGACCCCTCCTCCTATGGATGCCTAAGTTTTTGAATGTGTAAGTAGGTACTTCAGAGGCTTGAGGAAATGAATATGGAATGAATAGGAGGAAAAACTGGGATGTTAGCAAGCAGAACATTTCACTCAGTTATACCAATTTATGAAAATACAATACAAATACCGATTTATGATATCGAATTATGTCATTAGCAAGCATTACTTGACATTGGGATCATACTATTTAATATTTGCTAAACTCAAGTAACTGTAAATTCAATACACGCATATATTAAGTTAAATATAATAATTCTATATTACATTCAATATGGTGGTGTTTTATATGGAAATATTAAAACACATAGTCTGTTCGGTTATCTTAAATATATCCTATCTTTCACTTAGCAGCTCAAGGCAGCATAGATTGTATGAAATGAGTTAGTGTGGGTCAAAAAGAGTTCAGTGATTTGCCTTTAAAGTTTGGCAGTCTGTGATGTAAACACTTTAATCTGTGTATTGAGAGTACTAAATTCTCATGAACTTCACCCACTTCATTTGGAAATGATAAACCATCTATAAATGAATATATTTAATTTACAATATATGTTTTGAATATTGCTGATATATTGATTATTCTTGATCTATGATTTGAAAATTCCATATTAATTAGAAACACTGAACACATTGGAATTAATACACTATAATAAAAATGTGCTAGTGGTAGTTTTTGCTATTGCTGTCTTCATTTTCATATAAACAGTAAAGTCATCGGAAAAGGGACAGCTAAGGCCCAAATCCCATAGCAAACTATTTCCATAGTGAAATACTTTCTAACATTACACATTGAAAAACAATAAGCTATACATGACATTATTAAGACTTATGTAAAGATTAGAAAGAGCACTTATTTTATTCATGGTTGCCTTTTCCAGCATTATCAGACTTCCCATTTTTTCCTTTGGTTTAGTTATTGTTTGCTGCAAGCAAGAACAAAGCATGAAGTTTAAAATTATGTAACCAAAATGAAAAAAGTTAGGAATCTTGAGAAATTTCATCTGGAAAGTCTATCTCACCCCTAGAACTGGAGTCATAAAACAATCTAGTTTATAATTCTTATGTTCCCCAGCCAATATGATGCATCCTGATGGAATGATATGTGTTGCTTAAGATTTCTGTATTGTGCTGATTGGAACAGTTACCTGGACTTGACTTATTGAAAAAGTTCCATCCCCTGAGAAGACCATTAGAAAACCTGAGGGCAAAATTGGAAAGTGAAAAAATAATGGTGGAAGAACACAGTGCATTATCACAAAGTTTATTAAGCTAAAAGGTATTAAGCACTGCAGTGCTGTCGGTTTTACCAAAATATTGGTGAGTAGGAATTGGATAGTGGTGTATATTTATTTACCATGGTGCAAGGTTCAACTTTATATTCTTATGTAATATGCATGATACAGAATTAAGCAAGCATTTATTTTAGTTACCAAAGGGTTATATTTGGGTATATTTTGTTTTGCCCTATCCTTGGTGGGACACCTGTGTAAAATAGGATGATCTGTCTCATTGTCCATCAAAAACTTTGGAAAACCTTTTAACATTGGCATGGTCTTATCATCACCTAGTATAAAAAAAGCTTCTTAATTTTGATGGCCTCATTCTTGACTGCACTAGATAAAGCATTTCAAGCATTTGATAAGATGGATTCTTCTTTGATAAATTCCATTTAGATGAGACCATCAGAAACAGGTGCAATTAATAGTGGTTCACTGCCTATGGAGGAATTCAATTTCAATGTATACCTAACGAGGAGGGTGCTGCATCCTTTTTCTTCTTCTACTTTCTCAGAGTCTGTTAAACATTCCATCACAGCTTCTGACATTGGCCGGGATGGGATATATCCAGTTACTATTGGCTGCTTTGGGCTGGTGTAAGTTATCTTTCCATTTGATAATCTACTGAAAGTAGGAGCTAAAAGGTGGGTTATGTGATGTCAGGAGACATGACTTTTCAACGTCATATTCTCTTCCAGATCCCCTTCATGGAATGCCCACTGGTATAGCAGCTGTTGTGGAATGGTAGTGGCACTGGCGTACATGCTTCCAATCCATGTGTAAACTGCTGATATGGGTCTAACCCAGGGGTAAAATGCTCTCGGTTCGGACCAGATCGCCCGATCCAGTAGCGATGGTGGCGGGTAGTTTGGAGAACCGGTAGCAAATATCCGTGCCCCCCGCCGCGCCCAGCTGAGCCGTGCGATCATCAGAGCTTTTTTTAATATATATATTTAAAAGCATTTTTCTACAACCTCTTCGGCCACAAAAATGCTTTTAAAAGTAAAAAAAAGCCTCTGATGATCACGCAGCTCAGCTGGGATTGTCAGAGGCTTTTAAAAGCATTTTTTCTACAGCCTGTTGGGCCGAAGTTGTAGAAAAAACACTTTTAAAAGGCTCTGACAATCCCAGCTGAGTTGCCTGATCCTTGGAGGCTTTTAAAAGCATTTTTTTACAACCTCTTCGGCCAAAAAGATTGTAGAAAAAATGGTTCTAAAAGTAAAAGTTAAAAAAAAAGTTGGCCATGCCCACTCAGTCACATTACTTCCCCCCACCAAGCCATGCCCACAGAACCGGTAAGTAACAAATTTTACATTTCCCCACTGGTCTCAACACATCACAAAGCAATGACTTAGGTAGAAAGAAAATAATTCTCCTGCTCCAATTAGTGCCACATTCCTGGAGCAGGTTGGCAGGTTGCACAGGGCAATAGGAAGAAAAGAGGTTGATTGAAATGCAGTATATTGGCAGGTCCTATTGGATGCCAGGCTTCTAAAACCAGGAAAGTCCTGCAACTTCTATTAGTGCTGCCTCCCTATGATTTTCCCACACGGCTGCTGACATGTCATCCAGAAGAGATATTATGTATGGTATCTGTATCAGCAGATCAATGGTGTTGGCACTAGCTGAATCTTTCTGCTTTATCCAATGCTACTACTCCATGCATACAATCTGGCAGTATACTGCACTGGAGTTCTTGAGAGAGAAACATGAGAATATTGGAGGTGGGTAGGTGGGTAGGGGCTTTCCAATATAGAGAGTATGTTCTGCTTTACTGAAGCCTCCTCCAAGTGCCTGATCCATGAAAGAGTGAAGCCTACATAGCTATAAGACCAAGAAACTAAGAATGACAGGCATTTTAAGAAAGCAACTTTAATAATGGCTGTACCCTGAAAACTGTATTTACACTGAATTAACTAAGGCAGTCTCTTTTAAACTTTTTTTTCATATCTTCAGCAGTTCCCTCTTCTGAGATAAATATTAAAACACCTGGTTCTTCACTCTCCCACAGTATCTCACAGGAACTGTTTGACAGAGCTGCACCGTTCATGATGTTATTGCCATGGATCAGGTGCCATAATTGATCTCTGGGGTGAATAAGGCCTTCGTAGCAAAGCAGACAAGATTTAACCATCCAGCATCCCTGCTCTCATCTTTGGCCAAACCCATATCCTCTCCCAGTCACCTTATGTTAAGGAGGGGGATTGGTAGACGCTTTCCTCTCTGGCAGGGAAATCCACCAATACCTTGTTCCAAAGTAAATCTACCATAACTTGCTTTACAGTAATTTGTTAGGACCATGTTACATACCAGTCTGGTTAATGAGGCAAAGTAAAGACCGGCTATGTTGATGGAGGAAATTCTTGACAGCATACTTGGTTCTCCTTCATGCAGTGGAAGACAGCATGTTAAACTAACTGACTGTATGCTATGCAATGATGAGAACATATGGAATAAATGTGGCATATGTATTTCTGCCATCACTATTTCTCAGAAGCTGTAGCACAGAAAAGCAGGGAATGCTTTCTATGTGTGGTGATTAGTATTAATAGAAAAGACAAGGGCGTGCTATTTGTATTAATATAGATTATTTTTTTCCTCAGTTCTGTTTCAACTTAATGACCTGAAGAAATCAGGAAAAAGATATACATATAAACTGTTTAGCTAGACTTGAGCTTTAGCTAGAAATCCCCATATAAACTATATAGCAAGGTAGAGAAGGGGGAAAAAATTCAGTGATACTTTACTTAGCTGTAAATGAGAACAAATTACTCTATGTGAAATATATCTAATTTTTACCAAGATCGGTCTTCAGATATTTTAATACCACTGGTAATACAAGGTTGGATAAATGAAATGATGAAAGCTTCCTTGAAGTAGGTGATGCTGCTACAATCTTGAAATATTTGTTATGTCCCATCCTCAAAAAGCAATTACTCGACCTGGCTATTCTAGATAATCACTCTGCTATCCCCAACCTTTCTTTATAGGCAAGATTGTAAATAAGGTTACCCCAGCATTTAAAGAGCATTCTGGATGAAGTAAATTATCTAGATCCCTGGATCCAGTCAGGGTTCAAGCTTGGGAATGGATTGGAAAGCTCCTTACTCATTTTTGTGGATGATCTGTGGCAGGACTCATGTGGTCCCCTCCAACGCCCAAGAAACTGGAGATTTCTTAGCAACACTCAGAATCATTGACCATGGTGTCTCTTTTGACCATCTGCAAAGATTGCACATCTTGGTCACTATTCTACAGAAGCTTTGCTGCTTCTGGAGAGATTCTATTCTTCATTGGTGTAGGAAGGGAAACTGAGGCCTTCATCATTTGGCCTTTTTCACTATTTTCTATATCTATAAATTCACAGGAAGAGATCATCATTAGGACATTTTTTCCATATTGATGAAAGCCAGTAATATATATCTATCTCAGGCTGACTAGGTGATGTGATGGAAATTTTGATCTTGTACCTGCAGGTTGTGTGAGTCTGGACAGTCTAAACAAACTCAGACTGAATTCCAGCAAGATGGAGTTACTTTTGATATAAAAACTGTTAATAATAGAAGTTATATGTTAGTTGGATTCAAAGAGCATCTATAAATTATTCTGGGAAAAACAGATTAACAATTCTGCTTGGAGGAGGTCTAAAGAAGTGGAAACTGTTTGAAACTGATAATTTCTCCTACCCACCCCAGCAATATTTCTGATGTGCTGTACAGTCAGTTCCATGGGAAACACACTTTGACTTACACCTCTTTGCAAAATTCATGTCTTCACGTCTGTCACGAACTTCTTCTGTGATTCACCCAGGGAAAAACAAAAGTTGGTATGCACAAGTTTATTTGAGCATAAGGAGGAGGAGGATTTTGGATCATAATGCAAGGGCATTGCAGGAGAATGTGCAGTAGTTGTTTTTTCCTCCTGCCACCACCAAGTTTCCTCACCAGAGGTCCAACAGTGGGAGATGACTTCGGCGAAAATATTTCCCTGAAAACATGTTTCTTCACTCTCTGACTTTGCTTTCTTGCCTCTCAAGTTGTGGTGGTGATCTAATAGCATTTTTCTCTCTGCATATTTTGGCAGCGCCCCACCTCCTGGCAGACCAAATTGTCTGAGGAAAGTGAAATGCCTGCATATTGTTAACCCTAGACGGCGGGAAGCGTGCCGATTGCAGAAAGAGACTCCTAAATACCCAGAGTGGCACTCGGTTGCTGTTTGTCTTCTTTGGGCTTCTCCCGACCGGGAGAAATAAGGCTGGAAAAAAAGATGGAAAATCAGAGAGGAAGAGGAACGACCGGGCTTGCACGTTTCCAATGGCATTACGTGAACAAATAAAAGAAACCGTCTGCCAGAATGGGCTTGTGTAACTTTGCAAATGTGCCAGAAACTTTGAAATCCCTCATCTCCTCCCCCTTTCCGCCCTTCCTCCAATTCTCTCCCTCTCTCCCACTGCTTCATTCCAGACTTCAGCGAAAGCGAGGACGAGGCGAAGGCTGCTCCTCCTCCCCAATCCCATCTCGCTGCAAAAGAGAGCACTGGGAGGAAAAGAAAGACAACGAGGTGGGCTCGCTCGCTTAGCGCAAAATAAGTCGGGAGGTCTGCAGCTGGGAAAAGAAAAGAGGAAAGCCGCCAACTTCTCCTTTTCACCTAACAGAATAAGAGTGTTGGGAGGGACCTTGGAGTGCGCTCCCCTTCCCCAGTCCTGCAGTGTCGTCGAGTGGAGTTCCCGCTCGCTTGTGAGAGACCCACGCCGTCGCCATGCGCCTCCGTTCCCGGACTCCGCTTCTCCTGGGCCTTGCCCAGCTGCAAGCGTGTTTCTATTGGAGTTGCCTGCTGTGGCTGCCGGCGGACGGGATGCCACCGAGGAATCCGCAGCCCCCTCCTCCCGCCGTGTGGAGGCAGCGGATTCAATGGGAGAACAACGGGCAGGTGTACAGCCTCCTCAGCGTCGGTTCCCAGTATCAACCCGCGCGGCGTAGGGTCAGCCAGGAGCCCGCGCAAGGCGGCCACGTTTTGCTCCTCAGGGGCAACGACACTTCTCCTCGCAGGGCGCCTGGAAGCGCCGCAGGCAGAGGCGCCACTGCCACCCGAAAACCGGAGGCGCAGTACTGGTTCCAAGCCGGCTACGAGCAACCGTCCGACAGAAATGGCACGGACGGGGGCCGAGACGGAGCGCAAGGGAGCCCCGCGGAGAGCGCCACCGCCAGGACGGGCAATGGGACTGGCTTTACTCTAAGCAATCTCCGGCAGCCGCCCCGCGGAGACGTCATGGTGGGGGACGACCCATACAACCCGTACAAGTACACGGATGACAACCCTTATTATAACTACCATGATACCTATGAGCGGCCCCGACAGAGAGGCCGCTACCGGCCGGGATACGGCACCGGCTATTTTCAATACGGTAAGGGCGCGCATTTCAAGCAGTCACACCCAGGCGGCGGGGCAGGATTCTTTAAAAGGAACGAGGTGATGAATTGCACCTCTGTTCTAAGGAAGTTTTTAAATATCTACACGCAGATACCGAATTAGCCGTTTGAGTCTAACGGTGTCCCTCCAAAAAGCGAGCTCCCACTCCCACCCCCAGATCCAACCCAGCCGCGTGGCAAGTCCCTCCCTTCTCGGCAGCCTGCGGGATTTCACCTCGGCCAGCCCCACATCCGCTGATCACCATCTGGTCCCAAGTCTCCCCCTCGCCCAGTAGTCGGTCGGGATCTTGCGCTAAAAAAAATAAGATGTTGAGAGTTAAAGTAATGCAAAACACCACGATGCTGGGAGCTACGAGGAAAGAGGACCCTCATTCTTATAGAACAGCAACCATTAGGAAGTGGAATTTGTAGGGGAGGGGAGTGTTAATGGTTCATTTTCTAGATGGATTCCAGTCCCTTTTGCATATAAGTTTATTAGAACTTCATTAGCTTGCCCTTGACTTTAGATGTGACTATTCCATGGCAAGGAGAAAGCTTTATAGGTATGCTACTCAAGGTTACTTGTGTTATTCCAAGTGCTGCTATCCGGAAAGTTCAGCACTGGGACTGAATCAAACTTGAAAAGTAGAAATGTAGGTCTCCTAGATAAAACTCAAATTCAAGATAGGCTGTTGTTTGCTTCGTTTTGAGGCTCATGTTTGGTTGTAATTTAATGTAGCCTACTTAATGGATGTTCACGGTCTTTTGTTTTGAGAATATCTATTGTTGCCTTAAGACAACAAGCGTGATTTATTGTTCTAGACACATTTCTCCTATCTGGCAAACTTATTGTTTTCCTCAGCTGGTGGCCTTATGAGGAAAATGCCTTTAAGATACATAAGAAAACTATTTTACAGGATCATGTGGTATAATAGTTCCAATCTGGAAGACACATTGTATTTTAATGTTTCTTTTGATCTTCTGAAAAGTGATTTGTGGTCTTACTAAATGACTGTGTACAGTATAGGGTACCCATTTGTCACACTATGACTATAAAATGCAACTTTGGCTGCCTTTTTCAAGAGTAAAATTTGTAGATGTTTTCTGGGCCTGATCTATTTTCTGTTTATTTGTGTGTGATTTGATGCACTGCAGGGTTGCCAGATTTAGTGCCAGATCCTTATTATATCCAAGCAGCCACTTATGTCCAAAAGACGTCTATGTACAACCTGAGATGTGCTGCTGAAGAGAATTGTCTAGCTAGGTAAGTACAGGGATGGCTTTGATTTCATATCCTCATAAAATACCTGTTGAATGGAAAGATTATTGAATAAATTTCAGTCTTTCCCTAAAGATTTTGGGGGAGTACAACTCCCAGTATCTCAATCTTTGCCCATGTTGACTGGGAATTCTAGTAACCCTTACATATTTGGAGAACACTAGATCGAAGAAGGCCAAACTATAGAATACAGGCTTATAAAAGAATTAACTTTTTGAGACACATATTGTTTGAACATTATTGTTTTGTGCCCAGGATACATTATCAAAGATTTTGAATTGCACTGGTAACTTAACAAGAGGGAAATAGACATGATTTCAATAGAATTTAAGCAGTGGAGAAAATTTCTTTACTATTCCAATTCATAAAGCATACTGTTTTTATTAATGTTTGCTGAAAGCTTGATGACCAAGCCACATAAGGTTTCCGTGCTTTGATTGTTTAGGAATTATTTTCTTACCAGGATCTGTTTTTCATTAACCCAGAGCTTTATTAATTTTTGAAAAGAAAGCCTTTATTGAGCACATTGCTTTGTACACAACAGAAGAAAGTAATTTTTAAATTGCTTGATTATTGTAATGTGCAGTTATTTCTCAACTATCTCCCTACTCTAATCTATTTTTAACTCATTGCTTTTCAGCATCTAGATTAATTGATAATCAGATACCAAATCACAATCAGTGCAGTTCATTTCATAATGAAGCTGTAATCGAATGCATACATGTGGAAGTAAGTTACATTAAATGCAGTGGGGTTTTCAAAAATATGCATTAGGATAAAACTATGATAATACATGATACTAGAAGTCAGCAAAGCTCTCAGAATTCCTTCAGACCAAAGCATCTCTTAGAAGTGAAGGAAAATACATGTGTCCCAGGATAATGTTGCAGGATCCAATCTAAGTCGGTCACCAGGACCGATTTTTTTTTTCCAAGTTGACAAGGGGCTATTGACTTCCCAGACTTCAATCATTTCACTGGCTATTTTTGTCCCTGTTCACCGAATATTCATAGCAGCTGGGAATTAAATGCATGTCCTTGCTCACTGCAGTGTGAGGCTACCAATGAGTTCAGGTCTCGTTGGTAGCCTCACATCACAATGAACAATGAACATTCAATTTCTCAGGTACTATGATTGTTGGGTGAGCAGGGACAAAAATAGCCAGAAAAATGATTGAAGCCTGAGAAATGGGGCCCTTTGTCAGTCAATAGAAGTGCTTATCTACCACCAGCCTATCAGGTACATAGGAGCCGAGGGTGCAGTAGCACAAAGAAACAAAAATGAATTAATAGCCAGACATAAACACTCCAATTAAATAAAAGCTACACATAATCAGGAACCATATAAATACAATGCATAGGATACCGCAGAGAGAGAGAAGTACCTTGATGATAGGCTCCATCAGAAGCCCAAAAACTTGGAAGAATAAATGTTTGGTCCGAGTGGCCAATGTAGATTGGATCCTGCAAAACATAATCTCTCTGAAACTTAAAGGTAGCTGTGCCCTATACAAGGTTTCTACCGCTAGTTTGAAATCTGTGTCTAGATGTTTGCTCATTAATCTGCATGAATACACAATGTCTATAGCAAAGGTAATGTGTCTGTAGACAGCTACAGTTCCTAGACACACATGTGAAACACCCACGGCTGTTTCCAAAGGAGACAACAAGGTTTGAAAGGTTGTCACTGCTTAAATGCTAAAAAGTTTTAATTTGTGAAGCACTGCTTTTGAATCCTTGGCACAGGCTTAATAATAAACAGACAGACAGACAAGATATTTGAAATTAAGCCCAATTGAACTGAATGAGACTTGGTTCCAGTAGAGATGTTGCAATCTAATTTATGAACAGAACTCTGACAACCTACACATATTTGATTTGTTTGACCGTAGCAATTATTAAAAAATGCCCAATAACATTTAGAGCTAAATTCCAAATGGATTTTTATAACTCAAGTTGATTCAAAGCAATGTTAGATTTCATTAATATGCTTAAGGCAGGTACTTTTTCTTGGATAGAGTTGTAAATCTATATGGATTTTCTTTTTAATGGAAATGGAATTAAACTGCAGATAAAACTAGGAATATCATATGATTCCAGCTATATTTTTCTGTTCAGTTTTTCTTTTAATCAGAAAAATTATTGATAAAACATGAACTCTGCTGAAATTGATCGGGAAGAAAAAAGTGAAGAATCAAGGGGGGGCGGTCAACAACAAATAATAGGAAGAAACAAATCTAGAAAAATTGGACTGGTTACCTAGTCTCTTCTTAAAAACCTTCGGTACTGGAGCAATCACAAGTACTGGAGGCAAGTCGTTCCACTGATTAATTGTTCTAACTGTCAGGAAATTTCTCCTTAGTTCTTAATTCCATAATTTCTGAAAGAAACAGAAAACCTGAGTTGCTCAGTGACTTTATTCAAAGGAAGAATATTAATTAGAAAAAAGTGTTCAAAAGAGTCTGGCTACCAATAGCGTTTGGCTGTATTTTATGTAGAATTAAATAAAAATGGAAATATTTTATGGTCTTAACTTTATTTTGAAGTTATGAATACTGATATCGAATAGATTGTTACACTGCTGAGAGCAGTTCCATGTTTCCTGTAAATGAAAGTCTGATTCAACTAAAAAAATATCCATGTCTGTTATCTAGAAAGAATGAGAAACATCAATTATATTGCACAATATTTTTCTAATGTAGACATTCCATAAATGTCTACATTAAAAATTGTTTAGCAGCTTTAGAATCTTAAAAACAGTGGATTTTCACTGGGTTGAATCCTTGTTAGTCATGCTTAAGGTGGACCATTGCAATTAATGGGATTTATGTTAGTCCTGATTAACTTAACTCCCCGTTTTCACTGATGAAAGCTGCATTAAACCTGATAAATTCCAAGAGGATGTATTCAGTTACACAATATAAATATGACATTTTAAACTAAGACCTACTTGTTAAACAATTTCACTCTTTTCATATGCATGTTCTTACAGCTCTGCTTACAGATCAGATGTTAGAGACTATGATAACCGAGTACTTCTGAGATTTCCACAGAGAGTGAAAAATCAAGGTACATCAGATTTCTTACCAAGCCGACCACGATACTCATGGGAATGGCACAGCTGTCATCAGTGAGTGAAGTGTTCAATATGGCACTTTTAAATTATGTTCCTTTGTTATTTACTGTTTTTGTCTGTTCCACTCTTCTTGTTGCTGTTGTGTGGAAAACATTAAGATAACTTGCAGCAAACATGAGCCTGTGTATCACATTTATTGGGCAGCTTCTTTTGTCTTTTCCTGGGTTGCACTGTGTAAATTCAGGAAATTCCTGAAGAAATTGTCAGTAGATTGGAATCTTCTCTGAATAATCATTTTCCTTTGATTTATAGCTCAATAAAGGAGTATTTTAGATATCAAAATGAATTGCTGAGTTTAATATATAAAATGGTGCATAATTTGGGTGTAAACATGCTAATACTAGAATAATAAAAATAAGTGTGTGGCACCAATCATCTTAATTTGTTTGTATAAACATTAATACCAACCAAATTTAATTGAAAAGAAAGGATAAATTACATTTAAATATTGTAATGGAGGCATTACTGGGTAAAGGTATCTAATGTGGAGTCCTTTTCCTTCTGTGAAAATACGAATTATCTGCATGTAAAAATACTGCAAAGATAATGGTTAACGTTATTTTTTATTATGAAAAAACTAGCAAAAATCAGAATATAGCTTTTGATCCTTACCTGTTGGCTGTCTTTATGACTTTAGATCGTAAAGGTGAAATTCATTTTGAAGTGTGTGTGATTTCATTTTCTATGCAATATCTCAGGGTTCTCAAACCGGATGCTCTTTAGATACACCAGAACTAGTAAGAATTTGCAGCCAGAGTAAGGAGAAAATATGTGGCCTCGGATTTCTAGGATTTGCAATTCCAAAATGCCTAGGAGATAATCTGGTTATGGAAGTCTGATATTTGGACCACCATACCTGGGCTGCCAAAATCCAGGTGACAATTAGAGGCCAATAAAAATATATTGCTAGCCAGATTTTTTCAGCTTAATGCAATGGCCATAAACAGCAATAATACAGTTAATAGAAAATGGTGGACACACTTCCACTGGTCTATAAAATGACAATAGAACTGCAATATGCAAACAAAAAAACCTATCTGCATATATGTAGAACTAGAAGATGACCTGAGACCTTAATTTTAATTTATTTTGCATATTTTACTAGGTCCATTTAAAAAAAGAAACATTTCATAAAGAGAAGATCTTTAATTTATGAGAGTAACACAAATAATTTTAGTCAGATAATATTGTTAAAACAAGACTAATTGTGCATGAATCTACTTTTAATATTTAGCTCCTTACGTAATCTAATAAGAAATTTGAAAATAGCAGTTGCCCATTGTTTAAACAAACAACATATAACAAAATTCTTAAAGGCTATATTTTATAATAATCATTGGAATTATAATAATAATTTTATAATAATCACTGGAATTATAATTATTCTGTCTATATGTAGACAGTAGTATCACTGGGCTTCAAAGTATTTGCCTAATAGAACTGAATACTGCAATATTTAAAAGTTGGGAAAGTATAATTTTGATATTGCCTTCTTGATCCAAATAGATGTTGAGTCCTGGTGCAATAAGTTAAAGTAATATTGTTTGTTAATTTATTAACAGGCATTACCATAGCATGGATGAATTCAGTCATTATGACTTACTTGAAGCAAGCTCACACAGTAGAGTAGCTGAAGGACACAAAGCAAGTTTTTGTCTTGAAGACACTTCTTGTGACTATGGATACTATAGGCGATTTGCATGTACAGCCCATACACAGGTAATGTATAATTATTAATACTGCTATTCTTTAGATAAAATTTAGATTAATATCGGCTATCAATTTCTACTCACTATGATACTTTGCATTACAAAGAAGTATATCATGAACAGTTTCACATCTTTTGATTTAGTTTTAAAGTGCTTAATCTATCAGAAAATAGTTAGGAATAGAATGAATGAAAACTGATGTTTAAATTCCTTTAGGAATGGTGAGTAACGTCTTTCTAATCTATTGCCAGGTAGAATTAGTTAGTGTAAAATAGAGATAGTCCTCACTTTATGACTAGTTGTTTTATAACTGAAATTATGGCAGCCAAGAAATTTGTGCTTGATGAGCTGTAAATCATCCTGGCCGTCATAAATGCTGTTGCCCCCAGGGTCACATGAGTATATGCTGGGTGGGTCAGCATTATGATTGGCTACAACATTCTGCAGTCACATGACTGGGATTTGCAACATTGTTTGCTGGTTTCTGACATTATTTGCGGTTTCTGGCAAAAATCTCCTATTAAGATAAATGAGTTAACAATTGGCTACCAGCTACATTTACTTAATGACCACTGTATTTGCTGAACAAAGTCTACAAAAAAGGCTGGAAAATGACTTTCAGTCATATGAGTGTCCCAATTTATGACTACAATAATTTACAACCATCATTCCAGGCTTAATTACAGTAATACAGTAAGTCAAGGACTACCAGTATCCTTAATAGAATAGTACAAATAATTCTATCTATGAAGAATTGCTTTGGGGATCTTAGTGTAAGTTTTCTTAAAAATGGGCAACAGTTCCTGACAATCTTCCGTCCAAATAAAGAATGAAAATAAAAATCATAGGACTGCATAATTTTGAACCTAATCTTGATTATCCTATTGCCTTTTGGAATACAGCTGTCCTTTAGTATATAGCAAGAGTTTGTAAATGAATTGTTTTACTCACTTGAAATATGTAATGCAAATAATCAAGGTAAGTGTTTCTTGAAGTTTTCTTTAAGTAAATTTCATTTCCAGAATGCTATTAATTTTCATTGATGAACCATCAGATTAAATTGAGTATAATCATGTTCAAGTTTAGCAATTTGTCTTTCCTTAAACAATTTTCATTTTCAATTTAATATTGACATATATCAGTAACTAGATCCCTTTCAAAGATTTATTGCATTTTAAAGCTTGGTACAGAGAATTACTTAGCTGAGTGTTTTTCAACCTCGGCAACTTCAATTCCCAGAATTCCCCAGCCAGCATTAAAGTTGCTGAAATTGAGAAACACTGACTTAGCTGGTAGACAGAGATAGTTGATGATGGGTTGTTCATATTTTGAAAATGATATGAAAGAAGTGCATTGTACTCTGCACAAGAGCAGCTTTCTTTGTTTTTGTGATTTGTTTAAGCAGCTCAATTTTTTTAAACTTCCACATAAGCCTGAAAAAAAACCTGCAGCTGTTAAGAGTTGCTTTAATTTTAATGAGTAGATTTGCTAATATCAACTTTGAGTTTGTAATAGTTTGCTCAGTTCTCAGTTCTTTAAGCATTGGCTTAAAGGAAATATCAACATTATCATCAGCTTAGGCTTGTATTTTTCTGACCTTAGTATTATGAATTATTTACTTACAGTATATACTCAATACTATCTAGCAGTGTTTCATGAACATTTTTATTAAATATTAATTTAAATAATCAAATAATAATATATAATGTACTACAAATAAGTATTACAGGATCAGTTTGGTGTAGTGATGAAGGCATTAGGTTAGAAACCAGGAGACAATAAATTCTAGTTCTGCTTTAGGCACAAAGCCATTCACAAACTGACCTTGGGCCAGTCACTTAATCTTAGTCCTAGGAAGTAAGCAATGGCAAACCACTTCCAAAATCTTGCCAAGAAAACTGTAAAGGGCTGAATGGAAGAAACAACAAAGACCATCTTTTTATATCATCTACATCAAACTAGATCTAAGTTTGCAAAAATCTAATAATTATGATTCAATATTACCTAAAATTTAAAAGTAACAGCTTTTATAGTGAAGGTAATAGACCATAGATGAAATCTTGACTCAGATTTCTTTTGTTAGGGTCCTGTTCATGTGAAAATTACTTACATTCTCTCTTCTTTTATTTTGACCTGCTATAAACATATCCTCCTGTTCTTCTATACATTTTTCAGCAGCATTACTTCAGTTTTCTCATAGCTGATAGAACTGTATTGCATCATAATAAATTGCAACAATGTCCTTGATTATATTTTGATTGACATCACTTATAAGTATATTACATCTGATGCAACCAGCAGTAATTAGTCTCTACAGCATGTATTTCACAATTACAAATAAGTAACCAACCATATCAAGCCTTATAGTATCATATTTTGAATTTTTTAAAGAATTTATCTCCATCTCACTTTAACATGATCATTTTAATAGTTTCATTTTATGAAGCATTTTCCTCAGCAACTACTGAAGACTGCAGTCTGATTCCAAATCTAAAAAACATATTCAGCTGCCAGCATTCAATATACCCATGACCTTCCTTTCCGTAGCCAAGACTGTTCTTGCCAAATGACACAAAGTCTGTGACTAAACATTATACTTTCCCTAGAACCAGTCAAGATATATCACTTAGAATAATTTCATGGTAGAGAAAGGGATGGACCTTCTATATCGGAAATTGTGAAGACTATATATGTATCTTACATGGAGCTATCCATTCAGGATATTCAAGCATGTTAGCAGTTAGAGGACAGCAGCATAAGCATCTGTTTTACTAGCTTATTCCAATGGATGTCACTGTTTGCTTTTAGACCAGTCATGGGGAAGTATTAGACATTAAATACTTGAAGAAGAAAAATCTGCTGGTATTGTTGAAGGCTCCAGATATGGCAAAAATAAACCAATAATTTTTACAGAAGAAAAATCACTATTTCTTTATTCTACAAGAAATATATGCTTATTATACTGTATTTTAAAATGGTTATTCTCTCAATTTTTTAAAAAATCAGCATTACATTTCTAGGGGCTGAGTCCTGGTTGTTACGATACCTACAATGCTGATATAGACTGCCAGTGGATTGATATTACAGATGTTAAACCTGGAAATTACATTTTAAAGGTAATCACATTTCATTAATTAGAAAACCCAAACGTATTTAGTATTATATGAAACCTGTAAAGTATAGCATGTATTTCTTTTGTAGGTTAGCGTCAACCCTAGTTACTTGGTACCGGAATCAGACTATTCCAACAACATTGTACGTTGTGATATCCGTTACACAGGCCATCATGCATATGCCTCTGGATGTACAATTTCCCCGTAAGTTCTTTCTTGTTTCTCTCTAGTATTTTGCAGTAGTACTAGTAAAATGTAGCATGAACATAGAAGTGCATTATAATGACAGGAAGTATATGAAGTACTTTTTTTTAATGAAATTGTCAGACACAATGTTCAACTAAAATTATGTGCTATACTTCTATAAGGGATTTATGTACTCTTTTTCTTTCCCATACTATGGCTACTCTTAAGTAGAATTCTACATTAACCTTAATATAAATTTTCACACAATCCGGGAGCCTAATTTTTTTGAGCTAGCTATGGTTCAAATTATCCTTCCTTAACCAATTGCTTTATAAAATACTTTGTGAATGAAATTGTCATCTAGTATCTGGAGGATGCCAAGTTGGGAATAACAACTTTCTAGTCAAAGCCTCCCCCCCTCCCCCCCACCAAAAGTTCAGGTACGATCGGAAATTACATTCATTTTTAAAAGTAAAATGTTTATTGTCCCCAAAAAAGGTGGAAGTTGTTTTAGGAAGGAGCTTAGAAAGGCATGGCGTATTGGGGCTGTACAGCATTGAGAGTTAATTTATAAAGGAGACGTACCTGCTTTCAGGGATATGATTTGGATCGAACCTGGAAACAGATAAAGCTGTTTTAAAAGGTTGCTACATTTTCAAGCCATATTTATGGAACCAAATCCCTACAAAGTAGGGCTGTGTAGTACTTCAGATTCAATTCCAAAAAGATTCTCCAGAGCACATGGGACTTGTCTGCAACTTTTTAAAGCAGCTGGATGTTTTCCATCCAACTGCTATGCAGAAATACATGCAATCCTGGGAAAAGGCATGGCTGCTTTAAAGAGTTGCAGATAGGTGTTGCATTCTGGGCGCCTACATGCTTTGGAGTGCCAGGCAGTGTTATTATGATTTCACATACCTGGAACTGGGCCTATGTCTGCCTGTATTTTATACTTGTTTTGGTTTCATGTTAGATCCATTCCATTATAAAAATGAAATTGCCAAACTTTCATTTTTTTCTATAAATCTGTTTTAATTGAATGGCCTAGAATGAACCTAGAATAATGCCAGACTCAATTTTGTTTGCCAAAGCATGATACTCAGATTGGATTGTTTGTGAAATGTAGAAATCCTGTTTTGAACCTTTAAAGGGATCGGTACTTCCCTACTGCTGCATGAATTTTACAAACAGCTGCTTTTGTTTCTAGCTCACACTGACAAATCCCTAACAGTAGCTATCTATTAAAAATATAGATTATTGTCACAATTATGCTCTGCTTTGACTTCCCCACTCAAAATCTCAGAATTAAAGTTTAAACACTAGAAATTATTTTGAAAGAAGTTAAACTTCTTTTAGAATCAGGTTTTTTTTAAACGGAAAGAGCAAATGTCTTCTCAGACTACTTAGATTAGTTACCAAAGATTTACATGAATGGATGTTAAGTATGGGAAAAGCATTCAAAAATGCTTGGTGAAGCACATTAGCACAAACCTAGAAATGTTTAAGTAGCTGCGTTCTTTAGGTTTGTTTCACTTTCAGAGGCTGTCCCTGTCTGTGCTGTTGGTCCCAGCAGAATGTACAGGTAGTCCTTGACTTACAACGGTTCACTTACTGACCATTCAAAGTTACAACAGGTCTGAAAAAAGTGACTTTTGACCATTTTTCACAGTTACAACCATTGCGGCATCCTCACGGTCAAGGGATCAAAATTCAGATGCTTGGCAACTGACTCATAGCCAGATTCACTTAACAACTGCAGCAATTCACTTAACAACTGTGGCAAGCAAGGTTGTAAAATGGGGAAAAACTCATTTAATGTCTTACTTAGTAGCATAAATATTGGGCTCAATTGTGGTTGTAAGTCAAGGACTATCTCTATATAGATGTACAGATGAGCAAGGATAGCTTTTAAAGCAGCTCTGAAAGGCTCCTAAAAGATGCTACGACATTACTATTCCTTGCTTTTAGGAAGGATGTTTCATTCGTGCCAATGCAGATAGTGAACCATCTGTCAAGTGCTTCTGTTTGAAGTGTTCATAAAAATAATTTAAGCAAAAGACAATTACCTAACAATGGTAGGCAAATTAAGTGAAATCCAAGTCAGATTAATAATCCAGTTTGAATTTTGAGTTGACTCATCAGTTTTAATTGGAATAATGTGTATAATCAGAATCATTTAAAACTTCAGATTGAATTGTCTTGATTAAAAAAATTCTGGACTCAATCAAATCTCATCCAAATCGAATTTCTAAATTGAAATATACCACATTCCTAATATTTAATAAAAATTCCTAATAAAAATATTTATTGCATTTGTGAAATTGTTATTTGTAATTTTCTGTGCAGCATTCTGTTCCTAATAATAAACTTGTTTTTTTTTCCTGTAGTTACTAGGATGAAAGAAAATTGGTTTACTGATACCCAAGGATTGGAGATGCAATTATTTTATAAACTGAATAGGATGTAAACACTTTTGAAAAATGAGAAGAAGGACCAGAAAATATATTCAAAGAATTTTAATCTGACTCTGAAGCATTAAGAACTTCTTCAAAATGAAATGCTTGTTTGATTCAGCTTTTGAAGCCAGTGAGACAATGGTACTCTATAGAAAGAATAATGAATTCTAAAGGAAGTTAACCTACTTATATAAATATCTTTTCCATTGACTACTGGAAATCAGTATAATTGAAAGTGCTTCTTAGAAATATAAAGGGTGCTAGCATAGGCAGATATCCAAAGAGCTGCTTTCAATTTCATTGGATGGTTGAGGCACGTCTAATGGGAGTTAAAACATTTATGTTTAAATAACAGTAGCCCCATTGCTATGTAGTATCATGAAAGTCTTCTAACATCTTTTTGCAATATTTTTTGTTACCAACGGTCAATGGTACTAGTGTCCAATCCTCTGTGATTATAGAGTAATTTCTTAATTCTTTGATATGCAGTCGTGTAATACTGATTGTGAAAAGTATAGGAAGGAACTCTAGTTGTGGAACAAATTGGTAGGGAAGATGAAGCTTCCACAAATACCAAAGCTTTGTTTTTTTGTCTAATAGATACAAAAGTAGGCTTCATTTTAAAGGAAAGATTTATGCTTAAAATCCGATTGCATATAAAATGATTCTATTTTTAAAGCATTAGCAGGCAGATAAACCAAAAAGTATATCAGTATTTTAATACGTTACTTAGAACATTAAAACACCAGATTTGCTTATTTCCAGTGCTTCCTGCAGACTGCTTTACATTTTCTCTCCCCCCCCCCCCACCTTCCCTGAACTGGAAAGAGTTTCAATTACAGATGTTGGAAAGATTTTGAATTACATATGTTTAGAAACCACTTCCCATAAATTGGACTTGAATAACAGATTGAAAATGATATATGCCCACCAGAAAAAAAAAGTCTGACCTCATAAGCTTGATGCTTTATGTTGTGTTCCATTATAAAATCTACAGTTTCTAGCTACATTAAAACACACACACACACATTCAGGTGAAGTCATAAAATGAGCCTTACCCAGATTTGTCTCTGTACCTCATGAACATACAAGAAAATGTTCTTTTAAAATGTTCGTTTAGAAAATCAAAATGAATTATTTTATACATACGCAAAAGCACAGATGTGCTCATATGAACATATACTCAAGCCTGTAAGCACCTGCATCAGCCAGGTATTATACAAACTTGGAAATAAAGTTGTAGTTAAAATTTCTACTTGGGATATTATATAGAGCAAATCAAATTTGAACCACGGTTAATTGTACTAAGGAATAATAGTTCAACTTACTGGTAAAAGAGGTTGAAATATTTCCTCAAAATGGATATATAAATCCTCGCTCACTGAATCATCTTGACATAGAATTCTTAAATTGTGATATATATGCTATTATATGACACGTAACATTTGGAATATATGAAATATTTTTTATGGAAAGATTTTATAGTTTGAATCCCAAACATTTGGGTGTTTTTTAACTTTCATTGTCCAGTTTCTGTGATGAGATTCCATTCTAGAGCAAATTTCCCTAAATCTGCTCTGGAACACCTATGACTGCATTGTAAAAAATTAGCAATTTACCGTCATCCAATGAGCACTATAATTTGTTCCATCCATTTAGATTAAGCATTTATTTTATCATTCAAGCAACATGCCCACAAGTCTGTGGACAAAGTCACAGGACTGGATCGTTCTGATCAAAATTTTTTACTACTGGTTCTGTGAGTGTGGCATGGCTTGGTGGGCGTGGCAGGGGAAGGATACTATAAAATCTCCATTCCCACCCCAATCCAGGGAAGGTTACTGCAAAATCCCCATTTCCTCCCAATCAGCTGGGACTTGGGAGGCAGAGAATAGATGGGGGCGGGGCCAGTCAGAATTTTTAGTACCGGTTCTCCGAACTACTCAAAATTTCCACTAGTTCTCCAGAACTGGTCAGAACCTGCTGAAACCCACCTCTGCTTCCTACTTACTTGTCAAGGCCGCCTCATCTTTTTGATAAATGTTGAATTGCCAGTCCTGATCATATTCTCAACCATACATTAACATATGTTGCACTATTATGTCAACCACTTGAATACCTAAGCTCCAGTTAAAAAAAAAAACCCAGACTTTTGTAGCAAGGAACTGTAACTGGTATTGTGACACCGGTAAGTACTTAGAGGACACTCCCTCAGGAAAGTTGCTGATCTTCTCTCTAGTAATGTAAGAGATAGTTGTCCTGACAATTGAGTAACTTTGCAATATAGGATCACAATGTATAAGATGCATTTTTCTTATGATAAAACCATATTTTCATGTATAAACATAAGAGTATCTGTTATTTATTATGTAAACAGAAGGTCTGTAGAATCCATAAAAAGGCCTGAATAGAAAAGGATACTATTTTGTGAAGGATGGATGCTGTGATTTAAGAATTTTTGTTGACCCTAAATCATTTTTCTTATCAACTTGGCCAGTCAACTGGAAGAAATGTTGAATATGGCAGAGGTGACGGGAGGGTTCCACATTGTGAGGTTGACCCATCTATGTGACTTACTAAAAACAAAACCTTTGCTGTGCCAAATACTTCATAATGCACTACATTAAAATATTTTTTAAGTGACAAACTAATAATGGTAATTTCTCTACATTCCTATCATTTCAAGCTGGATATAACTGAGGTTTTATACTCATTTCATTAAAAGTGGTCTATCCTGTGCTTTTCAACACAACAAAGATTTTCACTCTACAAATTACAAAGGTGCTTATGTATTTAACTTGAACTGAAAAAAGTAAATATCTTATTTTTCCAAAAACTTTAAAATCTAAACATCTTTCTATGAAGTAATTTATAATTAATCATACACTAACATTGTATTCTTCACAGAACTTTCATATTCTTGTACTGTTTGCAAATATATGTGAAAATGACATAAATAAAAATGTTTCAAATGCTCAGTGTCGTCTCTAGATTCAACCAAAATGCAGTCTAAATCTTTAATAAGGAATTATTAAATTCTGGGAATTTGGGGTAGAACACAAGACTCCAGAATGCGGAATAGAAAACAAGACCATGTTCCCCAAAAGAACTCTTCATAATGCTGGTAAAATAGCTACAGTTCAGATACAAGCAAGGAGTTGGACGCTGAATTGTGGGAGTGCTGTTTCAGGGGAGAGTTCAGTGCTGGCAAATGGGGTGGTGGTGGTGGTGTGGGTCCATGGAGGACCGGGGAGCGACCACCCATTGCCAGTAGAACAGCTCCCAGGCAGATGACTAATACCCGGGAGGGGATCGCCCGGCCTCCACTGAAATGTTTCCGGTGCGGCCAGACAGGCCATTGTGTGGCCAAATGTCTGGCTTCTACTCCCCAAGCCAAAGCAGGTCCTCTCCGGTTAAGCTAGATGATGAAGACTCCCGAAAAGCCAGAGTGGTAACCCTGGCAGCAGTACCATCATCCCCAACCCGGGCAGGAGATGACATACCAGCGGACGAGTACCAAAACCCTATGACGATGATAATGGGGACCTGATGGTTGAGTTAACACGTGTGGCTTTGGCGGGTGCAGCAGTGGCAGAGGCTGCAGCAGAGCTCAGCTGCAAGATGCAGAGACGTGGCCAAACAAGTAACGCGCCAAGCAACTTCCAACCCAACAATCAACTGGGCTGGAGATTCAGCCCATGACAACCACCAGGACAAGACAGCGCAGAGAAGAGGCATGGCTCGTCTATTTAAGGGCGCTGGGAGGCAGATGCTCCCAGTGCTGACTTTGCATCTAACGGACTTGCTTCAAACAGACTTTACGAACTGCGGTTTTGCTGCTGAATGAACTGTGTGTGCCAGAGTCTGGCTGAATCAACCCAGTTTGTATTCAAGCATGTGGTGTTTTTCTTACTAGTGTCGGTCCGGACCCTTGAGAGCCACACGGGATCCTGCCAGATGGGGTTGAAGGAACCATTGCTGCACGACAAGTCAAGTGTCGGAGCAGGGGTGACCTGGCTGTGGAGGCCCTAAAATAAACTGGTGTGGGGTGTGTGGGGCAGCTCCACCTGTCTGCCTTGCAACGGTGGCACGTGGCCTCTTACCCCTCCATAAGTAGAAGTGGGCCTTTCATATATGAAAAAAAATAAGATCCCCTCCCCTCCAAAATAAGCCCTAGTGCTTATTTTGAAGTCCAAAAGAAAATATGACTCAGTCTTCTTTTTGGGGAAATATGGGTAGTTGCTAAATATGTAAGAAACAATTGCAGCCTACAGTTCTTTAATCAACTCTAGATAAGTAGAGGTAATATTTTTAAATGCAAATACTTTTATATTCTCAAAATATTGAAAGGCCAAATAAAAGCACTTAGCCATTGTCATGTTCCATTTCAATTTTCATTTGGAATTCTACCACTATCATGATTTTATATCAACTACATCTTTTTAGAAGAATCCTTTTCTGAATATTCCACAAATATTCTGTCAAGCACACTCTAGTTTTAAAGTTTATGGTGCTTAATCAGGCCATCACATCCATTCACTCAGCTTGTTCAGGAAATAGTAACTAAACTGAAAGGCTATATTTCGTGCCATAAATAAAGTAATGTGGTATTTTGAATTATAGATTTATTATGGTATAATCTTTCAAAGGCACCAGTCTACTTTCTTAAGATTCATCAGGGTTGTTCTGCAGACTACATACATGTTTGTTTCATATCCATGACCACAGAAAGAAGCAGCTGAGTAGGGGCTAAATGGCAAAAACAAACAAGCCATAAAATCAACCTTGCAATCAAAATCAACCTTGCAGCTGAATTAGCTTTTAAATGCTATAATTTAGGTTGAATAAATAAAAATCTATTTACTTCTTAGTTTTAATTTAGCTAGTTGGAGCTTCCTTCTTCCTCTCTTGGTTAATAAGCGTCTTGCAGATCATCAGCAATGGATCTTAGAAGATTCAAAATATTCTCCATGAAGGAACCACATATGTCGACAGACCATAATCAATCCACTGATCTTTTTATGCAAGATCTCTTTAAGGTAAACAAAAAATATGTTTGCTAAAAATAGTCTTGACATTTATCACATCATTTATTCTCTTTTACTTTCCTTAGTCTTTAGCCAATCATAAATTTGTAAAATATTGTAAATGAATAAAATAAAGGGACAATAAAGACAGTAAAGAATGAGAAAAATGGGTAATGTAGAAAGTAGAAAGAGGAACGAAACTGATATGTAAAAAGACAGACATATGGTGTGTTCATGTTTTGTATGTTCTGTTGTTGTAAAATCAATAAAAAATATTAAAAAAAATATTTTTGACAAAAGTGCCAACATCAAAACAGGAGCATTGTGCAGTGAAAAATTATTTTTCCTCAAAAGTAATTTTTTTTAGCTTATATTGCTTCACACACATGCTGCAGGATTGTCAATATGCAACACTGCAAAAACAAACAAACAAACAAAAAAATCAGCGATGCAATCTTTAAAAATCAAATTCTAATCTTCAAATTTAATTTTCTTCCCTTGGAATGCTGTAATTTGAGATATTTGCTCTCGCATTTTTCTTCTTGCTTCCCATGATGGATGAAGGGGTTGCTGTGGAGGGTTTCTCCCAATTGTATGTTTCACTGCTGAACTTTTAGACATCTGTTTCTGTAGGTGATTTTTTTCAAAAACTGTCCAAAAATTAACAAAGAATAAAGTGTAAGTAACTCAATCAGTTATTTACTCCATCAGTTATGCACTCAACCTTAGTTGCATAACAATTCCAAAATTTAGAAGGGTTTTATCCTTGGAGAAATTCAATGTCATTTCCAACAGGCTTTATTGAAGGGAGATTCTGAAAGATTCCCTTTGAATAGAGACTGTCAATATGGTAGAGAAATAATCAAGACAATGAAACACAATATTTTATACTATCCTCCGTACACAGAAACTCATCAAGTATTATCATCTCCATCCTTTACTTAATACCCTGGCTGTTCAGATTTCTTTTATCTTAAGTTGCTATTGTCAGAAAAATCAAATTTTATTTCCTTGATTATGGCTAAGTACTGTTATATAGATTGTACAGTATGCCATATTTGTTTTCCTGAGTCTTCTTAGAACTTTTTTGTTTTTATCCTAATTATGATATTCTTGTTTCATTTGCTGTCTATGATCAAATAAAAATGGATTGACTGAAAGTATAAATAACTTTTCATATATTACAGATTATACTGTATTATAAACTGATGGTAAACCACATACATTTATATTTATTAAGCAGAAACAACAATATTGTTAAGCACATCCCAGTTTTTAGACTTAAATATGCCAATACTAAAAAATTCAAAACCTATGATGAATAAAAACATACTGTATAGTTAATGCAAAGCTAAATTTCATTTTCCGTGAGTCCAAACAAATGCCAAGAATATTACTTTAGTATTCTCACTTACTTGCTCTGTTTTTAATATAATGGTCTCTAATATTCCTAGAATAAAAAATACAAAAAATTAACAATGAAAAAAGACAATAGTTTCAAGCAAAGAACAACATATTGCTAGTGAATTAAAATTTTTTAATCTAATGTACATACATAAATGCATAAATTATTTACATAAGTGTGCTTACATGGCCAAGCTAAGTCAAATATGACTTAATTTCTATAATGTTTCCTACAATTAATCTAGATTTTTCTTAATCTGTTAATGGATGCTAATAAGATCCAGTTTTTTGAATAACCTTCAGTATAAAAACTGACTCAATAACTTGGAAGGGAATAATGTAAGGCAGACAGTAGGGGAAACAAATAGCCTGGCCTATAGAGTAGATGCAGTTTTACTTTGTTATTGGGGAAAACATAGAACACCAAAATAAAACTCCAGGCAGAACTATTTTACCTTGAAATATGCAGCACATAAATTACAGGCATGCATTTAATTACATGTTTCTTTGATAGTAGCTCCTTAATGCTATGTTTATTGGGCCTAACTAGAATCTGTCTTCCCCACTATAATGCTCCTTCTGTTTCTCTCTGGAGACTCGATACACAAAACGCAGTCCCACTGAAAATAAAGGAATTTTACTTTAGTCCCAAGGGCATAATTCGTTTTTGCTACATGCTACGTTGAAGAGATTCTCAAGATTGAGGAGGATACTATTCTCTTCTATTTCATTATCAAAAAAAGTTGTTTTTACACTATTGTTTGAACATTTTAAACACTGTTTCAATAAATAACTGACCAGATTTTCAGTGCAAAAAAAAAAAAAAGTTCCTACCTTTTCAGAATTATAGGTTCTTCAGTGTCGGACAATACGTGATAAAACACAGTTCCTGGCTTCCCTGCTTTGGAACTCTGGTTGCTGTCTTTTGAATTTGGGTCTGATACTCTGTCACGTTGTGGATCCTTTGTTTTTTTTAGTGGCATAGTTTTAATTTTTTGTTCTGTAGGTTGTGAAGCATTAGCTGCTCTCCTTTTTTTCCTTCTTTTTACTTTGCCAATGAAGAAATCATCATTATTATTACTTTCATCAGTGCCGGATGACTGATTATAGAACCTCTCTTCTGTACTGTCATCAAAACATTCCTCCTTTCTATTGCCCTCACTTTTATCCACATTTTCATCAGAGTCACCTACTGTCTTGTCATTCAAATATATTTTTTCTTGTGAATTTTCGGAGTTTCCAATTTGATCCTGATGAATTAATTTGTCATTTTCTGTGTCAGGCATAGCAGAAGTGTATGAGGGACATTTTTTCATATTTGCCATTTTCTGTATTCCACTCTCAAAAATAATTTTTTTCCTCCTATCAGTTTGTGATTTTTCGATTGCTTTTGTTTTATCTTGAGATTCAGCTTGTTTAACTGTTTCGCTACTAACAGAATGCTGGATCTCCTCAGGATGCTTATTAAGCTGCTCTTCCAGTTGTTGTTCCATTGAAGAAATAGCTCTAGCTGGCTTCTGTCTTGCATTTTTAAAGTCTTCCACCGCAGCTAGGAAAAAGAAACCCAGGTTTGATAAAAAAAAAATGCAACAACTTCTATATTAGCACAGCAGTGGTAAAGAAGTTATAAAACAACCCTGCTAGCTACAAGTTTAAGTAGTTTACAGCTCTGCAAAATCTTTATTTAATGAACTATATGTCTTTTGTACTATTTGTGTTACTTTCACAGTATTACTAGGGATTTTAGAATCCTTGGTTCTTTTCATTAGTTTTTAGTTTCACAAGGAAGAGTAAAAATATTAATTAAAATATTAATAATTAATTAAAAGTTTGGTAGCTTATCAATCTTCTACTAGAAGATATACAGGCAACATTATACATGACTTATAACAGCTTTATTTCTACACAAAAACACTGCAAACTATTTGGATTATGTGAAGTTGGGGCATCAACTAATTTTCTTGATGATTCTGAAGTAATTTACCCTTTCCTAAAGGTGAACAGAATGAAAACATGTTTAAATTGTATGGCAACCATAAATGTTGTTCTTCGGAGGCTAACAACGTATAGACATATTGCTGTATGATTTAAGATATATTAAAGTAAGAGACTGCAAATTTAGAAAACAATCTTGAACACAGATGAGATGGAATGAATTCTGCTTACCTTTAATATTAGCAATTTTGGTCTTCAGTAATGGATGACATACCAATCTAGCAATTGCTCTGTCTTTTGCTGTAGAACTGGGCTATATTAGGAAAATGAAAAATTATGTTGAATGAGAACATAGTAACAAAAGAGAAAAGTACACAAAGAGGTACTTTTTTAGAATATCACTTCAACCAAAAGCTTATATTTGCTCCCTAAAGTCCCAGATCCTCCTAGAGATTTTTGTGATGGAATGTCTAGTTTCAAAAGAGGGAAATAATGTGCATTTTGACTCTGTTAAAACACCTTAAATAATTTCTCCCAAAGCATTCAAGCTACATAGTCTCTTAACACATGTAAATTTAAACACCTAAGAACCTACTGCTTAACATTTTATTGACTAAATAAATTGAACTGAATTCAATAGTCCTTGATTTTATATGCTTTATTTTTTCCACATCTTAGAATTTAGACAGTCTAAATTTCAATTCTCTGAAAGGATGTTGTAGTTTTTCCAAAGCGAATTACAGTAATTGATCTTATATGGATTATGCTCCATATTTGATATATGAAACCAATGTTGCATCATTGGAGAACCCAGCTATTATTTAGGATCTCAACCAGAGATGGAAGAAAATTCCACAAAATCTTGATCTGGGAATTAAATTTCCATCACTCCTTCATTGAGCATGAGTTCTAAGTCCAGAATAACCACAAACTGAGCATCAGTTCTATCCAGAAAAGCACATTCGCATTCAGAACTAAACACAGAGTTCTTAATACCAGAACAATCAGGAGCAGATAGCCTGATCCTCTCCATACAGATCTGAACATCTCTTATGTATTTGGACTAGACCTCAATGGGATTATTGGCTGACCCAAATGCGAGATATACAGCTGGGTATTATTAGTATACAGATGATTCCTGACCTCACCTTGGCCGATGACTTCTTCCAGTGTCTTCATGTTAAACATGGGTGACAAAAGCACTGGCAGCCTACATCCCAATCAACACTAAATACAACTAGTTATGGAGGAAGGATAATTGTTAGAACACCATGCCTCCCACTCTTAATTTCCAGAATTAATTCAGAAAGAAAACATTATCTATGGTGTCAAAAACCACTAATTTTATTTATTTAGAGTATGACGGTGTTGTATCAGCCAGGTGATGACAATGCCAATGCAGAGTAGTAGTTTAGCTGCCTAAAATTGCTAGCCATATTTGGCTCATACTTCCAAAGTGCACTATAGGGGGTGAGCTAGCTCTGCAACATTTCCTGAAGTTATCATCCGAGGCCCTTTCCCTCCACTGAAACCACCTCGCAAATGGGCTTCGCAAGCAGGAAGATCCAGCACCAGCTGGATTCTAACCATCCACATGAAGCACCAATTCGTCTCCCCACCGACATGGTACCTATTTATCTACTCACACATAACATGCTTTCTAACTGCTAGGTAGGCAGAAGCTGAGAAAAGTGACAGGAGCTCACATCGCCATGCAGTGCTAGGACTCAAACCACTGGAGCAAACACCATCTCCAGCATCATTAAGCCACTGAGCCACTATCTTTATCCTGGCTCTGTCCAGATGTCAACTACAAATGCAAAGTGTTTTGGTTCTATGTCCCTCCCTGAAACTCAACTGAAAAGAATCCTGACATTTACTCAAGAACATTACCACAACAGACAAAAGCTCCATGAAATAATTTCTTTGTATTAGTTATTCTTACTGGGGTCACAAAGATTTTGTGCTGCATGGATTTTGTCCATGTCTGGTGTTAAAGAAATATTTTCTAACCCTATGCATGCATCAAAGAATAATAATTGCTCACAATCCAAGCATTGTCTAATACGCTCTTGGGTCTCAGATTATTCTTATAGGCTACAGTAACAGAATCTTGAAAGGCTAACTATGTTTTCCCTTCACTCTCCCTCTTATACCCCGGGGAATTAAGGTGCAATCAATTTGATTTTCTTTCTACACCTTCATTTTCTTGGCTTAAAACGTATTCTTGTAATTGTCACTGCAGAGTTTCAAGGCCATCAGCCTTGATGTCCATAGTGCCTGAGCAGGATATATAAAATGTGGAAATTTCTCCTACTTGGACAAGTCGATGTGGACATCCTGCAGGTTATGGCAAGGGAAATATTCATGCAGCTTCATCAAAAGGTTTATATGCAGATGAGATGATCATCAACAGAATTGACACACTAGGGGAAATCTAAGCTTATGATCATAGTGAAAACTAAGACTATAAATAAACAAAATATTCAAGTTAAGCATTCTTCCATTTAAATAGTAATCCAAGACAGGAATATTTATAACTAACTTTTTCTTGAACTAGTTTTGCTAAAAGATATATTCTTTGGCATGAGAGGAGATATTAATTAGGCAAAAAAAATTCTACTGCTCTGAAAATATTTAAGAGCACAGTTCAAATATACACATTTTCTGAGGATCAGAAGATTTATTCATGTACCTTACTGGAACAGAATTAGTCATAGCAGGCAAATTTTACACTTCCATGTAACATTCTCTCATCATCAATGTTCCCAAAGTAATCACAGCTATTTCTGTTTAAAGTTCACATCTGTTTACCATGGAAATTTATCAGGAAACTGTGGTTTTATACATCCACAGTCGTTTCCATTTCAGCCAAGATCAAAGAGCTCTTTTAAATCTGTAAAACTTATCTCTAAAATACTAATTTTGCTGTATTTGTGGAAATAAGAATATTTAGATATTATTACTTTGGCACCCAAGGAACTCTGAGTAGCATTGGGAGCTGGCTGGGAGTCAAAATCCACATATCTTAAAGTTGACAAGTTTGAAAAACACTAAGATAACCAAGCAATGATATTGCCCTAAAGGTGTGCAGAATTAAAAGCACAAGCAAAAAAACGAAACAAAACCAAGTCCCCTAGTGAAAGCTCCACCTTCATACTGCAAAGCATTTTAGATGCAAAAATACAAGTAAAGAGCAAGATCCACACCTTTGATAGAATTCCATGTTCATACAATATAAAATGTATGTACAATATCAAAGATTACATTAATTCAGTAAGAGCTGCTAAGCCACAAAGACTTGACTATTTATTTATTCATTCATTCATTCATTCATTCATTCATTCATTCATTCATTCATTCATTAAGTGGCTTCGGGACTACACATGCATTTCTTTTAAAGAAAAGAATGTAAAGAGTTTATTTAAGTAATCATGTGTTTGGTTATTAATGCATTAAGAAATGCCAACATTTTTCAAAGCATTTGAAAAATAACAAAATAACATTTTCAAAGTTAAGAGTCTTAATCCATCAAAACAATACTGGTTTGTGAGACTGCATTCATACATTTCTGAAATCACTTGACAAACAGTTAGCTATAATGCTCACTGAAAAAGTGCATTAAGATTGAATGCACTGTGACACATGCTCCGTTTTTAAACAAATGTCCTGATATAATTGAATCTCATAATTTAATATAAATACCTATTTACCTACAGTGGGACAAAAAAGTATTTAGTCAGCCACCAATTGTGCAAATTCTCCCACTTAAAAAGATAAGAGAGGCCTGTAATTGTCATCATAGGTACACCTCAACTATGAGAGACAAAACAAGAAATCAAATCCAGACAATCACATTGTCCGATTTAGAAAGAATTTATTTGCAAATTATGGTGGAAAATAAGTATTTGATCAACATCAAAAGTTCATCTTAATACTTCGTTATATATCCTTTGTTGGCAATGACAGAGGTCAAACGTTTTCTGTAAGTCTTCACAAGGTTGGCATACACTGTTGCTGGTATGTTGGTCCATTCCTCCATGCACAACTCCTCTAGAACAGTGATGTTTTGGGGCTGTTGCTGGACAACACAGACTTTCAACTCCCTCCAAAGGTTTTCTATGGGGCTGAGATCTGGAGACTGGCTAGGCCACTCCAGGACCTTGAAATGCTTCTTACGAAGCCCTCCTTCGTTGCCCGGGCAGTGTGTTTGGGATCATTGTTATGCTGAAAGACCCAGCCACGTTTCATCTTCAATGACCTTGCCGATGGAAGGAGGTTTGCACTCAAAAACTCACGATACATGGCCCCATTCATTCTTTCCTGTACACGGATCAGTTGTCCTGGTCCCTTTGCAGAGAAACAGCCCCAAAGCATGATGTTGCTACCCCCATGCTTCACAGTAGGTATGGTGTTCTTTGGATGCAACTCAGCATTCTCTCTCCTCCAAACATGACAAGTTGTGTTTCTACCAAACAGTTCTAATTTGGTTTCATCTGACCATATGACATTCTCCCAATCCTCTTCTGGATCATCCAAATGCTCTCTAGCAAACTTCAGATGGTCCCGGACATGTATTGGCTTAAGCAGGGGAACACATCTGGCACTGCAGGATCTGAGTCCCAGGCGGCGTAGTGTGTTACTGATGGTAGCCTTTGTTATATTGGTCCCAGCTCTCTGCAGGTCATTTACTAGGTCCCCCCATGTGGTTTTGGGATTTTTGCTCACCATTCTTGTGATCATTTTGACCCCACAGGGTGAGATCTTGCATGGAGCCCCAGATCGAGGGAGATTATCAGTGATCTTGTATGTCTTCCATTTTCTAATTATTGCTCCCACAGTAGATTTCTTCACACCAAGCTGCTTACCTATTGCAGATTCAGTCTTCCCAGCCTGGTGCAGGTCTACAATTTTGATTCTGGTGTCCTTCGACAGCTCTTTGGTCTTCACCCTAGTGGAGTTTGGAGTGTGACTGTTTGGGGTTGTGGACAAGAGTCTTTTATACTGATAACAAGTTCAAACAGGTGCCATTAATACAGGTAATGAGTGGAGGACAGAGGAGCCTCTTAAAGAAGTTGTTATAGGTCTGTGAGAGCCAGAAATCTTGCTTGTTTATAGGTGACCAAATACTTATTTTCCACCATAATTTGCAAATAAATTCTTTCCAAATCAGACAATGTGATTGTCTGGATTTGTTTTCTCATTTTGTCTCTCATAGTCTACTTATGATGTCAATTACAGGCCTCTCTCATCTTTTTAGTGGGAGAATCTGCACAATTGGTGGCTGACTAAATACTTTTTTGCCCCACTGTACACACACAATATGACATGTTGCCAATGACATATGCAGGGATGGTCAATGCCAACAAAATCAATTGAGATGATCAAACGCTTGCGCGCATGAACACACACACAAAATAAAAAGGTGCCAAGATTTTGATCACCTGACAATGCCTACCACTGTCTACCATTTTGACACTGCTATATGCCCCTGGAGATGTTCCATATGATGCATTACACTGGGAAGCTTCATCTATTACTTAAGAGGGATGTAAACATTTCTGCTTGTGTTAATATATTGATGGTAGAAAGAGACTTTCCAAACAAAAATACAACTTTTAAGAAAAGTTGAAAGCATCATACCTTTTTACAGATAATCCCAAAGTCAATTTCTCTCCCAAGTGCTGATTTGGTAACCTGATCAAGTTTTATTTCCTAGAAAATAAAACAGAACTGGTTATTTCCTCTGTGCATTTTAGGGAGCAGTTTCAGTGCAAGAAACAAACAACACAGATGTTAGGGTTTTTTCTGTGTTCTGTTCAGGGAGAGCAGTCAATAGAGTAATTAGTTAAACATAAGTACAGACACAAAAAAATGAAGTAAAAATGATTAAAGCAAAAGAAAAACCCACAAAGAAGCAAAAATATAATTATTTGTTGCAATTATTTATACCCTACTTTTCAAACTAACAATCCTCAGAAATTCAAGCAATACAATTTATTACAAATAAAATACATATTACACTCAATAAATCTAAGGCCCTTTCTTGTAGAATGATAATGGCCAGAGAAGTAAATAGAAACAGGATTCAAGAATAGACCCTGCCTAGTTTAGTACAACTAGTGAAAGAAAACACATAATTGTGCTTGCTTACAAAGTAAAGCTTACATTCTAGACCAGGTGCTGAAATGCTAGCCAGTGCAGCTTTGCTCCACCCCTTTATCTATTCCTGATGACCTGTAACAGTTACTCGGGTGGTAGATAACAGAAATGCCAGGTAGGACTTAGGCATGCTGACGCAAAGGCATGAGACCACAGATACATGGTTAGGAACAATAATTCAAACAACAGAATCACACACACAGTGTCCTTATAGACAGTGTCTTCTGCTAGTTCTTTTGACCAGGGGTCCCTAGCCCCCAGGCTGTAGTCTATTCAGAATTGGGCTGCATGAGAGGAGGGCCAGTGCATATATGCAGCTTTACTCACACGTAGCTCCACTTGCATGAGCGGCGCACCAAAGGCTTCTCTCTTGCTTGATTGGAACTGCGCATGTGGCCTGGTCCCTTCTCCCCCCCACCCCCCAGTTGGGCTGCTAGGCCACCAAGCAGCCTGCTCCTGATGCTCCAAAAGTGGAACGGTGAGAGCAGAGGCTGAGTATGACAAGTGCACCCTGCTCAGCTTTGCTGATTCACCGAGGCTACCTGCGCAGGACACCTGATCCGCTTTGGAGCGTTGGGCAGCCTCAGCGAGTCTGAAGCAGTGGTGGGTTGCCCCGGTTTGCACCGGTTCTATAGAACTGGTAGTAAAACCGGCGGGAGGCTCTGCCCACTGACCCTGACATCATCAAAATGCTTCTGCGCATGTGCAAAAGAGTGCGCCTACGGCCCCATTGCAAACCAGTAGTAAAGGTAAATAGAACTCACCCCTGGTCTGAAGGCACATGAGACCGTGCCCCCAAAGGCTTCTCTTCTCCACACCAAAAGGTTTTGCAAATGGACAAAAGACTTTGGGGAAGCAATTTCGCACTGCTTCAGGCCTCAGCTTTTAGTCTGGAGAAGCCAAACCATATTCCAAAGGCTTTTCTTCTCTCTTGTGTGAGTGGAACTGTGTGTACACACACACATGTGCATTAGTCCACCTCAAACAGCCAGGTTCCCTTCTTATCCCCCAGCCAGGCTGCCAAACTACAAAGGTTGGGGACCACTGATTTTGACTACCTTTCTATAGTATCTTCATTTATACTTTTACATTCGGCTCTCAATAGCATTTTTTTAATGGGAAAGCTAATCCTGTGATAATTATGAATTGTATCCAAAAAGGTTTTACAAAACTATAATAGTTGCTTTTACAGCTTTGCGAACAAAAAATTCTTCCCCAGGCTAACAGTTTTCCATAAAGTATTTAACATATCTTGTGGCACATAACTAGAAGTAGGCATTAAGGTTATTTAGTAAAAAATAATCTCCTAGGTTGTTTTTTGTGTTACAGTGCTCCATCTAAGCTGCTCTTAAATATTCTAGCAGCATGGCATTTGACTTGCAATGTCAGCTTTCTCTTCCATGGAATTTCTGAGGCAGTAGAATTATTAAATCAATATGGAGGACACCCACTAGGATCATCCATAACATCTTGTCAATCTGACTAAGGTTTCTTCCTGTACTTTTTTAAAAACTGCATTAAATTGGTTGCTAAATATTAACACAGACTTCTACTAGTAAAGCGGACATCACTTTCAGCTTAATGGTTTTCACAATTAACAATGCTTTCTCCCTGCTATATTAAACTTTCTCAGATGCTTTGACCTGCATTTGGCTATGTCCCATTTTGCCAACAGTTGGAAAATATGTAAAAATATGCAAACAGGGTACTTTCCAAGAATTATAGGCAACGTATAACAAGTTTGTAGACGTTGTATTTTAAAGGCATTTGCAAAAAAAATATTGACTTGCTTCTTAAGAGCTTAGGAGACTAAGCAAGGTACTTTCAAAATGTAGAACTGCAGACAGGATGAGAATAAACGATTGTGTGATGCCAAATTAGACAAGTGCTGAAAGAGCTTTACTGACTATTGATTTGCTAGTGGCCAAACTTAATGATTTTGATATTAAAGTTTTTAAACAGCTTGGTTTTAAGCACTTTGAGAGTTGAATGTCTATGAAAATACTTTCCTTCTTACAGATTGGCCTATTGTTAGTAGAGCTCTCCCCTTCTTTGGTAACAAGGCAGTTTTAAAATACCTTCCATAACTGGCATAAACATTTGAATCAAAGAGTTAATGTAATAGGAGCATGGTCAGATATAACAAGAAGGTGAACAGAAGAATCTGAAACATATTCTAAGGGCTATGTTGTAAAGCTATTATCTATTTGCCTTGAGGTCAGAACAAGTGTTTGGAACGATATATACCAGTAAAAGGAGTTTTATTTCCAGGAGTGCCAGCTGTCAGAAATCTTTGGATCATATTGTGACACAGAACAGTTTTCATGATAATACTAATGATTATTTAATTCTTCAGAAAAAAAATCTAGTTTTATTTTATAGGGGGTAAAATCTTTTATTGACTAGAAAGGGTGGAAGCTGGGATTATGCCTTTAAACCAATTATTATGTAATGATTATTTTAAGGATTTTTCCTGATTTCAAGTTAAATTTGAGCTTTTAGTTCACAACAGGATAGCACTTTCAACAAGCATTTTGAATGGCTCAATATGAATCAGACACTTTGACCACTTCAAAGGCCCAGGAAGCTTTCATATTGAAGTGTATCTATGACAAAATAAACTCCATAACATATTTCCATCAAAAGGGCAGGAGTTTTTTTTAAAGCGAATATTTTGGAGTTATTTAAATATGATCTAAAGAATTGGAATATCCAGTAATGCTGTATCAATGGCTCCAACTCTTAAAAATATTAAAATGGAATGAACAGATTTGCAATTAAAGTTGATTCATCAAATTTTTTAATATGAGTTTATTGGACTCCCTAAATAATGAATGCAAAAGGAAGGACATCAATGTTTCCTGGTGGAGGTGTAAAAATGTGATACTGACCCATACAATATGGTTCTTTGATCATTTGTCAACTTTTTTAGAATGGTATTTTAATGCATGTAAGCAGACATATGGGAGAGGCATGATAACCTAGCAGTTAGACGTTGGCTTATCAACCAGAAGGTTAGCAATTCAAGACCCAAGCACCATGTGATGGGGTGAGCTCATGTCCTCGTTTCAGCTTCTGCCAAGCTAGCAGTTCGAAAGTGTGGAAAAGCAACTAGTTAAATAGGTAGCACTTCAGTGGGAAGAAAACAGCACTCCCTGTGCCTCGGTGTACAGTTATGTTGGCCACATGACCACGGGAACGACTTCAGGCAAACCTGACTCCCTTAGCTAGGAAAAGGAGCATCATCCCTAGAGTCAGCCATACTTAGACAGGGGAACCTTTATTTGTTTTCTTTTTTTAAACTTATGCAATCACCTTTAAATGTTAAAGATGTCAACGTAGTATTAAATTATGTACCAAATATTTGGAACTTGTTTACAAAAATTATGACTCTATCATGCATGAGGAATAGTTAAAAGAGTAATGTTGAAAAATTAGAAGTGGCATTATTCCAGACACTGAAGAATAGCTTTTGGAAATAATTTCTTATCTGACCTGAAAAAGGCAGCATTTCCCACTAATCAAAGGTAAATAACAATAAAGGATGAGGCAATACATTCTACTTCGGCAAACTTGTTATGATACACTGCAATAATATTTCTCAATATGCTCAATATTAAATATATCTTTCAAGTCGTTCACATACTACTTAGGTTAAAATGTCACTTCTTTATAAGGTAATGAATTGATAAATGGGGAAAATCAGCTACATCAACACCATTTTCAGTTTTTAAAACTCTGGTATACTTTTAATTTTAATGCATTGCAATAAAAAACTAGGTTTTTTTTAAAAAAACAAGTACTTACTGCAGTAACAAAATACTTATTAAAATCCAAGAGCAATAAGAATCTAGTTGCAGCCGGTGAATCACAGCAGTTTTCCAGATCTTTTCCAAAAGCAGCAAAGACTAGATCCTGAATGGATTTTTAGTGAATCATGTGCTGCTTGAATACCTGCCATTTTGCCCAGCATGCCATTCTGCAGCCAGTAATATCAGAGACACGATCCATCTCTAGTGCTATATCAGTAGGCTAGAAAATTTAAAAATAAACCAATAACCCACTTGGAAGTAATGTCCAACATTCACTGAATCTCAGAATTCTCTGTCAACTCCATAAAATTAGAGCCTACGGCTGTAAAATGTTTCCAACCTTGAAAAGTTTTCAAATCATGTCCTGATCTTGAAACATGGTTGAAATGGTCTGAAATTGTTGTTTCAAAATCAAACTACTTTGAGGTAAGTTTGTATGCAATGCATATACTAAATGCAATTACTGTATTTTCCTGTGTATAAGACTACTTTCTAACACACAAAAATCTTTTCAAAAGTCGGGAGTCATCTTATACGCCGGGTGTCGTTCTCCTGTAACTAGGCAGACCAGCCCGAAAGGCTCTGACAAGCCTGAAATGGCTCTGAGGAGCCAAGCTGAATTGCCTGCTGAGTTGCCGCTAAGCAGCTAAGTTACACGCCAGAGCCGTATGTAAAAGAAAAAGTTTTTTCCTTTTACACGGCGCTGGCGATCCCAGCTGCTAATTTTTGCCTGCTAACTGGTAGCAAAAATCCCCCCCCCCTCCAGCTTGCTTACCTTAGCTGCTAGCTGCAAAGCTTGCCTTGCTTCACTTGCCTGCAATCCATTGCATCAGCAAACAACTGAATCTCCCTGCCTGCAATCAAGTAGGGAGGGAGTTGTGGACTTCAACTCCCAGAATTGCTCAGCCAGCAAAACAAAGCTGGCTGAGGAATTCTGGGAGTTGAAGTCTACAAGTCTTAAAGTTGCCAAGGTTGGAGACCCCTGTTCTATTGGGTAAGTTTTTTTCCCCTTTGGGAGCTTTAAAAAAATAGTTAATTGGGGTTTTTTTTAGTTGTTCTTTTTTAGACCTAGCCATTTAAAGGCTAGGTCTAAGTTTTAGGCTAGGAAATTTTAAATTTAGCGTTCATATAAAAATAAAAATAAAATAATATTTGTGCAGCTTTCTGAGATTTAGTGTGTTTCTGTAGTGTTTCACTCTAACTACACAAACGCACAAAATCTCACAAAGCTGTATGTGGAATTTTGTGTGCGTAAAGTGTGAAAGTTGGGTTTTTGTGGCTGTGTGAGGTTCCTGCTTGTTGCGGGGGCAATTTTGGGTCTAGCACAGCTGCTTTTACATTGTGGGTGAGCCAGTTGATGTTTTTTAATTTTTATCTGGTGTGCGTTGGAAGAGGGGTCGTTTTATACAGCAAGTATAGCCCAAACCTTATATTTTTACAGGAAAAGTCGGGGGTCGTCTTATATGCCCAGTCGTCTTATACGCCAGAAAATACGGTATTATTAACCATCTAAGAAATCTGAGAACAGGAATCATGTTCATCTGACCACATTTTACAACTTTTATTCAGACCTCTTTGCCAGCACAAATTAAAAAAGGAGATGGTTTCATGAATATTCTTGTGTCCCTTACATCTCCTAATTAACAATCTCTTAATAGGAAGTGGTGTTGGTAAAGCTTTGCAACTTTGTTCAGGTCAATGACTACAGTTAGCCCCCGAGTGGCATGATGGAGGTTCCACTCCAAAAGTAGTATACCAGCGCAAATTTTAACTTGATAATTTAATGTATCTTCAAAGTTAATTAAAAGTTGCACTGATTAAATGAAATTCATAATCACGCAAAAATTGCAGTTTAATTTTGGAAGAGCTCTAAGAGCTGCAAACCTGTTTTTTCAAGCAATTCTGGATGCAATTCCTCCCTGCTTTGAAGATCATGAGATGTACTGTAAGTTATTGTGGCTCCAACAGGGTCAGAAACCCTATATAAATTTTCTCATTCTTAAAGTATCAGAAACATCCAGGTATAGTGTTAGTGTAATAATAATAGATTTTATTTTATTATTTTATTTATTTATTTATTTATTGGCTGCCTATCTTATCATAGGGTAACTCTGGGTGGCTTACAGTTATATCTTAGTTACAACAAAAAATGTTAAAATGAAACCTTAAAATCAAAGACACATGGGAAGGTGGGGGGCGAAGTAAGTGGGAAGTGGGATCTGTTATTACACAATCAACCATCTCCATTGCACTGATCTATCACTAGGGTCCCAAGCTGACTGGCACAGCCACTTCTTTAGGCCCTTACGAAAAGATAGGAGGGATGGGGCCAACTTCACATCGGGGGGCAAGATGTTCCAGAGGGCAGGATCAACAGTACAGATGGCCATCCTTTCCTCAATCCCGCCAGATGGAATATTCAGACTGATGGGACCCACAGCATGCCTCGTCTGCTGGCATGAGTGGTATTAGGCCAATCCTAATGGGGTGAGATGGTCCCTCAAGTAACCTGGACCTATGCCATGAAGGGCTTTAAAGGTCATCACCAATACATTGAATTGTACTCAGAAGCAGACTGGTAATCAATGCAGCTCGTAGAGCAGTGGTGTTACAGGGGCCATTCTTGGGGCACCCAAAACTACCCACACTTCCACCTTCTGCACCAACTGTAGCTTCTGAATATTCTTTAAGGGTAGCCCCATGTAGAGCACATTACAATAGTCCAGTCATGAGATGACTAGGGACTGAAAGACTAAGTGCAGGGGATCCTGATCCAGGAAAGGCTGCAACTGACACAACACAAAGTTATGCAAAGGCTCTCCTAGCTGTGACTGCCACTTGTTCCTTGAATAGAAGTCATCTATCTAAAAACAGAAGCTTAAGGGTGTGATGACTCAGCAGCTTGGGAGCACAATGGCTCAGCAGTTAAAGTTGCTGAACTTGTCAGCTGGAAAGCTGGCAGCCCGGGTTCAAGACCCAAGTGCTGCGCAATGGGGTGAATTCCATTACTCCAGCTACTGATCACCTAGCAGTTTGAAAGCATGCAAATGTGACTAAAAAGGTACCACTTTGGTGGGAACGTAACAGCATACCATGCACCTCCACATATATTCATGCTGGCCATAGACCATGGAAATCTCTTTGGACAACACTGGCTCTTTCAGCTAAGAAACAGAAATGAGCACTGACCCCTACAAGCGGACATGACTGGTCAGGAGAAACCTTTACCTTTCTTTAAAAACAGAAGACAGTCTCTGCTGTAAGGTTTAAATATCTGGCACTAAAATAAATGAAAAATAAACTATATATTGAACTTTCAATTTAGTCTTAAGAGTAAACTCCACCAAACTCAGTGGGAGCTACACACAGGATCATACTTCATAAATACTGCAAATGTGCATTAAGGATTTCGTGTTGTATACTTACTTAGCATTTAAGAAGTCACCAGGAGAAAATGATGTAATGACTTCAGACTAAACTCTAAACTGGAAATTATGATCTGAGCTTTTTAGACGAAATCACTAAAGGAACTATTTCAAATAGAAGAATCATAATTTAATGTCTTCCCTTTAAAATGCAACCACCAATGAACAAGATAGTAATTTTGTGGTAATGTTAAAAACAGTAGTTCTTCAAAATGCTCTTTGCTAGCTACTGCAGGAAAGTAATTTGGCTATCAACTTTAGAAAAACTAAATTATGCAAAAGGAAAAAGCTAAGTCATAACATTATCCAGTAGGGCAACCAAAGAAGCCAAAATTATAATGTTTAAATGTTCTATTTCCTAAAATACTCCCATTTTGAAAGTCAGCATTTACTTAGGATGGTATCTTCTCTTTTTCATTTGAAGTGCTGTCTTTATTATCTCCTTCAAAATTGCAGTTAGGATTCATTTATACCCAGTCCTGGGGAAGCTTTTCCCCAATTGCTATTTTCGCATTTTGGCATTCTTCACAGGACTTAATTTCTTTTTCAATTTTTTTTTTGGGGGGGGGTGGAGTATAAGGATCATTTTCATCCTAAACTCTTTCCCCCAAATAGACATTTTTTCAATCCATCAATGGTGTCATCTCTTCACTTGCTTTATCCCAACGAATTCATTAACCAAAAAATAATTTATGACGGAGACCAATTATATGTATATATACCCACCAAAGTGAATACAGTAGTGTGTGTAACTGTGTGTGCGTATGTATACACAAACACACCCGTCAATAACCTTGGCTGATCTACTTATTGATGGATTTAAATACTGATTCAATAAAGTGAAAATTATAGGGACCTTATAATAGAACACAATGTAAAAAAACAAAAATGCAATATTATAGACATATAATATATACATAAATACATACAAGTGCTCGAAGAAAAAAAAGAAACAAAAAATTCATCCAGCAGGTCAGCCACTCCTATACTTAGTACTTGAAGAAAAAAATCCTCAGGTCTCTAAAGGCAGGCATAAATTGGAATATCCTCCTTCAAAAGACAGGAGGATTTGACAAACTGTATTTACTACCTTTAATTTATTCCTTTAATTTCCACACCTGACAGCCTAAATTTGGTTGACTTCTAGAAACTTAAGGCTAACCAATGTTCAGGAGATAAAACCTTATAAAAAAAAGAAAGAAGAGAGAAGTGGCTGCTATAGCTAAATAGGTTCAGGGATAAAAGCAGGGGTAAAATTCGCTTACCTTTACTACTGGTTTGCAAATGTGTGTGTGCGCATGCTATACTCGCGCACACCTCCACGCATGTGCAGTGTTCTGCGCATCTGTGGAGGATCAAAAACGGGACATGACATCCGGGCAGGTATGCAGAGCCTCCCGCCACCAACGCTACCAGATCACGTGATCTGGATAGATCTGGCTGAATTTCACACTGAATAAAAGGGGGGGGGGAATCTGAAACCTGTGTGAGGTAAAGCTAAAATTAGTAGATAACTTTAAAATAAATATGAAGCCTTGATAAGGCAAATAAATATTGGGGCCAGATCCATGTTATAATGCAGAAGAGTCTTAAAATGAATATAAAACTGAAACCTTTTTCTTTTGATATTATTGGGTGAGGGACTGGAAAAAAGATTTGGAGCTTTGTTATTGTATATATTAAGCCAGAAATGGAAAGATACGTCAATCCCCACAACAGAAGAATGGATGGAAAAAGTGATGGAACTAGCAGAGATGGCAAAATTGACTCTTTTAATTACTGAAAGAATATATCCAGCTTTATTTCTACCTGGAAATGTTTTCTGGAGTTTGTGTTTGAGACAAAAAAAGATGATACCTTGACTTTGGATTTTGCTGATTAGTTTGCTGTTATAGAAAAGGCAAGTAATTATTAAGTTGGTAAAGTTGAAACAATAATTCTATTTTGTATTTTACTGAGCTGAAAAAAGTTGAAGACAAAAAAAAAATTAGAAGATAGGGAAGACTGTCTTCCCTCACTTTTATTTTCCCTCTGTCTCTCTAACATTTTCTGATTACCTTCATTTTCATTTTTATTTTCCACATGATAATTTCTAGGATAAAAAAAATAACCAGGTTTTTTTTTGGATAAAAGTGTTGTTGACAAATATATAGATCTGTCATGGTCAGATCACTCCCTCCTTCACTTAGACCTTCGAACTGCCACACCTTGCTGCAGGGAGGCGGAACCGGTTAGGTGGTTCTGCCCCAGGTGCCTGATGGATCCTGATAGGTTCCAGACGGAGCTTGGGCCATTTCCTGAGGCTCTGGCACACGGCGCGGCTGAAGACTTACTGGCCACCTGGGATGAGGCGGCCGCCGGGGTTTTGGATCGAATCATGCCTTTGCGGCCTCTGACCCAGCGCCAATCTCACCTGGCTCCTTGGTATACCAAGGAGCTGAGGGAGATGAAGCACCGGAAAAGATGCCTAGAGAGCAGTTGGAGGGCTAGTCGTTCTGAATCCGACCGGACACTGGTAAGAGCTCATATTAAGAATTACCTAGTGGCGATAAAAGCAGATGTGAGAAGCTACTTTTCTGCTCTTATTGCATCATCAGATAATCGCCCAGCCGCCCTGTTTAGGGTGACCCGCTCCTTGCTCCAACAGGGGGCGTGGGAGGACCCCTTGGAAGGTAGAGCTGAGGACTTTGTACAATATCTGCATGACAAAATCGCTCAGATTCGGGAACAGCTGGACTCTGACTCCGATTGGGTAGATCCAGGGGAGGTGACCGGGGCAGGTCTTGAGAATATTATATGGGAAGAGTTTGACTCTGTGACTCCGGAAAACGTGGACAGGATACTGAGCAGCTTGAGCGTGGCCACATGTTTATTGGACCTGTGTCCCTCCTGGCTGGTGCTGGCCTCCCGGGAGGTTACACGAGGCTGGCTCCAAGGGATTATAAATACTTCGAGTGAGGGTGTCTTCCCCGCCACTTTGAAAGAAGCGGTGGTGAAGCCCGTCCTCAAGAAGCCTTCCCTGGACCCGGCAAAGTTAGTAAATTATCGTCCTGTCTCCAACCTTCACTTTGTTGCGAAGGTTGTTGAGAGTGTGGTGGCGCGACAGCTGCCTCAGTACCTGGATGAATTGATCTATCTAGATCCGTTCTAGTCGGGTTTCAGGTCCGGGTACAGCACGGAGACGGCATTGGTCGCGTTGGTTGATGATCTCTGGAGGGCTCGGGACAGGGGTTGCTCCTCTGTCCTGGTCCTATTAGACTTCTCAGCGGCTTTTGATACCATTGACCATGGTATCATGCTGCGCCGGTTGGAGGGGCTGGGAGTGGGGGGCACCGTTCTATGGTGGTTCTCCTCCTTTCTCTCCAACCGGTAGCAGTCTGTGTTGACAGAGGAACAGAGGTCGACGCCTAGGCCCCTTGTATGTGGGGTGCCGCAAAGGTCAGTCCTCTCGCCCCTTCTGTTCAACATTTATGTGAAGCCGCTGGGTGAGATCATCCGTGGTTTTGGGGTGAAGTACCACCAGTATGCTGATGACACTCAGCTGTACAGCTCCACCCCAGACCACCCCAATGATGCCTTCGAAGTGATGTCCTAGTGCCTGGAGACCACATGGATCTGGATGTGGAGGAACAGACTCAGGCTCAACCCTTCCAAGACCGAGTGGCTGTGGTTTCCAACGTCCCAGTATAGTCAGTTGGCGCCATCTCTGATTATTGGGGGCGAGTAATTGGCCCCCACGGATAGGGTTCGCAACTTGGGCGTCCTCCTGGATTCACGGCTGTCTTTAGAAGAGCATATGATGGCCGTGGCCGGGAGGACTTTTTATCAGCTTCTCCTGATTCGTCAGTTGTGTCCCTTTCTGGATCGGGACTCGTTACGCACGGTCACTCACGCCCTTGTCACCTCACACCTGGACTACTGCAATGCTCTCTACATGGGGCTCCCCTTGAGGAGCACTCAGAGGCTCCAACTGGTCCAGAATGTGACCGCACGGGTGGTGATGGGAGCGACGTGGTGCTCCCATGTGACCCCCCTCCTGTACAAGATGCACTGGCTCCCGGTGGTCTTCTGGGTGCGCTTCAAGGTTTTGGTTACCATCTTCAGAGCGTTCCATGGCTTAGGGCCAAGGTACTTACGGGACCGCCTTCTGCCACCAATAGCCTCTCACTGACCAGTTCGCTCCCATAGAGAGGGGCTCCTCAGGAGGCCGTCAGCCAAACAATGTTGACTGGTGGCCCCCAGGGGGAGAACCTTCTCTGTGGGGGCACCTGCCATCTGGAACGAGCTCTCCGCTGAAATAAGGAGGTTGCAGGACTTACGCACCTTCCGCCCTGCCCTAAAAACGTTTTTATTCCAACAGGCTGGTCTGGCTTAAGTGACCCCTTTTAAATTGGGTTTTAAAATGTTTTTATTTTAATTGGATGGTTTAAATTTTGTTTCTTAAGCCTAAATTATTTAATTTATTTTAAATAACTTTTAACTTTTATATGCTATTTTATTTTATTTTGGCTATTCACCGCCCTGAGTCCCTTTTTGGGAGTAGGGCGGTATATAAATTTGAATAATAAAATAAATAAAATAAAATAAAATAGAGGAATATAAATCTCCAGGGGAACATAAGATTACAGTGCTTCCCAACTGTATTTGCATTTTTGTTCCACAATCTTCCTGGCTCATTCTTGGAATTCCACAAGGTGTGGAGGCTACTGGCATAGTCATTTTCCTTATAGAGGTAATCCTCGAATTAAAAAAGTAATGGAGCCTGCCAATTACATTCATAACTCAAGGATTTGTAGGCGTGAATCACGTAACTTTAAAGTGATCACTCCTTGCTGAACTCTAGGCCATGGGGGGCCTAGAGTTCCTGATCACAAATATTTGTAGATTACAAATATTTTTTATCACTGCAAGTCTGAATTTGCATATCACAAAAGATCATCCACCTTAAATATAAATCATTGTTTCCAAATTTAGAAATTAATTTGCTCAGAGTTATCCACCCTCCCAATTACTAGAATATTCATTATTTGGGGTGGGTTGGTAGTGGAACTGAACTATTTGCAGGGCTTTTGCTTAGCCTGACAATTCCAATCTAAATACTGTAAATAACTGGAAGAAGGTAAAGTCAAATACTGATTGGTTGGTATTGGTTTTGTGTGTGTATGTGTGTGTGTATGTATGTATGTATGTATGTATGTATGTATGTACACACAGAGAGACATATACATACACACACACACACACGTTATCCAAAGATCTTTATAGATTTCATCATGTAGTTACTAGGGGTTGAACTTGATTAATAGATTTTATTTTAAAAAATAATGAATCTGCAAGTCTGTAGTATTTACTTAATCTATTTCAAATTTTAATTGAAGACAGTGATTATAAATGTCACTTTTTAACTTTAAGTACCATTAATATCAATAGTGGAAAATTCCTTAACCTCAGTTAAAAAATAATGAGAAAATATTTATTTCCAGGGGAGATGAGTTCATAGAAAAAATAATTAGTTTTCATTTTCTTAATAGTGTTTAAGAGACAAACAATTAAGTTTTGGTTTTTTTAGGAATATCATACTCTAGTGTTTAATGTTATATTTTATCTTATGAATATACTGTGAAATACCGTAGTTTAAATGATTATCCTTGAAGTCTAACTGAGAACATTTAACAGCAAATTCTATTTTCTAGCAAGGTTCATAATGTTCTTTGTTCCTGGTATTTTAATATAAATGCCTCATACAGTTCTGATGAAATAGTCTGAAGAAACTATAAACACTTTTCTGTTCCAATAGCTTCAAGAACTCCTGCAAACAATTAAACCCATTTTTTCTCATCCACAGCTCATATTATACCATGTTATTTCCTCACAAACAGGCATTTCTAGGTTTTAAATAAGTAATGCTGAATATTTTACTTAAAAAATCTTACTAATAGTAGTTATTCTTCCTTAATAAAAACATAAAGGGGAAGAGATCTCTCATACCAACTCATTTTGTTGCAATGCATTTTAAAGAGTAAATCTGATATAGTTAAATATAAACTATATCTTTTGGATAGCAAACTGAGGGTAACATAAATATTCAGGTGGCTAGATCGGGGGTCGGCAACCTGCGGCTCCGGAGCTGCATGCGACTCTTTGGGCCCCTTGCTGTGGCTCCCTGCCACCCTGTCACGACAGTGGCATGGTCGGAGCCTTAGTGCGGGAGCGAAGCACCACTGCACTTGTCTTTGCATGGCAACAGCCTTTGTCCCGGTAAATCTGCCCCACTCACCCTGGCAGCTCTCTTTCTCTCTCTATGTCTGTGTTTTTGTGTGTATCTCTCGCTCCCCGTCTCTGTGTCCCTTCTCACTCTCTCGGAAAGCCCTGCATGCTCTCCCTGGGGCTTTTCATTACCCTTTTTTTTTCTTTCTTTGGAAATCCGGGTTGGTTGAGGAACGAACGAATCCACAGTGGAGCCTTTCCTCCTTCTCCTCTCCCGATCCCCTGGCCCGCTGTGGCAGGGCTGAGAGGGTGAGCAGGAAGGGGGGAGGGGGAGGAGGAGGGAAGCCTCCACCGCGGGTTCGTTTGTTCCTTACCCAGCCCGGATTTCCAAAAGGAAGAAAGAAAAGCAGGTAACGAAAAGCCCCAAGGAGAGCATGCAGGGCTTTCCGACAGAGTGAGAAGGGACACAGAGATGGGGAGCAAGATAGAGCAAGAGATATGCACACACAGAGAGAGACACCGGGGGGGGGGGGGAAGAGAGGAAAAGAAAGAATGTGTGTGTGAGAGAGAGATGACAAAGAGGGAAATGAGGGAGAGGGAGATAGAGAGACAAAGGGAGAGATGAGAGGGAGGGAGGGAGACAAAAAGGAAGATGAGAAAGTGAAAGAGAAAGAAATAAGAGAGGAGAGGAAGATAGAGAGAGGGTGATTGAGAGGGAGATAGAGAGCAAGAGAAAGAATGAGAGAAAGAGAAAGATGAGAGGGAGAGGGACATAGAGAAAGAGAGATGAGATAGAGGGAGAAAGAGATGAGAAGGAGGGAAAGAGAGAGGGAGATACCTATTCCCCATAGAAAACATGGGGAGCCATGTTTTCTATGGGAGAGGCATGGCTGGTGGGGGTAGTGTGACTGGGTGAGGGTGAGTGACATCGAGGTGGCCACGCCCACCCAGATTTTGTGGCTCCCCGTGTTTTGTTTTCTGTAGGAAACAGGCCCAAGTGGCTCTTTGAGTGTTTAAGTTTGCAAATCCCTGGGCTAGATATTTATCAATGCACTTTAAATACTGTAGTCACTATTCAATAGCTCTTCATATTCCATGCCACTTGCAAGTAACATCATCTTTTAGTGTCTACCCATTCTTTTAAATGACACTGTCTAATTTAAACAATAATAAAAACTGGCATGCTGCAAAACATCAGTTGCTCGGAGCCAATTTGAAATGAGCAGCATGGAATAATAGCAACAAACAGATATTTGCAGGTACTTTTTAATTTTTTTAAAAAATATTTGGGCTTCATTAGAATTCTGGATAAAAATAAAATCAATAGCTAGGAGCATTCTAATATTTCAGGAATTGTTACATCCATTTGTAAATGGGCATTCTCTCTATAGTCTCCTTTTAGTGTTTGTACTTCAAATTTCACTTGTGTCCAATGGTCTAAGATGATCAAGGACTTCCTCTTTGAAGAATTGTATTTGCACGAATCAGAAAGTTAGAATTCATCAAAATTTCATCTTGTAGCAATGAATAGAATGCTGGTGGGTGCTCTAACAGTCCAGCTGGCTTTTTTAAGAAGCAGAAACACTCCCAAATGACTGTCAGCTAATCTGCAATTTATCACACTAAACTTCTTTTTTTCAGAACTAATTTGAGCCAAATAAATTTAATATAATTTGCAATTCTGGCTCTGATAGTTTTACACTATCTCAGATGAAAAAGACAATTCAAAAATGTTTGAGGAACACATGCTTCTTAAACAGATATCCACTTCTCTAAATTAGGTTACTAGGCCCAGGAGATGGAAAGGAAAACTAGAGTTGAACAGATGCTTAATTTGCATATGCTGTCATACAACACATTTCAGTTTATGAAGTCCAATTTTATCTAGCCATGACTCCTTAAAAGGAACTTGTCTATTTGAAAGAATTATTTCTGTTCAATAAAATAGCTTCTTGTGCATCATGAGACTTCATTCTTCATTGTTTGTATGTATGTATGTATGTATGTATGTATGTATGTGTGTGTGTGTGTGTGTGTGTGTGTTTTCTGAGGTTTTCGCGGGTGTTTGTATGTAGGTCTTTGGTTATTTGGGTCTTCTCCCGCGTAGAATTGGAAGTATCTTGGCGATGTTTCGACGAAGTCTCATTCGTCAGCTTCAGGCTGGTGTTCTCGGCTTCGTGCTTCCAGGAGCAAAGTGAGATTGCAGCTGTCCCTTCCTTTTAACTGCTAGTGGGGATGTGAGCTGATTGGGTGGGAGCTTGGCTGTGTTCTGATTGGGTGGAGGTGTGTGCAATGAGGAACCAACTTCTTCCCTGGTCCAACACTTTAAAGCCACAGGACATGAAATTGACTTTAAAAAGACCAGAACTATCGCCAAAACTGAACACTTTAATAACAGAATAATCAGAGAAGCTATCGAGATAGAAAAACGCCCACACAGCATGAACAAACGAGACGATACCTCCCGCCTACCAGCCATTTGGAAACCCGCCCTTATTGACAAACGAGTCCCTAACACGATGAATGACACCAGGCCCACACTCACAAGAGCCACACAGGATGTCACCACCACACATCCATGCAGAAAGCAGACTCAAACCCACACTGATAATGAGGCACGACCAAGGACCAGAAGCCAGACCGCAGCTGCATCATTAGCCACTTTTAACCCCTCCAATCCATACATGAATCAGACTGACACCCACTATGAAAAGCTCTCACGACCACAAACACGAAGCCAAACAACACAACGCAGCTCACCAGCTCAAATCCCTCTGCAACTCAGACTAAGCCGAGCACAACCAAGCCCCCACCCAAACAGAACACACCCCCAACCAATCAGAGCACAACCAACCCCCCATCCAATCAGAGCACAGGCAAGCCCCTAACCAATCAGAACACACATCCACCCAATCAGAACACAGCCAAGCTCCCACCCAATCAGCTCACACCCCCACTAGCAGTTAAAAGGAAGAGACAGCTGCAATCTCACATTGCTCCTGGAAGCACGAAGCCGAGAACACCAGCCTGAAGATGACGAATGAGACTTTGTTGAAACATCGCCAAGATACTTCCAATTTTACGCGGGAGAAGACCCGAATAACCAAAGACCTACATATATATATATATGTATGTATGTACGTACGTACGTACGTACGTACGTACATATGTAACACACACACAATGTATATGTATATACACACATATACATACAAAATAAAATATATATAAAATAAAGGGAGGATTAAAAATTTGACAATATTTTAGAGTAGTCTTTTTCTTCCAGCACAACCATCTCACAAGGTTCTTATTGAGAAAATAGGAGGAAGAACAGAGTTATTTATAAAAATAATAAAAGCAGGCCATAAATACTTGCCCAATGAGTAACAATAGTAGAAATGTATCTTAAAATTCTCCAGATAACAAAGCATTTTACCAGCAGTCTTTGGTTAATGAGTATTCATTCAATGACTGTTTGAAATTGCGATATTGCTGAAGTAACAACACATCTGATCCTTATGACTGTTGCGGTGCCCCTGTGGTCATATAATCAAAACCTGGGCACTTGGCAGCATGCCCAAATTTACAACCACTGGGTATGCTTTAACTCTTCCCATCCACCTATCTTCTTCCCATTTTTGACCCTTTGTGTGCCCTACATTCTGCCACCTCTACTGTCCTCATCACCTTGCACTCTGCCCTAGACCCTGTGCTCTACTGTCCTGATGGCCTGCACCACCACTGCTCTTCACTCCACTGCCCATCATCCTACAGCCTCTCCTCCCCCCCCATCCTATTCCTTTGCCTCCACAGCTGATATCTGCCATCTTCTTCCTCCTGTTGCTGATCAGGTATGCCTAGCTTAGCCTTCCACAAGACTGCTGCTAGCTATATGAGGAATGCTGCATGGCACTTTGAGATGGCCACATGTGGCTACCAGATATTTTGCAAAGAGTTGGGTGAACCTCAATAGTGGGAAATAAAAGAGATCAAAGGTCAGATGGTGCAACAACAGTGATGAAAGATGGAGTGCAAGGTGATGCGCAGTGAAGCGCAGACAGCAGGAGTGGTGGAACAGAGTGGCTAAAAGGGCAGAGATGGGGCAAATTAGATGGAGAGTGAACAGGTAAGCACGACAAGGAGAGAGAAGTGTGAGGTCCTAACAATGGCATGACTGGCACATTCCTGGCTAATGACCACAACTGAGACAACTGAAACTGCTGTTGCTAAACAATGTGATGTTACACCTAATGACCACATTGCTTAGAAATAGCAATTCCAGTCCCAATTAGCTTTCTTAAGTAAGGACACGTAATAGGTTGAACTGGGGGAAAAGGCATCTAATATGTAAAAAGCTCCACTCTATTGCTTTTGCTAGGGTGGGACGACATTATACACAATTATATAAAAAGGAGATTGCAAGCATAGTAAGTATACAAAGTCCTCAATATGTATTGTTTTGAAAGCTGTTCGACACCATTCTATAAGCTACAAACTTGAAGAGACTGTTTTAATCTATTATTAATTAATCCTGTTAAAATTTCTCAGTTTGAAATATTTGCAAGGATTAGTATGAAAAACTAAATTAACACTGCTGATCTAATTATAACACAAAGGTAAGCATTCATTAATAGGGAAAATGAACATTCCTGCAGTTTAATCATAAGGGTAAACCTCAAAGATTATTCTTATATTTTGATGTATGATACAAATACATTGTATAATTAACAGTTCACTGCTATAAAAATATTTGCTGAGAGCTTGCCAGACTCTTAATGGCCCATCATGTCTGTGTAAGAGAAATAAAAGACTTGCAGAAACTAATGAATGCCTTAGCTTAGGAAGAAAAAAATGCTATGGTTTCAATCCACTTTGTCAGTTGCTGCTTTGTGCATTAGAGCAGTGACACCACCACACAAAAATGTAAGGAGTTGGCAAGAAACAGACTAAGAACTATGATGTCAGCCACTGTAATGGCCATCCATGCTTTTAAGCAGCAGCCGCACTTAACGAAACCGTTTACCTCAAGAATGGAGTCTGAGATTCAGAGTAATGTGAGAAAAATGTAATTTTGGAACACTAAAAGTGACTATCACCTTGACAATTATACCAATAAACAATAAATACAAATTTACAGTAGTGTCTCATCAAATTTACAGTCTGGTCCTTTCTCAGCCATAAATAGATAAACCTGGCATATACAAGAGCTAAAGCCACAAACTCACTTAAATGAAAAAGCTTTGAAAACCAAAAGTTTCAAAACTATATGTAGAATTTAAATTGCATGCAATTTGAGCTGTTTACAATGGCACTACCTTCATGGCATGAATTTCTTCTAGTAATCTCTGCGCACGTCTCTGGTTTTTCAGCACTTCATCTTTAGTACCCCTGAAAAAGAAAGGCATACTGTATTAATGTGTGTACCTACATATGTCATCACAAACATTTATTCTTTATATCCCCCACCTTTCTTAAATCATTTAGGGAAATGCTTTGCTCACAGCATTACCTTTCAAGATCTAAGAAAGCTGCAACCTTTGTCATGTGGAGTAGTGCTCTGAAAAGCCATCTAGTTGGTTTCCAAAACTCTATCATTTATCAATTAATATATTATTTTACAGGCAATAAAATAAGTTATGTTTAAAACTGTAAGAATGCTTGATGTTATATACTGGGTATAACAGTACAGGTAGTTCTTGACTTACTATGACAAATGAGTCCAGAATTTGGATCATTAAAAGTAACTGAGATTGTTAAACCAGTCACCATATGACATGACTTGATTTTAGATTTTTACATGGTTGTAAATCAAGCCATTACAGGCATTAAGCAAACCCAGAATATTCAATGGGCATTTTCAACTATTTTCAGGATGTTTCAACTTATCATAAATGTGAGCTGGTTGCCAGGAGTCTGAATCACATAACTGCACAGAAGGGCACAGTAGTCTTAACTTCAAGGATGATTTGTAAGTACTTTTAAGTGTATTGTAAGTTGAAATGGTCATTAAGCAACTGATCATAAGACAAGGATCATCTGTATATGATTCACTGATTATATGCGATCAAATTGTTGTCAACTGTTATCAGCCACATAGATTTTCCTCCATAGTGATCTGTCCCTAACTTGTCCTTCAGGTCTACTTGTGCTGACTGATTAACTTCAAAAAGACCTAGCTTTTTGAAGTAAAATACTTTACACTTGATCATTTGTGTTTTGAGTAAGAACTCTGGGTGATTTGTTGAACAATCCATTTGATTGTTTTCTTGGCTGACTATGGCATTCTCAGGAATTTTCTCCAATACCAAACTTCAAAGGCATCAATACTCTTTTTATCCTGTTTCTTTGCAATCTAATATATCTCTGTAAGTAAAGACACATCCTGCATCTCAATATTTTTTCCAAGGTCTTCATGGCTACTCTACCAAGTGCTAATCTGTGGCTTACTTCTTGACTGCTTGTTTATGTTACTGATGATTGATCCTAAAACTCAAAAGATATGTATCACTTTAGTAGCTTTAAGGTCAATTCTAAGGTTGGTTGTTCTACTATTATATTTATATTTTTATATTTAAGTTTAGTCCCATTTTTCCACCCTGTTTTTCAACTTTTATCAATAGAACTTGCAGAGGTTTTGTATTATTGGCTATCGCAGTAGTGTCATCAGAATAGGGCAGATTATTGGTATTTCTTTCTCTAATTTTAAAATCATGCTCGGTTTTTTCCCAATCCTGCTTTACTTAATATATATTCAGCATATAGGTTGGATAAATAAGAGGATAACATGCAGCCTGTTCTTATTTCTTTACCAGCCTGGAGTCAGTCTATTTCACTATGTTCTATTCATACTAGGCCTTTCTGGCCTATAGATAGGTTTCACCTGTGGACAATGAGATGTTCTGGAATTCCCATTTTGCTAAGGCCTGACAGAGTGACATCAATAACAGCCTAACATCATCAACATAATCAATGCCCTGTCAGGTTTCTTTATTGTTATTCTTTGGCCTTTTCAATTATTTATTATTCGTTATAACGTCTTGTGTTTCTTGTCTTCTCCAAAGCTGTTTTGAAAACCTAGTATTTCTTTTTCCATTCAGGACTTTAATCTCTTTTGGATTTTCCTCAGTGTTTATTTTACTAGCATGCAAATGACAGTGTTTGTCAAGTCTGCCCAACTCATAGAAGGGAAATGGCCAGATTGATACCTTAAAAAATAATTACGGACCACAAAGAATAACTGGCATGCCAATCAGCTGTTTCGCAGCAGCAGAAATAGAGCTGGTAATGTTTGTGAGGCCTGGAGGTGCTCTACACAAGTGGTACAAAAGCTAAGATGATGGTGATGTTGGGCTGTAATGAATTAGTTACTTCAAAGAACACTGGTGGGCTGCACAAGGCTGGTTGGTGTGTGGCATGTATTTCATGGGCTATATGTTTAGGCCTAGCATATGTGTGTGTGTATTATTTCAAAAGACGTTATCTTATGCAGGCCTACTGTTGATACATACATTTTTACCGTGAAAAGACATCTATAACAGTACATTTATGATTATGTTTGGGTTCTTTTTAAAGTTATGTAATTGTTTGCGTGTACTTGCTTTGCTAAGTTTTAGATGCTTCTATGACTTTAAGGACCAGTCAATAGTTTTATTTACAATATTATCAAAAATATCTCCAAATTTAATGACTTTAAGGACCAGTCAATAGTTTTATTTACAATATTATCAAAAATATCTCCAAATTTAATTGCAACTTTTTATATTCCTGGTCCTAATTTAGAACTTACCTGCTTGAATAGAATGTTATTTTTACTGGAAACCTATTAATCTTTTTAACCTTGACGAGATCAATTAACTGCTAGAGATGTGCTTCTCAAAAGACAACCATATTCATATGATGTGGTGTTCTACTACAATGTCTCCCTTTGAAGCAGATGTTATTTCATGTATTAAATTTATTGTGGTTCTTGCTAGGCATGTTCTTTTGAATTACATTCCAAGTGTTTGGAAACTATGAGTTCTACTAGAGTAATAGCCTACTATTCTTTAAAGATTTTCACACTCTACAATGTTTAAAATCAGAGGTATGAAGTCTTTTTTTAAATACATTTTTAAAAAACACATGATTTTATGTAATATCACTTATGGCCATTATAATTTTTTTACATGTTATGCTTTCATATAGAGCACCCAGTCACTCTTTGTTAGAACAAAATCCATAAAACTAATTCTCTTCAAAAGAATAAAAACAAGTAATTCACAGAAACACTGTATTACATATACAAAAAAATCATGCAGTCCAATTTTAAAACACATCATTAATCTTTGACCACATAAAGTAATGCTGTATCCTTCCATTATACCACAAGACCCAGATCAGAGACTGAAAGTGAACAAATTTCATTGATCCAAGATTAAAATCCTACACTGCCTTTTCAAAAATATAGCAATCTTTTCTTTGCTGTTCTCCGTATTTGGTAAATCAATAATTCTTCATATAATGAAATTCTTTGGTATGTAGTTCAAAATTACACTCATTTTTTAAAAATAATTCTGCTCTTTGAAATGCTGTATTAATTTATAGATATTAAACCAGTACAGAGCAAATGTGAGATATGTCCATATCAATAGTGTCTCTGTTCATTTCTTACTTCCAACCAGGGTGGATTTGATTTAAATCAAGTCGATTTAAATCATGATTTAAATCATTAGTAAAAAGGCTTGATTTAATAATAATAACAACAACAACAACAACAGTAACAGAGTTGGAAGGTACCTTGGAGGTCATCTAGTCCAATCCCCTGCTCACGCAGGAGATCTATACTAGGGATTTGAACCGCCAAATTGCCAACTTTTCTGATTGACTAAGCTAAGTTTTAAAGAGCAACTGTCATCTCTGTCCCACAGCGGCTTCTCCTCTGACCTGCTGTTGACTCACCGACAGTCCCAATATTGCAGAATATATAGCCTCATGCTACATAACTAAGGTCCATTGCATGCTAAATAAACTAAATTGTTAATGTAGCTTAAATAGAAAACTATCTTTAGATAGATTTTTACTCCAAAAGCATTTTATTAAAATAAATTTGATAAAAATAAAAAAATCCAATTAAAAAAAATCTGTTTTAAATTTTAAAAATCTGTTATTTAAAAGAGCCTGGATAGCTCAGCAGACTAAAGCATTGTAATTAAACATCAGCTGTCTGAAATTACTGCAAGTTCGAATCTCACCAGGCTCAAGGTTGACTCAGCCTTCCATCCTTTCTAAGGTAGGTAAATTGAGGACCCAGTTTGTGGGGGCAATAAGCTGACTTTGTATAAATATACAAAAGTATGAAGGCTATTGCTTAACGCATTGTAAGCCGTCCTGAGTCTCCGGAGAAGGGCGGCATATAAATCAAATTTTTAAAAAATCATCAATTTTTATCCACCCTGTTTCCAGCATATTCAGACTGATTGATAACCAATTCTTTTCAACAACAAAAAATCAAAATACCACAATATTTGACAACTGCTACATTTAATGTAAATTTCATTAAAGATAAACCCATCCACACAGGAAGGAGAAAGATATGACTATCAAACTATCATAAAATAGGGTTTCAGGTATTATAATTTAAATTTTAAAAGCATACAAAATATGAGGACATGTTTGCCTTGAATTAGCCTTCTTCCACCAATAGAGCAGCTTACATGGTCAGAAATCAGACACAATTATATTTGGCTCATTTATTCTACACAAAAATCAAAGAAGTATAAAAAAGAGACTTAAACTTACTTTTTCGCCTTCAGTTTAGCAATATGCCTAGTTAGTTTCCGAATTGTTAAAACTCTGATTTTCTTCACTTCTTTTCTCATCTTGACAACCTATGAATGACAAGGGGAGGAAAAGATGTATTATCATATACATGATAATACATGTATGATCATGTATAAACTTGATAATATACTTTACACTAAAATACTAGTTTACCACTCCCTAACTTACCAAAATTTTCAGATAATGTTCTCATTGAAGTCAAAAAATTTCTCCAAAATTATCAGACAATTAAGGAATACAGGTAGACCTAATTTAACAATGATAACTGGGAGCGAAATTTTCATTACTAATGATGCAGTTGTAAAGCAATGTTACATGACTGCTTCGCTTAACAATGGCAATCCCAGCAGAATCTGGCATGGAAAAATGGGTCATTTTTTAAAACATTTTTTTTTATACATTACATTTCATAATTTTCTAATGGATGTAATTGTTTCCAAAAGTATTAGAGTTTCAGTAGTTAAATCTTGTCCATCCAACAAATTACTATACATCTATATTACAAAGTTGCCTGAATCAGTATTTAATACTAGATAACAGATAAGCATGATAATATAAGTCCAGATATGAAAAACCAAAATCATCCCACATTAATTGGTAATTATATTTTCTATATTCTTGGAATCAAAGGGTACCACAGAAATTTTCTAAACAAAGGATATGTTTTCTGAAAATATTTTCCATGTATATAAATTTGAATTTCCTCAGAATATAAATTAATCTCTTATTTTGAGAGCATTTATCTTTCCCCAAATTTTAATGAGGAGTTTAATGACTCCCATCTATCAATATCTGAAGAATTTTTTAAATAACTGTTACTGAATTGTATCAATTGGTACACATATACTTAAATACATACCTAGATATGTAATAGATCCAGTACAAATACAAATTGTTATTCCTTAAATAAATGGGTAACCCATTTTTACCTATTGGTATCAATTTTGATTTGGACCAACTAAGAGACTATCCTGCTATTTTGCTAAATCATCTATCTTTTTCATCAAAACTAAGGGGCATTACTTTAACTTCTATCCTTGATAACCGAACTTTTGAAAGAGTTCCCGTATATAATGGATATAAGAAAATTTGAACTGTCATTAGCAAGGGAATGCATAGCTGATATCTGTTAAGTATACTTTTAGAAAAGAGAAGGTAAACTATTTTAATTTAAAGATGTATGAGTCTATTGAGCCAGCCATCTTCTTCTGTCTTCCACAAAGCAACTGAAATACAGGTTTCAATAGAAGTTCCAGTCCTACATGAGTAATTAGTAAATCCCGGAGTGACAAAAATAATTAAATATATGATTCCCATCTCTTCCCCCTGCCCAAAAAACAGTGGGCAAAGAAGTCACTTTATAAAACCATGATCTAGAAACTATGAGCAAGCCAGTAAAGGCTCTATGCCAAACATCTGTGAAATGCCACTCCAAAAATAAGAATTCTTAGCCATGCTCACAGAGAAAATTCATTATTATACAATTGCAGCAATTGAAAAAGGCACTAAATTGAGAGGACTCCTATATTTCAGGTACCAGCCTGGAAATGCTGTATTTTAGGGGCATGAGTTGTATACTTCATCCTGTTCAGTTTTCAAAAGTTGAATTAAATATAGGAAAATGGCACCTCAAGTAAAATTTGATTTTAAAGAGGAAATAAAAATTATAAAAATTCTTAAGTTAACTGCCTGGTAGAAATGTAGCTTACATCTTCAAAACCATAAGCCATAAATAGGAAATTTGTCCAAGGTGACTATTTCACATTAACCAATACTTTCTTAATATAAACAGGAAGCACTCTTTTTAAAGAAATCCTCTTACAGAGTGCACATTTAAATAAATTATCCCTGCAATAGTAAATACTTGTCTTTAAATATTATTCCTGATTATGTTTAAGGAAATAAGTTCTAACCCACCTAACTTCAATAAATAATCATGTAAAAAGGAAAAATATTTTATTTAGAAGCTTACTTGGCTATTTTAGGTATGCATATGAAAAGTGGAGTTTATTTATAAAAAGTATCTATGGTAAATTAAATTGGGGTTCTCGTTACAAGTTTTTGGCTAGACTTTAAAAGCCTTCCATCAAGTATTCCGGTCAACAAGGTTCACCTCCTACCAAGTTTTCTATCATATTTTGCCCACTCATCCATGTTTCTCATCATGCATTAAAACAACCTGGTGCTTCAATTTTTTTAAAGCCAGACTTAGCCAAGTGTCTCCTGACACTGAATTTTGGCAGATAATCAACAGTTAAACAAGTACAGCTCTTATCCTCACAGAATGTCCATGGCATGAATAGCTGTACCAACTGAATTTCTGCCTAGCATGTAGCTTTTTAAAGACTCAAAGTCACTGTGAATAAAATTTCAAAAGCTTACATCTTGAGGAAAGAAGTACATCAACTATATTGCACAGACGTTTTAGCTGATATGAGTTAAAAGCTCACAAACTATAATAAGTAAAAGTAACAACAACCTGGCATATACAAAAACCTACAATTTAAAGAATAACAGCAGATCATTATGCACTAAAACATATATATTTAACTTTCTATCCAATATTTACTCCTTTCTAGAACACTGTGTAGAGGAAGAGTATATTTTTAGTAACTAATTCAACCAAAAGCAAATTCTAACTGTTGATCACGAGCATAAAAATGCCAGCCTAGAGGAATCCAAAGGGCTATTTAGTCTCACACTCTCTTCCTGCTTTGTTGATATCAAGCAAGTCACTAAGGCAACAGCACCTTCTTGGTCATGTTCTACACCATCTAATATTCACTGACATTCTGTCTCTAATTACAAAGAGAAGAAGAGAACAATCACCAGCATTTTGGATAGATTCAATTACAGTGACAAAGGATGCAAAACTAGATCTCAAGGACCAGGTTGGGGACAGACCACACACCTGTGTGGTTTGCAAGTTTTACATTGACTTGATGACACATAATCAATCAATCATAGGGCATAGCAGCAGGGGAATTGTCACTATGACATAGCCATAAATCACCTTTTACTCTGTCTATTTTTCAAATTCTTTTTCTAATTCAATCTGGTAATTTCCACATATTACATATAACCCCTAAATTTCAAATTCAAATTCCTCTTATAAAATTTTCTTACTCAGCCAAAAACACATTCTATAAAATTTAAAAAATTCAGTTTCTTGAGAATCAAATATACTTTCCAGTTTCCTCTTGCACACACACTAAAACGACAAGTATTTAATAATTACACTCAGAGCAACCCTATTACATTTTTTAAAATAAAAAGTGCCTAGGACATTCAACTCAATCTAATAACTTGCAAGAAAATTTAAGGCAAAGGACAGTGGAATATTAACAGGCTATATTAAAAATATTTAAAAAGTTGTAAAATTATAAAAAATATATAAAAAATGTATTTAAAAAAGCCTCTCTGAATCACATCCAAATTTTATTCATTGTAAATACCTTGTATGGGGTGGCAAATATTGGAAAGAAATATTGCATTAGAATAAAATGTTATGTTTGGCTGCATTAGGGGCTTGTTTTTATGTTGAACAGAGAAAAGACATCCAATTTAAGCTAACCCACAGCCAAAAATTTAAGATACTATTTGGAAAGTTTGACCAAATGGGGGAAAAGATCTTAAAGGTATAAATAGAGTAAGCCACCATGGAATAAAAATATTACAAGTGTAATCAGGTTATGCCATCTTTCCCAGATCAAAACTTCTGTCTTGAATACCCAGCTAAAATTCCCAAAATCTAAGAAAATTTCACAGTAATATCAATCTAATAGCTATATAATAACACTGAATATTAGTGGGTCTATAAAACAAAGTGACAGCCTTAAGTGTAATCCTAAACATCCAATATACGTTTGGAAGTCAGTATGTCAATCTTATTGTAATCCTGAGAATAAATAAGCAGAAAGTAATTCGTTCAAAATCCCTAGCTACTGATATTTTGCGTGTGGCCATTCAGGTGCTGCTTTAAATTGTCCAAATTACACTTCCAAAATTACTTATCAACATTATGCAACATCATGCACAAAAATTTAATACATGGCAGGGCCTACATTTACCCTGCATATATAGGTAATGTGAATTGCATACAGTGAGATATAAAGTAGCAAGAATTACTATGATATAAATGACAGCATTCTGTTGTTCACACAGATTGCTTTAATTTTTTTTCTAGTATTAATGTTGCTACACATGTTAAAAACACATCCAATACAATAAAAACAAAGAGATGTGATAATCCGGGGACCAATACACCTAGGACAGTGATGGCTAACCTTTTTGCCATCGCGTGGCAAAAGTGGGGAGAGTGCGGGGGGTTGCGTGCACCCATGCCCACACCCATAATTTTATGCGCCCAACCCCCCATGCACAACCATCCCATGCTCCCCCACTTTTGGCATGTGATGGCATGGTGGACCCGGTAGGCCTGTTTTTTCCCCTCCCCAGGCTCCAGAGACTTTGTAGGAGGCTGGGGAGGTGAAAACAGCCTTCCCCAGCCCCTGGGGCCCTTCTGGAGGCCAGAAACAGCCTGTTTCCCGACTTCTGGTGGGCCCAGAAGGCCTGAAAATTAGCTGGCCAGCGCATGCATGTGCACTGGAGCTGAGCTTGCGTGCCCACCGATATGGTGCCACAGGTGGCACGCGTGCCATAGGTTCGCCATCATGGACCTAGGATATTAATAATATTCCAAAGAAGGCTTTCCTAACCCTTGGGAAAAAGCCAGGTCTTCTGAGCCTGTTCAAAGAATGACACTATTGGGCAATTCAAAATTCCATGGGGAAGCTATTCCAGGTGGCACCCTGGCCTGAGAAGTCATGCTGTCTAACTCCCATCAATGGACACCGTTTGAAATATGGAACTTGGAGCATGCCAACTGTCAAATCTTACTGGACAGGAATTGAAACATTAGAAGAAATCTTATTTCATCAAGGGCTTTATGTGTCACAACCAGCACTTTGAATTGTACCCAGAAGTTTATTGATAACCAAAGGCTCTCAAGTAGTGGAATGAATGTTACATGGGATATTGAACTGTGTCAGTATCTGTCCATTTCACTACACTTTGGTCCAGCTCTAAGTGATCTTTTATTATAATCCCATAAAGAGCACATTGCAATAGTTCAAATGTGAGGTGACTAAGGCATGGATAATTCTGAAAAAGGATTCCTAGTCTAGGAAGGGGTGGAATTCATGCACCAGACATATAACGGCAAAGAACCAATGCCCTCCTCAAGCAGGAGCTGTGAATCTAGGAGGATCCTAAAATTGCACAATTCTTTCTGGGGAAATTCTCTCTCATTCAAAACTAAAGATAGAAATTTCATAGCCAAAAGCATAGAACCACTCATTCTTCAGAGTTAAGCTTGTTCCTCCCTAACGAGGTCTCAATAACTTTCAGGCATGGGATGTTGATCAGTCTGGGATTGAGATGTGCAACTATTTCTGCTTCATTGGAGTCACTTTGTGATAACTGGACCAAAACCAGTGTGGACACTGCCCTTAATCTTTCACTTGGTAGACCATACAGCATGGGAAAAGGAATTCCAATTCCACAAAATGACCTTGAGAAAGTTTGGGGAAACTTCATATCCTCTTCATTGTCTTCCTGCTCACCATATCACTACTTTTTAATAAACAAGAGTTATTCCAGATCTTGGAATCAGTCTAGGCCTATGATGGCAAACCTATACCATGTGTGCCAGATGTGGCACACAGAGCCTTCTCTGTGGGCACACATGCACGCTTCGCCCAGCCCAGCTCCAATCATGTTTCTCCATGAGTTTCACTCAACCAATTCCAGCTTCTCGCAAAAGAAAAAAGATCTTGCTAAGTTGGAATTGACTGAACTTTTTCACGTGTGCACTTCACAATGGGGGAGGTGGGGTCCCGTCTTCCTCCTGAAGCCCATTACAATGCAGAGCCCCAATGCAACTCATGCAGCTCTTTCAGCCTATTGCTGTGGCTCCCTGTTGGCCTGTCACAGCAGAGGGATGAAAACACACCACAAAATGTGTGCTTAAATCTCAAGCTGGTGAAAAGTCCTGATGATTAAAGGCAGGGATAGGGAAAAGATGCCATTCCTTTCCCAAAGACCCAGGGACACTAGAATAAAAATAGGTGTGTGTGTGTGTGTGTGTAAATAACAGCCTGAGATAGCTTCAACCACAAACAACTGCTGCTGTTATTTTTGCTAGGAGCTTCTAAGCTACACAGCATTCTTTAATGAATACTAACAATAATGAACCATAATATACAGAATTAAAGTAAGGAAGGTGAAATCAGAGGAAGGAAGGAAAGAAGGAAGGAAGGAGGATGTGATGGCCCTCCAGAGGCTACTGCACTATTCTCCCATCATTCCTAAATTGTGGTGTTAAAGAAATCCAGTGTTACCAGGGAGAAATCAAGTTGTGAAACAATGATTGAAATTCCTCACAAAACCTCATTATTCAGGTTAAATTGCCATGTTGGCACTTTGTGATAAATAAGTGGGTTTTGGGTTGCAGTTTGGGGACTTGATCCCTAAAAGGTTCACCATCACTGATCTAGGCCATAACTTTTCTGTGCCAAAGTAGAGCCAAGATTGAAAGTGAATGTCTCCCATCCACCTCCTGGAGATCAGCAGTGAAATTTATCTTGACCTGTATTCTTATCTGAAATGGAATTATCCCTACAGCACCAGCTTCATCCATCTAGTACACAGTAATACACATTCCACTTTAGTGTAAGTTTAAAATAGGCTTATTTGTAATTTTCAAAACAATTCAAAAATTTGTTCAAAAAATAGAATCTCACCGTTCCCCAAATACAATCAAATATTTTCATGAGCAGCTTGTCAAACTCTTAAGTGAAAATGATTCTGGTCACCAAAGTATTCGGGTTAGGGACTGATGGTGGTATAGGACATATCTTTGAAATATCAAATTGAGGTTACACAATTGAATTGTAAACTCTTATTCCAATATACAATTAGAATCGTCCAAATATGTATATAAATAAAGATGCCTTTTGAGTTGATTTTGACACCTAATGGCTACATTCCTCAGCCACAGTATGGAAGATGTTTCCAATTTCCTTCTTTCCTCCCCCCTCTGCCTGACTTCCATCCCAATTTATGTACCTTGTGTTTTTTTTTATTCAAGTACCAACCTGGGTTTGATCCTGTTTAAATTTCAAAGTCAAATGGCTGTTTCAATACACTGAACTAAATGCTCAGGCACTGGAAGAAGATTACATGAATCCCAATAATATTGTTTACATTTAGGAGAGGATTTGGGGCTGAAATATAAAAATTTATTTATTCCAATTAGAAAACCATGAATTAAGTGTATTTTGAATACTAAACTAATTATTAGTCCAGAGCCCAAAATTAAAGCAAATCAGAACAATCTTTTGGTAGCAAAGAGCCAAATGTAAAGGGAGAAGGGAGGTTATAGTAGAAGGAATAATTACACACAAGAGCTCAGGATTGGTTACACTGAATTAGAGGGCTATCTGTAGTGACAGATCTGAATAATAATTACAGATCAACTGTGCCAGATGCCTTTTAAATTCATACTTCAGACACCTGTAGATAAATCAGTACAGAATAAGCATCATTTTCATCACAGCTATGCTAAAAACATTTTAAATATAGTCTACAGCAAGTTCCCATGACCTAGCTTGCATATTTTGATTCTGCACCAGCCAAGTAAGAAGCCACATGTTTTATTTTTGTCAACTTCTAGCTAGCCTACGTGGCCCAGCCGCACACAATTTATACAAACTGCTCAGAATAGAAGCGTTGGAGAGGATTATTCTGTGATACATACTCATTTAACAATTTTAACATATAGCAAATATGCCTACTGTGCTTACGTTTTTAACTTTAAATTAATTTGCTTTTGTTGAAAGCAAATATGCCTGAAATGTTGATCATAATTTGACTTTAGTGTTCTGATGCTGATGATGTGGCAATCTGAACTTGAAGGAGAGCTGCTGGAAAGATTCCTAGGACAAAATGCTGTTTGCCTGAATTCCTTCTGAGATTCTGAGCTTGGAAATTTCATAATCTTTTAAAGAAAGATTGCTTACAACACTGACACTATTTGACAGACAATGAAAAAAAATAAGCATGGTTCAGTTCATTACATAAAATTCTTACTAATGAACTTACATTCATAATTATGAACTTATTACTTGTATTACCAAAGAATCAAAAAAGGACTGAGACAACAGAATAGTTTCTTGCCAATAGTTCACACTTTTAAGCTATGCATAAGAGCCACTGTATTGTAATGGTTATGAGTGGAGATCCAAGTTCTAATTCCCACTCCAGAAGAGAAACTATCTGAATGTTTCTGGGCCAATTGTTCACTCTTTGCCTAGTTTGGGAAATTGAAAAACATCTATCAGCCTACATTACACTCATTTACCTTCACAATATGAGAACAACTTCATCCTGCAATGGATTGATTTGGGACGACAAGAACACAGCAAAAAGGTATAATATTTGTTTCTCTTAAACTTAAAAAAAATGGTCCTATTAGTTTCTGTGCTGTACTCTCTCGGTAATCAGAAAACTGTAAGCCAACACGTTCAAGATACTGTTCATACAAAGATTTCTGATTTTTTTAAAGAGGGTGTAATCATATAGTGCCTGAAGGCCTTCTCTTCTCTTCCCTTCTCCCAATCTTTGATATTATTTATTTTTTCTGGTTTAACATTTATTGAGTTATAAAATAAAATAAGATACAAAATACAAAAGTAAATAGGAGAACAATGGGGAGGAAGAGGGGGAAGAGAAGTGAGGAAGGGTAGAAAAAAATAAACTTCTATCTCTGTTACAGTAAAATAAGGCATTAACGTCAAATCACAACTTTGTTTTTTCATAATAATATAAAAAAGCCATTTCTATAAAGATTTAGCAATCTAATCAGTAAAACCCAAAACCAAAGTTTCATTCTTTTCCACTTGAAGCACAAAGTTCAGAAGCGGTCTCCATATGGAAACAAAAGTACTTATACTCTTTTCTTTAATCAATATAGTCCATTTTGCCATTTCAGCCAACTTCCAATCTTTGACAATACTAAAGAAAGCATAATAATGATTAGGCAGAAGATCCACTGAATTCCAGGTCTCTATGACTTTCCATTACGTTCCAAAGACTGAGTGATTTAGATGGCTGTGTAAGCTGACTCTGGAGTGTACAAAGGATCTGTACTGATTCCATTTAGCAAGTCTCCATTCACAGTTTATTCAGATAAGATGGAACAACCAATATTTAGGATTATTCCAAATATTCCAACGTACTAGGAGTTTAGTTTACATTAACTTTATTGATAACAACATCTATTGATTTCCACAGGATTACCTGGCAATCTATTGAAATGTCAAAGTTTGCTAATCCCATTAAAATCAGGGAGGAAGAGAAATAAGGTTGTTTATTTATAAATCTATAAATCCATTTGGCTTTCAAGTTCTATAATGTATTTAAGTTAATAATGAACGTAGATCTGTCCTTGGAAATGTGAAAGAATGAATGAGCCATTTAAAAAAAAAGGTGGGGGGGGAGGGAGGGAGACTTTCAGAAAAAATAACTTGGTTGTGAGAAAGAAAAAAAATGTAAGGAAAGAAACTCAAAGTAACCTTGAATTTGCTTGGTATAAGATGGGGCAGACAGAAAATCTTCCAAGATTCTGCTGTTTAAGCCCTACAACTATATATACCGTGTTTCTCCAAAAATAGGACATGTCCCGAAAATAAGACCAAGCCTGATTTTTGGGGTGGGCATATACGCCCTCCCCCCAAAATAAGACCTAGTGATGGGGTGGGCATGGCCAACACAGGAGGCAGCCCTTCCCTTCCCCGGTCACCTCAGGGATTCTTGGCCCCTTAATTGGACCAGCTGAACCACTCAGGCTGCCATTCACAGCTGATTCACGGATGCTGCTCAGGCCTCCTCCTCCAGCACATGGCACAATTGGGACGTGTGGAGCTGTCTTATCTGCTTTGCAGCTCCGCCGTGTGTCTCGCCGTTGTCTTCAGGCAAACACGTAGGGTAAAAAAAAAACCTTGAGAGTTCAATCAAACTTCTCGAACTCGCGAGAAGTTTGGTTTTACCCTTCAACATGTTTGCCTGCAGACAACGGCAAGACATGTGACAGAGCTGCAAGGCAGGTAAGACATGTGTCTCGCATCTCCCCAGCCCGTAGCGAGGGGGGGAGAAGAGACGGCAAGAGGAGCGAGCCTTGTCTCACTCCACGCATCTTGCTTCTCCCTCCATCCCACATGCCATCCCCCTTGATAAAGAGCCGGGTGCTGTGGAAAAGGGAGCTGGGCAGGCGCAGGCTTTGGCGACTGGGGCTGCCGGGGGTCACCCAATGGAGAGGCAGGAGCGGGGCAGGAGTTTGCAGGTGCGGGGGATGGATGGATGGGAGGCGAGTACCAAAAACGCTGGGGAGATTCCCACCTTTGGTTGCCCCAGTGAACAGCTGACAAGCAACAGCAGCCATGAGGTGGCTATGCTCGCCACCGCCTGCACCCCCAAAATAATAAGATAGACACAAACCGATAATAAGGCCAAACTCTTATTTTGGGGTTCAAAAAAAATAAGACAGGGTCTTATTTTTGGGGAAACATGGTATAAAAAATATTCTTGAAATTCCTGCCAGGCCTGTTTCTTGACCTTGCCTACCCTGACATTAATACAAGGAACAGAGTTATTAGGTAAGTAACATTCCAATTTTAAAAAAGTTTCTTCTGCCATATTTAAAGCCAGGATAAGAGGGCAATGTAATTATAGAGAGCCAACAAATCAGTAACAATCAGCAAGAACTGAAAAGCAAACGCTGTGATAACCATAAATTATGGATAATATCTACAGTTGTGAGGTTTTTGCTTTTAGTTTCTATTTACTTCAATTGTAAAAAGTATAGACAAACCATGTAGACAACAAATGAGCAACTTCCCTATTACAAAGCCCCTTTTATAAAATTACTAAAATTGTAGGGTACTAAACACAGTTAAACGCAGTTAATTTCACTCCCTTATTGATTAGCAACATTTATTTTGTCTTGTACATATGCTGTAGGCATAAAAACAGGAGCAATAATAAGGAATAAGACATCCTTACAAATAAATTTAACCACAGGGGTACACAGATGCCTAGACTCAAACCATTGAGCTGAATGCCTTCATCCTGTTGGATAAAAGGAAGAATTATGAGTATTGGCTAGAGTACCTGTGTACTCAGGATTGTATTTTTTTAAACTTCAAGTCATGTAAGAACCTTCAAACTGTCTCTTTGTAGTTGCAAATGACCTTAGGAGCTACAGCAGAACTCTAAAAATATACACCTCAAAATATTGGACTTTGGTATAATTGTTTGGTCTATCTTTTTCTTTTGTAGATTTTGATTTACTCTTGGCAATAGGAAAATAGACTATGAAAATACAGTGACATCAGATGGATATAATTTAGACGTATTTTTAAAAATATATTTACTTAACAAGTTAAAGGAATAAGATACTGCTTCTGAATAAAGATCCTGTAATTGGCAGGTAAGGAAGTGATGGTGTACCAAAGAGAGGAACAAGGAAATTAAATCTTATCGGGACTTGGAAATAACAAGTAGTAAAAACAAATAACATGAGCTATGAAGTTTCAGAATTCAGTTCATACTGAAGCTAGTGAGATAGGAATCAGTACTACTCAAAATGCAACATGCTGTTCTATAACCACTAAGTACACTCCAATCTTACAGCTGCGGAATGAAAATCAAAGAATCTGTCAACCTCAATGAACTGTGAGGAAAAGCCTCGATATTTAAATCCCAGAAATGGCCTACAGATATCTCTCGAGTTATAACTATCTATTGAGACCATTTGAAATAACAGTGGCATTGAGCAAAGGAACTTATCGCTGGTCTGCAAAATCAGTCATTGCAGTGCCCCCACCCTCGCATGATAAAAATTCTGTGCTTAGCAGTCCGCCCACACTTTTGATTGCAGGGAACTTTAAATCCAACCCATCCACCTATCTCCCCACTCCTTCAATCTATGTTCTTTTGGCCCCTGCAGTCTGTGGTTGCTGTTGTTCTAGTTGACCTTTTCCATTTTGTTGCTCGAACTACTGAGGTCAACTTTGCAAGGCAGCTGTTGGCTGCACAAAACTTTCTTTCCGAGATTGCACATGGCGATTTCCACACGAGACCTGAGGAAGATAGCCTCACATGCCAACAACTAGCTTATATTTTATACTTATATTTAATACCAGCAGTGGGATGAATGTCCACTGGGAGAAATGCTGGACAGCAGGGCCCCAGAATGCAGGTGATGATGATTGACTGGGACTGGGCTAGGGCAGCTCAGGCTTTCCAGGTTTTGCATCACACTGCTGTGGCTGTGGTTTCATACTATAGCTCCAGGGCTTCTTGCAACACCAGAATCACAAAACATCAAGAAGCCTGAGCCATAGAATGGCAAGGAACCCTAAAGACTCAGTTTTGGGCCTGCTTTCTATCCCAGAAGGCAAGATTCAGTGCAGCCAAAAGAGCAGAAATGGGGGGCATAAGTCTGGGAGTTTGAGGTAATCCTTTATCTTACCGAGGCTGAGGGTTGAGAGGAACCAAGCCAGGAAATGGCTTGGCTAGACTTGAGGTGGGTTCAACAACTGGTGGAATTCAGCGAACACTGGTAACAGGGAATGCTGGAATCGTCATTGCTGTACAAAATACTTTTATACTGTTGCCAAATGGACATATTTATGAAATCATCATAAGGTGAGATTTTATGGGTTTTTTGCTATAAGTGCCTAACTTATTTAAGTATGTAACTTACAAGGCTAGAAACTGATTTACTAAATCAATTTTCAAAAGTTGTCATTCTAAAAAATTTTGCATGCAAAAATTTTTGCACCTTTTAGGAAGAGGGTTTCTACATGCAATTCTAAATCAAAACTCAACCTTTGGTCCACAGAATGTTATATTCATTGATACAGAGTTTAGACCAACTGAACAACATATACCAATTTACAATTCTGATAAAATTATAGAAAACATCCATAAAAGAAATAAAGCTGAAGTATTTATTCCATTCCTAATAATTTCTCTATATTTAAGATATTTAATAATATCTCTGTCATTTACAGGAAAGAATGAAGTTACTTTATTTAAAACAAACCTATAAACGTAATGAAGTCAAATATATACTTCTATATGTAAAAAAAGCTACATATTAAAACAGGCTCCATAATTTTGCTGAGAAAACTGTACAAATTGATATTAATCACTTAGAAAGTTAAACTTATTTGTAAGAAATCTTATACAAGTACTAACAGAAGAGTAGAAATCCATTACTTATTTTGTGCTGCCACCTAGCAGTGTTTTCAAGAAATATTTGCACATGAGTTCATACAGGCAAAGCTTCTTAAAATGTGTCAATTTGTATCCACTTGCTTCAATCTTACATATATAAATTCAAAAGGATATCTTAAGTAAAAAAAATATCTTCAGTTATTAATTTTAACTTTAAAACTGAAGCAAGAATACCTCCAGAGTAACCCTTTATTTAAAGTTTATAGTGTATTTTTTTTTAAAAAAATCATTAAATTCAATATTGAAAACATAGCCATACAGAAAATAGAAATTGCAGCCAGGTTTGAGTTACCCCATTCTTAATTGCAAATAATTCAAAGCTCATTGTTATTGCTTTTATTTTGCAGCTGAAGAATTTCCCAAACTTCCAAATTTATTCAGGATAAAATAAAGAGAGACAGAATGAGGAATTGTAAAGGTGTGAAAGACCAGATCCATACATGAATTTTCAATTATTAAGTGATTTATTGCTAAAAGCCTATGGAATCTTCTCAACTCATGGTGGGCATCTGCTTAGACTTCGATAAGGGTCAACCACACTCAAGGAGGGTTAGACTTACACAGTAAGCACTATTATTAGGCAAGTTGTATTTTGGAGGATTAATTTTATTATTGAACAACTACAGTACTCTCGGTCAATCCAAAATGTTAATAAACCTAAAACGTGACTTTTTGAGAAAGTAAAAGTGAGGTTTTAGCTTTCTTAGAAGAATGTGTGCACAATTATTAGGCAACTATTAGTCTACAGAATTATTATGCAACTAAATGAAAAATGAAAATTTGCCCAACTCACTCATTTACTTGCATCTGTTAAAGTGAGAATAAACAAACAATTCAAAATGTACACATAAACATGCCTGACATTAAAAAAATATATATCAGTGACCAATATAGCCACCCTTCTTTTCAATAACAGTCTTGCCTTCCATTCATGGAATCTGTCAGTTTCTTGATCTGTTGATGATCAACTTTCTGTGCAGCAGCTAACACAGTTCAGAGAAGTGTACTGTTTTCCTTCACTGTAAATCTCTTGTTTAAAAAGAACCCACAAGTTCTCAATAGGGTATAGGTCAGGTAAGGAAGGGGGCCATGTCATTACTCTTTCATCTTTAAGGCCTTTACTGGCTAGCCACGCAGTGGAGTACTTCGATGCATGCGATGGAGCATTGTCCTGCATAAAAATCATGGTTTTCTTAAAAGATGCAGACTTTTTCCTGTACCACTGCTTGAAGAAACTGTCTTCTAAAAACTGGAAGTAGGTTTGGGAGTTGATTTTGAGTCTATCTTCAACCCAAGAAGGTCCAACTAGCTCATCTTTCATAATACCAGCCCATACCAATACCCCACCTCGACTTTGCTGGTATTTTGAGTCAAAGCGAAGCTCTGATCCACCAACGGGCCCGTCCAATTGGTCTGTCAAGAGTCACTCTCATCAGTCCATAAAACATTTCAAAAATCTGTCTTCAGATATTTCTTGGGCCAGTCTTGCCATTTCAGTTTATATGTCTTGTTCAGTGGTAGTCGGATTTCAGCCTTCCTTACCTTGGCCATGTCTCTGAGCATTGAACACCTTGTACTTCTGGGTACTCCAGGTAAATTGCAATTCTAGAATATGACAGCACTGGAGGATAATGGGTTCCTGGTAGATTCATGTTTGATTCTTCTCAAATCTTTGGCAGTTAATGTGTGTCTTTTTTTCGCAACATGTTTCTTGCGACCCTGTTGACTATTTGCAACAAAATGTATGATGGTTCTGTGATCACACCCCAATATCTTAGAAATTTCAAGAGTGCTGCATCCCTCTGAAAGACTTTTAAAAATTTTTGACTTTTCAAAGTCAGTTAAATCTTTTTTTTTTTTTTTGGCCTATTTTGTCTGAAGAAAAGCAGCTGCCAAATAATTATGCACATTTGATATAGCGTATTGATCTCTTTAGGACATACCCTCCCTCATTACACAAATACACATCACCTGATATGCTTATGTACACTAAGCATTCAAGTTTAAAAAGCTTGAAGGTGGAAAATATGCAAAATAATGATACGGTCAAAATAGTCACTTGCCTAATAATTATGCACACAGTGTAGTTCTCTTCCAGCTACACAGGGATTCTAGCCCCCCTTTCACTCAGGCCCCAGATTCTCCCTCCTCCTATAGGAATCAATTTCTGCTGAATGAAAATGTATCAATACAAAAGTGAATGATCAATACATAATTAGTATATCCAGGTCTGTGCATTTAATGTGAATGAATGAAGAACCAACTGGAAAACAAATAAAGGTTTCCTTTGCCTTATGTGAACCGACTTTATGAGAATAATTTACTTTTTCGTATGAGAATAATTTTCCTTTTCACTTTGGATACAAAATTCACTATATGAAAAGAATACGTCCCACCTCTTATATGTGCTAGCCTAGAAACTTGAACTTTGGGACCGATGTTCATGAGACTGTTATTCTAATCACTACAGAGATGCTATGAAATTCAAAGAATGTCCTGCATTTAGAACTGCTCTGTTTTAAGTTTGAGAGGCTTCTAGCAATAGCAATAGCACTTAAGACTCATACACTACTTCACAGTGCTTTACAGCCACTCTTAAGTGGTTTACAGAGTCAGCAAGCTGAGTCAACTTTGAGCCTGGTGAGATTCAAATTGCAGGCAGGCAGCAGAAGTAGCCTGCAGTAGTGCATTCTAACCACTGCACAACCACGGCTATCTTCTAGAATGTATTACACTCTTCTAGAATGCATTAAACAGACAATTTCACATATAAAGCATCAGTTTTACAATGGAAGCATAATTTTCTGCAAGATTTTACTAGGTTGAAGGCCACATTTTACCACAAAATTCCTTGGATGATTTGGGAGCAGTCTCTGTATGCTCATCCTATTTCTCAGTATTGTCGCTAGAGAAAGATAAAATAAGGAGAAACTCCTCCTCCTCCTTCCCACCCTGCAAATTATCTTTTTCAGAAAAAAAATGTTAAGGTAATGATGATTTAATTGTTGACCAGCTGCTGTAAGGCTGTAAACGGAGATGATTCAATGAAAATGAGTCAGCCTTAAGATGCTGTCTGTATAAGAGAGGCCCTGTGAGGGCAGTCTCTCTCCGTGTATTTCGCTCAGTGTGTGTGTGTGTGTGTGTGTGTGCTTCCTATTATAGTTGAAGATTGATTGATTGCCTGGCTTTGCTTAGCACATGTATTTATGACTTGTAGATAAACAACTGTTTGAAAGACAAAACCTCTGTGTACTGTATATTGCTCCTGGGTTGTCTCAAACTAGCAGTCACGCTGACAAAAAGAAGACAGGCATCAACACAAAATATTAAACAATACAGTTAAAAGCACCTGTTATCTGCAGTCTAATAAAGTAGATTCCAATAAACTCATACGTGAACCAATTCTCTGAGAAGCATAGAAATGTAAAATGTGTACCATTGCCCACATGTGGCCACCTGCACAGCACAGTGATTATTTACTCTATTTTAGTACTGGCTAGTCCACTCATCTTCAGATTTCCCTCCCACCCACCCTTCATTATTATTCGTCAAATGAGCATTCTGGGGCTGATGCTACTATAGTGCATTCATCAAAACCAAGGCCACAATCCAGTTCCAGCCATTGAAGGCTAATTACTGCACAGCGACCAGCAGGAGTCAGCATCCTCACTAACCCAAAAGTGCTTTTTTTTTTTTCAAGAGGCAACTGGACTTTCTGGTTTTTCTTCTAAGACGTTTCGCTTTTCATCCAAGAAGCGAAACGTCTTCGATGAAAAACCAGAAAGCCCAGTTGCCTCTTGAAAAAAAAGCATCTTTGGAGCAACCATAACCTGGATGACTGAGTATCTTCATAGACATCCTCACTGACCCTATCTAAAAACGCTTGGAAGGGCTACGTTTAGGATCTTCCCTTTTCATCCACTGCTATCTTTTCCAAGGATCTCCAACCTTGGCCTCTTTTAAGCCTGGAGGACTTCAACTCCCAGAATTCCCCAGCCAGCTTTGGCTGGCTGGGGAATTCTGGGAGTTGAAGTCCTCCAGGCTTAAAAGTGGCCAAGGTTGGAGACCCCTGCTGTAAAACCAGCTCTCCTCTCCGACCCTTTCCTCCCTTTTGGGACTTCACCACCACCCCAAGCCAGCGTGTCCATTATCCTTAGACGGAAGACCTGCGCCATAGTTGAAGGGCATACAATGGAAGAGAAGCCACCCATCACCTACCCACCCACCGAGAAGCAGACGCCTTTTACCCTCTCCGCCCCCCCCCCCCCGCCGTTTCGTATCCGAAATTTCCTTCTCTGCCCACTCGAAGGGCCACGCTAACCCCTGACGGAGGCTACCTCCCTGGCAACGGTCCCAGTCAGACGGCTCACCTCATTGTTGAGGTTCAAAACCTTCTCCATGATAGCCGCTGCAGGGTCTTCTTCACCGGAAAGAACGAAGCGGGCTTCCCACAGGGGGCGGCTTCTTTATCTCTCCACGCTTCCTCCCAGCACAGCAAAACGAAACAGTGCGCCTGCGCCGTTTTCACTCGCTCGGCTTCCGGGCGACGCTCTAGCTTTATCTCTATGTTTACATTAGAAAGTCATGTGGCTGTAGTGTGGGGTTTAGCCTGGAACGTTGTAGAGAGGACGCGTTTGAAATCATTTTTATATGAAAAATCATGATTTAAGGGAGGTATTGGAACCAAACTATGATCAGTTAAACTACGATTTACTTAGGTATCGGAGATAGCAGCATCCTATCCCATGTTAGTGTTATGGGAATGCAGCTTGTGCTATACTTTACACTGATTTTATCAGGTTAAATGAACGCAACGTTGCCCACTTACGCTCCAGTCGAACCTCTGCAAGCGGTCCGACCTTGAGTTCTTTTGGACTTATTCTAGGCAAGGTGAAGTAACTGGGTTAGACTGAGCAAGACACTCGGAGAAATAAAAATACTTTTTCTTAACAAAAAAAAAATGAAAAGCCAATGTTACTGTTGTTTTGTTTGTGATCCTAATACGCAAAAGTTTGGGCTGCTTTTCTCCCTATTTAAAAAAATATTCAGAATATGGAATTTATAACTTCGTTGGCAGTCACAAAAACCTGACTTTTTGCTTTACATTTCAAAAGAATTCATCATTCTCTGACGGGGGAACTATTCCAACTGGGATTGGGTTGACAGTTTTTTTTAATAAAATCAATTGTATGCATCCCTGTTATAGTGTGTTTTTGACGTGCATATGAAAGCTGGAAATTCAGCATTTATTCTATATGCTCACTTTATCATTGTTTATTTCACAAATACCCCTCCTCTTTGTTGTTTTTTTAAACCGAACCAACCACATGTTACTGATGCAAGAATATAGCAGAAATAGAATATTCTTTGGACACACAAGGAATTTGTCTCCAGTGCAGAATCTCTCAAATGTACATACAAACAACAAAGTGATATAATCATAAGATACTAGTAGGAGAAGATATAGTAAAGATGAGAAGGATAAGTATCAACCTATAATATTTGTAATTAAAAAAAAGTAAATAGAATGTTGATCTTGCTTTGTCATTAAAATCAGGGAGAGAAAATTCATGGTAACGGAAGATAAAAGAAATTTACCTAAAGGAATTTTAGGGGTGTGTGATAGGCATGGTGTTTTTAATAAAATGTAAAATAACTTGCTATTTTGCTGTAGTATAAAATCCTTTAAAATAAAAGGGATAAAGAAAGGCTTAATTAAGATAAATAATTTGTCATATTTATCTTACCTAAAGGTCCTTAAAGTAGACTACAAATTGTTTTGTTTTTAATCCAAATAGCAGATGTATCTAAAACATATTATTAACAAAGATCTAATTCTAAATCTAATTTTAAGTGAAATTTTGACTCAAATTGTTCTATTTGTTTTCACTCAAATTACTTTAACTATTATACAGGTCTTATCCATGACCACAATCAGGTAACAATATACTGGTAGTTCTTCTGTTAGGTTAATTTTAGTTTTCATGTCAATACTAAAACTGAACTTCAATTAATTACAGTAGAAGAGAGATTTTAGTGACCCCACAAGATATGAATCGCATTAAGTTTGCTCATTCTGTATTTTTGAAAGTAATGCACTACACATTACTTTCTGAAACATGTCACTTTCTGAGTTTTTTTCCATTTTGTGTATTGGTAATATAGTGCTAGCAACATATTGTACTTTATCAACTGTAGTCTTTACTTGGTCTCTAGAAATGCTGCAATTCTCTCTCTTCATTTTCATGCAATGCCTTTTCTGAACTATATTATATTTTAAGTATATATCTGTGCTACTTAGCTAAGGCCCTATTACTATATGTCAAATAAAACATAGAGGGGAAATGAATGTATATTGCAGAAACCATATTTGTTCAATGCATGTCTGTATAATTACTGTGTCCATGAATATAGTGGAATGACCCAATACACAATACTTTAATTTGTCCTGCAGAAATTAGTGATTGAATTCAGTTACATAAGAGAAAGAAGGTCACAGAATGACAGCTAAACCAAAAATAAGAATCCTCTGGTTCTCAAGATATTGAGGAACTATTGTGTTCAGACTACCTTACTAAGACAGGCAAATTGATAAAATTAAGAGGTCTTGGTTTCCCACTCTTGCAGTGCTGCTATGACTACAACGTTTTAAAAAAAATAATCTTAGGAATCACTAGGATCCATTCACACATTATTCTAGTTTCTCTCTTTTAAAATCCCATTCAGGTAAGATGCTATCTTCAGAAACTAGCTTTGGAACTGATCCATAATAATTTATATCACTTTAAATTCTTCGCTTTTACAGCATTTGGTGACAATGTATTGGGTGAAATCCAGCAGGTTCTAGAGAACCGGTAGCGGAAATTTTGAGTAGTTCCGAGAACCAGTAATGGAAATTTTGAGTAGTTCAAAGAACTGGCAAATGTCACCTCTGGCTGGCCTCAGAATGGAGAGGGAATGGAAATTTTGCAGTATCCTTCCCCTGGAGTGGGATGGGAATGGAGATTTTGCAGTATTCCTCCCCTGCCACACCCACCAAGCCATGCCCACAGAACCAGTAGTAAAAACATTTGGATTTCACCACTGCATCGTATGCTATCCTTTACATTTTAAAGCAATATTTTATGCATCCGTTCTGAAAACGTATGCATGAATGTTTCAATTGTATCAACAGAACTATGATACGATGTGGATTGTGTAAGCATGGTACATTAATGAATTTATAATCCCTACAATTTACTTTTTAAAATAAACAGGTTATCTCATGACCATCTGTGTACTAATCAGTAGTGGTCCCTAGGTGGCATGGTTTAGGATAATTAGTCAAATATTTCTGTGTCGGGTTGTAGATTAATGATTTACAAACCTTTGGGTGGCACTGTTGTTTAGGAATTGCATTATTTTGAGTTATATATCTTGCTTTTCTCTTTTTAGAATTTATGTTTAACACTTGAATGTGTATCTTTTTTTGGAAACAAGGCTTGAGTGACTTGCCACATCATAACAATTGTCTATTTAACATAAAATCCTGTGTGTTGATAGATGGGTGTCTCAAACAGATTCACTGTAGAAAATTATGATAATTACCATCTCTTATTGGTAATTTCTAGTCTCTGGCATTAAGAAACATACTGTCTAACAAATAAAATGTTGCTGTTAGTTTTACAGTACTGCATTGGTATATTTACCTTCCATGTTTCATCTATAGTGGTGAATATTCATGTACTAGCTGGACGCCCATGCTTTGCTATGAAACTATGTGATCAGGCATGATAAATTGACACTTAAAGCCTGAAATGTACAATGTGTAACTCCATAGCATCAGAGAATGTTAATATACGGCAACTGGCAGTTGGAACAGAGGGGGAAGGGGAGTAGAATGTCCCAGCCCACAGGCTGGATGAGTCATGTACCGGCCATACCCATGCCCGGTTTAGCAAAGGGGTAGCATCAGAGCATGTTAATATAAGACAAGTGGCAGTTGGGACAGAGTTCTTTTAAGGTGGGGAGGGAGAGTAGAAGTCTAACTCCTTAGCATCAGAGTGTGTGAATATAATACTGTATATGAAATAATAAATGATCTGATGGTCATTTTGAAAAACCCTTTCTTAGCGAGCACCTAGAAGCCAAGAGGAACATATGTGGCAAATTTCAAGTTTGTAGGCTTTACCGTTCTGGAGATTTTGTGATGAGTGAGTGGTATTTGGCTTACATATATATATACTAGCTCGATGCTCATGCTTCGCTACAAAACTATGTGCTTGGGCTTGATAAATTGACACTTACAGCCTGAAACGTAATGTAGAATGTGTAACTCCGTAGCATCAGAGTGTGTTAATATAATGCATGTGGCAGTTGGAACAGAGGGGGAGGGGAGTAGAATGTCCCAGCCCATCTATCAGTATTCATCTGGCTAGCATCCTGTCAGTGTGTGAGAGTTGAGGGGTGTTTGGAAACTCAAACAGTATTTGCTATGTGAGCAGGAAGGAGGATGGGCGTGGCTTAGCTCAACTGTTCAGTAGTAAAGTTGCTTGCTGCTGTGAAAGTAAAACTGAAACTGAAAGTCCTCTCTGCTTGTATTTTGCATTTGAAACAGATTTCTTTTGAGGTGGGGAGGTGGAGTAGGATTCCTTAGCAACAGAGCGTGTTAATAATAATATAGGAAATACTAATGCTCTGATGGTCATTTCGAAAAATCTTTTCTTAGTGAGCATCTAGAAGCCAAGAGGAACATACATGGCAAATTTCAAGTTTGTAGGCTTTACGGTTCTGGAGATTTCGTGACTAATGCATGAGTGGTTTTCGCTTTTATATATATAGATACAAGCCGCAATTGCAGCATCCCATTTTTTGCTTTTTTAGCAACGATCATAGTTTCTTAGCAAACATATAGAGCTTAAAAGGGCAGATATTGTGAAAGCGATGTTGATGATACTGTTTTCTTATTTTCTTAACCCTTAGTTAAGGGTATGGCTAGAGTAGGAAAAAAGTTATCTGTGAAATGCATTTTACTGTTTCTATAGTAGTGCAGTATTACAGCATATAATGTTAATTAAGATAAGGTCAAGATAAAGATGAAAATATACACCAATGTACTCTAAGACTTTGTATACTATTTCCTTACATATGTTGTTAGTGTAAATTCCTCAATTCCTCAAATAATTCAAATCTTTCTGATGTTTGTTATTGTTTTTATTAATTCTGATTAAAACTTTTAAATCTATTTTTTCATGCGTTTTTAAAAAACCAACAAAAGGCATAATTATATTGGATCATTGTCACAACATAATTAGGTTAGCAGATCTGCTGTCACAAAACTCTGAAAAATTTCATAAAGGAAATAGACTGAGGGTCTGAAATCCAGGGTGATTTATATACTACCACCAAATGTTAATAGAAGTTCCAGTGATTGTTTTTTATGCTAGATCATATTTAGCCACCCCACTTATCTGGTAAAGAATAATCTTTGTTATTATTTGCAAAATTAAAATCAGATCTATGGGTTGTGATCAATAAGTTCATAATGTGTCATAAGTGTGTAATATTGTAATATATGATCATCTTACTTCCTATTTGTATGTAATTTACATGGACATACAGCAAAATTCATCGTGATTTTCTTCCAATAAAATGGGTAGAAGATCATCACCTAACTGCTAACTTCTGAATTAAATTTAAAAGAAAAAGCAACATGTTTATGTTTCCTTGACCAAAGTTTTGAAATATGGCATCATTTTCAGGGCAATGAAGAGAGAAAGTGGCAGATATTATTTAGGGTATGGCAATAAATTTCTAGAAACTGAAATAATACACAGGAACTAATGGTTAGGATTAGGCACATATAAGAAGCAAAGGAGATGAGCAAGCAAGCAAACTATTTTTAATAACTCCTAGATGCCATTACGTGATAATGGATTTCTTGCCACTTGTTTCTCAGTCTTGGAAATGGAAGACTGTGAAAGTAGTGCTGATACCATTTGCTAAATGCATTATTTCAGTTATCTGGTTTTTATAGGACAGTCCATTGGAAAGCCACAAGAGTCTTGTAGATAATAATAGCTCCCACATGAGAACTAAAACTCTCAGTCCCCCTGTTTCTGATTCTTAACCACTCCACCATTCATCCATATGTGTGTGTGTGTGTGTGTGTGTATGTTTGTGTGTGTGTGTGTGTGTGTGTGTATATATATATATATATATATATATGTATGTATGTATGTATGTATGTATACATATATACATATATACATATATATATATGTGTATATAAAATCCAGAAATTCGGGATCTGTAGGTTAATGCAAAAGTTGGATGGATAGATGTGGTGTGAACAATACAAGAACAACTATGATCACATATAGATCATATATAGATTATATATATAGGCTGATTTATTCATCTTTAATTCTTAGGGAACTTAAACCTGATTTCTCTCTTGTTTGTTCTAGGACATAATTAAGGCTTGAATGTTGTATAGTTGCCATAAGCAACATGGTTTGTTTTAACAAAAGATTGCCAAGTCTTAAAGTCTGCCCAGAAAATGTCAATTATTGAGTTTGTGCTTTTTCGTCATATGAGAATAAGAACCTTGCACAGAGTCGTGATGACATTTTTATGGGTGGTTAACTTTTAAGAAGATTTTTTTTGCTCTACTTAATGTATATGCTACACGTTGTGAAAAGCATTCTGAGTTGATAATCAACATTATCAATACATAAAACATGCTGAAATTAAAAAGAGAATAATGCAACATAGAAAATAATATGATCAGTGGCTATGAATAGTACCCTTTTACTCTATGAAATGAGAGAATGTATACAATAATAAAGCCTACCAACAAATATTTGTTCTGGAATGGTTTGGGAATGAGATAGAAACTAAAATATTTTGTCTTTTTAGAACAAGTAATAAATCAAATTTATATAAAAACATTATTATTCAAAACTACTTTCTCAGGACTACAGATGATGGTTTGAGACAAAATACTGCAATTCTAGACTTTTGATCATGCATTCAGCATTGGGGTTAGGGTTCCATCAGGTGCAGATAACCAGGAACAAAGTTGAGTTCAAAGTGCTAAGAGTTTATTCTTGCCCTATAAATCTGAGCAACTAATGGTACAAGCTAATTTGGTGCTAGATTAGAGTCAACAGAATTCATGGGAGGTTAGACTTGGGTCGCTTATGGCTGCACAATTACTCCAAACTGATGACACATTTAACCCCACCTTCTAGCTCAGCCTGTTCAGTTCCTAGAGATTCCAAGTTACAGTGGTGCTGATAAAATGGAATTACAACCTGTGCCTGAAATTATAACTGTTTCAACAACCCTACAGTCCTGTGATCAAAATATGGACATATGTCATTCCACTCCCAATTACAACCACAAGGTTGCTTTAGCTTTCCCAGCATCTATGCCTCTTTGGTCTCATGCCATTTTTGCAGTTTTATTAGCTTGAAATCCAGACTTGGTTATATTCTTGAAACATCTTAGTTAATTCTAAATATCAAAAGCATTGGAAGCATTAATCAGATTTAATGGATATTCAAGGTATTTACTGTTTTCTTTTGCTCTTGTCAAGCACTAGAAGATGCCCATATGACATCTTTGTTGTGGGGTAATTGTAAGTTATTCTTGGTGAATCCTGAGAAAAGTTATTATATGCAAAAGACAGACTGCAGTGTAAGGAATTTCATAACTGTTGAAGAAATTAAAAGAGAGTTAAGGATACAAATGAGGATTTAGTACCTCTTGAATTACCAAAATTAATTCAGATTAAAGAACTTTTAGTTAAAGTATACAAACTTTCAGCTTCAAGCAGTAAAGGACCAGGATAAGGATCAATATGAACAAACAGAGGACAATAATGAGAAAAGAAAACTTGGAATTCCAAAGAAAATGAAAGTAATCACAGGAAAATTCAAAACTAAAGCAGGAATACTTAAGCGTATCCACAGAAGAGGTTTAACAGAGGAAATGAGGTTTAAGAAAAGTGAAAAAATTACATTAAAACCTCTTACAAATGAGATTACAGAGGGACAAAAATATTTTCCTGTAGAAGATATGATCAGGAATATTTGCCAATAAAAAGTGAGGGCCAGTGAATAGTAGATCAAGCGTTGTTACAAAGAATACAGTCATAAGCAGAAGGAAAATGCTAACTGAATCAAAAGGTTTCATAAGAGTCAAAGAGACAGGATACTAAGAGCTAACATGAAATGGACTATGGAGAAAAGAAGAGTATATAGCAATAAGGTATATTTTTCTTTTTTTGACCGTAATAAAATTCCTGCTTGCATCTATCATGCCAATAGACCGAATTTTTTAATTTATTGTGTATATCAGAACCCATGATTATTCCTCTGAAGAATCTTTTCAATGAACTGTAAAACTGAGTTTGAAGAAACAGATGGTTCAGAATATCAAAAGGTATGAGTCAAGTCTCATTGTATAGTAAATAAAAGAATTTCAGGACCAGTAGAGATGACAAGTGAATTAAAATAAAAAGCTAGGATACTATTGGTTTGAGATACGAACCAGCACTGCTTTATTAGCTGAAAATAATAATAAAAAAAGATTTAAAAGGGCTCATTATGAAAATAGGGAAGAATCTCTAGGACCGAGTTGGCGATCCAATGGCACATGTGCCAGAAGTGGCATGCAGAGCCATTTTTCCGGGCACGTGAGCCGTTGCCAAGCTCACCTGAAACTGTGCATGCATGTACATCCCAGCTGGTGCACATGCGCACAATTCAGGGGACCCATGGTCTTCGGAGCTCTCCTGTGCATGCGTGCATGTTTGCGCATGTGCGTGAGATTGTGCGTGCATGCGCAGACAGTATTTGCACATGTGCATTGCATGCGTGAAAGCTGTGCGCATGCACATAAAGTGAGATTGCGCACCACATGCGCTAGTGTGCATGCGCAAAAGCTGTACGCATGCACAGATGGTGCAGTTGCACATGCAGCATGTGGGGAGGAGCCATGTGTTACCGCAGATGGCATGCAAGCGCACGCAAGGTGCAAAGTGTGTTCCTGTTCGGCACTCGATAAGTAAAAGGTTCACCACCACTGCTCTAGGATAACATTAAATAGTAAATAAAAGATAAATGTGTCTTAAGTGGTAGATTTTTATTGCTTACCAGCAACCTTCTAATCTCAAAAATGTACTAATTGGCAACAGACTATGCTGCAATATGACAGGTACATGAGCAAAATCTTGTACAAGTTTCTATGGCAACATTACTTAAAAACCTAATTTTTTATTTTTTTTTATTTTTTATTTGATTTATATGCCGCCCTTCTCCGGAGACTCAGGGCGGCTTACAATGCGTTAAGCAATAGTGTTCATACTTTTGTATATTTATACAAAGTCAGCTTTCTGCCCCCACAAACTGGGTCCTCAATTTACCCACCTTAGAAAGGATGGAAGGCTGAGTCAACCTTGAGCCTGGCTAGGATTGAACTCAGAGAAATTACAGGCAGCTGGTGTTAATTGCTGCCTTTAGTAGGAGGCATTAGCCCCCTACGCTACACAGGCTCTAATATAATAATATGATCTCTTGGATTCAAGAGAACATGAGGGTGGCTTGAGCCCCCAAGGTGGTATGTGCCATCATTTGTCACCAGTCTGTCACTGTAATTTATATTAGCCAATCTGTCAATTTGTATGTACAGAAGAAATGGACAAAAATCTGAGATCAGAAATGGCAAAACCCAACAGCTTTTGGGGAAACATCAGAATCCCAAGACATTCTGTCTTTGATCTAAAAGTGAAAATATTTGAGAAAAGGGATTATGAAGACTGATTAGACTGTGAAAAACATGAGATAAGATCCATTAGAAAAGTCAACATCATTTCACACAGATTAAATATAGACCTCAAGCTGCTTATGAAATTACACATGGCTATTCCCTATTCAGTACAAGAATATTTGTGTGTTACACCTCATTGACACTTTATGCAGTACCGTCCCTCAGCTTTTCATTAACCTTTTCCCACTTCCTTTCTATCTCCTCTCTCTCCCAACACTAATCTACTTTCTCAGAATGTGTAATTAATTCATTGGCCTTAGACATGCCACAGAACTTGTAGCTTTTTAAAATCGTAATAAGCCCCCATGGCTACTCACCAGAAACATAAAAAACCTGCTTATTTATAGCATTATCAATTTAATTCTATCTTGCACCTCCAAGGTAATTTTTATGACTGATCCTGATTTGTTCTTATCATTCCACCTTTCGTCTTTGGAGATTCTCAGTCATCTAGGTCATGGTTGTCCCAAATGTTCTTCTTCAAGAGGCAACTAAACTTCCTTTGTTTTTCCTTGAAGAGTTCTGAAGAAGTTTCTTGGATGAGAGGCAAAATATCTTCAAGAAAAAACAAAGAAAATCCAGTTGCCTCTTGAAAAAGTAGTCCCATCTTTGGGACTACTTTTAACTACTGTGTGTGCATAAATGTTCCTCTGTTAATACAACATACATTTGTCCTTTCTGTTAGGTTTAGCGTCACAATTATTACAGTATAGAAATAAGGGTCTCCAGGCATATGGCTTATATTTACGATGAAAAATTTGTTTCATTATATAAACAATGCACTGGTATATTTAACTGCAGATGTTTTAATCCATGTTCAATGCCAAGTAAATGCCAATACTTTCAAGTCACAGAGTATAAAGAGTTAGTAACTGAAGCAAACTAATACCAAGTAGATACTTCAATGTGAAGAAATGGATTGTGTCCTCAGGTGGTTGATAGTGAGATGGACTGCAGCTGTGAGGGTTGGCTGTGATAAAAGTGAGATAAGCAAGGATAAAAAAGCAATCACAAACTCTGACCAGCATTGTCAGCAGGATATGGTGAACTGTTGGGTCAGAAATCAATTCTACATAATGCCACATGGCATGGTGACTGGATGAGCAAAGACTACCTTAAAATCCAGGCTATGACTGTTGCCAATGGTGCAGTCATAGCAACAACAGGGAATATTCTGTAGGAACCTATGGCCAGACTGTCACAGGTAAAGTTACTGCAATTCTGTTTATTGAGGCACCAGAAAGGAATGGCAATCTACTTCTTCACATCTGCTAAGAAAATTCATTGAAAAAAACTTAAGAAAAAATGTGTTATTGAAGAACGAGACCACTATATTAGCAAGTAACTATTTGGCTACTGCCAAATACAGCAAGAGCTTTATCAAATGTGTATAGGCATTATGACATAACTGAATTGAAATCTTCAGAAAATTCAGTTGCTGAAATATCCAGAACCAAAATAAACATTTTAAGTTCATTGAAAACAGAGTGGAAACATGGAATATCTGCAATAGGAACGAAGGAAATTCGTTAAAGCAGGATATTGTTAAAGCAGAAATGATACAGACAAGAATAAAATTCTAACAGCAAGTGAATAAAAGCTAAAGAAGTAATTGAGAGATACTTTGAAGGATTACAACAAGCAATAAATCAAAAACCAAAGAAGTATGTTATAATAATAGTTGGGGACATTAATGAAAACATTGGACATGAGTCTGTATTGGAAATGCAAAATTTGGATTAGGAACTCACAGTGTAACAGGGCAATGATTGATAGACTACAGCATAGGAAATGGACTATGCACTGCTAATGTTTCAGAACAAAAACTCAGTTCCATAGCTGGACCCAAATGAGAAACATTGTATTCAAATAGATTACATATTATGTAGGGACAGATGGGAAAGCTCTATGTTGAATGGCAAAATGCTGTCAGAATTGAGAGAACATCAAATGATTCAAAAGTACAAATTTTGCAAAGAAACAGAAGAAACAGATCATATACTCAGCTTGTGCAAGAAGATCACACAAATTGATTATAAACAATGATGTAACATGGTTGCCAAAATGATACACAGGAACATATGTAAAAATTATTGTGTACCAGTAATGAAAAATTGACATTCCAACTGTCTTATGCTTTCCTAGAATTGTACTGTTTCTTGGGGGAAAAAAGTTTGTCTATCATGAAGTTCTGAATGAGCTAAAGAGATACTTTGGGAAAGAGTGATAAGTATGCAGGAAAAGCATTTCTTCTTTAAATTAGCTGCCTTTCCATTTATATGCTCGCTGGTCTCTAAGGGTGTTAACAAGTTAAATGAGCAAAAAGCCATCTTTATTGCAAATGATTCCCTAAATTTACTTTCTTCAGTTCTTTATCATTGAAAACTCTTAAGTGATAGCCTTCTGGTGTTGGTGCCAAGTTAATCAAAATTTCATTTCTATAATAAAAGCCCACCACTGGAGCAGTCAGCTGGGAAGCCAAATGCATAATTAAATACTTAAGGCATATTTCTTTTCAGTCCTCCCATGAATATATCAAAATTCTTATTTAATACCCCAGCAATTTTACTGATTTTATATATTTGTATTTTTTAATAATTGTTGCAATCTCTCTCTACTTCCACTCAAATTATTTCGTATGCAGGAATGGCAGTTTGGGATTGATTATTCATACCTACATTTCCACTTCTAAAATATTGTTCTGGAGCATGGCATCAACATCTATTTATTATTGTTTTTATAAGTCTCTCTTCTTAGCAAGAGGCTGTTAAACTTCATAATTCTGCAAAAATAATAAAACAAAATAACCAGGATTATACATAATTTATCAATTAAGTATTTTGACCAAGGAGCGCTTTACAAGTGACTTTGGAGAAATTATGCTTTAAGCAGGATGCAATCAAACAGGATTACATGCATGGTTCATACCTCATCATTAAAGCCAAATTTCCAAATAATTTATTGCGGTGATATTGATAAGACATTCCTCACTTTTTGAGGGAAGTATGTCTTAAAGAATTATTTACGTGAGCTTAGGCACAAGAAGGTCTTTCAAAGAAGCCTCAGTCTTTGGCTATGTTGCCTTCCGAAAGGTGCAGTCTAGCACATCCAGAAAGCACACAATTTTGTGAATGTTGCCTTTCAAATTACAGTAGATAATTGTGTAAAACTAATTATAGTGCCAAGGATTACTTTGGCTAAAGAGCAGGGGAGGGAAGGGGGCAACCATGTGTCATTATTTTCATTGCTTCCCGACTGACGTGATTTAGTGAGCAAATATGCTTGCAAGATTCCAGTGCAGTCACTATGCTAAATATACAGCAATGAATTTCAGAAATAGAGTCTGAAAATCTGTGAATTTAGAGCAGCTGTTTTTTTATTGCTGTATTTGCTTGTTCTGTCTTTTCCTGTCACTTAGTCAATTTCCTTCTGATCTAAAGTAGGATCTTGATTCATATGTTATTGTAATAACATTTAACACATGAATGCCAAGATTTGTTTTCATTTTTTTTTTCAGAGATAAAAACAAAACCAGAATTAAATGAACTGAGTATTTGATCAGATAGAAATCTGAATAGTGGTACACTAATTTTAAAGGATATGCAGTATCCTTTAAGTATATACTTTGATAGTCAAAGCCATTCTATTGTATGTACTAAATAGAAAAGTAAGTACAACAACAACAACAACAACAACAACAACAACAACAACAACATACACCATGGAAGGAAACACCCAAATGACATCAAAATTCTGTGGCTTGCCATTCTCACAATCCATTGGCCAGGCAGGATGAGATTCCAGGAGGTGAACTTTAAAATATCTGGAGAGCATGCTACTTCTGCCTTATTTGTGTTCTGTCTAGGAGATTTTTTTAATGACATTTCCAATCTGCCAGTGGAATGCTAGGTAATTAAAGAATTAATTTTTTCATAAACTGTAGTTTTAAATATCTGATTTGTATTAACAAATGGTTCAAGAATTTAATATAGAGTGTATAAGTAGTAGTAGTATTGTACCACCATGATACAAGCCCATGCCTTTCATATAATGCACGTACAAAAGAGGCAGAGCTTGCATTGTGTGATGTGAAAATGGCTTCCATTTTCAAACTATTAATCTAACTTTTAAACTTTTCAATACACTTATATTGGGTACACACCCATATAGCAACTTTTGGCATCTCAGCATTACATGGGATTCTGATATCACTCAAGTAGTGTCAGAATTGCAACAACTCCATAGTGAGATCTTTGTGCAGCTGCCCTAAATATCCTGAGATTGAAGTATTTATTTAGATAATGATTATGTGGATGGTCATGTGACCATATGGGCATGGCCAACTCAACATCATTCATGTCGAAGGGCGCTTCACCTTAGCTGTTACAATGTAATAAGGGTTAACCAGAGAGGCAATTTCTGTAAGCAGAGAATTCTAATAAAGATTAGGCTAGAAACAGAGAATTCTAATAAAGATTAGGCTAGAAATAACACAAGAATGTTTCCTTCCTGCCTTCCTTACAGATTAGCCCTGTAAAATGAAAAAAAACAAAATAAGATCTGTTCTCTGAACTGCTTAGAAAGTTAACAACCAGTTCTCCCGATTATTTATTTATTTATTTATTTATTTATTTATTTATTTATTTATTTATTTATTTATTTTATTTATTTATTTATTTTATTTATTTATTTATTTATTTATTTATTTATTTATTTATTTATTTATTTATTTATTTGTTCAATTTATATGCTGCTCTTCTCTGGAGACTCAGGGCGGCTTACAAAGCATTAGGTGCAGAATAGGTGTGAACTGGCTGAATCCCACCACTGCATGTAAGGTCTTTGACCTTAGCCTAACTCCATCAACCCAGGTAGACCATTAAATGTTCTTGGACAAGAATAAATATAGAAAGAGTTCCTGAAAGAGGGAAGCGGCCTTCTCCTTCCCTCATGCCAGCTGCTCCATTGCCCATTTCTTCATTGCAGTGCAGTGCAGCACCCAGGATCCACTTTGATAGCCGGGGGGGGGGGGAACAATGTAATTTAACAACCGGTTCACCCAGGGTCAGGTTGGCTGTCATGGGAGGCATGACCCATCCTCGTCCTCCAGCTCCACCGCACATGCAGGACAACCAACCCAACACTGGGTGAACCATTTGTAAAATTACCTCCCCCCCCCCCACTATCAAAGTGGATCCTGGGCACTGCGCTATAATGGAGAAATGGGAAATGGAGTGGCCGGCATGAGGGAAGGAGGAGGAACAGGGAGAAGAAAGAGGGAAGCGGCCTTCTCCTTTCCTCATGCCAGCCGCTCCATTGCCCATTTCTCCATTGCAGTGCACTGCAGCACCCAGGATCCACATTGATAACAAGGGAGGACAGTGTAATTTAACAACTGGTTTACCCGAACTGGTACAAATTGGCTGAATTCCACCACTGTATCCATCTGTCTGTCTATCATCTATCTGTCTACCTACCTGCCTACCTACCTTCATCCAAATTTAGCTGGACAATTTATGCTGTCTGTGGAACTATGGAAGTTGAAATCCACATGTCTTAAAGTTGCACAGGATGAAAAACACTGTTATAGAAGAATGGAAAAAGACTGAGACATTAAGATAGGTAGAGGCAACTGGTAATCATGGCACCTATGCTTTTGAAGTTTTTGACTTTAGTGGTATTCAGTGACATTGATTTTTTTTCTGAATACAAATAGAATTTGTTGTTAATAGATGCTCCAGGCATAGTATGTAATATAGCTTTGATGGTGACAATTACTCAAATAGCTGGCTTCTGGGATATGAGGCATTATTTCAGTTTTCTTACATCTCTCTCTGTTTCTCTTTTTTAATTTCAGAAGTCCTGCAATCTTTTTTCTGTTTCCCTTATCCTTTGTGACCTCTCAGCAGTCTTGCCAATTGAAAACGAAATGGACATATTATTCTTTTGAAATGCTGAAAATTTTTCTTATATGGCAGTATTCAGTCTGCATGGTTTTCTTCTCAAATGCCATATTTTAAAAAGACATCTTTAAATATGAGAATTTAGGAGAACCTCAGGGCATCCACTCTGAGTATTAGCAGTAATAGCCTGACTGTAAAGATTATTGTAAAAATTAATCTATAATTTACTTATTAAAAAGATTTACAGCCTATTGCAATCATAAATACACACTTGCAGCTCACAAACCGGAGGAATAACATAATAAATAAGAATAAGACTGCAATACTTATCAATAGAACTATACCTGGTGTCAACACCCAAACACCCTTACAATTTTCCGTTGCTTATGAATGCATTATGCTTTTGGTTTTCACACACCGTCACAGACACACACAGACACACACAGAAACATCCTTCTGGAAACAGGGACAATTACATGTTTCTTCCTCATGACCAAAATTATCAGTAATGTGGACTGAAAAAAGTGTCAACTCAAGTATCTTCAGCATTATTAATTAATGATTAGTTGGCAGCATGTTCCTTAACTGATGGAAACAACCTTATTTGAATTAGGATTAAGGCCTGGATGGTTTGCCTTGTTGGCAATTTTTTTCTTGAAAGGAGTACAATACACTATTTGTACTGAATATGGAAAACAATATTAAAGAGTATTCGTGGTGAAGGTTCACAATCAAAAGCTGGTAAGCAGTGATTCAAAGACCAAATTATTTATTAGTGGACCAGCAAAATACTGTGGATATAATTTATTTGGACTTCAGTAAGGCATTTAATAAAATAGACCACAACTTACTGCTTGCTAAGATAGGTAAAGGTGGGGTAGATAGCGTCACCACCAGATGGATTTATAACTGGCTGACCAACTGCACTCAATATGTAATCCCTAATGCAACTGCATCTTCATGGAGAGAAATATGCAGTGGAATAACCAAAGGCTCTGTCTTAGGCCCAGTACTGTTTAATATACTCATCAATGATTTAGACTAGGGGATAGAAGAGGATCTTATCAAATTTGCAGATGACACCAAGCTGGCAGGATTGGCCAAGACTCCAGGCTCAAGATACAAAAGGATAAAAAAGGAAATATAAAATTGGAAAAAATATTCTATCATGTCTCATGTATACCACATACAACAATTCTGTAATGCAAATATTCTCAAGAAAAACTGCTTAAACTGAAAGAACCGGAATAAGAGAAGTCTTAGTAACAACGATGGGAATCTGTAATTATCACACTGAAAAATAGTTTCCTTGGCCCTCACTTCAATGTCCTTGTAGACAACAATGGATAGCTTATAGCTGTCACATTTGTTGAATAAATTAAAAAGTAATGTTATAGCTTTAAAGCCTATTAAAGTATTAATATCTAATAAAAGAGAAATAAAACAATCTGCTCCATCTAGTGACAAGAAATTTATTTTAGGACTATGCAGCATTTTTGGTAGCAACAGAATGATAATTTAGGAAAAAATCCTTTTCATCTTCTTAAACCTTTTCTGTTAATCATAGTCTCCTTATCTACATTATTGGCTTGTTCTCTTCTCAGAATAAAAAGAAAATGCTGGCAAATCAGTCACCAGGGAGAAACATTTTCAGAAATGTTAGTTCCTCTTTTAGGACCTGGTACTTCTGCAGTTTCTCTTACCCTTCTTTCTTTCTTTCTTTCTTTCTTTCTTTCTTTCTTTCTTTCTTTCTTTCTTTCTTTCTTTCTTTCTTTCTTTCTTTTTCTTTCTTTTCTTTTCTTTTCTTTTCTTTTTTTTGTATAAGTTTTATTTGCAGTTTTTCTTTAACAACCAACATTTTTTGTGGACAGTGTAATGACTTCCAACTTCTAACCTTAATGTGTTCTTTATAATTGTAATATTTTCTTTTATATACTTATTAACTCCTAACATTTTGATGTTATAGATGTCACTCAGTGTTCCACCACATTTTCAATTTCTCAGCTTTCTGCAAACAACATTAAAACCAATTATCAGTAGTCTCCTAGATTCAGGAGGCTTATAGGCTATATTTCCCAATATATTTTTTCCATCCTGTTATTCATAATAATAATTTTAAATATACCTAGTCCTAGTCTTCCATTTCCTAATTTTAATATATCTGTGTTTATAATAAATTCTGTTATATATGTATATATGTGCTATTATTTTCCCAATTGATTTTTAGTATTTGTCATTGCTGTCTTTTCATTATTTTTCTCTGCTTTTAACTTATTTTTTAACTTTTTGTAGTTTATTTTACATTGTCTCCTCCACCACTCCATCTAATTTCTCAGCTGTCTTCTGTGTATCATATTCATTGTTTTCCACCATTTGTTGAGTGCCCTCTACTTTCACATCTTTATATTTAAATATTCCCATCAACTTCTTATAGTTTTTTGTCGCTATTTCTAACATTTCTTCATAAAACTTTATTGTCTCCTACTTGGTCATTTTCTAACAAATTAATATCTCTCTAATATCCCAGTATCCCAATATCTAAAAACTCCCCTCCCCAAATTCAATTATTAGCAAGATTTGATCAATCCCAAAGTTACTTCTCCAAATCCTCAAAATGTCTATAAATTTGTGCTTTGCAGTCTTTATAATTTCCAATTTACACCTTCCCAATTGTCCAAATTTTAAAATCTTATTTATCTTTTCTTCTTTTTCTTTTTTCCTTCCCTTTCTGTCACTTTTCTTCTTTTGCTTCATAAGATGATCTATCACATAATGTTAATAACCCAAATCCAACTTAACCCTCCAAGTTTCTTCCAATCTTTCAAATCCTCTTTTCAGTATATTGTTCCAGTAGAGTTTTAGTATTTAATTTAATTTGCCTTCCGAATCTTCAAGAAATTCAGTAAATATTTCCCAGCATTCCAATTGCTAAAATAAAATCAAGGTCAGATAGTCTTCCAGATGTTATTTACTTTCATTTCCTTTTATTTGTGCAGTAATCTTCTTCCTCCAGTAGATGGCTCCCCTGCTCCCAATTCCAGCATTCTACAGAATATAAAAAACCCAAAAACAGCTGATTGTCATCCAGTGAGGGGAGTTAGAGATAAAGTTTAGAAAAGCAGTTTCTCCCAATAGTCACTTTTCATACTGTTGTTTGGCTTTTTCAGGCTTACTATGTTTTAAATCATGTTTTAGTTTAGTTCTTTTACTTCTAAATCTTTAATCATCTTCTTTAGTTTTTAGCCTTTAATTTTTCTCCATTAATCCAATCACCGCTTTTTTAGTGTTTGAAGTTCATTTTTGGAACTTTAAGTTAAGTCTCTAAGGTAACAGTTGGAAATTTTCTCATCCAGTTTCATTGTTCTCTCCACACACTGCTCCAGCACAAAATCTTAGTGTCCTGGTTGTCTCAGCTTGTGACTGACCAAAAATGGCCATCGTCCCTGCTGCTGTTCAGGAGAGCTTTCTTTGGATCAGCGAGGAAAGTGCATTTTCCTCATGATTGTTGAAGCACCTCTCCTTTCTTCACCTCCCTTCCAGGGAGGCTAAACCCTGAAGGGTCTGCCAGTAAGCAGTTGTCAGCTGCATTTCATGGAGCCTGGCAGAGCTCCGCTAATTCCAGCTGTTCTTACCGTGATATCAACCGGAGGTCCTCTTACCCTTCTTTCTGATGTTGCTGTTATTTGGCACTGTTACATCACATTGTTATTTTCTGGCCATTGTCTGCTACCAAAATGTCTGGTTGATTGGTCAATACCTACCTGCCTGTCTTGATCTGGAAGTTCCACAGAATTTTATGCTCCACAACCTTTTGTGGGATCTTCCGCCTAGACTTAGGAAGGTCTAGCCTTATTCTATACAGATATTCCTGTACACAATGCCAGTTACTTGGTTGTGACGTTCAGTGTATACTGTTCCTGCCTGCATCTTACACCCTGCTACTGTATCGTCTCTGAGGCCTCTCTGCATAGCCTGAAACTTGGATCCTGTTTAGTGTGGTAGACCTATGTTTCTATAGATCTGGTGCTTTGAGGCACCAAGAGGCACCAAGAGGCGTCTCTGAGGCCTCTCTGCATAGCCTGAAACTTGGATCCTGTTTAGTGTGGTAGACCTATGTTTCTATAGATCTGGTGCTTTGTGTTTGTTTTTGCACTGCTATGATCAGTGCCTCAGTGTTGTTTTTTAGTCGAGTCCTTTCCAGACACTGGTAGAATTTGTCTGTCACCACAGCTTTCTGTTGATGGTACATTCCATGCAGGGTCTCATCCTTCCAGGCAATTTCCTTGTTTGATCTTCCTCTCACATCTGCTGCTATCTCAGGCTTTCTCTCAGCAACCCCAGGCTTCATCCATAAGAGCTGATTTGACACTTACCAGATCTTAATTGCCCTCTTTCTGCCTGGTGTACAATCTCTGGATGTTGTACTTGGGGTGGAAATCTCCATATATTATGAGGAGCTTCTGGGTCTTCACACTGACATATTTGATGTTCTTCTTTGGCCATCTCACTAGGATATGGTATCTGATGATTAGCAAGGCATGGATTTTGTTCTTCCCATTAAGCTGATTCTTCAGGATCTGTCTAATCCTTTAGTACAGGGGTGTCAAACTCAAGGCTTGTAGGCCAGATCTGGCCCACAGGGAGCCTAGATCTGGCCCATGGGACCACCCTGGAAACAGCCAAGGACCGGCCCGCAGTGTGTCTGCCAGAGAAAATAGAAGTTGGGATGGCTTGTTTTAGACTGTGATGGCCTCCTGCAGCCCTCCGCCAGCAAAAATGGCACTCAAGAGGGCCACGTGTGCCCCCCCAGCTCCATTTTTACTAGCAGAAGGCTGTAGGAGGCTATCACAGCTGAAAATGGACATTGATTTAGCCATGCCCCACTATCCATGCCCCCGGCCAGTTTGTCTAGTCAATTGTAGTTCATCCAATAAGCCATTATATTTGAATAAATGACTAATTTTTTGTCTTTTTTTTGATATATATCTAGTAATACATATTTACAAATCACGAATCCGAGTCTTATTTCTTATGTATCACAATTTATATTTGTTTTTGTAAAGTCTGTTTTTAATTAACTTTAGCAAGAGCTATTCTGAATTTTTTCCTATGTAGTTAAAGGAATATGTATGTAGATATGTGTGTGTGTTGTAAATAAACATCAGAAATAACATCCACTGCCAGTAAAACTAATGCAATATGTATATATTGGATGTCTTCATCTAAAATTTCTGTGTGAACTTTATACATTATTGAGTGCTCAGTTAGACTAACATAGTTATGGCTTCAATAAATGATATTAATTTGTTATTGCATTTCAGCTACTTTCTGAAACCAAGTTAGTTAAAGATACTTGTTTCCTTTGAAGCCGCTTAATACGTTTTGGCATAAGTATTTCTACTATAATTAAAAGGCCCTGGGGTCTGTGAAAAAAAGGTCAGTATTATTTAACAAGTGGATATATTATTAGAATTATTTTTCTGCTTGATAGTAAGAGGATTATACTTTGTTTTATCAGTTAACAGTTTTTACAATTTGGAATTATATTCTTAGACATTTTGTAATTTATAATAATATAAAAAATAAGCTTTTCTTCTCTATTTTTCTGTATTTTCATCCTAGAATTCCCATCACCCAGTCTGATATTCATCACATATTCATTGCAATTCCATTTGAATGAAATTTGCTTTCCAGGCCCATTCTGATATATGACATACCAAGCAGTGGCTTTCTGGGAACATTTCAGTTATTGCTGTGATAACTAAATTTTCAGGATCGCATGTATTTCAAGACATTTTGGATGGGGTTAGGGCTATCAGATTTGGTTTGTAAGAATTGTGGCACCATTAAATGGCAGTAAAGAGATGCAGAAAACAGTAACTCTTTATTTCTAACAAGTGGCCATCTGGAAAATCTAGAAATGGTCCCTAGAACTTTCCCCCACAAAATGGCTAAAGCTTTTGGAGATTTTGAAGAGACAACAATGGACAATGTTGTTGATTTATTTTTTAAATCAATGGGATGTTAACATGTTTCCTTTGAAACAGAAAGAAATCAAAGCTGCAATGATTGTCTGGCTCCTAAAGACTGCAGCGGAAACTATATGCAAATTCTTGGAATACATTTCGTTTAGAAGAAAATTTTGACCTTTACATTGCTCTTAGAAAAGGAATACAATAAAATTTGCAGATAAATGTGTATCACAACTATATTTAAATATATGGCATCTACTTTGCATATTGAATTGATTTAGAATGACCTTAAATAAGTACCTTCCATATGTGCTGAAACTCTCAGTTTCTCCCAGACAATACAACCAATAGGCTTAACTGGAAGTGATGGAGTATGCAGCTTCATATATCTGGAAGCTTCTAATATACATTGGGAGTGAGATGAATGGTCTCTAAATATGATGTATAAATAAAATAAAAAAGTATGTTTGTGTGTGTGGTTGTAATTTATTTGTAACTTCTTAATTGTCATTACAATAAAACCATGAAAATTCTTGACTCTAGAATAAACAAAACCATATAATTAATCTTCTCTCAATTTCTATGAAGTTTTAGAATGAAAAGTAATCTTTGTGTATATTCAAGTTCTACTCATATATTATGCAGCAAGACATTACTTTAAATCATGATAAAAACTCCTTCATCTACAATTGTATAGATCCTCTTTTTGAGCAATAAATTCTTATTGGCAGGGGTACGTGACCCACATCCATGGACTGGCATGGTCTGCAGCATGGCAGAAACCGGTTCACACAAACAAGCGAAGCCCTGTTGAGGAGTTAGCAGAGCAACCCTAGAGTAGCAAGGGTGTGCACATGAAAGCAACTGAGAGTAGTTGCAAATAATCACAGCCAACACACAGATACACTGAGTTGTGTTTACTTTTAGGAAATAGCAATAAGGCACAGTCCAATAAACAGTCCAGGTCATATATAGATAAAGCAGTAGATAGTGAAACAATAGTCCAGGGATATTCCGATAAGAAAGTCTTCTTACCAGTCGTTGTAGTCATACACAATAAACAGTTGCATACAGTAGCAAATAGCAGTAACGTTCAACACAGATCAGCAAAGAGTAGTAAAGAGCAGTAAAGATCAGCAAGGAGTATCAAAGAGAAACAAACCCTGTTTCGAGCTCTCTCTTAAGGACATTGGCTACAGAGCTAACCAAACAGGACACAGATGCAATACAGCAATACAGCCTTAAAGCTATATTGAGGTTTATATATTGCCAACCCAACAAGTTAGTAAATTATCATTTCCTAACAAGCCTCATCCACGGGATGCAGACAGCATGCAAAACGATGCCCCCTCCAGTCTGTGGAAATGTTCTGCCCCAGCTCCGGATTCCCAAGGATTGTGACACACCAATGGTCCTTATCAAAGTTATAATGTACCAAGAATAAACAAAGTCCAGCAAAGGTTGGCAACCAGCCCAGAAGACAAGATACGATAAGACACTCACTCTTCAAAATGCTCTTTAATAATTACACATTGTTTCCAGCAAGAAATTACTAACTGCGTGCAACTTAAATAGGCTAAGGGAGTGGCCAATTATCCTCAAACCTTACTCTTCAGGAGACCTCCTCCTCCTGAGTAGCCATTCCTGCCTTTTGGCAGCCCTGCATGCTTGAGCATTGAGGAGAGGCTCCTCCACTTCATTCTCTCCACTTGAAGGAGTCTCTGGAGGTTCTGAAGGCCCAGGATGAGTCTCTGCTTCTGGTACCACATCCTCTTCAGCTTCCTCACTGTCCAACGCGAGCGCTGGCAGCGCCGGCTGTTGGCATGACCCCACTCAGACCGCTTGTGGGCCACAACAGGAAAAGCCTTTCTCCAAGGAACCAGTCCCTGGTGCCCACTGAGATTCTCAGTCATCCAGGTCATGATTTCCCCAAGGGTGCTTTTTCAAGAGGCAACTGGACTTTCTTTTTTTTCTTTGAAGATATTTTGCTTCTCATCCAAGAAGAGAAACGTCTTCAAAGAAGAATAAGGAAGTCCAGTTGCCTCTTGAAAAGGCATCTTTGGGACATTCTGTTCTGATTGTCAGCCTAAGGCACTGAATATTCTCATTCCAGAGAAAGTGCACTTTTCTTCTTGCACCTCAAGGTTATAGTTTTAGTTCAATGTGAGTGTGTCTGCACATGCACATGAAGGCACACACACATACATTTATAACACTATCCTGTAAATTCTTTTACAACTACAGATCAGTTCAACCTCTGTTATTTTCATAATGTGGGACACTAAATAATAGGCTTGAAAGGCAAAAAGACCTTGACTATTTTACCAATTTAAGAAACTTGAAAATTCCCATGCTGTACATCCATCATTGTGAACTTACAATACTGGATTTTCAGATATGTTTCCTTCCAGGTATAGATCATATTCAACTAGCTTTGCTTCACAGATCATGCTGTAAGAAAAGGGGGGAGGAAATCTTTGACTGTAGGCTTTGGTTGATATAGTTCAGCACATGGAATGGGGTAAACTGGTGTTTAAATTTTGCTCCTTAGTAGAGATCCCATCTGAATTTCTCCATGTCTGTTCTTTGAATTAATGAAAGCTCATCCCAGTGTTAAATGAAAGAGCAAGCAGAGGAAAGTCTAATTCTCATTGTCTCACAACAAAAGGCAAATGATTTTAATCCCTCCTTAATCCCTTTCAAATATAAATTGAAAGCTAAATCATCTGAAATTTATTTTTCAAATTATATTTAGATTTAGATATGACATACTATTTAGCTTTATCACATATGGATCACTGCCCATAAGAAAATACTTGCCCATGCCTTTTAGACACAGGATGAGCTCGTTTTAAAACGAATTCTCACTGCAATATCATTTTAAGTAGTTGCAATTTCAGCATAACCTTCCTTTGGACTAAAGAAATGTCTTACAAAAGCATAAAGTTAATTAGTTACTATCCCTGTTGTGCTGCATAACTCTGTGTAGCTCATTTTGGGAAGTGGCTGATAAACAATTGTCTGGGTGTTGCCTTCTCATGTGCCTTCCCTGAACTGTGCCACTCCCTGCATGCATTTATCAACTCATAGAGCACTTCTTACACGTCCCTACAGATCCATCCTGATCTGTCCCCCCTTCAGTGTCTTCTCTGACCCACACAGTACCTTTAGTGCACCCCCATGCACTCTTCCTAACCAATGCCATCCTTCAATGTGTCTTACCTGGCTTACATGACACCTGTTCTGCATCTCCACACATCGTCCCCAACCTGTGCAGCTTCTGTCTGCCATCCCCAATCTATGCAGCACTTCCTCAGCGCCCTTGCATACCTTTCTCAATTTTCACCACAATTATGCATCATCTCTGATCTGTGTGGTACCTCTTACCCCCAGGCTCTCTTTTTGACCCATACCATTCCCCACGTACCCTACCTGACCTGTAGAGCAGTGGTAGGTTGCTCCTGGTTCTGTCCAATTCTTCCAAACTGAGCAAAAGTGGTGGGAGGCTCCACCCACCCACCCGGACGTCATAATGGGCAATCTGCAGATGCGCAGAAGCTTCTGCAGATGCGCAGAAGCTTCTGCGCATGCACAGAAGCGCGCATGCGGTCCTATTGCAAACCAGTAGTAGAGGTAAGTAAAACCTACCCCTGCTGTATAACACCTTCTCATAGACCCTAGGAGCTCCCAACCTACACAGCAACCCCACACATATCATTCCTGACCTGCAACCTTGTGGCAGCACCCTCTTTCCTGCCTGCTGGTCTTAGCCTTGCAAGCTCACGCTGGCTTTCCCATTGGCTTCTCGTTGCAAGCTTTCCAGAAGAAAAAATAAATGGGAAAGTGCAGGAAATTGAGGGAGGATGGGAGGAAGGATGATTTCTGTTCCTGCCAACTGCCCCAAAGACAACTCAATGGGGAAGCTGGCAGAAAGTCAGAAGTCATTTCTGCTCCCACTGTTTTTCTGTCCACTCATGGCCATTCCCTTTCTCTGTTTAGATAAGGAAATATCCCTGAAATGATGGTCCTATTGGGCATAGGTTGTCTAGTACCAAATTAAATTTTCCCATGACTTGCCACCTTGAGTAATTTGCATTTTTGAACCAAAGAATAATTATGAAAACAATTCAGCATCCCTTTGTTTCACTTTTGCTTGTTTTAAGGTTTTCTCATTTTCCCAGGGGAAGGTATTTCGTCTTTGTTATAATAATAAAAAACAGACTTTATTTATTTATTTAATTTACTCAGCTTCCCACTTGATGTATGACACTGGGCAGCTAATAGTCCATTAAATAAAATCAACAATAATGGAAAAAATGATTTAAAACAACACAATGTGTTTGGAGCAATTTAATAAGATGACAACCAGGAACACCAAGGCAGGTTCACCCAACAGCTTGGCTCAATGCTTGGGGGAATTCATGTAGGGCCAGAGCTGCATATAAATGATTCTGTCAGCAAAGTTCATGTAGTCAATAATAAAAGACCTGTGGGCTGTCATACTGTAATCAGAGTGATCAATCACAGTGTAATCAACATTATTTTCTGTTAGTTCCAGTGATTTAAGGTGGAAGTATATTTGGCATAAATGAATGTTGAAACGTTCAAAGAATGCCACTTTGTATAAGTTTAGGGATTGCTTGTTTTTACACTAACACTGTTTGCTGTAGTTTTATTTGCTTGTTTTTAAACTAGCACTATTTCCTGCAATTTTATATTACTGGGAACATTGTAATATAAAATTAAACTTAATTTAGGGTTGCTTGAGATATTTGATGAGCTTTATCACCATGAGTCAGAATAAATAGGCAGCCATCATCCTTCTGAAATGTTATTTCTAATCTTAGATAGTGAAGGGAACAATACAATAGCCAGGAAGTTTGCTAAAATACAACTGAACTTAGAGGAAAAAGTCTTTAAAACTTAGGACACTCCCTAAAACCAATTAAAAAAACACAAACATGATTGAGTTAATTCATATTAATCTAACAAGTGGCAACTTTAAATCTCAACCAACAAATGCTCTGTTTTGCACATTGGCAAAAAAAACAAACAAACAAACCAACAACATACAAATTAGATGGACATGACCTTGTAGATGACCCTCACTCTGTCAAGGACCTTGGAGTACTTATTTCTAAAGATCTAAGTGCCAAAGCCCACTGTAACAACATTGCCAAAAAGGCATTAAGAGTTGTTAACCTAATCTTGCATAGCTTCTTCTCTGGTAATATTGTACTACTAACTAGAGCATACAAAACATTTGCTAGATCAATTCTCGAAAACAGCTCATCTGTCTGGAACCCCCACTCCATATCAGACATAAATAAAATTGAGAGAGTCCAGAGATATTTTATGAGAAGAGTCCCCCATCCTCTACCCACAATAAAATACCTTATACCACCAGACTTCAAATTTTGGGCTTAGACAACTTAGAACTATGCCAACTTTGATTTTACCTAAGCGTAGTACATAAAATTATCTGCCACAATGTCCTACTTTTCAATGACTACTTCAGCTTTAACCACAACAATACACAAGCAAATAATAGATACAAACTCAAGGTAAACTCCTCCAAACTCGGTTGCAGAAACTATGACTTCAGTAACAGAACGGTCAATGCCAGGAATGCACTACCTGACTCTGTGGTTTCTTCCCCAAACTCCCAGAACTTTAACCTTAAACTGTCTACTGTTGACCTCACCCCATTCCTAAGAGGTCTGTAAGGGGCATTCATAAGTGCACCAGCGTGCCTACCGTCCCTGTCCTAATATTCCTTTTTACTCTTACTCTTTTCATGTATTCAAATTATGTTTATACTTTTACCTATTATTTTATATTTGCTTGACAAATAAATAAATAAATAAAATAAAAAATATTTGAGCATGAAGTTAAAAAGAACTTTGTTACTTCAAACAAGATTTTTAAAGAATCCATTTGATATCTTTACAACTTTCTTGATCACAGCTCATCTGGTCTGCATACAGGGAATATCACAAAGTAGTATTCTAATGTGAGCTTTCTAGGGGAAATAACCCCTTACTTTCTACAAAAGAAAATTGTAGTTTTTCTTTTGAGCTTTGTGCATGCCTACTAAACATGGATTTAAGTGGCTTTAACAAATACATCCAGGATTTTTCTATAACATTGTTGTAAATGTGGTAATTTGACAATTGATAGTGAGATATAATAAATTATATTTCATACTTGTATCTTTGTTTTGTTATCATATTTTATCACACTACTAATAGTAAAAGTTGAGGAATCTAACAGTTGTTTAGCATGCCTGGTAAATGTTTGAATCTCTTAAAATGGCTTGAAAAAAATATTAGAAGGAGCAGCCTGTGGTTGGCATCAATTTTGTTCCCAGCTTCCAACTTCTATCAGCAAAAATATATCTACATGCAACAAATGCACATTATAATTGCACATGTCAAATAAACAAAAATGCTCCTTTATGACCAATTAAGCACTTGATTGTAGGCCCTCATTTTTCTATAAAGTCTTTGATTAATTTAATTATCTGAAAAACACAATTTTGGTTTGCTCTTAAAGCAATGTTCTTTGTTTTGATGCTGGCCGGAAAAAAGCTGGAACAAATTAATGTTCATATTTAAGAATTCAGAGCACAAATTGAAAATAATTACATTCATTTAAATGTTGGCAATATCAGACATCCCTAGTGGAATATTTAAGAAGGCTTATTAGATTTAAACATTTTTGCCACATGCCGCTTCTAGTCTGCAGATTTTATGCACTTCATATAATTTCATATAAGTTTTAAAGGTTTGCCTCTTCAGATACAAAATATTTTTTCTAGGAATGAGTTTAGTTATTTCACTCCTCACAGATCCATGGAAGATTGAAGGTGGAAGGTCAAGCTCTATTTAGTGTTCATACTTTCCCAGGAAAAAAAAATCCTCATTTTTGAAAATGTAAAAAATAGCAGTAGGTTCCCCCCATTTATCTTTTATATGTGAGAAATGTCCCACATTAAAACATTATAATTCTTTCTGCAAATGTTGATTCTCCTGTACAGTACTTCCTGAATTGACTGTAGAACCATTCTTTTTATTTATTTGTTTAATTAACCTATAGATCACCCAATTACATGACAATTCTGGGCAGTGTACAATGAAGACAATCTAAAACAATGCAATATCAAATTATACAAAAAAATGACTAGAAAAAGAAACTCTATCTGAACGATCATACACAGGGGTATACCACTCACTCTAGCCTTGAAGAAGAAGACACTCTAGTCTTGAAGAAGAACTAGATTTTGAGGTCTTATTTAAATAAGGTCAGGATATCATTCCAGAAGGCCGGTACTATTATAGAGAAAGCCCACTTCTTTGGTCCTATCAGATTACATAGTTTAACTGATGGAATTTAGCTCATGCTGACTCTGGTTGTGTTGCACAGGGCATGCCGCAACTGTGGAAGACCATCAGTCCCTCAGATAACCAGGCTATATGCAGTATGAAACTTAGTAACAAGCCCCTTTTTATTGAACCCAGAAACTTAGTGCAGTTCATAAAGCAGAGGTAACTAGTGCAGCTCACAAAGCAAAGGTTTATATGGGCATACCATTGCATACCCATTATTGTCTACGCTACAGCATTCTGGACCATCTGTAACACCCAAATGATCTTCAAGGGCAACCCCACATTGAATATATTGCAACAGTCCACACATGAGATAACTAAACCATGGATGACTGTTCTAAGGGCCTCTTGACCTAAGGATGGGCACAGTTAGCAAACTAAATGAATTTGTCTAAAGGCTTTCCTGACCACAGTTGTCATCTGCTTCTCATGCATGGGCTGTGAATCCAGGAAGATCTCCAACTTTAGCATGAACTCTAAAGAGCCAAGATAGCCAGCATCTGTTTATAAATCTAGCTTATCAAGTTACAATCACAATTGGGACCAGAATTCCCATTGCCAAGCAAGGCAGTTGTTAAGTGAATCGCACTTGATGTTGTAATATTTTTTCCAATGGTTGTTAAGCACATCTCTGCAGTAAGCTGAATCATGAGGCCATGAATCAATTCTAGCATCATTGCTTGACTTGGCTTATTGGAGGCCAGCTGGGAAGGTTGCAGATGGTAATCATGTGACCCCCCCCCCCCCCAGGATGCTGCAACTGTCATAAGTACATGTTGGTTGCACAGGGCCTGAATTTTGATCACATGACTGTGAGGATGCTGTTAGAGTCCTAAGGTGTAAAGTCACTTGTTTCTCTCCATGTTTGCACAGTTGCTAAATGAAATGGTTGTCAGTTGAAAATTATCTGCAGTTGTATAGCCATATTTTCAGGAAAAAATAGAATCTCTGGGTAACATCCTATATTAATTTCTACTGGTCATGTAATGACACACATTCATTAATTCTTTTCACTTCACTTGCAAATATTTCTACCCATTTTAACATCTTCATTATGTCATCTGAAAAGTCAAATATCACATCAAGAACAAAACTCAGAAAAGTGTATATATGCATATGTGTGTGTGAGTGAATTTTTTAAAAAACTAAATCATTTCCTACACTTCTCATAGTAATAAACACGATCAAAGTCAGTGAAACACACTGACTTCTTTCAATTTCAATTTTTTTTATTCAGTTACAAAAAGAATAGTATATTGTAATAAATCAAACTAATCAAATAGTATTTTCCTTTGAATTTGTCTATGACTGGGAACTGAGCTACAACACTTGATCAGGTGCCAGTAAAACTTTTATTTAAACTGAAAATGCATTGCGTAACACTTTAAGAATAATATTTACTGTGGCCAAAATATCAGACGTACTGCTAGAATTTTAAAATTGGCTCTCATAAATTGGCTGGTCATGAATAAAATAACAGAACTGAGCTTTATTGTATGAGACAGTCTATTTAGAGTCTGGTAAATCACAGTCATTTAATAATAATAATGACTAAAGGGAAAACATCACAAATGATTATGTTTTATAATTTAGAAAAATTACATTTTTCTGCCAAAAAATAAATAAAATAATAATCTGGGTAAACATGCTTGAGTTCTACCATACAGATTTTATCTTCACTTATATTAAGAATAAGGGAAGAGGCAAAAAAGAAAAAAGAAAAAAAAAGGCCTTCTCACAGCACATTTTTTATTTCTTATCATTTTTTTGGTCCTGAAAACAATAAATCTGCACCTTAGTGCCATTTATATAATAAAATATGTCTATACATTTATTTTTACACTTGTTACTCATATGAGTATTTGATCTGATAACATTTTTTTCAAAAAAAATCAGCTAATCAAAAAATAAAGAATAAACTCTCTACTAAAATAATACTAAAATCAAATAATTAAAATTTGTGCAATAGATAAAGTACCTTGTATCAAAAATGGAGCAAAAGAATTAGACTATAAACCTTCTCATTCTGGACCTTCTCATGAAATACTCTTTCAGGTCAATTTCAAAAAGGACATATCTCAGTCCCGATGTTCAGTTTCCTGTTTTTCAATGTTACCTGTGTAGTTAATTTCAGATTCTCTGTCATTTGGCTCATTGTCAGACATAGCCAATTTCAATGGTACCAATTACTTCTTTGAAATTCAGTGATAAAGAAACTCTGTTCTTGATAATCAGGATTCTGATGACACAGATTCCAGAAGCCAGGCTAATGCCTTCAGATAATTTAGGTGTCAACTCTTGAAACAACTCTAGGTGAAACCATAATTTTTCTTGCTTCGTTTCTTAGTTGCCATACTTATGGTGAGGGATGGGGAATGACTTGTGGAATGTAGTATGTTTTCCTCCAGTATGCCAGACATAACAATGATAAGGCTCCTGAGAACCAAGGCCAGATCAATGTGCCCTAGCAATGGCAGTAGGCTTCCCCCCACCTCCCCAAAAAACAAGCAAGTCACTAATAAAATCCAATGAAACCATATCTATATTTGGAAAGTAGGTTTATAGACACAAGGATACTTGACGGTAGAGATGATGTGAAGACGGATTTCCATACTGATGAAGAGACTAGTAGCCATTGTGTAAATAGCCAGTGGAGGCTAGCTTCCCTTCCTAAAAGAAACAGATTTTCTCCCCATGACTGAAAGTGCAGGGGGGGGGGGAAGCAGGGAATTCATTATTTTGAATTATCTGTATGTAAGATTTACATTTAAAAACAAAATTATTTGTCAGAATTCTTACACTTTTTCCTAATAAATCTAATCAGAGACCAGAAAGAACTCTTCCTTGGTTGTTTATTTTCAGTTTCCAGTTCTGATTACTGCTAGAGGATGTTAACAGATGCTTTACATATCACCTAGTCTGAAATCAGATTAAAACAGATCCAAATCCAAAAGTGCTTGGATTTATTTTAGAATTATTTCAAACACCTTGGATAAGAATGGGAAACATGATACAGGCTCATAACTGTTGAAAAGAGTGGTTGGAATTAGAGGTGGTATTCAGCAGGTTCTGACCAGTTCTGGAGAACCAGTGGCAGAAATTTTGAGTAGTTCAGAGAACCAGAGAACCAGTTTCCCCTCTGACTGGCCCTGCCCCATTTATTTTTGCAGTAACCTTCCCCTGGAGTGGGAGGGAATGGTGATTTTACAGTATCCTTTCCCTGCCATGCCCACCAAACCATGCCCACTAAGCCACGACCACCGAACCGGTAGTAAAAATTTTTGAATCCCACCACTGGTTGGAATGATAGTTTATTTCAAGAGATGGTGTGCCACTGTCTTCTTTAAGACAGGCAGTGTCAGCTCTATCAAATAGAGTAATAGACTGTATCAGTAAATCAGTTCCAAAGGAATGGAGGATTCCTGATTGTTACCAAGTTGGAAGATTACAGGAACTGATATAATATCCACAGAATATGCAAAGCAACAGATGAAAAATTAGGAAATGTTTTAACCAAGCTATGCCAGAAAATTTGGGGAATGACACAGTGGCTAACACAGTGGAAGAGGTCAATCTGTATTTTCTAATGTAAATTTTAATATTAAAAAGCAGAATGAATAGAATGTGAAAATTATTGTGCAGTGTCCTGAATTTCGTATGTTATCAAAATAATGCTTAGAACCATCTAATGAAGATTAGAGCCAGTCTTAAATTATTCTACTTTGGGAACATAACAAAGACCTAGCTCTATGGAGAAGGCTCTAATGATGAGAAAGATGGAAAGAAAAAGAAGAGGACAATCGGCAGCAGCTGGATGGACTCAGTTGCAATCACAATGGGTGCACTGTTGGAAGACTTGAAGAACCAGATTACAGAAAGATTATCACGAGCAAAAATTACATGGTTGCTAAAAGGTGACACTGGACTGATGGTCTAGAATCAATCAAATCAATCATAGTAACCATAGGCATTTAAATCTTTACAAGCGCTAGCTCAGTTTGAATTGTAGTACAGTTCCCTGTGAGTGTTTGGTGTTGGTTCTTACTGAGAAAATTGGTCATTTATTTTTCAATTCCACCTAGTTTTTTTTCATAAGCCTTATTAAGAGGCTTGTTCATCTATTCTGTTTATTAACTGAAACTTAAAATATACTTCCCCCAATTTACTTGGACAAGATTTAGATTAATATTCCTGGAAACATGTCACTTCCTTTAAAAAAAAAACAGCTTTTAAATCAATTTTATTTTGGCTACAATCCATTTAATGATGCTACTGCAAAATGTACATAATACATTATTGTCCAACTAGTAAGCTTCGGCTTGATTATAAAACAAATAGTCACTTTATATTATTCTTCAGGGTACACTTTTCTTTGCATATTGCTGGAATGCTGCACTGGCACCAACCTCAATATCATAGTAACTAAACACTTATATCTATGACAGGTGATCACAGTAAACATTGCACCCAGATTAGCAAAGCATTATATGATTAATATGTCTGTCACAAACCCATATTTCAGCTCTTTATTGTCAAATCACTGTTTATCATATTTCAGCTAGTAGAATATCTTTCAGATGACAGGAAATCAGTTTTACATACAAGATTTGAATCACTTCAAAGGATCATCGTTTTTATTTTCTTGACATAAGGTTCCTTTGATGAAAGACTTTCATCCTTCTTGAAAGCAGATAAATTTGCAGCACAGTTGTTGATAATACTTATTCCTTTGAGGCTAAACTGGGCAAGTGGAGAGGTGGATAATTATATAAGTGAAACACAGTATTATGTATCCAATGAGCACCTAAATTCAGGAGCATTTTTGGATGAAGAAATATTTTCTTGGTGTTTAACCAGCTCCAAAAGTCTGGCATTTAGATATTGTGCTTTGGAAAATACAGCTTAGTTCAATTAAAAAATATATACAATGTAAACCTATTGATGTCTATAAAAATTATCTTTAAACTTGTTAATACGCACATTAAGTGCCTTTTGTGTCACCCATAATAGGAAAGCTGTAAATAAATACCTTTGTCTCAAAGATGCTTTTTCTTCTTTTTTCAAAAAGGCAACTGGACTATGATTTTTCCTTGGGGAAGAAGAAGATGTTTTGCTTCTCATCCAAGAAGTTTCATCAGTTCTGGTTGGATGGTGGAGGGGATGAAGAGATTATATCTGACAGGATGATGGTGATGGCGGTGGGGGAATTGAAGGATTATATTTCTTTGTAGTCATCTTGATGTTAACACTGTCTGAGAGCCATTGAGGCCACTTGGGACCTCTGTGATTTCTGTACAATAAACCTTCAAGTGGCCTCAAAGGCTCTTAGAGAGAGTGCTAATGACCAGATGATTGCAAAGAAATATAATTGTTCCATTTCCCACATACACCATTCTGTCAGAACTAATCCTTCTATCCCCTCCCCCACTACCATCTAGCCACAACTGATAACTCTTTTTGGATAAGAAGCAAAATATCTTCTTCCTCAAAGAAAAAAAAACATAGTCCAGTTGTCTTTTTGAAAAAGAAAAAGAAAAGCACCTTGAGACAACCACAGTCTGGATGACTGAGAATCTCCATAGACTTTCTCTTTGATATTATAGTAATCTTCATAATGACTTTATTCTCTGCTACATGTAATGTATGAGCTGAATACATGACAAGCATTATACTGTTTGTTTATGCAAGAAATTAATAGACAATGTACCAGGAATGATAAATGATCTTGTCTAAATGATGTGCTATGAATTAAATGAGGAAAACTGTAAAAAGTTTATGAAGAGTTCCAAAGTAAAACACACAAGTACTTTGTAGTGGTTGGTTATAATATGTACTATAACTCAATGTTCCGTTCTGCTTCAAGATACTACTGAAATTATGTGGGTAGCTTGTCCCAGAGATGCCAGTCCTGTAGCAAAAGTAATGTAGACACTGCCGTTGACATACAAACACATTTTCTATTTCACACTTGAGAAGCACTGCAGTTCAGATTAGCTTTCCTAAATCAATTATTGCAGTTGTTCTAGAAGATTCATAGTTTCAGGAATATTCTTTTTTCATATATCTCTACCAAACATACCAGTAAGGATACATTTCATCCAATTCTTACTCCAATTCTTAAACAAGTTTATAAACATTTGTGACAAAGAATATATATGTAATACTTAGTTTGTATTAAGGTCAATGAGTTTAGTCCCAGTTCAAGTTATAGAATGATGCAATAATGTTAAAGATTGGAATAATATTCTAGTCCCTTCTAATATTTACACATTTAGATGTGAAGAAGGACCAGTTCCATATCCCTCTTGAGTAGACATAGACATGCATATTAATTGAGCAGAAATACACAAGCATCCTTTAGTTAAAACTGTAAAGAACAGTGATAGGAAAACTAGAAAGTAGTCAGGGATGAGTTTTCTCTCACAAGGTCCTAATGGTCACTGCCTTCTTAATCAGGCCATGCTTACCTAGACTTTATTTCCCTTCCAGGGAGTGCTTAAAAATCAAAAACAAAACAAGTTGGAATGAGGAAGAAAAGAATTGAGAACCAAAATCGAGAATTATTCTATGGTGCCCTTATGTGTTTTTTCTTCCCCAACATGCTTACAGCTCTATTTAGACTACAGACCATAGTTGCAATGATGATTAGAATAAATGCAAAATGCACAGCATTTGTAATTTCATGTGCTGCCTGCTGAGTAATGCATTATGCATTTCATGTTATTAAGTCAGTAAATACAATTTAGCTTTAATAAGTACATATTTACACTTCATTCCCTTTACCCTGAAATTGCATTTCCTCCCTTTCTAATCCCCCCCTCCAAATTAAAAGACGAGTTTTACTTAGTCTGGGATTCTGACCTTTAATAATATCTTTTTTTTAAAAAATGGGTTGTTTTTCAGGAAGTTGATTTTTGCTTTCAGATGTGCAAGAAGTGCAGGAAGGATGAGCTCCAGCACAAAACTGAAAGCTTGGAAGACTAAACATCTGGTTTTGGTGACTGACCCAGATTGGATCCTGTAACATTATCCTGGGACACATTCTGTATATTTGCTCTTCATTCGTAAATTGATTTTCAGTTGAGGAAACCTATATTTCTCTTGTGGCCCAAACTGTACAAAAGATGATGATGATGATGACATCTATCATTTCTGATTATTTTCTTTATCTCCCTTTCATTTCCCAGAGAGAAACCAAATCCCCATTTATTTTCAGGAATATCTGTTTAATGAGTGCACTAGACAAGAGAAAGGATTCTTGGATAATAATAGGAATTTATTCTATAGACAAAGGCCACATTCAGCACCATGTTAATTGAATCAATATAATTAATGTGCAAGGTTATTTGTTATATGTAGGGAAGAAAAATGTCTTACATATCCTTCAGCTCCTTAGAGGAACAAAGTTGAATTACTAATAATTGAAAGATGGGTTTGGAAAACAAAAACCTGAACGAATGAAAAACTTATTATTTTTTTCCAAATGTATGCTTTAGTTTGTATTTTTGTCAAATCTGTGTTACAGTATTCAATTATCCTACTTTTTTCCATTACCTCCATTTGCTCATTTCCTAAGCTACATAAGACATCCCTTTTATTGGCTGTTATAATAATAAAAAAAAGGCATGCATAAGAACAATTAAAAATATAAGGTTTGGGGGAAAGGACAAGAATTGAAAATTAAATTGCTCAAAAATGTATTCTACATTGTAGGTACAATTTATTTATTTATTAGACTTTTCTATCCTGTCTTTATTACTTTATAAGTATCCCAAGGCACCAAAAATACATAATACTCCTTCCTCGTCCTATTTCCCCACAACAACAACCCTATGACACCCAACTGGATTTCATATCTAATGAAATCTAGAACTCACAGTCTCCTGGTTTCTATGCCAACAACTTAAGCACTACACCAAACTGGCTCTCATAATGGTTCTATTTTTCCATACTGAATTTCTCACTGCCCCAAACTATTTATTTGAAGGGTTTTCCATTTGAGATATCCTTTGTGGTTTATTCATAGGTCTGCAAAGTAACAGCTTCCATGATCTTTATAGTGCAATAGAAGCCCACCGTGAAAATTATATCAGGAAAATGTGTTTCTCCTTGTCCCTTTTTTCCAGCTAGACTGATATGCAAAAACATATTACTGTGTCTGAGGCAGTATTTGTTTCTTTGTTTATAATTTATAATTAATATATATTATAATAGTTTATAATTATAGTTTATAATTATGTTGCCTACTCCAGTAGCTCTAAGCAATATACACACACATATTCAGAGTGAATATTTAAGAACTTCGTTAAACTTCTAAAAAGCCTTAATAAAAGGTGGGTTACTTCCAAATTGTAAAACAAGAAAATGGGAGGGCTGCCTTAACTCCAATGGCAATTTATTCTGAAGGATGGCCCACCATAGAAAAATTGACTATTGATGTTCAACATGTGGGGATAATATGAACATCTTCAATACAGTGCTAAGCACTGAAAGTGTTGAGAATTATTGACATAGTTTCTGAGAAGTTACGTCTAGATAGTTAATCATTGTAAAAGCTATTTTGAACAGAAAATACTGTATTGTCATCTCTTTTGTATTTATGTACGTTTAAAATTGCTAGCTCTTGAAAATTTTTGTTTTGCAGTTTTGGAAAAAGGATGTATTATCACCAATTTCTCTTTCAAATGAATTAGGGATTCCATTGTCATATTTCAGCAAGCTATTTAATGTCAAATTAATTGCAAGAAATGTCTTTTAGGCATTTTGTATGTGCTAGTATAAATATGCTAATATGTGTGAATTACATTAAGTGAATTTACATTTTGATTCTGTCTCTCTAGTCAACATACTAACTTTATCATTAAATTAATGTCACATTTGTATTAATTACAGATACCAGTAGCAAAGTGCTTACCTTACTTCCTTTAAATCTATACAAATGTTACTTTTCTGAGACAAAGAATCTTTAATGAACTTGGTTACCCATGAAGCATGTTCATTTGATATTTGTGACATCACCACAAATCCTATATGTTGTACCATTAAAGTAGAATATTTGTAGTTCAGGGTTGAAAATGAAGGTCCTTGGTGTTCTCTGAGCTTAATTGAAAACAATCAAACTCAGAGAACACCAAGAACCCTTCAATCCTATATATGTTTACTCAGAAATATGTTCCACTGATTCTACCAGGCTGATCATGAGGGCTGGGCATTGCTTCAGATTCAACAGCCAAAAGGTGAATTTAGAACACACGTACTGTATGTTTAACTCTTTAAAGCAACTGCACTTTTCCTGGGATGTGGGCTTGCTACTATGTGATGTTGCCATGAGATGCTGGAAAAGCTGCAGCTATTTTACAATGTACAACATAATTGTCAATAATGTGCAATATTGTACTATATAGACTGTGATTCTAAACATACTTCCCTAGGAATAAAACCTATTAAACTCACTAAAGCTTCTTTCAAAATAAGTGACTTCCTAAGCGAAACAAAACAAGAAATGTATAAATGAGGCAAAAGCTAAATCCTGAGAGCAATGTGTAATAGAGACAGGCAAATCTTCAAATTTTGGCAACAAAAAGAGGTGGAGCTTGCAGTACAACATTCTGTCCACCATCGTAATAACTTTGTCACTTTTTGCTACCTCCAAACATGGTCTTCAATTCCAAACAGCTCCAAATATAGCTGGTGTTAATGGAAAATGGGAAGTATATCTGCAAAAATATCTGAAGGGCTAGTCAAAAAAAAAAAAAAAAAGAAAAAAGAAAAGAAAAGAAAAGAAAAGAAAAGAAAAGAAAAGAAAAAAAGTCCTGTCCTATATAACTGTATTTAGCTGAGTTTCAGGGATGTAGGTCACTTTTCATCTTTTACTATGTAAAGTAGTACCCATTATTTAGGAATAAGCAAGAAAGTGTTATAATTTATCTAAAAAGTTCATGGTATTTTGTTTTGATCTGCTTTCAATATGGAATATCAGCATAATGTATCCTTTGCGACTTGGGTCCTCCCTTAATACAGGTACTCTGGCAATTTTTCTTCTCTGTTAACAGTTCCCTGAGAGTTGTTACCTTTTTATGTTGTGCCAAATTAATTCCCAGGTAATTTTATTTCTCTCTAGAGAAAGAAATCTATTGCATACATCCTGTTTCCTGACATATTCACCTCTCTGTTTGAATAAATTTCTAATATGTTTATAGCTTTTATCTTTTTTTTTTAATTGACTAAACTTTTCCATTCTTTTATTGTCCTACTTCTGATAGCAATTCTGGCTGACTCCCAAGAAGAGCTGGTATGGATTATGCCAATATCATTATAAAGCACAGGTTTGTGTGCTATTTTTATTCCATGCTGTGTTGGCATATTCTGTAAGGCAATATAACTCTTCCAGTCAGGTAGCTTATGTCTCTTAGGACAGTTAGTTTGGGAAAGCAATATGATCTAATGATGTTATTTTTTTTTTTTAAAAAAAGCTAAACTCCTTTAAATATAATCATTGCTATATAATAATTAACCAATATGAGATTATAAAGAAGAAATCTAATAAATCATACAAAAATCTTTTTTTGTTTTGTTTTGTTCCTGCTGTGAACCAGTAGTAAAGGTAAGTGGAATTCATCCCTCATGTGTATGTATGCATGTATTTAGTCGGTGAGTTACCGGTAGTTAGTTAGTTAGTTAGTCAGTCAGCCATTTAGTTAGTTATGAAATTGATATGTCATCCATCTCCCTGATAAAATGACCCTGGATGACTTACAAATCATAAAAAGATAAATAGAGAAGAAGGTAAAATTTTAAATATGCAAAAATCAGAAACCAAGGAATGGACAATGCAGGGGTCTGGTCTTCTTATCACAACAACCGCCTTTAGTGGTGAGCATCCCCCACTGGGGGCCCCAAGCGAACTAACAAAACTTAGTTTTTAATATCCTTCTGAAAGGCCAAAAGAGTGGGAACAGTTCTCTGCTCTGCTAGTAGAGTTTTCTACAGGACTGGAGCTGTACTTTTAACTGCAACATTGGGAATTTCTGCATTTTAAAAATCATATCTCATTTATACAGATGGATTTAAAAGATTTTCTGCAAAATGGAACAGACACAGAATGTATGACTGAAACTGAGTACATTGTTATCTCTATGTATATAAATCAATATTAGAATCATATGTATAAATGGCAAATTGAATTAAGGGAGAAAAATGGATATGTAAGAAATGTTTACTGATATGAAAATGTTGAAAAGAAGAAAATTGTGAAAAGTTCTTTTTTTGTTTTTTTTTAAAAAAACCATTTAATAAAAAATATTTTTTTAAAAAAAGATTTCCTGCATATATATCAGTACCACTGCATGTACCTTTGAGTTGGGGGTATAGTCAACAGTACCTTGGCTAAACTTTAGATTAGTTTAGTCACCCCAACTTGTAGAAAATACTGTAAGAAATCTGGTGTAAAACTGAGCTTTGGTTGTGCTTATAGCACACTAATCCAAATATAGTCCAGTATTATTTTTCTGGGAATGTTTAAGGGCATGCCAAAGGCTGGTAATCTTCCTTGTATTAGTAAAAGGTATCACTGTGAAAACCTCAGTTGATCAAAGCCAAGCAGGAGTTGACTCTGCATGTGAAAGACTGGGACCTAGAATATAAAAGGAGTCAATGTTAAAATGTATGAATAAAATAGAAATATATACATTATATCTCTCCACCAGAACAAAAATCAGATCAAAAGGATTTGATCAAAGAGAAAAGCAAGGTAACAATGAACAAAAATGTGAAAGAACAATGCAGCTTTATGCCCGGTATGGAATGTGTAGACTGTATGTTTGCTCTTTAATAACACAGGTTATTGAAAAATGTTTTCATATAAGAAAAAAGTTTATTGTACATTTGTCAACTTAGAGGAAATGTATGATAACATAAATAGGACTAAATTATGCATTGTTTGCAAGTTGGTTGCTGAGGGTGATAATAGCAGTATACGCTGGATATTACTTGGATTTTATGTGGCCTGCAGTTTTTAAAACAATATGAAATATTCATTTGTGCAAAAGTAACTAATAAAATATTGAGGATTTTATCTCTCATATTTTTAGTCCTATTTAATTTAGGTGCTTTAATTCTACGGTGCTTGCTCAGTACTTTATTTTTCTTTTTTGCCTCTTCTCTTATCTTTCTACCCCTTTTTAAAAATGTATAATAAAATATAATAATAATTTTTTGAAAAGTATGTGATGGAATTCAAACATGTAGGGAATAAATCAGTGGTGAAATCTAAAATTTGTTACTACCGGGTCTGTGGGTGTGGCTTGGGGGGGGGTAATGTAATAAAACCATTTTTTCTACAATCTCTTCGGCCGAAGAGGTTGTAAAAAAAATGCTTTTAAAGGTCTCTGATGATCCCAGCTGAGTTGCCTGATCGGCAGAGGCTTTTTTTTCTTTTAAAAACATTTTTTCTATAACCTCTTCAAAGAGGTTGTAAAAAAATGGTTTTAAAAGCCTCTGATGATCCCAGCTGAGTTGCCTGATTGGCAAAGGCTTTTTTTTTTTAACTTTTAAAAGCATTTTTTTGGCCGAAGAGGTTGTAGAAAAAATACTTTTAAATATTTTTTAAAAAGCCTCTGATGATCAACGCAGCTCAGTTGGACATGGGGGGGGGGGGCAGGGATTTTTGCTACTGGTTCTCTGAACCACCTGCCTTCATCGCTACCGGATCAAGCCATCCAGTCCAAACCGGGAGCATTTCACCCCTGGAATAAATGTAATGCTTAGCATGTGGTTCAACATTAAGCAGTGAACAAGATGTTTGGCTGTTTAATGCATGTATGAGTAAGTGCACATAGTGACTGTAGAGCGCATAGGTTGTTGAAGTGAGTATCCTTTGATATGCGGACATTGTCATGATATTATATGTGTAACAAATTATAGATAGAATGTGCATAGCATCAAAGAATATGGATTTGAAACTTCATGCATAAAATACCAGGGGAAAATGGTCTGAACAATTGCAAGTTATGTATTGTACACTACCCAGACCCTCTCCCTAAGGGAGATGGGTGGCTAAGAAATAGAAAATATAAATGAAATATAAATAAAATACGCAAGTGATGAAAACTTAGAGCAAGCAGATGAGAATATGTACATTGGCAGAAGGTTTTCTAAAGATGAGACAATGGATGGACAAATTTTAAGAACAGTTCATGTTGGAAGAAGGTTGTAGGTAATATGTAATCTGATGAGAGGAATATTAGTTTTGCTAAGGAAACAAAAACATTATAAAATAATGTGTAACAATGGCTCACACAATAAGTGAAGAAAACAGCAAAACAACATTTAATTGACTTGATTATGTTGTAAGAAATATGAAGGGAGGAATATAGTGGTTCACATGAGTGGAAATCACCCATACAGTCTTGCGCTCCTTCCTTTATTTATTGCTGGAGAATGGGAAATTAATTGTAAATTTGCTCTGGAGCAATATACAGGCCTTAGCTGCAAACCAAACTGCAAGTTGCAAGCTGCAGGGCATATGATTAAATGCAGTACTTTTCTAAAATGCCATTTTCTTGTCTGAAAGTAAAATAGTGTGTGGACAGGCTCTTAAATCCATACATGCAAATGGCCTCTTGACATTTCAGTATTTTCTTTTGTCTTTCTTCATGGTTATAATCCTAGTTGGGAGAATAAATCTTCAGATTTCTCTGTGTGTAATACTAAAAGGCATCTGCATGAGCAAAATAAAGATTTTAGAGCAGGCAAAGTAGAAATTAACTTTTTTTTTAACTATAAGAGCTAAAATATAACACCATTCTAGCACCAATTTTGGATTATTAATATTTTGCCTCAATGTCATTGAAAGTCATAATACAACGATAATGACAGTTCAGTAGTGGGATTCAAATCCTGTCACTACTGGTTCGCTCGTGGGTGTGTGCGCACACTGCTTCTGCACATGCGCAGAAACGTCCAAGTGGGTGGGCAGAACCTCCCGCCGCCACTGTTACCAGTTTACCTGATCCAGGCCGAACCAGTAGCAACCCACCACTGTGACAATTACAATAAGATTTTTTTAAAAATGTAATACAGATGGATATTATAATAACTAAAACTTATACCACAACCAATAAAAAACATAGGACAATAATAGAAAGAAATTAAATTTGCTAAATTTATTAATGTGTTATTGGATAAAAAAGAATGATAGTTTAAAACTGAAAAAAAGATCTGATAGGCAAACTAGTTTCCAATTAGACTTGAATGTCATTATGAATTTGCTAACTTTCCAGTAAAGATGATTCAGCAATATATTAAGTAAAACAATGCAAAAAATTCAAATATTTCAACAATAATAACCATCAATCCATTTTATCTAGGTTCTGAAACTAAGCAGGGTTTGACCTGGTTAGGTCTCAGAAGAGACACAACTAGGAAATCCAAGGTCCTTTATCTATATTAGGAAGTCTAAACACTTCTTCAAAAAAAGTCAGCGAGCAACCACTTCCAGTTGCTGACAGGAAAACTACAAAGGATCTGTCCATGGAAATTAGAAGAATTGAGTTCAACTTGAATGAGATATTAAGAGTTTTATTATTTTTAATTAATAGTAAGATGGTGTGTGAATAGGATTTATTTTTTTAAAAAGTCTGCAAAACCAAACAACCAATTATACGTTCCCGCCTCTTCTGTTGTTCATATTAAATATGACAATCAGGACACAATTTATTTGAAGATAGCATTTCTCCCCCTTGCAGTTCTTTTCTCCTAGAAAGCTTCTGGAGGTTCCTCTGAGGCAGATCAGAGGCATGTAGTTCTCATTTTGTGAGATGGCAATCTGTTGCCACTTTTTCGAGTTTTTAGCTATTCAGTGAAAGTAAAGACACAACTGTCAATCTGCAAGAAGTCTTTGCTAACAGCAGTGTACATACAGAACCTTCATTTATTTGCAGAAAAATCTGTGTACATTAATTTTTGGTCTGGAACAATGGTTGCTGCTCACAGAAAAACAAGATTTTTGGTTCCAAGGTAGCACAGGAGATATTTCCTGTGAAGTATGATATAAAAATGTCCTGTTGTTCTGCACTATGTTAGTACATAATGTAGCTTTCTTTAAGAGTAACAGAGAGTATTTACAATTACAGTGAGTATTCTCAACAGAATACAGCTTCTATTATAATGGGCATGCATACAGATCCATAATTATCTTAATCCAGTGCTCTTTGATTCAGAAAACAAATCTAATGGGTTTGTAATACTCTGCTGAAGAACAGTTTTAGCAGTATCCTGTTTAATAAATGCCCTAACAGTGATTACATAAATATTAGAAGTACTTATTATTACCATTTCAGAATGACCATAATACAGTTATCTGATCTTGCCACTAATGTTCTTCTCAAATTCTAACCATATTTACAATCAAAGTAATCTGGTGGAAGATGACTCTGAGCTTCTCCAGGAGAAGGAGGAGTCTTCTATCAATTTTTCTAGCCTTTCGTGGGATCGATAACATTAAAAATTATTAATGGAAGAAATGTCCTTATGAAGTTTTCTTTTCAGGTTTAACTGAAACACTGAAAGCACAGGGGAGGAGTACAGACCCAGGAAGGAAGATTGGAAAATAAAAAGATTTATCAAACTCTTTGCCCACCTTATAATTAATTCAGCCCACGAATACCACACCTAGGAGGATTTCTGAAATAATCTGAAAGCAAATCTTCTTTCATGAAATGGAATGAAAATTAGTAACAGACGTGAACAAGAGAATTAATTTATTAATCTAGTGCTAAAGAGAAGTGTAGTAGAGAGGTATTTTGAAGCAAAGGACTATAAAAAGTAATTTGGATTTGGCTATGAAGTAGGTGCCTGATCTTACCACCTTGTAAAGCTTTTACACATATATTTATTTTACCTTGACATAGCAGAATAGCATAACATTAAATGAATTTCTGTAGCTTTATAGATAAGGCTATGGCTGTCCTTATCTTTTCAGAGAGGTCAGAAGCCTATGGAAAGACAGCGTGTTTCAACAGATTTATCTGACAAGTTTTGTCCTCCACCCATTTCGTTTCATGTTCAAGATCCTTGATATTGTGTTAAAAACATTAACACATTTTCTGCTTTCTTTATTTAAAAAGTATAAAATTGGCTGGCTAAAAGTCTTATGACAATGCTTCCTTTGGATTTCACATTTTGCTTATACCTTAAGAGATGGTTATAAACACAGACACATATAGGGACCCTCTTTAGACCTATTATATAAAGTTTAGGAACTGCACTGGGGAAGGGCAATTCTTTCAAAAAAGCTTCACAGTCCTTTTTCCTGACAATAAGACAACATATTTCAAAAGATAACACTAGGGTATTTTAAATAGCATAGCACTATACACTTTCATCTTTGTCTTGGAACTGAATAGAGCTGTGATGCTGAATAGCAAACAAGTGTTTTCATGTAAAAGGAATTCCTTTCTCTTCCACACATATTATGAACAATTGTATTATCAGTTAATATCCTTTTCCAATGCCAGAAATTGTAAGAGTTTGTATGGCTGAAGCTAAATTCAAGTAAGTAGGAGTTGCTTTTTCTGCATCAGGATTTCCCATTGTCACCAACGTGATACTCATGAGAGAGCAAGTTCATGATGTGGCAGCCTTTACAGGCTCATGGCTCTGCTTGACAATAGTAGATGATAGTAGTAGACTGGGGCCTATACCCAGCTTTGGCAGATATCCTGGGGCAATAGGATTTATCTAGTGACTCATATCCTCATCAGTATACAGTTGAATTGTAAAGCATTGGGATACCATTAAAGACAACTCAGAAACTGCATAGCTCATGTATTCACTGGCAATTGTCATTGAGGACATGAAATTCCAGTGCTACAGGCCCTGCATTGATGATTGATTGATTGATTGATTGATTGATTTTTAATTTGATTTATATGCCGCCCTTCTCCGAAGACTCAGAGTGGTTTACAATGCATTAAGCGATAGCCTTCATACTTTTGTATATTTTATACAAAGTCAGCTTATTGTCCCCACAAACTGGGTCGTCATTTTACCTACCTTAGAAAGGATGAAAAACTGAGTCAACCTTGAGCCTGATGAGATTCGAACTTACAGTAATTGCAGACAGCTGGTGTTAATCACAATGCTTTAGTCTGACGAGCCACCAGGCCCTTACCTGGTTAATTTCTGGTTACAATTTATGATAACTTTATGATAGCTTTATGGTAACTTTATGATAACTTCTTTTGTCCTATAAAGCCCTTTATGCCTGAGCACTGAAAGACCTACAGGACTTCCTTCTCCAACCAGTATCATATCTAAGGGTACTAAAAAACTATATAGTGACACATTGGAAGAAATTAGATGAAAGAAGCCTCAACCAACACTACAGAAGAAATAAATGCTAGGAAGCAATTAAAAGTAGCATCTTAAGGAAATTATGGCTGTTGGTGAATAAGAAAAGGCAAGAATGGAGTCTTACACTATATAACATTACAAGTTAAAGGACAGCATATTATTAATATAAAAATAAGCACAGGCAAGGGATGGAGATCTGGAAAATGTAGCTGATTTTTATGGTTTTTGCAGTCATTATAACAAATTATCTTGCAATAGAAAGATAGTAACTAAGATCATGAAAAAGCAGAAGGTCTGTATGAAATGGGATGGAAGATACATTTCACGTTTGATCTGAATTAAACAGAAATTATTAGCCAGTAAGCTTCTACTAACTACGGTAATGATTTTTTTTCGTATGTATCACAATAAGTCACAAATTAGTTTTATTAGAAACAAATTAGTTTTATTAGAAACAATAGGATTTGGAAAGGTGATTGTGATGTTTCCAAAATAACCAGCTTGCAAATTTGAGAAGTATTTATTGGAGTTTGAACAGTTCACAACAGAGCATTCATTAACTTTTCTTGACATTTTACAAAGGGATAGAAGACAGAGTTAAAAAACTTAACCTTGGCCCAGTAAAGACTTATTACCCTACTTCGTTACAAATCTGTCATTCAATAAAACTTCCTGGAATAATCTAAAATGACTTTGTTATATTGCATCATTATGGTTTGATACTGTTAAGTGTTATTCTTAAGTACCCATTCTATGTTCATTGTAGGTTTAACCTTATCCTGTTTGACTTAAGATAAAACTTCTTTGATCATTGTAGACTTCTGATTCCTTTTTAGTTTTAATATTTCATAATCTGTATTATGTATGCATGTTTCTTACCATTGTTAGACATTTAATTTGGGGGTTCCGCAAGCCAGGGTTGGGCAAGAACAAATCTCTGTTCCAAATGAAATCCAGACATATTGTGAGAGAAGGAGATTCATTTATTCCCCAAAGCAAAGAGGTTTGTTTTGGAGGGTAGGCTGAGTGGTGGGATTCAAGTAATATAACAACCGGTTTCTGCTCTCATGATTTCCTCCAACAATCAGTTCACCAAACTGTTCAGAAAGTTAACCACTGGTTCTTCCGAAGTGATGTGAACTGGCTGAACCCCCCACTGGGTAGGCTACATAGAAAATGAGATCCAGAGACTTGGTTTTATAAGGGGGCTGGACTAGATGAATGAACATCCTTTAGACCCTGAATGAACAAGTGGTAATTAATATCCATCTTCCTAAAAGCTTTTTTTTCCTTTTGTTCAATTATGTCCAATTGCCAGAGACTGCTTGGACAAATCAAATCCCTGCAATTTTCTTGGCAAGGGTTTTCAAAAGAGATTTGCTGTTGTCTCCTCCCTAGGGGTGAGAGAAAGTGACTGTCCTGATCTATTGTGCCCAAAGTGAGACTAGAAACTAGTCTTCCAGTTTCTAGATGATGCTTAACCACTACAGGATAAACTGAAACAAAATAGGGACAGTATTATGCTAGTAAAATGAAAGAATTGAAAACTACAATCTTCCAGGAATGCAGGCTTAGCTTTACACGCATACAGTACTAGCTAAATCCCCAGCAGTAGGAATGCTGCATGTGGCAATCTGGTTTCAAATGTAAGTTGCAGGTAAAATGCAAGGTCCTTTGGTTTAATGCTTACATAGCGGTAGTAGGTTGGGATTACTGTAATGCTCTCTACATGGGGCTCCCCTTGGGGTGCACCCGGAGGCTCCAACTGGTGCAGAATGCGGCCGCGCGGGGGATTATGGGAGCGACGGGGTGCTCCCATGTGACTCCTCTCCTGCGCGAGCTGCATTGGTTGCCGGTGGACTTCCGGGTGCGTTTCAAGGTGTTGGTGATCACCTTTAAAGCGCTCCATGGCTTAGGACCAGGGTACTTACGGGACCGCCTTCTGCCGCCAATTGCCTCCCACCGGCCGGTTCACTCCCACAGAGAGGGCCTTCTCAGGGTGCCGTCAGCCAGACAATGCCGGCTGGCGACCCCCAGGGGGAGAGCCTTCTCTGTGGCAGCCCCGACCCTCTGGAATGATCTTCCTCCAGAACTGAGAACGATCCCCGACCTCTGGACGTTTCGTCGGGCCCTGAAAACGTATCTCTTCCAGCTTGCCGGTCTAGCCTGATCCCCGTTGAATTTTAATATTTTTAGTGTTTTAGGGTTGTTGTATTTTAATATCTAAACTGTTTTTAATTGTCAGCCAAAGTTTATATGGGTTTTAAGATTTTTAACTTTTGTATACTGTATTTTTATCTGGCTGTTCACCGCCCTGAGTCCGCAAGGAGAAGGGCGATATATAAATCCAATAAATAATAATAATAATAAATAATAATAATAATAATAATAATAATAATAATAATAATAATAATAATAAAATCTATTACTGAAATATTGGATTGTTACAGTCAGGCAAAAGGTTAAAAAACACTATTTTTAGGGAGCAACTTCATTGGTTCCTGAACTGATGTTGGGGAGGACGGTGCTTAATAAACTTTTAGCAGCTTTGAAACATTCAAAACTCTAATTCTGGAAAGTTTCCCACAAATTATATCTCCTTTGCTAAAATTATTCATCACTTTATGATCACTTGTTATTTGGATTCTGAGGAGTGATTAATGCTTTCTGATTAGGTAGCTTCATTTCTTTCTGCCAGAAGCAGATCTTATTAAAGTTGAAAGATTTACTAGGGGCATGAATGATAAAGATGGCTATTATGGACAGTGATCCATCATATGAATAGCCTTAGAACCTTTAACTGTATATTCAGCATGTAGAACTGCTTCTAACATTATCATTTCTGATTGACAGGCAGTTTGCTAAGGGATAGTGTTCATAGAAATAACACTTTTCAAAACAAAGGCTACCTCCCCAATTATTTATTTATGCACAACACAAATGGGCCAAACATTTTAACAAGAAGAAAAGATCTAAAGTTTGTGCCTAAAGGAACTAATAAACACTATCAGGTACAAAACATCTCCCCACCTGTATTTTATTGGTCAAGAAGCTGCTAATTTGTTTTATGTCTTGTTCCTTCCTTTGTTTATGCTAAGTGCCTATAATGTATTCCCAACTGTGGCAATTAGTTTTGTGAACTCCTCTTTGACAAACTAAAGTGGTGCTATCAAACTGTCTTAACATCTGTGGCAATCAGAAATACATTTTGCCTACAAGGATATTTATATACTAAAAAAACCAATGTATTATTATGTAGCTTTTTGCATAACCTGAATATTAAGTCAACAGCATAGTAACCCTTGAACTCACAGGTAATTTACTTTAGGTGTGTGTGTGTGTGTGTACATATATCTATACTAACCTTTTATTTCAATGAGTAATGATGTGGCTGTTGACTTAATTAAAAGTCTAAACCATAAGGTCTATAGACTCTATATCCTACAGTATTGCACTGTGATTTTTTAATTAATATGAAAACTATTCCATTCAAGAGAACAGAATAGAATGGATTCATATCAGGAAAAGATTTTCAGAAAGACATGTTGGGTCTGCAACTAATTAGCATTTTTATGAAATTTCAAAGATTTTGAGCTTTTTCAATACAGACCTCACAGGAAGAATTCCTACAAGGTGTTACAGCTGTGCTTCAGATTTGCGGTTCTGAAAGCCCCTCTTTGAGTAACGAGTCCACAGCTGGCTATTCTATTTAAAAATTTTCAATCAAACTAGAACAATCATGACACTAGAAACAGAATATTATGAGTATTCAAATTCAATAGAAAGACTGAAAAGGGAAGAGTGAGGTCAGGCTCACTCCTAGGGCTCTTAGGACAGGGCTCCTGAAGTAGGATAGGGCTTAGGATAGGGCTCCTGAAGTACTTGAAACCATGTCATCTAGAAAAAATGTCAGAAATATTTTCAACCATACAGATACAAGTTGCAGAACCAGATTTATGTACCAGGTAGGCAGATTTCAGCTGAAAGGAAAAAAGTCTAAAAGCAAGAGTAATTCAATGGGTGAACCAATTCTCCAGGGTAGTGATAGGCTACCTATTATTGAATGTATTCATAAAGAGACTGAATGGCTCTCTGTTAAGATTGTTTTAATGTAAATATTGGTATGAAGTAAGGGTTGGGGTTGTCAACCAACTCTAGGAATCTATGACTGTGTATAACTTGATCTGTATAACTTGACTTAATACTAAGCTATGATTTTTATACATACATTTCATAATTTCATCCTTTGTATTAGAAAAGAAAGGTTTTCCTGTCCAGTCATGTCCAACTCTAGGGTGCAGTGTTCATCTCTGATTTTTTTTCCAAAATGTTTTTCATTTTGTTTTCAAACATAAAACATAAAATACATCTTTTTAGAGCAAGGGTTTGGTCTGGCATAAAATGAGTACAATTATTCACATTCCCTCAATCAATTTTGTTCCAAATTTTATCCAGTTACATCTTTAAAAAAAAAGAAAAAGAAAAAAATCTTATTCTAAACATTTATCGTTCTACTATTACACCCAAAATTTTAAACAATAAACACCATTCTAAATCTTTATCATTTTAACAATCAATATTTCGTATATATTCCCCAATCCTAAAACCCATTACCTCAAATCTATATTTTACTTCTCTTAAATGACATCTAATATCCATAATCTTGACAAAAAGCATTTTCCTCCTCTCTTAAAGTCATTTCATAAACAATCAACATTTCCTTCTATATTTTGTTACTTCTACAATACTTTATTTTATTTATTTCAAATTTATTCTCATATTTTATTTATCTAATCTTTAACTGGTTCGTAGTTTAAATATCTATTTCCCAGCTGTATTTTCCAATAGTCCTGTCTGTATTTATTTAAACTGGTTCACAGTTTAGCTACTATTCTCCAGTAAAATCTCTTTCACTTCCTCCTAAATTTATTTTTTAGCTGGTTCGCATCTTAATCAGCTGCTTTCCAGCAATGCTTTCCTCCACTCCTATCCCTATTTTTAACTGGTTCACAACTTTATTTCAATTGATCCCCAGGTATAGTCTCCTCCACTCCTAACTTTTTATTTTTTGCTAGTTCACAGTTTTGCTTGAACTGTTACCTAGCGTATGCTTTCCTCCACTCCTAACTCAGTATTTTGGCTGGTTCACAGCTTTGCTTTAATTGTTTTCTGGCACATGCTTTCCTCCACTCCTAACTCTTATTTTTATTTTTAACTGGTTCCCAGTTTACTTTAACTGTTCTCCAGTATGATGCTTTCCTCCACTCCTACCTTATTTGTAAAACTGGGTCACAGCTTTGCTTTCACTGATTTCCAGAATCATGCTTTCCTCCACTCCTAAATTGTTCATCTCTGATTTTTGATTAAGGGAGCTACTTCCTGAAGACACTTCCATGATCATAAGGGCAGCATGGCTATATATCAAAGATGTACAGAATGCTATTACATTCCCAGTGAAGTGATACCTATTTATCGTCTCATGTTTTCATGCTTTCGAATTGCTGGGTGGACAGAAGGTGGGGCAAGGAATGGTGCTTGCTCATCCTGTTGCATGGTGCTTGGGTCTCGAACCCAAGCTGTCACCTTTCCAGTTGACAAAGCTCAGCATCTTTAACCTCTGAGCCATCATGCATCTACCTTTATATTTGTCATAAATTTTTCACCATTACTTATTCCAATTCTCTCAGATTCTATTCAAATTCAATTCAGATTCATCATTTTAAATTTACAGGAGATGAAAACACATTACTTAAATTTCAGTTTATAGTATGTGGCAGGTATATCCTGAAATTTACAAATCCATGGCCCTTCTGAGTCTTGGCTTCATTTTAGAAACCCCATTCCATTTAAATTACATAGTGGAAATCATTCTCACTCTTTTGTCACTAGCTAGTGACAACTCTAAAATGACTGACTATGTTCAATTTCCAAGTCTATTTTCTTTCTTTTATTCCTTCTTCATTTGAATTTATTTCCACCACAATTATTTTGCTTTAGTCAAGAGAAACTTTAAAATACTTAGGCAAGTCTCATCTTTCTAAATGCTGATTTGAACAAATAGAACAAATAGTGAAGAAAACCTGTCTTTCAAGAATCCAAATTGCTTTTCTATAATATGAATCTCAGCTATTATCTCTTAGTAAAAGTTGGTTCATGTTTTAAAATAGTTGAAAGGCAGAAATCTAGTCTGATTATGTAGTATAAGGAACATATATATATTCTGAACAGAGTAAAGATGCACTTTGAATATTTTTCATTCATGAATTTTAATAAGCAAAAAGCTCAGTGAGACTACTAGAAGATACACTTTACATGAATCCTGAAATGAATGTAACATATAGTTCAGTAATAAAAATCTATTTTATTAAAGATGTTCATCCTGAAAGCCACCTGCTCTCAATAATATTTTGAAACTGCAGCTCTTTTATATACATGCACACATATACATACACAGACATACACATATAAAGTCATCCAGCCTGATTTTGTGCCTAAAGCAAGATTAGAATTTCTGATCACCTGACTGCAGGGTTATTAAAAAATAAATTTCCATTGACCAATTAAGTATTACACATTTTTTCCATTTATACTAGTTGTTTCTGAGCTTATGTCAAAATACTGCTTTACAGTTAGAATATTTCATAAATCCCATTAGAAAAGAAATACTTAGTTCTGTTTTGTAGATTTTTTAAATTAAGAAGATACAGACAAATATCTGTTTTTATTCATAACATTGCATAACACAGAAAACGTGCCTTCATTATTTCCTCCCGCTGCATGTTGTTTTAACTGTAACTTTCCAGAGAATTGTTTTTTTAAATTCATGATTCTCTTGGAGCCATTTTATGTAAAATAATAATAACAATAGTACTCTGATAAGGTTGAGAGCTATGTTAGTTTATTTTTATTTTAATTTGATTTATATGCCGCCTTTCTCTGAAGACTCAGGGCTCAGGGCAGCTTACAATGCATTAAGCAATAGCATTCATACTTTTGTATATTTATACAAACTGGGTCCTCATTTTACCTACCTTAGAAAGGATGGAAGGCTGAGTCAACCTTGAGCCTGGGGAGATTCGAACTGATGTAATTGCAGACAGCTGGGTGTTAATTACGGTGCATTAGTCTGCAGAGCTAAACCAGGCTCTATATAGTGGCAGTATATTCTTTTAGAATGCTCACCCAAGCCAAACAGGACTTAGCAGAGGAGCCAGACTTTGTATTTCCATAACCCATTTAATATGGTAAGAAAACAGAAAAAATCCTTTACCAGATTGGTCATTATTCCTGGGCATCTGTTGACAAGTGGGCAAAGGAACTCAGGAGCTATTGCTGGGCAACCAGGGCCTAACCCTCAGTGGTGGGATTCAAATTTTTTTACTACCAGTTCTGTGGGCATGGCTTGGTGGACATGGCTTGGTGGGCGGCAGGGGAAGGATACCATAAAATCTCCATTCCCACCCCACTGTGGGGTGGAGTGGGGTCATGGGGTTCAGAAGGGTTTGCTGATCACGTACCTGGCTCCCTGCCATGTGGCAGCAGCCCTGTCCAAGCTGTTCAATTTTATCTCCCGATATAGTCAGCTGGTGCCATCGCTGACTATTGGGGGTGAATCATTGGCCCCCACAGAGAGGGCTCGCAACTTGGGCATCCTCCTGGATTCACGGCTGTCTTTAGAAGAGCACTTGACGGCTGTGACCAGGAGGATTTTTCATCAGGTTCGCCTAATCTGCCAGTTGCGTCCCTTTCTAGATCGGGACTCCTTACGCCCAGTCACCCATGTCCTTGTCACCTCCCGTCTGGACTACTGTAACGTTCTCTACATGGGGCTCTCCTTGAGGAGCACTCAGAGGCTCCAAGTGGCACAGAATGCGGCCACACAGGTGGTTATGGAAGTGACATAGCATTCCCATGTAACATCTCTCCTGCACAAGCTGCACTGGCTCCCAGTGGTCTTCTGGGTGCGCTTCAAGGTTTTGGTTATCACCTTTAGAGCACTCTATGGCCTAGGACCTGGTTATTTACGGAACCGCTTGCTACCACCAATAGCCTCCCACCAGCCAGTACGCTCCCATAGAGAGGGGCTCCTCCGGGTGCCGTCAGCCAAACAATGTCGACTGGCAGCTCCCAGGGGAGAGCCTTTTCTGTGGTGGCACCTACTATCTGGAACAAGTTCCCCCCGGAGATACGGAGGATCCCGGATCTGCGTATCTTCCGTCATGCACTCAAGACTTTTTTATTTCATCAAGCCAGCCTGGCCTAAACCTTTTTCCCCCTTTAAATATAAATTTTAATTGTAAATTTTAATTGTTTTTAAAATTATTGGGGTTTTAAATTTGTCTCGGCCAATTTATTTAATTCGGTTTTACTCTATTTTAAATTTTTGTATTTATGTGTTTTATTTTGTGGCTGTTCACCGCCCTGAGTCTTCAAGAGTAGGGCGGTATATAAATCCAATAAAATGAAAAATGAAAATGAAACTCCAGGGGATGGTTACTGCAAAATCTCTGTTTCCTCCTGATCAGCTTGGACTCAGGAGGCAGAAAATAGATGGGGGCGGGGAGAGTCAGAGGTGGTATTTATCGGTTCTCTGAACTATTCAAAATTTCCGCTACCGGTTCTCCAGAACTGGTCAGAACCTGCTGAATACCACCTCTGCTAGCCCTACTGCAAAAGTAACAACCATAGGTGAGAGGAAAGTATACTGTGTTTGAAAATCACACCATTATGGCCTATCTCGGCCCAACTGGTTCCAAATTGGAACCTATAGCATGGGCCTACTGAAGTGAATGTTTGAACATTCGAAAAGAATTCATCGAGATTTCATTAAAAATGATTAGCAGATCAAAGGAAATTCATTGCCAGAAAGAAGTTACTCAATGATTAGTGGAACTGGAAGAAATTCATAAAAATTGTGAAAATGTAAGTCCCCTCAAACAATAGAATAGGATCAGAAACTCAGATAATATAAATTGGAAATCTAAAGGAAAGAACTGATATGAACTATGCACATGTAAGTTAGAAGAATTAATAACAACAGAACCAGTACAGGCCGACAGTCAACTAGTTATGAAATGATTCTCCGCCAAGGAGAATTAAAAAAGAAAATAGTAGTACATGCAGAATTATCAGTAGAAAGACAAAGCTGCACAAAGTAGTGCCCAGAAGGACCTGGCCTCTATAAGGAAGGGTGTGAATAAGATGCTTGCAAGTATTAAAATAACATCTGTTGAACAGACCAATCAGCTGCCTACAGTGATGGTTATAGTAGAACTGAGTATCAAAATGAGAAAACCAAAAGCAAAATCATATTCAATAGCAATGTGAATAAATCAAACAGGAGGCCAATATAAAGTAATTAGGATCAAATGCAAGTAATTGAAAGAATATAAAAAAAACCCTAAGCATTGAAGAATGTAAGGATTAAGACAAGCCTAATAAAAATATTATAATAATGTAATAAAAACAGGAACAGAACGCCAGTAAAGAAAAGCATTACCTGGTCAATTTCTGGAAAAGATTGAGAGGACAGGGGATAAAGATAAAACCTGGCAATGGCTTACATTAAAACAAATGAAGGCTTAATTTTGGCTTCTTGAGAACTAATGGAACTAATGGAACTGGAACTAATTTAATCAAGGCCAGAACTGAAAAATCGTCAAATGATTCAAAATGAAAATTATGTAACAGAGAGGAGAAACAATAGATCATATATTTCAGTGGTGTGTTTCACTTACCTTTGCTACCGGTTCGCTCACGTGCTCACACTCACTTCACTCACTTCACTCGCTCGCGTGCCACTTCTGAATATTTGATGACATTTTATATATAAATTTATAATATATATATATATATGTATGTATATATATATATATATATATATATATATATATATATATATATATGTGTGTGTGTGTGTGTGTGTGTGTGTGTGTGTGTGTGTGTGTGTGTGTGTGTATATATATATATATATATATATATATATATATATATATATATATATGTATATATAAAATTTGATTTATATGCCGCCCTTCTCTGGAGACTCAGGGTGGCTTACAATGCATTAAGCAATAGCCTTCATACTTTTGTATATTTATACAAAGTCAGCTTATTGCCCCCACAAACTGGGTCCTCAATTTACCCACCTTAGAAAGGATGGAAGGCTGAGTCGACCTTGAGCCTGGTGAGAATTGAACTCACAGTAATTGCAGGCAGCTGGATGTTAAATGCTGCCTTAGTAGGAGGCATTAGCCTCCTACGCCACTCAGGCTCCCTTTTATTTATTTCATACAAGAAGATTGCAGAAACTGATTATTTTATAAACAACAATAATACAGTAACAAAAATATTTAATTCATAAACATCTGTAAACATTTTTTTTGCCAGTAATAAAAAATTGCTGAGAACATAGAATTGAAAAAGTAATTGAAAATGAGCAGGTAAAGCATTGTGGGATTTTTCAGATACAAACTGGAAAAGTCTTGGTTCATAACATATAAGATTTAACTGAAGTTGAAAAAAAAAAGAAAGTGCAGATAATTAATGAGGCAAGACCAGGGAATAGTAATATAGGAGACAGGAACTAGAAAAAATCCGAAGTATCAAGGCTGGCCACACAGAAGGTTATCTATAACAAGTGCCTTAGCACTGACTTCATAGAAGAAACAATCCCAATTTCCATCTAATTTCAAAGTATGTGTTTTAATATCTTTGCTAATAATTATTTCACTACACTGATAACTTAGTGATAAATTGGTGGTGTTTTTTCAACCATATTTGGGAAGAAAATAGTCACAAATGCTACAGCAAAACAAAGCAATTATAGGTCTCTTTTATTGATGACGTGGTGAACTGGGAATTGATCCAAAGTAAAATTATTGCCTTAATACAAACATTATTCTTGGAAACAAATGCCAGTTACTTTGGTTCACTGCAAATTTAAGACCTCCATTTATTTTGTCAAATAGATTGAGATGAATAGCTTGCACCTTGACTTTGCTGCTGCAAAATCTCTCTCTTACAATGTTGTACAACCATGGAAATAACAATATCATGCCATGCAAAATATTATGTCACAGATGGTTCTTGTTGGTGGCTGTTGTTTCCTTCTGATTACTGTATTTTTTACATTATAAGACACTCTGGACTATAAGATGCACATTAGCTTTAGAGGAGGAAAACAAGAAAAAAAAAACTGACTCTGCTTCCCAGCATCCATCCGGTATTCATCTGGCTAGTGTTCTTGTGTGCTGCCAGCAGCGGCGAGGAACACTGGACCCTTTACTGCTGAGCAGCTGATTGGTGGTTAGATCAGCCACCCAGAATACCACCGATCAGCTGTTCTAGATCGGTGGTATTCGATGCGGGGATAGCCGCTGCTGCCTATCGCCATCACCAATTGCCACCCCAACACATATTTCTGCCACTGATCACTGCTGCTGATCGCTGCTGCTGCCATTCACCTGTAATCTCCCCCTCCACGGATCACCATTCAGCAGCAGTGATTGGTAGTGGTGATTGGTGGTGGCAATTTTTGTGGTGGTGGTGATTGGTGGTGGTGATTGGCAGTGAATGGTGGCAGAAGTGGCGATCAGCAGTGGCGATAGGTGCAGCAGTGGTGATTCCCACCACCTAGAACAGCTGATCTGCAGTATTCTGGGAGACCGATCCAACCACCGATTAGCTGCTCAACAGGGAAGGCTCCAGTGCTCCCCAGTGGCGGGGAACCAATCCCCTGCCCCACTGCAATATTTGCTCTATAAGATGCATAGACATTTCCGCCCTCTTTTTTGGGGGGGGGAACTACGTCTTAAAGTGCGAAAAATATGATACTTTCATCTTTTCAGGTATGAAAATCCTCTTTTTTTCTCAGAAAACTTTAAAAAGGACATAGTCAAATATTATTTACATTTTTGCCATCTCTCCAGATAGCAACATAACTAGCCAAGGGTGGCTTGTGATTTGGGGTATCGATTATCAGGGTGCATGCTACAGTTTTCTTATTTTCTTCTCCTTCTATAAGTACTGAAGTACCCCAAGAATGGTGATACCTCACTATTAGTGCCTCTGTTTCAGCTTTATTTATTTTTTTTACTGCTCATCAGTCAATCATATTTGCTACTAGAGAAAGTAATGAATAAAAGTTAGAATCCTGGTTGAGCTGATGGCAGTCAGAGATGAAGCGGAATAGCAATGGTCAATTATGTACACATATTAATTATATTCTATTTCTATTTAATAAATCTTTGATCCTCCTCTAGGTGCAATTTAAAAGACCTTAAACATTATAAAATTTGATGAACTCAATAGATTAATTGTGAAGTTAAAGCCACTACCTGTAGGGTATACTAATGTTGTTTAGGGATAGTATTTGTTGTTAACACAGTAAAGGAACATATGAATTGTGAAGTTTGGAAACTGGCTGTTAATTCAAAGTTAATCAAATATGGACAACGGTCAATCTGGCTTTCCAAATTTTTATAATTATTGTGACACTGAAAAGAATAATTATTAATAGTTAAGTAGCATTATTTGAAATCATGCCTCCCCACAGAGATTATTTTAATCAATACAATGAAAAGTTGAGTTTTAATTGAGGTTAGGCAATTAGATCATATGAAAATTAATACATTTCACAATTTCAGGAAATTTCACAATTTCCTGAACTTTATTTCCATTAAAATGGACAAATACTGTAGTGTATATTTCTACTAATAACCATAAACCAGTTATTGCCTAATAAAGTCTTTAAGTAGAAAATCTTAAGAACATTGGTGAAACTGCAAGCTTGACATAGTTTGATGTAATAAGATTAGTTCTAAACTTCATATTTGCTACAAGCTCAGGTCTCAGCCAGATATGATAGTACCACTCATGTGTGAAAGCCGAGTTTGCTGAAATAGGTTAAAAAAGTGAATGAATCTGACAGTTGAAATAACATAAAGTAAGTTTCTAAGTCTGCTTGTCTCCATATCTCCATTTATATTTCCCATACCTTTTCTTCTCCTAGATGAAGTACTTTCTAATATCAGAATGTGATTGACAGAATGTGATTGACAAAAGTAATCTAGAAATATAACATTTTATATGATCTTTTTGCATAGTCAGGTTACTTTATTTGTAACGTTTTGCTACTTTTCCTTCATTGGTTTAAAGAATTGGGGGGGGGATGAGGAAGAGGGAGAGGAAGAGGAGGGGGAGGGGGAGGAGAAGAAAGAGGATCCATCAAGAAATCATCATAGTTAACCTCTATGAGTAATATGACAATCCTTTTTTCAGCATATTTGCTTCAAACTTTTAAAAATCCTTCATAAATAGCTGGACATTTTGTTTCCCCACAAAATATTAACTTTACTTTTATAAAGAAAAAGTGGAGGTTATTTAAAATGCTGCCGATGTATTACCGTTCATACGGGTAAAACAAAGAATGTGGAAGGTAGACGTATCAAAAATGATTTAAGTGTTATTTCATCACAGGGCAGAACCAATACAGGATAGCCTCATACATGTTTGCTTTCCTTGTGGCCATTTTATCTTTTGCAACCATATGTTACCATATGCAGAACCATCATTATGATCTATGTAATGCTGTATTTGTGCCTTTACCTTACAATTAAAAGTAAGTTAATATCTAGGAGATTCACCCATATTCATACGGGGAGTGGGGGGGGAAAGGAAGGTGGGAGAGAGTGAGAGAGAAAGAGAGAGTGAGAGAGAGTGAGAGCGAGAGACAGAATACCACCTGTCAGTCAAACACATTTTGAAAAAAGAGACATTAAGATTTTACAGAATTGTAGTCATAAAAGAAATAAAGGACTAAGAGAAGACATTCAATACTTACGATTGATTTTATTCCTAGATATAACATTTCACTGTTTTCTTCCCTCTTCTTTTACTATGCTTAGTATTCAATACAATTAGCTTCATTTCATTTTACCATTTTGTTCAGCTGCTTAAATTTTGATTCTTTGCCCTTTAAGAATAGAGCAATACTTTTTAGAGACCAAAAATGAAGGAGATCCTATTAATATTAACATCTAATGGCTTTAAGTAAGACTGTTAAGTGAATTCTGATATTTTACCAGTTTGGCGTAGTGGTTAAGGCACCAGGCTTCTCTCTCTCTCTCTCTCTCTCTCTCTCTCTCTCTCTCTCTCTCTCTCTCTCTCTGTCTCTCTCTCTCTCTCTCTCTCTTAGCCCAACCCATCTCACAGAATTGTTGTGGGAAATTTAGGAGGAGGAAGGTCTGTTTGATATACTTAATGACCCAAGTTACTTGAAAAGATAATAAATCCAGGAAATAAATAAATAATAAATACATAAATAAATATTTGTATTGTGCTATTAAATACAACTTTTTGAGTTCAGGCTTAGTAAAGATCAAAAACCTTATGGCATTGATGACAGATCTTTTAGACCAACTGTGAGAATGTTTACATGTTACATTTAATGATGAAAAAAAAATGAGTCAATAAAATTTGCCCCCCAGAACATGAATTTTATGAGTTTGTCTACTTTTTCTTCCCTAACTGCCATTTTTATAAATGGTTTCTTATATAACTCTAGTTTGCTGTATATTGATTTTGATGGTGTACAAGTTGTTTATATGGTTCTGTGTCTTAATGCCCTTGACTAAGGAACTTTTCTGAAATGTATTAGACTTTTGGACAATAAAATATTATCACTGGCACTTTGGATTTCTTTTGTGTCCTTTCCTTGGTCTTCAGCATCTGCCCTTCTTTCCCTACAAAGTGGTTTTAGCAGCGATCTCCCTTGATTCAATTAAACTCCAACTGAGAGGAGATAGCATTTGAAAAACAACACTCTGACAATTTGACAAACTTTTTAAAAAGATATTACAGTTTTTATCCCTATGTGAATGGCAGCTGTCTCAAACTGATAAGTTCTTCAGCGATAATGTGGGCTCTATCCACTGAGTTCAGTTCTTGGCAGACAGGCAAAGGACATATTGACTATTCTTTAGCTCACTTGTAAGTTTTTGTTCAGTTAAAACAACAAAACTTATTTTATTCTGTTGAGAAGGCTGTAGAAAGAAAGAATGATGGAGGATAACTAATTTCTATTTTCCTCCTCCCGTAGGGGACTCAAGTAATGTAACACATAATATGATATCACATACTGTAAATGATGTGAATTATGAACAATATGACATTCATTTAATATCTGGATATGACTGGCACAAATTACATAATTCATGTCTTTCTTATAACAATGTTGAGACCTGCAGATGTTATCATGGATTTTATTCAAATCCTGTGTTTCATATCCAGGTTATATTACAAATAGACATGGAGAAGTTAGTTCTGAAAGAAAATGCAGCAAATTATCAAAATGAACAAAACTATCCCAGAAAAAATCTATACATTGAAAGAATCTTTGTACACCATGAACATCCTTATTGCAATTTAGCAGTATAATTTTTACCTTTGCAAATATTGTGGACCCAAGGATTACAAGAACCTGATCAGTGGCACAGGGATTCCCTGAATAGGCAGGGCTGAATCCTCAAACTTCATATTAGATTCAGCAATATATCTGAACTCTCCAGAAACTCAATCCAGTTTAAAGTAGAAGCTTTATCAATGTGATACAGAAAAATGATGTTATTGCAAAGTAAGAAAGAAGTATTATGCATTTACTTCTCAAACTTTATCACTTTTTTCTGAATTATACTTATGAAATTATTTATAAATATTTAACTTTATAAATATTTATAAATATTTTAAAAAATGAAGTCTGATCCCTTGCAAATAATGGAGTTCATAATGCCAATAACAATAGAATGATGTTTTGAGGTTGCCTTTAAGTAGAGATAGAAAAATCTGTATCCCTATAGAATTGTGAAATATGAATGAAACGGCAGCTTTACTCTTAAATGCAACAAATTATGCTGTTCTTGGTAATAATGATGCTGAGTCACTGAGATGATCTTGGAGAAACTAGGTGGTGGCTCTTATAAAATATGTTTTACAACCAGGAATTTTTTTAAAAAAACAAGAAAGTAAGTTATTTTTTCCCTTAGCTCCTTGGAATATAAGAGGAAAAGAAGGGAAAACACACTCAGGCTTTCAAGAAGGACGTGAACTCTTTTGTGGGAGATCAAGACAGGAAGCAGACTCCACAAAAATGCTGGAATTCTGCTTTATTGGTACAGACTATAGCAAGAGAATATTGAAACTTGATGTTGTTTTTTAATGTTTTCTTCATTTCCTGTGGTCAAATATGTTTTTGTAATTCTCACAGCATAACTTCACCAAAGTCATAATCACGGGGCTGGTTTGGTAGTCAAAAATTCCAAATGCAGCCTGAACATCTGACTGACTATGTGATGAATCATAATATCAACTGTGGCTCACTACAGTTTTTCTATTACTCAAGGAAGATATTTTTCAATTACTTAAAAGTGACATTTGTTCTTCTGGTTCTAGCATCCTAAACCTTTAAAAATCCCTCTCCTTTATTCATTTATGCTTTTTATCAGAGGATATATTGCATATCTTTGTATAATAATAATCACCTCCTGTCAGCCCTCCCAGACAGGAAATATGACCAGATGAGCTAATTGTCAAATCCTACTTCATTGTAAGATTACATTAACAGAAACTTGCAGGTCTGAAAATACAAATCTCCCAACTTTTAAGTACCTAATTTCCCTTTTATCTACCTGATGGTTTAGAGGAATTTCTCAGGAAAGCATTAAGCAACTTTTTTTGTCTGTCTAATTAATTAAGGAGAGAAGCAACCTGGAACCAAGAAGAAACTGCCTAACACTGAGAACAATTAACCAGTGGAACAGCTTGTCTTCAGAAGTTGTGGATACTTCATCACTGAAGATTTTTAAGAAGAGACTGGATAGTCACTTGCCTGAAATGGTATGGGGTCTCCTGCTTGAGCAGGGGGTTGGACTAGAAGACCTCCAAAGTCTCTTCCAGCTCTGTTCTGATTGATTGATCTTATCTGATCATTTCCTAGGCACCATCTCTTCCTCTCATCCTTCAAAGCAGTGATGAATTGTAAAATTTGTTACAACCAGTTCTGTGGGCATGGCTTGATGGGGGGGGGGAGGGAGTAATGTGTCTGGGTGGGCATGGTTTAACTTTTTAAAAAACTTTTTTAAACTGGGTGGGTGTGGTTTAACTTTTTAAAAAACTTTTAAAACCATTTTTTCTACAACCTCTTCAGCCAAAGAAGTTGTAAAAAAATGCTTTTAAAAGCCTCTGAGGATCTCAGCTGAGTTGCCTGATCATCAGACGCTTTTTTTCTTTTAAAAACATTTTTTTCTATATTTTTCCAAAGCGGCTGTAAAAAAAAATGCTTTTAAAAGCCTTTGATGACTAGGCAACTCAGCTGGGATTGTTAAAGACTTTTAAAAGCATTTCTTCTACAACCTCTTCAGCCAAAGAGGTTGTAGAAAAAATGCTTTTAAAAGCCTCTGACGATCCTAGCTGAGCCGCGTGATCATCAGAGGCTTTTTTTAAAACTTTTAAAAGCATTTTTTCGGCCGAATAAAAAAAGCCTCTGATGATTGCAGCTGGGCATGTGGGGGGGAGCAGGAATTTTTGCTACTAGTTGTCCGAATCACCCGCCACCATTGCTACCACATCGGGCGATCCACTCCGAACTGTGAGCATTTCACCCCTGCTTCAAAGTCATTCTCACATACTATTACACCACCATCACAGCAACTATTACTTATAACAGAATTCATAGGAATATACCTGATCATGTTTGGACAAAACAGATGCACATCTCCAGGACCACCACTGATTTCTGACTGAGAGAACCACCAATTTGAAGCTAAAAGAAATACAAGAAAAGGCCTTTGGCATAAACAGACATGATTTTTCTCTATCTTTTGTGCTTTACTGCAGCTACAGAGATTTTTAAATTACAAAATACAGTTAAGTAGGAATGGAATTAGTTTAATTTGTAATTATTCTTACAAGAAAATGATGTTAGGAAGATTGTTCAATGGCCTGGCATTGTTTTCACTCAAGAATTTCAAGAATGTGTTAAGCATGCTTTGGTTATAATGGCATTTGATGCTGTGCTGTTCATCCCCAAAACTTTTAGGATTGGTTGTTTGAGAAAAGATTTAAAAAAAAATAAAGTCAATTATTTCTTTAAAAGAAAATAAATCTTGCAAGAATGAAACGGTTTTGCTTTAAAGTTCGAAGACTGTGCAGACTTTGAGGCTTCTTCACAGTTAATTTGTGTGGTACATTCTGTTAATGAAATATAGATTTTAATAAGGCTGCCAAATTTTTCAGTGTACAAGGTATAGAATGGAAGATTTCTGTTAGTATCTTTATATAAAAGCATTTAAGAATGCATAATTCATAAAATTAAAATAAAGTAATACCCCTAGTTGCTTGGTGAGCTTTAAAAACTTGTTTCATTGATACAAATGTATAAGTCTAGATCAGTGATGGCTAACCTTTTTGCCGTCACGTGCCAAAAGTCGGGGGAGTGCAGGTTGGTTACAAGTGTACCTGCCCACACCCATATGTGACCCCCCCATGCTCCCCCCACATTTGGCACACATTGGGCACGGTAGGCCCATTTTTTGCCCTCTTCAAGCTCCAGAGCCTTTCTAGGACCCTGGGGAGGGCGAAAACGGCCTTCCCCATCCCTCAGAGGCCCTCCGGAGGCCGGAAATGGCCCGTTTGCCAACTTCTAGTGGACCTGGAAGGCCCAAAAATCAGCTGGTGGAGCTGAGTTCATGTGCCCACTGATTCGGCTCCATGTGCCACTTATGGCACCCGTGCCATAGGTTCGCCATCACGGGTATAGATCAAACTCCTGGAGAAAGAAATAACATGCTTTTCAAGTGCCTGTCAATCATCAAAATCAATTATGTCATTGCTATAAGTTGCTTTCTTCTTTCTCCTCCTCTCCACTGCCCTTCCCTTCTCCATCTCTTCCATCATTGGGAAACTTTTTCTTCTTTGAAGAAAAAAACATAGTAACAGCTGAGTTCCTAGGTTCATAAAGATTCAAGAGAAATAGTCGGTTGTGAGGTGTCCCATTATCAGTAAAAAGACAGGGCTCTCATCACATCAGTGGTGGGTGGCTCCTGGTTCTGTCTGGTTCTATAGAACCGGTAGTAAAATCGTCGAGAGGCTCCACCCACCCACCCAGCCACCCGTCATAAATGATGATCTGTACATGTGCAGAAGCCCTGTTATGAACTGGTAGTAAAGGTAAATAGAACCCACCCCTGCATCACATCCTAAGAAGACTGTTTCTATCATGAGTCTTTCCCCTTACGCATTAGGAGATAAATGAGATTCTAAATGGGAAATAGTTTGGTTTTTTAATTGTTTAATCTGCGACTCTTTAGCAATTTTACTTGGAAATAATTACCTTTGGTTAGGGACAACATCCCAAAAGCCCTGATAACGAGGTATTTTTAACATCTAATTCAAGGAAATGAAATGGACAAACTCATTAGTTCAATTTCGTAGAATTTTTGTAGGTATGATCTACACAGGTTAAAAGCTGCTCTTCTCTGCACAATTTCACTGAAAGGTTTTGTCATGGGAGTGATTTTTCATTTAGGAAATAATTTCACTTAAAGGGTAATTTCCATTCTCCTTATGCCTTGAAGTCATATGTTACAAGATAAATGCTTCTTTCATTTGAATAAGGTTTAGCCAAATTTCTGGCTAGAATGATCCACAAAATTAGGTATTTTCTATAATCACTTAATCATAATGAATTGGCATTTGCATTTAGATTCTGTAATAAGGAGAAATGTCTCCTTGCATAAAGTCTCAAAATGGTTCTTTCTATCATCCTGAGTAATGCACATCAAGATTTGCCTTTGAATATATTATTCTTCTCCAATTTCTAGACTTTTAATATGCAATTTGCAGATCCTCAATTATTTACAGAGACCCATTAGGTATACATGGGCTACTAGCTCTCTAATAATATATTTTAGTACTCATTCTTTTGTTGAATTATTGAAAAAGTAATTCAAATTATTAATTCAAAATTATTTCAAATTTTGACTTCAAGTGCCAGTCTGGAGTTGACTGGTATTTTTCATTAGGGGCCATTTCAAAGTAGGGCGGATGAAATGTAATTGGAAGGTAGGAAGCTTTGATTACTCCACTCTTCCTCCTATTCAAATAAATTGGTTTTCCAGAAGGAAAGAATTCATAGCTTGCAGAAAGTAGGAACTTTGGTTTAGATTAGTTTTTCTCAATTACATGCCTTCCAAATGTATTATGGAATTTCAACTCCCATAATTATGACTTTGCACCATTAATGACATGAGTACTTGAAGGACCTTTTTGAAATAATGAGATCGCTGAGGTTAAAGTATTTATCTAGTCATCACCTTTTTTCCACTCCATTTTTGTCTGTCTATCTGAATAGAGTCATTTTTCCCCACTGGTCTCCTTGCTAATATTTAGTATATAAATGAAGTGTATTGCAGAATGCTTTGGTGTGGCTATTTTGATTTTAGATCATAAAAATCTCTTGGAATATTACAAGAAGAGACACTTGTAAGTGAAGCACCCTTAGTGAACTTTGATTTTTTTTTCTAGGTAAGATCTTAACTCTGACAAATAAATGTTAAACAAGGTCTCCCAGTGTCAAAACTGAACTTCAGTGGAGTAAGATTTTCAAGGAACCAAATGTGGAGAGAGTGACAGCAATTCAAAAAGCAAACGTGATATGCATCAACCCTTTGACAAACTACAGAGTATAAACTGCAGAGGAGTAACAGAATTTGGCACTTTTGGCTTCCTGTTATATTTGTTTCTGTGCCTGTATCATCTCATCCTGAAATTTATCCTTCTATTCTAAGTTAGTCTTCGATTCTGTCTAGGTACTTTATTCATGATTTGTGGTCCTATCATGCTTGCTATGAAGTGCTGGCCAAAATGCAAGTCATTAAAAATGTATAGTACAATACTCCACATTATTATAAAATGAAAACAGCAACAACAGCAACCACAAATCTTTAGCCAAAGCACAAGTGAGCAGTGCCGACAACACAGATGTCATAAAATTTTTTTACTGGGGAAAGAAAAGGAATAAAACTGCACAGTAAAATGTGGCTGAAATTATTGATTGTTTGTTTAGACTATTTCTTTCCTGTTTTCCACTGCATCTTAAAATGGTTTGCCATTAAATCATTAAAATTCAATAATACAAAGAATGAAATAAAACTATACTGTTGTAAACCAAGGCCCACATTCCCTACAGCCAGACTTTGAAAATGCATACACACATTATTACAAAGAGAAGAATGATTTAGGCACACTGACAGATAGACTCAGCAGCAGCAAAAGTGATCTGGAGTTAGAATACGAAACTTCAAAATAGGAGAAAAACACAGATATACATGTATAATATTTGAACATTCTTAAGAATGTATTTAGTATTTCCTGGATTCACTACCCTTTTACTATAACATAGACAACTTCTCATTTGTCAGGGAAAGGATATCTTAAATTCTAGCAAACTGATTCTCTTACCAATGTTTTTGATCAAATTCTTTTAATCTGTTATGACTGACCATTGTCGAAAAGTCAGATTTTAGAGTGACAATTCTCATTCAAGTTTTATAAAATTTCATTTTTAAGAATAGATTTTAAGCCAATTTGGGAGAATTTTCAAACTGAAACAATTTTCAAATCATATTAATTCCAATAAAATTGTTAAATTAATATTTATCATACAATTGTTAAGAGGATTTTTATGCATAAAAGACAACCTATTTTTCCCAAATGAAGCTCAGTGTCCAGATAAGGTTGATTTGATATCCAGTTTTAAAAACCAAATTCTCAAACTGGAATGACAATGTGAATAGTGTGAAATAGAACTGCACAGATAATTTGAATAAAATCACCATGGTGATGACCTGGATTAAATCAACAATTAAAATTGAATCTATACTCCTAATCCAAATCATTTGAAAGACAATAAGCAGTCTTCTATAGTTTTAAAACTATTTATTTTTCAAGGTTGATCTGTTCCGAACACTCTTTAAAAAGAAGAAGTGGAATTTGCAGGGAAATACTTTGGCCACAAAATATTGGCTACAAGGTGTAAGATTAGATTGATTAGCTATTTGGGTCAATAAAAACTCAGTCTAATAATTTCCATTCCTTTTTTTTTATTATCCTCCATTTTACATATAAATTACACAGTAGATTTTTTTAATACTAATTGATTTCTTTCAGAAATTTATACTTTTTCCTTCTCTAGAAAATGATGGGAAGCTGCAATTATTGGGTAATGTTCTTGTTAGAATGGTTTTCACTTTTCAAATAAGAGAATTGTCTTGTTCAAATTTAGCTTCTGCTTATTTCCCAATACAATTTGAGGCAATGTTTTTCTCTAAAGTCCTAAATAGTTTAAGACTAAGATGCTTGGCGGGCCATTTCTTTTCTTGGGAATCCATCTTTAATTTATAGCTATCTTCCGAAACTCTGGTCTGCATTTATCCATCAAGAGATCTGGTAATCAAAGTTGAAGAATATAAAGTTTTTTTTTAAAAATAATCTTACTTACAGAACTTCATCTCCAAAAAAATTGAAAATGTCTTTTTTTAAAGTTATCTTGTTTTAAAGCCATTTTTATCCCAGTAAGCTTTTAAATCTTATTAAGTATAATGATTTTGTTTTGTTTTATATTTGCTTAGAAGCTTTCAAGATGTTTCTTGATTACACACTTCTTCTGGTTTCTTGATGACCAGAAACAATGTTTTTTTTTTAAAATAAAGCATTAGATAACAGAATGTTATCTTTTCAGAAATTCTAGGCAGCTATTCTTTTACATTTTTTTTATCTCAGGAAGAAAAAATGAGTGTTCCTATTATTATGGCACTAGGACAACTCAGCTTCATTTTATCATAATCTTAATTTCTATAAATACTATTTATTAAGGGTTATAGCTTTAAGTGAGTGTGAAAGTTCTTGAGTTCAGTTTCATGCAAAATGAGTTGAATGTTTTTGTGTGTTGATGACTACATGGATATTTTGTGTCCGGTTTGCTTTTAAGGCTGGAAATTATTCTTGACATTGAAACATATTCCCAAAGTGAGTTGAATGTTTTTGTATGTTGATTTAAATTAGCTGCCAATATGCTTGACATATGTTTCAATGAAAAACTTAAAACTAAGCATAACAATTGGTTAATCTTAAAAAGATACTACTGAACAATTTCTGATTTTTTTACTTCACTTTTTTATTAACCCTAGACTAATAGGGCTATTTTCCTACAATGAAACAATACATATATAGATATATTTTATAAACAGAAGAACATAAAGCACACATAATATGGTAAATTATAAAATGACTATTATGGAGGCAGCTGATGATAAATATAATTTATGTTGAATAACAATATTATTTATAATATAGCCTAATGATTTATTCATTTTTTCAGAATTTTTTTTTAATGAACAAAAGTCATCTGGTTCATGAAGTACACATGAAAGACATTTTTCTTCCAAGAAGTCATTTGGAAACACATTTGTTCTTTTTCAAGTTGGCACCCCAGAACTTCCTATTTTTCTATCAATAACTCAATATATCTACTGTTCTTGTGTGTTTTCTGAGCTTCAGTCAATTAAGTATAATAGAAAAATGCTAATTTATTCAAAATAAAGTTATTGGTACTGCTGCTGTTATTCCTCCTTTATTATTGAATTTATATTCTCCTTTGGCAGCTCAAGACACTATACATTGATATCCTCATTTTCTCCTAACATTAACTCTTTTAGGTTGATCGAACTTAGAAATCATGACTAATCCTAAATCACCCAATCAGTTCAATGATACAGTTGTGTCAAGCACTTAAACCAAGTAAACCAAGAAAACTAGATACTCACAAAATGTATTTAGGATTAGTGCAAGGAAATATGTTAAAGGAATTTGGCAAGCAGAAGTTGTGTTTTAGCCTTTTATGGATTAGGTTAAAGTGATGCTATACTTCATTGATGCTTTTGTTCCTCTTCCTAACTCTCTTTTGACTTCAGTTCTGCATACCATTCCCAGAAGCTCTTTAAGGCATATTTTTGGATATGCAGTGACTAATTACAGCAAATTAAGATAACGGTATATTGGGAGCATTAGAATCAACCAAGATCTGATTGGCATTTGTAATTTAAAGAATTGAGTCAATTTAATCTGTATTTATGATATAAAACACTGCTCAGTTTTGCAATATATGAATCAATTCAATTTGAAGATTCACTTCAGAAAAATTATCTGTATGTATAAAAGCAATCAGACAAACAAGGTGTCAAATCATACATGAGACATATGTTCACTATTTTTACTCAAACAACAAAATGTTTGGGTTGTAATTTTTCCTTCATTTAAGCAGTCATATAAACAAAACAAAAAACCCTTCAGTTATCTGATGTATAAATAGAAGAGGTGCAAAGAAAAGAGAATTAAAAGAAGAAAATCATCATATCAAATAAAATCTTTATTAGAATCATAGACTAGCACAATGGAATGTGTCATAAAAACAATTTAAAATTTTTAAAAAGCTAAAAGATATAAAACATATACATTAAAAACAAGACTACACCTGCTTTAGGAAGGTGGGGTACACAACTACACTTTTTAATGTAGGAAAAGTACATTAAAAAAGAAGGTAAAATATAAAACTATGTATAAAAACAAGAGCCTAAAATGAGCCTAAAGGGAGATGTAGGGAAATTAAATTAATACAGGGAAGCATAAAACACTGGCAAAGTACAGTAAATCTATCATAATACAAAAGACTCTTAAATAACACACTAGATGCTCATTGATACCAGTTTGAGGCACAGGTCATCCATGATTTGATGTATTTTAAACTCTGCTGCATAGAACCTGGCAAGGATAGTGGCCAGATTACCACCTACAAGTAACTGGCATCTTGTCCATATATTTATGCAGTAATGGTGAAATGAGGCTAGTACAAATGTCTCTATAGTACAGGGAAGCACATGATCTGTTGTTTCTGTATTTTGAGTTACTGGAGCACTGTCTCTCTAGGTAGAGAATTTTCCAGTATCAGACTTCAAGGACTTTGAAATTATCAGTAGGTGCCATTTATTTAAAATGTTACAGAAGCAAAAAATATAAAACAAACAAAAACATATTATGGTTTATGATGCTTCTAGCTATTGCCAGGGAAGGAATAAATAGTTATTTCATATAATTCAGAATCATAAATATTAGATGATTTAATTTATTGTACTGTTACTTTTGCATTTGCCATCAAAACTGGCAGAGTGAGAGTCAAAAGAATTATTCAAAGGTATCACATTCTTAGTCAGTGAAGAATGACTAGGTTGGCTGTAAATGATATTAAAATCACCGCATTTGAATCCAGTTAAGCAAATTAAAGTTTAACGGCATTATATTTTTTGGCATCCCTCTTTCACCATAATTCAAGGTTACTCTATGATTGAAAAACTCTCCTGAAAAACAAGTAAACTACTCTTTGTAGTTCACAAAATCTGTGGATAAAGGATGGAAAATATATTACTGCCTGTGTGTTTGATCCCAAAGGAATCTCTGTTTTTATGTCAGAATGAAATCACATTCATAATTGCAGCCAAGTAATCATCTTTTGATGAGATTAAATACATCAGTCTGGCATTTGGTACACATGTTGGAACTGAAACCGAACAAATTCCTAGCCAACATGGAAGTCTTAGTCACATGTCATTTGGAGATTCTAAGTTGAAATAGACTGTTAGATAGATCTATTTCAAGATTTTATAGTGTCTGAAAATCCAGAGAGAGGGGCAAAATGTCAGTTGGAGCCAACCCATTTCTTCTCAAAAAGTTTGAAGATTAATAAAAATGTTGACGTTTCTCGAGATTATGTTTCAGTTGATAAGCTTAATTAACTTGGATGAAAAAGCACCACACAATGAATACTGAAACTTATTTTTGATGCTTCCCTTCCATATTTATGGCTCAAGGCAACTGTCCGAATGTGGTAGTTAAAAAAAGCCCTGACCAACTCATAAGCTGGACATAAGGTGGACATTTTCAAAACTGACATCTGGGAAGGATCAGTAATGAAGCTTATGAAATGGCTAGATATATACTTCTGGAAAAGTGTTAGCATGGTCTGTGTACCAGCTTATGATCAAGAAAGCTTGATTATTTATTAAATTTAAAATATAAAATACACAGAATTTGAAAATTATTTAAATTACAGAGAACTTGACTGAAGCTGGGAATTATTGGGGCTTTCACTGAGAAAATAGCTGAAACTTTGCTTCTTGACATGCATGACACACAGGAAAAAGATGGATTGGACAATCACCATCTTGCTGTTTTGGTCTCCTGTGTGGACACTCATTTTGTGATAATATTATAAAAGACAGACTTTATGTAATTGTCAGATTGGTTTGATATGATCCTCATGGGCTCCTAAATGAAAAATTCTTAACAATATTCATTAATGTGCTACATTCAAATGTAAAGATAAAGTTTAAACTGCTTTAGAAGAATTGCAAAACACAAACGTAAATACAGCAATACAAAGATATTCTTTTGTAAGAATCAACAGACTAATTTAAACTATTATAATTAATAACACGTATACAACCTAGTTGCAGGTTGGAATCTGAGAGAGAATTGAATCATAAAGACAGAACATTGATGTACCTTCCATAGCCAATTTATCATTTCATAAGTACAAGAGATGACATGGAGAATTTCTTCAAGGTTCTCTTCTTATTTAAAGGAATATCTAAGAAATTTGTTTTCATCAAACTGAATAAGGATTAGAGGAAAAAAAATTCAGGATGAATTTGCTATGTGGGATTAGGCTCCTGCAGCTATGTTGTTTGTCTTTATAGCCTTATCAGAAATTGTATGTGATTGCTAAAAGAAATAGACGTAATTTAACTAATAAAAAAATTTAAGAATTTAACTGAACTTTTGAAAAGTAAGGGTTGCTTTTTCTTTTCTAGTGAATAGGTGCTTGGTAAAATGGGAGCAAGCCTAACATTTATAATTCCTGGATTTGAATTCTAATTTAGCTATATTTTGATTAGCTGAAAGGCCTGAAAAAGGAATGAATGATACATGGTGATCTTGGATTTCAGCTTTTTCGATCCCCGCACACTTAAAAATGCTGCAATTAATGTGACTGCATTTACACGCGTCCAAAACAATTTTTAGAAGACATAATCACCAAAGTCTTCCAGGTGATTATGCATGCACATTCATCCTTATTTTCAGGCTGAAGAATCTCAATCAGTTCATTTATTCATAATGTGGCACTGAAAAATGCACCAAGTGCTTTGGTCTGAGATCAATCTGTATTTAGACTTTCTACCAATAGCCAGCGGGTGTTTAATACTTTATAGAATATTTTGTGATTTGTATCCACTTCGTATGTATCTGAAGCAGAAGCTGAGTATTCTCAGAGGGGGTTGATGTTAGTTTACAGAGTTCTGCTTCGCAGGAAAGCCTGCCTGTAGGCAATGCTCCGTTCTTGCTCTCAGCGTATGAAACCATTTCTGATTATAATTTTGCCACAACAAACAACTGAGACTGTTACCAGAGGGATGTTATTTGACTATCAGTGGGAGACAAAGCCATCCATGCAGCTCTGGAAGAAATGCTTCATGGATTTATTTATCTATTTATTTAAACATCCTATCGCCTTGAGGATTTATTTTTCCCCCAAAGAAATCTAATATTTTAATTTAGACAACTCCGCAAGAGTTAGAACACCTAGATTTGAATTCTCATGCCATATCTTTGGGCAGTTTTTTCCTATTACCTCTGTTATAAATTAGTTACTAAAAAATAGTAAGTTTTTTTTCCCCCTTGAGTCAGACTTTACTCCTGGTAATTCTAGAGAGACATCCAAAAAGATTTCTTGGCAGCAATGGAGTGGCTTGATGTTTTTTGTTTCCTTTCTTTAGTGTGTCTGTATCTTTTAATTCTCAACTTACCCACCAGCTCTATTGTTATCTGAAGTTTCATACCAAACTTCTAATCAGTTCTCCCCCTGCTTAGCTTTGAAGCCCAGATAAGCTTAGCCAAGCAGAGGAAATTTGAGCTAACATCCCATAATTGCAAGGGGCTAAAGGCAGCATCATTAGAAACATTTCCATTTGTTATTTGCAGCTGCATGTAAAATGGCCTTGGAAGATAAGTAAATAGGAAGAGAACAAAGAAGATGATTAAACATTCATCTAATTGTGTGTCCATGATTTCTCTTTTCAAACATGAATCGCCCTCTGCTGTTTTACTGTTGCTTATAGTGACTCAATTCTCCATTGTATGTTAAATTAATAAAATTATTAATTTAATTTAATTATTAATCTAATTTATTAATTTATTAATTTAAGGTACCACTGCAAAAGAATATCAAGGAACAAAAGTATGTTCCTAGTTGCCTTGTTATGAAGCTTGGTTTCTGAAAAGCCAGTGACATACAGATGCAGAGAAAATGACCTTAGATGGATTGCCAGTTGGGAAGACTTTAGGAACATTGCAGTTACTAGGTTTAAATATTATATTAATAAAAATATTTTTTTTCAGAGTTATTGATCTCATTTAGGAAGTGTCCAAAATGCTGTAAATTAGTTTCAGAGTCATACTTTACTTAATATCTGATAATTCTCCACGTATATTTCCATGTATATTTCCCATTGTAATAAATTCATGTATATTAAAATTTGACAGGCCTTTTTTTCTAGACAGCCTTGTGATTTCATTTCCATGGAAACAGGATATCTTATAAAAGTAGCATTAACAGAAAGTACTAGAGAGTTCCTATAAGCTATTTAATACAAAACTACAGTATATTACTTTTTCATAAATATTTCAGGTTTACATGGTGAAATATTTGAATTCTTTAGATGAAATTAAAAACAAAGCAATGAACCCTACTGATATTTGGCCTGGAAGCTGATGAATGCCTTGTAGTAATAAGACACAATGGCCAAAGGAATAGTTATGATATCTGTTCATTTTATAATATGCAAACTTTTAGAGTCTAATTATCTCTGTGCTTTTGAGAAGACTGAATGCTGTCACAATCAGGCTTATAATGTGAAGTGAGCAGTATCAGTTCACAAATGTGAATACCCCAACTCTTTATTCTTTGCACTCCCAGGTTCTCTTTGTCTCTGATTTTTCCAGAGAGGAGATTCTCTGCTCAACAGAACATTGCAGGACCTCTGCTTACTCCCTAATATCTCAAATAACACTACTTCTGCATGAAGTGCACTGATTGCCTGGTTATCACCCTTAAATCCCTTTATGGCATCCAAGCAGGCTACCTGAGAAACCTTCTAACCCCACGGGATTGCCTCCTCCTACTCTGGCAGAAGGAGCTTGCTGTGGAAGCTGTTAGCCAAGGAATTTCAGCTGGAAAGGTCCAGGAAAAGAGCCGTTTCTGCTGTGGTTCTTGCACCCCCGCCCCCTCTTGGCCTTCCAAAAAGGCCAGAAAAACTGGTTCTGCCAATAGTTTTTGGGCCCTGATCAGTGGTGAAATCCAGCAGATTCCGACAGGTTCTGGAGAACCGGTAGCGGAAATTTTTAGTAGTTTGGAGAACTGGTAAATACCACCTCTGGTTGGCCCCAGAGTGGGGTGGGAATGGAGATTTTACAGTATCCTTCTCCTGCTACGCCCACCAAGTCACGCCCACCAAACCAAACCGACAGAACTGGTAGTAAAAAAATATTTGGATTTCACCACTGGCCCTGATTCATGTTGGATGTAGTTAGTAGACTAAGAAGAAGATTCTACTTCAACCCTGACTGTGTATTGGTTTCTATTTACCCAGTTCTTTGTTCAATGTTTTAATCACTTGGCAATGAGATGGATGGTAAATAAATTTAATAATAAAATAAAATATCTTTTCTTCTCTCTTTTTCCTTTTAGGCTGCTTCTTAAGCTACTTTACTTACTTTTTCTTCTTGTTTGCCATAGTAATTAGGCCAGCTAGGCTTCTGCCCTCTTCTCTCCTTGTCCCACACTCTGTTTGTACCATACTGTGTTCATTTCTGTTATATCGTCTTAGTGACTCAGGTTTGTTTCTGCATCTTTACTTCTTGGGAAAAGAGAAGTTCTATGTCAGGAGGTCTCTCTTGTAACCTTATTGACTCCATTTTGTATCAGCATATTATGTCTTTCCTTAATTATAAGTGATTTTATCTTCCTGTAACAGACCCGATCCACTGCAAACAGATTTAAACACAATTAATTACGCTATTGCAACCACTGGGTGGCCAGTAGTGTGAAAGGACTCTCGGTGACTTAAAATGAAAATAAGGCTCATAAACTTGAATGTAAGTTTTTATATTCTGCAGAAAAAATGTTTTATTACCAAGGGAAGGGAAAGATTTATGGAAACCTCACAAGCAAAATACAGTATAAATAATCATCTCCTGTAATAATCTACATCTGGTTATGCTCCAGATGTAACTATCATGCTGCTATTTACTTATTTATTTACTTATTTATTTATGCAGAATTTCTATCACAACTCTTCTCTGATGCTCCAAACCATAAATAGACAATTAATTTTATCCTATAAAAAGTACACTGTGAAATAAATTGAGTGGAGAGAGTGAATGGTCCAGAATCACCCAAGGAGTACTGTGTCCAGTGTAGATTTTATCTGGGTCTTCCAAGTCTAGCATTTTAACTTCTCTACTGATTATTATTGCATAACTTCTAAAGATACATCCTTTAAAATGATTTTTAAAGTCTAATTTATTTATTTCAAATATTTATAGAATGCATTGGTAGTAATGGCGATCTTCAAGCACTTTTCAAAATCCAGTACAGACAATAACCTTTTAAAATAAACTATAAATAGCAACTAGCAATCATCTTCACCATCACCCAGTCCAGTCCAGTACAATCAGGGCCGGATTTAGATGAAAAGAGGCCCTAGGCTATTCCACTTATGAGGCCCTTTCACCTCCCATTTTTTTCGGTTCAGTGTTTTAGTGTTCACTGTTTTTAGAATAGTGTAATTTTAATTTTGCTAACAATTTGAATGTAGGCCCCTCTTGATCTTGAGGCCCTAGGCTGAAGCCTAGTTAACCTATAGGAAAATCCGGCCCTGAGTACAATACGGTAACAATAAATCATCATAATATAGTTTCTGGCAAAATATAGCCTATGGGAAAAAAAATAAGCTAATATGGAATGATGATTAAGCTATTATCCACATGGCATTGCATTCCATAGAGAGACAACCATTGCTGGTAAATTACTCATGCTGGCAGAAAGGGTCTACTTTGGATTCCATCAGTCAAAGAACTCCATTTGTCTGGATCCAGAAGAAGACCCTTCTCTGCTGCAGCATCAGTGGTGGGTTGGCCCCAGTTCGCACCGGTTCTACAGAACCGATAGTAAAACCGGCAGGAGGCTCCGTCCACCAACCCCGACATTACCAGAACACTTCTGCGCATGGGCAGAAGAGTATGCGCGTAGCCCCATTGCAAACTAGTAGTAAAGATAAGTAGAACCCACCCCGTGCAGCATCCACCCTTTGCAAACTCTGCTGCTTGTCTTACATGGTTGGTTTAAGAATTCTGGGAGTTGAAGTCCACAAGTCATAAAAGGTCCCCACCCTGTTCTAAGATAAGGTCTGTCTCCACCCTCCTATCTTTCTGCAAGAGCCTAAAGACGTGGCTCTGCCAGTTGGCCTGGGATCCAAATGGGGAGTTCCATGCTGGAGATGGCTGCTGAATTGATGGCAGACTCCACTTCTGACCTGCTTTGATCTCTGCTCTGCCCCCATCCACCTTTCTTTTTTGGTAATTGTATTATTGTATTTCTAGTTGTGTTCTTTTTCATTCTTTATTTCACTGTTCTATTTTCTTATGGTACTTCTGTTCATTTCTCTTTTCATTTCTTCCTTTAAATTGTTGTAAGCCACCTAGAGTAACCCCAAGATAGGCAGAAAATAAATTTAAGATAACAAATAAAAAAGTCTGCTCTGCAGTCACTTAGATGTTTTCACTGTCATCCAGTGGGCAAGTTGAAATGGATGAAGTGATCTTCTTCCAATCACTTACTTCCTAAATTGACTTTAACCATGGCTCAGAAGTAAATTGTAAAAGTGTGCATGCATTGCAGTGTTAAGTGTTACATAATGTGAATGCTTGGCCCTGCTTATACCTGGCCAGTTACATCCTTCACTGTTTGAAGCTTTGCAATTACAAGTAATCCTTGGTTACCAACCACTCACTCATAACAGTTTAATGGTGTTGATAAACAAGATTTAGGACTGGTACTAGAAGTCGTGGGCATCATAGCATCCCTTCAGTCACATAATCATGATTCAGGCAGTCGGGAATTGGTGCATATTTATTATAGTTGCAGCATCCAGGGTTACATGATGAGTGGTGCAATGGTCTAGAGGTGGACCTCTCGCTTCATAATCAGGAGGCTGTGAGTTTGATCCTAGGTAGAGGTAGATATTTCTCTCCCTGGGCACACTGAGAATATATTTGCTGAAAAAAAACTCTGCATTGGCGACAGGAAGGGCATCCGGCAAGTAAATACTCAGCTCCATTCAGTTGCCCAGACTCCACCCCACAAGGGATTATGGGGTCATTAAAAGAAGATGATCCAGGGTTAAATGATGGTCATTTTGTGACCTCATAACTGACTTATGATGAGCAAAGCACAGTAAATGGGGGAGCTGTTAGGAAGTCGCAAGTCATGTTCATGTGATGTTATGCTTAATGGCCCCTGGTGATTTGCTTCACAACCAGAGCCAGAACTAATGTTGTAAGTTAGTTAGTTAGTTAGTTTATTTATTTATTTAATATAACTTATATGCTGCCCTATCTCCAGATGACTCAGGACTGCTCACAACAATTAAAACAAATCAATAAAAACATAGAATACATATATAAACAAATATTAAAATGTTAAAACCCATTAAAATAATCGAAAACCCCCTCAGTCCAGGCTGGACCCATGAACAGCCATGTTTTTAATTCACGGTGGAAGGTGCGGAGGTCAAGAGCCAGCCGGAGCCCCAGGCAAGCTGATTCCAAATGGTGGGCATCTCCACAGAGAAAGCTCTATCCCTGGGGGCTGCCAGCTGACATTGTCTAGCTGACGGTACCCGGAGCAGGCCCTCCCTGTGGGAACACACCAGGCGATGGGAAGCTGTTGCTGGTTGCAGATGGGCCAAAGCCATGTAGAGCTTTATAGGTCATTACCAGTACCTTGAATCTCACCTGGAGGGCAACTGGCAACCAATGCAAGCCACGCAGGAGAGGTGTGGTCTCCGAGTGGTCTTCAAGGACAGCCCCATGTAGAGAGCATTACTGTAGTCAATATGGGAGGTGACTAGCACATGAATAAAACTGCTTAGGGCATCTTGGTCCAAATAGGGGGGCAACTGGCACACCAGACAAATCTGGGCATATGCTCCTCTGGTCACGTTGTTATATGATCTTCTAGACCGCGAATCCAGGAGGACACCCAAGTTGCGTGCCCTGTCTATAGGGGGGTAAGATTTCACCCCCTATAGCTAATGATGGAAACTCTCTTTCGGACCGAGATGCGGGTATCCACAGCCACTCAGTCTTGGCAGGGTTGAGCCGAAGCCTGTTCCTCCCCGTCCAGATCCGCACCACTTCCAGGCACCGGGACATCACATCAAGGGCATCACTGGGTTGGTCTGGGGTGGATATAAAAAGGTGGGTATCATCAGCATACTGATGGTACCTCACCCTGAAACCACGGATGATCTCCCCCAGCGGTTTCATATAAATGTTGAAGAGAAGGGGCGAGAGAACCGACCCTGGGGCATCCCACAGGTGAGGGGCCTCATGGTCGATCTCTGCCCCCCTGCCAACACCACTTGCGTCCACCCCGAAAGGTAGGAGAACCACCATAAAATGATGCCTCCCAACCCTCTGAGGCGCCATAGCAAGATACCATGGTCAATGGTATTGAAAGCCGCCAAAAGATCCAACAGGCCCAGAACAGAGGAATAACCTCTGTCCCAAGCCCTCCAGAGATCATCCACCAGCGCAATCAATGCTGTCTCCATGCTGTACCCCAGCCTGAAACCCGATTGGTATGGATTGAGGTAAACCGCTTCATCCAGGGCCATCAGGAACTGATGTGCCACCACACTTTCGACAACCTTCACAAGGAAGCGAAGGTTGAAGACCGGATGGAAATTACTCAAGAAAGCTGGATCCAAGGTCGGCTTCTTGAGGAGGGGCTTCCCCACCGCCTCCTTCAAGGCAGCAGGGAAGCTTCCCTCCTCCAAGGAGGCAGTTATCACTGCCTGGATCCAGCCGCATGTCACCTCCCTTGCTGAGTAAACCAGCCAGGAGGGGCACGGGTCCAGTAAACATGTGGTCGCACTCAGCTTCCCCATGATCCTGTCCACTTCCTCTGGAGTAAGAAGATCGAACTCTTCCCAAAGCACAAGACCCGCTGTTTCCTCACCGTCTGACTCTGTCCAGTCAGAGTCCAAGCCATCCCGAATCTGAGTGGTCTCGTCCAGCAGGTGCTGACTAAACTCCTTGGCTCGCCCCTGCAGAGGGTCTTCCCTCACCCTCTGATTCAAGAGGGACACCCTAAACGCAGCCAGGCAATTCTCTGCGGATGTGATGACATCGGAGAAATAGTGATGCTTTACCATCGCCAACTCCACCAGGTAGGCCCGTGTGACCAACCTTAGCTGGGACCGGTCAGATTCGGAATGACTGGCTCTCTAACGGCTTTCTAGGTCTCTCCTATGTTGCTTCATCCTCTGGAACTCCTTGGTAAACCAAGGGGCCAGCCAGGATCTGTGTCGTGTCAGAGGTCACAAAGGCACAACCCGGTTGAGGGCCCCGGCAGTGGCCCCATCCCAGGCATCCACCAGGGTTGTGACCGGGGCGTGGGAGAGTTGGCGCTATCACATGACATGTGCTTAATAATCACCCCACTTAGTGTGAGTTGCCAGTCCCAATTGCAATTGGTAAGTGAGGACTACTTGTATCTTGAAAGACTGTCTCATATATAGCACATAAAAGTAGTGCAACCTATAGGTCTCATGTACATGGAGCATAGAGACAAATCAAACTTTAACTGGTATAAAGCATTTCTGGCTCCAGATATTTTACAATATCTCTATAGTCTGGTTTTAAAAGATGAATGTAATTCACAGGATGCATACTTAATGATCTAGCTTTGTATGGCTTAAATTACTGGAATCATTTTACAGACTTGAATTATATTCTTTTGCAACTTTTAATTAATGATGTAGTTACCACAACTGATGTGCATAATTTCTAATTGCCTGGGGGGAGGGGAACCAAAAATGTGACAATATAACTTGGCAATCTTATAAATTGATAAGTTGAAATCAAAGCTATAGCCAGAGAGTGTAATTAACAGCCCAGTATAGTGATAGATAATTATTTGTTAATAATTAATAAAAAAATAATAAAAGAAACAAAACTGCATGCTATAATAATTAAATTAAACCTGCAAGGTGTTCAGAGCAGTATCTTGAAAAAAGAAATGTCAGTCAAAATTTTTATGGAGTTGAATTCATTGTTTCATGCTTGTTCTCTATGGCTTTTTGTTTAAGGGCATGTTTTATACTGCATTTATTGTAATTTTGCTGCTTTTATTTATTACACTGAAAAGGGCTTGTTTACTGTACTGTTTAAATTCTATTATTCTTGAAGGAATGATCTTTATGTATTGAAGGAATGATCTTTATGTATTCCTTATTAATATTCCCTATTAATATCGTATTAACTCATTTTGCATAATGTTAGATGGAAATAAAATCTTGTTCTAGAAATGCAGAGTATATGACTGACCTTATCTGAAGCAGGGCACATTCATGTTGCCTGCCATGAAGTAAGAAAGGAACAAGATATTTCATTCATAAATAAAAGTTGTCCAGAAATTAAAAGATGAGATTTGATAATTCCAAGCTGTAGTAGATCTTTCATTGTGGGAGATAATGAAGTACAAAGCCAAGTACTAAAAATCTTTGGTCCAAAAGAATTGCATTTCAAAATATGCATGTCCCGATATAGCCAGCTGGTGCCATCGCTGGCTATTGGGGGTGAGTCATTGACCCCACAGACGCGGCTCGCAACTTGGGCATCCTCCTGGACACACGGCTGTCTTTAGAAGAGCATATGATGGCTGTGGCCAGGGGAGCCTTCTATCAGGTTTGCCTGATGCGGCAGTTGTGCCCCTTTCTGGATCGGGACTGCTTATGCACAGTCACCTATGCCTTCTTCAAATCTCGCCTGGACTACTGGACTACTGTGACCGCGCGGGTGATTATGGGAGCGACACGGCGCTCCCACGTAACACCTGTCCTGCGTGAGCTGCACTGGCTCCCGGTGGTCTTCCGGGTGTGCTTCAAGGTGTTGGTTCTCACCTTTAAAGCACTCCATGGCTTAGGGCCAGGGTACTTGCGAGACCGCCTGCTGCTACCGATAACCTCCCACTGGCCAATACGCTCTCACAGAGAGGGCCTCCTCAGGGTGCCGTCGGTCAAGCAATGTCGGCTGGCGGCCCCCAGGGTGGTATACAAATCTAATAAATAAATAAATAAATAAATAAATAAATAAAATAATGAAAGAACAGCAAGGCTTTCTGCTGAAATCAGCAAGCCAGGATAACAGGGCTGCTTTCAAAAACGGGATTCTATGTGCACAGTAAGGAAACAAGTACCAAGTTGGAAACTCAGAGAGGTGCAAGGGTTCTTTTTAGTATTTAGAATTAATAAAGGCAGGGTGCTGATATAATCATAGAAAGAAAAGAAAATCCCATTTTCAGGAACAATTAAATATTAAATTCATGTCCTGTCTTTTTCAAATGATTTGCTTGATGAATTATGTTTTAAAGGTGCATTTACAGAAATAATCTCTCTCTCTCTCTCTCTCTCTCTTTATATATACAGTATATAAAGTGTTTTTCTGTCAAAGCACCTGATCTACCTCAATATGGAAGGGAGCATACTGCTTCCTTTTCACCCTTCAGCTGCAAGCCAGGAGCCTTCAAGCAGTTGCATTCATGACAAACCATTTTATACCAAATTTATATTTGCTGTTAAAGAAATAAAGGGAGACTAGTATAGATCTATTTCTCTATCTATCTATCTATCTATCTATCTATCTATCTATCTATCTATCTATCTATCTATCTATCTATCTATCTTTATATATACACACGAAAAAAAGCAAATATGCAAAAGCATGTTGCAAGTGCATAAATTTTTAAACAGATATTTTCACTAATGATTCAGGAAACCTTGTGGTTACTGTGTGGGTATTGTAATCATGATTTCTTTATATGTAATCTGCAAAGTGGGCTCTAAAGCTGATATAATCTCTTTGCTCTGATGGTTGAAGATTGTATTTCTAGATCACTACATAATAAAACTCTATTTATTTTAGTTTGTTTCTACTCAATATTTCAGTGATGACCTTGCCAGGGGTGAAATTCACTTACCTTCCCTACCAGGTCGCAAATGTGCGTACGCTGCACATGTGCTTGCTCCGCTCGTGCTGTCATCTCTGCATGCACAAAGCATTCTGCGCATGCACAGAGGCTTAAAATGTTGCAAAAAAGCAAAGACATGAGGTTCGCATGGGTGGATGGAGCCCCCATCAGCTACTGCTACCCGTTCACCTGAACCGGATAGAACTGGTTGAATTTCACCCTAGGACCTTACTGAGGATAAACACCTGCATTCCTACTCTTTCATTTCAAAAATAAATGTCCTCTGACCTATGGATACGCTGAGAGCATGAGCCATTGTCTGTTCTTATATTTTAAGATGACAGTTGAATAATCCAATGAATCCAATGAATGCTCAGTTAAAAATAATTGCTGCTGAATTTATCCTGCTGCTACAAAAATTTACTGTGCTAAGAATATTTATTAAGAACTCTCATTGAACAATAAGATTTATTTCCAGGTGCTAAAATCAATGTAAACATGCATAGAATTGCTTTGCATCATTCTCATGTTAAAAACCAATCTTCATCTGAAGTAATTTGTCATTCTCAAAACTCTTGCAAATAGCAAAGTAAATTTGTTTAGGAGAAGGTTGGATGATTTTGACATATTTGGGGATAGAGAAAATCAGAGAAAAAGGGATGTTTTTTTCACCCTACCTCCCAAGCAAGGATGGATATATTTCCTGATAAAAATAACTTTCTGTAAGTTTCTATGCATTTAAGCAAGAAAAGTATTGCCTTGCCAAAATATTTTATTGCCTCAAGTAAATAGAGCATAACAAGCAGATGTTTCATTGGAAGAATAATGGGTGAGAATAATGAGTGAGATTTCTCCCATGACCAAAAGGTTTTTTTGGTTCATATAGACAGAATAAATTTTAGGGATTGTTCGTTTTCAGTAGAAAGTGGAATCTATGGAACATTGACAATAGGTTCCCTGTGACATGAATTTATAAATGGAATTTTAGAAGGACAGAGATACTGAGAGAGAGATTATAGACATATGACAGACCAGTATGAAACCAGAAAACACCAGGCACAAGTGAAATACTTATTAAAGTATTTAAAATGGAAGGAGAAGAGAGAGTTAAAATGGAAACAGATGCAATCAATAAATATGGATCAAGACTTGCAACCCATAGTATTTTTAAAAAAAATATCTATATTGAAGAAATAAGATGCAAAAGAATGTGAAAATTACTAAATCGTTACATTAATTCCTCAGACAAGCAAAGTTCTTGTATGATTGCTTACGAAGAATAGAGTTGTGCATGAAGACAGAAATATCAGGTGAAAAGGCACATTTCAAAAGAAATGTAAAGTGTAAAGTCAAGAATGTTGAAAACAAGAAAATATAACAAGGAATTTACCTTTATTTTATTGGCCATAGCAAGGTCATTGATTATACAGCATACTATGTATTTACCCAATAGATATGCCAAAAACCTTTTATATGTTTTTCTGAAGAACATATAGAATGAGGAAGAAGCTAATATAAGAACTGAATATGAGAGCTCATCCATTATTCTTCTAATGAATTTGAAATTGAGATGTTTAAAATAGAAAGAAGAATAAGAGAAAGGTGCTTATTGTTCCCATATCTGTTAACCTTATACCGCAGATATATTAACAGTTAAACTGGAAGAGATGACAACTGGAATCAAAATAGTAAACCAAAATACTAAAAATTTATTGCACTGATAATGTTACCTAAGCAATTAAGCTTCGAGAGCACCAAGAGCTCTGCAGTTTGAGATATGCAGTGGCATTATTTTGTCAGCTGAAAATAAGGAAGATTTTGAAGAGCTTATTATGAATCTAAAAATGGAAAATGAAAAACCCAAGGTAATGTTACATATTATTAAGATAACGATAATATTAATCAATATGCTTAGTAAGCGTATAGTTGAATGTGAAGAACTGAAAGTTATAGATTAAGAACAGATAAAATAGACATGTTTGGTGGACAGGTAAAGAGACTAAGCGTAGGAAAAAAGAAAATTACAAATTTATACACATTCATGAATGTGTATTCTATTTCTATGACAATGAAAATCAGAATGTATGACTGTGACAGCTGGATATTGAGAAAGAGTGAGAGAAAGAAGATAGAAATCTTTGAAATACGTATCTGGAAGCAATTATAAAGAATACAATGGAAATCTAGAAGAATTAATTAATCAATCCTGTGTAAAATAAAGTCTGAGGGCTCCATTGAAGCAACTATTAAACACTAATATACTTAGGTCATGTTATATAAGTAGCTAGTGAACTAAGAAAATTATCATGCCTTCCTCAGCGGCACTTAATTAATTATTACATTTCACATTGTCTAATCTTTATTTTTTTAAAAATGTCTTCTAAGGCATTTTCTATCCTTTCCACTATTTTATCTGCAACATTGTTAAGGATTCTCTTCAACTTTTTATCCAAGTTCTTAGTAAAAATCTTTTATGGCAGATAAATTATATTCTCATATTGTATAATGATGATTCCTACGGGAAAACCTTTGGTTCATGTTATATGCCAGCTACACCTTTTCCTGGATGTGGGGCTCTTCATTCACACCCTGGTTATGTCCATCTGGACTATTGCAAAGCTACCCTTGAAAAGCATCCTAAGACAGTGCAGGTAACATTTCTGCTAAGAGTTGCTTTGGGTGGTGGTTTGTTTCTGGGTCCAATCAAGGTTTAAGTTATGACCTTTAAAGCCCTATATGATATGAATCTAGTACCTGCAGAGCTATCTTCACCTTGGTGACGAACCTATGGCATGCAGAGCCCTCTGTGTGGGCATGTGCGCCGTTACCCCGGTACAGATGAAATGCTGCTGGACATGCATTGAAACAAGCAATGGGCAGAACTGAGCTCTGATTGGTGGATGCAGTTTCGTTTCACGCCTCCCGTTTAAAATGATAGACAGCAAGGGGCCTGTTTGCAAATGGTCCCTACTCCTTTCCTTCTATTTCCAAAAAGCCCCCCCCCCCCAGCCTTTCGCTTTTTCTACCCCCGATTCCCTCCGGTAGTTGTCATTTGCCTTCTTTCAAAAATTATACAGATACACGATCAAATAACCTGTGCGTTGATGAGACCTAATTGCAAAAAATGGTGTGTGTGAGTGTGTAAGATTAGACTAGATTAGATTAGACTAGATCAGAGGGATCTTCCACACCGCTCTCTATCTCTGCAGCAATAATGGATCCCTCACTGCTTACCTCGTCACTCCATGCTTGGTCCCCTTGATGTGTTCTGTGGCAGGATTGTCTCGGATCATGTGCAGAGTGCCTTTCAAATCAACCCCTGCAAATTTTCAGCCCTCACCAGAGCAATAGAAAGGAGAGGAGAGGAGGATTCTTAAACTTCACCCTTCTTTGGTCTGGCTCCCTCCTGCCCTCCTGTGCCACAGCAATCCTTCACACTCACCCCGCTTTCCTGCAGCATTCCCACAAGGACCACTCCTCTGTCTCCTTTTGGGAGTCTGCTTGATCTCCCGTCTAAGGCTAGCCAGGCTCTGCTGCCTCCTCTTACCCTCCCCACTCCTCATACCAGCAGCAGCAGCAGGTAAAGGGAGATGGTCTGCTCTGGGACTTTGGCAGGGTGTCTGAAAAAGATCTGGCCTGGGGAGGGGAGGGCAGCGGTGGGAACCTTGCAGATGCTGAGACCTTCCTTGCCAGAAGGACTTGGCTGACCCAGTGCAGGGATGAGGACAATGAAGCTGTTGTGGGGGCGGCATGTGTGTGTATGTGTATGTGTGAAAGAGTGAGTGGGTGAGAGAAACTGTATGATGTGTGTGTGTGTGAGAGAGAGACTCAGTTTGCTTCCTTTCTCTTAAACTTGCAGTCGCTCTCAAAAGTTCAGGTTGTCCTCCAATTGCCTGAGTAGATTGTTCTAAGAAGAGTTCACTGGCTTTGATGGGCTTTGAGAGGGAGAGAGGGAGAAACAGAGAAAGAGAAAGGGAGAAACAGAGAGAGAAAGAGGGAAAGAGAGAGGGGGGAGGGAAAGAGAGAAATGATATTACAAAAGTTTTTCTTTTTTATTGTTGCTAAACATAGTATTTCAAAAGCAGAAAAAAAAAATGAAGGGGCAGAAAAGTACATTTATCATGCTTTTCTTAGAACAATTAGCTGAATTCTGCCTTGTTTATCATTATTTTAGGTAGTAAAACCTCATTATTCAGGTTAAATTGCTCTGTTGGCACTTTGCGATAAATAAGTAGGTTTGGGGTGGCAGTTTGGGCCCTCTAAAAGGTTCGCCATCACTATTCTATTACATCACCCTGTTCTAAATTTCCTCCAATATCCTGAATGATTTTCTGGTCTCAAGGGATTATTGTGAAGATGTCATTCACATTTTTTTTTAATTGTGTATGTATGTGTAATTGTTTCCAACTGTATCTCTGATGGAATACCTCTCTAGATAAAGAGAAAGATTGGGCAAAATTTTTGGAAGCTGTGTCCAGTAGAAGATGGAACTTTCAAAATGATCTAGAAAAGGAGCAAAATCCAAGACATTAGAATTCTGAAAAGCATCCACCATCTACATTACTACTTTGCAGGTAAAATCCTGAGTATATTTTTAACTATAGATTGATGAATAGTTGAATAAAAGATGAAATGATAATGAGAGAAATGTACCAGACAAGGATATTCTGAGTAGACAATAAATAGGAAGAATGATTACAATGAAGAAAAGTCAAGTCTTTAAGTGGAATTAAAAGTTTTCATTTTGGTCTATGCACAATTTAAAATAAAATCAGAGGATAATCAGTACCAATAGAAATGTGAACCTAGCATGTTTCAGGTCAGACTGAAACGTTGTTGCTTGTCAAACTAATTTTGTACAATTATATTTCATAGCAAAATAATAAAATGAGCTTTAATGTGATGAGATTTATATTCCAAATCATGCATTTAACTTCTTTAATACATCAATACCATTCAGATATTCAACCTTCTTTTCTTTGCGTTCCTTCGATATCTTGTCAAACTTCATTTTAACTTGAAAATCATGCAAAAGTTGATGATCACTTCTCCTATTTATAGGAAGATGTTTACTTTGCATAGAAATGTATATAGAAACAAGATATATAGACTTTGGATATAGTGTAACAACGGGAAATAAAATAGCCTCAATTATACTAATGTTCACTTGGAAAACTCTTTCCACATCTTGAGGGCAGAAAGGGCCAGGAAAGTGTGACTGGAAGAAGCAGAAATAGCAATAGAAGTGACACTCTTCAACTTTGTGTCATAGAAGAGACAAATCGTGACAATACAATTGGAAATTTCCATTCTCTCATTGTCATTATCTCTTTCACTTCTCAGCTTTAAAGATTGTAGCTTAAATTGTGGGCAGGGGACATAGAGAAGCCTGACAGAGGACTTAACAGTGTAATATAGAGATTTAATGTTGCAGTATTAATATAGGACTAGTAGACCAACACTCACATTTCTCTTAAATATGGAAAGTGTTTGGTGTCTTAGAACAAATCATGACAATATTCTTTTGGTGCAGTGGTGAAATCCAAGTTTTTTTACTACCAGTTCTGTGGGTGTGGCTTGGTGGGCGTGGTGTGGCTTGATGGGCATGGCTTTGTGGATATTGTAGGGGAAGGATACTGCAAAATCTCCATTCCCAACCCACTCCAGGGAAGGATACTGCAAAATCCCCATTCCCTCCCTACTCCAGGGGAAGGATATTGCAAAATCTCCATTTCTACCCCACTCTGGGGCCAGCCAGAGGTTATATTTACCGGTTCTCTGAACTACTCAAAATTTCTGCTACCAGTGCTCTAAACTGCTCAAAATTTCTGCTACCAGTTCTCTAGAACCTGTCAGAACCTGCTGGATTTCACCCCCATTTTAGTGTAGCCTATAATAGATAGAGGACTGTTGAGAAGAACCATAAAAATGTGTGGGAGTTGAATCCAGAATTGACTCTGAATCATTATTTTCCCCTTTGTACCTTACATTTCATTGGTATGTTCAAAGCTGGATGTTGTTGCAAAATATTGTTGAGACAGCATTTACATACAAATTTCATAATCAATGCAAGCTTTGTGAGTGGCTGCAGGTGAATAACTGGCAAAGGAATACCACTATAGGCTAAAAGTGGTATGTATTATAACTGACTCTGCAGCTAAAAGCAAATCTATTCCAGATATATTCTGTTTCTTCAAAAAAATATTTAAATTCTTATGACATAGGAAAACAATGTGTTAAAAACCTTTGGGGAATAAGCTTTCAAAGAAGGCATGTATGCAGGCAAGAATGGATGGTGGGATGGGGTGAGGAGTCAAAAAGCTGAGACACTACTACAATTTCTAATTTATTCTAGTATGAAACAAGCTTATTATTGCTGGTATTCAACTGGTGATCTAATAGGTAAATATTTCAGAAGCATCAAAAAGTAACAATTAAGTCTGATAGCTAAGCAGAGTGTTTAAGAGGCTGTTAAAAACAGTTAAGTTAAAAACAGCTAGATATAAAGCTTTTAAAGCAACATTTCTATCTGAAGGAAAATCTATTTGAATAGGGAGAAAAATAGAAAGATAGAGTTGAGAGCATACTACTGTTCAATATATGTACATTTAAAAAATGGTGGAATAAGGTCTAGCACAATGATGGCTAACCTTTTTGCCATTGCATGCCAGGACCGGGGGGAGTACGGGGGGGGGGGGAGGATCGCGTGCATGCATTCCCACATCCATAATTCTATAGTCCTACCGGGTTGAGCCAGAGCTGAGCTTGCATGCCCACCAATATGGCTACATGTGCCACCTGTGGCACGCATGCCATAGATTCGCTATCACGGGTCTAGCAGAAGCTTTGAAAGCCCAGTCCATAAAAGATTCCCCAGGAAGAGGAGAGAGAGTAGGACTGTCAACAGCATCCAACCTTTTCTTCAATATATCCAGTAATGGAATGTACTGAGTCCATTGCTGTGTTTCCTAATATTTTAAGATCCACGGTGGCGCAGTGGTTAGAGTGCAGTACTACAGGCTACTTCTGCTCACCGGCTGCCAGCAGTTTGGCAGATTGAATCTCACCAGGCTCAGTGTTGATTCATTCTTCCATCCTTCCGAGGTTGATAAAATGAGGACCCAGATTGTTGAGGCAAATATGCTGACTCTGTAAACCACTTAGAGAGGCTGTAAAGCACTGTGAAGTGGTATATAAGTCCAAGCGCTATTGCTATAAACTGGTATTAGATTTCTTGTAACAATATTGTGTAATTAGCATGCTGAAATAATGCATAACAGATTTTGATCTTCTGTGTGACATCTCTTCATATGTTATGACTGTTATATCCCTGAATAGTGTTATTAAGTTAAATATTTCCATTTCTTTAATTAATCCCGAGCCTTTAATCATTCTGATTCCCTTTCTTTGAAGTGTTCCTGTTTGAAGTTGACTAAAGTGTAGGCCCAAAAGTATAAAGCTGTGCCTGATCAAATAGAGTCTGATGTAACAAGATTCATACTCTTCAGTGACAGACTCTGCAACAATACTTTCCAAGGGCTTGTTGGTGAAGAAGGCTTTCAGGAAGACTTTATGCCTCTATCCATGTAGCTTTTTATGGGATGTAAAAATGACAGTGACCTGGGCACATCATAAAAGCAATTGGATCTCTTTTGGTCTATGGTCTGTGTGGATGGCCTTCAGCCTCTTCCCCTTCTTCATAAAAACAACCACTGAATTATATGGCTTTTTGAGAATTATAATTAAAACTATATTAGGCATTTGTGAAATAAAATAGATGTAGACACAGGTGCATTAAATAAACTAGAATGTAAGATAGGGAATATAGAAGGGAACCAATTAAATATTTCAAAGAGAAAAAGAAATTTCATCATAAAGTGATAAATTGCAAGTTTGAGTTCTTTTAAAAAAGGTAAGAAATAGTGAAATAGGTGTGTTAAGTCATCAATGCCTTTCGTTCATTTTAATAAAGGAAAGTTTTCCATTCTTGCTCCCTCTGCCTTGTCCTCTATACTATGTCATGCTACTGACAACCAAACAATAAAAAGTGTGACTTTGAACTGCAAAATGTTTGCTCACCATTCATTCACCACTCTTAAGTTTTCTTTATTGGCCATTAGTGTCAGAATGTTATCCTATTCCTGTTCAACTTCATCAAAGCTCTGGTTGACAATTGTTTTTATGATTTTACTTATTGCACAGCAGAGATGGGAGAATGAAGTTTCAGGCTCTATAGGTATCACTTCAGAAAATGGATATGTATTTCTTAGGAACCACATCATGATAATCCTGATGATGATCTTGATCATTATCACAATCATGATTGTGAGCAACATCATCGTGATCATCATGATCATTATGATTATTATTATCATAATCTCGGAGTACAATTTCTATGAAGTTTTTAAATATAAAATGTTATGATATGTTTTCTTCTAATGGGCAAGATGGCAAGGTATTATAGTAGGCAGTGATAAAACCTCTTTTCAGGAACAGGCAAAGATTTTTGTTAAACATTTATCAAGATAATAGTCTCCCATTCAGTCTCCCATGCATGCCAAATGGGCATTTTAATTACCTGATCTTGGATTTCAGACCCAAGGACCTATTGTTTCTGTTTGTATCATGTTCTCCAGGATCAAGTGAATCAAATAATGAGTTGATTGTCCATAATATTGTTAACTCTTCAGCAATAAATTTCTTCCATCAGTATACCCATGTTTCCCCAAAAATAAGACCCTGTCTTATATTTTTTGAACCCCAAAATAAGTGCTTAGCCTTATTTTTGGGGAGGTCTTATTATTATTATTATTTTTGAAAAAAAAATTATTTTTAAAACATAAAATATAAAACAAGATCTTTTTGGAGCAAGAGTTTGACCCGCTATAACATAAGTATAAATTCTCAATTTCATCGATTAGCATCTTAAGACAAACAAAAAATAACAACAACAAAAAACCCCATAAAAAACAACAAATCTAAACCCAATTTTTATCATCCAATCTAACATCTTATTCTAATATTTAAGTTTTTATTATGTAGTCACCCTAACCCTTAAACTTCAAATCCAAACAGCACTTTATAGTATTCATTTATCATTTTAAATAATCAATATTTCATGTATTTTCTGTACTTCAAAGACCCGAATCAAATCAATGTTTCTTTTAGAACACATCTAATAACCAATATAAAATATTTCATTCCTCTCTGAAAAACATTTCACAGTCAATATCCATTCTTCAACAGTATCTCCTTCATTCCTCCTAGGTTTATTTTTAGCTGGATTGCAGCTTAATTAGCTGGTTTCCAGGGATGCTTTCCTCCACTCCTAACCTTATTTATTGGCTGGATCACAGTTAGTTTTAACTGCTTCCAACATTTTCTCCTTCAGTCCTCCTAATTTTATTTTTAGCTGGATAAGTTTTTCAGCTGTTTTCCAGGGATGCTTCCGTCCACTCCTAACCTGTATTTCGCTGGCTCACAGTTTAGCTTTAACTTTAACCCACGTTGGTGGACACACCCTGGATCTAGTTTTTGTCTCTGGTCAGTGGTTGAGTGGTCTAGATATTGGGGATATAGTTATGGAGCCCTTGTCATGGACTGACCACTCGCTCCTTCGACTCGACTTTCAGACCGCTGCACCTCACCGCAGGGAGGCGGAACCGACTAGGTGGTTCCGCCCCAGGCGCCTGATGGATCCTGATAGGTTCCAGACGGAGCTTGGGCCATTTCCTGAGACACTGACACACGACTCGGCTGAGGATCTGGTGGCTGCCTGGAATAGGGCAGCCGGTGGGGCCTTGGACCGTGTCGTGCCTTTGCGGCCTCTGACCCGGCGCCGAACTCACTTATCTCCTTGGTTTACCGAGGAGCTGAGGGAGATGAAACGCCGGAGAAGACGCCTAGAGAGCGGTTGGAGGGCCAGTCGCTCTGAATCTGACTTGACACTAGTAAGAGCTCACATTAAGACTTACTTAGTGGCAATAAAAGCGGCAAAATCTAACTATTTTGCCGCCCTTATCGCATCATCAGATAATCGCCCAGCCGCCCTGTTTAGGGTGACCCGCTCCCTCCTTCATTCGGGAGCACGGGAGGATCCCTTGCAGGGTCGTGCTGAGGATTTTGTTCAATATCTGGATGACAAAATAACTCAGATTCGGGATGACTTGGCCGCCGACTGGGTTAGTTCGGGCGAGGTGACTGAGGCAGGTCTTGAGAGTGTTATCTGGGCTGAGTTCGATCCTGTGGCTCCCGAGGACGTGGACAGGACCTTGGGGAGACTGAATGCAACCACATGTTTATTGGACCCGTGTCCCTCCTGGTTGGTGCTGGCCTCCCGGGAGGTTACACGAGGCTGGCTCCAGGAGATCATAAATGCTTCTTTGCGTGAGGGTGCCCTACCGGCCGCCTTGAAGGAGGCGGTGGTGAGGCCCCTCCTCAAGAAGCCCTCCCTGGACCCGGCTATTTTGGCTAATTACCGTCCAGTCTCCAACCTTCCCTTTTTAGCGAAAGTTGTTGAGAGTGTGGTTGCATGGCAGCTCCCTCGGTACCTGGATGAAGCTGTCTATTTAGACCCGCTCCAGTCCGGCTTCAGGCCTGGATACAGCACTGAAACGGCATTGGTCGCATTGGTGGATGATCTCTGGCGGGCCCGGGGTAGGGGTTATTCCTCTATCCTGGTGTTATTAGACCTCTCAGCGGCTTTTGATACCATCGACCATGGTATCATGTTGCAACGATTGGAGGGACTGGGGGTGGGAGGCACCGTTTTACGGTGGTTCTCCTCCTACCTCTCCGACCGGTCGCAATCTGTGTTGACAGGGGGGCAGCGGTCGACCCCGAGGTGCCTAGTGTGTGGGGTGCCGCAGGGATCGGTCCTCTCACCCCTCCTGTTCAACATTTATGTAAAGCCGCTGGGTGAGATCATCCGTGGTTTTGGGGTGGAGTTCCATCAGTACGCTGATGATACGCAGCTGTACATTTCCACCCCAGACCACCCCAACGATGCCGTGGAAGTGATGTCCCAGTGCCTTGAAGCCGTGCGGGCCTGGATGGGGAGAAACAGGCTTCGACTCAACCCCTCCAAGACCGAGTGGCTGTGGCTGCCGGCGTCCCGATATAGCCAGCTGACACCATCACTGGTTATTGGGGGCGAATCATTGGCCCCCACGGAAAGGGTGCGCAACTTGGGCGTCCTCCTGGACCCACGGCTGTCTTTGGAAGATCACACGACAGCTGTGGCCAGGGGAGCTTTCTATCAGGTTCGCCTGATACGCCAGTTGCGGCCCTTTCTAGATCGGGACTCCCTACGCACAGTCACTCAGGCACTCGTCACCTCTCGCCTGGACTACTGCAATGCTCTCTACATGGGGCTCCCCTTGGGATGCACCCGGAGGCTCCAACTAGTGCAGAATGCGGCCGCGCAGGGGATTATGGGAGCGACGGGACGCTCCCATGTGACACCTCTCCTGCGCGAGCTGCATTGGCTACCTGTGGACTTCCGGGTGCGTTTCAAGGTGTTGGTGACCACCTTTAAAGCGCTCCATGGCTTAGGACCAGGGTACTTACAGGACCGCCTTCTGCCGCCAATAGCCTCCCACCGGCCGGTGCGTTCCCACAGAGAGGGTCTCCTCAGGGTGCCGTCAGCCAGACAATGCCGGCTGGCGACCCCCAGGGGGAGGGCCTTCTCTGTGGCAGCCCCTACCCTCTGGAACGATCTTCCTCCAAAACTGAGAACAATTGCTGACCTCCGGACTTTTCGTCGGGCCCTGAAAACTCATCTCTTTCAGCTTGCTGGTCTAGCCTGACCCCGCTGAATTTTTAAGATCTGTATTATAGGGTTGGGTATTTTAAATATTTAATGGTTAATGGTTTTAATTTTTAGCCAAAGTTATATGCTTTTTTAAAGAAATTGTTTAACTTTTGTGTACTATTTTATTTGGCTGTTCACCGCCCTGAGTCCGCAAGGAGAAGGGCGGTATACAAATCTAAACAAATAAATAAATAAAATAAAACTGCTCCCCAATATGTCTCCTCCTCTCCTCCTAGGTTTATTTTGACTGAATCACAGCATAATAAGCTGTTTTCCAGGGATGCTTTCCTTCACTCCTTACCTTATATTTAACTGGTTCACAGTTTAGCTTTAACTGGTTCCCAGTATTGCCTCCTCCACTCTTCCTCGGTTTATTTCTGGCTGGTTCACAGCTTAATTAGCTGTTTTCCAGGGATTCTTATCTCCACTCCTTACCTTATATAAACCGGTTCGCAGTTTGGCTCTAACTGCTCTCCAGCTTTGCCTCCTCTACTCCTCCTAGGTTTATTTTTAACTGGTTCACAGCCTAATCAGCTGCTCTCCAGGGATGCTTTCCTCCACTCCTAACCTTATATTTAACAAATTCACAATTAATTTTAACCATCTAATTCCCAAAATCATACTTCTTTAGCAATTTAAGATAGTAATAGGTTAACAAATCTTATTGTTATTCAAGAATTCATTCCCATTCTCTTGTTTGCTATAGAAAAATAACATTTTAAAATGACTTTCAAATCCATTTTCTATAACCATTAAAACACTTAATGGTTAAAACAATATTTTTTAGAGAATTCTTTCAAAGTATTCACATTTTTTTCTATTAATCACGTTTCTTGCTTTAAAAATGAGCTTGTATAAATAGTTCTTAACAGTATTCAAAGCTTCATTCACATTTTCTTATTTTCTATAAAGCATAATATTTTAACCATTTTAAGGAAACAATTTTCTGTAATTGTTAAATCTATCAGTAATTCTTATTGATAATCAAATATTCATTCATAATCTTCATATTTCTTATAGCTTACAGCATTTTAAACCATGCTTATTAATAAAAAAGAAAAATTTTTAAAAGAAATTTCTTTCAAAGTATCCACATTTTTTTCTATAATAATATTCCTTGCTTTAGAAATCATCATCTATAAATAGTTCTTAGCAACATTCAGATATCCACATTTCCTTACTTTCTATAAAAAAAGATCAATTTTCTGTAATTATTAAAACTATCAGCAATTCTTATTGATACTCAGAAAGTCATTCATAATCTTCATATTTCTTGTAAATTTTTTTATATTCCCATTCCCCCCTCTTTTTTTTTAAAAAATGCTTCTTTTAATAATAATAAAGAAAGCTAAATTTAAGAAAGAGAAAGGGAGCGGAAAAAAGAGATAGAAGTATGACAAAAAATATAAAAAAAAAGTTTTGAAAGAAAAAAGAGAAAAAGGAAAAACAAAAAGAAAGGAATGAGATAGAAAAATAATACAGAGCAAAAAAGAAAAAGGTAAAAAGAAAAGAGAGAGAGGAGAGAGAAACTCTCTTCCTTACGTTGTTTAGGAATCAAATTACATAAAAAACCTTTACTCCATTTTAATCAAACTATGGTATTTTTCTCATTTTGTCCAAACTCTTTCTTCTTCTTTTCCCCCCTCCTTTTTCCAGTTCCAATATCCATAAAGTTATAAAGACTAACAGATTTAGTTCTTTTGTATTCTATATATGGTATAATCATGTCCTCTTCTAGGAGTACGCCCTTCTTCTTCATTACAACACCATTAATCAGCAGTTTTAACTCTTCCAAATAGCTTCTTCTTCCCAACTGTCCATAAGTAGTTCAAAACCAAATTGAATACATCCAAAATCAGACCTTAGTTTTTCCTCAATATACTCCAGTTCAAGAAATAAGAGACAAAGTTTCTTCTTCAAACAGCAAGGAATACACAAATTGCAGATTCCACTTTCACTTCTGTTAACAAGGGTCCATCTTAAACTTTCTCCGCTAATTATCTTCACAGCTTTTAAAAAGACATTCCGTTTCCTCTTCTCCTTCTTTCTCTTTACAGCTAATCCATTCTCTCTAATAACCAGAAATCTATCTAAAAAACATTTAATTCCAAAAGCAGATAGTAGATATTATCATCCTTTAAAGGGTCTTCTCTTCTCCTTGTTAATTATTTTAAATCTTTCGCCCCAATGATTCTTAGCCGCTGTTAAGGCCAGGGCATTGTTAGTCCCAAATATTTAAAAGCTGTTCCTGCCTGGGCTGGTCTTACCCAGCATTCAAACAACTTGCTCCAGCATCTCCTCTTGCACTTCGTTTGTCCCGGCTGCCGCGGCTTTGGGGCAGCCGCCATGGCTGCGTCTCCCATCGCCGCCAGCATAGAGGGTTATCCTCCGGCCTCGAGGAACCTCTCATTCCTCTTGCCCGTCCGAGAAGGTCCCTCTTTGTCCCACTGTCCCTACAGGACAGGGGAGGTCCGCAGACCTACCAGCGGGGGCTTGGCAGACGGGATTTTCGCTGGGCTCCAAAGAGCCCCGCTATTTCCACATCCAAATTGCCGCGGTGCCAACCAGAAGTTTTTGGGAGGTCTTATTATTTTGGGACCAAGATGGGGCTTCTCTTGCCATCTTACCTTTATTTCCAGCTCTGTCTCATTTCTTGACATTGTGTGAAGAGAAACAAGTTGTGCCATAAAAAAAAATTCTCATGAGTTCAATCAATTAATTCCAACTTCTCGAACTTTTGAAAAGTTTTTTTAATGGTACAACTTGTTTCCCTGCACACAATGATGAGAAATGTGATGGAGCTGGAAGCCAGATAAGACAGCAAGAGAAGCCCCATCTTACTCCACATGCCCCAATGGCAATAGCAGCCTGGCTGTTTTCCTTCCCCACCATCTCTTTATCAAGGAGAGAGACATGTAGAGCAAGATGGGGCTCCTCTTGCTGTCTTTTCTTCCCCCCCCCCCATCGCCGGGCATGGCAGGGCTTCCTGCCCCTCTCTGGATGCAATTTGGGGGTGGCAGGTTGCGAGGGGTGGGGTAGGGGAGAAGCGAGACACATGTCTTACCTGACTCCCAGATCCATCATGTTTCTCACCATTGTGTGCAGGGAAACAAGTTGTACTGTAAAAACAAAAAAAGCTTCTCGTAAGTTTGAAAAGTTGGAATTGATTGAACTTATGAGATGTTTTCTTTTACGGTAAAATTTGTTTCTTTGTACACAACGATGAGAAACAGTGTTCCAGAACTCTAAGACAAGCTTCATCTCAAAATCTTCATTTATTCGAATAGGTATACTGGCACATCTGGGAAAACCTGAATCTGAGAGTTCCAAGTTTTCCCTCAATAAATCAAAACCCCATATCCAGACTCTGCGCCCATCAGTCCATCACATGACCCAATCACCATCTGTCCCAACTTGAGACACCTCTGCCACCACTCCTCTTCAAAGATGCACGAGCACCATGACTTTGACTGAAAAGAAGAATGCTATTATGTCTACCAAAAATCTCTCTATCAAATTCCCCCTCCTACTTTCCCAACCATCAAAAGGTGGCAGAGTGGAAGCTTCCAAGGTTAATATGACTTCCAAAGTTGACAACACAATGGAGCTGGAAGTCATATAAGACAGCAAGAGGAGCCCTATTTTGCTCCACTTCTTTACTCCTGAAGTGAGCGGTGCTTTGATTGAAAAGCATCCTTGGTCAGTGAAAGTCCCCCATTCGAGATTTAAAGCTTCCCTGGGGGACTCTTTTCAATCATCGCTCCACTCCCTGCTTGTATGCGCTGTCCCAGCCCCGATACAGCCAGCCAGGGGGCCACATGAGGTCATCTTCGGGGAAGCTGTGGCTGCGCCTCATGGTCCTTGCTGAGGAGGGAGAAGAAGCCCTGAGGCCTCAACTGCCCCCCACATGGATCCAGTGCTGCCTGACTTCCTCAAAGGCGCAGTACATTTTAAAGATGGCAGCTCGCGGAGCGATAATTGAAAAGAGTCCTCCAAAGAAGCTTTAAATCTCGCATGGGGGACTTTTGCCACCTGAGAATGCTTATCAATCAATGCACCACTCAGCTGCAGGAGTAAACAGCAGTGGGTGAGGAGTGGGATGTGAGGCACGGCACTTGGCCTACAACTCTTTTTGCAGCAGCCATTAGCATGACACAAGAGGTGTGGTGGCTAGGGTTGCAGGAGTGGCCATTAGGTAATTGCATGTGGGGTGCATGGGGCAAGGAAAGAGGAGGCCCAGTGATGTGTGGCTGCATTGCTGGACCTCCTGCCTCTTTTGAAGCTGCAAAAAGCAGCCATTGTTGTTGGAGGCGGTGGTAGGTAAGGAGTAGGCCACGAGGCATGTTGCTGGGCCTGCTGCTCTGTTTGCAGTGGCCATTAGCATGACAGAAGGGGTGTGGTTGCTAGGGTTGTGGGAGCGGACATTAGGTAAGGGCATGCTGGGTGTGTGGGCCATGTTCCTCCCATGGGAACAAGCAACCAGAGGAAATGGTGGGGACTGGTTGTGCATGTGTTTAAATATTTTTTGGGAGGAGTTATTTTTGGGGGAGGACTTATTTTAGAACATGCGCTCAAAAGCCTGATTGGGCTTATTATCGGGGAGGTCTTAGTTTTGGGGAAACATGGTATTAAGGTATCCCACTAAATCAAACAGACCACAATACTATTAAATGATGAAATTTAATTCAGCATTTCAATCAGCAAATGCTTTTAAATGTCTCCAAAGAGAAGCCTAAATTTTAATCTACATAATGGGCTATTTGGAGCAACATCTTCAGAATTTGGACTGAACTGATTCAATAAAACTTGATTATGAGAGTAACCTAGCAGTTTACTGATGACCTTGACTCTAGAAATATTGGTTGCTGCTGGCACATGGCTAGCAACATACTGTCAGCAAAAAGCAGAATGACATTTACCAGTGACTTGGTAGCTAGTTTTAAGTTACCAAGGCTTGGAAGGATAACTTTAAGTATTTAAATACCCTTGTTGGTCAATGTCAAAGCTATTCATTTTACCAGAATAGTGATGAATGACAGCTCATCTGCAGAAAGTCACTACTTCAGTTTTATAGTAATTAATGATGACTATTGTAATTGATGATGACTTGCTCCTTTCTGTAGTAATAGACAACAGAATGAAGAGTTCATTTTAGATCTACTTGTACTAAGGAAAATATTGTTGTGCATAAATTAGTGGAACTGAGCTATTACTTGGTCTGGGGATGTTTGTGAAGCTCAGGCTTTATCAAATATTGTACTAATTAATTAATATAAACAAAATCAAGAGGCAGCATTTCTAAATGTAATTGTCCTTTACACCCTTCAAGGACGTGTTTTAAGTAACCTTAGGTGACCAAAACACACCTTTGTTTTTTTTAATAAAGTGTCATTATCAGTAGCAAAAAATATTAATTATTACAAGCAGTATTAAATTCTTCATAGAAACTGTCACTTCCAGAACACATTAGTTCAGAAAACTGGATAATTTCTCAGAAGACTACTTCCTTTCATTACCATTATTTTTACCATTTATTATTCATTTGCTGGAATGTAACACACAGTTTATTTCAATCATATTTTCATAGGGAACCAAAACAAGTTTGATGCCACAAATTCATCCTTTCTGGTGTACATTTTAATCCTTTCATTCATAACCCTACATCAGTGAAAGCTAACCTTTTTGCTGTCATGTGCCAAAAGCGGGGGGAGCGTGGTGGGTCACGGGTACATGTGCCCACATCCATAATTCAATGCCCTCTGCCCTCCCATGCATGCGCACATGATCCCCCTCACTTCCCCCTACTTTTGGCACATGATGGTATGATGGGCCCAGTAGGCCCGTTTCCCCCCCTCCCCAGGCTCCAGAGGCTTTCTAGGAGCCTGGGGAGGGCAAAAACAGCCTTCCCTATCTTCCCGGAGGCCTTCCGGAGGCCAGAAACAGCCAGTTTCCCGACTTCTGGTGGGACCGGAATTCCTGAAAATTAGTTGGCCGGTGCGCACATGCGCGCTGGAGCTGAGCTGGGCAAAACTCATGTGCCCACTAATATGGCTCCACGTGTCACCTGTGGCACCTGTGCCATAGATTCGCCATCACGGGCCTACATCTTCTCTTATCTGCATAGGTTCCTCAAAATACTTCTTCAAGGTTACCTTTATATCCATTACATCCTTCCTTTTTCTCTTAGTTTGCCAAACTCCAGCAAAACTGCATTTCTTCTTTCATTTTGTTAATTTATTTTTTACCATTTCTTCCTTTTGGACTGCAAATTGCAATCTTCAGCATCTTATTATCCTCGGGCTTTGATCCAGTAAAGCTTTCATGTGATACTTTTTAATGATACAGAAAATATATACTAGGTTACTACTCTTAATTGAAGTAATACTACATTCCGCATTCCTTTCTAACAGTAAGGACAGATGGGTCAGTTTGAATGTATTGTGGCTGCTGTATTACAAGAGAAATCAAAGTCCACTTTTTTCCCATTGTGCTCTATTCTATCTAAACTAGGACCTTTAATGTAGTCAACAAGTTGTCTATATTCTACCACTTGACAGGATCTGCCATTTGTTTACTGTTTATGTAGTCATTTTTATATTGCCTTGTAATATAATTGCCCAGAATCAATCTCGAAATGAGCAGTAACTAAACTGAACAAACAGCAAATTAACTATATTTTTAAGAGAAAATTAGTACAAAGTATAATATGTGAATATCTAAAACTAATCAGAAATGCTACCAGGGATACTCAGAACATTCTTGATATTTTAGAGAGATCCCTATATGTATGTTCCTTTTAAAAAAAAATAAGGATAAAGGTAATGTTTTATAGCCAGACTTCCATAAAACTGAATATAACTTTTATGACTTCATTCTAAATTAGGCAAAGCTTAGAATAAGAAATGTATCTCCAAATGCTTCTCAAGAGAAGCATTGGGCTTTATAACAAAGCATCATGGGCTTTATAACAAAGAACATATTGAAATCAAATTGTTATATCCATATTATATCCTGTTGTATCAATATTGATATATCCCATTTTTCCCAAAATAAGACATCCCCTGATAATAAGCCCAACAGGGCTTTTGAGCACATGGCAATAAGGCCAAGCACTTATTTCAGGGTTCAAAAATAAATAAATAAATAAATAAATAAATAAATAAATAAATAAATAAATAAATAAATAAATAAATAAATAAGACAGGGTCTTATTTTCAGGGAAACATGGTAATATTTTAACTTGGGCTGGTAATTAGTAACAGTTTAGGAGTGATTTTTTTATTATTGAATTATGAAGATAAAATATGTATATTTATTTTTCTTCTCATTGATAAAAAACCCCCACCCAAATAAAAGAGAAAAATTTAGCTTACAGTGAGATGGGCACCCATATAAATTGGAGAGAGATTTTTTTAAAGTTTGATTTTTCTTGTTCAGATTCTTCTCTTGTCCTCCAAAAGAGTATGAACTCCTTTGAGTAATGGTGAAAATCATTTAGGGATCTAATTATTCTGAACATCCCATATTGCTTGCCTTGCTCCCTTCCCACTGAACAATGCTGCAGTTAGTCTGAAAAGGAGAGACTGTTAGCAATTAGACAGAATAAAGAAAAAATAGCAAATAAACTTGGCATGGCACTCAAACCAGTGTGGATGATCCATATGTAAAAATGATCTTTTTCATATTGACTTCCACATCCAGGTTCTTGTAATACTGCCATTAATTGTTTTGATTAATATTGTTCAATCTAGATAGGCCTAAAGGTCACAATCAAAGCATAGGTAGTAAGGTACACAATGGTATAGACATCCATTGTGTAACTTACCAGTTCTTGAAAGTGTTTGTGTTGTTGTTGACTCAGAAAGGATCCTTATACCAATATGTTGATCTACTAATCAATTGCATACATAAATCTTTGGGTTGAGGCAAGTATATCTGAGACTTTCAATGACGTGTTCTATGTTATTCTCAAATGTATAAACTCTATATATTACTTCATTAAAAATGTCATCTTTAACCCAGCTATCTGGCATATACTTTAGCAAGAGTTTCATATTTGCAATTGCATTGGTTATCTTAATGCACTAGAAGTTTATGAAGAGAAAAACCACGTCTGAAGCTCTATATTTCAAAAGAGTTTATTATTGGTTGGATAGTGACGCATAAAATAGAATTAATAAAAGTGTGCTTTACAATTGTAATAAGAGGGATGTGGTGGCTAAGACGCTGAGCTTGTCGATTGAAAGGTTGTCAGTTCAGCAGTTCAAATCCCTAATGCTGTGTAACGGGGTGAGCTCCCGTTACTTGTCCCAGCTTCTGCCAACCTAGCAGTTTGAAAGCACATAAAAAAATGCAAGTAGAAAAATAGGGACCACCTTTGGTGGGAAGGTAAGAGTGTTCCATGCACCTTTGGCATTTAGTCATGCCAGCCACATGATCACGGAGATATCTTCAGAGAGGGCTGGCTCTTTGGCTTTGAAACGGACATGAGCATTGCCCCCTAGAGTCGGGAATGACTAGCACATATGTGCGACTGAAACCTTTACCTTTAGCTTTATAATTGCAATAGCAATAGCACTTAGACTTATATACAACTTCATAGGGCTTTATAGCCCTTTCTTAGAGGTTTACAGTCAGCATATTGCTCCCAAGAATCTGGGTCCTCATTTTAATTGGAAGGATGGAAAGCTGAGTCAACCTTGAGCCAGTCAGAATCTAACTCCTGGAATAAGCAGTGAGTTAACCTGTAGTTCTGCATTCTAACCATTACACCACCACAGCCTACAAATAGGCTTTGCAAAATATAGTATTAGTTTCAACATTGGTTTACTTTGTGCTACAAAACGAGAACAAAGATGTGAATAGAACCAGGCAACCCACTATATATTAGAGAAGTCAGGAATTTAAAAATCGGCTAACAATAAAACTAATGGTATGATACTGAATACATTTCAGATCTAGATCTAAATAGATCAGTTCATAGACATAATCATAGCAGTTTCCAAATTCAGTGTTTATTTAGATACCAAGGAGCTGCAGTTTGTACAAATTTTATCCCAATTCCAGATTAGGACTACAGAGAAGTAAATGAAAATAAGAATTTGACTATTATATTTAGCGAGTTTAAAATTTTCTGAGGCAATGCCCACATCTTTAAAGGCCAACATGAATTTATCATTAAATGGGATACCAAAGATTTTTGTACATATTTGGCCAGGTGATCTAACTACAGCAAGATACCATTCTTACCTCTCTTTTGGTTCTTGTCCCATAAACCTTGTTGGGAAGGAAATGGGACAAATGTGCCAAAATCTCAGTATGATAATGCAAGAAAGACTGAGAAAATGATCTTCTTTTATTTAGACCACGGGTACCAAACCTGTGGCATCACATTGCTACCACATGACATTTTGCGACTTTTTTCCTTCATGGAGCTGGGGTGGGTGTGGCCTACACAGGATGGTTCCAGCCTGCAGGCCATCAGGTTGACATCCCTGATAGACCTTAGACCAGTGATGACGAACCTTTTTCCTGTCGCATGGGAGGTCGCACGCCAGCATGCCCCCACCCATAATTCAATGCACCTCACTGCCCTGGCCATGCGCATGACCCCTGTGCTCCCCTTGCTTTTGGCATGCAATGGCATGATGGGCCCAGTAGGCCCCACCAGAAGTCAGCAAAACATCCATTTCCAGCCTCCGGAGGGCCTCAGGGGGGATGAAGAAGGCCGTTTTCACCCTCTCCAGGCTCCTAGAAAGCCTCTGGAGCCTGGGGAGAGTGAAAAATGGGCCTTCCCCACCCCTCCAGAGACCCTCCAGAGGCTAGAAACAGCCTGTTTCCTGATTTCTGGTGGGCCCGGAAGGCCTGAAAATCAGTTCACCAGCACGCAAATACATGCTGGAGCTGAGCTAGGGCAACACTCATGTGCCCACTGATATGGCTCTGCATGCTACCTTTGGCACACATGCCACAGGTTCGCCACCACAGCCTTAGACTAAAAGAACTAAGGCTATGAGTGATCAGATATCTTTTTTCCTTTTCTTTCCTTTTCTTTTTTTTAGGAATTGTAGAATTCCCCAGTTGTGACCATCCAGACATTTAGCTCTTTGGAGATCAAGGAGTTGGTCAACTATTCATTGTGATTCATTGCAGGAGTTTGACACAACATATATCATTGAACAGTTACTAGGAGTAAGTGATAATTAAAACCACTGAGACCCATTCCAGCTAATGACACATTTCCACCTTTGAGTGAATAATTTGTTTCCACAGATAATTGACTCTCTTCTCTCTTAATTGCATTCTTTTTTTTACATGGACTTCTAAACTTTCCATAGATTCCTAGTAGATTAAAAGCCTGCATGAAAGATCACCATTTAACTGTTTACAGTTTAAACCTTTCAACCTTTTTACAAGTCCCCATGTAATTCCAATTTGGTGCCTTTGCAATAAACCCTTGTAAAAATGTAGGAAAGCTAAGTTGCAGTTGTGCTCCCTGCATGTACCCATGAGTAAAGGGTTTAACATGTAGTGCTAATTTTTCAGTGTAATATCAACTGCTCATTACCAAAGTAACAGAAATTATGTATATAATTATATTAAATATAATTATCAATTAATCTAGCCGATAACTATATACATTTCATGGGAAAGTAACAGCAGGTTAATGATTAGGAAAATATATAAATTAGACATGGAACACCATCATTTGGTGCTTTAATTTTCATTTGCTGAAACAATTTCCAACCAGTGAAAAATGTTAGCCTTTGATTGTTGGAAGAAATATCCTTCTAGGTTCAGTTCCAAGTCAGGAAAAAGACACTGGATTCATGGAAGTTGCTTGGAAAGAAGGTTTATTGATGAACAGGATCACATGGCTTGAGTTCCTGAACAGAAAAGGGGAGAGATGCCTAGAGTGCCTTGGTTTTATGCCCTCTGTTGGGTTTTGAATTTGAGCTTGTATTCTGAATGGTTGTCAGACTCCCATGGAGCAGGGGCAACTCTCTAGGCTATGTTTTGAGTAGACATTTGGTTGAGCCTTGCTGGGTGATGTAATCTTCCCAGGTGCCATATGGTGAGATGGGGTTAGGGCTAATCCATGTGATGAGATGGGGTTAGGGCTAATTCTGCCGTGGCTGGATCTTGGGTGAGGGCATTTGCCTATGAATAGACCTAGCTATCTCTTTATCTCTTAAGTGTGGACATCTGCTGTGGGCTATTGAGGAGGGTGGGGGCTATTAAGAGTGAATCTGCTTCCTGCCTAAAAAAAAACATGTTTCTCCATTTCTCATCCAGGGAAATATAATATTCTGCCTTTTTAATATTTCCTTGAATATTTCATTTTCCTAGAGTGGGTGCTAACTTCCTACATAATTGACCTGCTCTCCCCACACATTCTTTTGTAGGCTGGCAAATCAGTTCTTAATTTAATTCTCAAGAAATAAGATCTACTCCAAGAAAAATGAAAGGAAGCCTATTTTAACTAGCCAACTGTGCTGTGCAATTGGCTTCATGTTGTCCTCTCCAATGACCTGCTGATACAAATTAAAAACTATTTGATCTGTTTATAACCCTGTAAATCTTGAAAATGCACCTCTGATGTATACATAAACTCCCAGGTCTCCATCACATATCAAAGAATAGATTTGTGTGGGTGTGTGGATATTCCTGATATATATCCTGGCAAACCAAGCCTGTAAACACTGTAATTAGATCCATTAATCAGTCTGTGTAAAAATGATGAGGGGGCAGATGAGTCAATTACCCCATGACCCCCCATTATTATGAAGCTTCAGAAAGTCTTTCAGTTGCAACTGGTAATCCAGGAAAGAAAAGACTTTGTAATATTTATGTGAAGCATAACACATTAAAGTTTAAATCAGTAGACCTGATTTTCTTTAAATTGGGCAGATGCTATTAAACATAATTATTCTTGATTCTATGTACTAATATGTTTTAAACCCACCTGGCTACAAATTGTTTAACATTACATTTCCTTATTACCTCTTCGATACGATTTCTTGTATTCAAGGCCTGGAACGGCCTTCTAAAAGAAGTCTCCCAACTGGCTTGTTCACTTGTTTTGATGTGGATAGTGAAGACTGTATTTTCCACCTATCTTTCATCCATTTTCTATAGCTTTTGTACCAGGTTTATGCATTAATTTCTATCCTGGCTTTCATTCAGATAGTCAGAGTAGTGAACAGAGTTCTCCCTCCCAAAGGTGGTATTCAGCAGGTTCTGACCAGTTCTGGAGAACCGGTAGCGGAAATTTTGAGTAGTTCGGAAAACCGATAAATACCACCTCTGACTGGCCCCGCCCCCATCTATTCTCTACCTCCCAGCTGATCAGGAGGAAATGGGGATTTTGCAGTAACCTTCACCTGCCATGCCCACTAAGCCACACCCACCAAGCCATGCCATGCCATGCCACGCCCACCAGGCCACGCCCACAGAACTGGTAGTAAAAATTTTTGAATCCCACCACTGCTCCCTCCTTAGTTTTCCCCCACAACAGGTTGTGAAAGAGGTTGTGTTAAGAAATACACTGGTCTCAAGTCAACATGGAGCTCCTTGATCCTAGTCCTATATATTTAACCCACAGAGATGTGCATTAATTTATTTGGTTTTTTTAAAAATTAACTTTTTTTAAAAAAATTTGATTTATATGCCGCCCTTCTCCGGAGACTCAGGGCGGCTTACAATGCGTTAAGCAATAGCCTTCATACTTTTGTATATTTATACAAAGTCAACTTATTGCCCCCACAAACTGGGTCCTCAATTTACCCACCTTAGAAAGGATGGAAGGCTGAGTCGACCTTGAGCCTGGCTAGGATTGAACTCAGAGAAATTACAGGCAGCTGGTGTTAATTGCTGCCTTTAGTAGGAGGCATTAGCCCTCTACGCTACACAGGCTCCTGTAACTTTGTTTATGGATCCATCTTGACTGAAATCTGCCTTGAATTAGGTGGTTTATACGAGTTATTGCTATTATTAGTAGTCACAGTAATAAGAAAAGTTGCAAGATTATTAAGACTAATGGCATATATCAATTCATCAGAGGCTATGATTGTATACTCCTTAGAATATACTGTGATGTCTGTCACAAAATAACTGCCTCATAAGAGGTTTTCCTTTAGCATCATTTTCAGTTCCCAAAATTTTTGACAACACCTTTTTACATGAGAAATTCTGGAAGTGGCATTTAAAATATGCCAGATATGGGAAAACTCTTTATAACACAGAATCCTTCCTTGAAGAAGATGGGTGGTTTAAAAATGTGAAATATAAATAAATAAATAAACAAACAAAATGTTTAAATACAAACTTATGAATTTATATCACATGGTAAGTTTTTTAACTTTAAACACCAGCTGTGGGCTTTGATTTGCTTGTCTATAAATATAAATACTAAATAAATAATCAGAGCCATATTTACAGTAGAAACAAGCAATGTTAACTTAGTTTGAACTGTTTAGGAGAATTATTTAGCAGAAGAGAGAGAAGGGGAGGGAGGGAGGGGAGAGCGAGAGCGAGCAAGTGAGCGAGCGAGCGAGAGAGAGAGAGTTTATTCTTTACCCGTGGATAGCAATACCACGTTTTCCCGAAAATAATACCCTGTCTTATATTTTTTTGAACCCTGAAATAAGTGCTTGGCCTTATTGCCATGCACTCAAAAGCCCGATTGGGCTTATTATCAGGGGACGTCTTATTTTGGGGGAAATAGGGTATGCTTTCTAGATTGTGTCCTACAAAATGAGTATTCTAGTCAAACTGTTTTGCTGTGAAATATGGACAGTATGTATGTGGTTTACAAATAAAAATAAATAAAATCAATGCAGGCTAAACGTGAATGACTATTAGAGCTATATGTCTCCAATTTTAGACACAATTGTTTCTCATGTATGAAACACCATATATAGCTTTGTGTGTCACATCCGTTTAAATGGTCCTTTCATTCTGATTTCTCAGAACGCACACATGTAAATTTGCTTTTGTATGTGTGAACATGTGTGTGTGTGAGAGAGAGAGAGATAGACCAGGTACAGGTAATCCTCATTTATTGACTACCTCATTTAGTGACGGTGCACAGTTACAACAATGATGAAAAAGTAACTTTAGAACCCATCTTCGCAAGCCTGTAAAGCAAAGGAAACCTAAAGTAAGGTCATAACCACAGTCATAATTTCACTTAGTAACTGCTTTGTTTAACAGCTGAATTGCTGATTCCAATTATGACACTAAATAAGCACTCCCTATACTGTTTTGCTTTAGAATCTGGCTGAATGACTTTAAGTCTGTCACTGTTTGCCAGCTCTAGATTGGAAATTCAGAAACTTCAATCTATTGGGCCAAAATGGTTATTCATATAAACAAAAGCCCCAAGAATTGTTATGGGGACATACATATTTTGCCAATTTAATTAAATAAGCCTCAAAGCAAAAAGCAGCAGAAACAATAAAGGATCCAGAATATGTTTATGTGCATCAGAACCATATCAATCATATCTTTCTTAAAGAAACACAAATAATAAACTATATATATATATATATCAGTCATAATTGGTATCAACAATTGTTAAGCAAATTATTACTGTGCTCTTTATAAAAGTTATAATTTATATTTGGATGTATTCTTTTTACCTGCTCAAGAATGTTACAGTTCCATTGTAACTCCTATGGAAGAGTTTATATAATATAATGCTTTTTAGATCATCGGATATTTATCAACTAATATCCTAAATCTTATATTAGTTCATTATTAAATTTCTATGTATTGCTCAAAACTACTTTTTCTTCCTCATAGGTAAAAGTAAAGGTTCCCCTTGCACATATGTTAGTCGTTCCTGACTTTAAAGGGCAGTGCTCATCTCCGTTTCAAAGCCGAAGAGCCAGCGCTGTCCAAAGATTTCTCTGTGCTCATGTGGCTGGCATAAACTAAATGCTAAATGTGCACAGAACGCTGTTACCTTCCCACCAAAGGTGGTCCCTATTTTTCTACTTGCATTTTTTATGTGCTTTCAAACTGCTAGGTTGGCAGAAGCTGGGACAAGTAACGGGAGCTCACCTTGTTACGTAGCACTGGGGATTCAAAAACCACTGAACTGCTGACCTTTTGATCGACAAGCTCAGCATCTTAGCCACTGAGCCACTTCTTCTTTTCTTATATCTTTATCAGAGGTGGGTTTCAGCAGGTTCTGACCAGTTCTGGAGAACCAGTAGTGGAAATTTTGAGTAGTTTGGAGAACTGGTAAATACCACCTCTGACTGGCCCCACCCCCATCTATTCTCTGCCTCCCGAATCCTAGCTAATCGAGAGGAAATGGGGATTTTGCAGTATCCTTCCCCTGCCATGTCCACCAAGACATGCCATGCCCACCAAGCCATGCCCACAGAACCGGTAGTAAAAATTTTTGAAACCCACCACTGATCCTTATCCAATTGATAGTTGCTATATATTGCACAGTTCTTGTTCAAAAGACAGACCACCTTGATGGGCTCTTTACTTTTAAAGTTGAAATTAAACTATGTAGCTCTTCAAAGAATCACAGGACACTGTCCCATTTTCCCTCCTCTGTTGACAGAGTATAGGCATTAGTATACCAGTGAGTCCTAGCACAGAAGTGGGGAGCTGACTAGTTGTTTTGAGAACCAGAAAAGCAAATACTTGACCAATTGAAGGGGAAGGGAGTTGGATTACATTTAGTCTTTCCTGCCCCTCGAACTCTCTGGGAAACAGCTTAAAACCAAAATAGACATTTTTGAAACTTCAATCTTTGAAACTATTAACTGAGATAAGCCATCTCAACAGTAAGCTCTTCCCTCAACAAACTTGTTAGGTCTGCCAATTTCAGCTGAGCGTGTTTATAAAATATCTAGCTCCATTTCCTTCCTCTTGCATTGCTGCTTCAAGGAATTGTTCATATCTGTTCCCGGGCCATGAGTTGGTTGAAGGTCCATCTGCGGCGAAGGATGGGAGAATTTTTATATATCTGAATGGAGAGATTTAACAGCAATTTTCTTTCAGCTTTTTCTTTCCCATTAGCTTGTGTTCATTATTGACTTCCTCCTCTTCCTCCATTGTGAGTGTACTCTTTCTACTGTGTGAGATGTTGTGCTTCTTCTGAACCATAATCTAGATTCAGTGATGGAAAGGACTAGTATGCCACGTTTGAATCCTGACAAAATGGAGTCCATGTGAATGGGTGTTTACTTGTTAAGGTCAATAATGTGAATTTTTTCCTATTATAAATTGATTGCATTCCCTCAGAAAGTACAGGTTTTCAATGATTATGAGTCATGTGTTGGAGGCTTAAATGACCTCAGTTTATAAAAGCTGTCCTGCCTTTTGAATATTTCACACATGTGGAATTATCTATTGTGACCTAGGCCCAAATAGTATTACCAGACACAATCAGTCCTAAACAAACATATTTTTATTAGAACATCTGAGAATTACTTCATTCTCATCTTAGTCCAAATTAGTTCCAAAACAAATCCTTCATAAACAGTCCTTTGGCCTTATCACAAACCTTTGTCTTCTTTGGCACCTTGCCAAAGGCTTTTCTTGGCAAAACCCTACAAAGTTCAGAAGCAAGAGATGCTGACAAGAAACAAATGTAGCAATGTTGGTTTCCTACAAAGATCCCAAGAGCTGTTGCTGTTCTTTTAAGCCTTCTGGGAGGGGCCAATCATCTCCTGGCCTTACTCCCAAGTCGTCCTTTTTGCTTTAGCTGCTCTTGCCTTCTGGCAGCTTTTCGCATGTATACACTAGGAACAAGCTTCTCCAGTTCCTCTGCCTCTCTGTTTATCCACTTCTGGAGGCTCCCGAGTCCATGCATCATTCCCATATGGCCCTGGCCCCTTCTCTGCCTCCAATGCAGAGCCCTCATCCTGGCCTTCCCCTGGCTCCAGGACTAGCCCATTGTCCTCTCCAGCCTCCTCACTGTCTGACTCCGCTGCCAGCTCCACAGGCTGCTGGCGGACCACAGCATTATCCTTGTACTTGGTCCATAAGGTACAGATGGTACAGAATGGGACAGTTATGTTGCTCCATGGAGCACTTGGTGATGCACACATTATTCCTCTGATGAAGCAACTCAGTGAGGTGCTAAGCCATGTGAAAGGCTTTGTTTTACTCACATAAAGCCCCAACAATCTGGCATCCAGGAATTTGACATATTGCACGTCCCTTAATTTTGGGACACTTACACTTTTTGAAAACCTATTTTTCACCCAGATCTTACATATTGTTTCTCTTGTTCTTGCGTTTGTTCTACTATTATGTATTAATAATTTTGTGATAAGTGAGTTTGAAGTATAATTGTATGGATATGGAATAGGACTTTAATAAACAACTCCTTTTACTAAGCTGGTTTCCTGCCACACACATTTTTGACTACATAGCCCTATAATGTTCAGCCCAAAGGCCGAAGCTGGTTAAAAAAGGCTAACTAGGTTTGGCCTTTGGATTGGACATTTTTATTTCATACCCATAGAAAGTTATTTCTTACCTAAAATAAATAACCAAAGTTACTTAAAAACTGACTTAACTTTATTGTGTTTGAAGATCTTATCTTTTTAATTAAAAATAGATGGCCGTTCAATCATGGTCTCAGTATTTTCTGTTTCAAGAATCCCATTATTTCACTCTTTATTACCAAACAAAATAAATCTGTCAGAATATTTTTTTGGGTATGTACTCTTTTCTGATTAACTACTTCCACCATTACTTTAAAAAAAAATCAGAAAAGCACATATGAAGCATTTGTGTAAAATCATAAGCAATATTTTTCAGGTTGTTTCAGATGTGCCATATGAACATCATCTAGGCAACGTTTGTCTTCTTACTTTCAATTGAATACACAAAGCAGAAAAACCATGCGTCTTACTTGAAATATCTTGCTCATTATTCAGATTCTTTCTGTCATGTTGATGAACAATAGCGTCCAGTTTTTCTGAAGTCTTCATCTGCTCCTTCTGATGTTGCTGAATTGCAATTCCTAGTACCTCCAGCAATCATGTCCGATGATGAATAATGGTGGACGTTGTAATTCAGCAACATCTGGCAGCCCAAAGGCTCATTCCTGCTGTATCCCTGTGTGAAGCCATGGGTGTTGAAGTGTGAGTGACTGAGAAGGAGTGCTTGTTATAGCTACAAATTCCCCAGTATCAGGTTCTTAATTACAGAAATAAGAGATAAGAAAAACAATGTTTTGTGTTAATGTTATTAAGGGTGGGCCTTAGGCCATTATATGAGGATAAAAACTATTGTTTGCTGTGTTAATACAAAATATTTATCATGTAAATTGAGCCTAGTGTTTGGCATGGTTTTCAGAAAATAGGCTTCAAGATTGCCATAGAAAAAGGATTGATCCGGGCGGTATGATCTGATTGTAAGAACACCATCTTATCTTTTGCAGATGACCAAACTTAGAAACTAAAACACAGCACACAAACGAATTATCGTAGTTCACTAATGTAAAAAGATTATCAGTTTTGGAAGACAGTTTTTCTTTTTGCTTCCTAACTGCCACATATTTTAGCCTGTGAAATTTGGAGGGGTTTTTTGTTGGAGTGGTAGAACATTAGTCATAACAACATTCTGTATTCAAGGACACCGTTGCCTGGAGACTGTTGGAGATTGTATCCAGTTGAATGTGAAGAGTTGATTGGATTATGTGATGAACTTGTGGGTGTGGGGCAGGGCTGTGAACTGTTAGCTGGGTGTGGAAAACTTGGAAGCTTTCAGATTCGGGTTTTCCCAGATGTGTCAACATGACATCTCTAATAAATTGGAACTTGGAGGAACCTCAGGCCTTGGAGTTTTATTTCATTGGGGGTGTTCCTTTGAACCCTGACAAAGATACCAAAATCAATAAGTTAGAATTGTTTGGTGTGATCCCTCTGATTAAAATTTATCCTTAAAGGCCGGTACCTCCAAGTTGGAAGACACCTTTAACAAACTTGTCTAGCTGTTTGGGTATGACAAGCAGAAACTATTAAAGGAAAGTCATCTTCTAAGATACCCAAGCCCGAGTCATGTAGTCTTTATAGATAGTAACCAGAATCTTGAAATGCACTTACTAGAAACTTACTACTAACCCTCATCGTTCCTGTAGCAGAAGTGTACCATGACAGTATTGTTACTAACCACTAGCAAATATATACTGCATTCTGGATCTGCTGAAATCTTTTTCGATCTGCTTTAGTCTACCACAACGTAGGGCAACTTTAAAACAAGATGGCCTGCCTGTTGGTCCTAAAATTTTGCTTAAATTGATTCCAGCCAGAGATGAGAGAATATATTTTGGTGGTAACTGAGTGCTGATTTCCATATTTCCTGATGTGTCAGCATTTGAAAGCAGAAACCTTTAAAAAACCCATCATTATAAAACTTGCCAAAATATTTTGGGTATCCATTCTCCCACTCTAAATCATACTGCTTTATACTGTATTTAGATATCATTAAATGACTCAAAATATTCCCTTTAAATTTGGGATAATCATTTATTTGTCTCTGTGTTACAGATATACATTCAGCTCTTCTTCTGTTTTGTACACATATACAAAATTCCTAATACTGCATTCTCAGTGTTGAACTTTTTTTCCAGAATGTATCCTTGTTCTGATCTAAAAGAAACCCTCTTCTCCAGATTAAACTGCCTGTCCATCATGGTGGCCATAACCCCATCAGAATGGGTTAGACCAGGATGGGTTCTAAATTTTTTTACTACCGGTTCTGTGGGCATGGCTTATTTTGTGGGTGTGGTTTGGGGGGGGGGGTAATGTGATTGGGTGGGCATGGCCAACTTTTTTTTTTTACTTTTAAAAGCATTTTTTCTACAATTTTAAGAGATTGCAGAAAAAAATGCTTTTAGGAGCCTCTGACGATCAGGCAACTCAGCTGGATCGCCAGAGGCTTTTAAAGGCATTTTTTTCCTACAACCTCTTCAGCCAAAGAAGTTGCAGAAAAAATGCTTTCAGAAGCCTCTGACGATCCCAGCGGAGTCACGCAATCATCAGAAGCTTGTTAAAAAACTTTTAAAAGCATTTTTTCGGCTGAAGAGGTTGTAGAAAAATGCTTTTAAAAGTAAAAAAAAAAAGCCTCTGATGAGGTGGGTGGGGTAAGCGAGTGGCAACTGGATTTGGGGGCATGGCCAGCCAATGTTATTACCAGTTCTCTGAACTACTACAAATTTTTACTACCGGTTCTTGCGAATCAGTGTGAACCAGGAGCAATCCACCACTGGTTTAGACCTAGTGAACTGTTGTATTAAATTGTTTCTCTAATACCATGATTATAAGTGACTTACTCATCTCTTTTGCTTGTACTACATTTGAACATTATTTGTATTATAGGAAGAGGCTGGAAAGAGGAGATGAGGTTACATACATGCCCCTATCCAATGTATACTTTTGTCTGCTGTGTATGGATCATTCATAGTCTGCTTGTAGCTGGATTAAGGATATAATCCAGCAGGTTCTGACAGGTTCTGGAGAACCTATAGCAGAAATTTTGAGCAGTTTGGAGAACCAGTAGCGGAAATTTTGAGTAGTTCGGGGAAGCAGCAAATACCACCTATCTCTGGCTGGCCCCAGAGTGGAGTGGGAATGGAGATTTTGCAATATTCTTCCCCCGGAATGGGGTGGGAATGGAGACTTTACAGTATCATTCCCCTGCCATGCCCACCAAGCCACACCCACGAAACCACACCCACAGAACCAGTAGTAAAAAATTTTGGATTTCACCAGATATAACCCAGTACAGTAGCAAACCAAAGAGACTTGCAAGGTAAATTATGTTTACTTTTGCAAATACTCAAGTTGTTCTGTAGCTATCAAGATTACATAAATGGTCTCTTCTCTATCTTGAGAATTCAATAGTCATTAGCTACCTCTTATCTGTGAGTCAAGAGACTTGTAGGAGAAGTTATTCATCTTAAGTAACCTTGGTATGTTATTATCTCTTTTGTGATAGCTCCAGAGTGATTACTTTTACCAGATTGAGTGTTGTCTTGAAGCTACATTTAAAATAATCTTTTCAAACAGTCTGTTCAAACAAACACCACTGATATCTATTAAAAAAAATATTTTTAGGTTATTTTCTACTCTGATGTTGAACTTTTCTATTCTTTCTTGGAGTGTGTCTTCTCACTGTAATATTTCATTTTCCCACAGTAATTAATTATTTTCTTCTTTTTATCACCCACCGTTATAGGTTACACACTCTATTCGTTAGAAATAAAAGTTTGTATTGAGAAAACTGGGGGAAAAAATGTTTTTCCTACATAAGAACAAGTGGTTGTGTTGAGTCCAGGGGTGAAATGCTTCCAGTTCGGACTGGCTCGGGCGAGTAGGTAGTGATGGCAGCGGGCAGTTCAGAGAACTGGTAGCAAAAATTCCTGCCCACACCAGGTTGTTTACCTTAGCTGCTGGTCGCAACGCCTGCCTTGCTTCTCTTGCTGTAATATCTGCAATCCATTGCATCAGCAAGCAATTGAATCTCGCTGCCTGCAATCAAGCTTATCGGTGAGAAGCTCTATCTGCCTGCCTGCCTTCCTGCCTTGGCAACTTTTAAGATTTGTGGACTTCAACTCCCAGCAAAACTGGCTGAAGAATTCTGGGAGTTGAAGTCCACAAGTCTTAAAGTTGCCAAGGTTGGAGACCCCTGTTCTATTGGGTAAGTTTTTTTTCCTCTTTGGGAGCTTTAAAAAAAATAGTTAATTGGGTTTTTTTATAGTTGTTCTTTTTTTAGACCTAGCCATTTAAAGTTCAGGAAGTTTTATATTTAGCTGCTTTTATATAAAAATAAATTAAAATAAAATATTTGTGCAGTTTTCTGAGATTTAGTGTGTTTCTGTAGTGTTTCACTCTAACTACACAAACACACAAAATCTCACAAAGCTGTATGTGGAATTTTGTGTATGTAAAGTGTGAAAGTTGCTTTTTTTTGGGCTTTTTGTGGCTGTGTGAGGTTCCTGCTTGTTGCAGGGGCCATTTTGGGTCTAGCCACAGCTGCTTTTACATTGTGGGTAAGCCAGTTGTGTTGTGTTGTGTTGTGTTTTGTAGGTTAAAAAAGGGCAAAGCAGTGATATTGACTTGGCCACGCCCACCCAGTCACCTTACCACCAAGCTCCGCCCACTAATTAAGCCACGCCCACAGAACCAGTAGCAAAAAAATTTAGATTTCGCCCCTGGTTGAGTCCCACTCATCTGACATCAATTTTTTTTTACTAATTTTCTTTCATTCATTCCTTGTTGTAGTTATTACTTAAATCAATAGTGCACTAATTGCCTAAGGTGAGAAATACAGAAATAACATTTGGAATTTTACTTTAACTGATAAGGTTTCTTTGTCTGACTTTAATTAAATTTATTGATGCAACTGAGCATTTTACAAACTGGATCATACTTTGGATTAGAGCCTTGTCTAGGCATGGGACCTGGGAACAATGGGCTCTGTCAACTTCTCTCTAAAAAAAGACTTTTTGGGAATGTTGTGAGAACACGCTATGGAACTCTTGCTTCCCCATTATTTGGAAATGGGGCCAATCCAAGATCTTTTTCTGCATGTTGAAAGTTGTGTCTTTTGATTACCCAGGAGAGCATCAGAGCAAACTAAAAGGACCGAAAATAGACCATGTGGCACCTAGAGTTCTGAACTCCAAGAGAATACCAAGCAAAAGGTATTGCTGAAAATTGACACTGCTTTTGCCTCCTGAGGTATTTTTCTCTCTCTAATTGTAGAGTTGTCTCTGCTTATGGAAAACCAAAAATAATGTTCCCGCTGGGGTACCACTATGAAAATAAGCAGATAGATTTATATTTGCTGTCTGTATCTATAAGATTACTTCACAACTTCCTTGTGTTCCTCTGAGGGGGGATAAAGTGCCCTCCAGAATGGTGTGACCACTTGAGCATCATTCCAAATAGTTGAATTTCTATGCCTAGTGCCTTCTTTTCAAGTCGTCAGTTGTATCTTGATGAGACTTTTGCAAATGAGCCAAATTCTTGCCTCAGCCTAAAACTAAACGATTTATACACATTTGAAAAAGTAATTTAATTATCATACATATAGAATTAACTCTACATTTAGCTGTTCACTTATATTTTACCTGTATTTATATAGATTACTTTTTCCATTCCCCCTTTCTTTCTTTTTCTTTTTTTTAAAAAAATCAAGATTATCATTCTGGAATTGTTTGTTTTAGAGGCATGTATTTAAAAAATGTGATGTCACATTAGAACTAGCACTGGAAGTGCAGCAAAATATTCATTATTTATGAATATCATGCTGTCTTCTAAATGCCCATTTTTATGGTGCCATGCTGTTTCTTTATAAATAGAAATCCTTGACAAATGATTATTGCATTTTGATTTGTCCCATCGGAAATAAACTGTCAAAAACTCAGTAGGTCCTCTTGCATTATGACATATCATATCATAGTTCAGAAGGAAAAATATTTTTCACTAACTGTAATGAAAGTTGGAATATTTGGGGAAGATGATGTTTGTGCTTACAAAAAGATGTATATTTCTCATTCAAAATATACATACTGAGTCTTAACTGAACAAACTATCAGCACTGAGTCCTAATGGAAGTAAGAAATAGTAATATCATACTTTAAAATAGTTCTGAAAGCGCTGTACATGTAACAGTCAGTTTGTTTTTTTATGAAGAACGACATCTTACAAATGTTGGTAATAATATGATAAAAAAAAAATTAAAAGCTGCACCCTCTTCCACCATGTCAGATTGCATATTTAATTAAATCTAATCTCCCAAATATCTGACAGTCTCAGTATCTGTTTACCGTGTATTTCAACCTCAGTCCATCTTTGGTATAAATCTAATATAATTGTAATTAAATCAATTCCAATATACTGTAGCTATAAATTGCATAACATCAGTTATGCAAAGGAACTTCTAAAGAGTGATATTCGATCACAAATAGCTATCCATTTATTCTGATAGTTGTTCAAGTACACATTCATGTGCAGGAATCATATGAGAAATCTTTACTATAGATTATTGCAGATAAATTAATCCGAAACCGATTACCCAGTTTCTTGCAGGTTTATTCTTATTTGCATAAGCCCAGGTATTTGCAATTTAATGTACTGTCAGGATCCAAAAACCAAGAAAGACACACTGAGGTACTTCAAACCAGTTTCCTATATTGTTTCTCACCTGTAGATAGAAATCTTGCAAAACTAAAGAAAACTACTAGCATCAATAAAGATATAATCTGGGAACTCCTAGGGAAGTGTTTTCTTGACCATCTTTCTCCTAGCCCAACTATCTGTCCAGTGATGGGATTCAATTTTTTTTACTACCAGTTCTGTGGGCATGACTTGGTGGCTGTGGTTTAGTGAGCGTGGCTTGGTGGGCATGGCTTGGTGGGCATGGCAGGGGAAGGATACTGTAAATCTTCATTCCCTCCCCACTCCAGGAGAAGGTTACTGCAAAATTCCCATTTCCTCCTGATCAGCTGAGACTCGGGAGGCAGAGAATAGATGGGGGCGGGGCCAGTCAGAGGTGGTATTTACCAGTTCTCTGAACTACTCAAAATTTCCGCTATTTTTTCTCCAGAACTGATCAGAACCTGCTGAATATCACCTTTGTATCTGTCTCTTGCTCCTCTGCAATGCAGCCACTTCCTCATGGGAATCTGGACTACATTCCATCATGTCTAAACTCCATTTATTTTAATGGAAAGCTAGAATAGGATCCAATTCATAGATCCAGCTCACTGGATCTGCAATGGTTTTTGTAAGTTTTCTCTTTTGTACTCTGATTCAACATTGGTTTTGTATTAGACTTAGTACAGATTATCACCATATCCACTTAAAAAGCATCTGAAGCAGTTTGGCTTGGATTCACTGTTTCTCTTGATTCTGATTGCCAAAAAGTTGAAGAAGGGGACATATATGCATTGACAAAAGAGAGAGAGAGAGAGAGAGAGAGAGAGAGAGAGAGAGAGAGAGAGAGAGAGAGAGAGGAAATGCATGTAATGCATAACTGTGTGTATATGCAGATACATATTTCATTTATGTAAGTTAAAAACAAATATAGTACATTTTATCAGAGTGGAAAAGACGGTGATCTGAATACTCCTAAATTTGATGTCTAGAAACAAACTTTTGCTGGGCAAATTCAAATACTTTCTCAGTATTTTGATGGTTATCGATCTTTAAATGTGGCCTAGACAACTGTTCAGAGGACATCTTCAAACAGAAAGCTGTCCTCTGGCAGTTCTTCAAACCCCAGGATTAGTTTTGAAGAGCAATTTGATAAGTAGTACAGTGGCAAACTTGAAAGCTGGTCGATTTTAGGGGAGAAATTCCATGTCAGATTTTATCATTATCATGTCTGAAGCAGAGTCTCAAGACACTGTTAAACTTTTTAAATATTATACTGAGCCCACTTTGTGGCTTGGTCCCAACCTCTGTTAAAATGTAGTTCTTTAACTGATGAAATTGGGCACTTCTGATATATATATTGATTTGAGCATAGTTCATCAAACAACATTGAATGAGTACTGAAATCAAAGGTTTTTTTTTCTTCTGTCAAAAGGAAAAGAAAATTCAGTTTTTTAGTTGGCTCCCTTTCCAAAAGAAAAGAAAAGAAAAGCAAAGAAAAGAAAAGAAAAGAAAAGAAAAGAAAAGAAAAGAAAAGAAAAGAAAAGAAAAGAAAAGAAGCATACTAATATTTTTCAGCACAATGTACCTATTTTTAGCACTGCAATATCTGGATTGCAAAATTTTGAATGGCAGTCAGAGGACAGCAAAGAGGCACCAAATACTCTAAAACTTTGCTGCCATTTAGTGGTCAGAGTTTGTAGGTCATGTATGATATGCTTGAATGTATCAAATCCATAATTCAGAATTTCCTTCAGATTTTAACTTTATTTGGAACCACACAGTGTTTTCATATGCATACTATGTATGTGTCAGCCTATAACTTTCAATGTACTGAAATAGACCAGCTAAAATATGTGATGAGGCAGTCCTCATCACTGAGATAGCAATAGCCATAATAGATTTATATACACAGCCCTCTCTAAGCAGTTTAGAGAGTCAGCATATTGCCTCCGATAATTTGGGTCCTCATTTTACTCACCTCGGAAGGATGGAAGGCTGAGTCAACCTTCAGTCTGGTGAGATTTGAACCGCCAAATTGCAGGCAGCTGGCAGTCAGCAAAAATAGCCTTCAGTACTGCACTCTAACCACTGCGCCACCATGGCTCAATAGTCTATTCTGTTGCTGGACTTCAAAATCCAAAACATTTAAAACTGTCATTACAGAAGTATTTCAAAGAAGTAAAGGGAGTACACATGTAACGTATGCCTGTGTGTATATATACATGCATGCATGTGTGAATGCATACACACAGAGTTAAAAATTTTAGTAAATTTTCTATAAAGAAAGGAAGTCATCATCTTTGTTAATTTAATTGTGCTGTCACTTTATAAGTGCTAGTAACTCTTTGATTGTTTTATAAACTTCAGGGATTCCATATCAATGTCAGGCTTTAAGAAACTTTATTACATTAATTTTAAAATTCCAGATTCAACAGGCTGTGGAATTGATTTATAATCATGCTAAAACTATAGGGCTGTTTTAATTTAGTCCATTTCAACTCATTAGGCTTGAAGACATTTTTCAGTCTACATTACATAATAAAGTTTTGATAGAAGTTAGAGGCATTCATCAGTTTACTTCATTTAATTCTTTCTTTAACTGCCTTTTCCTCATTTCATTTCCTGCTGAATGGTTGGTAGGTCCCTTCTCTTTCTAATCTTTTTAGGTGCTGAAAATTAACATTTCATTAATGACTTAAGAGACATAATACCCAGCCAAGTCCTCCTGATCTTGAAAGCTAAGCATGATTGGATTGGATTTTTTTTTCTTGGATAAGACAATAGGCTAAACTGAGAAGTCAAAAATATCCCTGGGGAGGGCAAGAACAAAGTATATCTGAATTATTGTTATGAAAACAGCACAAATGCAGTCCTCCAGGGTCAAGCTTGATTCAAGCATATCTTTACTTTTAATGAACCAGTGACTATAATGGATGATAAATCAGCATCCTCTCATGCTTGAATGTCAAGATAATTGCTGTATGAGTTAGCTTTTTTCATACTGGTTCCTATCTTACAAGCAAGTAAAAATGTTTGTTTATGACATGTATTTATTTATTTATTTTTAAAATTTATATGCCACCCTTCTCCCATAGGACTTGGGGCAGCTCACATAGTAAAAACAACAACAATAAAATTCTAAAATACAATCCGATTTAAAATTCCCAAAATTAAAACCCCATTATTGGTCAGGGAATTTGATGAAAAAGCCATGTCTTCAGGCCAGCACAGAAAATGCGGAGCTCGGGAGCCGTCCAGAGCTCGGTGGGTAACCCATCCCAGAGGGCCGGTGCGGCCACAGAGAATGCCCTCATTCTGGGGATCACCAGCTGACATTGTCTGGCCGACGGCACCCGGAGGAGGGCAGCTCTATGAGAGCACACAGGGCGGTGGGAGGCCGGTAGATGGTGGTCCTGCAAGTACCTTGGGCCCATGCCATGAAGGGCTTTGTAGGTAAGTACCAGCAGCTTGAAGCAGATCCAGAAGGCCACCAGCAGCCAGTGCAGCTCGCACAGGAGAGGTGTTGCCCAGGAGTAATGGGAAGCTCCCGTAACAACCCACACGGCTGCATTCTGGACCAACTGGAGCCTCTGGGTGCACCCCAAGGGCAGCCCATGTAAAGGACATTGCAGTAATCCAACTGAGAGACAATGAGAACTTGAGTGACTGTGCAAAGGGCATCTCTGTCTAGGAAAGGCCGCAACTGGTGTACTAGGTGGACCTGTGCAAAAGCCCCCCTTGTCATGGCCGTTAGATGATCCACCAAAGACAGCCATGAATCAAGGAGGACGCCAAGATTGCGAGCCCTTTCAGAGGGAGTCAGCAACTCCCCTCCCATCATAAGTGATGGGGTAGCTAGATCAGGAGATGCCGGAATCCACAGCCACTCAGTCTTGGAGGGGTTTAGTCAGAGCCTCAACCGACTCCCATTAGACCTTCCTGGAGAAAATCTAAAAATCTAGAAATTAGAAGAAGTAGAAGTTATATTAATAGCATCCACAGCAAAATTGGCTGTTCCTACTCTTTAAAGCAAAAAACCAGAGGATCTACTCCTTAAGGATCCATAGAGCTCTCCCAATGACACTGAACTGCCAGATGACTATTCTTGCTTTATGCTGACCAGACATAATTTTGTTCTAAGCAGAACAAACTGGTGGGGGCATTCCGTATATACATGTACCTGCATGTATACCGTATTTTTGGAGTATAAGATACAACTTAGTTTTTGATGATGAAAATAAGAAAAAAGCTGATTGGCAGGTGGATCGGCCTCCCAGAATACCCCCAATCAGCTGTTCCCAGAGGTGAATTTTAGCAACAGGTTCCTTGATTGTGAGCTCTGTGCCTTGCTTTTTTTTTTTTCCCCTGCCTCTGAAAGCTTCAGAAACAGCTTCAGAAAAAAAGCCTCTGAAGTTCTGTTTGGGGGCTTCTTTTCTGAAGCTCTGTTTGAGGGCTTTTTTTCTGAAGCTTCGTTTCTGATACTTTTTTCAGCCTCTGAAACCTCCATTTGAGAAGCTGGGTGGGGCTACATTTGGAGTATAAGACACACCCAGATTTTCACCCTCTTTTTGGGAGGGAAAAGATGTGTCTTATACTCCAAAAAATACGGTACATATACAATAGGTGTCTGTGTGTCACTACAATCTGGGCAGAAGAGACCATATGGACAGGAATTATGTGTTATGTATAATTAGTACTCCCCCCCCCCCCCCAGATTTACAGTACATGTTGCTTCAGAAAAAAAAATATCCATGTTGCATTAATTAATGAATTGTCCATTAAAGAAATAGATTTAATAACAAATAATCCTATCAGGATAATGCCTGTATCCTTTCAATCCTGAATAGTTCTGTGGATGAGACCCTAATTGTGAGTTCTGTTTCCAGTTGATGTGGTTACTTTTGTGTTAATGTAGATGTGTGTCTCTAAATAATTCAACAGATAAAGAAAAGGCAATTATTTAGGCCTAATAAGATGATTTGAAATATTGAGACTATGCCTTCCGCCCATATTTTTTTTTCCCTAATAAATAATAACTCTAGGGGCTTATGTAGGGCTCAGAATTATTTCTGTTAATGAATAGATTTGTGAGAGGCTTTGTGACATTTTTTTAACCTGTTTGTTTAATTTGAAAGGTCCAAGAATATTTCACCCAGTTTTGATAGGTAGCAGTTCCTAGTCTGATTTGAATAAGCACAGAAAATTAAGCAGGAATTGGACCTAATTGGTATTTGGAGACAATAAGCAAATCCCAATGTTTTAGGCTTGGTAGGAAAGCTGAAAATATTTCCCAGAAGAAGGTAGAAAATTACTTCTTTATCATTTGAAAAAAATATTTGGAAATCATAAGAATAGTGTCCATAGGACACATTATTCCAATAGTCTCCAAAGTGCTATCCTTAGGGTACTATACTCTAGTATAATATACTAGTATAATATACTCTAGTATATAATATACTTTAGTATAATATAATATAATATATAGTACATATACCAAGCTATGTACAAACATGATTCTTTATGATAAATGCTTCCAAAAAGCTCTTTTAGCCTTTTAGTTAATTCTCTACATGGAAATAATGCCAGATGATCCCGCCACATGATCACGGAGACGTCTTTGGATAGTGCTGGCTTTTCAGCTTTGAAACGGAGATTAGCACCGCAGCCTAGAGTCGGGAACAACTAGCACATATGTCCGAAGGGAACCTTTACCTTTACTTTATCAATTGGTAGAACATATTCCTAATGGAACTTACTTCTTACTTGAGATACAAAAGTATCCTGTAGATGGTTTTAGGGAAAAATGCTTTTGTTTGCTGACATTTTCTAATTGCCCCTAACTGACTCTGACAGGAATGAAGAGGCAGAATTTTACAATGAACACAAAGAAACAGTCTTTGTTTCATCCAATGAAACAAAAAATCCATGACAGGTTGGATTACATTTTTTACTAAAATATTTGGAGAGTAGCATTTTAAAAAAGAAGCATGAAATAATAAAGACTAGCAGAGGATAAGGTGATATTATGAGAAGAAATTTTACACTGAGTAAATCAAATGATAGTTCTTTATTGGACACCATGTCATCTATAAACAACATGATACTGTTCTCTCAAAAGAACAGGTGTAACTTCTGTGGTCTAGTACTCAAGTTAAATAGTCTCCTTACTGGCACAGTTAACTTTTCATGTTGTTATGGTACCATCCCAAAGGTAAATGACAGCAAGCTGTTGCAGCAGAACAATCAATAGTTTTCCAAGTTGGAAGGATGAACTCCCTTAAATTGTTAAAATGAGTTCTGATCTGCAAAGATCCGGAAGGCAGCAAAGGGATTCAAGCAGCCCACACACTTTGCTGCCATCTGGTGATCTGAATTTCCACAATAATTATAATAAACCTTATTTTTATCCTTCTAAATATGCCTTATTTGTCCTCATGAATACTCAGAGTGCTGGGAGTTGGGCAGCATATATATTTAACAACAGCAACAACAGCAACAGCAACAATAATACTAGAAAACTTATCAACTAATCAGTAGTGGGTTTCAATTTAGTTTGCTACCAGTTTGCTCATGCACGCATGTGCTCGCCACATATGTGATGCTTCTGCACATGCACAGAAGCTTATGGGCGAGTGGGCAGAGCATCCTGCCGCCGCCGCTACCCCGGACTGCAACTAATGTACCATACAGCTGCAGTGTTAATTAAGTACCTGAGATGCACAATAAACAAAGAAGAAAAAATTCAAACAGTATACCACCAAAATAGAAGATCAGGCTGGAAAATAAGATCAGCAAGCTGAGATCAGATGCACGTAAATTAGAACAGATGAAAGAAAAGAAGCTAAAGAACAAGAAAATCAAACAATGCCTGATCTAGAAACAAGGAAGAAATAATAAAGCAGCATATAACAGCTATAGCCCAAAAGATCAGCAGATGCAAAGCTCAAATTGCACATTATAGCAGAATATCCAATTTCAGTCAAATCAGAAACATTTCTACCAATACATCCATGGTAGTTTTAGTACCATTATTTTGGGGAAGTGGAGTTTAGTTTAGTTATACTTATATGCTGCCCTTCACCCAAAGGACTTGGGGCGGCTCACAAAGATAAAACAATAAAACAGTAAAATTATGACTAAAATACTCAAATTAAAAACCCCAAAAGTTTAGTTAAAACTCCCATCAGATCAGCAAATTTATTGGAAAAGCCATGTCTTCAGGTCAACGTGGAAAGAGCGGAGATCGGGGGCCATCCGGAACCCAGTGGGCAAACCATTCCAGAGGGTCGCTGCGCCCACAGAGAACATCCTCATCCTGGGCACCATCAGCTGACATTGTCTGGCCGATGGGACCCAGAGGAGGGCAATCTTATGTGAATCCACTGGGTTGGAGACAGACAGAAGGTGATTCTGCAGGGCCCATGCCATGAAGGGCTTTATAGGTAAGTACCAGCACCTTGAAGCAGATCTGAAGGACCACCAGAAAATAGTGCAGCTCATGCAGAAGAGGTGTAATAGGGGAGCAATGGGAAGCCCACGTAACAACCCCCGCGGCCACATTCTGGACCAGTTGGAGCTTCCAGGTGCACCACAAGGGCAGCCCCATGTAGAGGGCATTGTAGTAGTCCAAACAAGAGATGACAAGAGTATGGGTGACTGTACAGAGGGCATCCCTGTCTAGGAAAGGGCACAACTGGCGCATCAGGCAAACCTATGCAAAGGCCCCCCTTGTCACGGCTGTCAGATGATCGACCAAGGACAGCCACGAATCAAGGAGGACACCTAGATTGCAAGCCTTTTCAGAGGGAGTATCTTCCCCCCATCCGAAGTGATGGGGGCACTAGGCCATGAGATGCTGGTATCCACAGCCACTCTGTCTTGGAGGGGTTAAGTCTGAGCCTGTTCCTACCCATCCAGACCTGCACCATTTCCAGGCACTTAGACATCACGGAAAGGGCATCCCTAGGTTGGTCCAGGGTGGAGATGTAAAGCTGGGTATCATTGGCATACTGATGATACCTCACCCTGAAACTATGAATGATCTCATAATGGTTGATACACATTATGTGGTGAGGGACGGTGTGGAAGAGGATAGGTAGGGTGAACAGAGGCAAGAATAAATAAATGGAATTGAAAGCTGTGACAGGCAAGTGAATATCACTACTACATAGTGGGGGAAGTAACTATAAACTGGAAGAACTACTGATAAAAGCCATGGAAAGCTATATAATGTAGGTTCAATGATTTCTACAGGATTCATAATAAATGAAACTCTCAATGCATTGTTTCTTTTTTAGGAGCAAAGCTAGTCTGTAAGTGCACAACTGTGGAAGAAATTTGTTGGAAGAGAATTTTGTACCATGATCTCACATACACATTTATTGTTTCCTATCCTACCAGCCAGCTGGAAGTCAAGTGACAACTCCTAAAGGGCCTTGAAACTAATCAGAGTTCTTCTCTAGTCAATGATGCTGAGAACAAAGCTTGGATTGGACTGTTCCCCGTTAACTGCAATCCCATCTGTAAACAAAAGAAATGGTCTGTTCTATTGATCTTTTCAGCTACTATATTCTCCCAGGCTGTCCACCTTTCTTCTTTTGTAAAAATATTTTAATTTCCTTACAGAAGCTGTAAGGAATGGTGGAGCATTATTCATATTATGAAACTGGTTTATTGTTAGTACAATAATCGTGAATTTATCAATTATTAAAAAAAAGTGTTTGTATGAAGAAAGAAAGAGAGAGAAGGGGAGGGGAGGGGAGACAAAATTGTGGCAGTAGTCTTGGTTTAAATTCACTGATGACTGAAAGCAAATTGCTTTATGAACCTCCACTTTCCTTACACTGCACTTACTATTTACCTGTTGTCTTCAAAAGTTAATAGAGTTAAAGTTAACAACTATTCTCTCATTTCTTTGGAATGGAATGGAATGGAATGGAATGGAATGGAATGGAATGGAATGGAATGGAATGGAATGGAATGGAATCAAATCAAATCAAATCAAATCAAATCAAATCAAATCAAATTCTTTATTGGCCAAGTGTGATTGGATGCATAAGGAATTAGTCCTTGATGCATATGCTCTCAGTGTACATAAAGAAAAATATACATTCATCAAGAATCATAAGATACAATACTTAATGATAGTCATTGGTTACTAATAAGCAATCAAATCATACTAGGAAACAAATAAAACAATATAAATTGTAAAGATACAAGCAACTTGGTTATAGTCATAAGTGGAAAGTGATAGGTACTAAGAAGGATGAGAAGAATAATAGTAATACAGCTTAGTAAATAATTTGACAGTGTAATTCTCGCAGTGTTGTGAGAATTAGTTGTTTAGCAGACTGATGACATTCGGGAAAAAACTGTCCTTGTGTCCAGTTGTTTTGGTGTGCAGTGCCCTATAGCATCGTTTTGAGGGTAGAAGTTGAAACAATTTATGTCCATGATGTGAGGGGTCTGTAGATACTTTCACAGCCCTCTTTTTGACTCGTGCAGTATACAGGTCCTCAATGGAAGGCAGGTTGGTAGCAATTGTTTTTTCTGCAGTTCTAATTATCTGTTGAAGTCTGTGTCTGTCTTGTTCGGTTGCACAGCCAAACCAGACACTTATAGAGGTGCAGGTGACAGACTCAATAATTCTTCTATAGAACTGGATCAGCAGCTCTTTGGACAGTTTGAACTTTCTGAGTTGGCGCAGAAAGAACATTCTTTGTTGTGCTTTTTTGATGATGTTTTTGATGTTAGGTGTCCATTTTAAGCCTTGAGATATGATAGAACCTAGAAACTTGAAGGTCTCTACTGTTGATACTGTGTTGTCTAGTATTGTAAGAGGTGGTATTATATGAAGGTTTCTCCTAAAATCTACTACCATTTCTATGGTTTTGAGTATATTTAGTTCAATATTGTTCTGGTTGCATCACAAGGCTTAGTTGTTCAACCTCCAGTCTGTATGCAGGTTCATTGTTGTCTCGAACTGTATCATCTGCAAACTTCAGTATTTTAACAGAGGGATCGTTTGAGATGCAGTCATTGATGTATAGAGAGAAGAGAAGTGGACAGAGCACACAGCCCTGGGGGGCTCCTGTGCTAATTGTACAGGTATCTGATGTGATTTTGCCTATCTTCACCTGCTACTTCCTGTCTGTTAGGAAACTTATGATCCATTTACAAATGTGGTCAGGTACAGCTAGCTGATTTAGTTTAGTTAGAAGAATATCTGGAATGATGGTACTGAATGCTGAGCTAATGTCTACAAAGAGGACCTTTGCATAGGTCTTTGGAGTTTCAAGATGTTGTAGGATGTAGTGCAGAGTCATATTAATAGCATCATCTGTCTATTTGCTCAGTAGGGAAATTGCAAGGGGTCTAACAGTGGATCCATGATGATTTTCAGGTGGGCCAGCACTAGCCTTTCAAAGGTCTTCATAACTACAGATGTTAGAGCAACCGGTCTGAAGTCATTCAGTTCCTTGATGGAGGATTTCTTCGGCTCTGGGATGATAGTAGAACCTTTGAAGCAAAAAAGAACATAGCATATCTCTAGTGATTTATTAAAGATCTGGTGAAGATAGGGGTCAGTTGGTTAGCACAAGCTTTTAAGCAAGGAGGAGTTATCTTGTCTGGGCCTGGTGCTTTTCCTGGCTTTTGTCTGTGAAATAGACCTTGCACCTCATTCTCTGTAATCACCAGAGGTGGTGGGCCCCATGGAATGGGGTCGGTTGTATGATGCTTAGCTGTTTTAGTTTTCTCTCAAACCTATAGTAAAACACATTCAGGTCATCTACCAGTTGTTGATTTCCTTCAACATAGGAAGGAGGTTTGCTGTAACATAATATTTTTAAGAATTTTCAAAGGTTTGCTGGTTCATTTGTTGAGAACTGATTCCTTAATTTTTTAGAGTAGCTTCTTTTTGCTCCTCTGATCTCCCTTGCTAATATGTTTCTGGCCTGATTGTACAGCATTCTATCGCCTTTTCTGTAGGCTTCCTCTTTGGTACAACGTAGCTGCTTAAGTTTAACTGTGAACCAAGGTTTATTACTTGTTACTGTATATTTGCAGGTTTATGATCAGCTTCACAAAAACTGACATATGATGTTACAGTATCTGTGAGTTCATCTTAGTCTGCAGAGGTATCTTTGAAGACATTCCAATCAGTGCAGTCAAGGCAAGTCTCTTCTTCCTTTCATTATTTCCTTTTCCTTTTCTGAGCAAGTTCTAGAGTTCTCTAAAATACATCATAAGCAGTAAGTAATTTCTGAAAACTCAGAAGCTGAACACCAGGGCTTTCTAGTTCCTTTGGGGAAAATGTCTTGGACCAATTTCCTGAAATTGAGGAGAGATCTCCTTAACATCAAGTCCCAGCTGAGCCACTGCTTTGCCGCAGGGAATGTAGTCAGGCAGCCTGTGAAACAGAACCACTCATGAGTAATGGCTAATTTGCTGCTTACAACCATTATACAAAAATCTCAAGACTGTAACAGGAAGAAGTTAAGACATCATCTGCTCCTGGCAATAGTTTTGTATGGTTTTATACTAGGGGGAATCAACTCAGTTTGGGATTGATTCCAGTCCCCATCTGGAATTGGTCTAAATCATTGACTCATTGCTCATTCAGTAGTCTTGGATGATCAAGCATAGCTGAACATGAATAATGTATATTAGCAGTACTAAAAATTTAAAATATAATTATGTGAAGATACCTTTATTATTAACATCATAGTCTGATGTACTGAGGAGTACAGATGAATTTATTTTAATTGTATATTTGCATTTAGTTGCATGTTTATTTTAATACCTGTCATTGTTAAGAATCAAAATATACCATTGTTTTCCAGTTCAAATGTCATAAAGAGTATTACTTTAAATATTACTGCTGATTTTTTTTAAAAAATAGCAATACCATACATAGAATTCCTGAAGGTGTTTCATACAAATGTTGGAAAAGCAAGTTATAAGGACAACTCTATTGTCTGGGATGGATGAATATTATTAAATGGTAATTGATTTAAATTATTTGGCCAAGTATGAAAGTGAAACTGGAAAGCAACCTAGAATTATCATGTGCTTCAAAGGCACAAAGGCCTATTATATCTGTTATTTACCCAAATATGCCGTTGCACAGCAGATGCTGTGGGATAATTTTAATTCACCTCAGTCTTTAAATGCTGAAAGAAGATAGTTCATGTTGGCTTGAGGTTATGAGGCATACAACAAGAGAGAATCTTGCCATGTAAATCAAGGCCAAGGAAGGAGATGCTGAAAGAATTCATTGTGGAGGGAACAACAGCCAACATTGTAGGCTGTAATTTTTTTTTATAGTAGTTAAGAATCTGCTAGATGCATAACATTTTTCTGGTTCAGGCGCCCTACCATTATTCTTTTAAACTTTACTGCCTCTTTGCTAACACTTTGAAATCTTTTGATCACTGTTAATGTATATTTGCTGAACATACATATACAAATACTTGCAGCTGTTTATGTGTATGGATGGACATAGCACTAAACCAATGTTTTTCAAACTTCGCAGTTTGAAGATGTGTGGACTTCAATTCCCTATGCCGGATGCACATTTTAAAGTCTGAAAAGCACTGCGCTAAACAAATATTTTTTCAGAGATATACACATAGATGATTTACACACTTGAACACAAGAGCTACTTCTTCAAACAGCAGCTTCTCACATGTGGAGAAATGCTTTAAACAATAAGGAGAGTGTTAATTCAAGTCAAAACAGTTAAACACATAAGTGAAACCATTTCAGTCTGGATCAATTTCAGTTTCTAGTTGAGTATGTTTATTGATGAATCAAGCAACAAAACATTCAGAAAAGATAAGTTGCCATTTTGGTAATTGAGATTTTGAATTAGCTGTTGAACACTTATCTGAACTTGCATCACTACAAATAATGCATCCTAGCAGCTTCTGGTTAACTTCATGGGTTGCAGCTATTGGCTTTTGTAATCTCTGGTACCTGTAAGTACTGATCCCTAGAAACAATTCCTGTATGTACTCCAGCAAAATTACATTTCTCAGAAATCTTATCATCTGGGAATAGTACTGAATGGAAGTTTCCAAACTAGGTAGAAGTGAATTTGGGGAGATTAGAAGGAGGTATAAAAAAGGAAATAAAGCAGAAATACATATCTCCAGTAAATGTGTTACTAATATTGTTATTGTGAGGAGGTCAGGAATGACTCCAATGACAACAGAGGATTGTTAAATTTGCCTGGATAAATACCAAGTTGGCTCTCTTATTGTGAAATTTAGGATTATTGGCTGTCAAGGCTCATAGAGATAGACTGGCCCGCAAAGATTACTGCATATCTCACAATTGCTACACTCAAGGAGAATCCTTTTTCATCACTGCAGCTTTCATTACTACCTGATCATGGTTTCTTTATCCAATGCTTTATCATTTGCTGAAGGTTAATCCAGATCATCTTAACCCAGAAGATTCAGTTTCTAAAATATTTGAATACCCAATTCCAGCCTATTTCAGTTACATGGAGGTGTTTGAGAAGATTATTGAGCGCGATGACCCTAATGTCTCCACAGTCTGTTCATGCTGGGACATGGGAGGATTTCCTGGATAAGTTAAAAAGACATTATGCCCCTGCGCCTTCCAGAATCGCCCGCCGTCAGCATTTCTATCATTGTGACCAGGCGGAGGGGGAGTCCATTAGTATGTTGCTGGCCTCCATAGATGCCAATTGAAATGTTATCTTCCAATATAAATAGCAGGTGCAGGGAAGTCAGTCAGATACAGCAGAGCATTAGAAGAAGAGCCTTAGATACAGATTTCATGTGGCTGTGAAAAACGGTCTCAAATTGGGAAAGACCTAAAAAAGACAGTTTGGAGGGGAGGGAGTGGGGGCTCAGAATATCTTCACAGTGTAGCTCTTCTCCACTACAAAAATGCCCAATATTTCCTTGGGAGGCTCTACAGACCAATTTTCAAGCCAATTCAGTTTTCCTGTGTTGAGTCAGGAAATAATTTTGTTCTCTGATAATGTGAATGGCTTTGCTTTTAATACAGAAAAGCACAAAAATACCTTCTCTTTCATCCTTCCAGACTCTATCATGCATGCCAATGAGTTGGTATTAAAAGCTAAGAACACAGAAATGATTATAGTTCTATTGTGGTGATGGGCCAGCTCTTTGATCGTGCTGGCAGGAATTCTGGGATTAACAACCTAAAGTGGGTGTTAAATTAGAAAAGGCTATTTACAGGTGATAATCTAGCAGCATATGTTTCATTTTTCCTTCCTATGAATACACTATTAATACTTTCTGGGGGGAAAATTATACTCTTTCCTCAAACATTCTCATTCCCAAGAAATCACTAAAGAGATATCTGCTTGTGAAATTTCTAACATAAAAGCTGGCACTCAGGAATACAGATTTTATTTAACACCATGTGAAAAAAAACGTTTATAGAAATCTGTGCAGATGGTATATGATTGTGATTTCTCATTCTACAAATGTTTATTGACTAATTCCCTGCTGTTCGTCACAGTCAAGTCTCAAGCCATTGACAATGCTACAAAGATATTGCTTGTTATTGTTCCTTAAACAAAAAGAAAGAATCAAAGTGTTTTAGTTAGATTAAACTTCAAAAGGCCCCCTGGCAATAGAAATTTGATACATAGCTTACAAGTATATAATTCAGAAGAATATTTGCAGAATTGGCATTTGTTTGTATATGCATGTGTGAAACCTCATTAAACAGCTCTCTTTTTAACATCTGTAGAGAATTTGTTTTAATTAGAATTTATTTCCTAAATGGTAGTCCATGAAGGATCTTGTTTTTAACCTAACTGACAATTAAAAAAGAACTTTTGGCTGAGAAATGTAATAGTAAAAAACATGCTGGTTTTTTTTTCAAATTTAGGTAGATTAAATTTATTTCTTGTTTACCTGCACAGATTTCTCATTGGTTCAGGAGGTAGCTTTTATTGGTTGATTTTTAAAGTCATCATCTCTGAAAAAGTTAGCTAGTGTTACATTACTAACATAATTTGTTGACAATAATAATATAAATAGTTGTAATAGCAATAATTAACAAGAACAACAACAATAGTTAATAATACGTTTAGTATATAGATTATAAAAACACATCTTTTTCTCCTATCCATAACTCATAGCAAGCTAAGGGATGTTAATTTTTTGTTTTTTCATAGGAGGAATGATTGACTTCTGTCTTTGATCACAGTCCTTTTGCTTCTGACTTTGTCCCTTAAGCCTTTGTATCCTCTTAAGTGGTGCTTTTCTGCTGAGTCCATAAATCCGAGAATTAGCTGAATTTGCTTTACCAAGTAACTATAACAAAAAAGAAGCAAGATTTCTGACCCAGGAAATATATAAATCTGTATATTGGAAGAAATGAATTAGGGAAATAATTATAAGCACTTTTGTGGGTATAATAGATTTCCTTTAGTAGCTAAAAAGATGACAATGCATCATAATGCATCAAATCACATAATTCACATTATCTACTCAATAATATCATGATGCACGTGGTATCACCTGCATCATATTATTTGTCTGCTCCTTCAGATGCCCATGGTGAATATAACAGATTAACAGAGTTGGAAGAGATTTGGAGGTCTTCTACTCCAACCAAATGGTTGCCCAATCTGTTCTTAGAAACCCCCAGTGATGGAGCACCACAACTTCTGAAGTCAAGCCATTTCACTGATTAATTGTTCTGTCAGGAAATTTCTCTTATTTCTAGGTTGGTTCTCTCCTTGATTAGTTTCCATCCATTGCTTCTTGTTCTGCCTTCAGGTGTTTGGATAATAGGTTGAGCCTCTCTTCTTTGTGGCAATCCCTTAGATATTGGAACACTGTTATCATGTTTTCTTCTCTTTCCTCCCCTCTCTCCCTCACTCCCTCTCTCCCTTCCCCTTTCTTTCTCTCTCTCTCTCACACACACATACATTCCCACCCACACAATATATATATTGAGATGGCAAAATTGATTTCTTGTGATTAGGAAAAACACAATGACTAATTTTTATCAATGACTGGAAATCCTTTATGGGATTTATTCTAAAAATGGAAAAACATTAACGTGATTTATGGGTTTGATGATTAGAAGGGGTAAAATATGGAAAGAAAGAAGCCAATAAGTAATCTTAGAGAGAAAAGATAAAATATAAATATATTTATAGCTGCTATAAAAAAGATTTAGTGTCATTCCATTATGTATTTTGTTCCTTTTCTCTTTATTTACCTTTTCATCTTTTTTCTTTCTTTCATTTCTTTCTTTTTCTTTTTTTAAAATTTGTTTTATATGCCACCCTTCTCTGGAGACTCAGGGCAGCTTACAGTGCTTTAAGCAATAGCCTTCATACTTTTGTATATTTATACAAAGTCAGCTTATTGCCTCCACAAACTGGGTCCTCAATTTACCTACCTTAGAAAGGATGGGAGGCTGAGTCAACCTTGAGCCTGGGGAGATTCGAATTTACAGTAATTGCAGACAGCTGAATGTTAATTACAGTGCTTTAGTCTGCTGAGCTATCCAGGCTCCTATCCAGGCTTTCTTATCTACATAGTACTTTTTATTTAAATTTGTAGTGATTGTATTTTGTAAAAATCATATTTTTACAATATTTACAATATTTTATTTTATTTTTTGAAAAGGAAGATTATGAGAACATTTTCAGAACATTTATTTTAATTGAAACTAGTCTTGGTGACTAACATTCAGCCACTGTTATATGCTGTATCTCCAACTCTTGAAAATATATATCAGTAGACTGGTCAGCAGCTAAAACACTTCCCTGTTGAGAAAAGATTTTCCTATCTAGAATGTTGCACGAGAAATTAGGACTATGAAACAATTGAATATTATATTCATGAGGATATTATAGGTTTAAAGGAAGATTTTTACTTGGAGAATGAAGTGGGTAAGGAGAAGGGAGCAGCATTCCTTTTTTCTTATGGCAATTGTAGATATTAGACTTAAATAGTGTGAATTAGGGGTGAAATCCAGCAGGTTATGACAGGTTCTGGAGAATCGGTAGTGGAAATTTTGAGTAGTTCCGAGAACCAGCAAATACCACCTCTGGCTGGCCCCAAAGTGGGGTGGGTATGGAGATTTTGCAGTATCCTTCTCCTGCCATGCCCACCAAGCCACGCCCACAAAACTGGTATTAAAAAAATTTGGATTTCACTACTAGTGTGAATGTTATTTCTAAATGTTGCCAGCAATCACACAACAGATCCTTATATGTATCAGTATTATATTTTCAAGTGGCAACAGCTCAATGCCTCTATATTGCTTGGCCTTTATTAACTTTGGCCATTTAGGTTTACTGGCAAGGAAATGTAGAATCAGGCAGAGATGCATGTAGGACTATTAGAACTACACTGAATTATTAGACTGCATCAAAGAGACACAGAATATTACACCAAGCTCTGGATCTATTCTACTAACAAAGTTCAGTTTTTCTGTCTCTGCATATGCAATTGAGATGAGATGAGATGAAATTATCAGATGAGATTACAAGTAGCATATGTTATGTTTGAATGATGTTAATTGGGCATGGGATAATTCTGATATACAGAATTTTTTTTAAGCAATCTAAGTTCTAAACTAGCTTGAAATGTTGGTTTTCTAGGGTCTCCCTTTACTCCCTTCTACTTTCTATGTAGAATAGATATATAATTTTCCATTGTCAGAACTGAACAGGTCAGGAAAAGCTGCGTCATGTGATTCAGCTGCAGGTGCATACCAACTTGCAAAACTTGCTGAAAAGATACACATTTTACATATTATTTGTCATTTTCTTGCTTATGCTCCAAATAAATGTTGACTCTGGGAAAAAAAAACCCTGGATATCAAGCACATTAGTGTCCATTCATTTAAAATGGAGGGTGAATTTTTTATTCTTTTTTCATGATTTGAGTACAAAATGGTCTTCTAAAGAATTTTTATTTTAAATTCAATCTATCAGTATACATGACCGATTAGCAACCACACAATTTCAATTGCTGCATTGCCAAAAACTTAGAAGATTAAAGGGTTTATTCAAATTTCTAAGAAGACCTGTTTGTGACAATCATCTTCCTACATAAGCAAATAGAGTAGTTTGTCCCAACCTTTGCAACATTAAGATGTGTGGACTATAACTTCCAGAACTTCCCAGCCAGTATGATACAGAATTCCCCAACCAGAACATAATGACTAGCCATGCATCCATCTTCCTAACACACTGTAGAGCTAAGCTTCCATCAGACAATAGAAAAACTCTTTTTCTATTCGGACTAGGCCCCTCATTTGTGGGGTGCCTCAGGGGTCAGTCCTCTCTCCCCCCTATTTAACATCTACATGAAACCATTGGGTGAAATCATCCAACAACACGGGGTGGGATATCAGCAATATGCTGATGATACCCAGCTGTATATCCCCACCCCTCATCAGTTCAGTGAGGCAGTAGATGTGATGTGCCGGTGCCTGGAGGCTGTGAGGATCTGGATGGGAGTCAACAGGCTCAGACTTAACCCAGACAAGACTGAATGGCTCTGGGTATTGCCTCCTAAAGACTATGTCGATTGTCCATCCTTGGTTCTGGGGGGTGAGAAAGGGCCCCCCTCAAAATGGGCTTGCAATTTGGGTGTCCTTCTAGACTCACAGCTGAGACTGGAACAACATCTGAGAGCCATAGCTAGGGGGACGTTTGCACAGGTTCACCTGGTGCACCAATTGCAAACCTACTTGGATCAGGAGGCTCTCCTTACAGTCACTCATGCCCTTGTCACCTCATGATTGGATTATTGCAACACGCTCTTCATGGGGCTAACCTTAAAAAGTGTTCGGAGACTATAGTTGGTCCAGAATGCAGCCGCGCAAGTTATAGTGGATGCGCCTAGATACACCCACATTACACCAATTCTCTGCAAGCTGCACTGGCTCCCTATTGGTCTCTGGTCACAATTCAAGGTCTTGGTCACTACCTTTAAAGCCCTATATGGCTCAGGGCCAGGCTATCTTTGAGACCACCTTCTACCACATAGCTCCCAGCAACCGGCAAGATCCCACAGAGTCGGTCTCCTCTGGGTCCCGTCAGCTAAACAATGTCGGCTGGTGGGCCTGTCGGAGAGGGCCTTCTCTGTGGCTGCCCCGGCTCTCTGGAACTAATTACCTCCTGAGGTCCAGACCACCCCCACCCTATTGGCCTTCGACAAAGTGGTGAAGACCTGGCTCTTCCAGCAGGCCTGGGGCCATTGATCTCGATATAATGATCTTGCAAGACCCGGTCACGAATAAGAGTGCATTTGTTTTAACGTTTTTAACTTTTTTAATGTTTTAATGTTTTTCTTTTTAACATTTTTTTATGGGATTGTTCGCATTGTTTTATTCTTTGTTGTAAGCCGCCCAGAGTCCCTTGGAAGTTGGGTGACATAGAAATGCGACAAAATAAATAAATAAGCAGTATTTCTACAAAGTCAGTTTATTGCCCCCACAACCCAGGTCCTCAATTTACCTACCTTGGAAGGATGGAAGGCTGAGTCAACCTTGAGCTGGTGAGATTTGAACTTGCACTAATTGCAGGCAGATGGCAGCTAAATGCTACATAAAAGCACTTAGTCTGCTGCACCACCAAGGCTCTTGGTGTTATGTATAGAGTGTTATGGTACAACTGTGAAAATAACAGTTATAACTATGACGTACGACATTATGTCTTTAAAAGAGGCTATATTGTATGACTACGAGAATAATGGTTATACTCAGGGTGTATAATACTATTGATATTTAAAAAGAACTTGATACAACAAGTACGCTGTCGTCGCAAAACTGGAAATGTGATGTATAATAAAGGAAAATGTATAATAATAATAATATTTTTTTTTTAAAGGAAAGCTTTTTTCCAGCTTCAAAAGAGGTAGAACTGCCAGATCTAGCATGCACAGATTTGGAAAACCACTAGATGGCAGCCAGAAGATACAAAATTCTAATCCTTTGATGTCATTCTGAGGACATCTGGATTTTTGCAACCCAAGTCTGATAACCCTAAAAGGCTCTATTCATAGGGATAGAAAACATATAATTATTTATAAGATTATAATTATTTATTTAACCCACCGTAATATATTAAAACCTAAGTTAGTTATGATTGTCTGTAAGGAAAAATAAACCAGAAAACCACCTCTGGGACCAGTATAACTGTATCCTATTTAGAGAGGAGGAAAGCTTGAGAATGTGCCATTTGGTTGGGGTTGAACCTTTGCAGCTTCCTGTATCTTACCTGACCATATGGAGAATGTAATGGTTTCATGCAGTAGATCGTATACAATATTGCAAATTACATTATCCTATATTACCAGCCTTCCCAGCTCCTAAAATATTAAGTTGACTAACAATGGGTGGAAGCTAATCAAGGAGAAGACCAACCTAGAAATAATGACAAATTTCCTGACAGAACAATTAATCAGTGGAATGGCTTGCCTTCAGAAGTGGGTGCTCCATCACTGGAGCTTTTTAAGACGAGATTGGACAACTATTTGTCTGAATTGGTATAGAGTCTCCTGCTTGAGCAGGGGATTGAATTAGAAGCCCTCCAAGCCCCCCAAAGTCCCTCCTAACTCTGTCATTCTGTTATTTAAATCAAGGTAGTTGAGTTTTTAAATTATTTAGATTTGATTATATAAAAACAAACAAACAAAAAGGCCCAGTTTGTTGTCATTGGTAAGGTGCCAGGCTAGCGACCAGGAGACCAAAAGTTCTAGTCCCACTTTAGGCACACAAAACCAGCTGTGTGACCTTGGACAGTCACTCTCTTTCTCAGTCCTAGGAAGATGGCAAGGACGAACCACCTCTGAAATTTTGCCAAGAAAACTTCAGGAGTTTGTCCAGACAGTAGTAAAGTGTCAAGGACTCAAAGATTCCAGAAAAAAAAAAAAAACCAAAAGCAAAACCAGGGTGAGGAAAGAAAGGAATGGGAAAGAGAAAGAGAAAGAGAAAGGAAAGGACATAATAATATAAAATTGGGGCAGATGTAGTAAGGAGACCAGTATTTAGACTAACTACAAGGAGATTGAAGATCAAAATATCTCATTAGTTCAAAGGTGTCTATTTATATCTGGAATCCAGGTACAAAAGTTGACCTTTGTTTTTGAAAATATAAAGTAAGGTTGTTATCCAGAAACATGAAGACATTGACAACAATACGACAATGTATGTGTTAAAACTAAAGCAACTTTACAAAGTGACTTCGAAATGAAAAAGAAAGCAAAACATTTTAAAATATTAATAAATATTTTATTACTAAAATACAAATGGCCCAAGAAACGCAAATATTAAGGCACTCCTAAATTCTTTTTAAAATTGCTCCCACTCAAGACAGCTGTGTTTATGTCCAGGTACTGGATAAAAACATGCATTCTACAGTTAACTTGCTCAAGATATTTACTTGTAAGCAAGGTACATGCAATGCAATGTAGTTCTGAGTAAATAGGCATCAGTTTGTATGTCTATGACTTAGATCAACTCATGCTGAAGAGATACAGTTCTTTAAAACTTTGACTCATTCTGGGCAAATCCCTGCAATTTTCTTTGGAAGTGATTTGCCATTGTTCCCTTCCTAAGGCTGAGAGGCAGTGGCTAGCCCAGAGTTACCCATCTGGTTTTGTGCCTAAGGCCTAAAACACACACTCTACTGGTTTCTATCCAAATGGGTTTCCCTTCTTCAAAGATACAAACTCGAAAATGTTGCGCAGTATGCAAAAATACTGTGCAGTTTTCATAGGCAGGCCTTCCTTCTATACAGAAATCTCTTATATAAACTTATATATACTGCCAAGATTTTCACACTTCTTTTCTTTTCTTTTTTAAATGTGCAATGTTGCTTTTTATGACAGCAGAATATTTTATGGGTAGGGGAATACTCTTAGGCCCCAGTGTATTGCTTTGCCACCTTTCTACTGAAGAAATGTTTCCTTACATAGTGTCATTTTATCTTCCTCTAATGCATCAACTGCCTGTTACATTCCAGTTGGTGGCAGGAAGATTTTAAGGTTGTGTTTGCCTTATTTGGAATCATTTATTCCATCTTAATATCAACAGGAACTTAAACCTTTCACTTCGGTGATAACAGCTTGAATCAGAGATGTGCAGCTATTTATTGGCCCCTGCAGAGTCTTCCTAGCTCCCAATCTACTGACTGTGAACATGAAGGGTTTTTCTTCTCCATTACTCCAACAGTTTTCAATCAATGAATATAAACATGTTTTGCTTGTTTTATTTCATTTCCTGGAGAATCGGAAATCTGTAATATCAAAATTAATATCCTTGCACGATAAAGAAATAGTTCTACAATCTCTATCCAGACAATAATATGATAATGTGAAAGCTTTTTCTTCTTAAATATTATGAACAATTCTGGGATATCAGGATGAATTAAAGAATGAATGAATGAAAATCAATTCATTCAATATCAATATCAATATGAATGAATTGCAATTGTTTGCAATTGTTTTTTGATACAATTACATGACTAACTCCCCAATTGTCCTTCCCCCCCCCATCTTATCACATTAAAATATTGATTCTGTATTGATGAATACTAAATAATTGATTTTGGGAGACTTTTGAAATCTTATTTGGATTATTTGGACAAACACGGCTCCCATGAAGTTCTAAGGGAATAGGACACTTAATTCTTAATTCATTCAGATCCTGTTTTAGCCAAACTTTCCAAAATATGTCCTTTTTAAAATTCCAGAATCTAGGAAATTAATGCTCCATAAAATAATCCATACCTGCTTTTTAGGGTAAGGTATGAGCCACCCTTTCTTTTATTTCATTGATCCAACTGGCAAGATATCTGTTCCCTTGTTTTTTAAGGGTTTAGTTCCTGTATACAAAGGTTACATCTGTACACATTGGAAAACTGTTTGAACTCAATTAACCTGCTTCTGAACTGAAAATAATAGGTCTACATGATCAAATAAGTAAATCCTGCTAGTCAATATTTTCAATTACAAAGATGGCCAGGCAGAAATTGAAATAAAATCAGTTTCCCATAACATTATTTATTGTTGGTATTAGTCTGATAAATACCTACCGGTATTCATCAGAGCATTAAAATATAGGCAGACTTTGTGAAACTATAGATAAGAATGGGATTAGTCAAATCTTCCAGCAGCAGAGGCCTGCTTTACCTCCCTGTACTGTTACTGAAGAACATATTTCTTTATCTTTATAAAGTGGTGTTCAATCAATTAGAAGCTGTTAAAACTGAATTATCTTGGGTAAATAAAACAGGAAATACCATACAAAGTCCATTTGAAGGAACAAAGCATAAAATATGCAAGGGACTTCAAGTCAATTAATAGCAGTAGTTTTATTTTCAAAACTGGAAATCCAGGTTTTCTAAGTCTTACCTTATCCTTGAAGTTTCTCGCCAAGATCCTGGAAAGTATCTTGGTGAAACAATCTTTGTTTTTTATATCTTAAAACAATCTTGTATATTCTATGTTGTAATGTGAATATTATATGCTGTATCTTGAGTGTATTTTGAAACAATTAAGTAGAAAACAATACCCTAAGCAAGGAACTACCAGGGAGAAAGCAACATCTCCACTAATACCGGTAGGGCAAACTACATGGAGTAGTTACCTTATCACGTAATGAAATGTTTGCAAGCAAATAACCAAGACTCCACTATACTGGAATGTATTTATATTTCATATATAGTGATATATGAACAAATATCAACATTATATCTTAAGTCAAAGTTATGCACTCACTATATACTGTAGAAATTTGACAATCAGAGAACAGTCTTCTATATGAAGTAGTCTCTGTTTCGAGCTTTCCAATCCAATCCAAAACTTTTTATAAATAAAGTAAGTGTGGGAGAGCAGGGGCTTTCAAAACTTCCATCAATGTTTAACATGTAGACATCATACCAAGCAGGCATAACTATCACATCTTCACTGTCTTTATTCTTCTTCAGTGAAGTGTGTTTGATTTTTAATAATGTGTTACATGCTAACAATGTTATTTAAATACTTAAATGTTAGATGGTCATCTATTTATGCAGCTGTTATGCAAATTTGTTTTGTTTTTTGTTCTCTTTTGGAAATAAGTATCCTGGGTTTTGAGTTGGCAATGGGGGGAAAAAACAAAAAAACTTAAGTTTCTTTTTCCAATTTTCAAGAACAGGAACGTGAAGATATAGGAAGAAGTGGATGTTGTCTTTTCTGAAGATTAGGAAGGACTAAAGCAAGAGCTGCTTCCAAAACAAACTGAAGAAATATTTCACTAGGTTGATGAGTGGACCAAGTGACATTTCTTGGTGAAGTGAACTTAAGAACCAATTATTCTTCCTTAGCACAAGGCCAAAATTGGGTGATATTTACTTCTCCAATTATTGAAAAGACTTAACATTTTTTTCATTGTGTCTACTTATTTTAGAACTCCCAATCACATATCTTGTGATATGGAATTCTCAAGAAATTAAATGAAAGACCTTGATTAGGGGAAATATGTACACATTGTGTATGTATGTGTGTGTGTGTGTATACACATATATACACACATATGCATATACATATACACATACACATTTACATACACACGCACGCACACACACACACATGAAAAGGAGTTTGATGGCCTTGTTCATTTGGACAGACAGTTAAAGAAGAAAGATGAGGATCAATATAAATAGTTGAGGCTTGTTAAGGTAAAAAAAAAACCTCTCCTGAATTAGTGTTACTGGAAAGGAGAAACAGTATATGAGAACAGTGGATTGCCTCTTGTGAGTTACTGAATGACAACTTGCTGATTAGTAAGCAAAAGTCAGTACAGAGCCTTTAGGAGGAATAGAAAGCAGACAGTCGTCACAGGATAAATGAACAAGGAGTGTTAGTAGGAATTTGGCAGCCTATTTTAAGGAGAAAGCCTTTACCAGAGAGCCTAAGGGATAATAAGAAGGAATATAAAAATACCAAAGGTGCTTTTTCAAGAGGCAACTGGACTTTCTTGTTTTTCTTTGAAGACATTTCACTTTTCATCCAAAAAACTTCTTCAGCTCTGACTGGATGGTGGGAAATGGAACGATTTATATTTCTTGCAGACAGTTGGACATTTGCATTCTTTAAAGAGTCGTTGAAGCCACTTGGAGGTTTATCTGTGTCCTCAGGGGTCACCTGAGTAGTGCAAATGGATGTGGAACTTTCTTGGAATTGCTTGAAAGGACTGGGTTGTAGACTAGAAATAAATGATGTCATATGTCTCCCCCTCTGCAGATCTGTACATTGGGGAAACAAAACAACCACTTCATAAATCCTATGGCACAACATAAGAGAACAAACCCATCAGGACAAGATTCAGCAGTCCATCTGCATTTAAAAGACAAAGGGCACTCTTTTGAAGACAGCAAAGTCCACATTTTGGGCAGAGAGGACCACTGGTTTGAACAAGAGGTCAAAGAGGCCATCTATGTCAAAATTGAACAGCCCTCTCTCAACAGAGGGGGAGAGCTACAACATCACTTATTTCCAGTCTGCAACATAGTCCTTATAGCCATCCATCCATCACACCATTTTTATAGTGAACATGCCTAATACTTCTTCCTCCTTCTATTTTTCCCACAGTAACAACTCTATGAGGTGGGTTGGACTGAGAGAGAGTGATTGGCCCAAAATCATGCCTAACACAGGATTAGAACTCATAGTTTCCTGGTTTCTAGTTTGGTGCCCCAACCACTGGACCAAACCAGCTTTTTTCTAGTGATCTTTAAGAAATAGAAATGAAGACAAGTCCCTCTGCAAATCTACAGTGCTTGGGCCATAGCCTTATTTTTGCCTTTACAGCATTTCCTATCTTGTTATGCAGCTTGAAGAAAGAGTCAAAGCACTGGAGCAGCGAATGCTCACAATTCATTTCACTCATGTGAGAAGTTTATCAGATCAAGCAGCAATGCTACAGTGAGAGCTGGCAGAGGAAAAATCTCTCCATAGGAAATCCTCATTAATGCTTTTGGCTCTTTACCAAGAAAAGAACAAGACAATATTCTTTTTAAGTTAGAAGAAAACCTTGCTGGCTACAATAGCCACAGCTGAGCCACTTATAGACCTTGTGTCCCCAAATATCAAGTCTCTTAGTCTCTCTTCAGTGGACCATGGACTGTCTGAAAATGGCTCTACACCATAGCAAATAGAATCAAACGAAGGAATAAATGGATCTGAGTGGATGAGATGGTTACCAGAAACAAGAGATATAGAAAATTTTTGTGCCCTATTGGAATTTAGGAACATCTGTCATCTCTTGTTGAAGAAACTCTCTCTAAAGATTCAAGAAAAAAAAAAGGAAAAAAAGATCTGTTACCTGGAAGACGTGGATTCAACATTGCCATTTTGTGGAACCAAAGAAGCATACATTCTCTGTTGCATCCCTCATCCTCTGGAAAAGCATCCCTCCAGAGTTAAGGTTGGCATCCTGCTTCTTGGAATTCTGGAAAGCTTTGAAAACCTGGCCTTGGTCCCAGGTCTGGGCTTGATGTTTATTATTAATTCAATGATTTCTGTTTTATTTATTTTTATCTTGCTGTGTATTAAATTATTTTAGTCAGGGCTATATGTTTGATTCAATATTTAATGTTTCTCTAGTTCTGTACACTGACCATAGTCAGCTGGAGTTGGGTGGCCAAAAATATAAATAAATACGTAAATAATAAAGTTAAACCAAAGCTGTATTTTACCCAGAAACAATTCAGTGGTTTTAAGCAGAAGTGTAATATGGTTCCTTTGTATTCCTCCAAAGACCAAGCTAGCTGCCAAGTGAAGTTTTCTAAACAAAGGTAAGCTCATACTGACTGTGTTACTGTAGTCAAGAGGTAACCAATGTCCAGCTGTGATAGCAGTTTTAAGGTTATTGTCTTGTAGAGAGTAACACAGTTTAATCCATCAATTTAAGTTGATTGCTTCAATTTGGGAAATCAGAGGGATATTTAGGCTTGGAAGCAACACCATCTTGTTTCCCTGTTCTTTCTGTTCCTTCTCTGATGATTGCATCTAGAATATGAAGGTCTATTGTCTCTCTGAAGTTATAAGAGTCGTGGTGGCACAGTGGTTAGAGTGCAGGCCTGCAGGCTACTTCTCCTGACTGTTGGCTGCCTGCAACTGGGAATTCAAATCTCAACAGGCTCAAGGTTGATTCAGCTTTCCATCCTTCCAAGGTGGGTAAAATGAGGAGGACTCAGATTGTTGAAGGCAAGAGGCTGACTTTATAAACAACTTAGAGAGGACTGTAAAAGCACTGTGAAATAGTATATAAGTCTAAGTGCTAGCGCTATTGCTATGGTTCCTCATAATGACTCCTTCTGCCTTACCTTATTGCTCATCACACCCAGAAGCAATTACAGACAAACATTCAAATGACTGTTTAACATTATAACATTTCTTGAAAATGTTATAAAAATATAGATCTGTGAGTTATCGGTGTACTATAGCATTCATCTTCAAATAGTTTATACTGTCCAGTGATTTTATGTAGATGTTGGAAAAAACCTGGACACAAAATGGAGTCTTAAGCAACATTATAAAATAGTTTCCATTTTGAGGACCTGTCATCAAGTGGTTCCATCTGAAATATACCTGAAAATAGAAGAAGAGGGCCATTTCAAGACTATGTTTCTTATTTTCAAATCTCTTAGGTCATTGAGAAAGATATTATGGCTGAGAGTACTAAAAGAGGTAAAAAAGAATCAGCAGAATAACAGTGCCTTTGCTGATCCCCAAACAAGGATCATCCATCAAGCTGACAAGGCAATCTCAGTCCCATATCCCACCCTGAACTCAAGTTTGGAAGAAGATAATAATCTTCCTTTAGTCTGCCTGCAGTTGAGAAGTGACCTTACTCTCAATCACCCTACCTAACCATGGGATATTAGATTCTTCAATTGCCTCTCTGCAAGATCCAGAAAGTTTCTTAGAAAAATGTATAATATCAGCCTGTTCTCACAAGAAAGCATTTCTATTTAAATAAGTCTTTGTTTTCTTGAGTAATAATGGAAAGGATTTTACACAGAACATGTTAAAGACTTGTTTTCTGTCATTCCAAAGTACACGGCATGAAAGAATGGATTTTTTTGAAATTACTGGAAGGCAGAATCCAACTGACTTAGGAAAAAAGACGTAATGTATAAATAAATAATAAAGGAGTCAGGCCCTTTCCAAACAGCCCATTTTAATTTTAATCATACACTTTTGTGTATGATATAGAGTATTTTGACTAATGTAGGTGTGGGATGAGGAGTGGAAGAAAAATAAAACAGGTTGATTACCCAGATGCAGGTTACATATGACAAAGATTGAAGTACCTTATCAATTAACAATTGTAATGTATTAAAAACCTGTTGTATTTGTTGAGAGCTTCTGAGATTAACCTGAAAGTTTTTGATGTATGTGTGTTCAGCAATCTTCCACTTAATGGTGCTTTTATCTTTCTACAAAATGGTCACTTGGAGATCTGCAAAAGAGTGAAGTGGAAAGGCTGAAATGCTTTGATTTAATTTTCTTCTTGTTTTGAGTCCTAATGTCAAACTGGTACCCATTAAGTCCATTGTAGCATGGATTATTCCATTTGTGTTATGTAGAATCCAGAGAGGCATTGCTGGCAGATGATGACATATATCACTATAAAATAGGAACATTGCTGTAATTGGACCAACTAAATCTATTCAATGCAATTTTGGCTAGCCTTTTTTTTTTTTTTTTTTTGAGAAAAACAGTAGCTAAAGGGGGTAGGTAGGTCTGGGATATTTGATGCTTGATAGAAATGATACTTAGACTTTAAAAAACAAACAAACACCTTGGCTTGGTAGAAGATGAAACTTAAAATATTATTGTTCAAAGTCTCCAACAACTACTTCTTTTTTTTAACCCAGAAAAGTCATCAAGATTTTCAGAGATCATTAGAAAAGGCCAAATATTGTGTTCTATGCTGAGAGGCACTCACTGTATTTTCCTACTTTTGGGGAGCCTATGACTTATTCTAGTAGATAATGAATTAGGTGCTCTCTGTCTTTTTATTTATTTATTTATTTATTTATTTATTTATTTATTTATTTATTTATTAGTTCGATTAATATGCCGCCCTTCTCTGGAGACTCAGGGCGGCTTACAATGTGTTAAGCAATAGCCTTCATACTTTTGTATATACCTGCTTAGTAGGGCTTTCGGGGCCCCCTAAGCGGTGTCCTTTTTTATACAAAGTCAGCTTATTGCCCTCACAATCTGGGTCCTCAATTTACCTACCTCGGAAAGATGGAAGGCTGACTCAACCTTGAGCCTGGTGAAATTTGAACTTGCAGTAATTGCAGGCAGCTGGCAACTAAGTGCTACTTTAACAGCACTTAGTCCCCTGCACCACCAGGCTGACTGACATATACAGTAAGGCAGGCTGGAAAAAACAACTGAGACACATGAAATTCTTGCTCTGTCACTCAGTAATGTGTTGTCACAAGTTGCAGTTCAATGCAGGAACAGCTATTACAATTCCATACTAAGGAAGTTGAGAATTGTCAGGTTATCTAAAGATGCTCTTCTTGTTGGGTGTGCTACTATTTGGGATGTAGCTATCATGCTATGGTAACAAATACTGTGCATTCTTTGTTTCAGGAGGAAAGCATTTTAGATCCACGTCTCCCTCATTTTAATTCCAAAGAATCACCAAATTACTGCTTGCTTTTTTGCTACTTGTAAATTTAAGCAGACAGATCTTAGATAAAGAGAAGGAATGGTCTAGGTGGCCTACAACACAAATTTGGAGCCCAAATAATCATCTCACTTAAAGTGTAACTGAACGGTTGTATAAAGAAGCTAGGTAAGTCTATTCATCTACTATTCCCCATTCAGTTTAGAGATAAAAAGCCACAGCTATTTCCACTCCATACAAATTTTGCAGATGTTCAATCTAAATGCTACACCTGCAAATTATAGAAAATAGCAACATTTATTTTCATAAGGCAATTTTCCATAACAAGCATTTGGAATGCAATTATTCTAAAGAACACATTTTTCCCCCTACGAAATGTGTTTTGAATGAGGAGTTTAAAAACTTTGCATTTTAAATCTTTTCCATCCAAAAGATGAGTGTGTTCCAGGCTATTCAGAAATGTCCTATATAATTCAGGAATAATGTATCAGATCACTTGATGCAAAAAAAGATGATTAATGGCGTGCTGAAACGGCTTCTTGTTTCAAAGGGTATCAAGTAGCTGTTCTTGCTGAATCATTCAGAAAAAGGCTTTCAGACATAATCAAATCATCTGATTATCTACTCCTTGTGTCTGGATTCATTAATATCAACTGATGCCAATGGAAAGAAATGATTTGAGATCCCGAAGAATTGTAAGCCATTCTAACAAGTTACTATGGAGAAAATCAGGCAACAGCAAAGGGCCTGTCATTTCTACAGTACTTTTAGCAAAGCAGATGAAAAATAATCATTCAACAATCACTGACATCAGGTGTCACTGCTAAGCACACACAACTTTCTCATAAATTTTGGGTTTAATGCCAGTAACATATTTGCTTTCTGTTGTTCTAGGGAGGTGACAGGAGGGAGCACAGAAACTTGACAGTTTGGTTTGCAATTTTCTAAATTGGCAGTGGAGTCTATCTGAAATTGAGTTTTTAACTTCCAGGAGACTAAAGCTGCTAATACTTTGACTGATACGAAATTAAGGCAGAATGTTCATTGCTGGCTGTCAGTGAAACGGAAAGAAACACGGCCCAAGTTGAATAAATATAAGTGGGTTCTTTTTCTTTCTTCTTTTTTGCTGGATCAAAGCGTTTCAACTACTTCAAAAACAGTGGAGGTAATCAGTGCCCATATTTAATGGTAGAGAATCTTGAAACTTTCTAGATGATGCACAAAAACAAAAATTACTTTCAGGAGAAAGGTTACACTTTAATTGGATTTAACTACATCAAGCAGAACAAATGCATAGTTTTTAAATGTATATTTTAAACAGCACTGTTATTCTTTCACTGAGCCATATTTAAATGCAAAGAACAGGGCCTACAGAGAATGGTAATAGAAGTCAAGATGGCAGGTGCAGCAGCTCCATTTTGTTGTATGTAATTAAATTAGAGAGGGGAGGGAGAGGGAGAGATTAAGGGTGAAAGAGAGAGAGACTCACTGAATCTGCTGCTCTTTCTTTCATGAACCTCTATTTTGTCCTAAATCTGTACCTTTTTATCCTCCTTTACTTGTCTGTAGATTTTGTTGGAAATGTACGGTGATATATGCTCTGTATATATCTAGCCATTCTTACTTGGGAAAAAAAATGAAATGGAAAATCCCAGAAGACCTGTAGGAATCAAGTCAAGAAAATTATAAGGATACGTCCATGTTACTCACCAGTAATTGTAATTAAAAATAATCTTTATTTACTTGTTATCTCTTTAACTAAGTTTTTTCAGATACCTCTGAAGGATGATATGAATGCCATCTTCCAAAAGCAAATTAAAAAAGCAGAAAAATTGTGATGGATAGCAAATTCTGCTAAGCTTGAACCTTATCTCTTTATGGTTCAAAATATGAGAAAGAGATAACAGCATCAGCTCTCCTTGACTTCAGACCAACCATTAGGGAAGATTAAGTAAATGAAGTGGAAGTAGCTAGGAAAAGTTGCCACATAGTGGAATTTTTTTTTAAAAAAATCCAGCTAAAACTGACTATAGGAAAACATATCACTTGATTCTGAAAGAAGCAGATTTCATTAAACTCAGTGAAGTAGTAAGTAGGTTTCCATGGCAGAAAAAATTAATGAGAAAAGAAATTCAAGATGAGGGCAGTTACTTAAGAAAAAGGTACTTATTGAAGTTCTGAGAATATATAAGAGGACCACATCAAAAAGCAAATGTTCTGTCAGGTTCTGTAGCACAAAATTATACCATTAATGTCAATAAAGCAAAGGCTCAGAATGAGCTGAGATTCATGGAGGAAGCTAAGAATAACAAGAAGGGCTTCATTAGATGATGTTGGTAAATTAAATTTATATGCTGTCTGGCTCCCAATGAGTCTGGATGGTTCTTCAAGATAAAAGTAAAATAGAATACCAGTATACCAGCTCCTCAGATGGTAAAATGGTAACAATCTGCAGACAGAAGGCAGAACAACTCCGTTTCTATTTTATTCCAATCCTTTCTAGCAAAATAATTATTCTGTCCCATCCAGAGGTAGGCTTCAAAAATTTTAGCAAGGTGCTCTCTGCCAGGTTTCTGGGTGACTGTGGCCATGGTGGGTGTGGCCTAGTCAGCCTCCTGCACCACAGCAGGAGAGCGTTTTCCAAGTCTCCCCAGGCTCCAGAGACTTTTTTTGAGCCTCCGGGAGGGCGAAAATGGCTTCCCCAGGCTACAGAGGCCCCCTGGAGGCTGGAAATGGGTCCATTTCTGGCCTTCCTGAACTTCCAGTAGGGCCATTTTCCACCCTCCCCAAGGCTCCACACGCACCCTGCACTTATCTGCATCTAAAATGGACCACATGGGGACTCCTGGGAGGGGTGGGGAAGGGTGGGTGGGGTGGGGTGGGACCAGCCAGGTTTGGGATTTGGGGGTTCTCTGAACTACACAGAATCTTAGCTAGAGGTTCTCCTGAGCCCTGCAAACCCTCAGTAGCCCACCCCTGGTTCCATCCAGGAAACCAATCCAGGAATAAGCTTAAGAGTAACAGAAATATGAACAGGAAATACTGACTTATTTTGAATGAATTCAAAACTTGGGGACTAGATGAATTGCATTCTAGGGCACTGAAGGAATGGTGGAAAAACTAACAGGTTCTTAGATTGTGGGTTCCACCTTTACTTAGCTACCCAGACCTGTGCAGCGGAGAGGTTACAAAGGCCAAATAATGGGTACAACTATACAATTAAAGTCCCACCTCTTCATATGCACGTATGGAATTGATTCATGTACAAAACTATAGAGTTTCCATCACATATCACAACTGCTATCTTACCTTTTGGCATTCCTTGGGGATGCTTTTATGCACTTTAACTCTAATCAGTTTAGTTCTTAAGCATTCATTATATGTTTTTAAACACTTATTCAATTCATTATGAAGAAAACTTATTTCTCCAATGAACATAAAAAGAGACAAATAAGATGGCAAGGGGCTAAGCTAAGGCGATGTTCTACAAGGAAAGTTACTACCTTTGGAGCTTTTCACCTTAGGACAAGCTGAGAACACTAATGTGGTGAGTAAAATAGACACAATCACAAGTAAGTGGATGGAGATAAATATTTAATTCATAATATTAGTACAAATGGGGTTTTTTTGTTTGAAATAACAGCTGTAAAATAAAGATCATATTTTATGTGGTTTGTGGCACAAAAGAGGAGAAAGACTCAGTGATGGGATCAGTTTAACAACTGGTTCAGTGGATCAGTTTAACAACTGATTCAGTGATCGCGCACTTTGCGCTGCACACACATGTGCAGGTTGAAGAAACCTGCACTTCTGTGTTTCTTCAAAGGAGAAACACAGCTCAGGCGTGGCAATCTGTTCTTCTGCCTGAATCAGCTGAGAAGATAAAGGTAGGAAAGTAGTGCAAATGGGCAGGTGGGCCTATCTGATCATCAGGACAAACTGATTCATTCCCAGCAGATCGTCAGAGCTACCGGTTCAGCTGAACCGGTCCGAACCAGTAGAATCCCACCCCGGGAAAGACTCCTCCCACTTATACAATGGTTTCAATTCTTCTCATTCTCTCTGTATATACTGTATATACTTTAGGTTTTAAAAGTCTAACATACTAGTTTCCTTTACCCAGTTAGCATAAATTATAGTTTGGTCTTTAGATTTTGTCACATACTGCTTGCCTTTAATCTATTCACATTATATATGGATAACAGATTGGAAAGTTAGAATCAAAGAGAAAACCGATTACAAACTGTCTTGAGATTGAAAGGAATGAGGAACAAATCCTGTTGTCATGAAGCTCACCAACGTCAATAACATAGACTAAGACCTCATATGGCTTTATTAAAGGATAAGTTCTGACTTTATCCATATAGCTCCGATTGACTTTTGTCAATCAAGCCTGCAAGAATGTTCCAGGTTTACAGAAATATTATGTATATAATATGTCCATGGACATTATTAGTCATACAGTTCAGGGTTGTGCTTTTTCACAACAGGGTTTCACACAGGGTTGTGCAAATGTGCTTTTTCAAGAGGCAGCTGGACTTTCTGTTTTGTTTTGTTTTTAAAGACACTTTGCGTCTCATCCAAGAAGCTTCTTGGATGAGAAGTGAAACGTCTTCAAAGAAAAACCAGAAAGTCCAGTTGCATCTTGAAAAAGCACCTTTGGGATATGTATATCAGTGGTGTGTTGCCCCTGGTTCGCACCGGTTCTATAGAACCGATAGTAAATAGGCGGGAGGCCCCGCCCACCAACCCCAACATCATCAAAATGCTTCTGCGCTTGCACAGAAGAGCTCACGTGTGCACGAGTGAAGTGAGAGCGCACGCAGGCCATTGCGAACCGGTAGTAAAGGTAAGTAGAACCCACCCCTAATGTATATAATACTGTAAGTGATTGGGTTGTTAGGGAATCAGGATAGAAAATATTTTTTGTAATGTAAGAAATGAATGGGTATATTTCATATTCATTGGCAATGAATCAGCTGGAAGCTCACTCCTCTTGAATGCAAATCTGATAATAAAAGCTATTTTTGCAAAGATTCATTAACATTTATAAAACCATAAGTCTTATTCAGGAGTCCTATCCAAACGTGGTTATTGAACATGAAGGAGAGAGTGAAGCTACACACAATAGCTTTTACTTTGAAACTCTGTCCAATGCCAACTTTCTTCTTCCAATGTTACAACCTAAGAGGAATATATGAGGAAGAATCTGGCTGATCATCCATATGGCCTATTCCAATCAGTCCATCTTTATCTCTTCTTGGATGAATTTTTACTAATTCTAAATATTCTAATTGTAGTAGGAGAGTCAGCTTTATATCCTTATAATAACTTTCCTGTGCTACTTATTTATGTTTTACTGAATTAGTCAGTTGATTTGAGCATCCCATAAGCCTTGCGATTGCATTTTCTTGTTTTATTATTTTTCTGTTTTTAATTGTCTTTATCTGAAAAAAACATTATTTTCCCCTTCCATTATTTCTCTTCAAAAGAATACAAATGTTTCAGGTTTTCTCAAACCTGAACTAATCGGGGAGGGGGCTTGGCTAGGTATTTTTTAATATCTTGACTACACATCTAGAAAACTATAGCTAATAGATGAAAGTGATAATAAATAAAAAGCAAGAGCTTATTATCTTAAATTTTGAACCAGAAATTGGCAATGATGGCCTTCCTGATAATACCCAGTTGAAACTATCATAAAATCTTACTAGCAAAGCCAAAGTTGACAGTGCTGGGAGTTGAAATCCATCAAGGACTGTGGTTTCTATTTATAGGAAAACTTCTTATCATTTTCATATCCCTTAAAAAAACTGTGAAGATTAATGTCCATTCCAGAAGAGTTAGATATCATCCTCATTTCCCCTTCACTGCAGCATAAATATGGCCTTATAATAATTTGTACATGATATATACATATGACAGTTTATTGCTCTTATCCTCAACCCAGAGCAGAGGCCACTTAAAATTGTTTCTAACTCTTCCAGTTTTGCTGAGGGAATAATCTAGCATCCATCAATGATTATGTATTTGATGATATAGTCAGAGACTGTGTTCTGCCCAGGTCTTATTGGTTACTTTAGGATGCTGTAGACATGTCCCTCCTTTCTAGTTGTCATCATTCCCTTGATGTTCATTTTGGCTTTGGATTGCAGGAGAGATTGGACACTGGCTTCTGCAGAAGCATCTGCTTGAGCAGTCCCTGACCAGAACTTTCCAAAGTACTTGCCAAGTTTTATGTAAACTCTTTATATACCCAGCTTGTTAGCTTTTTCGAGTGCTAGACCTGTTCTTTCAGCACAGGTCTAAATAGACTTATATTTCCCAGAACGATGATTTAAATTCAGGAAAGAAAGCTGATTCAGCTAGATGCATGTCACTAGTTCTATCATCAATGAGTGCATTATATATTTTTGTTATTGGTGCAAGCAAGCAGTTTCATTTGACTTTTTTTTTTTTTTACTTTGTCACTATTTGCAGGGATGGCAGCATTTGTTTTGTCCGTTATATGGGCTATTCAAAGTATTGGCCCACCACTATTCCTTTGTACTCAATAGGGGCTCTTGCTTATTATCAGTTGTTCCTTCCTGCTTTATCTTGTGATTCATTAGCTGGACTATTTTTGGGTATGGTCCAGCGGTGGGATTCAAGTAATTTAACAACCAGTTCTCTGCCCTAATGATTTCTTCCAACAAAGAAATCATTGTTTGCCAAACTGCTCAGAAAGCTAACAACCGGTTCTCCCAAAGTGGTGTAAACAGGTTGAATACTATCATTGGTATGGGCTTAACTGCTCACAGGTTGCAAGTACAGGGTAGTTCTGCAATCCAACTCCTAAATCAGGCAAATTGGTAGACAATGTCTCTCACCACTCATAACATCTGCCTATATTTGTTTTTGCCACTAGATATCAAAGAGCAAAACTGATAGTTGTTTTTCGTACAAGAAGTTAATATTTGTTGAATGGGAGAAAATGCCAGGAGAAATCCTTCATTACTTTTCCAAATTTATTCTGCATTAAAACCATAAGGTCAGACCTATTAATGACCTCCATACTGAAGTAGACTAGAGCTCTGCCATTAAAATAACAACTTTTATGCAAGGTTTACTTTTTTCAAGTTCAAGGACTGGTGGATGGCATTAATAGTCTGGCTGTGCACCACGAATGAATTCAAAGGGAAGAATGGCATGGCTTCAACCAAACCAGTGTTCTGGTGGAATTTTTTTTTAAAAATGGTTTTACTTTATATCTAAATGGTACAGAAATTAGTACATTGGTATAGATTGTATTGACTGGTTTTCCCAGACATTCTAGAGATGAGTAATTTTTGTGACAATTGTTGAATAAAGCAGAAGCATTTGCTACCAGCTGTTTAAAATTAGACACAATGTGAGTCATTAAAGAGTCAATTTTGTTTTCTTTCTCTATGGAATGTGGATAAAAATAAGACAGCCAGCAATAAAGTCATCCAGTGAGCATTCCCGAGCTTAAATTGGACAAGCCCTTTTTTAGGTTAAACTTTATGACTCATTAAATATTATGGGTAGTGTGTTCATCTGTGTGGGTTTTATTTTTTCTTTAATTTTTTTTAACCCATTAGACATGGGCTGGCACACTTTATGGAGTACAATGGGGTATTCCCTATGAACTGAGACATTTATTTTCACGGGTTTATGTTGTTCTACAAAAATTTATTTTGAAATCTGTGAATAGAAATAATGCCAAGATTTACTGGCAGCTTCTTCCTGCTTTCTGGAATATGATTACATAATGGAAATTATGCTGGCAGGATTTCTTTTTATGTTTTAGAGTTTTGCCTTGATTCAATTTATGTGCTTCACAAGAATGCCCTGTGTAGTGCAATCATGTGCATACCAACTCAGAAACAATCTTCACTGAATTCAATAAGAATTCTCAGGTAATTTTTTTACTGGATTGTGGCTTTGATGGATCAGCATATTGTTTTCTTGTTTCTCATAGATTCTTGCTTGCAAGAATCAAATAACATAGGTCATGCTCTTATCCAAGATACCATATCTATAGGAAGAGAGGACTCAAGAAGCTTCTGACATTTAGGATAGAAGATTTATGTGCTCAAAATGAAAGTAAGATTTCATCACTTCTTCTGTCCCATAAGGCAGAGATTCTAAGGAAATCACTGGTACTTTTGAATGAGAACAATATATGCTTCAGATCCAACTACCACTCAGCAGAGTTCCTAGCCCAGGGTCTGCAACCTTAAATACTCAAAAGAGCCATTTGGACCCCTTTCCCACAGAAAAGACACCGGGAGCCACAAAACCCTTCCTGTTTCTGATTATTTCTTGAGCAGCCACAAGACTAGTGTTGTGTATGTATCTAAATTGTGCGGGAAATTCAAATGGGAACCTTGCTGTGATTGGTCAACAACTGTTACTGGACTGTATATAAGGAAGGCTGTTGCCTGTGAGTTTTGCTGGAGTCTCACCCTGAAATAAAGAGCTGTTGTCACTTGCTTGCTTGTGCCTCTCATTATTCCCGTGCCACAACATTGGCGACGAAGGTGGGATGGAGGCTACAAGAAGCTATGCAAAAAGAGCTTTGAACTTCAGCCAGGGTGACTAGCGAACTACGGAGACAAGCGCCATGTCTGCCTACGTTCCGCCAAAACCCTTCGACCCGACCAGAGAAAAGTGGGGGTCATACCTAATCCGATTCGAGTGCTCTCTAGAAGCAAGCAACATGAGGGGCCTTTCGGCTAATCAGAAAAGAGCACTATTTCTGAGTCACTGCGGCCCCAACGTATTCGAAATGGCCAAGTCCCTATGCGAGCCAACGCCAGTCCAGACGGTTCTATGGGACATTCTACAAGCAAACCTGAGGGCCCACTACACTCCAGTTCCCTCCAAATTTGTTCAACCTTACGAGCTGCGACAAAGAATACAACAGTAGGGAGAACCAGTCAGCACTTATGTGGCCGCGCTCCGCAAAGGAGCAACACATAGTGACTACCGAGATATGGAAGACACACTCCTCAAGCAACTGATATGTGGCGTGAGGGACATTCGACTGCAGAGGCGATTACTAGCTAAGCCAGACCTATCCCTAGCCGGCACGTTGGATGAAGCAAGGGCACACGAGGCATCCACGAAAGCTTCTGAAGTGCTACAGCGGCCGCCTCTGGGCAAAGAGACCTCGAAGGCAACCTCCGTTCACAGGGAAGAGACACAGACCAGTACAGAGGAAGAGTCGGATGAGGACGTCTTCCACACAGAAAAGAAGGGCAACCACAACCGCCGCAAAGATCACTGCTTGATATGCGGTGGAACCCATGAGAGACAGTCTTGTAAATACCGAGATGCCGTGTGCAGGCGTTGCAAAAAAAAGGGCCCTGTTTCCCAGACATAGCAAACCACGGGGTCCTGATGACCAGTCAGAACCGTCATGCTCAAATCAGCCAATCAGAGATGGTGGCGTGAAAAAACGGTGCGGAAATCAAAAACGAGACACCTACAGCACAAGAATAGGCCAAGCCAGCACACCTATTGAAGAAAAAGTCTTTACAAGCGTATGGATCAAGGGAAAACCTTGCAGAATGGAAATCGACACTGGATCAGCTCTCTCTATAATGTCCTGGGCCACACTCAAGTCACTGCTACCTCATCTCCAGAAGTCTCAGCTGTCAAAGCAACGAATTTGCCTCCTCAACTATCAAGGAAACAGAGTTCCAGTGGAAGGCATCAGCACGTTCCGGATTACCTACGGCAAGATCCAGAAGGAGCTTCCTCTGACCGTCGTTAGCAAGCCGCTGCCCAGCCTTTTGGGCCTGGGGTGGTTCCGAGCCCTCGGCATGGGTTTTAAGGGTGTGCACAGCCTCAGCGGATCGGCCATGAAAGACAGCCTCCTGAGCGAGTTTCAGGACGTTTTCGAAGAATTGCTAGGCAAGTACATGGGGATCCCCTTGACATTTAATTTAGACCCTAATGTGGCCCCAATTAGATTGAAGGCGAGACGAGTGCCATTCGCACTCAAGACTAAAATTGAAGCGGAACTGGACAAATTAATAAGGCAAGGGGTGCTAGTTCCTGTAGATCACGCCAAAGTCAGATGGTTCCATCAGAATTTGTGCTGACTATAAATGTTCAATCAACAAGGCTCTTTAACAAAGCGCATATCCAGTGCCAATAGTCCACCACCTATTACATTCTCTGGGGCCAGGGAAAATTTTCACCAAATTAGACTTAGCGCAGGCGTACCAACAATTGCCTGTAGATGACACTGCGGCTAAAGCGCAAACCATCGTAACGCATTGAGGTGCCTTTAAGTGCACTAGGTTGCAGTTTGGGGTTAGTATCGCCCCAGGGATTTTCCAAAATACGATGGAGTGCCTTCTCCAAGGACTCCCAGGGGTTGTTCCCTATTTTGACAATATTCTCATTAGTGCACTAGATGAGGCTCAACTTAGAGAGAGAGTCAGGGCAGTTCTCACAAGGTTCAGGGAAGCTGGCCTTAAACTCAAAAAGTCCAAATGTAAAATAGCAGTACCATCAGTAGAGTTCCTTGGGTACAGAATTGATGGTTCAGGGATCCACCCCACAGAGAGTAAGATTAGAGCTATTCGAAACACTCCCACTCCGAAGTCTAAGGCGGACTTACAGGCCTTCCTGGGCCTACTGAATTTCTATTCAATGTTTCTTAAAGACAAGGCAACTGTTGCCGATCCCTTACACCGTCTGTTGGAAAAAACATTCCCTGGGTCTGGGGCAAGGCTGAGGATGGGGCGTTCAAAGCTGTTAAATGACTTTTGTCTGAGGACAGTTTCCTTATACAGTATAATTCTGCCTTGCCGCTTATTCTTGTATGCAATGCGTCCCCGTTTGGAGTGGGTGCCATGCTAAGCCATAGATTTCCGAATGGCCTAGAGGCACCTATCGCATATTACTCTCGCACACTGTCTGGTGAGGAACATAATTATAGCCAATTGGACAGAGAAGCTTTGGCGGCCGTTGCTGGTGTGAAAAAATTTCACGAATATTTGTTTGGCCGTAAATTCGAACTTGTCATGGACCATCAACCCTTGTTAGGACTTTTGGCTGGAGATAGACCGACCCCAGCCGCTCTTTCCCCCCGGATGACCAGGTGGTCTATTTTTTTGGCGGCCTATTCGTATAAACTACTTCACCGACCTGGCTGATGCTCTTAGCCACTGCCCATTACCAGACTTGTTGGAAAACTCAACCCCTGTCACTCCAGTTCTGCTTTTAGATGCTGTGTCAATGGGGCCTCTATCGTCGAAAGGGGTGGCGAGGTCATCTAATAAAGACCCAGTGATTCGGACTCTTATGGGATGGGTCATGAGAGGGTGGCCCACCAAGGTTGACAGCGGAGACTACCAGGTTTTCTTTGTCAAGAAAAATGAACTGTCTGTTTTGGGGGGTTGCTTGTTGTGGAGCGACAGGGTGGTTGTACCCACTTGCCTCAGACAGACAGTGTTGGAAATGCTGCACAAGGGTCACCCAGGCATTGTTAGAATGAAAGGGTTGGCCCGTAGCTATGTGTGGTGGCCTCAGATTGACCAAAATGTTTCCAAGTAGGTAGGAGTATGCAGACCCTGCCAGGAATCCCGCCCAGATCCCCCTGTAGATCCAGTTAGAGAATGGGAATGACCCAAAGGCCCGTGGGGGAGAATTCACATTGATTTCGCTAGCCCGTTCCATGGCCAGAATTTTCTAATTATAGTAGATGCCTACTCGTAGTGGCTAGAGATAGCCCTAATGCCCTCAACCATGTCCGAGGCAGTCATCAGGACCCTACACAAGCTGTTGCAACACACGGGTTACCGGGCACATTAGTGTCAGAAAACAGGCCCAAATTCATGGCAATCCAGTTCGAGGGCTATTTAGCTGGGTTAGGGATTAGACATGCCTTATCAGCGCCCTTCCATCCGGCTTCTAATGGCTTGGCAGAACGATTCATCCGAACGGCCAAAGAGGCCCTCTCCAGACTTGATGCCGGGGACTGGCAAGCTAGGATAGACCAATTCCTTACAGTCCAGCATGCTACCCCATGCACTGCCACGGGGCGCAGCCCTGCAGAGTTGTTAATGGGTCGGAAACTGAGGTGCACCCTAGATAGATTACACCCTAACTATTCCCAAGAGAGGTTTGAAGGGGAAGAAAGGGGTCTAAGGAAATTCCAAATCGGAACCACGGTATTTGCCAGGAATTATGTAAACAGTCCATTGTGGGTTGAAGGTATTGTTATTGGAATAACTGGACCAAAATCGTATATGGTGGACGTGGGGCAGGGAAAAAACTGGAGAAGGCATATTGATCAATTGCGTAGGCATTTAAATTGTGAAAATTGTGAAATGCCTAAATCTGTTGAACCTGACTTCCCAAGTTTCCCCAAAACAGCTATCTCAAGCCCAAGTGAACCGGATTACTTATTGGATACACCTTGGCTCCAGCACCGCCCCGACGAGCCGGTACACCCAGCTGGGGATAGCCACTCCCCCGGAGGAATCCAGGAGGTTCCATTGGCGGAGACAGGAGAGACAGGAGGTCCCTCTGACCGGCTCGACGCCTCCCCAACAACTGAACTGCTCAGGTCAACCAGAGTGAAGTCACGCCCTGGTCACCTGCGTAATTTTGTATGTAAATATGTAAATAATTAGGACAAGTGCCTTCTAGGTGGGGAGGGGTGTTGTGTATGTATCTAAATTGTGTGGGAAATTCAAATGGGAACCTTGCTGTGATTGGTCAACAACCGTTACTGGACTGTATATAAGGAAGGCTGCTCCCTGTGAGTTTTGCTGGAGTCTCACCCTGAAATAAAGAGCTGTTGTCACTTGCTTGCTTGTGCCTCTCATTATTCCCACGCTACAACAACTAGCATACTCTATGTAGTTAAATTAAACATTCTGCTTTCTTTTGAAACTTTTCTTTTCTTGGACTTATCTATGGTTGGCTCATCGGGGGTTGAAAAGCTCAATAAATCGCGTGCTGGTGGGTGTCGCACATTGGCGGTTGTGACACATATTTTGAGTGACGGAGCCGCAGCAGAGGGATGAAAGAGCCACATGCGGCTCCAGAGCCGCAGGTTGCTGACCCCTGTCCTAGCCTATATGGAGAACTCATTTCCTCCTCTTTTGAATAATCAGGACAAGAAAGATGAGCTATGTTGCCTATTTTTGCTTTCTTAGCTTATCCTAGCACCTGCTGAAAGGAAGGAGCCTGAAGGAATTGCCTGTCTTAAGAAGTATTCTTTGAGAGACTCACACACTGATACTTCTGGTAACAGAAAAGTAATCTTCAAAAGAAGAATGACAGAACGGAAACTATTTTCTGTGAGATGATGTAGACCACACAGAAAGGGAAAAAAAAATTAGATACCTATTTTCTGGAGTTCAATAAAACTTCTATCTACAATTGTATCACAGACATCAAAACTTTAGCATTGTTAGTTTTATTTGTGAAAACTACTGGGCAAAATGCATGCTATTTATATTAGCAGAGAAAAAGAAAATAGTGGTTTTATACTGGTACTCTAAAATGAGACGTTATGACTTTATAATCTTACCTAATAAAATTGCATTTTGAAAATTTTTAGAGAGCTTCAAAGTTCTAAGAAGAAAATAGGGGAAAAGGAATACCATTATTTTTTGTGTGCTGTAAAGCAGGGGTCTCCAACCTTGACAACTTTAAGCCTGGAGGGCTTCAACTCCCAGAAGTCCCCAGCCAGTTGGGGAATTCTGGGAGTTGAAGTCCTCCAGGCTTAAAGTTGCCAAGGTTGGAGACCCGTGCTCTAAGGCATTGATGAGGAGGAAAAATGTGCTCCTAAATTTAGTTACTAGACTTAGACAATAGTCCATGAGTATTATACTTAAGCCTGCAGTATTTTTGTTCTTTTTTGGGTGATGATAATATATTTCAGTTTCAGTTGTCTTTTCTGCACAAGAAATAGGATGCTCCACACTAGAGAGAAAAATGTTTGCATGTAGAATTACCTTATAAATTTCAGAAGAAGCTTTACTTCAGTTGGAATGACACTGTCTTTGCTTAACAATAAAGAACAATTGCATTTCTCTAGAGATTTTCTGTTTCATGCAGCTACCTGAAATGATCATTTCTTCACCTACACTTTCTATTCAAGGTGTCAGCAGTCTTCTATTCCCAAATGTCAAAATATTTTTTTTCCCTCTGCTCAGGTCAGTGTATCTGACAGGTAATACTTTTTCTTCTCGTGGATGACATCCACAAACAAATTGAAAATTGCTCATAGCATTATAAATGCAGGAAATAATTTCAGAGGAAAGGATGTGGGTAATCAAGAGAAAATTGAAAAATGGAAAAGAGAGAAGACAAATCTATCTATCTATCTATCTATCTATCTATCTATCTATCTATCTATCTATCTATCTATCTATCTATCTATCTATCTATCAGAAGCCAGTGGAGAAGGCTGATCAAGGGTATTTGCTAGAGGCATGGTGAACAAGTTTAGAAAGCAAGATTAGAAAATATAACACCCAGAGCTCTGGATTCCAAGATCTCTTCACTAAATTGAACTGCTTAGGATGTACCACTGCTATTTTGGCCAGGTCTTTTGATCTACTTAATGGTAGGTAGGAACATCCTAAAAACAATGCTAGGGAGATATTCTCATGGGTCTTTTAGGATCTTCTCAATTGAGAGTCAAGAATGAGACTTGTTTTTGTTCAGGGCACGGCTCTGGGGAATTTTTCTTTATGCTTGAAGTAGAGACCGAGGCTAGTAATTGCTGATTTAATCTCCCTGATACAAGAGAGAAATGTCTTGCTGCCATTACCCTAACTTGTCATGTGATAAAAAAGAGTATTAGAAATAAAAAGGCCTTTTTTTACTGCTGCAAAAGATAGGACAAGACAACAGTAACCATTTTTGTCTTTTTAAAATTTCTTTTTTTTTTACTGCAGAGTTGCACAACCTGAAAATTCCAAGACATCCTTGAATTACCAAATGTGGCTCCCAATATGTAATTTTTAATGGAAGAAAAAGGGAAAATGCATGACTGGAGACTAATAGTATTAGTGCCATTAAAGTTTAATTTAATTTAAATATAAATCAAATCAAAGTTAATCTTAACCTTGGTCCCACTCATTACTTTTTATAATGAATGGCATCCCAGAGGCCATGAAATCCAAGTGCAGCCTTCAGCCTGAAAAAGTTATGCAGCTCTGCTTTATTGTAAATAATGAAGTGTGCAACTTAGTTTTGAAAAATGAAAGCAATTAAGAATTGGATGTGAGTAACACAAGACTGAACATGAGAATGTATCAAAATGGGAAGTGGCTTTGCAGAAACAGGACTATGAGGAAAGAGCCAGTCACAAAATTGGATCACTGGGGACAGATTTGAAAAATATGAACAGCTGCCTTGTAATCTCATTACATATCTGAATAAGAGCCATGAACATGTTGAGCTCTTTTTATCCATGAAGAACAAGACACACCAACATTTTTGTTATCCTACTTGGTATCTATGATAAGATCAGCTAGTTTCAATGAACAGTAACAGAGAAAGAATATGACATGGGGCTTGGTTAAAGTTCCTTCAATGTGTGACTTGCCATGCCTGAAGGCTTTCATTTTGCTATTGAGAAAACTGGTAACTTGTTTTCTCATAAGCCAACCCCAGGAGGTTAAACCAAAAAACTTTCCATCCTTGCTTCTGTAAAATAAGTCAAGATCTAATTTCTGGAGTAAATAATATGTGAAAGACCAGGGAATAGGAATTATATCAAGAAACTCCCTTAGCAATAATTCATGGAATCCATACGTGTGAGTGATACCAGATAAATAAATACAACAGTAATAGTAGAAGATGAGGGATTTAATCACTAGATCGAGATTTTTTTCAATTTTTGAAAAAAATCTCCATCCTAAAGATGGAGAATGACCCAATGTATTGGGTCAATGTAAGGCAAAAAGGTGGGAAAATGTTTTTAAAGATAACTAGTTACATTAAACAGCATGAATTGTTGAAACTTGTATCTAAAGCACTTCCTAATCATTCTGGATCCTTTACTTATCAATTACTAATACAATATTTCATAAAAAGACTATGTTATTCCTTACAAGATTCTCCATAGGTCAACAAGAATAATAATATCCAACTTGGACATAATGAAAAATATTATTGTTACAAGCACAAACAAACCTCCTCCACTCTTTTCTTCTTGCCCATCACAGCTGTAAGATGATGGGATTGTATTTTTATTTTCAATTATTCTTATTTAGTTTTATTGTGCAGAATGTTTCCAGTTTTAACTATGAACTATGAACATATGAATGAATATGGTTTAATGTAGACAGGAATCAACATGCTTCTATGGCAGACAGGAAACATGGCCATATAAACTATTTCTGTTTAATTGTAAAGCTATATCCACAACATCTTGTAAGTCTGAAAGTACAAGTCTCCCACCCTCACTTTTACCATCCAAGAATTTATGGAGGGTAACTTCTGAGTCTCTTGCTCTATCTATTATGTGACTGCAGGCTGTGCTGCCTCTTATCTGACCATTCCCTAGGCAGCATCTCTTCTCCCTGTCTCCCTAGGTCTTTCCCACATACCAGGGGTGAAATGCTACCAGTTCGTCCCAGTTCAGGCAAACTGATAGTGATAAAAACTACTGGCTTGAGCGAACTGGTAGTTAAAAAGCTACTAGTTCAGGCAAACCAGTAGTTAAAAAAAGTTATCGGTTCGTTTGAACCAGTATTTCTGATGATCAGCTATGCTGCATGATTTAAAATCTCCAGAAAGCAGGAAATCCTGCTTTCCAGCAAAGATAAATCATGTGGCACAGCTGTTCCCCCCCTGTTGCTGTTCTACTTACCTAGTGAAGTCTTCTTTTTCCACACAAAGTGCACGATTGGTGTGTGTTGCGCATGCATGCATGGTGTGCTTTTGGCGCATGCAGCGCATGCCATTATAATTTAATCCTTTTTCTAAAAAAGGTGTTAGATAAATTTAAGGACACCTTGCTTCATCTTGTAATGGGTCTCACTTCCAAGTAAAAGGGCTCTTAACAAGAAACATTATGGTTGGATATTTCTTTATCTGATTGGATTAAACTGTAGTACAGAATTATCTATCTGAATTTACGGTAAGTGAAACTTACAGCAATGTAGTGAAAAATTATAATCTATTTGTCACAAGCTTAGATGTATTCTGTTCCACATGCAATAACAGACTTTTGAAAAAGATGCTTCTTTTTTAATGAATTCTTTACAGTGATGTCCTTGAGGTATAGATTGTTTAGGGGAGGATACAAGACAATTATTTTCTTGTCTTGGTCTGGACAGCTGCTTAAGAAAAATAAACTGACCTAAAGTCAATACGATTACCTATTTTCTATAAATTTATACTCACAAGAGTATATGGGTTTTTTAAAAAAATATTGATGGTCATTGATGGAAAATCTGTTAAATACCAACAGTTAAATTCCAACAGTTAACTGCTAGCAACTGCTAGCAGTTAACTAACTGCTAGCAGTTGCTGCCAGCAGTAGAAAAATATAATTGTAAGTTGTCGAAATATGTAGGACCTCATATTATCCATTAGTCATTATCCATGAATATTTTTTCTGAATCCAAAGCCTCAAAAGATGCTACCAGATAATCATTAGATGGCAATTAAGAGATACGGAAAACTCCATTTGGGACCATTTAGTGGTTATCTGGATTTTCCCAGTCTGGATCTGATAGTTCTAATTATATTGTGGCATCTTCTGAGCCTTTGGAACCAGAAAGAAGCATAAGTGTATGTAACAGCTCCTCAAATAGTTACCCATAAAATATTTATTTAAGCAATAATCCCATTCATATTTACTGGTTGAGCACCTACATGATGACAATGCTTAGAAACTTGTTTTATGTCAAGTGTTACATAGTAAAAGAACATCTTTGACTCTTAAGGCCACAATAGTTAGGGAAGCTGTGATGCTTTGAGATTGTGGGAGGCCTAACATTTCAGGACCATTTAGTTTTGCATGTTTGTTTTTAAGTAAAATATATTTGTGAAATCTTTCAGAGGTAGAAATTGAGACAGTCTCAGTGGATGCAAAATGGAACTGATGGTCTATATGATATGACCCTGGATTTTACTGGCTCCAAGTAAAGACAATTTATGTCACATATTGGTTTGACAAACTCACTGGGTTTGTCTTAGCAATTTATTGAACTATATGCTAACTGTGGAAACTTTACTATTAGAAATTATTACAATTAGAATGAAAAAACATATACCTACATCAATTACTTATTGGTTGAAATAATTTATCTTGATTCTATGTCTGAATAAGCATCCCAGTGCTAACAGCCTTTACTGGAAAATCATTTCAAAATTAAATGTACTTATACTACATTACGGTATATATATTTCCTATTTTTCTTCTAAAGTTATAATAATATTATAATATTTATCATAATATAATTTTTGCCTTTTAAAGTTCTATTAACAGATTAAATGTTATTTTTTTTCTTACTTCAAATAATCATTATTTTAAAAGGTATTACACATCTATTTTAAGAAATGAATGGGGAATGGGCTGGGGTCAAAACTATACTGCCCCAAATAACTTTTTAAACATCCATTTTTGGTAGCGAAATTCCAGCGGCAATACAAATGAGCCTGTTCAGCACAATTGGTTATTTCTGCAAAGCCAGCAAAACTTATTTCCAAGTCAGCATAGATAGGATTAATGCCATATTTCTCTCTAACTATCCCAGTACTTTGCATGTGTGTGCATCTCTCTCTCTCTCTCTCTCTCTCTCTCTGTGTGTGTGTGTGTGTGTGAGAGAGAGAGAGAGTCATATATTTATTTAACACCTTTCTATATCATTGTTTAGTTATGAAGCAGCTTACAAAGATATGGTAATATGACCATCCTTCTCCTGAAGCTTGGAATCAAAAAGGCATTCTGAAAGCAATCGAGTGTGTAGATAAACCACTAATCATACTCTTCATTTTAAATTATGCTTTTCACCAGAAAATGAATGTATAAATTTAGACAGGATTATTTGAGGCTGCAGATTATAATGCATAACTGAAACTGATGATTCATCTCGTCTCAGGTAAATGCTCTGGTGATCTTCAATTGTTCAAAATGACAGTTTTGTTGCTACCTGAATACAATTATAGTCATTGTCTCCGTCTCTGTACTGCAGTGAACTAATGAAGGGTAGTGGACCTTTTTGTGATGGAATGCCATTTGATGAAGTCACTCCCATTAACTCCATTTTGAAAATAGAGGACATTCAGAGAAAAAGAAAGCGATAATAACTGATGAAATACAATATATTGTATTGTATATATGTCTGCCTGCCCATCCACATCTAAGAATACAAAAGAATGAAATGAGGAAAATAAGTAAGGCTTCAAATGCTCAGATAATTGCTGTTATCATTGTATGTTTACAAGAGGAATTGATAAAAATAACTGGAGATAGATACTGAATCATATTTCTTCAGATCTTTCTGTTCAAAACACAAACACACACAGAGAGAATGCAGTTGACTTTTAGAGGCCAGTCTCCACTTTTTCTTCAAGGGCAACAAATTTGCCCTTGAAGAAAATTTGCTGTCTCCGCACAGAGAGATGATCTGTGTCTGGTGGAATTGGAATTTTCCTATTCATTTTCACTGATTGCTTATCGTTTTTTGATTGCTTATCAGGTGAGCAATTCCAGATCCTTGTATGTATCACATGCCACTATATATGGAAACATGAAGAAATGGAGAAAAGTAAGTTTCTCCTTTCTTTTTTTTCCCCACAACTGGACTCAGGATTCATGTTCAGGATTCCAAACATTCTATTCAAATTCTCCATTTGCATTTTCTCTTTCTTTCTGACTGATCCAAACAGTCAGATATGTCCAGACAGTCACCATGAGTTGACACTGACTTGAACATGGACACAGACACAGATACAGACACAGACACAGACACAGACACAGACACAGAGAGACAGAGACAGAGACAGAGACAGAGACAGAGAGCCCTCTTGTGGTAAAATGGATGGCCAATAAATATAATAAATAAATTTTAAAATTTTGACTTCTGGAGGCTTCATGGATTCTTGGGCATGTCCATATAGTTTCCTTGGCAATAATACAGCACACTTTTTCCCCCCTGGAAAATCTTTTCACTCCAATCTCATTCTAGATTCCTTAGTGATCTCTGAGCCCATTATTAACTTTAAGGTAAAGGTAAAGGTTCCCCTCGCACATATGTGCTAGTCATTCCTGACTCTAGGGGGCGGTGCTCATCTCCGTTTCAAAGCTAAACAGCCAGTGCTGCCAAAGACGCCTCCGTGGTCATGTGGCCAGCATGACTAAATGCCAAAGATGCATGGAACTCCATTACCTTCCCACCAAAGGTGGTCCCTATTTTCCTGTTTGCATTTTTTATGCACTTTCAAGCTTCTAGGTTGGCAGAAGCTGGGATAAGTAATGGGAGCTCACCCCGTTACGTGGCACTAGGGATTCAAACCACTAAACTGCCGACCTTTCAATTGACAAGCTCAGTGTCTTAGCCACTGAGCCACCGTGTCCCTTTTATTGACTTTAGTTTTTTGGTATCTGCTAAAGTCACCTCAGTGTTTACAGCATTTATAATCCTCCTCTCCCCAACAAACAATAGGCATTCTTCTGACTGACTGAAACTATTTGTATTATATAACTGATAACAGTTCAAGACTAAACATTGCTTCAAGAGTAATGAATAAATGTGTATGCATTTGTATGTTTGCACCCACAGTTTTCCTTGGTGAGAGGTAAATTCCCTCTGGTGCCTTCTTTTAAAGAAATGTCAAGGCAGCAGTATGGAAAAATATAATTAAGTAAATGAACCTTACAGTTCAGTAATGCAGTGCCATCCCCCCCACCCCCTCACCCCCCCACCCGCAATTTTCTATTTTCTGACGAGATATTGGTAGGGCAATTAAAATAAGTTTCTTTTGTTATCCATGACAAGGCTTCATTTATATGCAAAACTTTTCTTTTAGTATTCGCTTCCCACGATTTGCTGCACTAGCAAATATATCTTGGAAATGGAGCACAGCTCAACATTTTTTAAGCAAGAAATACAAAAGAAATATTTTCAAGAGGATGCTAGACAATAACTAGGAATTCTTTGTTCAGTATGGTGTATTTCCACCCAGGAAGATGTATATTTTTGCTTGGGTTCTTGTTATGCTTTTCTTGAAAATGTTTCATTACAAAACTAGGTAATATCACAGGCCTCATAAACACCAGATAAGGGAAGATGTATAAAAAAAAGAGGTGGGGATTCAATTGCACAGTTGTGGTGTTTTTTGACCCACCCTAGAGACACCGCTGAATAATCTGAGTTCAGATGTCCCAAATGTGCTTTTTCAGGAGGCAACTGGACATTCTTAAGTGTCCAGTTGCCTGCTGAAAAAGCACTTTTGGGGCAACCATGACTCGGTGACTGAGAAACTCTACAGAGGAGTTCAGATGAATTTTTGGTAAAGCAGGAATTGACTTCATGTTGACATTGGATGCCTCAGTGTCTGCAACATCCCTAAATGGAAACCATCTAACCTCATAGTGATGGCTGAAATTTCTCAAGGTACCAAATCGCCTGAGATGTTAGTATCTTCATACATCTCGTGAAATATATCAAAAAGTGCAAACATTAAAAACTTAGTCATCTTGAAAGATGTCAGCCATTTAGGTATGTATGTATATTTTCTCATTACTTACTTATCTGCCACCATGCTATTGCATGAAATTGTACAATAGTGCCTATTTCATGAAAAGCCTGCTGGCTTCTGTACTAGAGGATCAATGCTGGCTGCAGAGAAGGTATAAACCAATTAAGTTGTTCATGCTGACAGAGGGAAAGCAGTGTAAGCTTATACCCCATTCTGCTTTGGTGACAGAGTTGCCTACACTTTGTCAGACAAATTGTATTTGCCAGGGAGGGGTCAGTTTTTGCTACTAGATCCTATTGCTCAGTAACTGTCTAAATATTCTACACTCTCCCTGCAGCAAGAAGAGCCGTGCTAATAAAGGATTTCTGTTGCTATAGAAAAACATTCCTTCTTCCTTCACTGATATGCATATCAAAGTAAAAAAGGACATAAATCAAGCTTTCTACATTCTTGCATTGGGGAAAAGAAATCCCAGTGGTAGAATAGCCCGATTTAAAAGAAAACATAACTTTATCTATGCACTATGGTAGAACTATTATAGAATTTTATCTGAATTTTTAACTGAGTGAGTCTTATTTATTGTGTTAACATTTAACGTTTTATATGGTATTTTAATCATATATGAGTCACTTCAGCAACATGGGTGGCATAGAAGTAAACTAACTAACTAACTAACTAACTAACTAACTAACTAACTAACTAAACTAAACTAAACTAAACTAAACTAAATGAAAAGGAAGAACTCACTGGAGAAGAGCCAGAAATGATTGACGGCAAAAGAAGAAAGGGATGAAAGAGAATAAGGTGGCAGGATGGAGTCACTGAACAGTTGGTGTGAGATTAAATAGACTCTGGTAGATGGTAATGGACAGGAAGGCCTGGAGGAATGTTGTTTATGGGCTGCGATGGGTCAGACATGACTTTGCAACTAACTAACTAACTAACTAACTAACTAACTAACTAACTAAATAACTAACTAAATAACTAACTAAATAACTAATTAACAACCAACCAACCAAACATTTGATAGTTTATAATCTTGCATTGGTGAAACAGTGCATCACAGGGCAACAATTTGTGACCCAAAGAACCCCAAATGGGCTGACTTTACAGAATGTGTCCAAAATTCAGGGCCCATCACTCCTATGGACTGATACTTAGACAGTGGTGGCTGCTGCAGTGCTGCTACAATACCACATCATGGGTCATTTCCAGCATCCCCTGCCAGTTTCCTACTGTAGAAGGAAAGTAAATGGGGAAGCTGGTAGGAATTGAGAAGTTGCTCCTGTTCTCACTGATTTTTTTTTGCCCACCAATGATCATTCTATTTTTCTGTTTAGGAAAGGAAATATCTCTGGAATAATGACCCAATGAGTCACGGATTGTCTAATTTATTTCAAAAGTCACATGAAATGGGAGAAATTTCATTAGAAATTGCCTATCCTTAAAACTACAGTTGTTGCAATTTCCGCTTCAAAGGGACCCTTGAATCAAAATTGATTCCTGATTGTTACATGAGCACGTCCATGAAATGCATCATCGTGGAAGTGCTTTGCCATTGCTTTTTTGAGGATGTAGTTTTAGTTTCCCAGATTACCTTATGGTCATAGAATTCCTGGAGGGTTTTCCTTTCACCCCACCCCCACCTCCTCCAGCATCCCTATCCTCTTGTGCATCTGGCTGCATTCCCAAATGACATTCTTTGCAATCTGTGAGATTACGTTAAACTGAAGAACCCATAAAAATGTTCATAAAATAAGAAAGGAAAAGAAAAGCTGGCAAGCATAATCATAATAAAAGGAATGACATTTTCTTCAAATTTATATGCTAGTATTCAAGGGACTTACAGACTATATGTGTAGCATTTGCTTGAAATGCCTAATGTACAGTCTTTTGTCCTAATATCAGTGTAAAGTTACCACTGAGCTTACCCAGGAGATGACTGCAGTAGATTGCATTGTGAGTCTTCAAGCAACTATTCTAATGCAGTCTCTGTTGGAAAGATTGCCATTTAGGTTTATTTAATGTACCCTATTCAGCAGCATGCACAAAGAAATGGCTGGTCTCATTCATGCAGACAAGTGTCATGAAATCATTTCTGTCTTCCTCCTTTGTATGCGTACATTGTGAGTTTGCGCCCAAGTGTGTGAAAGTGATTTACTGAACAATCTATTCAGTTTTCAGATCCTACTTGCTGGAAGATGTCCCTCCCCCCCAAAGTGCAAAGGCAATTTGATACTCAGGTATTTTTGGCAATTCTATTTTTACCTTATCACCTGCTTTGAAGGTAATAATGTAAAGTGCTGGTTAATTATTATTTTTTAAAAAAATGCAATCTGCAATGGTGGCTCATTCCAAGTTATAGTTATGGCTTGATGCATCATCTTGAACTAGATAGGAGTTATAGCATAGAAACAGTTGGCAGCAGTGGTGGGATTCAAGTAATTTAACAACTGGTTCTCTGCCCTAATGATCTCTTCCAGTTTGCCAAACTGCTCAGAAAGTTAACAACCGGTTCTCCCGAAATGGTGCGAACTGGCTGAATCCCACCACTGGTTGGCAGGCCCAGTCATAAAGTGTAGGTGCTCTTTAGCATTGCCTCTGTGTTTCCAGTTTCATCCAGACTAATACATAGGGAATGAATCAAGAAAAGCAAGATATATCCATATGCATATGCATATACATATACATATACATGGAAAGGGACACAGTGGCTCAGTGGCTAAGACACTGAGCTTGTTGATCGAAAGGTCGGCAGTTCAAATCCCTAGTGCCGTGTAATGGGGTGAGTTCCTGTTACTTGTCCCAGCTTTTGCCAACCTAGCAATTTGAAAACATGCAAAAAAATGCAAGTAGAAAAATAGGGACCCCCTTTGCTGGGAAGGTAACAGTATTCCGTGTGCCTTTGGCACTTAGTCATTTAGACACACACACACACTCCATTAAAGTAGAAAATGCTAGTAAAATGTTCAAGTCATACAACTTAAATATATTTTATCAGAAGAGATGTTCTTTTGTATCTATGTTGGGCATTTCTACTTTAATTCTTTTAGGCTCAAGTTGAAAGGAGCTAAAGGTGGAAATGACCAGCACCCTTAATTCTACTTTTACTTTTTTACATTCTTCCAAATCCTTCCTAAAAAAAGGTAGGCAGTTCTAACTTGGCAGTCAAATCCTATACCAAGCTATGAATTAGTAACATATAATAACATTATCCAAGATTGAGGTAACTATATATATATATATAAAATCCAAAGCAGCATCCAGGGTTTTCAGAGATCTAGCAAAACCTTATTAAACAGTCTTCCTTTTTATTACATAAGAAATGGAACATCCAATTAGGTATTTAAAACCACCTCCCTAATCCTGAAGGAATGTTTACGGGTTGAAATAAAATTCCTCATAGCTTTCATGCCTGACTATTTTCTTACAATTCAACCTGTTTTCAGTAGGCTATTTCTGAAGGTAGAAAGCCATATGAGCCAACATATATTTTTAGTATTTCTTATGAAATAAAAATCTTTTACTTACTAGATTAGCTCCTGTTCAATGAACTGAACCCAATATTCAAAGAAATACATTTCTGAAAATGGCCCTGCAACTTGATTCACCTACACAATATATACCTGCTATGGAAACACTGGACAGATTGCCCACTTAAATTCAGCATTCCTGAGTTTAACACGTTGAATCTGATGAAATTGGACAAAAATATGTCAGTATAAAATACAATTTTAGTGTTAGATGAAAATGGGAAAAACCTTCCCCCATATTATCATGTTTAAGATTGTTTTCTATACTACTAAATTATACAAAATTCAAATAATTGTTTTATTTCCATAACCACAATCTGACTTCACACTCCAGTGCTTGTGGCTGTTGAATCCAGAAATAAATGCAAGTATAGAAAACTGCCAGTCATCCCAGCACAATTTATTTATTCATTTATTGCATTAAATGAAGGACGTTTCCAGAGCTGATTGGGAAGACAGTAGCATTATCATGTGATAAAATGGGTGCCTATGAAAAGGCACATAGTTCAGTATTCGGCAGTAAGCTACCTGTGCAAGCCACTATGGTGACCCTACCTCAGCAGTGAAAAAGAAAGAGGGTGTGTAGTTATAAATCAATTTCTCCAATTGCATGGTTTGAACATGTATGGGCCCAATAATCTGTGTGTTCTCAATCTAGTTAGAAGATTCACGACTGTAAAACTGCCTTTATTTATTTTTCCGTATTATGAAATTTGTCTGGCTCAGTTGTGGAAATGTAACTCTGAATCTTGTTTCTCTGGCTTGATTTTTTTTTTCCAAGACATAATTTGCATGTCTCTTAGTTTATTAAAATTTTTATAATGTTAACATTGTAATGGCAAAGCAGTATTTGCCCCAGACAAATACTAAATACTAAATACTAAATTGTACTAAAACTTATTCATAAGGAAAATGGAATGGAGAAGAAAAATAGTCTTATTTTTAATGACAAAGCTTAATTTTCAAGTTTTGGCAACCAATAATTCTGAAAGTTCAAAAGTCAAATTCCTTGTTCCAAGAGTAATGTGGTTAATGAAAAAATGTCTTTGCAAAAAAATGTGTCTGCAAATGATTATGATGCTCACCTCGGACTAACATATACCAGCACACCTTTATAAAATCAGATTTCTGACTATAATAAGAAGGTAGAAGCTGTATCTCTTTCCCACAGTATAGAATTCATCTGTGTTTACAGCCACAATTAGTAAAACATTACTACTCAGCTTAATTAGATGTCGTATAATACTAGTGTCTTTAGGATCTTTCAGAATAAAATGAGAGGTTTAGTTAGCTTGGCTTTCCTTACCTTGCTGCTTCTATCCACTATGATCCCCTGTTTGCACCTACCATCTGACCACAATAATACATCTTGCTTGCATTGAGCAAGGAATATATGACTTTCAAGATCCCCTTTGTTGTTATGATTTTATGACTCCAATTCAAAGACCCATTTGCATAATTCTCTTCACCGTTACATCTGTTGTAAAGTATCTCCAGACTACGTCTTTTAAAAATTATCCCACAGAGACAAAATATGCATATACAACCTGCTTGGATTTTCCTCTTTCATATGTTTATTATTTTATATTTTAATATTTTATTTTTGCACAAGCTTTGCATTCTTTGAGATATGGGCAGTTAAGAAGTGTGTGTGTGTGTGTGTGTGTGTGTGTGTACGCGCACATATTCACCACTCTTAGAACAAAGAAGTTGTGCAGGTCTTTTAATAGTTTAAAGATGAGTGAAATTCCAAATGTCATATTCAATGCAATGAATTCACAATGGGATTTGAACTCAGAACTGCAGCCCAATAATGATACATAATGTACAGAAACATGGTATATGGTGATTGAAAAATACTGACTAGATATTGCATAATGGGAAAAAAATGTAACCAATTGTATCATCATGGTCTGGATTGTAAAGAATGTTAAAAGAAGTCAGATAGACTGACTGACTGACTGACTGACCATGACTTGTCCATGCATATTTTCCTCTCAGGTTTTTGTTCCCTGAAATCTTTCTAGTCAAAAGAGTCCTTTAAGAAAATGTAGGTTATGGCATGAAGTGGAAAATACTCAAATCAAGGGGAGGTGCATTCAGTTTTACCATTTTCAGTGGGCATAGATAGGTATAGAAGAAACTATTTCCAGTTAAATTCTAGATTTTCCAACCTCTTACTTTCAATGAAATCCTATTATTTTCAAAGAAATCCTAGAATCCAAATGCACAGTTAAGAAAGTATAGAATTAAATGGACAAAAGAAGAGAATGGTGCTAAGTAGTAACAGAGCAAAGTAGATCAGCCCAGAATTGGCATTCATCATTTCATTGATTGCTTCTCATTTGTTCAATCCTGAGTTATATAGAATCCCATGTTGTCCTATCTGCTGAGCACAAACAAGAAAATTTACTCCTTATTAGGGTCCATAGACTATCAAATGGCATGTGGCTTTTGTCTGCAATCTCTCTTTATTAAATTAATACAAATATAAGCTTGTTTCACATTACAGAAATTTCTGAATATTGCTAACAACGTTGCTACCTTTTTTGTGATAAGACATTGAAAGTTTGATTTTTCTCCTGTTTTAGATCGTACTTGTTGGGATTTGATCACTTTGTTTGGTGTTTGGTGCCATATTTAAAATCTGCTTTTTCAAATTCCAAGTACATAATAGTACTTTCTATATTGTTCAGCACTTATAGAAAGACCAAAATTGTTTCATGAACAAACTATATTTAACCACAGGATGAAAACTGCATTGATGTTCCAGACACGATTACTCATTTCCTGAAGTAACTTAATGCTCCTTTTTTATTAATTTTCTCACTCAAAATTAGGAAAAATGTGCCATTTTCTTAAATGTAGGAGACAAAGGGAAGAGTTATATACATTATGCTAATATTTATATTACAAAGTTTAAAAATTAGAAATTGAGGCAGCAGTTGGTTTATTATACTTCAGTGTCACAAATTAAAACTATAAACCAGTGATCGGTAATGAAATTAATTGCATCTGTAATAGTATAATTGGGATATTGTTATACTGCAACATATGCAATCTGATTTGGAGCTTCATGTTTCATAAAAAGTTTGATTCACACTTGTATCCTTCTTGTCCATCCTTTTACTGAAAGCCTTCAAAGAACAATATTTTCCAAAATATCAAACACAATCTTTGAAATAGCTTGCCCTCAAGATGATGAGTCCACTGGTTTTTTTAGCAACATTTCTTCAATAATGTACCACTGAGAAGAGCATTTTGCATCAGATTCCTCTAATGTTTGCTGAAAATTTCATGCTTTTCTTCCTTTGGAATTATCATGCTTTCTTATCAATTGTTGCATTTACAGTACGTACCACATTCATTTAATCATATATTCTAATTTGTTCAGTCTGAATCATATTTACTCAACAATTTGTAAATAAGGCAAATGCTCTAAATTTTATGTCATAATGTTTTCAAATTATACCTCTAAGTATGTTTTAGATGTTTAATGCTTTTAATATTATACTCTTTATTTGAATATCTTGAAACCATCCAGATGGTTCTGGCCATTCTGAAAAGAAATTCTCAAAAGTGTTTACTTTTGTCTCTTCATTGAGTGAATTTCTTTATACTTTTCTTTTAATTATTGCAACATATGCATTTAAAACTGCTGCATAAAATGAATAGACATGTAACGTATAATAGGCAAAGAATGCGTAGACAGGAGGAAAAAACTGGGATTTTGTTCAGATAGTGCACTTAAAAAACCCCCAACCTTCATGCACTGAGCATATGTTTAGCATTGTTATTATTTGAAAATTCTATATAGGAGAACCTATACATTGCATATGGGAAGAAAATGAAAAAAAAACCAAGAATCAATTTGCAAGTAAAACCATCCAAATCAGGCAAATGCCAGATAATGGTACCATCATAACACTATGGAAATCCAGAAAACAATTTAAAAAACAGATGTTCCCCTTCCTTTCCATTTTGGATCAATCACCTCAAGAAGTACCAGAATTAACAACTTCAACTCAAATATGCAGGCCTTCATGGGAAGATTTGATTGGAAATTTTGACAGGAACCCAAAACAGGCCACAAGATACACTTCAGATGCTCTGTTGTCTGATAAAATATATTTAAACATATTCATATAGCAACTTCTGTGAAGTACAAGCAACTTGTACTTCTGCTTGTTCCTCCGATGGTAGAAAATGTTGGGTTGCAGGGCTCAGATCAGAAGTACAGAAGATGGGTTGTTTTACCCTCCCACTCTGAACTGTTTGCCTTATCATCCCGAGTTGATTCATTATGTGATGGTATCTCTTGCTTTGAGTCCACCTCATGGTTTCAAAACCCTTTGTTGTTCTCCTCAAGATTCTTAAGTTGTAGTAACATTGTTACTACATTGTTAGTATGCTTCAGGGGCATTAATATTGTACTGTTGTAGTAACATTGTAGTAACATTGTTACTACAATTTACAAAAACTTCAGACACCTAATTCAGTAATGCCCCTGAAGCATCTACAAGCTGTGCATGGTCAAATACATGATGACGAGTTCATCATCTAAACTCTGTATTCCCCAATTCTTAAAAGTCTCAATTGGGGTTTAGCAACATTAATAATGCTAGTAAAACCATATCTCATAGAAAGTCTTCCTTTTAAACATGGCATGGGTGGTCAGCTGTGCTTTTCCTTTCTGGGGGTTTTTCACTTGCCTCTGAGCGTGTCAAAGATGCTCCTCTCAAATCAGGTTCATATTGAAATTGTGTCTGTGTGTGTGTGTGTGTACTGGAAGCTGAGTAACAAACTCACTGCAGTAATTGCTGTGGCACAATTGCTAGCAAGACTTGCCTAAGCTCATCCAGGTTTTAATTATCTTCACTTCCTCTCATCTTGGCAAGGCTCCAAATGAGTCAATTAACCTTGCTTCTTCTTCTAAAGGCTTCTTAACTGCCTTGGTACTTGAATGTTTATTTAAGCAGTTTCATCTCAAAGTCTTTAGAGGCTCAAGGCTCTCATGGGTGTTTGTCACTGATATATCATACTAAGACTTTAAAGAGACTGCACCATTCCAGAAGGAAAAATTCAGTAGATTGCCCATTCTTTCTATGTGAAAAATCCAGATTTGAATGGTTTTTGAAAAGAGTCTTGTCTTCAAAGAGCATACAAGGAATGGTGGAGATATCAAAATTCATTTTCAGCTTTGGCAGACATGTAACTTTCAGAAGGTAAAACAACCCCCACACAATTCACAGCAAAGTGGTTGATTCAAAGAAAGTGCAATGAATTTTTTAAATCTCCACTGACTTCTATTAACATTATTAGAAATAACTTGTAAAACAATCTAATTAGTCTCTAAAGCAGAGGTCTTCAAACATGGCAGCTTTAAGACTTGTGGACGTCAACTCCCGGCATAGCTGGCTGGAGAATTCTGGGAGCTGACGTTCACAAGTCTTAAAGCTGCCAAGTTTGAAGACCTCTGCTCTAAAGAATGGATATGTTTAGATACATTATCCCTTTTTATAGTCTCTCTGTTGATGGGGTTTCCCCCTTCCTGGGTTCTTCAGTCTGTTTAATTTAGGGAAGGTTGTCTTCTACTGAAAAGAAAGACCAAGGATGCTTTGCAAGTTGACAGCAAAATCTCTCATTTGCCATAGAGAAGGTGAACTGCTGTAGTCTCTTTCAGCTGCTTTCAATGACTCTAGGTAAATGTATCGTATCAAGCAACTTTAGAGTATCTTTTTAGTTTTGACAACCGATCAAAGAAAAAACTGTAAAGTCAATAAGCACTGCCTGAATATAAAATCATAATATGGTTGATGAAATGTTTCCTTAGCCTTACATGATGTACTACAGGGCCAGATGCATCATACGCTGGCCACACCCACCCCTGTTTTAGCGAAGGGCAAAAAATGTCACGATATATCACATGACTACAATGTGACGCTGCAAGGTTGACACCCTGAGTACTGTATGAACTCAGCTACTATGGATTATAAATCAAGATTTATTGCTTGATTCATGCAAACTCATTCAAATATAATTTATCAACTATCATGATTTTTTTAAAAAACACCTTGGTTTACATTGATGCTTAATATTTAGCCACTAAGTGTCACGGCTGCTCTAGATAGAAGAATTGGGAACAAACACTTTAATTATTCTGTAATCCACATACTGAAGAAAGAAGAATTGTGTCAGAGTTGTTACAGAAAATGTTTGATAAATTGGGAAAGAATGTATTTGAATCAGTAAATGCTAATTTGGCAGCTTTTGAAGAGAGAATGAAAGAAAAACTTGTAAAGCTGAAAGTGAAAATAAAAGAAGAAATTAAGAAGATGGAAGACTCTGTAGAGCAAACTGAAGATGTAATACAAATTAATGACAAAGTGGAAAATTTTAAAAGTAAAACAGAAGTTATAAATTTATTATTAATTTGTTTTTATTTCTGTTTGCTGCCTGAAGTTGTGCAATATGGGCAATTCTATAAATTGAATCAATGAACAAATAAATAAATAAATAATGACTTTGTATATTGTATTAAAACATCTGGCTCTTTTTTCATTTGATTTTTAAGACAGAAATTTCAGTGTTCTTATTCAGCTATATAGATTTATAGGCTACCAATACATAAAAATACTGGCTCTCTAAAATAAATGATATATTTTTTTGCTTGTACTTGACATTTAATTTTTTTTTCTTTAATGTATAGATAACATTTAATGTTATCTAAAATGTTTTTTGACTGTATGGATAACATTTAATTCATAAAGCAAAAATAGAATTTTCACTACATAAACTGTTTTATAGGAATTGTGACTTTAATCTTCAATTCCGATAACCATCTTCTGACCATCATGTATTATTCTCCTAATTTATTATAGATATTCTCCAGGCATTTCATTTATCATTAATTTTAAGCAGTAACAAAAGTAGGATTTGAAAACCTAAAAATCACTTCCCTAGTCCAGCCATAATTTTCATGGGCAGTTTTGGAGATATCACCAATATCTATAAATTTGGCTAACCAGCATCCTCCATTGCTGTTTCATGAACTTCTGGAAACTTAATAGGCTAGCAAAAACTTCACTGTATATAATAAAACACAGTCTCTAAAAGAACTGTCTGATGGACAGCACTGTGTTGGCAAATACTGAAGAATTGTTACAATTATTTGACCTTTTTCAAATATCTGTTTTATTTCTAAAAACCCAATAGGTCAGTAGATTTTTATAATTTTTATGAGCTTACAAGATGCAATGATTTGACATGTTTTTGGTTGCCATCGCTATTATTATCAGTACAGGATGATATGGGTGAAAGGATTTAATTAGGGACTATATCTTGAAAGTTTAATATTGGTATCAGGTTTTTAATGGTTTTAATATGGTATTAGGTTGTTTTATTATTGATGTTGTTGACTGGGAGCTGCCCAGAGTTTGATATAATATAGGTGGCTACACAAATGTTATAAATAGATGATATAGATGATAGATAGATAGATAGATAGATAGATAGATAGATAGATAGATAGATAGATAGATTCAACACTCCAAGTACCTTGCTATCTTTTTTCCAAAAAGTGAACAGCAGAATAATTATTCTTTGAAAAGAAAAGAGAAAGAGATATAACAACAGCTCAGAAGTAATTTATTATTGTGAAATTCTAAAGGAGTATAATCAGAAGTTCCCTTGCATGCTGTGAATTTACATTCTGGTATATATAAAACAGGTATTGGATTTCCAATACTTCCTATCTGAAGGGTAAATAGCTAGGAAACATGTTGTGTTTCAGATTTTATTTTACCATTGCCTCTCGAAGAAAAATTAAATTACATTGTTATACTTTTCATTTAAAAAATGGGATTTGCTTTAGCGAGAAATGTACACAGCAAAATCAGCCGGAAGATGAATATCTAGAGTCATTTTTCTTCTCAATAATTTCCAAAATAATAATGGTGACTCAGAGGCTTCTAGTAAGGTCTTTATCACCATGTCTCTGCAGCTGGCAGAAGAATTTAGTTTATCAATCTCTGATACAGATCAGACTAATATTGCACCAAGCTTCTTTTCTGACAATATGTGAAATGAAATGGATTACTTATTGGGATCATCCCTGTCGTAGTCCTTGGTTCTAAAAATTTATCTTTACCTATGAAGTGCACTGGAATTAATAGCATGGCCTTAAAGATATCAATGTTTACACATAGGAGAGGAAATAATATGTATGCAGGGCATAGGCATCCACTACAAATGAAAACGATGAAAAAAAATCATAAAGTGTGTATCATTAATACAAATCTCATGACCTACATAAATCAGAATGCAAGTGTAATAAGGTTTGTTCTAATGTCAAGTATGATTGAAGCCCTATCTCTTTACATTATAAATATAAAAATCATGTAGAACTTCAATCATATGTTCATTGGTGCCATCTTGTTTTTTTTGACTACCAATGAATGGACCTGGTAACTTGTCATTTTTAAAAATCTTTGTTGAAATAGCCCAATGACATATTGGTATATCCTGACTACTAATTATTTTGATATTTTTCATATCAAAGAAATTACCATTGGCAAACTATGGTCAGAACAGTTGTTGCCCGTTTCAAATAACACCCCCAACATTAAATCATAATGTTTTCTACTTGGCATGTTGTACAAATGTAGCTATTATGTTATATACATCAAAATTATTATAATTTATTCAATAAAAATGCTAAAAAGTAAACATCAGATAAACAAACCATGGTGATTCAATTACAATCTGAACAAATTATGTTAATGTATATACTAAGATTTTATCTTAGGATAAGTTACTAAGGGTAGAAAAAAGAATTAGTTATAATCTTGGCTTCCTCACTCTTAGCTGATATCCTTATATCTATCTGCAGTACAGCAGGTGATACTTTTTCCACTATTGCCAAACATGAATTTCTTCTTCCTTTTGTTGATTAATATGGTAACATCTACATTATTCTGTATCTTGATTGGTGGATGTTGGCAATAATGCTTAACATATAGGTGTGTCTTACTCTTGGGCTTTCCATAGGAAATCAGCTGGATGCTCTTTACATTCCAGGTTTTTTTTTACTGACAATTAACAGTAGCTGCCAACATAGCTGATCTATACATAGGCTTGTAAAAATTCATCTTGAATATCATCATCATCATCATCATCTATATTAATGTTAATCCTTATAACATCTAACATAGCTTCTTTAGAACTTCTGTATTTATAGTTTGATGCATTATTGTATGAAATCATACTAGACATAAAAGGTCTTTCAACAGCAACAACGCATCTCAACTCAGAATTTCTTACCTATATATACAAATGAGTAAATACATACAACAAACCTTATATATAAGGTTATATAATCCAGTCAAACTTAGTTAAAAGAGAAGAAAATTACTTTTCAAATAGCTAATAATATCAATGGAAGTTGTCTTTTAGAATTTTTGAAGTTTTCTTTTCATATTATAAAAATAATGAAAAGAAAAAAACTATGATGATTTAAGATATTGAAGAATAAGCATTTTCATTGAAAGAGCATTATTCCACATAATTTGTCCTAAAATGATATTTTTTATATTTCAAGTGATTTAAGCATCAGACAAGAAAGTGTTTAACACTAGGTAGATAAAGATTTAGGAAAGCATGAGTGTCTGCAGACAGGACAAAGGGGACCAGTGATGTCATCACACAAATATGTGAATCACATTAATGTCACAATGTATCTTATGCCAATAATATTAGTCTTGACATTTGTATGATGATGTCATGATACATATAATGTCATTTTGGCCATGTACCAGCGAGCTATACCCATAAGCTGTCATTTTCTACTAAGGAGTACAATAATTTTGTTATTGTTACTGTGAGTGTTTACTGCTTTATTGTGTTTAATGTCCTAGTTTTGGATGGCAAAGCTATGGCACGTGTGCCAGAAGTCACACGCAGAGCCATCTCTCTGGGCACGTGAGCCGTCAACCTTTGCTCTTCTGGGTTCCAGCGTGCCAGCCAGCTGGTCTTCACAGCCATGGGAGCACTGGAAACTGGAAGAGCAGCCACCTGGTGCATACCGGGAAGATGAACTTCTGGTTTCTGGTGCATGCATGTGCACCAGCCAACTGGTCTTTGTGCACGCATACATGCCAGAAATTGTAATACCAGGTGGCCGGTGTGCATGCGTGCGTTGGAAATCGGAAGAGCAGCCGTCTGGTGCATATGCGCTCACCGGAAACCGGAAGATCGTCTTCTCAGTGTGCGCATGTGCACCGGGCGGCTGCTCTTCTGGTTGCCGGTATTGGTGCCAACCGTGTCCTAGTTATTGAGATAACTAGTTTTGGTTTCTTTGTGTGTCCCACTCCAATTAAGCCAGACTGTGTTATTTTATAAGTGTTCTTAATAAGCAAACAAATATTAATCAGAATATATCCCTTTACGTAAACACTCCAGCAAAGGAGTTGAACTTTAATGTATAAACTGGCCTGTCGGATTATCTAAGGAGAGATTTTGACTGCAATATACCTGCTTCTTTGGCACTACTGAATTAATGATATTGAAGCTTTGCATCACCTTAAAGGTAAAGGTTTGCTATTTGTCTTCCATTAACCATGCATTCAATTTGACACTCTCAGTGAACAGCTTCCTTTCTGATTATTTTTATGCTTTTCTCTTGTCATTAACATCCAGCCACAGATATGCATGCTTTCTATGTAATTATAGAGCACTTAGGGGTTCTGGGGGAAAGAAACCTAACAGATCCTGCCAAGCCATTAAATTAATCTTAGGGCATGATCAGAATATATAGTGGATTTAAAATCATGACCATACAGTTCCCCTATATTGACAGAATTGTGAAATGAGACAAGATGGTTTTAATGATGTGAAAGTTCATTAAATCTTCTTAAATTGTTTCCAACACCGAACAAGAACCCTGTTTTAGCTCAATTACCTTTGGCAAGTGATTGGGAATATGGGTCTTAACTTACCAGTCCCCTCCAGCGTAACACATTCTGTAGTTTTAGAGGAAGGATTCAAATGCTACAAAGTAGACATTTTTAATTATGGTTAGACAATGCTTTCAATACAGCAAAGAAAGAATGTTTAAACCTACCAGTTAGCATCACGCCTGTGCGTTCTTCTGCGCACGTTTAAACCTTTACTACCAGTTCGCATCATGCCTGTGCGTTCTTCTGTGCATGCGCAGATCATCTGTGCATGCACAGGCATCTATGATGACGTCCAGATCAGTGGGCAGAGCCTCCCGCCAGTTTTACTACCAGTTCTTGCAAACCTGTCCGAACCGGGGGCAACCCGCCACTGGTTTAAACCCTGTGGCTGACAAACTGGTTTTCCTCCAGATTTTGGTTGAAATTTCAGTTTCTGTAATGCTTTCCCATCAACATGCTGACCTGTACTGTCTGAAGTTGCATACAAATTATTTGAAAGACATCAGATTTCCCATCTCTTGGATTAAACCACCACTTGCATGCTGTGTCTATTTTCACTACTGCTGTTAATCAAATCAGATCCAACTAGAAGTGATACAGTCAATATCTTATATATTAAGTTCTCTGAAAATATCTCAGATTTTAACTTTTGGTTGCTTACTGTGAAAAAGCATTCATATTATCATTCTTATTATACCAGGAATGTCCCAATACTAGAATTGGACTAAGGAACCTCTTTCCTTTGAGATCTTGGTGAATTACAATCCCCAGCAGCCTTCAGACTTCATGACCTAAAGCAAGAAAAACTGAGAGCTGTCCAACAACCTCAAGAAGTCCCACTTCTCTGAAATATCCTTCTCTTTAGTGCTCAGTGTATGTAATTTTCTTGAAAAATTTCACTTTTCTATAATGAACTTTTTGCTAAGTAAATATTTTAGTACATTAGCTCTGCAATATACTGGGTTTCCAGATATTTCAAAAAGTCCTTACCTGTTTTGTACTTTTTTTTTTTTTACAATGCAGTTTGGCCATTAAATGGCCCTCTTACAGACAATACCTATAGTTCAAATAAGGTTACTCACAAAGTAAAATGCAGATGCAATTTTTAAAACAATTTGACTCTTGTTCATGTTTTATCCACAGATTTTAATTTTCAGTAAGCAGTGCCACTAAGCACATAGCAAATTAGGCATCCCATTTTACTAAAATCTGCTTTTCAGCACATATGCCATCTGCTAATATTGCACTGAGAACAACAGACTGTAATTCAGATCTTTAACTCCAAGAACAACAGACAGTAATTCAGATCTTTAATTACAGCACTAATTATTCCAGTTAGTTCATAGATCTGTTTTTATTTTTTGTTGAAGCGGTTTTATGAGAAATTTGAAAAAGATATTCAAGGTTGTTTAAATGAGGAGTGGGAAGGAAGAACTGCCATTGACAGTGGGTGTCAAAAGAAGAACATGATAAAATTCACTATCAAACAAACACAAATTCCCTAGTTATTATTCTCAGAAAGAAATATATGAATTGGTACTAGCACTATCTTGGCTATATTTACATTCCATTGAAGAAAGTACAAAAAGAATTATTTACAAGAACTTCTGTGAGCATAAGTCTTGTGCAACCAGGCAGATCATGCTCCTTCCTGATGCACAAGCACTGAACAGAATAGTTAAAAGGACAATTAAGGCATATATAATCATTTATATCTTTGGTCTCCAACTCTTTTGGGCCATGGAATCCTTACTTATTTATCAAATGCATATGGTTGTGCATCTCATAACAAGTGACTCTGAATGATATACAGCTCTCTCCCTCCCCCGTCTCCTATATCTGTCTGTCTGTCTGTCTGTCTGTCTGTCTGTCTGTCTGTCTATCTATCTATCTATCTATCTATCTATCTATCTATCATCTATCTATACACACACACACACACACAATAATCATGTCAGAAGCAATCAGATTGAAAAGTTTAGAAAGCATAAAACACACATGAAATTAGGTCTGCGAGGGAGACCCCTCAACATTTCACTGGTCGTGAGATCCATAGGCCAGATGGATATGTTTGGAATGTTGAGGACATATATGTTTACACATATATATCTTATAGGATGCTTCCTTCTATTCCTGTACTGATGGACATACTGATGGATTTAGCCTGGACTTAGCCTTCCTTCCAAAATATTTTTATATATTTTATTTATTACATTTATTACATTTATATACTGTACATCCCTTTGTCAAACAAATCTGAATGGCTTAATTTATTAAAAAACCATATTTATATTGGCAGAAGTAAAGATGATATTGGAGCTGGAAGCTGGTGCCTTCTTCTGATTCCTGTAGTAATTAAAAAATGCAAATAAAGATCAGATGAATCAAGAATCTGGAAAAGTATCAATGGAAATCCATAGGTATTCTACAACTCTGGAGCATCATGTTGATGTCCATATATCCCTGTTAATAGAAGTCTCCCTTAAACCATCCCACTGGAAATCTGCCCAGATAAAGCTGTATATCAGGTCTGTAAAGGATAATCTAGGGGTGGGCAATTAATTTTCCAAGGGCCACATGAGAAACTGGGACTGCTGTGGAAGGCCGCCATCAACATAACCCCCCCCCCACTATGGCCCCATTCCTGACTGAGGTCCCCCTGTCCACCACTGATGCCCCCACCAATGCCTCCTCAGATTATCTGCCCTATTGTCGATACCACCCTCTCAGTCGATGCCACACCGCTGATTCCACGGACCAGACAGGGACAGCTGAATTGTCAGATTTGGCCTGCAGACTATAAAATGCCCAGGTCTGGATTAATCTGTAGGGACATGACTTTTATTGCTTATGAAAGCAGTGGGCTTTCTTTCTTTTCCATTCGCCAGTATCTATAAGAATGTACAAGAATGTACAAAATTAGGTGAAAGGGCATGTAGAATTAGGTCAAGAATCACACATTGGTCCTAGGCCACCGTTTGTTTCCCACTGTTGTATGATTATGTCTCTTTGATCTTGTGTCTTTAAAACATGGACTTTAAGGAATAGGACACACGTTCATATCATGGAGAGAACCAAAAAAATGACTCCTTTGTCTGTTCCCCACATTGATTATGTTCGTAAAAAGGCATAGAGTACCATGCCTTTACTGTGAAATATTTACTGTGAAATATTTAATGTTTGTACAACTTCAGTGCATTCAGGAATCTGTAATTTGAGTAGGAGTGGAATGATAAATCAGTGGGGTTTTGTATGTATCTGTTTTCAACCTTTCTCTGTGCAGTCCTGTGAAAATACTTGGGCATGTTTTCTTAGGAAATAGGATGATAAAGCAGACATTTTTCTATCTCTTTCATAGCAGTAATTCCTCCTCACACAGAGGATACTATCAAAGCACACTAATTTACTTCCGTATTACTGCTGAACCTAATACATAAATGAAAGAAATGTGGCTTATATTAAACACTAGATGCATAGCCTTTTCATCTGTTTTAAGATTTTTATAATGACTCCAATGAAAATAGAAGCATTTTACTTTATTACCTCAGTCATTAAATATTTTATTTCATATTAATCATATTTAATTTGTTTTCTTTGGTTTATTTCTGAAGAAGTCCTTGTCATCAAAGTGCTGCTTTTGTTAATGTTGCTTCACATGTAATAAGCATTACAATAAAAACAGCAAGCAAAATGTTTAATTAGATCTTGATCAACTATTCCACCATTTAAATTATCAGTACAGAAATGCCTTTTGGGATAATGAAAGTCAATATTTTTTGTCAATCTTAAACTCTTTAAGACTATTCTCTCTCCTTTCTTGGACCTTTTCACAGATTCCATTAATCAGCTGCAGCTTCTGATCATTCCTCTCTTCTAAGATTTCTTTCGATTTATGTAACTCCAATGATACACAGCTATTTTAAGTAAGTTCTTTCAGCAGCCTGAAAGAATTTTAGCTGACCACAAGAGAATTAGACATACGACTGATCCTCCTAATTCTTTTAGGAGCTTTTCTATCATTGACTATGGAATCATTCTGGCTTTAGGTTAAAAGGCACTATTGTTTCTATTCTATTGTACTCCAGAGGAACATGACAAGAAGACATTTATTCACATGAATATTTTAGAGATCCTCTGGTCTATCCTATTGCTGAAGTGATAATCTGCAATTCAGATACAGTGGGATCAACCTAATAGAAAGTCATCCTCTTTCATTTAAATACATCTAATGAAGGAGAGCCTACCATCACTTGAGATAGTCGATCAAATAGCTCTTGTTGTTAAAAAGGTTCTTCCAAGTTTAGAAAAAAAATTGCTTCCTACCTGATTATAGCTACCCAACTAATTTTTAATTTGCCCTCTGTAGAAAGATGGAATAAATCTCCTTCATCTTTCTTTATCTATATTCTGCTTTTCTATCCCAAAATGTCTAACTTTGAGGTGAAAAAAATACGTTAAAATGCATATTAAGTTGGAAATAAAGAGACCATGCATTCTAGTTCCGCCTTAAGCACAAAGCCAACTGGGTGACATTGAGTCAATCATCCTCTCTTAGTTTTGGAAGCAGGAAATGGAAACCATTTCTTAAATCTTGCCAAGGAAACTGCAGGGATTTATCCAAGTAGCTGCCAGGAATCAATACTGACTCAATGGTATACACATGTGCCATCTCATACAGACACAGATATAGTTTTAGAGATTTTCTAAACATCAGTGTGAGACACAGTGGCTCAAAAGATACTGGAGACAGTCTATAACAGTTTGAGTCCTATCACTGCATGATGGTGTGAACTCCTGGCACTTACCTCAGCTCCTGTCAGTGTAGCAGTTTGAAAGCAAGTAACTAAGCATGCTAGATTGCATGATAAATAAGTACCACTTTGGTGGGAAGGCAACAGCATTCCGTGTTTTGCCATATGCTTTGTCCTGTGGCGTTATGTCATGCTGTCCACATGGCAGTGGAAACATTTTTGGAGAGCACTCACTCAATGGCTTAATGGAGCACCGTCTCCTAAAGTTAGCTACGACTGGCGCAGTAAAACCTTCACTTTTACTTACTTAAACATCAATAGAAAGGGACAAATTCCATTCCCAAGGGAGGATATACCATAGCCTTGAACCAATGCAGGAGAAGGCTCTCTTCCACATATCAGAAAGATGGGCTTCTGGAAACAGGGACAACTCTTAAAATGCCTCTCTTGCTTGCCTTATAGCTGTGCAAGTTTTAGCACAGCTATAAACAGAGCCAGGTCTCACATAGATCCTGTTAAGAAGGGATGTAATTCAGCAGGCAGCAATAACTGCCATCAATCTATCTGACCCAGGAAAACACAGTGTTAATGCATTCAGTGTAATTGAGCAGCCCTTATCTGAAAATCAAGTGACAGCTGGGAATCAAAGAATGCTTTCAGAGTGTAAAACAGGCAGAACCTCTATTTCCTGTATTCCAGTAGCATTGCAGTCTTTGGTTTTAATTCTAGTTGTTCCTTCTCACTCGGGCCATTATTGAATTTAGTCAATATTCAAGAACACTTACTGCTTCCTTAGAATTGGATGATATAGAATAATAGAACTGGGTGTAATTGACGACACCCAACTCCAAAATTTAAACCCAATCTATCATGTCATCCCACTGAACAGCTCATTGAGCTTGATCTCCAGACTTCACTCTCCTCTGGATACGCTCCATTTGTTCACGCCATTCTTACAATCTCCCTGAGAACTTTGTCCTGCTGAGTTTCTCAAGGTTTACTTTTGCCTTCAGTGCTTTTTAATGTTTACATTAAGCCACTGGAGAATGTTCTCCAGTATATAGGATTAGATATCAACAGTATCTCAATTATGCTAAACTTATTTTCTTTTCCCAAGTAAACCATTTTTACCACTTTTCTTTAATGGAAACAGCAGTAGAAAAGCAATAGAATGAGTCTGTGTTGCGGGGAGGACTGTTTTACTACAGTAGTTCAGTCTGTGTCATTTTCTTTTTTTAAAAAGCAATATTTAAATATGAATTTTTATTTGCTTTTGAAATTTAGGTTTTCTCGTATAAATTTTTTTTAAAAGACAAGAACTCTGCTAGGAATAGAAAAGCTGATGGAAAGTTAAATTCTGATTTAAATGTTGAAATATTGGAATGGAACCAATTTTTTTAAAAATCAATATTCATATTTCTCAATAATATGTTGAATGTGACAGTCAATTCTTATCAGCAGGTTTGTCTTGGAGAAAGAACCTATGCCAACTCCATATTGATATAATATGCATGATGCTAACCCTTATCCCATTTTCTATTCTTCACGGTGCCAAGTGGATGATTAATTTTCATCCATTCAAAAAAAAATGCTCTTGATTTTTTTCTATATAAGATGAGAAGTAGATCAGTCAAGCTTTTCTTTTTCCTTTAAACTGCATATTAAGTCTTTATTAAATATGTGCTGTTCAAAGTAAATTTGACTGCAGCTGACATTTAAACATATATGTTTCCAGTTACTTTCTAACAGGTTCTGTCAGCTGTGTAAGTCTCCCACAGTTTTGTTTTGCACAAGAGGGAAATACAAACTCCCTTTATGGTTTAAAATCGTGTATTTTACCATTGCTGCAAAATCCCAACTAATATCTCCTGAAAGAGTTCTATTAAAATGCTAATAACAGCCTGTACCAGAAATCCATTTGTGAAATGATGGCCTGTGATTCTTAGTTCATAGATTAACAGGAAAAGCAAAATTAAAAATCATATGCATATAAGCACTGAATCCTTTGATAGACACTCTAGAATAGGGAGGGTCATAGCAGAGACAGCTGTGTAACACACACACACACAATATTACAAAAAAAAATGCAAGTCTTTATAGTTTTGCATGCCAGATTCGTTTTGAAATTCACTTAAAGCAAGAATTGATAGCCACCTAAGATGGACAAATTGTTCTGAAGAATTGTACTGTTAAATATATATATACAGTACACACACACACACAAAGTGGCTTATGGTGCAGTAAATAATGGTTTCTACCATTGAGGTTTTTTTCACCATATATTTTCTGACCATTGTTCTCTGAATCTCCCATAAGATATATTACTCTGGTGTGCCTCTGAAACACATAAAAAGAATTTGACAAATGCCTACTGCATATATTTAAATCCATGCAGTGGCTTGATAAAAATTCCAAAGAAATTGTGAGCTCAAATTCTCCCAGTTGCAATCTTTCATGGTATAAGCTTTCACCAGAAGCTAAGGGTAGATAGAAACTTGATTCACCCAGCAATATTCCCACAATACTTTTAATATCCTGTTCTGCCCCAGATATGGAACCCAAGAAATGTATCACACACAAAACTCCAAACAACTCTGTTTACTGCAAAGATAGTCTTTTTCAAATGCAGGCTATTACTAAAAATGTCCTTAACAGCCTGCCAGAAATTCCAAAGATTAGATTTATTTATTTATTTATTTTATTCAATTTATATACCGCCCTTCTCCTGCTGGACTCAGGGCGGTGAACAGCCAGGAATAAAAAATATACCCATACAAAATCTAAAAATTATTAAAAGAATTACACAACTTTGGCCCAAAATTTAAAAACATTCCAACCTAAAACCCATTAATACTTTAAAACTGAAAAGGTTAAAATAGGTTAAAAGGTTAAGAAAGGTTTAAAAGGGGGGGGGGTTACACCAGCCCTGCTTGATGGAAAAGAAAAGTTTTTAGGGCATGGCAAAAGGCCCAGAGATCTGATATCCTTCGTATCTCCGGGGGCAGATTGTTCCAGAGGGCAGGTGCTGCCACAGAGAAGGCTCTCCCCCTGGAGGTCGCCAGCTGACATTGCCTGGCTGACGGCACCCTGAGGAGTCCCTCTCTGTGGGAGCATACTGGTCAGTGGAAAGCTATCGGTGGCAGAAGGCGGTCCCACAAATACCCAGGTCCTATGCCATGGAGCACTTTAAAGGTGGTAACCAACACCTTAAAGCACACCCGGAAGACCACTGGAAGCCAATACAGTTCACGCAGGAGAGGCGTTACATGGGAGTGTCCCCTCGCTCCCATAATCCCCCGCGCAGCTGCATTCTGCACCAGTTGGAGCCTCCAGGTGCTCCTCCGGGAGCCCCATGCAGTAGTCCAGGTGGGAAGTTTTGAGTGCCTGAGTGACTGTGCATAAGGAGCCCCGATCCAGAAAGGGACGCAACTGGTGAATCAGGCGGACCTGATAAAAATCCCCCCTGGCCACAGCTGTCATATGCTCTTCTAAAGACAGCCATGCATCCAGGAGGACGCCCAAGTTGCGAGCCCTCTCCATGGGGGCTAATAACTCGCTCCCAATAGCCAGTGATGGCACCAGCTGGCTATATCGGGATGCCAGAAGCCACAGCCACTAGGTCTTGGAAGGATTGAGTTGAAGCCTGTTACTCCCCATCCAGATCTGCATGGCCTCCAGACACCGGGACATCACTTCAAGGGCATCGTTGGGATGGCCTGGGGTGGAGATGTACAGCTGAGTATCATCAGCGTACTGATGGAACTCCACCCCAAAGCCATGGATGATCTCACCCAGCAGCTTCACATAAATATTGAACAGAAGGGGTGAGAGGACCGACCCCTGCAGCACCCCACAAACGAGATGCCTCGGGGGTGACCTGTGCACCCCTGCCAACACTGACTGTGACCAGTCAGAGAGATAGGAGGAGAACCACCACAAAACGGTGCCCCCCACTCCTAACCCCTTCAACCGGCACAGCAAGATACCATGGTTAATGGTATCAAAAGCCGCTAAGAGATCTAACAGGACCAGGATAGAGGAAAAATCCCTATCCCGAGCCCTCCAGAGATCATCCACCAATGCGACCAATGCTATTTCCGTGCTGTGCCCAGGCCAGAAGCCGGACTGGAGTGGGTCCAGATAGACAGCTTCATCCAGGTCACCCAGGAAGCTGTCACGCCACCATACTCTCAACAACCTTCACCAAAAAGGGAAGCTTGGAGACCGGACGATAATTTGCCAAAGCAGCCGGATCCAGAGCAGGCTTCTTGAGGAGGGGCCTTACCACCACCTCTTTCAAGGCAGATGGCAAGATACCCTCCCACAAGGAAGCATTTATAATCCCCTGGAGCCAGCCTTGCATAACCTCCTGGGAGGGTTACAATAGTTGGCAATTAGCCCAGAAACCAGGTTTGCAAGGAAAATTCACTCTCAAATGCTCAATGAATGACCGGATGAACACACATTGTTTCCTGCAACATTTGCCAGCTGTGTGTGAACTTAAGTAGGCTAAGGGAGTGACCAATTAGTCCCAAGCCTTACTCTCGAGGAGACCTCCTCCTGAGTAACCACTCCTGCCTTTTGGCAGCTCTGCATGCTCGTGCATTGAGAAGAGGCTCCTCCACTTCACTCTCTTCACTTGAAGGAGCCTCTGGAGGATCTGAAAGCCTCTGGCTGAATCTCTGTTTCTGGCCCCACATCTTCTTCAGCCTCCTCGCTGTCCAACTCAAGCGCCAGCTGCACAGGCTGCTGGCGCGACACCACATCAGCCTCCTCCTCGTCAGGATCCACTACAATCCGCGCAGGCTGCTGGCAGGCCACAACATATCCTTATGTGAAAAGACAAGATCCAAAATAGATTTTGTTTTAATGATTTTTGGGATTCTGGAAACACTGCCATTTTGTGCACAGTCTATCCCAGTTGCATGTTTAAATTCTCACCAAATTTATAATGATCCCAAATAACTGTACCTTTTATCCTAGAATAGAAAGTTCCTAATTAAACTCCACTGATGAGGGCATGGGGATCCAATCAATAATAGGAAGGAACAGTTAAGATTTAGAGATAAAGAAAATTCAAATATAGTTAATCTTTCTAAAAAAAACCCATTGATATTAACATGCAATATTATGACCATTGCTGTTCCACAGAAGACCATATTCTCTATAAAAATCCATTTTTAAAAGAAAGAAAAACATTAAAAAGAAAAAAAACAGAAAAACAATAGAACAATAAAACAATAAAAAAAACATTTTACACACAAAATCTAGTCAAAGAGCACATACCTAGATTAGATACAAAAAGAAAAATGCATTAATAAGGCTACTCCATTGTTAAAACAGAGCCTGGATAGCTCTGCAGACTAAGCACCCTAATTAACATCCAGCTGTCTGCAATTACTTCATGATTGAATCTCACCAGGCTCACTGAGTCAAGGTTGACTCAGCCTTCCATCCTTTCTAAGATAGGTAAATTGAGGACCCAGTTTGTGGGGGCAATAACTTTGTACAAATATACAAAAGTATGAAGGCTATTGTTTAAAGCATTGTAAGCCGCCCTGAGTCTCTGGAGAAGGGCGGCATATAAATCAAATCAAATCAAATCAAATCAAATCAAATCAAATCAAATCAAATATTGCGTTTTACAACATGATTATTATGACTGCAGTTTGAAACAGGGAACTCAATCTTAATTGTATGGAATCTTGTCTTCTTGCCACTCCTTTGATATGAAGTTAACTCAAAGACTGAGCATGAATTAATTAAAGCAACTCTCAGAGTTTGGGTTGTACATTTTCTTTTAAATACATAATCCCTTTTTTTCATAACAGTCCAAGTTTGATATATGCGAAGTTCTTAATAGAGAAATCTGAGAGCCAAGGACTATAATTTGACAGAATAATAGAAAGATAACAACTGACCTTAAACCTCCCAAAATGCCCAAGTAAATGTTGGGCAGAAGATGTAACTCAATTCAAAGTAGTTAACTGGAAATAATTAGTGGGATATTGAAGTTATTGAAATCTGTCTAAAATCCTCATCCTGCAATGGATTGATTTAGTACAGTAATGAATGAATTGAACAGAACATTAATATAGCATACTATAGTACAATGCAAATAATAATAATAATAATTATTATAGTAATAATATATAACCAGTAAACAATAAGGATTTACAAGTGGACATGACACTAACCAAATATCCAAATTTCTTTACATTTATTGCATCTTCATGAGAGGAAGGACGGTAATGAACTTGTTTTAAATAGTCTTTGAAGATCCTACCTTAAAAATGTTTCTGAAGTAGGTGCTGAACTAATTTCATTTTTAGTCATATTAAACAGATTTTTAAAACCTGAGGACATTGATTGGTCAATATGGGACTTTCCAGTTCTATTCCAAATTCCTCCTATAATATATGGGTGTGCCTGTTTGTCCAAAGGAATAGAGCACAGCACTGCAGCAACCTGAACTTGTAACACTAATACACAAATCCTGTGGCTGCGATTAAAATCGCAGCCACAGGATTTAAAAGTGCTGAGAGGAAGAATCTGTGCTTGGGGGGCTAACGAGAAATAGAGACAGATAGAAAGGAGGCATTTTTACTGAGAATAGCATAATGAAAGAAGAAGATGGAAGACAGAAGATGAAGAAGTGAAAGGAGAAGGAGAAGGAAGGAAGATGGAAAACAGAAGAAGAAGAAGAAATTCAGCATCTGGCAGCCATGTGTAAGAACTTTAGGTCAGCAGATAGCATAAGGTAAATATTTGAAGAGCGCCTGTTGTAATAGTACTAAAAAGTATGCAGAAAACAAGCTATTTTGGGACAAGGTTCTATGAAAGGGCCTCATAATATGAATATGGAAAGTCCATCCGCTTAGTCTCCATTCAGGCCGTGCCATCTGCTTGCCATTGTTCCACAACCAAAACCAGGCTGAAAGCGCAAAGGAAAAGAAAAAGAGAAACACCATTTATTTTAAAAGTTGATTGTTTTGCTATTTGGTGCCTGAAATAGCTGGAATGAAATAGGACGGCGGGAGTCCTCATGATCTATATAACACTTTCTTACAGCCTCTGTAGATCTGGCCTTTTTCAACCCCTATTAAAACAAAAGAAAATGTCCCAATTGCTTTGTACTGAGACTGCAACGAAGTACAAAGATATATTGCGTTTCCTTTCTCTTTTCTTTTTGGATAGGTTAAAATTAATAATGCCTCTCTGCTGGAAGGATAAACAAGTCAGAGACCATGCTGTGCAGAGTTGTTATCTCTCAACAGTGTAAAAACATAATTGATTTTTCTTTACATTATTTTCCTCACTTCGAACCTTAGTGTGCCTTCCAAGCGTCTAATCTATTTATGTTAATCTATATCTTTTTGTTCTGTAGCTATATAAGGTTGGAGCTGTCATTTGATCAGAACATAAAAAGAGAACTGAACTGCTCACCTTCTGAATTTGGTTAAGTTGTGATCACAGCTGCAACTAATGTGGGAGGCTAGGAGCTGTGCTAAATAAAAATGCCTCCCTTACTAGCAAGCCCGCCTACAGAAAATCGTGTTAATTACAAACCTGTGACATAGTATTGCATAGTCAGAGAGATACATGTCTTTCACTCCTCTGCTGTTTATCTTGAAGGAAGCATTGAAGGAACTGGAACAATTCCCTTTCACAGAGCATATTTCTATATTAGGATATAGAATTCTGCAAATAGAATCTTCCTGGGTATAGAAATGAATGCACCTTCAGGATTCATAAAATACGGGTGGAAGATACTGGAAGCAGAAAATGATACAATAGAAGAGATATGTAACTCAATGAGAAGAAAATTATTATAGATCAATGGGATCAATGAAGTTATCTGCCTGTACATATTCTGTCTCTGGTCCCTTCACAAACTGCAGTTATTTCTGTTTTTGTTTTTAATTTACAAGTGCTTCAGTTGCTTTTTTCATAGAGGTAAACTTAGACTTAGAATAACTTTATTGTCACTTTAAACCAGGGGTGTCAAACTCAAGGCCTCCAGGCCAGGCCGTCCCTGAGGGTGCTTAGATCTGGCCCATGGGGCACCCTGGAAACAGTGAAGGACTAGCCAGTGGTGCCTCTGTCAGTGAAAATGGACATCAGGGAGCACTGTTTTCACTAGCAGAAGGCTGCAGGAGGCCGTCATGGCCAAAAACAGAGTCTGGGTGGACCGTGTGTGCCCCCCCCCGGTCTGTTTTTGCTGGCAGAGGGCTTCAGGAGGCCATCATGGCTTAAAATGGAGCCTCGACAAGTGACATTGAGCTGGCCATGCCCCCTAGACATGCCCACCCCCGCCCCCAAGGTCAAACACAACCTTGATGCAGCCAATGAAATTGAGTTTGACACCCCTGCTTTAACTGAAGATCCAGAGTAGGTCTTTCATAACCACTCCTAAGTATATTTGCTAGAAAGGATACTCTGAATTTGTGTTGGAGTTGTTGTTGCTGAAAATAACAGGCGGTGCTGCTTTCTTGCAAGCTGTGTAGCTTTCCAAGAGGAGTGCTGAGTTTGAGGGTAACTTCTTCAATAAATCAGCTTACAGTGAAACCAACTAAAATACTCCCTGCAGTTCCAGAAGCTGCTATGAATCTGTACTATTTCTCCAATAGTAGTCCTTGTGTTGACTTCAAATGTGGCCATACTTTGTTTTTGATAATAGGATGCTGGATGCGATTTAACATATTCAGCTGGTGTTAAAAGTCAAGGATAACATAAACCTGCTCTTATTAAGACACATTTTGGCAGTGGATGTTATGTTTTACTGCTTATTTCTTTATTGCTTCTTTCATGAAATGTTTTTAGAAATGCTGTATGATTTTCTTTGAAGCAAATATTTTAATTGGTCAATTACCTGGAAAGTTTTAATACAGTATATTAATTATAGTTATTATTATTAATTTTAATTCAATCATAAAATACAACACACGTCATATAATTATTACAATATACTAGGACTGGAACATAATTTACTATCCTGAGTGGGTCAGTTCAATCTATACACTCCTACTTGAAGGAAGTAAAGAGGCACAATATCTGGATGGCAAAGGATCATAGATTGGCAATTCTAATTTTAAATGACTCTGCCTGGTGCAAAATTGGGCTCTGATTGCACAATGGCCCATGTGTAATGAAATTGCTTAGTAAGTACTGTCTTTTTCATTAGCAGGAACCGCTGAATAATTACAATGAAGCTGATTCCACTTTCTCCTTCACTTACAGAAAAGCATTATGTGAAAGCCTCAGTTGACCAAAGCCATAGTGGAGGTCAACTGAGGTCAATATCTATAGATGAGATTGTTTTTTTTTTCTTTCTGTTCATTTTGTTTTCTTTTCTCTGCTGTTTTAATTTTTTTTTTGCCTACTATTTCTTATGTTCATTCTATGTTTTGCATAAGGCTGCTTATCTCAAAAGGGATAGTGTGAATTCATAGAATGATATTAGTAAGAATTGACTCACTCTCCATGCAAACAACAAACTATAACACATACAGTATAGTTCAAGAATGTCCTCTCGGGAAATTTCAGGGCTCCTGGAATGATTTCAATGCAGCCCTACAAGAAACAGTTAGATGGTTAGCTTCCTTAGATATCAAATTATAACATCTATCCCATTGCAATTCTATGGTGCCATAGTATGGTGATTTTAATTTGATATACTGTCTCCTGTATTGTATTGTATTGTGTTGTATTGTATTGTATTGTGTTGTGTTGTGTTGTGTTGCGTTGCGTTGCATGATATTGTGTTGTATTGTGTGTGTGTGTGTGTGTGTGTGTAAATTTGTATATCAGCATTTGACCTATGCAGATGCCATACTTAAATAAATAATATAAGCAGAAGAATATTAACTAGTGTGATAACAGTTGGCAACTATGTAATACGCATCCCTGGACTGGAAGAAAATCAAAAGAAAGTCCTGAACTGTCAGTAAAAAGCATTAAGAGCCAATATCAACAAAGAAAAGGGGAAATATAAAAAATTGTAAAATTGTATGCATTCTAAACTTTCTATCGATTCTACAACCATATAAATATAAACATGCTAATGAAATACATTTAGATCCATAACTAAGACATGGCACTACATCTCTGTAACTGATCTGTGATCAAAATATGAAACATAGGTATTCAAGGAGAACTATAGGTAATCATCAACATATGGCCAAGCATTTTATGACTGTTCAGACAACAGTTTTGGAATATGTGCCTGTAAAGCACTTCCAGATATGTCACCCCTCCTGGGCAGTCATGTGACTACACATTAGACTCTTGGCACAATTGGTCATTGTGCCATATGACCAATTGCAGCATTTCCTGGTCATATGGCACAATTTGTGACATTTCTAGTCTATTTCCGGCAACAACAACAAAAAAATCTATTCAGAGGAATAGATTTGCTAAAAAAAAAAAAATGCTATATGTTATTACTTTATGAAAAATGTCAGAAAAATGGATCCAGTCACTTGGCTGTCTCAACTTACAACCTCAATAACTTATAACTTACAAATAAATGCCATTTTAAAAATTAAAAAGGATTTGCAGTGTTTCCTTGTCAAATTTAATGTTGTGCATATTTGATTTTTATAGCTCGCCTCTCTGCATTGTATTACTCACCGTACATACTGAACATTATTTTTATGACTTCTTTATATGCAAAGATTAAATCAACACAAAAAGATGCATGAATTGCCTACCTTGGTATGGCTAATATGTCAGTTTTTTTCCTGTCTGGAAATGTTTCAAATGCTAATAGCACATCTATTAGCCATCTCCATATTATAGGACCCCAGCTATAATTATTAGAATTGAATTTTCCCAAAATTTTAAAGTTTTTCTGTGAAGATCTTGGGACAAGGTAATGTTCAATATACCCAAATGTTAGACTGTAAATGACGTTATTGAAAGTTACGTTTGTCATGAACATATATTTAATTCCCTCATTTGGACTGGGTACCTGTTATTTTAGAGAGATGACCACTAGAGATTTGGTCTGTTGCATCAAAAGTCTGCTAAATCTACTAAGTTTGGAACTTTGAGAATGATCTACCTAAACATAATGAAATTTTGATGTATTTAATCAAGTTCTTCAGTTCCTACAATACAATGGCATTGTATATTGTTTGATGTATAATATGGTATTTAAATGTTCCTGTAATCTAACATATAAAATCCATGTTCACTGTATTCTCAATTCTACAGGAAAATCCATCAATTTTGTTGCATAAACTCAGATGTTATTATTTTAGGCATTCTCACATAGGACAGCCTTCTATTTCAGACATTCGGCTGCATAATGATATATTTTCAATACTTCTGTTAACAGAATTTATATGAGCATGTTCTGGCTAGGGATTTATAATCAGTCATTTCTATTTGGTTGTTTGGTGTCTTCAAATCAATATTGACTCTGTCCCTAGTTTTCATGACAAAGTTTTTCAGAAGTGTTTTGCACTGGTTTACTCATACCAGACAACTTTATTATAAAGATAGAGCTAGAACTCACAGTCTCCCAGTTTCTGGCTTGGTGACTTTAACCACTATACCAAACTACTTTCCATAACCATAAATGTTTCATAAAACACTGCCTTTATTCCTTATTTTCCATGGGCACAAATTATGTTAGCTAAGTAAAGTAAATATTGAATTGGAAGAGTAATAGAATGAATGGTATCAAATAAAACTATTCACAGCAGCATTTTAATTTGACACATTCTAAACTTGTAATCAGCAGTTATAATGATGAATGTATTCTGGTCTCCACACAAATTAACTGGAAAGATGGTGCTATTTGAGATCCAATGTCAGTATAAGAAGTACAAGCTTTTCATAATGGACCATTTACTGACAGATATGTAGTATTTTTGTGGAAACCACTCTTAAGCTGAAGTGTATTTTTTTTCTTTAGCTTAATATCTCCTTTTATTCTCAAATCTTGAAATATGTAGAGGGCCCTTTGACGTGAGTTCCATAAATTGTTTTCCTCTTTGTTTAGTCAGCACCAGTGTTTTCATTGTCATTATTGCAGAAATGCTTTGTGTGTCTCACAGAATGTTCACTGTTTTGCTCTGCTTATGTCAGACTTAGCAAGCTGGACTGGAAACATTAAAAGCAGGCATTCAAGAATATAAAAGCGTCTGATCAGTAAATTTAATGTAGACGAGCCAATGAATGTGAAGAAATTGCAGTAACTGTCATGTCTCAAATGGAAGTCTTGTTTATTGTGAAAACAAGGCTCAAATTCCTAAACTTTTGCTTACTAATTAGGTTATATGTTTATATTTTAAATTTCAATGTTTAGATTGTTCAATGTTAGCAAAACATGTGGGAAGAAGGCCAGGAGGAACAGATTCCACATGGGAAACATAATTTAAAAGAGGAAAACCATGTAGTATGTATAGAAAATAGGAAAAGCTGAAATATGTAAAAATGACCCTCAACTGAAATCTCTAAAGCTGGATAAAAGGAAGTCAGAAATAGTTTTGACAGGACTCAAGGCTGTAAAAAAGGAAGAACATAATGTGCTGAGTCCAGATTTAGCTTTCTATTAGTTTTTCTAGTGTTCCATTGTTCTAAATCCAGAAGAGATTCAGGAAAGCTTTGTAACATCTTAGTTAACGGGAATCATCCAAAAACTGTTGGTAGTAACATGTAATTATGCTAAATGTTTTTTATGATTTTGTGGTTTTATTGTTGTTGTGAGCAGGCCAGAATTGCGTTTTAAAAGGGGATGCCATAAAAATCAAATAAACAAAAATCAAATATAAATACATAAATAAATAAATATTTATGTATATAATTATCATAACCTAAAAAAATTGAATGATGTGATATTGCAAATTATCTAAAGGAAACAACTACTGGCTGTGTGCAATAAAATAACATAAAGCCCCACAAAACCCAGACAATTTATCAAAACAAGTTACAAAACAACTACAAAACAGTCGCAAGATTGCAATCCAGTCACTAAGCAACCATAAACATATGCTGATGTAGATATACTTATGTTTATTTCTAGGTGTGAAGCCTGGAGCTATTAAATATGTTAGTAAAGATATGTCAAGGAAGAATAGTACTAAGGTAAAATTCAGTTGAAAAACTCTTCTTAGAAAAGATAAAAATCACATTTATGCACACTACCTTAGGTATGTATAGTACTTACAGTATGCAGCAATAAACCCTTCCTGCTGATATATACAGGATAATCGTGAAATCTATTAATGGGACCAGTGCCTTGCTTGAATAAGTAAAGTGTTTTTAGATATTAGCAAGATAAGAACTAAGAGGAAAAGAACACCTTATTATGACAGGGTATGAAAATATACAAACACATATAAATCTGGTCCTGAAAAGCAGAACTACTGAATTTAGGGCAGGTATTGCATGAATATGAGTCCATCAATTCTGATAAATACCTGAGGTTTTTTCCTCCCACAATAAAGCTTTGTGGGATTTATTTCAGAATTGAGAATACAATTTTACACTCACTGGGCATAACATAAGATAAGCTTCATGAAAGCATATATAATATTATGCCATAAAGCAGGGGTGTCAAACTCAAGGTCTGTGGACCAGATCTAGCCTGCAATGTGGTCGAATCCGGCCTGCGGGGCTATCCTGGTCTACCCAGCGCGAAGAGGAAAGATCAGGCCAGCATGGCTTCAGCCCAGTCTACCCAATGCGAAGAGGAAACATTCCAGAAATTTGGGGGAGTGGTGTCAAGTTGGCCACACCCACTGATTTGGCCACACTCACCTAGTTGGCCACACCTGCCCAGCCCCCGAGGTCAACCACAGTCCTGATGTGGCCCTCAATGAAATTGAGTTTGACACCCCTGCCATAAAAGGTAGGAAGGTAAGTAGGTAGGTAGGTAGGTAGGTAGGTAGGTAGGTAGGAAGGAAGGAAGGAAGGAAGGAAGGAAGGAAGGAAGGAAGGAAGGAAGGAAGGAAGGAAGGAAGGAAGGAAATTTCCGATGCTGCCTACCATGTCACAGGAAGCTAGAAATACTTTTTTGCCTAGCTTTGTCATTGTGTTTCTTTGTTCAGGTAAGGAAACATCTCTGAAATGATTACCTGAGGTATTGGCTGTCTAGTAATTATTTACATTTCTCTATTGAATCTGACTTTTATTTTTGCTTACTTTACACAAGTCATGTATTATAATTTAATCTTAAATAAATGGTTTGCCACCGTCCTATATGAAAGATAATGATCTAACCAAGTTCCTGTTATGAAATAACTCTCAATTCCATCAGCTCAATAAAAGTCATACAACATCATTACATTTAAGAGCCACTTAAAATATTTTTTTTTACATGTTTATCAGTTCAGGTTATAAATTTCACAGGAAAATGTCTGGAACAGTGATCAGATCCATGTTAAATGCCTTAACTTTAGACATTAAGGAACACGATTCCATGAAACATATAGATTATAATTTATATATAGAAGGAAAGGAATATTCATATTGGGAAGAATTAATAGAATATAAAATACGCATTAAATTATATTCAATCTTGCAAACTACTAAAAACTGAAGATGATTTGGGTCATGGGGAAATAGCTACTTAAAACAGTTTATTCAGTTCACCTCAAACTATTCTATGTTTCACTGATTTACTATATAAATGTTGAAATAAATTACCTGTCTGTTCTGAAGTATCTGTAGTTGGCCAATACAGGAGTGCTAGATGTTAATCATCCAATCTAACATAACTATTCTACACTTTTTGCAACTGATGTTTCTTCTTCAATAGCTAAGAAAATCACCAGTCAAATAGCACTTCCTTTTATGCTTTGAATCATCACTTACATACATCTTCACTATTCAAAATGTTCTATAAAGCCTTTTCTCCTTAGGAATAATATGTCTCTTGCAAAAAATAAGGGGAAAAAAGAAAATTGAGTTACATTCACAAAATATTGTGAATGCTTATTTATGTTTAACTGGGAACCTCAGATTTCACTTGTGGTACAAAAGAGACTCATTGCAGATAATTAACATTCTAAACAGCAGGCAGGAAAAAAGGATATGCCGTATCTCTCTTGAGTGGGTATAGATGGCAACATAGTAGTTCTAGATGATTCCTCTCAAATGAGAAATATGTAGCATTAGATTAAATCAATGCATTTATTTAAGAAAAATAAGATTAATATATACTTCATAGAGATTAATAATTAAGTAACAATTGTATTATTCCCTATTGTCCCAGAGGGTTGGCCAAGAAATAGCAGGGTAAATTCAGAGGTGGTATTCAGCAGGTTCTGGCCAATTCTAGAGAACTAGTAGCAGAAATTTTGAGTAGTTCGGAGAACTGACTACCACTTTTGACTGGCCCGCCCCCATCTATTCTCTGCCTTTCAAGTCCCAGCTGATTGGGAGGGAATGGGGATTTTGCAATAACCTTCCCCTGGAGTGGTGTGGGAATGGAGATAATACAGTATTCTTCCCCTGCCACGCCCACCAAGCCTCGTCCACCAGCCACGCCATGCCCACCAAGCCACACCCACAGAACCGGTAGTAAATAATTTTGAATCCCACCACTGGTTAAATTAGTGTTCAAGCCAGATATCAGGAAGATATTTGTGACTGTATGAGCTTTCAGTTAGTGCAGCAAGCTGCTGCCACATTACATATTGAGTTGTCCTTTGCTAGAAGTCTTCAAATAGAAACTGGATGGCCATCTGTTGTAGTGAATCCTGTAAACAGCAGGGGATCTACCTCTATTACTGTCCAATTCTATGATTCTGCGGGTGTAGATTTTTAATATTACATAAATCAGTGAGTGGAGATGATAAAAACTTTTCAGGCATTAACCTGTTGAAATCCGAGTGCAACCTGGGTTATGTAAGATGCAACTTAACTATAAAGAATGTAAAAAAAAAACAGAAAATCTTCACGTTTGCAAACTTCAGCAATATTAGTGTCATATTGGCATAGAAATGTATCTCAATAGTTTTCAAACATGAGAAGGGTTTTTATAAACATATCCACCAGGATGCGAACTGCTAAGCTATGCACTTAACAAGGAAATGTAATAAAATTGTTTTCTTTAGAAAAAGGGTCCAATTTATTAAAACAGTAACAAAAATATTAGCTATTGCTGGTCTTTGTCTTTCCAGTCAAATCAACTGAAGTGTATAAAATAAATCTCTAAAATGAAATAATCAGTCTCTGCCACAGTATATTGGTTAAAGCTATTGTATAAATCAAAATAGATTTTACATCTTTCACTGATCTTGTTTTCCTCTTAAAGTATATGTCTCGAAATAATTATCACATGGATAAGCCCATTTATATGAAATTCAATGGATAAGATGCACAAAATCCACAATTGTCTTGTAATTATACACATGACTGACAACAATACAGTAGCTGGCTTCCACTCAATCTAATTGCTCATAAACAAAATATTTGGATATATTTTCTTTATTCAGCTGAAGTTGAGGTAATCAGACACAGCTATAATCCTTAGACTCACCATGGGGAAACACATTGAGGGCTATGGAAATGTAGATGAGAGGGCTTCAAGCTTTAGTATAGGTGCCACTGAAAAACCAGAAAACTGTCACTTCCATCATTCAATAGTATGGAAACGTGCAGTGCCTTGCTATTATCTGCAAAGCTTTTTGCACAAATGTAATCTTCTCTCAACCATCCCGTGCTCAGAAACTGAACATAGCCAGACCTGTAATAATTTGGATGGCTTACCTACTGGAAATACCAGGTCTATAGGCTAGAATGAGAAGTTGAAAAAAAATCCCAGAAGCCACTGGCCTAACCCAGCAATCCCCAACCTCTTTAACACAAGAGACTGTTTCATGGAAGACAATTTTTCCATGGACTGGAGGGGATGGTTTTAGTTTCACTTGCTCACTTGCTGCTCATTTCCATCTACGTGGCCTGGTTTCTAAAAGGTTTGGGGCCCCTGGCCTAACCCTTATATACTATTATATACTATTATCAAGATCATTGGAAATCAAGGTCAACTTGAAAGAGATCTTACTTGTACTGCTTTTCCTTAGTCAGTAAAGAAAATTTATTGAGAAAAACTTTAGAAAATGACAGTTAAACAACCATATAAAAATGTTTTAATGTCTGCAAATGCATTACAGCGATTGCATTTCTGTACTCTGAAAAGAATTATAAGAAGGAAAAACATTTTCTCTAGTCACTGCAGAACCATAAAATACATTTAAACTGCTGTTAGTTTTTCCAGTTGCCACACTACACATCTCTCCAAAGGTATCCCCAATATAAATCTTTATTTTGTCAAATACTTTCCAAAATCTTTTTGTAAGTTCTTTTCAAGTCCTCTTTGTACAATAAATGTGTATTTGTGCATGTTCAGACAGGAGAGTCTCAGTCATAGACCATGCTAGGTGAGAAGTATGGGGAATACAATTCCAACACCATTTTTAAAATAGGGAAAGCTACAAAAGTGTATTAATATTTGCCACTTTCCCAATCATTTGGCAAACATCTTCTATTGGTGTTACATATTGGGGCTACCCATGTATGCTTCCATTCTAGATAACCAGCATGAACAATTGTTAGCAGTGTTTTTGGTTCTCATCCTCTAAACATTTATCCAATAATGTTGGTGCAAGTCATAGTGTTTATCATAATTGATGATTATGGTTATTCACCATCATGTTAATGTTAGGTCTTAGTGTTTACATAGATAGAATTTTCTTTAAGGTGATTTATTCCCAACTTAGCTTTTCCAATGGTGCATCGATTGTCACTCTAAACCTCTTCTGTTTTCTCCCGCTCTTCCAAGCATTATAGACTTTTCAGAGAAGTAGGTCTTTACATAATGTGTCTCTGAAGTATAGAGCCCATTTGATCCTGGTTATTTGTACCCTGATTGAGCTCTTTGGGCTAATTTGTTCAGTGATCTTTTTATTTGGTGCGTTCGACTATCCACAGTATTCTCAGGAGTCTTCTTCAGTGTTAAAAATATTAATGTTCTTGCTTCTACTTTTGTGAATCTGATCCTTTTCAAAGAAATACCTCTGCAAGAAAATAATCAGATCTAACATATATTTATCTTCTATGAATTTTATTACAATAAGTAAATTGAAATAGATACAGAAACAAATTATTTATATCATAGTAAGCAACTCAGTTTTCAAGCTTCGACATTGTATGGACTACTATAGGATGTTCCTTGTGGGCTGTCCTTAAAAAGTCTTTGGAAGTTGTAGAAGTGCAAATAGTTCTGGTATTTTTGGCATTTTGGTGTTCCTTCTCTTGCCTATGTAACATCAATGTTCTGCAAGCTTCACTGGCTGTCAATAGGCTTTCAGTTGTGCTTCAAGGTACTGGTTATGGCCCTAAAGTCCTTCATATCATAGAGCCAGGCAATTTGTAGGATGACTTCTCTTCCATTATCTCTGAACATCCCATCAGATCTAGCAGAGTAGGCATGCTCAGGCTATCTTCTATCAAACAGTGTCATCCTGGTGGACCCAGGGATTATGCCTGTGGAACACCATCCTCTGGAGATCTGGTTGGCCTCAATCTTGTTAGCTTTTCATAAAGCATTGGAGGCATGGCTATTCATCTTGCCTGATGGGCCAGTAAAAACTCTGCTTTAACGTCAGACATTTTTATTGGGTTCTTTTAATTGCTGTTTGTTTTTGTACATTGTCAATCACTGTCATGGTATAGGAGGCTATATTAATAATTTAAATAAAAGAATAGAACAGATGGACTGTTTCAGTGATTAAAATCATCTATGAGAACCATATTAGATCTTGTGGAACTTGAGGGACATTGGGATGGTCCAATCAATAGTGGCTGAACTGGCAGGGGTATTATGAACATGCAATATACAAAGCAACAATACCTTTGGCTATGAATTTAAGTACAATTAACAATATTGTCAGCACTGTTCAACAACAGCAGAAAAGGTCAAATGTGTTTTATTTGATCTTATCTTTTCTTGGAATAGTCAGGATAAGTTTAACAGCAGGCAGACTTTAGGAATAATGGGAATGTAAGCTTAAAGTAAGTTTTGTACGTGCTATAAAAACAGCAGGATTTTTTTGCGTCCAGTTTATTTCCTCAAGTTGTAATTTTGAAATAGCAGATTTTGTAGAGGTCACAGGAAGAAAGTCTTCATGTAGTTAAAATTCCATGAACAGACTACTTTGGTATAAATTGTTCTCCTTCCATATCCATTTGTGTCATCTTCATACCTACCACTGTGAGGTATGAGGATGAAAACAAAAAGGCTCAGGATTTTAGAACTAGCACTGTGCACAAATGTTTGCAGAGTGTGGTTAAAAATAGTCGAGATGGTGGCTGTGATAGTGCAACCAAGACTTCACCTTTTGTAATGTGTGTTGCATATGCAAAGCACATAAAAATGGGTGAAACTTTGACTACATCATTGGGGCCACCATTATTTTCGAACATATCTTGCAAACATCCCTGTCTGTTCTTCTTTCACACAAGTTTCAGAATAAGAACACTTATTCTAAAAAAGTACAACACTTTTCTTTCTATTTATTAATCCAGCCCAGTTTATTTAGGCTACTTCCACACTTCTAAACTTGGAAGTCTGAAACAGAACAAGCTCTTTAATGAACAGCAGAGGCACTGCTTGTGCAAATTAGGGTCATAGAATCAGAGAACTGAAAGGAACCATCAAAGTCATCTAGTCCAACTCCCTGCAGATTGTAGGACTCACCACAGCGTGTCTGACAGATGTTCACCTATCTTTGTTAGCAGACCTCTAGGGAAAGAGAACTCACCAGAACTGTAATGGACAGCCTGTTCCTCTGACATAGTGTTCCTACACTTAGGAAGCTCCTCTGATGTATAGTCTACACCTCTTTCCTTGTAGATTTATTTTATTTTTGTTTCACGGATATATCCCAACTTTATTTTGTTCAACTCAATGGTCACGCTTCCTATTTTCTGCACAACAGCGATCCTATTAGGTGGTTGGGTTGGGAGACCCCGATCTGCCTTTTGAAGCAATAGAGACCAAATCTATATCTTCTTCTGGGTGATAGGTGTTCAGTAGTTTGAAGGCTACTATCTCTCCCAGGTTGTTGTTGTTGTTGTTTTTTGTAGGCTAAACATATTAAGATCCTTTAACCATTCCTCAAGGGAACTATTCCCAGTTATTTCTGAAACCCGATTAGCTCTACTCAAGATGAGATGGAATTTGAAGCCTGGTCCTTCAGGAATACACATGCCAACATTCTTTGCAAATTGGAAGAGGCAAACATTGTACAAAATGTTTCCTGGGCAGGATTATGTCTTGTATTTCACAGGTCACAGAATAACATTTTAAAATGCTGTAGCTGCTTTAACAGCATTCTAACTCAACCATCAAGGATATTATTAGCATATAACCACTACATTTATGTAAACTAGTAGTTCACAACATGTAACTGCAGTATGAAACTATTCTGTTGCAGACCAGGACATGTTTTTACTTGTAGTCATCCCAGAAATTAAAACCTTTGTCATGTGCAGCAACCATTGCACTTGTGGTCTGTTTGAAATTCAACTATACCATATATTCACATGGCAAGTCATGATATAGCAGAGATTCTCTTTAATGTTCTTGTGTCAACTATTTGCAAACTGCTTCTCCATTTAATGTTGAGATATAAATTGAAAAATAGTTTTGATTGGAGTGGAACTTTAGAGAAATTTTGAGTTCTTTGGATGCACAGTAGTCTTGGAGCTCTTGAAAGTATATTAGCGGAGCTAATATTTTTATGCAGACCACAGTTTGAAAATAACTAGCAAAGATATGTTTATTTATTTATTTTTTTTTTTTGCATGTCTCTTCCTCATTCTTCTCTCTGAAAGACTAAACAATGGCTTATCTCATACCAAAAACAAGACAGCCAGCGGTCTAGAAAGACACAACACACAACACACATATTGCTACAAGACAATATTGTAAAAATTCAGAGCCTCCGTCATTAGATCTCTACTAAGAAAAATTATGGACCATTATTCTTTGCAGTACAAAAGATGGAAATGTTGGGCTATGCTAGAAAAGTTACCTTTGATTCAATTTAGGGAAGAGTAATCCTTTTTGCAAAATATAATAAGCCAAATTCTTCTTCTTGTTCATTTCAGTATATATGAAAGTTACTGATGAAATCTTGATTTTTTTCCTTAGGTTTTTAAAATATTATTAATTCCCCTCTGATATTTTTAAATCTCAGTTACTATTTTTCCTCTCTGTTATTGTGTTTAGTGTATATTGTATTATCTATCACCAGGTCATATATCACATACCCTCTATCTGTGGTTTGATTTCTTTTCTAAGTAAAATAAAGGTAAATAAACAAACTAAAATATTTCCTGTAATGAAAAGCTACAATGGAAATGGCCAGTAGAGGGAGACCTTCTACAGTTCATCACAGTGCTTTATCTCAGATGTCCAAGGGCTCTTTGGACCAGGTGATCACAGCAAAATGACTTGAGAGCATTTCCTTGTTGCCTTCTTTTCTCCAAAAAAATATTTGAATTCTCTTACACCAATCACCTTCCTTAATTGGTCTTAAAATATGAATGAAAAGAAAATGAAACAAAGAGAAACAATCTATCCATTTAACTCCTGCAGGAGTGGGTTCTACTTACCTTTACTACTGGTTCGTAACGGGGCTACTCACACGCGCAGAAGCCTTTCGATGATGTCGGGGTTGGTGGGCCGAGCCTTCCTTCGGTTTTACTACCAGTTCTATAGAACTGGTTTGAACCGGGGGCAACCCATCACTGAACTCCTGGGTAAATTAAATATGCCTAACAAGATATGTAGGCATAAACTGGATCATGTCCAGTGCTGAGCTATTTAAGTGTAGCTCTAACTGTAATAGTAAGATATCTAGGTATTTTTCATAATTTAAAATTCAGACCCAGTTTCAAAAATGAAACCTTTGGGATGAAATAGAAGCAATGCTATTTTAGATTTACAAATGTCTTTTTTTTTTTTTTAAAGGAAAATACAGCAGAATTGCTGAAAAATATTTTAAAAGAGATATGATTAGGTTTTAAAATTCTGAGCCTATATATTCTCAAAGTAGCTGAATAATGAAGTCCATTTTACAAAAATATGGCTAATTATTATTTATATGCATATAAATGAATATCTTTCATTTAGAATTTAGAAAACTGAAGAAAGAGGAAAGAACAAAGGGATTGTAATCACTATTATCACTATTAAAGTATATTTTTGTTATTTTGTTCCAGAACATGTAAAAATATTTGTGTATTTATTTGTATGTTTCCTGATACTAGTAACTAATATTTATAATTAATGCAATTTTGGGTAACTATGAGAGAAATATGACTAACTATGCAAGAACTAGAAGAAAACTCTTTATTTTTTACTAAGAGGATTAATCAGAATATGGGAAATGTGAGTCATATTATTTGTCAGAATTTCACCCAAGACTTGGCAATAAATCTTTCTCCAGGAACTCAGACTCACATGTAGAAGCTAGCAATAAAGAATCAAGGACAAGATGTAGAGAGAAATAAAAAGCTTTCACTTCAAATACAAGAAAATATAACAGTCAAGAAGACTCAGCTACTGCAGAATCTAAAAATCCAGCCTTCTTCAGGGTTTAAGTGTCTCTTTCTCCTATTGCTATATGGTAGTAGATGTCGAATTACTCATTTCTCAGCCTTCAATGTACAAGGCACCTGCACCATGTTTTGATAAACCATTTATTCTGGTTTCAGGCTCTTTGCTTCTGGTCTTGATAGCATCAGTCCTCTTTCTGTTACTCCATCTATCCTAGCATCATTAATATATTGGCTGGCACTGGCTCTTCAGCAGTGGTGAATTTTTTTTACTACCAGTTCTGTGGATGTGGCTTGGTGGGTGTGATGTGGCTTGGTGGGCGTGGCTTGGTGGACATGGCAGGGGAAGGATACTGCAAAATCCCCATTCCCTTTCCACTCCTGGGGGAAGGATATTGCAAAACCATTCCCACCCCACTCTGGGGCCAGCCTGAGGTGGTATTTGCCGGTTCTCCCAACTACTCAAAATTTCCGCTACCAGTTCTCCGAAGTGCTCAAAATATCTGCTACCAGTTCTCCAGAACCTGTCAGAACCTGCTGGATTTCACCCCTGCTCTTCAGAGAGATTTCAATCCATACCTAGAATAATAATTTGCTAATTAGAGTGTCAGCCTCTCTCCTTGCATTTCATTCAGGGCTGACATAGTAAAGAGGGGGTTAAATTCCTGTGGGATTAGTAAGAGAGACTGCCGTAGAATGATTTAGATAATGAACCAATAAGGATAAGGAAGCAAGCCAGGAAAGGGAGGGAATTTGGAGCAGAGGTCATTTCCTGATTGCATATGAGTCCGTGAAGACGTTGTTCTAACAAATAAAAGTTTTTTTTTCTTTATTATCAAAATGTGAGAGGCATTTTATTTCTTTAGACAACTCGAACTCGGACAGACAGTCAGGAAAATGAAAAAGCTAAAAAAAAATGCTCTCTTCAAATCTTTTCTTCTAAAAATATTTATGCATTCCTAAGCTACTCCACACCGACATTGGCAGACCTTCAGATGTCGCCGTAACAACCTTATCAGAGGCCATGGAAGAAAGCCATCTCCACCGGAGGTTTGCCTCAGAAAAGGAAAAAAATTATGATGCCTTTTGCTGGACTCCCATCAAGTGGCAGGTAAGGGGGGTAGGTTCTATGGCTCTCCAAACGGCAGCATAGCCCCCCCCCACACACACAAGAAAGAAAAAAAAAGATGAGAGAAGAAAGCTCCAAAATGCACTCAGGGCTTCCCTCCCTGCTCAGCAAGCGACCCAGCCCAGCCACGGCATCACTCCCCTGCACCCAAATGGGAGATGATGAAGAAGCCCAAGGGCACCGTGGGCAGGCTCACAGACCCCTGCAATGGGAGAAGTGGCCACTGAGGGTGGAACCACCCCGATTCAGAGGGAAATTCGATGGGGATCCGGACCTGCTAGCTCAATTTCTCGATGCAGCTGAGATTTACATCGAGCGCTACACACACCTTTACCCTTTCCCCAGGGCCCTGATCAGTGCCATCGCAGAAGGTCTGGAGAGAGAAGCAAGGAGCTGGTCAGCGGCCCAGTACAAATACAGGGCCCCCCAACTGCAAGATGCAGATGGTTTCTTACAACTGCTACGAGTCCGCTTCGAAGAAACAGGGGACGATCCCTATGTAGAAGATGAGCTCAGGCACCTAATGCACAGGGGGAAGCCTATCCAAGAACATATCCGTGAGTTCAGAAAAGTTGTTGGGACTTTACCTCCTTTGCCTGAACGACTGCTAGTATACTTCTTTAGAACAAGCTTAGATAAGCAAATCGCACAAGTGACCACTTATCGAGATATTCCGAACCGACTGTCCGACTGGTTCCAGATAACGACGCAAGTCGAGAGAGGGCTATGTGCCAACAACATGCTAAAACAACCACAGGCAAAAGAGAAAACCCAGCTGGACCAGGAACCGTCTACCAGACCAGAAACTACAGCATCACGGGCCACCCAGAGGCCATCCACCCCACGGAGTCCACTGAGGTGCTACAGATGTGGGGAAGTTGGGCATTTGGCAGCAGCGTGTGGAACCCCGGGGCCAAAAACAGAGCCCCCAGCCAAGGCACGACTGGAAGGAGGACCCAGGCACACCACCAAGGCACCATTAAGACTTTCCCCGACTGCAGAAGTTTTTGCCCATCTGACTGAAAATAGGGGGAGCTCAGATGATGTGAATCGACCCCCAGAACTGTATGATGGCGATGACGATGGTGAAAACGACCCAATGGTGAGCGCACCCATCCACCATTTTCTTTTCCCCATACGCCTAACAGCCCCAAAAACAGGTACCCAAGGGACTTTCCAAGCCCGAGTAGATTCGGGTTGCACGAGGTGCCTGATTAACCTACCCACAGTCCTAAAACTGGGGATCCGGGCTAAAAGGCTCAGCCACCCAATCCGTTTTCAGCAAGTTGACGGATCCCTACTGGGGGGGGGGGCGGATGCCACACATTTGACCAAGCCGGCGAAGCTGGAGCTAGCGGATCACTGGGAAATGATTCAGTTCATAATAGCCCCCAAGATGACCAACCCAGTCATACTGGGACTCTCCTGGCTGGACAAGTGGGGCCCCACCATCTGGTGGCAAGAAGGGACCCGCAGACTGAGGATAGCAAGGGACCCCACCTCCTGCCACCACAACCAGAGAAAACGGCCCCTCCTCCCACTCAGGGGGTCCAACCCCTCCCTCTAGAGGGACAAAAGACGCTTCCAACACAGGTGCCCAACCTGCCCTGTAAAGGGACAACAGAACAACTGGCGGCCATCTCCAGCATCTCCCACGGCCCGGACCAGATCCCAAAAGAGTACCAAGACTTGGCAGAAGTATTTAGCGAGACCAAGTGTGACGTACTACCACCCCACCGCGACACCGATTGTGCTATCGAAATCATCCCTGGTTCAAAACTACCAAAACCTAAATTGTACGCCATGACACCCCGTGAAATGCAAGAACTGTGAAAGTACATAGACAAGAACCTGCAAAGGGGTTTTATCGAACCAGCCAAACCACGGGTAGCAGCACCAGTTTTCTTCAGGGAGAAGAAAGACGGCTCCATGCGTCTGGTGGTTGATTTTCACGGGATAAACTATGTCTCTGTGCACAACTTATACCCCCTCCCCCTCATGAAAGACATGCTAGCTCACTTGGCCAAAGGGAAGGTTTTTACCAAACTAGACCTTCGTGAAGCCTACTACTGCATATGCATCAAGGAAGGAGACGAGTGGAAGATAGCATTTAACTGCCCCCTAGGAAGTTTTCAATTTAAAGTGATGCCTTTTGGACTACAGGGAGCACCGGCGGTGTTCATGCAACTGATAAATGAAGTTTTACATGATCACCTTTATAAGGGGTCCTCGTCTACCTGGATGTCATTTTCATTTACACAGAAACCATAGACGAACACATACCCCTCGTCCGCCAGGTGCTCGAAAAACTGCTGAAAGTGAATCTCTATGTCAAACTGTCGAAATGCGAGTTCCACCAGTCACGGCTAGACTACTTAGGCTACCGAGTGTCCAATGAGGGGATAGAAATGGACCCAGCCAAAGTACAATCGGTCCTTGACTGGTGACCCCCACACACCCGCAGACAACTGCAAAGCTTCTTGGGGTTTGCGAACTTCTACAGACAATTTATCCCCTCTTTTGCAAAAATTGCCAAACCTCTAACCGACCTCCTAAAAACAGGGAGTCCAGCAACAAAACCTCACCCAGGACAGCCTCTACAGTGGAGCCCGGCCTGCCTACAAGCCTTCTAAACACTAAAAGAAATGTTTGCAAAAGAACCAGTCTTGAAACATCCTGACCCCAACCAGTCTTTTGTCATCCAAACAGATGCCAGCGACGTGGCAGTGGGCGGTTCTACTCCAAAAGAACAGCCAAGGGACCTTCAGCCCTGTGCTTACACTTCCCGCAAATTCACCGACACAGAGAGACGCTGGGCAGCATGGGAAAAGGAAGCGTTTGCAGTGCGTTGGACGCTGTTGACCTGGTGACATCTGCTAGAAGGAAACCAGACACCGTTCCAGGTTTGGACTGACCATAAAAACCTGGAGGCCCTTAGGACCCCACAGAAATTATCACCCAGACAAGTCCGATGGGCCCAATACTTCAATCGGTTCAACTTCGAGCTGAAACACATCCCGGGGGGAAGAATTTTCTGGCCAATGCCCTCTCCCGAATGCCCCAGTACAACAGTGAACGGGAGCAGGTGGTGAATGCCATCATCCCCTCACCTCAAGGAGTGGGTCAAGTAACCACCAGACCCCAGCATCGCAACCAGCAGGGCCAACCAGCGGGTGACCTGACGACACGGCTCAAAACAGAGACATTGGTGGACCCCTGGTTCCGAGACAATCAGCATCTTTTGACAAGGAGGAACGACGTAGCATGGAAAGGGACGAAACTTTACGTCCCAGAAACTCTATGCACCCTAGTCCTCAAAAGGAGCCACGACGTTAGACCAGCAGCCCATTTCGGTTTTCTAAAGACTCTGCACTTAGTACGAAGACAATTTTGGTGGCCTCACATGAGGAAAGACATGGACAGCTATGTGAAGAGCTGCACCATCTGTGCCATGATGAAAAACTGACCAGGAAAACCTCCTGGGTTACTGCACCAGTAGCTGAACTGACAAAACCATGGGAGGAGATTGCAATGGACTTTATAGTAGAGCTGCCAAAGAGTGGCGGAAACACAGTGATCTGGACCGTAATAGACTTATTCTCCAAACAGGCACATTTCATACCCTGTAGTGGGCTACCCTCAGCCCGCCAATTGGCCAAGCTGTTTGTGAAACACATCTACCGCTTGCATGGAGTACCCAGAAGAATCATCTCCGACCGAGGTGTCCAGTTCACAGCAAAATTTTGGAGGGAATTCCTACGATCCATAGGATCATCCCAAGGTCTCAGCTCAGCTTTTCACCCGAGCACCAATGGCGGGGCGGAGAGACTGAATGCCATGATAGAGCAGTACTTGAGGTGCTATGTAGACTACCAACAGTTGAATTGGGCAGACCTCCTATCTTTTGCGGAGGTCGCGTACAACAATGCTGTCCACAGTAGTACAGGACTAACCCCATTCAAGGTAGTGAGTGGTATGGATTTTGTCCCCATGCCAGAATATCCCAGGGAACCCCCTTCTTCAGTCAGCTTGAACGATTGGATGACGATGCTAAGAGAATCCTGGGAGAACGTCAAAAAGGCATTAGACAAGGTGGCACAGGCTTATAAGAAGCAAGCAGATAAGCACTGAGCCCCTCAAAGACTGTTCCGAGTAGGAAAGAATGTCTACCTCTCCACCAAGTACTTGAGACTCAAACTCCCGACTAGGAAATTGGGCCCGAAATTTATAGGACCATTTCCTATAGTAAAAATAATCAACCCGGTCACGGTACAATTGCAGTTGCCCCGGTTACTAGGAAAGATACACCCCGTTTTTCACAGTAGTCTTCTGAAGCCTGTGGTGGGGTCAACTTTAAGGCTGGTGCCACATGATCCCCCAGGGCCCTTGATCATTGGGGACCAAACTCATTATGAAGTACAGCGAATTCTCGATTCGAGGTGGCACAGAGGCCGCCTCCAATACAATAAGTGGAAGGGTTACCCATCGTCAGAAGCATCATGGGTGAAGAGCACGAACATTCAAGTTGACCGCCTTATAGCTAAATTCCATGCAGATCAGCTGGACAGGCCGGGAGGGGGTGGGACACAGTCCCAGACGGGGTAATGGTATTAGACCTGTTGTTTTATCTTGTGCAAGTTTTGCTGAAGAATGAAGGGAGAGGGGCCGGATGTCAGCCTCTCTCCTTGCATTTCATTCAGGGCTGACATAGTAAAGAGGGGGTTAAATTCCTGTGGGATTAGTAAGAGAGACTGCCGTAGAATGATTTAGATAATGACCAATAAGGATAAGGAAGCAAGCCAGGAAAGGGAGGGAATTTGGAGCAGAGGTCATTTCCTGACTGCATATGAGTCCGTGAAGACGTTGTTCTAACAAATAAAAGTTTTTTTTTCTTTATTATCAAAATGTGAGAGGCATTTTATTTCTTTAGACAACTTGAACTCGGACATAGAGCTTATAAAACTTATGCTAGACCAATCTTAGAGTATTGTTTAACTGTTTTGAATCCCTAACATATATTTGACATCAGTACTATTGAGCGGGTTCAAAAGTATTTCACGAGAAAAGTCTTGCACTCTTCTGTACACAATATAATTCCCTATACTACTAGGCTCAAAATTCTCGGTTTGGATCACTTAGAACTGTGTGGCTTGCAGTCAAACCTAGGTATTGCGTACAAAATTATACATAGTAATGTTTTATCTGTAAATGACTTCTTTTTGTTTTAATTACAATAATGTGTGCAGTAACAACTGCTTTAAACACAATGTAAATTGTTCTAAATTGACTGTAAAAACTATGATTTCTGTAAAAGAGTTGTCAAAGTCTTGGAATGCCCTACCTGAATCAGTTGATTCAGCTACACATTTTCACAGTTTCAGTCACAAATTGACTTCTGTGGACCTTACTTCATACTTAGGTGGTCAGTAGAGGGGGCCTGCATAACTGCACTAACGTGCCTATCGTCCCTGTCATTGTATTTTTATTCTTTTATTCTTGTTCTCCTTTTTGTTTGACAAATTCTAATAAAAAAAATAAATAATAGGAGATGCTGGAGATTTCCTGGAGATTGTAAAGGAAAAGTATATGTTTTCCTTTCAGAAATGATAAAATTTTTAATGAAATTCCTCCTTTGTTCCTTTCTGCTTTGATAAAATGGCAATCTGAACAACAATAAAAAAAATAATAATGTATTTCATAACTAAATTCTACAGAAAAGAGAGAAAAGGGAGGAGGATAAAGAGACAGTGGAGAAGGGAAAAAGAGTCCTTGCCCAGTTTGTCGTTCATTGTCTTATATATAAGAAAGGCCACAGAAAGCTTCCTTCGTTTGTGGAAATTTTTCTCCATGATTTACAATCCTCATGTTTCATAGTTAAGTGTATAAAACAGTGGCTTATTTAGGAGAATATTATAGGATGTCTAGACTGAAAAGACCAACTAATTTATTCAGATTCCCACAAAGGCAATGTAAAGCTGACACCCTAAAAAGGAATGGCAAGATTTGAATAACCAAAAGGTTTTTTTAAAAAAACAACAGATTCATCCAGAAAAATAAAATTTTGAATTTTTAAAAGTAATATTTTTTAATGTTGCACTTCACTGTTTTCCTCATGAGCAAATGTGGAAATTAGAGGAGTTGTTTCCTAAAAACTGACAAGATAATGTTGGTAATGCTTTCTTGATACAAAAAATAACTTCCTTATGTAGTTCTGATTGCAGAAAGTCATTACATCTTTTTGTGGAGTGTCGATTTCTCTAAATCCTCAGTAATGGAGCAGTGCAGACTCACTGAGAATGCCAAGTGATAAACCATGGTGTTTATCCAAAGGCATATTATCAATGTTCTGCTCTACCTTTACTGAGGGCAGAAGGCCTTAGTGAGGCAGACTGTCTTAAACAGTGTTTTCTGGTACTGAATGGATATTGGCTGCAAAAATTTGTCAGGCCGCTACATGTCAGCCAAGAGCATTTTATGTGTCTCTTTGCTACCATCCATATTTTTTATCTCATCGCATCTGGTAGCCCATTCCAGCCCAACATGAGGATATAAGCTTCCAGCTTGAAGGCTTTAGTTTCCACTAAATGTCACACACTCCCTGGGACTCATGTGTTTTTTAAAATGCAGTCCTGCAGCAAAATTCTGCCACAGAAAAGTCCTGTGTGTTTACCAGTTAAAATCAATACATTTACTTTAAGTAGCTTCATACTATTTCTCTCAGGCATTCCTCCTTTCATTCCCCATCTCCCCAATGTCCTTTTTCTGGTCATCTGGTCTTTTTTATGTCTCTTTTACCATGGAGAAATTTATTTTCTGCCTGTTGTTAAAAGCACAAGATTTTTGCAGCCAACCTGAGCCTGTGTGACCTGATAATGTTAAGAATGCTAAATTCCCTAGTTTATCCAGTCAACCCCACCTGTAATATATTTCTGGTGATTCCCACTGTATCAGGAAGGCATTGGCTAGGAGAAGAGAAAGGATTTCTCAGTAAGCACGGCTCTCTTTAGTCTTGGATGCCACATGAACTACAAATTATGAAGACATTATACTATAATTTGTTCATCTACTTTAAGCCAACAGTTAATAGCAGACCCTAAAACCAGACCCTGAACCTGTCAGAAAAAACGCGGTTGATAATGCTGATGATGGGGGGGGGGGGGGAGATAGAGACAAAGAATTTTCTTTTCTTTTTTTCCCCAGAAGATGCTGCGAAGGTGAAAATGTAATCAGTGTTGTCTAATTATACTTGTGTTATTAGATTCTGTTAGGAAGAATGCAGAGTTATCAGGGAATAAGTATAACTGAACTCCATTAGATACATCCAAATAGACATATGGAGCATTTTCCTGTCCAAATAGCAATTTTTTCTAACATTGTGCAAAAATAACAAAAATCATTCTGTAAATGGTTTTTTTGGTGCGGGGGGGGGGGGAGAAAGGAAGCAGAAGAATTTGAAATTATAATTTTATAAGTAACAATGCCTACTTGAGAATAAATCAGACAGAATGCAATAGACGTTCCTAATAATAATAACTTCCTAATTGTTTAATCAGGCATCAGAACTCGATCTAGTTTAAGTTTGGCCTTTCAAAATTGGAATGTGGCTAACAAAAATAGTTCCCAGGATTTAGTTGAAAAATTATCTGCACTATTGCTGTACATATAGAAGTAAACATATGACTTCTCTAATTCCCGTGTTGCCCGGTTGTTTACATCAGGGGTGTCCAACTTTCTGTCAAGCTTTCAAGTAACATGTTCCCCAACTGAATAATCCAGGACAACCATATTCCATAGAAGTCTTTTTATTAAGAACATATCAAATTGGCAATGTCTTGGTGTATTTGCAGCTCTGACCAAATCCTGGAATTACACCCGGTAAAAAGCAAAAGTTTGAAACTTCTCTCCAAAGTCACATTCTCCAATCAGCTCACAATCCATCCATCCAGTGACTCCAAACTTCAGCCATCTGCAGGCACATTTTCAGTTCCCATAGGAAAGAATGAATGAGCCTTTAAGGCCTAGGCCTCCCTCACACAGTAGGCCTATGAAGGAAACCTGATTAGGCCAATACAGAGGACTTTGATTGAGCACACCATGTCCTAACTGGATTGTCTACACCCACCTCACAGCTTTGGCTCGTTTTCCCAGGATCGTCCTTTGTCCTAAGTTATCGCGCAAAGGTCTTCAGCACCAACTGAAGTGAAACAGGTATGGAGGGCACAGAGGAGACCCAGCCTATTTCAGCAAGGGTGGAGGAGGCGCAGCATGTTTCAGCTCTGGGATTTATGTTCCAGTCCCAGGCCCAGTTTGAGGAAATGGCGAAATGGATGGTGGCACAGGTAAGGGGGTTGGAGGGGGAGAGGGCAGGGATGATGGGCATGGGAGTAGGGGGAAGAAAGGGCCCTCTTAATTGCTCCTTGTCAGACAAACACTTCAACGTCTATAAATACCCGGGCATATAAATGCCGGGTTATCAGCTAGTGTAGATATAAAGCACTAATGGCAAGAATCACCATCATATTAGCTTTCAGATCAGGAGTGTCAAACTGGTGGCCTGCGGGCCAGATGCGTCATGTGCAGGTCACACCCATCCCAGCTCCATGAATGGGAAAAACATTGCAAAATGTCACATGACACATGCCGCGAGTTTGACACCCGTGTTTTAGATGGTTAACTACCAGCCTTTTCTTAGTCATTTTTACAGGGAACTCATGTGTCATCACTGCCAGATTTTTTACTAATAATTTCTGTATTCTCCTCTTATATTTTAAAATATGTATTTATTGCACATTAATTTATAAAATGCTACCTATCTTGTGTATTGACTGACCATTAGTAGAGCACTCAAGAAAAGTGCTTACTTTGAATAAACACCCTGCCAGGAGGCTATTTAGTCTGGGTTTTAGAATGAGTACAACCCCAACACCAGTTGCTAGAAAATGGATAGGGAAAATTATCAGGATGACCACTGTTGGAACAGAATACTTGAAAAGGTAGGTCTTTGATAGAGCAAATATTCTGTTGTTAATTACTTAGTTCCTGGACTTCCAGAGGAGGACACAAGGAATCCATTCATTAAGCCTACTAATCAGTGGTGGGTTGCCCCTGGTTTGCACTGGTTCTATAGAATCAGTAGTAAAACTGGCGGAGGCTCCGCCCACCGACTCCGATGTCATCAAAAAGCTTCTGCGCATGTGCAGAAGCTTCGCATGTGCAGAAGCTTCTGCGCATGTGCAGAAGAGCGTGCATGCAGCCCCATTGCGAACCGGTAGTAAAGGTAAGTATACCCCCCCCCCCGCTGCTAATGTTCATGTGTATAGGAATTCAATGTTTTCCATCCTAATAACATGTAGCATGGAAATGAATTCTTTGAATTCTTACACACACATGCATGTGTAGAAATACACACAAACACACACAAGTCAACTGTCTTCCATGCAAAAAAAATCAGACCACTATCAATCACATTTTGGCCTTTTCCCTGTGTTTTATTTCGATAAAACTTATCTTGCCCAGGTAGAGTGGGAGAAAATTCTGACAGTGATCCAGTTTTATATGTCAGTCTAGCAAACTATTTAAGTTTGCTTCCATTTTGGTTGGATAAATTGACAGTCTACTTGTCCAAGAAAAATCCATCAGAATTGTGCATGCATAGCTGGAACCCTGTTCAAACCAGTCTGAACTTTCATCGCACAAGGTTTGCGCTTATTTAAACAAAGTAGGAGTGAGGACCGCAAGACCCTCAGCTTGGTATAAGAATCTTCCAAATACAAAAATTTGACAACGCTCTCTTGTCAGTTATTCTTCCTGTCTGATAGATCAATCTGGCAAACCATATTGTCTCTTGGTGAAAAGAAAAAGGCTTCCAATTCTTAAATAGAAATGATGCTTATTTTCTCATTCCAGCCATTCTGACAACAATATGATTCTGAATAAAAGCCTTTGTGTGATTTGAATTTTCAATGAAGGATGGCAGAGAGGAGGACAAGGCATCCTGCAGTTTGACTAAGAGGTTTCAGGCTTCAGCTCTTTAAGTGAGACGTTCTAACCAGCTTAACTTTTTTTTTTTCAGAATCAATCAAGGAGGTCTTGGTATTGCTACTTTGTCAATGAGGATTAAAAACATAATTCTAAAATATGATTTACTAAAAATAGTTCTTAAAAATGCACTTGAATATATGTTCCCCAAACAGTTCTCAGCTAGTGAATAATTTTCTAACTAGCCAATGTTACTTGCATCTCACAAATGCATAGTAAAACTTCGATAAGCTAACAGAATTTGACAGTTTCACAGCTAAAAGGTATGAAACAACTTGTGAAAGGCCACCCAGAGCAGAACCTGTAGCTGACTTTAGAAGATATAGTGTAGTGAATAGACTTTAAATCCCTAAGCTGTTTACTGAGGTACAGTAACAAATAAAGTTGACGTTCACTGCGATAAAATTTATTTATTAATATATTAACTGACCTTTTCTTATCCAATAATGGCAAATGGATTGATGTTTATCTTTTTGGAAGAAAGAATGTGATGGCATGATTGACTATCTTAAGTTAATGAAAACAGACAGCTGTCAGCTATGATTGATAAGAAAGGAGGCAGCTGCTCAGTCCAATAATTGAGAAGCTTGGAAGATAGATAGTTTACAGAGCACGTAATAATATCATTTTATTACACTGCAATTTATTTTTTAAAAACCCACCCACAAACAAAAAGAGGCATACCATTGTTGCTATGATTGAAAGAGCTTTGATTATAAAGTGCTTATATACCCAAAAATGGATAGAGATTGCATTTTTTTGCTTTTTCCTTAATGATACCCAAATGTAATTCCATTAGTAAGGCTTTAATTGGGGGATAAGTGCTACTCTCACTAGTGCAGAAATCATCACAGAATGCAGCTTTGGAAGGACTTCAATTTTTTAAGTACAACTTTTAAAGGAAAGAAATAATAGAATAGAATAGAATAGAATAGAATAGAATAGAATAGAATAGAATAGAATAGAATAGAATAGAATAGAATAGAATAGAATAGAATAGAATAGAATAGAATAGAATAGCTTTATTGGCCAAGTGTGATTGGATACAAAGGAATGTGTCTTAGGTGTATATGTTCTCAGTGTACATAAGGAGAATAAAATACATTCATCAAGAGTAAAAAGATACAACATTTGCTGATAATCAGGTTTACTAATAAGCTATCAAATCGTACTAGGAAATAAATAAAACAATATAAATTGAAAGATACAAGCAACATGATTATAGTAATAAGTGAGAAGAGATAGATACTAGTAAGGAAGAGAAGAAAAATGTTGTGCCCCAGCTCCAGATTCCCAAGGATTGTGACACACACCAACGGTCCTTATCAAAATTATAACATACCAAGAATAAACAAAGTCCGGCAAAGGTTGGCAACCAGCCCAGAAAACAAGATACTGTCAGTGTTCCAGAAAACCCCCAACTCCCAACAATAAGTAAACTGGCACATTTGGGAAATCCTGAATCTGAAAAGCCTGGGCTTTCCTTCAGTAATACAAAGCTCCCAAAACCAACCCCTTTCTCCCCTTTCGGTCACATGCTCCAATCATTATCTGTTCCACCTCAATCCAGCCCCTGACCACTCCTCCAGATGCTGGTTCACCCTGACCTTGCCTATAGGCTATTATGTCTACTAGCTCCCCTCTCCTAAATCCCCCCTCCTACTTTCCCACACATGAGGAGGTGACGGTATTGAAGCTTCTGGCCTAATATGGCTTCCAAGGCTGACAGGCATCCCCCCCTGCAGAAAGAACCACATCCTGAAAAATAAAACAGACAAAACACAAAAGAAGGGATTAATGCTTAGCACCAATTCCTTTAACCCCCCCTCCGCCCCCCCCGGAGGACCTTTCAGTTTGTTAGGAAATTTGTCATGAAACTGTTTCATGAGCACATCAACTTTCACATCACAACTCTTAACCCAAGTAGCTTCAGTCAAAGGGTAGCCTTTCCAGTGCACCAAATATTGTAAGCGGCCCCTGTAAAGTCTAGAGTCCAAGATTCTCTTCACCTCAGAATGAGTCTCCCCTTGTATTACCAAAGGAAGGGGCGGAGCAGCTGGCAAAGGTCTGAGGGTGGATTCTCTGACTGGTTTCAATAAGCTGCTGTGGAAAACGGGGTGTATTTTCCCTAATATGCGAGGGAGCCTAAGTCAGACAGTCACTGGGTTAATCACTTTCACTATAGGAAAGGGACATATGAATTGGGTTCAAATTTCTTGCTGGGCACTCTCAATCTTAGGTACTTGATTGACAAATACACCTTATCACCTATTCGGAAAGGTGGCTAGAGACCCCGATGTTTGTTGGCTTGAGCCTTATATTTCTCCACTGACTCTGCTAAAGCTTTATTTGTATTCTCCCAACCCTTTTTCAAGGAGGTCATCCAGTCCATTAAGGACATGGAAGTGGGGCGGCTGCCTAGGCAACTCAGGCATTGGCACAAAATCCATGACCATAGTTATTTGAAAAGGGGTCAACCCAATAGTACTGTGTACTGCATTATTATAAGCAACTTCTGCGAATGGCAACAAGTCAGCCCAGTTCTCCTGTTGATAATTCACATGACACCTAATGTACTGTTCCACCATTGAGTTAAATTTTTCAGCTGATCCATTAGTCAATGGGTTAAAAACCGTGCGAAATCCCTGGGATGACCCAATGGTTCGTAGAAATTCCCTCCAGAACTTAGCGGTAAACTGGACCCCGCGGTCCGATATTATTCTTCTTGGGACTCCATGTAGCCTTTCACAAACAGCTTTGCCAGTTTTTTAGCCTAGGGTAGTCTGCTGCAGGCAATGAAGTAGGCTTGCTTGGAGAATAAATCAATGACAGTCCAAATGACTCGGTTGCTCCCACTGTCGGGGAGATCAACTATGAAGTCCATTGCAATCTCCTCCCAGGGCTTGGTGGGTTTGGCCACAGTCTGGAGAAGACTAGTGGGCTTCCCTGGTCGGTATTTCATGGTGGCACAGGTGGCACAGCTCCTCACATAGTCTTCCACTTCAGTTTTCATCTTCGCTCACCAGAATTGCCTCCTGGTCAAATGGAGGGTTTTTAAAAACCCAAAGTGGCGAGAGTCATGACTTCTCTTCAGTACTAGGAGCCGCAGGCTGTGGGGCACGTAAAGTTTATTCCTCTTCTACACCAACCCGTCCCTGAGGGTGAGATCCACCTGGTGTTCTTTAAACCACGAATCATTAGAGAGCACCATTTTTAGCTCCACTGTCAACTTGTCTTCAGGGAGGTTGGAACCCTTGTGCTCTGGTGTGGGCTTGGGCGGCTGACTCAGACTCTGAAATCATGGCATGAACTATCTCTTCCCGTCAGCTGTCAAATTGGGGTTTGTGGGAGAAAGCATCAGCCCGAAAGTTCTTACCCTCCGGGATATATTTCAGGTTAAAGTTAAAATGCTTGAAATATTGAGCCCAATGAACCTGCTTTGGAGAAAGTTTCTCAGGGTATTCAGTGCTTCAAGATTCTTGTGGTCAGTTGTGGTCAGCTTGGCTGGTGTTCTGTCAAAAGTTGCTCTGAAGCAGGGTGGTGTTGGCCTTGCTGGGGGGAGGGCATCAGCTGAGGGTGGTTGGGGGAGGGGGGCTGCTTGCTGAGCTGCTTGATGTGCTAGAGGGGAAGGCATTCCAGCCAGCTACTGGATTAGCCCTCCCCTGTGGTGCCAGGATTGTTGAGGCTTGAGTGGGTGCAGGGGGATCCCTGGGAGTTTGGGACTGATAGCACAGGATACCACTGGCACTGGATCCATCCCTGGCCTGGGTAAAAAGCCCAATTGGGTGGTATGCTCTCTGCAGGAGGTAATGCTAGCGCAGGCTGGTGGGGGGCCCAAAAAGGGGGGGCTTTGGAATCCCACTGCTGCTGGGCGGCCGTGGTACGTCGATCCTTCCAATTCACTCCAGGCCCGGTGGAGTGGGGGCTGTGCTCCATGAACCCCCCCTCCTTGTTACGGGCCAGGGAAAATGAAAGTAGGTTGCGCTAGCTGCCATCTCACCTCAAGGGTTTTTGAAGAGGGTGTGTAATTCCCCACTTCCATCTGTTCAAAGCAGTCAGGAAGTTCAGACAAGGACTGGCTACATGTTGGGTGTGGCTGGTCCCAGGCCCAGGAATCGCCGGAACCCATGGCAGCCCCCATCCTCCAGTCACTCTCACGCAGCAATTTCAAATCCCCTCCTGAAGCTGGGTCGGATTGGCAATTCTTCCAGGATTCCGATGCCTTGGACCAAGTCCTGAGCCGAAGGTCTTCCTCTGCAGCCTTCATGGCCTGTTCCATTTCTTCAGTAGAAGAAAGCAAGGGGTTGGCACTTCCTTGAAGCCCCAGGCCCCCAACAGCTCCTTCCTTCTCTTCCATCTTCACTGAGTCTTCGCACCACCCAGGGTTTAGGTAGATGCTGGGGCTCAGCACCCCCGATAGCCCCCTTATGCTGTTTGGTTTTTGAGGATATTTGGGATAGTGTCAGCATTCCAGAAAACCCCTGACTCCCAGTAAAGACACTGAAGCAGGCATTTTCCAAAGTTCTCTTTACTAGTAATAGGTAAACTGGCACATCAGGGAAATCCTGAATCTGAAAAGCCCGGGCTTTCCTTCAGTAATACAAAGCTCCCAAAACCAACCCCTTTCTCCCCTTTCAGGCACATGCTCCAATCATCATCCGTTTTACCTCAAACCAACCCCTGACCACTCCTCCTCTAGATGCTGGCTCACCCTGACCTTGACTGATAGGAAGAACGCTATTATGTCTACTAATTCCCCTCTCCTAAATCCCCCCTCCTACTTTCCCACACATGAGAAGATGGCAGCATTGAAGCTTCTGGTCTAATATGGCTTCCAAGGTTGACAGATACGATAAGACACTCACTCTTCAAAAATGCTCTGTAACAATTACACATTGTTTCCAGCAAGAAATTACTAACTGCGTGTGACTTAAATAGGCTAAAGGAGTGGCCAATTATCCTCAAACCTTACTCTTAAGGAGTAAGGCCATTCCTGCCTTTTGGCAGCCCTGTGTGCTCGAGCATTGAGGAGAGGCTCCTCCGCTCTTTCCACTTGAAGGAGCCTCTGGAGGTTCTGAAGGCCCAGGCTAAGTCTCTGCCTCTGGCACCACATCCTCTTCAGCCTCCTCATTGTCCGATGTGAGCGCCGGCTGTGCCAGCTGCTGGCGCAACCCCACACCAGCCTCCTCATCGTCGGGATCAGCCACGATCTGCTCAGGCTGCTGGTGGGCCACAACAAATAATAGTAATATAGTCTTAGTAAATTATTTGACAGTGTTGTGGGAATTAGTTGTTAAGCAGCAGGATGGTAATCGGGGGGAAAAACTGTTTTTGTGTCTAGTTGTTCTGGTGTGCTATAGCGTCATTTTGAGGGTAGAAGGTGAAACAATTTAGGTCCAGGATGTGAGGGGTCTGTATATATTTTCACAGCCTCTTTTTGACTCATGCAGTATACAGATCCTCAATGGAAGGCAGGTTGGTAGAAAGGATGACTTCCTCCTTAGAGTAGAAATATTATACTGAGTTAAGGTGAAAGTAAGGTAAAATCTTCCTCTAGTGAAGCCCATCTCCTAAACAAATATGGCATGTAGAAACATCCTTGTTCTGCTCTTGGAAACAATGCAAAATGACATTTTGCATATACTGATTCTAGTCTCATTTTTAAAATCCTAGGCATATTCTTTTCTCTTATCTGCTCTCATACCATTCTCATGTTTGTTAAGTCAATGTCTTCAGTTCCAGCATTTTTGCAGAATTTCCTCTCTAAATGAGGAGTGGGCAGTTTTTTGGGATCCTGAGACTGCAGAAATGATAAACCAGACCTCCAAGGACTGCCACTACCAGTGCATAGGATGGATATAGATGTCCATCTCTCTCTGAAGACGTACAGTTTCAACTCTTTTTCCTCTCCCCAATTGCTATTTTCAACATTTTCACTGGTAGAAAATGGGGAAAATAAAAATTGCTGTGTTGCCAATAGTAATAAAACATTGCTGTATTCATCCCTTTCCTCTCCCCCTCTCACCCCCTCCCTCCCTCCCGCAAAAGCAGTACATTATTGGTGAAGTTCCACTGGCTATAACTCAAACATAGTTATTTTGTTGAGAGTAAAGTTAAAACAGTAGAAATGTTGAATCAATGTCTAGCTACAATAATGGAGTGGATAGGGGCTAATAAACTGAAGTTCAGTCCGAATAAGATAGTGGTGTGTGAAATATGGTTTATCTTCCAGATGAATGGTGTTCTGCTTGTTCTGGCATGGGCTGCCCTTCTCCTTTAGAATTAATTTGTAGCTTGGAGGTACTTCTACAAGCATGAGTGCAATAACACATTCTTCTTCTTAGGCTTGGTTCACCAGTTACAGGCCCACTTGGATAGAGCTAGCTTCCTTATGATACACTGTGCCCTGAAAACTTCTTATTTAAATTACTGCAGTATTTTAAGTGGGATTGTCCTTGAAGATGATAATGGAAATACATTTATGTTCTTAACTTATGCTATTATTACATAGTTTTCACTAGCTTTCACAGTGGCACAGTACTGTAGTCTACCAGCTGCCTGCAATTTGGCAGTTCATATCTCACCAGGCTCATCCTTCTGAGGTGGGTAAAATTAGGACCCAAATTATTGGGGGCAATATGCTGACTCTTAGACCACTTAGAAAGGGCTGTAAAGCACTGTAAAGTGGCATATAAGTCCAAGTGCTATTGCTATTCCGATTCATTTCCAATTTCAGTTCAAGATTCTGATATCAATCTTTCTAGACTAGACGTACAGTGCTGAACTTTCTCTGTATGTTTCTACCATATTGTAAGAGCATCTTCAAAGTTCCTGCTTCCATGGTGATATTGGATAAATCATCCTAATCAACCATGTTGTTTCTTTTGTGATGGAATATAGGAGGTATTACCTCATGTCCTACTTTCCATCTGCTGCCATTAGGTACATAAAAGGGTTTAGGATGGAGTAACAAAAGACTACACCTTTGGTGCTATCTATGTTAATTATCCACAGTACTGCTTCAGGGGCTCTGGAATACTTTATGCTTTTTGGTGAGCTCGTTTAATGACCCAGCAACTCCATCAAAATGGTCATTAAGTGATTCATGTGACTGCATCACTTAATGATGGCAGTCATGGCAGTCCAAGTTGTGGTCATTAAGTGAATCACCCACAGTCATTAAGCAAGTCTTCACATGACCATGTGTTGTGACCTCTTATCAGCTTTCCCCTAGCATGTCGGTAGCTGGTTGGGTTCCAAATAGCGATCACGTGGCCACAGGATGCTGTGATCTGTATAAATGCATAATGGTTGCCAAGGCCCCAAATCATGATCCAGTGACCATGGGATGCTACAACAATTTTAAGTGTGAGGAATGGCTGTAAATCATTTTTTTTTTCAGCGCCATCATAACTTTGAACAGTCATTATGTGAATGGTTAGTAAATAGGACTATCTGTATAGATAGATTTATAGAGAGGTAGATCTAGATTATTATTAAACTTTCTGTCCTTTTACCTCATGCCCACTGTTTATGCCTTTCTCTCCCTGCTTTTTGTCCCATTTTGCCCTTTAATTGTCATTTTTTTCATGTTTTCTGATGATGTGCATACACATACACATCACTATTTTCCAACAGCTGAGATGTGAGGTGTCGTTAAATGGGAATGGGCCTTTTCAATGGTAGCCTGGTTCTGCAATGTCTTTCTCTGGGGTGCAGACTTGGCAGTGATGACACCGTTCTGGCATGCCAAGCAAAGGCAATTTAAATTTTAATCCATGTGTCAGGCTCCGCTTAGCTTGACTACAATTTGGCAGACACCTCCTGGAAATTTGACACAGCAGAGCTAGAAGGGAACTTTTATTGTACTTTAGGTCTCAAACCACTTTGAACAGTTGACTGCATTCTGGTAGATGAGAAAAGTGCTCCAATATTATACCTTTCTGAATTTAAAATTAATAGTCTCCTTATCCTGGTGTTTGTCACTGGAAGTCTTACTTTATATTTCCCATACTCTGTGCTAGGAAGTTATTGATTATTGAAATTTTCAGTATTTCTTGGCCTGGGAAACTGTATTTCCCAATACATCTTCCTGAATTTGTTGATTTTCAATTTATGTGCTGTTTAGAAAAATGTTATCTCAGGGTACTTTGTTATGCTTTGTCTTTTTATAGTTAATGTAGTTTAATGACATTAACTACATTTATGACACTAATGACAGTCTTTTATTTTGTAGTTTAAGCGTCTAGACTTCTATCTGGGGATCTGAGTCTGTTGTAAGCCACTCAGAAGAGTTATAACTACATTTAAAAAAATAAATATACAATAATATACACACTGGAATATTATGTGCCTTTACATAATAGATTTACATAATCTAGCAGGCCTTCTAAAACAGACGGGATCTCGTTGATAGCAAAGACAGCAACTTTTAGAAGTCTCCCTCCTTGTATTCTCTTCTTCAATTCATGCTAATACAAGCTAGTCCATGATGTGGAATTAAACTTTCAGGTGTACAATTCATATATGCAGGGGTGGGCTTCAAAACTTTTAGTAAGGGGCTGTCTGCCCGGTTGCTGGGTGGGCATCACAATGGTGGATGTGGCCTAGTCGGCCTCCTGCACCATGGAGCGGGGGGGGGGCATTTTTGCCCTACCTGGGCTTTCCTTGAGCCTCCGGGAAAGTGAAAATGGCCTCCTCAGGCTCTGGAGGCCCTCTCAAGACTTTTCTGAACTTCCAGTAGGCCCATTTTTCACCCTCCCTGAGCCTCTGCACATGCCCTGCACTTACCTGCACCTAAAATGGGCCACATGGGGACTTCTGGGAGGGGAGGGGCAGGGTGGGAGGAGCCAGCCAGGAATAGGATTTGGGGGTTGTCCAAAATGCACAGAATCTTAGCTAGAACTTCTCCCAAAGCCCTGCAAACCCTCAACAGCCCACCCCTGGATATATGTAGAGATAAAAGTCTCATAATCAGGGATTTTAGCAGGCAACTGAGGAAGCCATGAACAGACTTGTGACATATTTCCTTTTTCTCTGGTACTCAGTTTTATTTCTAGTTTCCTTTTTAGTTTCAAACACCTTGTTTCAAGGTGTCAGCATGTTCCCTGATAGCATAAAACTAAACTGTTCCACACATTCTAAGGAATGGCATATTTACTTCAAAATAACATTATACATGTGGACACAATGATAAAACAGCCCAATAGTCTGGGAGCATAGGAAAGAGAAGATAACACAAAGCAAATGGAACCCCAATGGGAGCAGAATGGGCAATATGAACTAAAACCACACAAAATGTAATCATAGTATCTCACTCTGCAGATACAGTTACAGAGCCCAGATAACAATTACTGTACATGTGAACAGTCTGCCAAATGAAACCAGAATATATTTGGAAAGAGTGGAGAGCTATATTCAGCTCAACTGAGTTTAATCATTTTAACAGTGATGAGCTTAATTTTAGCAAAAAGACTGGTATTGCTTTGGAAGATTAAATTATCATATGATCATAGTTGGGGAGTATTTCATAGCTAGCTGATAAGGAGCCAAGGCATTTTATATAAAGCTGAATGGTTTAATACATTAGATCGTCCCCAGTATTTGCTGCTAAGTAGTAATTGTAATTATCAGGATGATATAATTATTTTTAGTAATCTACATTTTACACAATGGTCAGAATGACATTGTGATAAAAGATTTTGGGAACAAAAATCTGCTTAGTCACCGTAGGACTAATTTCTATAGTTTCTTCAATTCTATTACAGAGATCAAGAAAATGTATATGGAAGGGCAACAGGTCATAGACACTCACTGAGAAGAGGGTCTTAGTGAAAAAAACTTTCAATATACTTACTGAAAACTAGTAAAGTCTCTCTTTAATCTTTCCACTCAATAAGGAAGAGTTAAAAACAGAGTGGATGGTTATTAATGGAAGTTTAACTACTAATTTTCAGATACAGAAAGGAACTAGACAAGGTTGCCCGCTATCTCCATTGTTGTTTATTCTAACCTTAGAAGTTTTGTTGAATTCTTTACGTGACTCGAATAAATTGAGTGGAATTGTTGTAAAGCAAAAAGACTATAGGACGAAAGCATTCGCAGACGATCTGGTTGTAACCCTAACACGACCTTTGGAATCAATCATCCAGATGAAAAAAATTATTGATGATTATGGTTTGGTCTCAGGTTTCAGACTAAACCAGAAAAAGACTAAGATGATAGTTAAGAATATGTCGGAACCACAAAGGATTGAATTGGAAAGGGCGGCAGGCTTTGAAATAGCTACAAAGGTGAAATATCTAGGAGTCCAGGTTGCAGTGTCAAATACTAAACTTTTTCAAAATAACTATGAGACTTTGTGGCATGAGATACAAAAGGATCTTGAGATATGGAAGAAACTGCAACTATCTTTACTTGGGAGAATAGCAGCTATTAAGATGAACGTTCTACCTAGATTTCTGTTTTTATTTCAAATGATCCCAGTGCTTAAAAGTGATAAAATACTGGCTGAATGGCAGTCAGGTCTAAACAAATTTATTTGGAACCAGAAAAAGCCAAGAGTTAAGTTTAAAATTATGCAAGATGTTCGTGAAAGAGGTGGCCTTAAAGTTCCAAACCTATGTCTATATTATGAAGCTACAGTGTTGACTCAAGTGGGTGATTGGTTTGGAATAATGAAAAATGACATACTGAATTTAGAAGGCCACGATTTGGACTTTGGTTGGCATGCATACTTGTTTTACGAGGATAAGCTGGATAATGTTTTTAAAAGTCATATATTGAGACGGGCCTTGATGAGAGTTTGGAAGAAGCATCAGTTCAAGTTGGATTACAAAATACCTTTGTGGTTGGATCTTGGGCAGATTGTGCCAAATATAAAGTCACTCGGGGGGTTGTTATATAAAGAGATACTTTTCAATGATGGGGGCAGATGGAACTTGAAATCTTTTAAAACTCTGTTGGAAGATGGGAAGAACTTAACTTGGCTGCAGTATTGTCAACTTCAATCGAGATGGAGAGAAGATCAGAAAATTGGATTAATGTTACATGAAGAAGATTTGGTGATACAGATGAAACAGAGAGGTCCGATGCATATTAAGAGGGTGTATAATTTACTGCTAGAAAGAGACTCAGAGAGTGAACTAGTCAAGGATTGTATGATAAAATGGGCACAGAATTTTGCAGAACCAGTGATGTTAGAAACTTGGGAAAAGATCTGGGTCCAGAATGTTAAATTTACGCAGGCACAGAATCTGAGGGAAAATTTTTATAAGATGTTTTATAGATGGCATTTAGATCCTAAGAAATTATCATGTATGTATCCAAATGTTCAACCTAAATGTTGGAGGTGTGATTGTTTGGATGCTACATATTTTCATATCTGGTGGACTTGCAGGAAAGTGAAAGCTTTCTGGATTAAACTCTGGTGGGTTATGCAGAATGTTTTGAAAAAGAAGCTTCAATTTTCTCCGCAATTGTTTTTGTTGGGTATAGTTAAGGATTGTTCACCGAATGAAACAAGATTGATTTTATATATGATTACTGCAGCTAGATTACCGATTGGACAATATTGGAAAAAAGATAGCGTACCGACTATAGAAGAATGGACTTTGAAGATGGCTAATTTTGCGGAAATGGCAAAGATTTCTGCATATTTAAAAGATAGGACCCATGAAGTTTTTGTTCGGGATTGGAAGAATTGGGTGGATTATGTGCAGAACAAATATCAAACTAAGAAGTACCAGCTAGTATTTGATTGAGGACAACAAAAATGGGATGATTATGTTTAGAATAAGTACTAAATTAAGAATTTTTGGTTAGCTTTTTGATAGAGCTTGAAGTAATAAAGGATTACTCTTATTGTTATTATTAGGTTAAATATATATATTATATTGTTTTTTAGATATTAACTTGATACATACTTTGTTTATACTGCTGTCTTTGATAAAACGATGGGGAAAATTTTTATACATGTGTAGTTTTAAGGGGGCATTTACAAATCTTATAAACTTTATTTGTTTAATATGTTTTTTTTATTAGTAGTTAGAATTCTGGATTAATTTTATTGTCAGAGTTATGATATATATTATGGATCTCACCTATATCTAATTTTTAATAATGATTGATATATACTTATGATTTGTATGCAACGGAAGTCAGGGGGGGGAGGGTTGGGGGGAAAGGGGGGGAGGGGGGTAATTGTGGGGTTAAAAATGTATTGTAAAACTTTTTCAATAAAAAAAAAACAGAGTGGATGGGACTGATGCTCATGACTGCATGAATTTACAAGAATGTGGCTGAATCTGGTTGTGTTAAGGCCATTTTATCCTACTATGTAAATTGTGGGCACACTCCATCTAAATGGGAGCTAGGAAGCATGCCTTTTCCATGAGAGCCCATGCCCTATGGAACATCTTGCCCCCTGAAGTTCAGAAAGCTTCAACCATTTGAGCCTTCCATAAGAATTTAAAGAGCTGTTCCACCAGACATTGGGAGAAAATTAGATGATGGCACATTAGCATGGATTGGTACCAGGTTTTTGCTGTTTTATGTTTTAATGGGTTGTTTTATAGTTTTTAAAAATGATTTTATATGTTTTTTAATCTTTGATTGGGAGCTGCCCAAAATTAGCTGAAATGTGGGCAGCTATATACACGTTTTAAGTAAATAAATAAAATAAATTATAGTGTGTCATTTTGACAAGTTTCATTGTAAGTGATAAATTTGACAGGAGACTGAAACAGTGATTGCAATCAGTGTGATATGAAAAACTGTGCTGTCTGACAACAATTTGGTTTGTGTTATCTATGGTTCTTAATTTCTAAAATATGCTGACATATTTTTCCCCAGCATTATGTAGGACCTCTATGCAGGCATAAGTCAGCTGTTAGGCTGAATTGAAAGAAAAAGCTTGCTATAGAAAATACTGCTCTAATAGTCAAAATTCAATTTTCAGATATAGTTTCATGGCAGAAAGGTTAAATGTTTCTATGATTTAGCAGCACTGTCTACAGAAATGTTGACTCAAGAGTTTTCTTGGGTTCAGAAGTTTGTCTCTATATGAATGTTCTGTCCTTAATGAAACAAAAAGTTTGTGAAAAGAAAGAAAAATAGCATTCTTTGACTTTGTCAAAACTATACTACATTGTCCAAGCTTTTAAACATTTGCCCTCCATCTTCTTCCACCCTCTGCATCTTCATAAAGATGCAAAAATCTGGATAGAGCCCTACATAGCCTCACAAAATGACAGTAGTCAATTTCTCATTGCCATCTAATTACCATCTGGGTTATCTTCATTTGAAATATAATAGCCCTATCTTCCCATTGTCATATGGGATGATACTTGGAAGCAGTAAATTTGGTTCATAAGCAGCCTGCACACGGTTGTGAAGCAGCACAGTTTAGGTAAGAAGGAAATGCATGAAGCAAGCCAACTGTATCCTGAGAGAAACTTCCAAACTTTTTTTCCCCCTCTTGATAACTGCCAGTGGAAATTGAAAAAAAAAAAAACCCAGTTGGGGGTTTATTTATTTATTTTTTTCATGACCCATTCCTATCCTAGGTTGTTTTAATGGCCAAACATATTGTCTGCCCTCATGAAAAAAAAAATCTTTTAAAAATTAAATTAATTAAGAACTCTTTTAAAAGCTCAGTGGTTAAAGACAGCCCAGGTTCAAGACCCTAGTGCCACAAGAGTGGGTGAGCTCCCATTACTTGCTTCACTCTTGCCAAATCCTCCTGTTCAAAAGCATGCATTCAATTACTACCAAGAAATTGAATGTTCTATAACATACTGTTATTAGTAAAAACAATTCCTTAAATTTTGTGTTTTAGAAGCTGTGCAGGAAGAAATCCCACATTTCTTCCTGCACAGCTTCTAAAACACAAAATTTTATAATTCTCACACATAAAACTTCTGTGTGAGAATCTATAGATCTGATGAATGCATAGCTAACATTACTTTTTATTATAAAGGTTTTTTTTCCCCAGTTGGGAGTTTATTTATTTATTTTTTTCATGACCCATTCCTATCCTAGGTTGTTTTAATGGCCAAACATATTGTCTGCCCTCATGAACAGTTCTTATCTAGCTAAATTATAACTAACCTGTCAGGCAGTTTGCAAAGTTATAAATCCAGTCAACTTTCACACAGAAATAAGCAGATGCACCAAAAGACACAACCAAAGGAACAGGCAAAAGTGAAAGAAGGCTAAAGAAAAATCAAATCAAATTCTAAGCAAGAGCTTTACAAATAGAAATTCAAAAGCAACGGTGGAGGGAAACCAGGTTGTTCCATAAATATCAGCAGCTCCTATCATTAACTATGCATACCTGTTCTTGATTATTTATTTATTTATTTATTTATTTATTTATTTATTTATTTTTCAAATTTATATACCGCCCTACTCCCAAAAGGGACTCAGGGCAGTGAACAGCCAAAATAAAATACAATAACATATAAAAGTTAAAAGTTATTTAAAATAGATCAAATAATTTGGGCTTAGAAATGAAATTTAAAACATCCAATTATATAAAACATTTTAAAACCCAATTTAAAAGGGGAGACTTAGGCCAGACCAGCCTGTTGGAATAAAAATGTTTTTAGGGCACGGCGGAAGGTGTGTAAGTCCTGAAGCCTCCTTATCTCAGGGGGGAGCTCGTTCCAGATGGCGGGTGCTCCCACAGAGAAGGCTCTCCCCCTGGGGACCACCAGTTGACATTGTTTGGCCGACAGCACCCTGAGGAGCCCCTCTTTATAGGAGCGAACTGGTCGGTGAAAGGCTATTGGTGGCAGAAGGCGGTCCCGTAAGTACCCTGGTCCTAAGCCATGGAGCGCTCTGAAGGTGGTAACCGAAACCTTGAAGCGACCTGGAAGACCACCGGGAACCAGTGCAGCTCGCACAGGAGAAGGGTCACATGGGAGTGCCATATCGCTCCCATCACCACCCGCGCAGCCGCATTCTGGACCAGTTGGAGCCTCCGGGTGCTCCTCAAGGGGAGCCCCATATAGAGAGCATTGCAGTAGTCCAGGCATGAGGTGACAAGGGCATGAGTGACCGTGCGTAACGAGGGATGCAACTGGCGAATCAGGCAGACCTGATAAAAAGTCTTCCCGGCCATGGCTGTCATATGCTCTTCTAAAGACAGCCGTGAGTCCAGGAGAACTCCCAAGTTGCGAGCCCTATCCGTGGGGGCCCATGACTCGCCCCCAATAGTTAGTGATGGCACCAGCTGACTATATCGGGACCTCGGAAACCACAGCCACTCGGTCTTGGAAGGGTTGAGCCTGAGTCTGTTCCTCCCCATCCAGATCCGTACGGCCTCCAGGCACCGGGTCATCACTTCGAGGGCATCATTGGGGTAGTCTGGGGTGGAGATGTACAGCTGGGTGTCATCAGCGTACTGGTGGTATTTCACCCCAAAACCACAGATGATCTCGCCCAGTGGCTTCACATAAATGTTGAACAGAAGGGGTGAGAGGACCGATCCTTGTGGCATCCCACATACAAGGGGCCTCGGGGTCAACCTCTGCCCCCCTGTCAACACAGACTTTGACTGGTCAGAGAGAAAGGAGAACCACCGTAAAATGGTGCCCCCCACTCCCAGCCCTTCCAACCGGCGCAGCATGATACCATGGTCGATGGTATCAAAAGCCACTGAGAAGTCTAATAGGACCAGGACAGAGGAACAACCCCTGTCCTGAGCCCTCCAGAGATCATCAACCAATGCGACCAATGCCGTCTCCGTGCTGTACCTGGACCTGAAGCCCGACTGGAACGGATCTAGATAGGTCGATCCATCCAGGTACTGAGGCAGCTGTCACGCAACCACACTTAAAAAGGTAAAGATCCCCCTCGCACCTATGTGCCAGTCATTTCCGACTCTAGGAGATGGTGCTCATCTCTGTTTCAAAGCCGAAGAGCCAGCATTGTCCAAAGATGTCTCCATGGTCATGTGGCTGGCATGACTAAATGCCAAAGGTGCATGGAACACTGTTACTTTCCCACCAAAGGTGGTCCCTATTTTTCTACTTACATTATTTACGTGCTTTCAAACTTCTAGGTTGGCAGAAGCTGGGACAAAGAACAGGAGCTCACCCCATTAGGCGGCACTGGGATTCGAACTGCTGAACTGCTGACCTTTCGATCAACAAACTCAGCATCTTAGCCACTGAGCCATCGCGTCCCTATGTTCTTGATTAGGTCTCCTTTAATAGAATTTTCTTCATTAACTCTGCCAGATGCAGGTATTTCTCAATTTAGTTGCTTGCTCCAAAAGACAGGAGCAGTCTTTTGGTGTTATAACTTCAGATGCTAGCATTCTTCTCAACTGAACAAAATTCCTGTTCTGTGTTTCAGTTTGCTGGATGCTGAAATGAAATTAAAAAAACCAAAAACTGATAAATTTCCCCCTCTTTACATAACAGGTTTATAAATAGTTATAAGTTTTCTCATCCTTATTTAAGAAGAAAACTATATGAGATAAACAAATATTCCGTTTGAGGAGATCACTATCTAATAATCAAGTCGACCCACTTCACCATCATTTCTAGAACCTACAGAACAAGGTATGATTGTTGTGGGAAGCAATGCCCACCTTTAAAAAGGACCAAATGCCTTTGAACTTTTTTGCAACACATTTACTTTATTAGTATGCAAAATGTAGTGATCACTGGGATTCCAGCCAAAGAATCCGGGAACCCTGAGGGCTGAAAGAAATAAAGACTGTATAATTAAAGGGGAAGATTTTAAAGGGATCATAAAGATGTTATGAATGATTAATTTATGATCTAGAGATGCAAATGCAACAAGTAGAGAACACAGTAGATGGTCCAAGGCCTTGATAAATGGATGCCTTTATCCTTTGCATGTCCATGGAAGGTTCCCACCACCCATTATTTACATATCAAACAATACCATAACATGCCAGAGTCAATTATTTCTTTACCACTGTGAGTAGATGATCTTCCTCAGACTGTCCCTAGGAAATACCATGTCAAAGTTCAATTATCTTTCCTGTAATTCATCCCTTAGGGTTATAGACTTATTGGAAATGCAACACCCACTATTTTGCTGCGAGACCGTTATAATCATTTTGCTGGCTCATAGCTTGGTTAAATCTTACAGAAACCTAATATAAAAAACTAAATGAAATTTAATAAAAGAAAAGTTTGAACTCTGATTAAGTTCACACATATATATCACCATTGGAATCTTTCTTCCTGGTTCTCTTTCTTGTTACAGGAAAAAGACATACTGAAAATATTTCCATCCTTACCATATTATTGAAAGTCAGTAAGCTACTCTTTGGAGGTTTTGAGTCACACATGATTTATCATATATGCCTAGTTAAATAAGTGAACAAATAATTAAATTAGGATGCTCAAGATAAAAATGTCTTAGAACTGTGGCCAATAAATCTTAGTTTCAGCATCTACACCATAATTTCATCACTGCCTTTGTGTGATGAAATCACTACTTGCTTGTAGGAATTTTGGTATCAGTGCAATTTATTATAGATGCCCTGGGCAACAAGCTGCATTACAAACATATCTGGAAGACACCATTATGGGAGAAAGGCTGTTCAGGTGAATGTAAGTAGCTATGCTTAGATTCCAGACATAAAATTATATTTTCTGCTTCTTTTCAACAAACATCATCCCTATAATATTACAAAAGTTATTTTATTTGTTGGTATTGTTTTGTCTGCAAATAAAACTAAATACAAATATCTAGAGCTGATACTGAAATCCATTTAATTAAATTATTTCAAAATAATGTCAAATGTGCAAGCATGATTATAAGCTATTTCAGATATGCTGCATTAACTTTAGTTATTTTAGCTGTTGACACTTTAAATAGCTTTGCTTTGTATTGGTGAGTGTCATAGCCTTGTGATTTTGTAGATTAATTTCAGGGGATAATACAAAATGAAAATTTGGTAGGAAATAAGGTACAGAGTTAGAGTCTTAATTAGAATAAGAGTTTCATGCTCAACAGTATTTAAATTATGCAGTTAACATAATTAAATATTAGTTAAATTATATTATTGCAATATCATTCTTTTCCATTGCATGTAACTATAATTTAGAAAAACAGTTTGGGTGAATCATTGTGTAAAAAACATTAAATCACTCTTATTTGTCTCATACAATATTAACTCTTTGGATAATGGATATAAATCTTGAGATTACAGTTTGGTAATTTTCAAGCAAATTTAGAATGACCTGTATTTAACATTATGGTAGTTAACAGCAAAATAAGAATAATTTCTTTCTTTCTTTCTTTCTTTCTTTCTTTCTTTCTTTCTTTCTTTCTTTCTTTCTTTCTTTCTTTCTTTCTTTCTTCCTTCCTTCCTTCCTTCCTTCCTTCCTTCCTTCCTTCCTTCCTTCCTTCTTTCTTTCTTTCTAAAGTTTTTTTATTTATTTTTGAATATACATCAATATCAATACATGAACAGTGAGGCATCTGGGTATCATTCATTTGGAGATAAGTAGTAATGGTAATATTAATAATATTTGTTACTTAAACCATACTTATGTAATTGTAATGTTATACATATTTGTGTTAAAATATAGGCCTTCATTATTTAGTCTGCTGTTCTAATGACAATAACAATATCATTAAAACATACACAGTATCATCTTTCAACATCTAATCTTTACATCTAGCTATTATTTTAGTATATTATATACAAATATGTATAATAATATTTCCCCTATTTCTCGTTTCTGCCTCTGTTCTAGCTCCTAGTAAAGACAATCTTGTGTTACAAAACGTTTCCTCTATCCATCATCTCTTGCCCATTTTAATATTTCAATTCTTATTCATTTTTTTACTTGCCTCCTAAACTCCTCCCTTGGGACTTTATTTCTATCCACATCTTTCCTGTTTAACCTAAGTATTTCTTCCATCTCTACTATCTTTTGCTGCCAAGCCTCCAAGGGGTCTGCCAAAGTCTCTATCTTCTTTTCAAGAATATCTAACTGTTTATCCAATACCATTTTTTGGTCTTTTAGTATGTATTTTCCCTGAATTGTTTCATAAATCTTTATTGTCTTCTCCTTCTTATCTTCTTGTTTTATTTGTTGATTTGTCTGTTCTAACTTTTCCCCTCGTCTTTCTATTATCCCCTCTATTTCCTGGGCTTTTTTATTATTGTTCATTATTCCTTGTTGAACATTTTCTAGCTTCCCTATGTTATTTATTAGATCTTTTATGTTATTAATTAGATATTTTATCTCCCTGTGATTCCATATCATAATATCAAAAATGCTTTGGAACATCAACACCATTTCTTTTTTCCACCCACTTATTTTCCCATGCTGAAACATCTTGTCTTCTTTTGATAAGTCCAAACACTGCTCAGTAGACTGTCAATGGTCTATCACTGCCCCAGAGTCTCAATTATCTTTGACCTCAGAAAGTCAATCTGGAAACCATTTACTCAATCCCTGATGTTGCTCCTCAGGGAATACAGTAATTATAATTCTTTATGTCCCACAGTTAGTCAATTAATTCTATTTTGGAAGATTCCCAAATGTCTCAAGTCCACTCTATGAGTTCAATCATAATTCCTGAAAGGAAAATCACTTTATTTAGATGACTTCCATGTTCTCACAATTACAGATCCAGTAGGCATGAAACAGATAAGTATAGAGTAGTGGATAGCGTGGCAGTCCTTCAGGTATTATTTATTTCCACTTTTTCCTCTGTCTTATCAGTATTTTTCCCAGGGTTGTAGAAGTATAACGTTTATTCCATTCACCAGTATGTGTCACCTTCAGCTTAATTTTCAACGTTTGACTAAATCTGACAGATTCCATTGGTATTTATTCAAAATTTAGACAAATAATTCCAGCATTTTAAAATCCCTTATTGTCAATAAAAATCCAATCTTTCTATGTTTTTAAAGGTTTTGTGCTCTCTTCTTAGAATCTTTTCTTTTGGGTCTATAATTTTTCTCTCTATAATTGTTTGCCACTTAAATAAACTTTTCAAAGAGTCTCTTTTCCAGAATTTATTTTCTTTAAGGTAGGTTTTAGATTAAAAAAAAAAAGAAGCACTTCCAAAATCCAGTTCCAGTCATTGTTCATCCACAGCACTCTAGCACATTCTTTGTTTCTTTGGCTGCCCCAGCTTCATGGCAGCCATAATGGCTGCCCCTCCTTTTTGTCACTAGATGGAAAGGAATTAGCCCTGGATCAAGCAGCAGAGCCGCCACTCTCCGTGACCTGCAGGGTACCCCTCCACTCTTTGTCACCCCTAGAGCATAACTTTAGCCCCCTATGGGACCGCTCCAACAAAGGGATTCAGCACAAGTTCATGGAGCCACGCTCCTCATGTCCAATAGCGCCGTGATGTCAACCAGAAGTTCAAAATAAGAATAATTTCTGAAAGCTTCCATTGTTATTTTTTTAACATTCTCCTCCAATCCTATAGTAACCCCAGACCTTTTGTTCAGCCCAAATGTCATGTGTCACATATCAAATTATCTCAACCCTAAAGGTGCTTGATCTTCAAAGATTGATTACTCATGCACAATTCTTATAAATATCATTTTATTCTGGATTTATTTCAGTTTTAGACTGTTTCAGGTAAGTGTTCTGAATTTAGAATTATATGTTTGTTTGACTTATATAGCTGCCCATATGATTGGACAGCTCACAACCTAATAAAAAGAGTAAGAACAATCAAACAAACCACAATAAATTTATTTAGAATGGTATGCAAATATAGTGAAAACATTATTTTGATTCTTTAGCAGACTTATTATAACAAAAAACAAAATGTATATAAATCTAAATGTAATGAAGTGACATTGAATTTTTTTTACTATCCATTTCTTTCTGAAATATTCCAGCAGCTTGCCACTTCATATTCAACTGTCGCCCTCTGCCCAGAAGATGCTTCTCTTGCTATATGAAGAATATGCAGGAAGAATACACACAGACACAGACACAGACACAGACACACACACACACACACACACAGACAGACATGTGTGCGTGTGTGTGTGTGTGTGTGTGTGTGTGTATACATACATACATACATATCCTGTTTCCCCAAAAATAACACATCCCCTGATAATAAGCCCAATCGGACTTTTGAGCACATGCGCTAAAATAAGCCTCCCCCCGAAAATAAGCCCTCCCAAAAAATATTTAAATGCAGAGCTGGAAATAAGGTAAGATGGCAAGAGGAGCTCCATCTTGCTCCACACGCCCCAAAATAATATGATCTCCCCGAAAATAAGGCCAAGTGCTTATTTTGGAGTTCAAAAAAATATAAGACAGGTTCTTATTTTCGGGAAAACATGGTACATACATACATACATACATACATACATACATACATTCATACTGGATAGATGATAGGTAGGTAGGTGGGTGGGTGGGTGGGTGGGTGGGTGGATGGATGGATGGATGGATGGATGATGGATGGATGGATGGATGGATGGATAGATATAGAGATGATAAAGAGATAGAGATAGATATGCATTTATACTTAGACAGTTATACTGTTTAATATTTTATCAAATATTATTTGATAAATAATATCAAATAATATTGAAGATGCAGTTTCTTGTGATAATTGAGCCTCAGCCTGGCATTTTCAAGGTCGTGCTGACTCCAGAGTCAGCCTTATTCCACACAGGTCCTTAGCTTGCAAAATACTAAGACAGAGTGCTAAAAGGCATCCGGTAGCAGAAAAGGTGATAGACAAGCAGCATATAGTCAGACTGAGAAACAGAGGCAAAATCTGGAGATTGGCAGCTATTACAAGCAGGTAAGAGGACTATTATTCAGCTGTCAGGGCCACAAACTACAGTGAACATTATATCCTGGTGGATCTTTGATGGGAACTCAGCAGCAACCAGAAGAGAAACAATCACACTGAAATAGCACTTCATCCCAATTAATGCAAGATCTTTTGTAGATTGTATGCTACTTTATTGACTTTGAGATTTATGTTTGAGCTATTATAATACTGAATAAAAAGGATTGAGTATTAAAGACATATTTCTGGAGCAACATCACCTAGCAAAGCCTAGAAGGCTGGAGTTGATCCAGTGCAAACTTTGCTTTCCAGTCCTTGAAAAACAAAGAACATTCACACTGTGTGGGTAAGACTCTTTGCTGTGTTTTTAAAGGATCTTGATAAACAAGGATTGTCATATGCTTTTTCACTTCTTTGTTTTTGTCATATCCATGTAATCTCTGTGCCCTTAGGATATCATATTAATGTTCATTTTTATGTTCCCTGTATTTTATTTTCTTTTGTTCTGGGTTGCAAGTATTAAAAAATGTCAAGTATAATGGATTGCCATAGAATTAGTAATGCTATATTTGCTTTATGCATGGGTTAGTGATAAATTACTATTCTGCATTATATGTAACAATACCATTTAACTTGTCTTGAGTTGTTCACAAACATTATCCAAGATTAAAAATTACTTGTATGGTGCCATATGTTGTTGAGATTTATCTTACCTTTCAACAGATTTTAAATGCTCATTGAAATAAGTTTGGGATGGATATAAAAAGCTGATGATAATAGAAGAACAAAACATCTAGGTATCAAACTGTTTTTTTCTAAATCTAATAGAAATTCAGATACAATTTTGATCTAAAAGTATGTGTTATTTATGTAAATGACAATCTATTCTATTATGAATATTGACCTCAGTGTTTCTGCCCATCTCTGAAAAGATGATTGTCACACTAGCATATTTTCACAACAGAAACCTGAACTTTTAGCATTAATTTTTTTAGCAGATTAGAACAATGAATGTGCAATGTAATCTGGCTTACTTTTTAAAGTCAACTTTATTCAGTGCAAGGAACAGATAAAATATAAAATAACACAAAAGGAAAAATTGGGGGTAAGGAGTTCAAAAAGGAGAAAAAGTTTTAAAAAATGATTTAACAAAAATACTTCTGAATTCCTTCAATACAGACACATATATAATAAATATATAGTAAAGTACTCTAAGTTAAAACATGAAACATATTTTTTAAAAATCTGACTTGCTTCTAATTTCTGTTTTCTGAGAATTTTGTTAATATAGTCTACTATATTAGTGGTGGATGTATATGTTTTTAAGCATTAAGATATTGTTAAGAGGGTATTTTTAATACTGTGTCCTGGTGCCATTTTAACTTTTATGTTTTTCCATTTTTCATTATTATGGTGCTATTTCGATGTCCTAGCAAGGTACTTCTAAGTATCTATCCCTGCTATCCTAGATGTGAAAATCACAACAGAAAGTATAGAGTGGCTTCTCGGTCCTTGAAGGACACCAGACTAGAAGCCAAAGTCATGCAGGCCAATGCTACTTTTATTGTAACAATATAGTAACAAAATCTTATAAGTCTGATTGCACTTTTTCCTTCCTTCCTTTTTACGTTCACAAGAATTAGAAAAGTTCTTGTCCAAGACATTTTCTCAGGTTAAAGTTTCTAGGATGGATCTTCAAACTCAAACCCAAAGGATGGGGGCTATTTGAATCTCATTCCAGAGGGCAGAATTGCTACAAAGAAGGCCCACTTCTAAGAGCATTAATGAATAAAACCCAGAGCAAGTCAACCCTGCTAGATTGGATACTGCAAGAGGCATATGATCCCTCAAGTAGTCGTGCCCTGTGCCATGTAGGGATTTTAGAGGTAGTTACGAGCACCTTGAACCACACACAGAAGCAAACTGGTAACCAGTGCAGCTTGCAAGGAAGAGATATCACATCTGAAGCATGCCCCCCCCTCTCTCTTTTAAGAAGGGGATGCCAGCTTTAAAAGAAGGATGATTTGCCCTCTCCTTAGAAAGCCTTTGCTGTGCAATTCTCATATGATCTCCAACCTTTCCCTTGATTACATTTGTGATGACCTCTGGTAGAGATGGGATGAGTAGTTTGGTCCTCCTGATCTCTCAATGATGCTCAATATCATTGATCATAATATCCCTCTGGATTGATATAGGGAATTGGGAGTGGAGACCATTGCTTTGGTTTTCCTTATTCAATACTGGTTCTAGTTGGGGAGAAGATTTAGCCCTAAATTCCTGAACTGCAGAAGAGGGTTTGATTCTTCCCCCACTCTTATTTAATATAGACACAAAGCCATTCATCAATAGAGGGTTAAATACCATTGGTATGCTCTTAATGTTTTTTCCAGTTTGAAGTGATTCACCAGCCATAATCACAGCCATATCAGGGATAGAATTTCTTTTAGAGACTCCTTTCCCAATAGCTTTTCAGAAACAGCTTTGTCCTCAATCTATGTAGTTTCTCAGCTTGCCAAAAAGGTTTTTAAAAGTGTCGTCGCTGTTCATCTTGACCTCTTTCTCAGAAAATTATATATTGCCATTTTCAGCAGTGTGGTGCTAAGACAAGGGCTGCTGTGATTTCCTACATTTTTGCAGTTCCTAAAGCAACAACCCTACACACACACATCACACTGTTAAAATGTTGCCATGAATTGTCCCAAAGGTGCTTTTTCAAGAGGCAACTGGACTTCCTTGTTTTTCTTTGCAATGTCATGTATTCCAGTTTTTCCTTGCTGACATCATTCCAATTGTCTACCTTCTTTGGAGCTTAGATTTAATTGAAGTCCTTCAATTAACCTGTACTTTATATGTGTATTAGATTAGATAAAAGCTAAAACGGTATCCTCTCTTCCACCAGTATGACAAACCTAATAATGATCACTTACAAGTGCAACAGATCATTTAAAGAACATCCTCTGTGATAAAGCAAAGCAAAGCAATAGATTGCTAAGTAAAGAGTTGTTTCATGTTTTTTAATGGAAAACATGTAAAATGTTCCAAAATGGTCCACAAATTTGTGAGGCATTTAATACATGCTTTTTGAAAAGTAGGTCGGTTCTTTAAATGCATCTTCAATTATTTATACCTTCTCCGCGATTTGTAAATCATGACAAAACTCATGACACTTCCCTGATAACTTTTTCTTTTTAAAATTGTCTGAAAGTGTAATTATCAAAACAGTGCAGTCTTATACACACTATCCAATATACTGGTCTTGGCTCTTTTTAATAATATTTCACATATCAACTTGGATTGAAAAATTTAGTTCTATTCAAGGAGTTAAAGAAATTTAGACTTTAAAATCAAGCATGTAGTTTTGGCCATTTAAAATGTTTCAACCTAAGATTTAGGAGCCGTAAGGATATGATGCTTATTATACAGCATTGCAGGCTAACTCTGCCCACATTCAAGAGTTTGATCCTGACTGGCTCAAAGTTGACTAAAACCTTCTATCCTTCCAAGGTCAGTAAAATGATTGTTGGGGGCAATATGCTAATATTTGTAAACTGCTCAGAGTGTGCTGTAAAACACTATAGAGCAGCATATAAGACTAAATGCTATTGCTATTGCTATTTTAAACTATGTTTAGCACTGGTTATTGTGATCTCTCTTTTTAAAAAATACACTGGATGATGATACAATAAAAATGGTTTACAATCATGATTTGCACTTTCCTGGAAAATTAAATCCAGAATGTCTCCCGGCTAAAGGCCAAATATAATTGAAGAAACAGAGCAAGATGTTTGTTACCTTGAGCCTCACAGACAATAGCTGGGCGATGTTCCAGTATTTTCATTGTTCTAAAGGGAGAGGTGGCATTGCACATTCCAAGTGATAAGCCTGTCTTTAAAGCAGTGTTTTTAAAACTTGGCAGCTTTAAGGTGCGTGGACTTCAACTCCCAGAATTCTCCAGCCAGCAATTGACATCTTAAAGTTGCCAAATTTTAAAAACACTACTTTCAACTATGTCATAAAGATGTAATTTTAATCTGCTCTGTTGTTTCTACTTCTCTTTTAGTTTAAAAAGAAGTCTCAGCTCAGAAGCAAGAGTTTGCAGTGGGTAGCACTTCAGAAAAGGTGCTGCCAAGACTGCACATGATTTAATTAATTATTATGCATTAAATATCAAATTAAACAGAAATTGGCATCCTGGAAAGCAAAGCACTGTCTTCCAAATATAATGTTTCCTTCCATAGCTGACTCAGAGCCACAAGATTACGAATAACACAATTGCTTCAGAGAAGAAGTAAGGTAGTGTGATGGGACCAGAGGTGGATTTCAGCAGGTTCTGACCAGTTCTGGAGAACTGGTAGCAGAAATTTTGAATAGTTCAGAGAACTGATAAATACCACCTCTGGCTGGTCCTGCCCCTATCTATTCTCTGCCTTCCAAGTGCCAGCTGATTGGGAGGAAATGGAGATTTTGCAGTAACCTTCCCCTGGAATGGGGAGGGAATGGAGATTTTGCAGTATCCTTCCCCTGTCACGCCTACCAAGTCATATCATGCCCACTAAGCCACACCCACAGAACCGGTAGTAAAAAAATTTGAAACCCACCACTGAATGGAACATGTCTCTGAGGGCCATAATGAATGGTGGAGAGACAGATAATGCAGCAACCCCCCACCTTTTGGGCACCAGGGACTGCTTCCATGGAGAGAGTTTTTTTTCACAGTACAGAGGGGGCGTAGTTTTGCATGCTGCCTACATCCTGCAGATGGGGTTTTGCTTGTTTGTGCAGCCCAGTTTCTGGCATGCCGTGCCCTGGTGCCTTTCCATGGACCGGGATTTGGGGTCCCCTAAGGTAATGGACTTGCGCCTAAAGAAAAATTAGATGAGTCAAAACCGCTATAGTAATCATTTTGCCAATATGTAAGAATTGTTTTTGACAACTATTTTATGAGAATCTGCACATCAGCTACCAGTTGACGTGACATTATTGGGAAGGCACTATTTAGAAACCAGTTGTCCATTGGAATCCCCAAATCTACAGTGCAGATCAGATGAGTTTTGTGCTCGTTTGAGAAAATTATTAAAATAAGCAAGTTATTTATTTTGTTATTTATTTCTAACTAAAGATTCCTCCCTCTGAACTTTCCAGTCTAGAAAAATGTTTTGTCTGATGTCTTGTTTCTTTGACACAGCATATATTTAACCACTGCCCAGTCTGTCTTTATAGTCTGGTGTACTATCCTTATGGGATCTCACCATTGATTTATTTGATGACTTTCTGAGAAATCTTGTCTGCTATCCTCTTCTAATATTGACAGTTATTTAAGCTATATTTCCACCTTCATTAACCTTCAACCCATACTTCTTCAGTGAAGCAACGTTCATCTAATCACCAGTTATGGTTAACTTCTTTTTTGCAGTATATTGACAAACTTTATTCTTTGAAAGACCAATCTCTTTTAGTGAGGAGACCCAAAAAGAATTACAAAGGCATTACTAGAATTTGTAGAGGAAGTCTGTTGTAAAAGGATACTTAAGGTAGCTGAACAAAAGGGAATTAATTTATATTAATTCAGATAAGACCTACATATTCTTTATTTGTTCTGAATATCTTATCACATAAGAATATATATATATTTCTGTTTTGCTCACTGTCAAGTGAGCTCGTTCAAGTGAGCTAACCAACTGTCTCTGTGTTCTAAGCCTCAAAAATAAGTCTAGTATACATAAACATATACATATACATATACATATACATATACATATACATACGTATGTACATGTGTGTGTGTTTCTTTTTAGTCAGGTTCTACCTATATAACAAGAAACACACATAAAGCCTACAAAAAGGAAAGAAAAGCATATATATATTAGGTTGATAAATGTAATAGCGATGACAAATTCACTGAACAAACAGGATGTAGCTCCATTTCCTATAGTCAATGACGTTTTTGGTTCAAAATTGCCTCAATCTCACGTGTACAGTCAGGTTTATTTCAAAGTGAAATATGAACAAGAAATAAACAATACTCCACAAAGCCTTCATTTTAAGAGTAAGAACTTTGATGAAAGTGAGTTATATTCTTCTTTTTTCTACTTTTCAGTGCTTGAATGCAACACATTAATTTATGACCACGTCAGCTGAAGGAAATTAAAAGAAAGCTTAAGGATTGATTATAAGAGCCCTAATTAAAAACTTCAAGCATCATTACATTATTTGGTTGACATAGTCTAGTGAAGATTTTATTCTGGAGAGCTTTCAGTTTCTAAAATCAGACCAAACAGATCGAAATGGGAAAAGAACTTGAATTCTTTTTTTTTTCTTTTTCAAATTATGCATTGGCTAGCAAATATTATGAGTAACATCCTATACATAACAGCATGGCCTGATCTAAACTCAAAAGGAAGCAGAATGTATTTTCAGATAAGTTTTCAAAAGAACTTTGTATTGATAAACTAATGGTCTCTCACCCACCCACCCCCCAAATTTCATTGTGAGTAACAGAACTTATTTTTCTTTTGCCTCTTTAATTGCTTGCATTAGTATCTGCAATTTTAATGGCAAGGTTATTTGGAAGTAGTGTTCCCTTGACTCCTTCCTTGAAAATAAGTGTCCCAAGATCTCCCTGCTGGTTTTATGAATGAAGCAAGACTAGCATAAATAGATTCTCACTTTCTGGCCTGATGTTTTAATTACTACACTTCTTCTGAAGCTAACTTCTGTCACCCTGACCTGACCAGAATGGACCTATTGAACATCAGAGGGCCTAATGACTCCATGAGTGAACAAATCCCCTTCCGAGAAGCTGTAGAACTGTAGCTGCTTTGTAACAAAGCCACCATTAAAGTTTGCTGAAGAAGAAATCATCTAGCTGAAGAACAAATAAACTTTTGGACAAACATTTAACTTTGGGGATGGGAACAGAAAGCTGACAGCCACAAACCACAGTAGGAATGGCAACAACATTCTTCTTCTTCTTCTTCTTCTTCTTCTTCTTCTTCTTCTTCTTCTTCTTCTTCTTCTTCTTCTTCTTCTTCTTCTTCTTCTTCTTCTTCTCCTTCTCCTTCTCCTTCTCCTTCTCCTTCTCCTTCTCCTTCTCCTTCTCCTTCTCCTTCCTTCCTTCCTTCCTTCCTTCCTTCCTTCCTTCCTTCCTTCCTTTCTTTCTTTCTTTCCTATACCGCCCTTCTCCCGAAGGACTCAGGGCGGTGCACAGCCAACAATAAAACAAGCCCAATACAAAATTTAAAAGCAATTTTAAAAACAAATTAAACAATTTGGCCCTAATCCTTAAAAAATAAACCCCAATTAAAAATCATGTTTAGGCCAGCCCAGCTTGTTGGAACAATAGCGTCTTGAGGGCACGGCGAAAGATGCATAGGTCAGGGATCATCCATATCTCCGGGGGCAATTTGTTCCAGAGGACAGGTGCCCCACAAAGAAGGCTCTCCCCCTGGGGGCCGCCAGTCAACACTGTTTGACCGATGGCACCCTGAGGAGTCCATCCCTGTGGGAGCATAATGGCTGGTGGGAGGCTATCAGCAGCAGAAGGTGGTCTCATAAGTATCCAGGTCCTAAGGCATGGAGCGCTTTGAAGATTGTCACCACCATCTTGAATCACACCCGGAAGACTACCGGAAGCCAGTGCAGCTCGCGTAGGAAGGGTGTTACCTGGGTACGCCAAGTTGCTCCCATAATCACTCGCGCAGCTGCATTCTGGACCAGTTGGAGTCTCTGAGTGCTCTTCAAGGGGAGCCTCATGTAGAGAGCATTACAGTAGTCAGACAGTAGATGACAAGGGCATCAGTGACCATGTGCAAAGAGTCCCAGTCCAGAAAGGGGCACACCTGGTGAATCAGGTGAACCTTATAAAAAGCCTCCCTGGCCACAGCCCTCACATGCTCTTCTAGCGATAGCCACGCATCCAGGAGGACACCCAAGTTGTGGGCCCTCTCTGTGGGGGGCCAAGGTCTCACTCCCAATAGTCAGTGTTGGAGCCAGCTGGCTATACCAGGATGCCAGAAGCCAGAAGCCAGAGCCGGATGCTGGAAGCCAGAGCCACTCAGTCTTGGAGGGGTTTGGTAGCATTCCACTGAGTTAACCATAAGATAATCAAATTCTGAAAGTATTAATATATTGTTAAATTTTAAAGTTGTTAAATAATATTGTATACAGCTCTGCAATTCACAATTCAGTTAACCAATAGTAAAAAAAAATTGAAAGGATACAAATAGAGACCAATTTTACAAGGATTTTTTTTTTTTTAAAAAAAGCACGGTGTAGGGTAGAGGTCTTCAAACTTGGCAGCTTTAAGACTTGTGGACTTCAACTCCACAAGTCTTAAAGCTGCCAAGTTTGAAGACCTCTGGGGTAGGGAATATAAAGCCCTACATTATTCAATATTGCCTACAGCTTTTTTGATATGCTGCACAATCATTAGAATTTGATTTATAGAATACTTCTATAAATCCCAGAGCTATTGTTCAATAACATCAGTTCCTTAATGCTAGTAGAATATGTAAAGAAACGTATTATGAATAACCAACAGCTCTAGGGAATTTGCTTGTGTTACCCTAATAAAATCTTCAGCAATATGGTGAAGACACCTTATCAATATTACTCCCAGGAGAAGCTCAACCTTGGGAGAAAATAAGATTGTGCATGTAGACCAGAGGTGGGTTTCAGCAGGTTCTAACCAGTTCTGGAGAACTAGTAGTAAAAATTCTGACTGGCCCCGCCTAGTGGTGAAATCTAAAATTTGTTACGACTGGTTCTGTGGGCATGGCTTGGTGGGGGGGGGGTAATGTGACTGGGTGGGTGTGGCCAATTTTTTTTTTTACTTTTAAAACCATTTTTTCCACCAGCTCTTCGGCGAAGAGGTTGTAAAAAAAATGCTTTCAAAAGGCTCTGACGATCCAAACTGAGTTGCCTATTGTTAGAGCCATTTAAAAGAAAAAAAGTCTCTGCCGATCAGACAACTCAGCTTGGATTGTCAGAGGCATTTAAAAGAAAAAAAAAGGATTTTTTTTCTTTTAAAAGCCTTTGATGATCTGAGCTGAGCCACACAATCATCACGCAATCATTTTTTTTTACTTTTAAAAGCATTTTTCGGGCCGAAGAGGTTGTAGAAAAAATGCTTTTAAAAGTAAAAAAAAAAAACCTCTGATGATTGTGTGGCTCAGCTGGGCATGCGGGGGGCAGGGATTTTTGCTACCGTTCTCCAAACCACCCGCCTCCATCACTACCGGATCAGGCGATTTGGTCCGAACCGGGAGCATATCACCCCTGGCCCCGCCCCATCTATTCTCTGCCTCCCAAGTCCCAGCTGATAAGGAGGAAATGGGATTTTTGCAGTATCCTTCCCCCAGGAGTGGGTCAGAATGGAGATTTTACCTTATCCTTTCCCTTCTACGCCCACCAAGCCACACCCACCAAGCCATGCCATACCCACCAAGCCACACCCACAGAACCAGAAGTAAAAATTTTTGAAACCCACCAGATATAGACTCCTAATCCATGCTTTCTCCAACTATCACACATTTAAATAGAACATCTTTAGAGAAATCTACTTGCATTTATTTAGATTTAAATACATTTGTCAGTGCAATTTTAGATCCCTACTTTATTAAGGTCTGAGGTGAAGTAAAGACTTGTCCTAGTGTTTATGCAAACCATGAAAACATTTCTCGTTCAGAATACCAGCTTGAATAAGTGGCGATTAGAGAGAAGTAAAGCTCGGATTGCATGCACCTTTCCATTCTCTTCCATTCTGAGCTCCACTGCATTCAGATATACTATTATTTTCTTGAACCTTGTGTCTTCCAGATGTTTGGGATCACAACCACAGAACTAGCCAGCGTGCTATAGAAGCCAAATACTATAACTGAAATTTTTATCTAATAGAGAGAACAGCTGGTTGGATATAAAAATGATTTTTTTTCTTTTTTTCTTTTCATTAAAAATATGAAGGTTAAGCTATAATCAGAGAGGGAAAACATGCACTTTACTGGCAGTTCATTTTCTCATCATAGTCTAGCTATCAAAGTTCTCTTACTGCTGTAACAAGGCAAGCTAAATGAATAATTACTGCTATAAGAGCTGACTACTTAAAGCATGAAGTGCAGTCATCTGTGATAAGTTGAAAAGAACCATTCACTGTCTGTAATTTTACGGAATGAAAAAAGTGTTTCCCTTTGTTATCAGATAAATCTTAAACCGCTTTGGTCTGATTTTGCATATTTCCATAGAGCTTGGGTTTTTTTTTTCTTCCGCAGATCATCTTCAAAAACAGTTTGAAGATCTCTTCATTGCTACCGACTTCAAAACACTGAGGGGGAACATTATGTAATCATTATTTAAAGAAACAGAAAATGAATTGCTTGCCTTCCCGCCTTCCTCTTTCCTTATCTGTCTGGTAGTATGTAAAATAAAAAGTTCCATTAGGAAAGGCTGCAAATGTACTCAAGCATCCTTAACTTTCAGAATTGTTAAAGAGTTCCAAAACCAGGCAGCAAAAAGAGGCAAAATGAATGCAGCTAAGGAAATACAGCATTTCAGAGCATGATTTGTTTTTCTCTGGTTTTTGGCTTGCCACTGAAGAAGAGTCCAAACTAAATCAGCTCAGCTGCCAAACATAGATGATCACATGTGATTACATAGTGCAGAGATTTAAAAAGCAACTTTGGAAAACACTTAGAATCAGGATATTTGAATGTAAAGAAAAAATGCTTTCTTTGTACAAAGTGTATGAAAGGGTATTTATTTGGAAAATCTGGGAGAAAAGCAGAAGTATCTAATTTTTCATGCTAAGCCAAAAGCTTTCTGATCAAAGAACCTATAATGGTTTCATTCACAATTAATGCTAAAACTTTACGAGTGAGTTCACATAATACATGGATTCTGAATTAACTACATTTTGACGTCACACCTTTTAGGAATCCAACCTATATTTTTAAGATCTGTCACATTCATATGTTTGCAAGGAGGCTTTTGTTATATAAAAAATTAATAAACTTTATGTACTGTTCTAATATCTACATTACCACTTATTAATAAACCTCAGTTACATTATCCTATGCTTATACTAACATATGTGTCTATATCCTATTCCTAAACCATGTATAACTAGTAGCATCATCATATAGATATATGATATCTATTCAATCGTGTCTGAGTCTTGGCAGATCAGACTCTTCACATCTTCTGATCTTGCACTACTTCTTTGAGTTGTTCTATGCTCTGGCTGGTGTCAGCTTTGATAGTGTCAAGCCACTGTGGCCTGGTTTCCTTTTGTTAATACTCTTCCAACATAATTGCTTTCTCCAGTGAATTCTCCTGCATGACATTGTCAAAATAAAAGAAGAGGCAGTTTTGTGATTTTTTTCCCTACCAGTGTCATTTCTGTGTATATCTATATACTGTATAAAGATAAAGTTTCCCCTCACACGTATGTGCTAGTCACTCCCAACTCGTAGGCAGTCTCATCTCCGTTTCCAAGCTGAAGAGCCAGTGCTGTTCAAAGACATCTCTGTGATCATGTGGCCGGCATGACTAAATGCCAAAGGCACACGGAATACTGTTACCTTCCCACCAAAGATGGTTCCTATTTTTCTACTTGCATTTTTTACCTGTTTTTGGACTGCTAGATTGGCAGAAACTGGCACAAGTAATGGGAACTCACCCCATTATGCAGCACTAGGGATTCGAACCACTGGACTGCCAACCTTTTGACTGACAAGCTCAGCATCTTAGCCATTTTTTATATAGCTTATATCAAAATCTCTAGTCATCATTTTGCCATCTGCATGTTGGCTTATTCTGTCAGTCGCTATCTTAAATTGCTGCTGAACTGAACAGTTTGGCAATTTCTCAGTCTATCCTGGTTTTACCAGCTGCTGACTAGCTGCAGCCTCTCAAGTGTTGCTGGAAGACTGGTGAAGCTATTGGGCAATGTTTCTTTCAGCTTCTTTGCTATTAGAATGGTGGAATCCTCCTGATGGTTATTTCACTCCCGCAGTTGTAAATTCCTCCTTTCTTCTCCCCCACATTCTCGGGCTCAGCATTTTCCTCTCAGTTTAAAAACAAATGTGATGTAATGCTCTTCAGACTACCTCAAAGGGAGAAAACAAATAGGAGAAAAAGTTCATTCTGGCGATTGCAAGGTGTTCTTTCCATATCTCTATTCTAAAAGCACATTGTATAAATGTTGCCAGGAAAACTTTATGGATATATGCCTAATGTAACCAGATTTTAGGGATGTGGTGGCTAAGTGGCTAAAATATTGAGCTTGTTGATCGAAAGGTCAGCAGTCCAGTGGTTCGAATCCCTAGTGCCACGTAACAGGGTGAGCTCCCATTACTTGTCCCAGCTTCTGCCAACCTATCAGTTTGAAAGCACATAAAAATGCAAGTAGAAAGATAGGGACCACCTTTGGTGGGAAGGTAACAGCGTTCCATGTGCCTTTGGCATTTAGTCAGGTTGGCCACATGACCACGGAGACATCTTTGGACAGCGCTGGTTCTTCAGCTTTGAAATGGAGATGAGCACTGCCCCCTAGAGTTGAGAACAACTAGCATGTATGTCCAAGGGGAACCTTTTCCTTTAACCAGATTTCACACCCAAAGACTTTTTGTTTGGTACACTTACCTGAGATAAAATGAAACATTACTGGTATAAATCTATAGATTAACCAAAAAACAAAAAAACAAAAAAACATAGCGAAATAGGATTGAGTGCACTGAAGCTTCATTGTTTCTTAAATCAGGCCAATTATCCCATATCAAATTTCTTCACAAAAGAACTGATTGGAAAAAAATACAGTGACTTCAGACTAATGTGGAACAGTAAAAGTATTTTTATGATTGAACAGAATTCATCTGTTCCATATATTTCAAGATACAATGATAGATCATATTCATAGATTTTATACAGAGGACAAATTAGGAAGGATAAACAAGGAAATCTGATCTTTTAAAAAATCTTTCACCATTTCAACTTCTGGGTAATGACTGTAACTTATTTTAATTATGCATTGATTCATCACAAATGAGACTTGAAACAATTAACTTTCCTCTTGGAAGAAACACTGAATATATTTCAGTAGTGTCTAACATTGTACCAATCTTTATAGCATAAAAAAGGAATTTCTCATAAATGTACTTAATGTAATGTAGTTTAGCATGCTTGTGATGAACCTACTCTAAGTCATAGCTTCCTATCTTTGCACTCACTTTGTGGATAAGAACCTGAGTAGATGTTTCTTTAGAGTCTAATAAAAATCTAGTTCCCATTGAAGAAGGATGGATGAGCAATATAGAACAGCAAAGGGCAAAACCTTTAAAGATACCAGGAATGGTATGGAATGAAGAAACTAGGAAACAAATGTGATGGCCCACAGATAACATGGTTAATTTGGACTTAGCTATTGAGTCCACAGAAAGATAGTGAGGAGAAAATTGATCCAAGTATGTAGCATGGCTAGAAGTAGCGAATTGTACTTCCAAAGCTTGAGGCTAGGAATGCACTTGGTTTTGGTATGTATTTAAAAGCAGTTTGCGTAAAAGAGTTAAAAGATGGAATGCTGCTTGGCACTGTGTCTTTCCATCAAACCCTCTAAAATATTATATGATGCCTGAGAGAGTACTCTTCTCTTCATTGTGTGGACGTTTTTCCATTTCTCTCTCTTTTGTAAACAGTAAAGGGCAGACAAGGACTAAGTAAACCTTAGCAGCTACTATACTTCTGGCATCAGCTACCTAATGGATTACTTTTCCCATGTCTCTTCCAAACTGCAGATTGCCAGATGACTAAAGAATGACTAAAGAATGTTCCACACCACATTAAAATTTATGTTTAAGAACTGGCATTGTGGGGAATTTATTTGTAACAAAATGATAGTCAAGGAAATGTACAATTTATAGTTCTTAAAAACTACATATATCTATCTGGCAAAGCAATACGGAAAGGTATGAATTAGATTCACAGAAAGAGCTAGAAATTCTTAAGAGTAATTGCTATTTTTATTAAATATAATGTGTTTGAAAGATTTCAAATCCTAAAACGAATCATACAGAATGAAAGAACTCTGCAATATTTTTCAGTGTTAGGGAAAAATCTACAAGCTGAACAATTTGAAATGTTTACAGCCCCATTCATTGAGGGTGTATTTTTTTAATATACATTATAACAGTTATCTAGAAAATTATAAAGAGTTCTAAGAAGATCTTAGGCGCAATAATAGTAGCAGACAGAAAGTTCTCTTTGAAGTATAACTGGATATATATCAATTATACATTTTTATAAAAAAATGATTGAAATAGAGATATATTTGCAAAATAATAGAATACGGTATCACATTTTAGTTCAAGAACAGAAAGAGTAACACATATTATGAAGTAAATAGAGTAAAAGAATATGTACCCAACGTGCAACTAAATATTTAAAGCAATTCCTTCCGTCTTGCCTGGTTGCCCCATATAAATAATTATTTTGTCAAGGCTTGGTATATTGGTAGTTTAATATATTTTCATACTAGTATGCATTATCATCATATTGATGAAGGGACTGATTATATATTTATTTTATTTGTCAAATTCTAAGCTATGATAAACCACTGTATTGAATTAATCAGTGCTGTCTTTGATTCTGAAATACATTTGAATTCTTGTAAAGAGAAACAAAACTTTATTTGCCTAGAAAATTATTCTGTGTGTAAGACCGCATGAAAGTGCAAAAGGCCTTCACAACTCTTAAATGTGTACAATATTGGGTAAAGTCTTGGTTAAGGAAGATTCCAATTAATTTTTTTTAAGAACAAGAGTGGGAGTAGCCTATAATATTCCAGGAATATTTAGTAGAAATTCCTGCAAAAAAGGAATCCTGCTATGATCTAAAATTTCACCGAATATTGAAAATGCTGTTTACTTGAGTTTATAAACTCTGTCTTTCTTAGTGTTTAAAGTAGGAGGAACTGTAAGATTTTCTTGGATAACAGAAGCTACACAGCCAAAAGATATCTTTTCCTCTTGAATGATGTTGCTGTCCTATAGCAAGACAAAGCTGCCAGCTTTTAAATTATGTTTGGAGGTGCTGAAGCAATTGCTGACATGGTTTATAATGGGCCATCTTCTTTGCACCTGTGACAAGTAGACACTGATTATATCACCAATGAGACATGAAGTATATCACAATGAAAGACTGCTTTGCACAGTTGCAGCTCTCAAATTTGAGGCAGGATTAAGAAAAACCAAAATGTTGGGAGACATCCTTTATTAAAACAATTTAATTTTGAAAGCAAAAGAAGCTGGAAATTGGTAAAGCAATAAGAAAAAAAAAACACTACTCAGCAATTACTTATTGTACAATTTAATACAATATAGTACTATACAATACAACTATAAGAAATGCCATTTATGATACCAGCACCTATAGAACCATAATCATTGGTGATAAATGATTTAAAACAGGGTGTAGAACAATCATTTAATGTAATACTTTTAGAAGGTTTTCAAAACCTTAAATGATGTACTAAACTCCACATCCACAGAGAAAACTATAGAGCTTTCAGGTTGCATTACATAATTTCCTCAGGCAATTTGGCATGATCACTTAACCAGGGAAAACAGTTCTGAAAGTTTACAAAACAACAACAACAACAACAAAACCTGTAGTGGCAAAAGATCAAAGTTTGACACAGATCACTGACTGCACTCCATGAATCCATGCTAGTTTAAATCTACTCTACAGAAGGCCAGATAATTTCTTTTCCAAGGAGTAGCAAGAGTGTTTCTGTGAGGGAAATAACGTAAAAACCAAAAGGTTGGCTTAATTATTCTAGCCTTTGATATAAACATGTACAGAACATAAAACTCAAGTACCTGTGAATAATGTGTCTTCTGTAAATTGCTCTATGACAGTGATGAGCTGGTCATCAATAAGTACACCACAACAGTGTGAAGCAAAGAAGCCTTCATGTGTAGATTCAAAGACTTCCACATTATATCCCAGTTTCTCCAGTATCAGATTTCAAGCTCATTAGAGCTGCATATTGAACTCTACACATGATGACTTCTTGACTCGGATGGCACTGAGGCTTTTTGGAACAACAAGCTCTTCTGTAACAGATTCTTTTCTGTTCTCTCTGAACAGAAAAGAAAAACAATTTACATGGCTTAGGCCGGGGTACTTACAGGACCATCTCTTGCCTTTCTCCCATCGTCAGGTGCGCTCCCGCAGAGTGGGCCTCCTCCGGGTGCCGTCAGCCAAACAATGTTAGTTGGCGGCCCCCAGGGGGAGGGCTTTCTCTGTTGGAGCCCCGACCCTCTGGAATAGTTTGCCCACCAACCTCAGGATGGCCCCCGACCTCCTCTTCTTTCACCGCGGACTAAAGACGTGGCTGTTCCAACAATAATCTGATTGAGAGGTTGTATAGTTTTACAATTTTTAGAATGCTTTTAATTTATTTTAATTTGTTTTACTGTGATTTGTATTGATGATTGTTGTATGTAAGCCACCCTGAGTCCTCAGGGAGAATGGCGGCATATAAATCACAATAATAAATAAATAAATAAAAGGTACAGAAAAGTTTAAAAATGAAACCATTAAGCTCCAAACACAACTGATACCAAAGAGGAAATAAAATGGGAGACACCTGATGAAACTTTGCATAAAGATATTTTTGAACAACAAAAAAAAGACAAGTTCAAAAATGGGAAGAAGAGCATGTAATCAAAGCAGAATATCAATAGGCTGAATCTATAAGAATAAGATCAGGGAGGCTAAGATTAATGATCTGAAGCTTCCAACAAACAAACAAAATAACAAAAAGTGCACAACAGGGGGACAGTCTAGGAAGCAATCTATCTGCTGATTGTAGAAGATGGCATTCAAGTGATGGAAACTGGCTATAGGCTAAATTGTTTAATTCCTATTTTGTATCTCTTTTCACAAAAGGAAAAAAAAGTATCAGAAGCCCATACCGAGATGATGTATGGTAAAGAAGAGAAATGCAGTTCAAAACAGGGAAGGAAATGATGAGAAAACTATTTACTTTTGAATAAGTAATGTTATGGGAGTTATAACTTTGCAGTTATTAAGATTGAGCAGCTATTTATTTGGATGTGTGGGCATCCATACCCTTTCCAATCCATGATTCTCTGACTCCTGTTCACGATTCTAACAATATATTGCCCTAGGAGTGAATTAGATTGTTCTCCTATTTTAAAAACATACATAGTAGTTTAAGCTTCAGGGGAACTATCATTTTGCCCAGCTATCTTCATGTGTCCTGGTTATTTCTTTATGGTCAATTAACTATCCCCAGGAGTCCAAGTACAATCAATGGAAGAGGAAGACTTAGGAAAACAGAGCTAAGAAATATTGTAGAATGAGTTGCATAATCCATAGCTATAAGAAGGCTTCTGCATATTATGCATTGTCATTACCATTTCCAGAATTCTTTATTCTAAAAAGATGGAGATTAACGTAACTATTACTTCCTTTACAATTCAGATGTTATTTCCTCTGCCTTTATCAATGTTATTGTGTGGATTTTATCACATTGAATTTTCAGATATAGCAGGAATTACTATGGTTTTTACTAAAAAAAACCCAGACAAACCTGGCTGGATGGTATAAATTTATCTGTGCTATTCCATCCGTTGCTTTTCACAATCCTCTGATATTTGTGGGTAAATAAACATTCTTGGGCACCAATAGCCACATCAAGTTCAGAATTTCATTAATTCAGCCCACTTTGGGGATATTCATTCCACATATAATTAGAACTACATGAGTAAAAGCAGCATTAAGCATATTAAATCTTTCCCTTCCATTTCTAGATATACATGATTTTTGCTGGCAGGTGGCATTAGGGGCAAAAATTAAGGACAAAGTTGAAAGTGGTAGTCATTTTATTCACAGCATAAACTTATCTGTATTTTGTATAATGAGTGTTGTATGGAGATTCTTTATTATTAATTATTATTGCTGAAAACACCCTGGAGCTAGCAAAACATCTGGCTAGTTATAAGGAAGCACATCCAATTGTAATGGTTTCCTGCAAGTTGAAAATGTCACAGCTAAATAACTTTCCACTTGTTTAAGACAGCATGCATTTTTTTATAATGAGTAATGAGAATAAAACATTGTTTATCTGGAGATAAAGGTGAAATAATTATTGCTCTTGGATATTAATATACTGTTATAGCGCATAAAAATAAGGTTAGAAATAACACTTACCTTGATGCAGCTCAGTATTGAAAATACACATATAGAAAACTAATGATCAGTAAGTGAAGGGGGACATAGAATCTAAAATATTACATAGTGACAAACAATAAAAAGGCTGGGCAATAAAGGAACACACAATATTAATTTTGACATATAAAGATTATGAGTTAATACAGTATATAAAGGTAAACGTTTCCCTGTTAGTCATGTTCAACTCTAGGGCATGGTGCTCATTTTGGTTTCTTGGCCAAGGGAGCCAGTGTTGTCCGAAGACAATTTCTATGGCAATATTAGGAGCAATATTCCTTGTGTATATTGCTCCTAACTCTTTCCCTTGCATTCTTTAGAAAGTAAGAGCCATTTGTTTTAAGAACAATGCATAAACATACCCCCATAAAACTTATTATGAAGTGAAATGTTTTGAATTCTAATTTTTTTTAAAAAAAAATGGGCCATTCAGAAAGTCACTTTATACTGGTAACTTAGAATAATATTTCTTTGTAGACACTGACACTCTTTAGAACCTCATACATGCGCCCAATAATACCATTTCATATTACAAAAATACTGGTTTATGAAATTAAGTAACTAAAACAAAATAGATGTGATTTAGCAGCTTTCTAATTTTTGAGTTATCTGATATTTGGGGAGTCAAACCACTTTCCTCTGTAAACTGTATGTCCTTCTTGAGAATTTAGTAAGCCCTGGTCATTGCCCCTCCAGTGATGAATGAAGGTGTTATGATAATGTCTAACATGATTATTAAGATGCCATCTGTAACATAGATACTGTTATGTCAATTACTACAGTTTCCCCATTTGTTTCTACTTTTCATATTGGTCTTAGTGCATTATCATTGCTTTTTGTCTAGAACATCGTTTTTTCTCTCTCTCCCAGTGATTGTTGTTATTTTCTTATGTAGATCAATATTACCATATATATTAAGCTTCACTTGACAGTAAAATTGTTACACCTTTATATTATTGTAAACAGCAAATTATTTATCATCACTGCTAATATAATAGCTATAAGGCTTAATCAGTTGTCTCTTTCACACAGTTGTCTTTCGTTTAGCAACACTCTAGTTGTTGCACTTCTTCCTATGGAAGGCAGCTTATTTTGCTATACTGCAGGGTACTCTCTTTCTCATGACTGTTTGAAATAACATGTTCTAACCAGCTTTTTAAGTTGCATGTTGCTCTTTCAGTTTTAGCAGTGTCTTCTATCATGTATAATGTCTTGTTTCTTCTATTCAATATCTGTATTTTGCTTGGTTTATTTTCTTTACTGGTTTTACCAATAAACTGTTTTAATTATTCCCTAAGAAGAAGGCCTATTTCAATATATTCCTATCTCTGCTCCAACCTATTCCATCCTGCTTAGTTTTATTTTAATTGATTTTTTAAATTTAAGATTCTTTATCATTTTCATGTTTTATAGTGCATTTTAATTGAATGGCTGAATGCCTCCTAGAATCAACTCTGATGAATGGGCAGCATACAGGAGAGAGAGAGAGAGAAAGAGGGAGGGAGGGAGGGAGAGAGAGATGGTAGATAGATATAGATAGATGATAGATAGATAGATAGATAGATAGATAGATAGATAGATAGATAGATAGATAGATAGATAGAGACAGACAGACAGACAGACAGACAGACAGACAGACAGACAGACAGACATAGATGATAGCTAGCTAGCTTGCTAGATGGATGGATGGATGGATAGATAGATAGATAGATAGATAGATAGATAGATAGATAGATAGATAGATAGATAGACAGACAGATAAAACTAATCAGATACCTCTGTGATATTCTTGGTATAGAGAGCAATTGAAAACATATACCTTCCTGGGGTTTCAACATTTGCAGGATGAGGGGAAACGTTTGTCTTCTCCTTGATACAAATCAATCCCTCCAACATAGGCCATCAAATTTATAGACACTGCATGTAATAGAAAATCAGCCCGTGTGCCAACATTTAGATTGATTTCACATCAACAGATCCTTACTTGATGTCTGAGTTCATGCTTTGATATCACTTGTTTTTCTTTGAAGGAAAAAAAACTCCAAAAGATTAAATAAAGTTTTAGTAATGCTTTTTATACTATATATTTTAATTAACTTGTTGAATGCAAAAACTAGAAATTCAGTTATTTTAATTCCAGTTCAGTTCTTGTATTTTTGTATTTGTATCATTTCAAACTTTGGCTGTGAAGAAAGTAATGTTGTTTTTGATGCCTATTTAACATGATGCCTATGGCCTAATGAGTAGTCCAGAACATTATTGTTTCTGTCACTGTAAGCAAATGGATATTGGAATATTCTGAACATACGAGGCTAGCTACCCAAGTAAGAAAAGGACATAATTGTGATGTGCATGTTTATAAATAAAAAACTGTTCAGGGCAAAGATAGGGTAAGAGAGATTATCTGAAGAATCTAATCCAGTGGACATCAGTGTCTAATTAGAAATCTGGTAGATAACAGGTTAACTGCATGACAAAAGTATGAATAGGCATTGTTTCCATTTATAGTCACAGATTTGTTATTAAATCAAAATCTGCAACACACATACACAGGCGCACAATGAGAATCCTAACCTCCATTGGAGGGTTTGGTTTTTTTTTTCTGAAAGAAGTTAATATGTTAATGGAATATCTCATCATTTTTGACATTGAAGGATCTTTCCTAATGCATTTGCTTTTCTAATGCATCCATTGTGCCCTACAAAATTGTAGGAGGGCAAATCAGTAGTCTAGTGGGGGTGGAGATAGGTTCTATGGTTTGCCCTAAAGTTTTAGGGCAAAGGAGAATTGTCAATAATTGCCCAAGGACATTGTATGCACTATTAAGCAGGGAAGGCTGTTTAATTAATAGACTGTGAATTGTAAATACAATACAAAATGAATGCATAGCAGGTTGAAACTTCATAGAAGTAAGTTATAGAAGGCAAAACAACACTTTTAGATGATATTCAGCTTCGGTTCTGCTACCATGGTCAGTTGGTACCAGTTAAGACAACCTATCTCCTTCTGCATGACATTTGGTAGTCTTCTACTAGAGCATAGAAGTGTTTATATGTTAACAACAACAACTACTACTACTACTACTACTACAATAATTTTATTTCTATACCGTCCTTCTCCCGAAGGACTCAGGGTGGTGTACAGCCTATTAAAAGCACAAAAACAGACATCAGTTAAAAATAAATTAAAATGAATAAATAATTTGGGCTCAGATTTAAAACCCAACATTTAAAACACCCAATTTAAAATCATCACATTGATAGCCCAGCCTGGCGGAACAGTAGGGTCTTGAGGGCACAGCGAAATAGACGGAGGTTGGAGATCTTATGGATTTCCGGGGGCAGTTCATTCCAAAGGGCAGGGGCTCCCACAGAGAAGGCCCTCCCCCTGGGTATCGCCAGCCGATATGTTGTATTTGTTGCTAGATCAGTCTTCACTCTGGCAAACTTTATGGACTATTGCACATGTTCCTCTCCCACAGATATCTTGGGATAAAGTTTCCTTGAACTTTCTCAATGACCCATTCCAAAGTTACATATAGCTGATTTTTTTTCTAATATGACTCACTTTATATTCCATGTTGTGACATCCCAACTGCCCCTGAGGTAGTTAATTCAAGAGGTTTGTTTGATATCTAATTTGTGATGGAGATTTAAAATTAAAAAAAAAACAGTTTTGGACCGATCTGTTTTATTTATTTATCAGATTATGTTCTGAGACATGACAGTATATCTCATATTTCCAGGATCTTCAGTTCCATATTCTGTAACTAGTTAACAGAAGATAGTGCAAACACGGATACAACATTTGCTACAATGCTGACACTATTGGATGTAAAGTTTCATTAATCCTTTCATACAGTGGAGAACAAGAGATGGCTACCTAAACAATATCCTTGCTACTACATTAATTACCACAAAGATACTAAGCCTGCCCCTTTATCTTTTATTTTCTCTTGGTGGTTTAGGTAAGAAACTGCAACAATAAATTTCCAAGGTCTTAGAAGTTTATTGTAGCAAAGATAATGAATCCATTATGAAATAATTCTAGTGAATGCAATATATTAAATATAAGCCCTATTTATAATGAAATCAAGGTTCAGACATTTGAGTTTCTATCTCCTGCCCATATAATATAATAGGCTAGAAATTTTGGATAAGCAGGATAGGTTCCATGTCTCTTGTTTCATTAACAAAATCAGCTTATTAACAAATGGAAATTTTCATGTGGAGTTATGAGTTTGCTCATAGTAACTTAGTGCATGCCACTGCTCAATTATCACTACTTCATGATACTTACAGATCTACTCATAGTTGCTGCTAAATTCTTTCTAGCTTTTCCCACTTCCATAGATTTCTTGTTTTCTCCAAACACCCAGTACCTATCTAGGATAAACAAGATCATGCCCAGGCCTCCTATAAGCACTTTGCTGACCACCAAAATCATGAAGATCTCTCTGTTAGACATCTACTGACATCATATCTAGCTGTGGCTTTTTGCTTGATTTTCTAGTCATATGAAAAATACATCCATCTTTCCCTCCTAGTCTTAGAAGGTCCCCCCATTTTTTCCTTATACATATAAGCCCCACCACATGTTTAAGTGAGGCAGGAGGAAGAATTTGATTGGGATGACAAGATGTTAATATGAATTGATAGCACACTTTCTGGAGGACTTGAACTGAGGAAACCATGCTTTCCCTGTACTATTCTTTATTTTCTTCTCCTCCTTCTTTTTAATTGTATATTATTCCCAGCTGCTGGCATTTCTGCTGTGCTCAGTACAGAGGCAACAGAAGGGAGTGAGCTGCACCATTTCCCTTTCCAGATGGCCAGTAAATTTAAAAAATGTAAACACTAGAGAAAGGGGCAGAGAAGTATGAGAAGTAGCTTCCCCTTCAACTGCAAGCAGTTTCTCTCTTAACTCTGGCACAAAAATATTCTTTGAGACTCCTAAATACTGTACATACTGATTGGTTAGCAATGCCCCTGTTTAACATGGCTGCCTTAGAACAAGTACCATGTTTTAATGTCCTTTTAAAGTTTGACCACTTGCCTGCATCAGGAAGAAAAACATCAGTAAATGAACACACAGCAGAGCAAACACTTATTTATCTCTTCTAGGAAACCATCATCTTAGCTTCATCAAGGTTGCTTTTAACTGAAGAGGACCACAGTTGGTCAAAAGCTAAGCATATAAAAGGAGCTAACTCAGCAGAACCTAATATCTTCCTTAAAGATATTGCCATGTTATGGCATTGGCAGCAGGAGTGGGTTCTAAAATTTTTTACTACCGGTTCTATGGGTGTGGCTTATTTTGTGAGCATGGCTTGATGATCATGTGACAGTGGGCATGGCTTGATGGTAGGCATCGTCAACTCAATGTCACTCATGTGAAGTTTTTTCACCATGCCCCTTGTTCCTTCCTGTCAGGCCCAGTTTTGACTCAGTCATCCTGAGAGAAACATCTCTAGCAGAGCTGCCTTTCAGCCATTGTCTGTTCAATTATTTCAGAGTCACTGTGATTTTTTTTACCAAACAATCCTTTAAGATTTAGCAGAGGTACTGGTCTACCAGGCTTTTAACTGCTTGCAGAGCCGTACTGGTCTACCCATTTGTTTTTGGAGCATACCGGTCTACCCATTTGTTTTTGAAGCTCACTGGTCTACCACCACACTGCCTTTTACCGCTGATCAGCTGTAAGGCAGCCCTTTGAAGCACCACGGCAATAGTTTAAACAGTTTTTTGCCACTCTGCCACCACCGAGAGCATTGGATATCGCTTTCAGGCAGCTTGGCCAAAATTGCCAATCTACCACCAACGAGTGGCTTACAAGGAGCGGATTGGTTCTAGCTGTTCTAGCACAGGTGGTATTTACTGGTTCCCTGAACTACTCAAATTTCCACTACCATTTCACAAGAACCTGGGAGAACTGGTAGCAACCCACCACTAATTGGCAGTGAAAAACCACAGATATAAAAGACATGTGGGCACAAATGACACAGGGCAAGTTTTGAATTCATTTCCCCAATTTTTTATCATTTCTTTCCCTACCATTCAACTTCATTCAGGATCAGCATATTTCCTCAAACTCTCCATTTATCTATTTGTTCATAAATGTATTTAAAACAAAATCTAAATTATTGAAAAAGTGAATGGAAAAGTTTATTTAAAATGTAATGTATTGCAATGTAGTATGCATGTACATATTTAAAACAGTCACCCATCTTATGCAATGTAGTGCTGGGCAGCTCATAAGCAACAATAAAAACAGCAGAAACAAAAGAAAACAAAACTTAATAAAAGCCAACACAAAAACTCCTGGCATCCCAAATATAAAATATTTGCCAAGAACTTAACTGGGTTCTAGACTCCACTACCTTAGCACTTGTGGAAAAAGCTAGTTTTTCAAGGCTTTTCAGAAGGATGGGAGGGTAGATACCTGTGGGATCTCAGGGAAAGTTTTTCCAAAGAGCAGGGGTTACCACAGAGAAAACATGATGCTTAGGTTGGTCTCATTAGATGGCAACATTTAAGGGAAGGCACCTGAGCAATCATATCTAGTGCAACTAGCAGATACCCTCAGGGATTGGCAAGCCAGCAAATAATCTGACCCTGATCCATTCAGGCTCTAAAGGAGATAACTAGCATCTAGAATGGAACTGGAAGCCAGCAATAGTATAACATGGATGAACCATAGGAAACTGAAACCTGCACATATGCCCATAAAGGTAAAGGTAAAGGTTCCACTCGCACCTATGTGCTAGCCATTCCTGACTCTAGGGAGTGGTGCTCATCTCCGTTTCAAAGCCAAAAAGCCAGTGCTGTCAGAAGACATCTCTCTGGTCATGTGGCCAACATGACTAAATTCCAAAGGTGCACAGAATGCAGTTACCTTCCCACCAAAGGTGGTGCCTATTTTTCTACTTGCATTTTTATGTGCTTTCAAACTGCTAGGTTGACAGAAACTGGGACAAGTAATGGGAGCTCACCCCATTATGTGGCACTAGGGATTCAAACTGCTGAACTGCTGACCTTTCGATAGACAAGCTCAGCATCTTAGCCACTGTATCCCACCTATACCCATATTCTGCATTAATTATAATTTCTGGGTGGTTTTCAAGGGGAGCCTTGAACATAAAGGCTCTTACTTATCAATTGTCAGTGTTCTTCTTTATCTTTGCCAACAGCACTCAAGGCATATCTTATGTCATTTCATCTCCCACAGATTCTCAATAAACTAAAGAGCTCTACAGACATAATGGTCTATGAGAATAACCTTGGAAGACAGGAGAAAAAGACACTCCAGACAAGCATTGTACAAAAGATATTTCTGCCCACAAAAAGAAAGGAGGTATGGGAAGCATCTCAGAAGTGACCTGCCCTAGTTTTCTAGAAAGTTAAAGTAAAAGAGAGGAGAATTTCTTACAGACTTGAACTATTTTGTATTATAGCCTTAGAATAAAGACAGTGCTGGTACTCATTGTTTGTGTTTCCTGTCTAGACTACCTCAAAGAGCTAGCAGTAGAATCCATGATCACAAACAATTCCCACAGTTGTGATCCAATGTGGAGTCCTTTGCATTTCATTTCAAGCTGTAAGCAAAGTTCTGGCCAAGTCATACACCAAACTCCTCCTGAAACCTCATTATAGTCATCAATCAGCTGTGGCAATAACATGGGCCCTGCTCTCTATAGTAGAGATTGGACTATTATATTAGGGAGAACTTCAAAGCCAAAGGGGAACATTATGCTCTGATAAGGGAGCGATGATAACATCCTCCAAGCCCAGATCATAATGTCATTGCCTCAACACAAAGTCAAATCTAAATGTGTGATCTTCAGTGTGACTTGTGATTTCAATAAATTGGATCAGGTGCATTGTGGCCAAGAACTTTGAAGCTGAATCTCCAAAGTCCTACTGCAATCCTGCTTGCACTTTGACTCAAGGAATAGTTGAGGAACAAGCCAGTGTACTAACCAATGTTTCCTACATCAGTCAGCAGACTAATGAGTCCTCTGGAAAGATTGTATGTAAGTGCCTACATAGTTTAAACTTAACCTAGTTTCGCCTGACATGGAACCCTATTAATGAGGATCCTTCTACGTATGAATTTCTTAGAAATGAAAACACAGAAATGCAGGAATACAATCTCAGGTTGCATAGGATGTTAATTAATTCAGAACATTGGTAAGAACTGGATTATATTGTTGAACATGCCGCCAAAATGAGATATGACAGCAAATATGGTTGTGCTGCATTTAGATATGGTACCCACTACTGTGCAAAATCACACTGCTGTAATAGGCCAGTATCTTGGGTGGTAAGTCACACTGAAGCAGTAGCAGCAGCATCAGAAATAATTAAACTTCATGTGTTTAATTGGACTCCATCCTAATACCCCACCTGCTTCTGCAACAGCTCTTAGAACCTACTCATTTCATTTTGTGTGCTGCTAGAATAATAAAAGAGCAGCAAAATTGTCTATTATTAAATAGGAAGTGCTGATTTATTCAATATAATTATGAATTGTTTTCGTTCTTCACTGAAACCTTAGAAATCCATGAATCTTATTTTGAATCAAGGCCATTTAATATGATACCAATATAATGCTATGAAAAAATAATGCTTTAATACTTTTTTCTGTGACACTGCAATCTAAAACAAAAACGTATTAATACAAAGTAACTTTCAAATACATTAGAAGATATATTGCTGACTTGTCTCTGTGTACTGGAAAACTCCACTTCCTTGGATAATTCCAGGGCCATGCTCGATATCATCCACCTGTGTTACCCCCTCCCCCCCCAAATTCTTGTCCACCATCTTGGTTGTCTGGGACTCCAGTCACACGAGGTCCTCTCTTAATGACTTGGATGGCATCTAAATTTGTAAAAAAAAAAAAAAAAAGTTTACCAAACAAAACTCTGTCCCAAACACCAAGGGAATAGCCCAGTCTTCCTTACAAAAAGTTAGCAGAGGGAACATAGAGGGAACATCATCCCTCTAGAGGGAACATCATCCCTCTAGAGGGAACATCATCCCTCTAGAGGGAACATCATCCCTCTAGATTTCTAGAGGGATGATGTTCCAAGGCAAGGCATGGCCATGGAAAAGGCAGATTGATAAGGAGATAGCTCTAGGGCAGTGTTTCTCAATCTTGGTAGCTTGAAGATGGGTGGACTTCAACTCCCAGAATCCCCCAGCCAGCACAGCTCAGTTTCCATTATTCCATTTATTTAGTTCAGTTTCCATTATTCCATTTAATTTCTTCTTTCAAATCTTCCATAAATTCTCCAGTGAACAGATTATGTATCAGAAACCAAGTCTCTAAGTCTTTTCTCAGTATCAATTCAATGCAAGTAACAAGCAACATAGTTTCTCTTTTCAATTAACAAATAGTCTGGGATTCATACTTTCACTTCAGAGCTAACAGCCATTTTATCCATCACCATTTGTCTTTAGCCTTTACTTTTAAAATGTAGTTGTTTCCTCTTCTCTTTCCTCTCTCCCAGATATAATCCAATCTCAGTCCACAAATCAGTCTAGCTTTGTTTATCCACTGGGGGAAAAAAAATAGTTCAAAAAATTATAACTAAGCCATTTCGACACAGTCCTAATAAGTGCTTTCTATCAAACAGGACCTTTGTCTTTTTGTCCCTGTAGTTGTTAGCCGCTATTAAAACAGGGGCTCACTTGTTGCAATCCACATCTGAGGGCAGCTCCCGCCTGGACAATGGTTAAACTCACCCGGCATACAAGATCCCTGTTCTTCTCCGCTTCTCCTCCTCTCCTCCAGCACGATCTTTGTTCCTGGTTGCCGTGGTTTCGGGACAGCCGCCATGGCTGTCATTCCACTGCTACCAGCGTGAAGGGAAAGCCTCCGGCCCCGAGGAACCTGCCCATTCCTCTCAGCTGCCCAAAGGGTCCCTTCTTGTCCCCCTGTCCCTTCAAGACAGGGGAGGTCTGAAGACCTGTCGGCGGCAGCTTGGCAGATGGGGTTTTGGCAGAGCTCCGCAGAGCTCACCATTTCCCCATCTGTGTCCCCACGGCACCAACCGGAAGTCCCCCTTTTTACTTGCCTATTTCTTAAGTCACTTGAAATGTGGTAATAAATTAAAATGAGTGAAGGCAATGTTCACTATAGGCCCATGATGGCGAACCTTTTCTGGACCGAGTGCCCAAAGCACAAGCGTGCACACGCAAATATATGTGTACCTTGACCCCCAAAATGCAATGTGTGCTTTCCCCTGCACATGAGCCCCCCCGGCACATGCGTGTGGCTCCCACACATGCCCTACTCCTCTGCATATGCACACAAGCCCCACATGCATTTCGCCCCTCCGTGCACGTGCACACGGCCCCTCTGTACACGCCCTGGCACCCCTGCATGCACCCCTCCCCCTGCACATGCACAGCAGAGACCTGATGACCAGCTGGCCAACAGGAGGCATTTCTGGGCAGAGCTGAACCGGAGCAACGGCTTCCATGCCCACAGATAGGGCTCTGTGTGCCAATTGTGGCACACATGCCATACGTTCGCCATCACGGCTATAGGTGCTACTATGGTAAAATTATACAGTTAAATATTTAAATATGTTAGTAAGTCTAATATTTAATTCATTTGATTTATTATTATTGTATTATTATTTTTTATTGGTTCGATTTATATGCCGCCCTTCTCCAGAGACTCAGGGCGGCTTACAATGCATTAAGTAATAGCCTTCATACTTTTTGTATATACCTGCTTAGTAGGGCTTTTGGCCTACTAAGTTCTTTTTTTATATATACAAAGTCAGCTTATTGCCCCCACAATCTGGGTCCTCATTTTACCTACCTCGGAAGGATGGAAGGCTGAGTCAACCTTGAGCCTGGTGAGATTTGAACTCGTAGTAATTGCAGGCAGCTGGCAGCTAAGTGCTATTTAACAGTGCTTTAGTCTGCTGCTCCACCAAGGCTCTTCTATCCATTTTTTAAAAATCTTCTCTGGTTTTGCTCTACCCATGCTTTTGTAATGTGACTCCACTTAAAAGCTTGTGCAAAATTAAATTTGGGCACACCCCTTGTTGAATTGTAATTCATATTTTCTTTCATGGTCCTCCTAATGGACACCCTAAAAAGCCTTGGGTTCCAGTGTTACAATAAGTGGGATGGTTTTTTTAAAAAAATTGATTTATATGCCGCCCTTCTCCGGAGACTCAGGGCAGCTTACAATGGGTTAAGCAATAACCTTCATACTTTTGTATATTTATACAAAGTCAGCTTATTGTCCCCACAAACTGGGTCCTCATTTTACCTACCTTAGAAAGGGTGGAAGGCTGAGTCAACCTTGAGCCTGGTGAGATTCGAATTTACAGTAATTGCAGACAGCTGGTGTTAATCACAATGCTTTAGTCTGCTGAGCCACGAGGCCCAGCAGGCCAGCAGGATGTTAGGTAGGGCTACATCACCTTCAAAGCCAAAACAAAATACATTGGTAAACTCTTGCCGCCTCTAAATACACAATATTTTATGGTTCATAATTCATGGAAAGGTTCTTTTAGCAAAGACTTCCAAGAGGTAAGTAAAACTGGAAACATGAGCTGAATTTTAAAGAACATTTAGGGCTGATAACAAACCATGGGAAACTCAATAACTGTTTAAAAGAAATGTCTGGAGCCTTAATAGAATGAGAGAAGAGCATAAATAAGGGGGAAACATTGACTAGATGAGAGTCAGATGCAGTTCAAAGGATTAATTAAATTAAAATCAGATGTTCACTGCTTGAACTGATGTTCAGGAAAATTAAGAAGCACATAGTAGGTCTAGCTGTAACAAGAAAACACCCATTAGGCCAGAGGATTTCAAAAGGAAGAATGAATATTTTTTCTGCCTTGTGGCAATAAAGATCTTATCCAACTATTCACTCTTCCCGAAAGATATAAAGCATCGAAGAAATTGATATCCAGGAGATTGATTGATCAAGTAATTAGAGCCTGGCCATCAAGCAATGGAACCTGAATTCTAATCCTAGTTTCTCCCATGCCATGACCTTGTTTTTTTCCCCTGTCTGTTTCCTTTCAGGTAAAAATAAAGTGATTAATAGTCTTCATACTGGGAAATCAAGGGTTTGATAATTCGATCTTCAATGCAGGCAATACATGAAGCCAAGAAAATAGTGAGTATTAATTACACTTAGTGGATTTTCATAGGCATGAACAAGGATTTCAGCAGTTCTGGAGAACCGGTAGTGGAAATTTTGAGTAGTTCGGAGAATCGGTAGTAAAAATGCTGACTGGTCCCATCGCCATCTATCTGCCTCTCAAGTCCCAGCTGATCGGGAGGAAATGTGGTTTTGCACTAACCTTCCCCTGGAGTGGGGTGGGAATGGAGATTTTACAGTATCCTTCTCCTGCCACAGGCACCAAGCCATGCCCACCAAGCCATGCCATGCCATGCCATGCCACACCCACTGAACTGTTAACCTTTCAATCAAGAAGCTCAGCATCTTAGCCACTGAGCCATCGTGTCCCTTCATTACGTGGTTAGGATATTCAAAAGTCCAGCTATTTTCTTGCTATTGCAAAAAATCCTCTGGATATTCTGGACCTAAGAAGGATATAGCTGAAATGGCACACCTGATTAGCTCAGATTGATTAATACCTTAGTTTATTCATCCCTTTTAGACATCAGTTATAAACCATAATGACATCAAAATAGTTACAAATGCAGAGATCTCTGTAAGAGACCAAATAGAGCAGGGGTGAAATGCTCCTGGTTCGGAACGGATCAAATAGAGATAGATAGATAGATAGATAGATAGATAGATAGATAGATAGATAGATAGATAGATAGATAGACAGACAGACAGACAGACAGACAGACAGACAGACAGACAGACAGACAGACAGACAGACAGATAGGTTGGTAGGTAGGCAGGCAGGCAGGCAGGCAGGCAGGCAGGCAGGAAAAATGAATGCTTCAAGGAATAGGACTTTGATAGCACAATACAGACTACCCACTTGCTTTTTTAATCATCACAGCAAATGCTCCTGGACAAGCAAGTTTTGATGTTATCATTCAAACGACACAGTGATCCAATTTGTATCAACTGCACGATGATAAAGCCATGCTGCTTATAAAGTCATCATACCCGTATCATTGTTTCCTACAGCTTTTGTTCCCTAAATATATGAATGACTATGCTCTCTCAGGATTGGAAACGCTGTTATATATGATCTTTTGCTTGTTTCTTCTTATGCCCCTGTGGTATAGACATGGCCATGGGTAAGGAGAAGAATGATTAAACTGTTAAGAAAAGGGACAGTTGCCTTTTGAAAAAGCAGCTTTGGGACAACCATGACCTGGATGACTGGAAATCTCCATAGATATCTGTTAGGAGAGAACTTTCAGAAACTATGATCCAGTTCTGAGTAAAGGAATGAATGAGGAAATAACTCAAAATACATATATCTTCATTTTGTTTGATACAAATAGAGTAGACTCAGCAGAGAGATACTTGGTAGGTTTTCAAAGTTCTTTTATTTTGCCCTATAAAAAGTTCTAGAAATCCCAGTTTTCCCTGTTGGTTCCTACTGTACTATTATAAAATACTGAATATTGAATGCTAATGAAAATCAGAACTTCAGAGGATGAGAATTTATTTAACTAGGTAAGAAGAAGAAAACAAGGAAGTACCACTACCATTACATTATAGAGCAGATGTTTATAAAATAAAACAGGATATGGAAATGCTACATCTTCAGATTTGGGCCTGGAAACTAGGACAAATATGATAATTATGCAGTTTGGTGCAGTTTGAAACCATATATAGCATATTACCACCCATCTAGTCCTTCCATTTTCTCAGAAAATAATTTCTAAACTTGAAAATTACACAAGGTGAATATTAGTATTTTTCCCTACAGGATTTACATATCTGTTTGTATGTATATTTTACTCTATGTAACTTTCCAGAGGTATTGAGCATTTAAATAAGATCTAGCATATTTTTGCAAGTTTCCAAATTGTATCATTTTCTATAACTTCCCTTTTATGTTTGAAATAATTGATCACCATCACTGCTTCTTGTATAGCAGTGTCTGGTATGACAAACATAATACAAGGTACCAAAAAAAAAAAATCCATGGTGGATTTACGTTGTATTCTAGTTCATGCAAAATAGACTGGAAGCAAGTATGATTTGTGATGTGACACCTATAATTATTGATCAAAGAAAACTTCTCTTAGAGTTGTTGAACTTAGCTTCTTTGGTTTTGTAAATCTTAAACCAAAGATATATATTTTAACCTAGCAAGATTTTTTAAAAAATGGATACAGATATTTGCCTGTAGAAACTAGATGTTTGTTTATTTATTTATTCTTAAATATACTTATTGATCTCTTGCCCATGGAAATGTGTACTGTAATTTAAAGCTATTTTAAATAGCTAACTATTGCTTTCATTGAGTATACATCACATTTTGTGGCATTGTTTTGATAGAAAGAATAGTCATGATTACAAATTCAATATAATGATATATTAGTCACCTTGAAATTCTAATGAAAATCTGCAGGCTTCAAATTGTGCTTTGTTTACATGGATACTTTTCTTTGCCTTTTCTTTTGGAGTTGAATGCTTCAGTAAATTAAAAATAATTTGCTTCTAAGATGTAATTGCAGAGATAAAGATACTTCTTGACAGCTTGATAATTTGCATGATTAGTGGCAAATATTGGAAGTCCCATTGGACTCAGTGTAGCTTACTTTTAGAAAGGTAGAACTTAAGGTTCATGTTTTATAGACTCCTTGAATGATACTGATCTTTGCATAAAACAGAATTGTTATTAATTCAGTTTTAATAGCACAAGAAACTTTTCTTGGCTTTGTTTGCAAATAAATAAAAACTGCCTTTATTTACATTAAAAATTATTTTCAGAAAACAATTGAAAACATACCTATTATTCTTATATACACTTGAATAATAATTATGAAAGGATTTTTGCACACTTTATCTTTATCTTTTATTAGATTTATATACCACCCTTCTCCTTTCGGACTCAGGGCGGTGAACAGCCAGAGTAAAAACATTTGTACACAAAAGTTAAAATAATTTTAAAAGTAATTGAATAAATTTGGCCCATAATTTAAAACATTTCAATTAAAATCAGTATCAAACTTTAAAATCAACATAAAATCAGGCCAGCCCAGCTAACTGAAAAAAGTAAGTTTTTAGGGCCCGACGAAAAGTCCGAAGGTCTGGGATCGTTCGTATCTCTGAGGGTAGACCATTCCAGAGGGTAGGTGCCACCACAGAGAAGGCTCTTCCCCTAGGGGTCGCCAGCTGACATTGTCTGGCTGACGGCACCCTGAGGAGGCCCTCTCTGTGGGAGCGAACCAGCCGGTGGGAGGCAATTGGTGGCAGATAAGATAACTTGCATTATCTACTTGAATTGAATTACCTTCTTGAATCTTTAATATCATTTTCTTTTTTTCTTAGTTCATAAGCCAACCATATCAAACAACTTTGATAGTTGTTGCTGTAAAAGTTTAAGTTGATATAAAAAGGCAGTCTGTTGGTGCTTTATGTAATTTTTCTTATTTTCTTTTAATTTCTTCTAGACTAGTTTGCAATTTTTCTTGTGGTTTCTTCTTTATTTCAGAATTATAGTTTCTGTGGAAGAGTTTGATAATTATTTGAAGAAACAGAAATTATCAAAGCTTACCCAAGTTCAAAAAAAAAAAAAATCATAAAAAATTAAAATTAAAGCAGGGAAAAAGCACCAGGACCAGACAGATTTTTGAGTTTAAGTTACAAATGTTTTGAGGATCAACTTTCAATTCCACTAAAAAAATATGATAAATTTTATTATGCAAGGGTCTACTATACCAAATTCTTGGAAAGAGGCAAACATCACTTTATTACCAAAGAAAGACAAGATCTGGCTTCTAACAATGGTCTAATTATAGACCAATTTCATTGCTGAATAATGACTATTAAAAAGCATGAACTGATTTTTTGTGGAAAATATGGACTTTGGGGTTAATTTTTCGCAAGGAGTTAAGTCAATTAATAGCTCCAAGAAGGCATACATCTTTGTTAAAGGTGATTTGACTAAGCCCTGTGACTTACAGAAAGGGAGACAATACAGGTGTCCCTTGTCATATTCACCTTTTAGTTTAGTTCAGTTCTGGAAGTGTTAAACAGAAATGTAAGAGAAGACAAGCAAATTATCAGTTTGCTTAACATAGATAAGACAAAGATGTTGGTTAAAAAATTGAACATACAAGACCAAGACATTTGATGAAGAAACTTGGTGTAAAATTGAAAAAAGGGGTTACATGAATTAATATGAACTTGTATGTTGTTCCAGAATAACTATTTTAAAGTATGGGATCTTATTAAGAACAGTTAGCAAGATGGGATAAGATAGAATTGTCACTATTGGATAGAATCTATGTTATTAAGATGAATGTTTTATCTAGAATGTTATTTTTATTTCAAACTACACCAATATTGACAACTGATTTACCTTTTAAAAAACGGCTCATATTTCTAGATTTATATGAAAGATAGGAAAGCAACAATTAAATATAATTGTTCCAAGATGCAAAATAAAGAGGATTTCTTGGACTAGGATTATTCAATTTAACTTTCTAATGTTTATTAAATTTATATGCTGCCCCTAAGTCAACTCTGGAATATCTACAAGCTATAAAAAAAGATAAAAAACCGCTACCTGCTGCTTCCTTTTGTCTACTGATTTTCTGTATGCTGTTCTATGATGTTCACATTAAAGTTAGATGAAACAGTCCAGGCATTCTAGCAAATAACTGTTCCTAACGTCCATTTACTACACATAATACAAACAATTTTATGATGAATTTTAATGCCCTAATGGCCAGCCATAAATATATTTTTCCTGCTATTTTCTGATCCCACTTTACCTAGAATTTAAGAAAAACCTTTTCCCTGGTTCCTCATTAATGGAAATATCTTTCATGTATTTATCTATGTCTGTATAAAGATAATATATACAAGTATTCCCTGAGTTAAGACAGCAGTGGTGACCAAAATTTCTGCCACTAAGCAATGTGATCATAAAACACAACATCACATGATTGTGTTGTTTAGTAACAGCAATCCCTGTACTTCCTGTTGCCATTGAGCAAGGTTTGTGGGTCTTTAAGTGAGCACCTCTTTTTAACTTCCTGCTGGCTCCCAACAATCAAAGTTAATAGGAAGTCCTAGGCAACTAGCAAGGAGGCAAGCAGATAGGTAAGTGGCAGCTGCTGGTTAGAAGGAAGGATGCGAGGCTGTGCAAATGGAGGGGAAGCATGACATAAGGGTAGTAGGGTTTGTGTTGAGTGGGAGAGAGAGCATGAGGGTGCACTAGTGGCTATGGCGGATTAGAGTGCAAGTGTATTGAGAATTAGGGAATTTGCCTAGGGTATATAAGTGGTGGAGGAATAAGGTGTGAGTGTGGCAAAGTTCAAGGAGCATTTGCGAGTTGTGGGAAGCATAGCAAGAGTGTAACAGGGCTTGGGATAACTGCTTCTGAATGAGAGAATGGTGAGGGAGGTGTAGCAAAGCTCAAGGAGGTTGTACAAATGGCTGGTAAGGTGCTATGCAGGTGCAGAAAGCTTAAGAAGGGTGCACAAATGTGGAAGGCTTACTCAGACAACTTGCAACTTTCCCTGCTATTTGCTAGTAGAAAGCTAGTAGGAAAGATTGCATATCATGATAATCTAACCACAGGATGCTACAACTGTCATAAGTGTTGTAGTGGTTTGCTGAGCTGTGGTGAAGAAGATCTTTGCATAGACCCATCTGATATGTCAGCTGCACCCATTCCTGAAGTGGGAGGCCTTTCAGACCATCATTTTTGCCATAGCCACCTCATGTGTCGACTGTGCACTGTGTTCTACAGGAAGTTGCCCTTCCTTGAAGAATGCTCAGAACTTACAAACAGTCCAAAATGCAATGAAAGGGGGAATTAAAGCTATGTTTTAGAACACTCATGTAACACCATTGCTCCACAATTTGTGCTGGTTGCCAGTTGACTTCCGGTTGCAACTCAAAGAGCTGCTTATCCATCTATAAAACATTCAAGCATAAGGCTTGATTATCAGATAAATTGTCTATCTCTGATAGTTTCTGCCTATCCCATAAGTTGGAACAGAATGGGTACATTTCAGATCCCATCAATTAAATAATGACATTTGCCGGGATCCAGAAAGTGTGTTTTTCAGGTTTCAAGACTTGCACTTTGGAACAATATCCTCCCCAAAAATTGTGTGGTTTCTCCCAATGATACTTAAGTAGTCCTTAGATGGGTGATGCACCCGTTACAGCAGGCGGTCAAACTCGATTTCATTGAGGGCCATATCAGGGTTGTGTTTGACCTTAGGGCGGTGAGGGGGATGACTAGGAGGCATGGTCAGCTTGATGTCACTCGTGTCACCTGTGGTGGGCTGAGCTGAATGGAATCCATTCTTTCCCGTGGAGGAAGGCAAGACCAGGGAGAGCTCCATTTTCGACTGCGATGGCCTCCTGCAGCCCTCTGCCAGTGAACATGGGGCTCAATTTTTGATGGCAGAGGCATGGCGGGTCAGTCCTTCTCTGTTTCCAAAGCAGTCCCTTGGAAGCATTCTTTGGGCTTTGAGTTTGACGGGTAGGCCTTAAGTTTGACACCCTGCCTTAGAAGATTGTTGTTTTAGTTGGAATATTTTTCTCTGGATCTATATCATTACTTGCTTGTTTTTTCCTATTCTTACTATTTTTTTAATGTTCTGCAGGCCTCTTTAGAGAGTTGGAAAAATAATGGAGAGAAAGAGCAAAAAAACCAGACTAAGTGATAAAAGGATTCTAAGAAAAGATTGAGTAAATGGTACAGCAGAACATATTATTTCCTCCAATTTATTTCAATAATAGCCTGCTAAAATGGCAAGAAGTAAGCTATTCTTACTAGACTTTTATTTTTACTTCCATGAAATGTTTAATTAAGATTCCATATTAATACCATGGCTAGGTTGCAGCTTCTCAACTGGATATTACAATAAAGATTGTACAGAAAGTAATCTCACCACTATCACTGTTCCAGAAAGTGTGCTGCTGACATCTGTCCTACGGTTCACAGGTTAGTCCAAAGTTAATGGAACAATATGGCATCTGACTGTGTAGATGTGCCTTCCAAACATCAGAGATACAGTGCTGGATTTCAGATAGATCCAGAAACAAATTCTTATTTGTCCATAGAGAGTTAGAGATTTCACACCAGTCATTTTATTTTTCTCAATCTCATCTACCTTATGGGGTTTAATTATGGGTTTTACATTAGTGGAAATCTCTATGTAAGCTGTCTTGAACTCTCAGAGAAGACGTTAGGATAAAAGACAAGCAATATAAAATAAATAAGTTCCATTTGGCCCCAGAATTTTTGCTTTTCTTTTTGCAAAGAATGCCTATTATTTACATACGGTAATTCTAAGAATGTTATTTTCCAAGATACTATTTTTAAATAGTAGCAAATGATTTATCTTTTTATCATTTACTTATTTGTTTTATGATAAATTTAGCACTATTTGTCAGTATTATTTGCTATGTGTAAATGGAAAAAGGTTGTATTATATTACAGACTGCACTGGAAAATTAATTTCATGCCTAACATTCTCAATAAGTATACTTGAAACACTCACTGCTATTTATTTTAGCACCTTATAGTGACTTTTGATTTATCCTACATATTGTTGTAGTTTCATTTACAACTGATTGAACCTTCTGAATAAAGGTAGTATATGGAAGATCACACAACTGTCATCCTAAATTTTAAAAGGATCAGCATCACCAAAACATTCTATCTAATGAACTATCCAGATATATTCATCTGGAAAATAAAGTAGGACCATTAATGTCAGAGATTAGAAAAATGCTTATTGTGTCTTTAACTCTTCTATGCCATGCTGCAATCTGTTATACCTATGTGGTGCAGAATAACTATGGTAGAATAAGCAGACAATTGCATCTACTAAGTCAATACTTAGGAGGAAGGCAGGATTTATGGCCCTGTTTAAGTCATGAAGAATATAGTAACATATCTGTTACTTTTCTGAAGAAGATAAAAATTTCCCCATCTCCATCAACCCCGCCCCCCAAAAAACCCCATAAAAACCACACATAAGGCAAGGAATAAATGGCTTCTTGAAAACTTCCATTGTATATGTCATGTCAACATATAAATTACTGTATTTTTTGCAGTATAAGACACACTTCTGTGCCCCCCCCAAAAAAGTGGGTGGAAATGTCTGTGCATCTTATAGAGTGGTAGGGGAAGGGGGTTCACTGCCACCGGGAAACGCTGGAACCTTCGCTGCCGAGCAGCTGATCAGCAGTTGGATTGGCCTCCCAGAATACCACCAATCAGCTGTTCTAGGCAACTGGGGATTGGCGTCACCACTGCTGATCACCGCCAATTTCTGAATGGTGGTGAATGACAGTGACAGGTGGCAGTGATCAGGAGCAGCAATCCCTGCTGCCTAGAACAGTTGATCAGTGGTATTCCAGGAGGCCGATCCAACTGCCAATCAGCTGCTTGGCAGCAAAGGCTCCAGCATTCCCTAGCGGCAGCAGCAGTTCAGCTCAGCTCAGTTGACTGTTGGTGGGCGCAATGGAGCAGAGCTCTGATGAGCCATGTGTTAGGGCTGTGATAACGTACTGAAGCTGACTAGGCTGTTTGCTGTTTGCTGCAAGGACTCTAGCCAGATGACTACTGGATAGATGCTGGGAGACAGAGGCAGATTTTTTTTTCTTGTTTTCCTTCTCTAAAGCTAATGTACATCTTTTTTTTAATTGAAAAGTTTTATAACAATACAAAATAAAAAACATTCCCCCCTCCCAACATCCCCCCTCTTCTTCCCCCTCCTCCCTTCCCCAACTTCCCAGAATAAAATACAGGGTATTAAAAGAGAAAAAAACAAAACAAAAATCATCTAAATTAATCTATCTAACTTCCAGTTAACAAACCCCCGTCTATAATCTTAACTCCAGTATAATTAACACAACATTTCTATAATTCTTTTTCATTCATACATACATCTCATAATGTACATCTTATGGTCTGATGCATCTTATAGTGTGAAAAATATAGTAATCTTTTGTATTGAACTCCATTTGCCATTTAGTAATGCCTGATATTTATTTGTTTCTTTAGAGAGCATCATTAAAAATCTGGCTAGCTTCCATTCTGTCTAAGCATTCTATGACACTAATAATACCACAATAGCATTATAGTGGGTTAGATATATAATAATAAATTTCAACTGTCCAGATATTTAAATCCATGCTCAGGAATGGGTTTACAGGAGAAACTCAGAGACACAAATACGGCTTAGTATTTAGTACTTAGTACTAAAGTATATAGTACTTAGAAATCAAAGCCTGTATGTTTGCCTCCAGAATTTAATTACTAGACCTTTCCTCCCAATTTTTCAAATCGGTGGAAATGAGGCCAACATCTTCATACCTAAGGCAAAGGCATTTGCTTACTGTCTGATTGAGAAACCAATGGTTCCTGCCTTATCGCTTTCCTTCCTTAAACTAAGATTTGGACAATGGGCAAATGCTTACGTCAAGCATATGAGAAGAATTACAGATGAGGATAATAAAATGCCAATACTTAAGCATATTTGTTCCTATGGTTAGTTAATTGTTGAATTGAATTGTGAGCAACTATCCAGGAACACAAGTATTATTCCCAAATCTGGCCCTTGTATGCCAGACTATTTCTATTGCTAGTGAAGGTTAGCAATAGAAAGGTTACATTACAAGGTTAGCATTACAAAGGTTACGATTGTTTGTTTTTCTTCTGTTCCATCATGTATGAAACTCAGAGATGGCTGGATAACTCCCTGACTTTTTCTTAGCAAGGTTTTTCAGGAATGGTTTGCCATTGCCTGCACCCATTTTCTCTCTAAGATTGAGAGAAAATGATTGTCTCCAGGTCACCCAGCTGCCCAAGGCAGGACTAGAACTCACGGTCTCCCAGTTTCTGCCTTGATCACTACACCGAACTGTCCTCTGATTGCTTGGCCCTATGTAAAACTGTTGTGAATTTTTTTAAGGATACCTACATTGAAAAACTAAATATGAAACAAAGAAAAGAGTCTGGAGAAATGAAAGCTGTAGTTAGGTCTGGCTTGCTCATTATTTATTATTTCCAGGATTGTATATTTTCATCAGTAGTGTCAGTCTTTCCTATGAGTTATGTTGCCTCAGTGATCTTTACATGAAAAAAACACGTCTTTTGATCTAAGTTACATTCTGCCTTTTTTGTGGTAGTGGTATTGAAGTTTTAGAACAACTTTTATTATCCTCATGATAAACTGGACTTCAAATCCCATAATTTCAGAAAGATCAAGGTTTTGTTTGTTTGTGTGTATTTTTTAAGAAATGTGGTACAGACTTAGTTGTAAGATATGTCACATTTCTTTGGTTCTACCTGTGCTCGTTTTCATCTTACCCAGTATCTGAACTCCCTTTTGTCTCATCATGTTACTTTCTCTGGACTTGATAACAGTGTTATGTGAGGAATTGTAAAAGTATAGATGCCCAGGTTTAGCTCAGCTCCTAAAATTACATAGGAACATCTGTGGAGATTTCTTTTTTTAAAAAAAGCAACAACATGGAAAGGTTTTTTTTGCCATAATCTTTTTCCTGATTTTTCTTTTTTAAATAGTCATTTTCCAGTCCTGGCATATTTTGTCCCTCTTTATATCCAAATATGAACTTTACCTGATCTTGCTTATATTACAAGCTCCAGGTGTACCAGGTAAAAATTCTTTAAGTCAGGTGTATAGGTACAATTGGTGAGCACTATCATGTTATTTTGTTGTAACCATTATATCCTGATAGTTGCTGTAATTATTTGAAAAATGTTCAATTAGTTTTTATGACTGTGGATCAGTGAAGTCCCAGGGCTTTAGAAACGGTGTAGCAATCTTTTACGGACTGATAGGCATCAATTACTTCTTTATTGAGAGCCTCAGAAATCACTTCTGAGTAGGGCATGGCATATTTGTCTGTAAGGAATAGAGCCAAAATTTGTGAAATCTTTTTACATCATCTGGACTCACACAAAATTTTGATAATAGTGGCAATTATATGAAATATTTCTGGAAATCCAAAAGGGATGAATGCTTTTTTGCAGAACTGTAAGACAGAAAGAAAGAAAGAAAGAAAGAAAGAAAGAAAGAAAGAAAGAAAGAAAGAAAGAAAGAAGGAAGGAAGGAAGGAAGGAAGGAAGGAAGGAAGGAAGGAAGGAAGGAAGGAAGGAAGGAAGGAACATGCTAGCAGAATTAACTTTTATTTATTCATCTACAGAAAACAGTTTAAATCAATATCTATTTTATGATTCTGTCCGAATTATTTGCAAAACTCATTGAGTTTAAACTGCAATCCTTTGCGGAAACATATTTAAGAAAGGCACATTTGATGTAATGTCTTCAAAGCTCTATGTGAAGAAAGCTGATACATATATACACATTGAAAAATAAATTTGAATAAGCTGTATGAACCATTATAATGTGCTAGTAAATTGGTTCCATTTGCAGTGACATGTAACATTAGCTACCGTTGCTCAGCTTTGCAGTATGCAATTTTTCTTCCCCTTATCCCTCCTTAGATTCACGCACACACATACTCATACTTCTTTTGTTCAGTCAGGTGCTTTTGAAGAACACATTTTTGCCAGACCATAAACTTCAAAATCGGCACATAAATGAGGACGACAGGCGCAAGCTAAATGGAAAGGATAGCACTAATGCTTGAAAACCACTTAGCATTATTTCAGTTTGTCATAAGAAAAAGTATTTGCCTAATTGAGAAATGATGGTCATTGATGCCTGTCACTGGGAGACTGTTAGGGAGCATATCAGTAGGATTCTTCATTATGACTCACCTGAGGAGAACCTATATTGCCGAGAGCAAGCTGGGAGAGACTGATGTTAATGGTGTTATAATGGACAGGAAGCTGTGCTGGCAACTATAAATATGCTTCTGAGGAATCTGTTGGATCATTTGCATAAATTTAAATGATCAGGAGACATCAAGATTCTCAAATTGCTTCACTGCTAGTATGGCAGCTTGCAATTACTATGCAAGTGACACCAGAACAGAGCAACATAAGAACATAAGTGGGCATAACAATCACAAAGGTGATGAATGAGAGAGAGAGAGAGAGAGAGAGAGAGAGAGAGAGAGAGAGAGAGAGAGAGAGAGAGAGAGGGAGGGAGGGAGGAAGGGATAGAGAGAGGAACACAGACAGAGAAAAACAATCACTTTCATGTAAGTCTGAATATAAAATCAGGCATTAATCAATTTTCTTTCGGATTTCTATTGATTTTTACAATAGCCACATGGGAATTAATAACTATTCCATGGCCAAGATACATGAGCAGATTTTTCAGAATTACCGAAGGCCCAACAAAACAAGAATCTTTCCACATAGGCAGCACACAGTGTTCCTGAATCGTTCTTTTGCTGTTGAAGGCAAAGCAAACAGAAGAGTAATTTCTGTTCTCTCGCTGCACGTTGTTCCTCTTATCTCAGTTTTCTCTATTGATTGTTGTGTACATTTTTCAAATTCTGAACAGCCAAAGTTTTCACATATTTAATGCGCCAACAAAGATAAAAGACTTTCTGGAAGATGCATATCTTTTGAATCAATTCATCTATTTGACATAAGTTTCACATATTATAAATGCACTGTAGAATGAAAGGTCTAAAAGCCCTTTGACATTCTCCTTCATCTGGCCCATTATTGAATTTTAGCAGCATATAAGAATGCCAAGGAACTACATGTTCCTTGGCATTCATTGGCTAGAATCATTAGCAGTAGATCATCAGCATTCTAGACAGAGAGAACTGCTAGTTTGAAAGAGGGGTCAAAAAGGCCATCTACATTAAAATTGAACAGCCCTCTCTCAACAGAGGGGAAAGGATACAATACTATCTATTTCCTGTTTACACTCCTTTCAGCAGTTCCAAAAAGGTTCCATACTGATTTGCACTATTCAGGTGACCTTAAGGGCACCAATAAACCACCAAGTGGCCTCAACAACTCTGGAAAGAGTGTTAATCAGATGACAGCAAAGAATGTAAATCCTTCCATTCCCCACCATTCAGCTCAGAACTGAAGAAGCTTCTTGTATGAGAAGCAAAACATCTTCAGGGGAAAACAAAGAAAGTCCAGTTGCCTCTTGAAAAAGCATCTTTGGGTCTACCTGCTTTTGTTCGGGTTATCCTATAAGGCAAACTAAACCAGGGATCACCAACCTTTCGGGACCTCAGGGACCACTAAATTAATAATTTAAAATCCTACGGACCACTAATATGATCTGCCTAATGACCGGCTGGGTGGGCGTGGCTAGATGGTCATGTGATTGGGTGGAAATAGCCAACTCAATGTCACTCACATCGAGGGTTAACCTGGCCTCTACTCACTTCTTTCCTGCCAGCCACTCCTTGCCTGACCCCCCCCCCCCCCAGGCTCCTTAGGGCCCAACAGGAAGCCGTTGTTGGAACTAAGCAGCCACCACAAGAAAGAGTTGGCAAAACAGCTAAGAAGGAGGCTCAGCAGAAGCACCTCACTGAGGACTACGAGCATGGCTTTCCAAGCAGAGGGAAAACCTGCAGGAGTGCAAGGTCAGGTACCGGTGCCTGAAGGCTCAGTGGGCTGAAATGGTTAGCCAGTTCCAGGCCATGAGGCAGTCCCACTGGAACAAGGCCCTTTGACTCTTTGCCAGCAGTAGTGCTTCCCTCCAGTCTTTGCCGAAAGCCCCACACCAGGAGGCTGAAGCAGACCCCAAGTCGGAATTTATGCCCTCCTCTGACCCACACAAAAAGACCCGAAAGGGGGAGAGTGCAGCAACACAAACATTCATTGCACATATCTGGCCATAGTTTGAGGACCCCTGATTTAGTGCAATATAAAAAATGTAAATAATTTTTCTGCGGACCACCAAAATTTACCAGTAGTTGGTGACCGCTGAACTAAACTATCTCTATACAAAATGAAATTGAGATAATCAACATTATCTATAAACACAAACTATTGTAGTTTTCCCATCACAAAAGTCAGGTGTGGGTACTCTCTTTTTGAACTTTAATATAAGTAAATCAATTTATTTATATTTTCAACTCTGCAGATATTTTAATAGAAAAAAAGTGAGTCATTATCTTGTCCCCCGTTTATTAATCAAGATGTAAACAAAGTTTCCTAATCTGAATGTAGTTTGAAATTTATATTTCTTTAAGGAAATCTGCTTACCCGAACATGTGCTGATATCAGAAAAAAACACTTTTGTATTATGCTTGTGTCATTCCTTAATTTATCAAAAAATCCTGCCAATGTAATTTATCTTACAGAATTGTGTCAAGTGGATTGATAAATTTCCAGCCTAGAGTAGTTAGGCAGAAACACACAAGGGAAATTAACACTTCTATTGTGATAGTTCTCTGGTTCGTTAATAAGTTACACATAAAGAAAAAATGTCCATCAAATTTCATTAAGGAAAAACTTTATGCAAATTAAAAATCCTAATGAATCATCATTCTCCATTCCTGTAATCTCCCTTGGATAAAGAAACCATCTGATTTATTGTAACGTAAATATGCACTGGAATTTTATTTCAAGGCATTCAAAGCATGTCATTGAAAATGTTAAAATAAAGATCTTCCAGTACTGATAATCCCTAGGTTACAAGCATTTCTTTAGCGAATGTTCGACGTTACACAATAAGTGCCTCCTAGTGTTTACAAACAACTCCCAAAATTACAAATGCTGCAGCACCATGGCAGTTGTTCACCCTTACGAATAACCGCAGAGGCTCTACAACATTTTGAAGCTGTCCTCAAGTGGTTCAGTGGTGAGAAAGGAGGCCTGGAAGACCACACACACCATTCTGGGCCTCCCTTTTCATCGCCAAAGCCATCCTCAAGCAGCTCAGTGGCGAGAAAGGAGCCCTGGAAGGCTGCACGTTCCCTTCTGGGTCTCCTTCCTTGCCACCAAACTGCTTGAGGAATGCTTAGGCAATGAAAAAGAAGGAAGCTGGCAAAGAAACAGGCTTTTCCTTTATTCATAGGATTCTGTTATTGGACTACAATCAAGTTCTATTTCTTTTAACAAATTCATTCTATCACAATAGTTCCTGATTTGATATCAAAGGAGTAAGAACCATAAGATATAAAAACATCATAGTTATGATTAAAATTTACAATAAGCCAGAAAGCTGTTTGACCAACAACTGGTTGGAATTGTGTTTTACTTTTAAGATTTCTGGTTTTGGAAAGGGGCTATATCTACAATCCCTTTATACATAACTTCATTTTCTGAAATACTAACCTAACAGAGTTAATAAGTTGCAAAAATATCAAAACATCCAAGCATCTTTGGATCTAAACTCAAAGTTTATCAGTTGCTATGATGAGTTTCAATAAGGTACAGTTTTGTTTGCTTTAGAAAAACATTTTGTATCCATCTGTTAAATATTAAGATGTTGTTAAACAATAGCAAAAGTGTTAAACAATAGCAAACAGTAGCAAAAGTGTATGCTATATCAAGAAATTAGAAATTTAATCTTCAAAGTTTTTATAAAAAAGGAAATATAGGTTTTCTTTAAATATTCATGGTATATTTGCAGATAAAAAAAGTTCTTCAATTTATCTTTTAAGAAATCTCTGCAGGTTGAAAAAGTGCTCCAACTCATAAGGAAGTTGTAAATTTTCTTTGCAGATATAATCCCTAAAAGTCAAATATATTTCAAATTAATTTAAATAAACCAGTGTTACCTAGACAATATTCTATTCTTCAGCCATGTGCTTTAAATTTAAATTCATCGGACTGTAATATCAGCAACCTGCTTTGGACCTCTACATGATAAATGACTATATTTTAAAAGATGGATTTTCTATAGCCAATAAAATGTTATGTCTTGGTTACTTCTCTGAAAACTATGGATGGCTATAAAATCCTTGCCAATAGGTAAGTTTTATAAAAATCTTGGTGATAGTATATCAAAAGTCTACAGATAGGTTTATTTAACATTCATAGCTGTTTCTCTGTTTGCTTGATATACAATATGCATAATCTCCTCATAACAAATTCCCCCAAATCATATTTCTTATCATCATCAGGGACATCTCAGCGCTCATGAATTGTCCTCAGTCAGATTTTACACATCTGTCTTGGACAAAAGATGTTCTGGAGGCATTGCCAATCCTTGATTTAAAACCCACAAAACTAAAAAGTGAACTGTAAAGAACTCAAATGAGGAGCATGTGTTATATCAGCTGAGTTTGTTAAAGGTTGTTTGTTAGACTTCATTCTGGCTTTCCTTTTAAGTTTCAGCATGACAGACTCAGAATATATGTTTAAGACTCCCAGTATTCTGTGTTACTGTCTCTGGGGATCTTATTACTTTATCCAAACCACTATATTTGCTTCAGTGTCTGACCTATGGTTGTTGCTTGGGGAAGGTTCATGTCCTTTAGATTATATACTAATGGATGGTAATGAACAGGAGAGCATGAAAATGGATATTGCACATATTTATGATTATTAAAGGTAAATATTACAATCCTCTTTCTCTGGTAGTTGTATAAATGTGTGAAGAACTTATTTCTTTTAGCATATTCAAATTATGTTTTTACTTACTGGGAAAATCAAATTGTAATATTATTGACAAATTATATATATATATATATATATATATATATATATATATATATATATATATATATATATATATATATATAATAGGTCTTTGGTTATTCGGGTCTTCTCCCACGTAAAATTGGAAGTGTCTTGGTGACGTTTCGACGAAGTCTCATTCGTCATCTTCAGGCTGGTGTTCTCGGCTTCGTGCTTCCAGGAGCAATGAAGCAATTTGCTCCTGGAAGCAAACCCTGGTTGAGTGAAATCACATTCACTACTTTCTGGGGGGTTTTTTCCCCTTCTTTTCATTCTGGCAGCCAGCAGATTTTGTGCTTGCCCATTTGGAGACTTGGAGACCTGGAGACTTGGAGACTTATATAGCTATTTCTGGCTCACTATTTCTGCAAACCAGGGTTTGCAGAAACATCTTGGTTACGTAAGAAAAACCTGGCTTAAAGAAAAACACACATAAAACCTACGAAAAGTAAAAAAAATAGATATTGTACCTTTTACAGGGAAGATACATGAGATGTAGGTGTGGCTTACTGAGGATGGCTAATGAGCCAGAAATAGCTATATAAGTTTCCAAGTCTCCAAATGGGCAAGCACAAAATCTGCTGGCTGCCAGAATGAAAAGAAGGGGAAAAAACCCCCCAGAAAGTAGTGAATGTGATTTCACTCAACCAGGGTTTGCAAAAACATCTTGGTTATGTAGGAAAAACCTGGCTTAAAACACACACACACACACACACACACACACACACACACACATAGACATGGTGGCTCAGTGGCTAACATGCTGAGCTTGTCGATCGAAAGGTCAGCAGTTCAGCAGTTCGAATCCCTACTGCTGCATAACAGGGTGAACTCCCATTACTTGTCCCAGCTTCTGCCAAACTAGCAGTTCAAAAGCACATAAAAAATGCAAGTAGAAAAATAGGGACCACCTTTGGGAGGATGGTAACAGCATTCCATGCACCTTTGGTATTTAGTCATGCCAGGTAGCCCATGACCACGGAGACATCTTCAGACAGCACTGGCTCTTCGGCTTTGAAATGGAGATGAGAGTCAGGAACGACTAGCACATATGTGTGAGGGTAACTTTTACCTTTACATATATACACACACACACAAAATTATATTTTTGTAAAATTAGCCTTGTTTAATACATGAGAGTTCTATGCTTCCCGTGCTTAAATATAAAACATATCTAATTCAAAAGTTAGTACAATTGCATAGCTTGAAAATATTTGAGTTGTGAGTGTAGAGTTAACATCCATTAAAAAGTAATCAACATAACATTTAACAGTATGACCCTCAGATTTAGAAATAATTGAGGACATCAAAGCATATCTTGCAGCATCCGAAAAGGACATTGTATGAGCAAGAATTTCTACCTCACTGGATTAATTTATTTTAATAAAATTTTATTTTATTTTATTTTAATAAAAAGTCCCATGAAATTTACCTACCAAAACTGCTAAAGGAAGAGCAGGATCTGGAAAAGGTCCATCTGTATTTGTCTAGGATTAGATTGTATAGATCCCCTGAAGTAGAAGGCATTCAATATCTAACATTTGACACTAGAATTCAGGAGCATTGGTGATGTCATTTAGGGATCAATGCCTCTAATGTTTTATTTTACTATTGATTTTACCTTTTCAAGCATTAATTGGCTTAAATATTCAGGAGAGAGGCCATGATTGCAAAGTTCTTCTTAAAAAGTATGATGCCAATGAACTGGTTGGCTGTCTGATAATAGCCAAGACATCAGATCTGTAAGGTAAAACTTTATTCTGAATCCTGTGATTAGAATCCCAGTCTATATATGGGCTTTAATACTTGGAATGTTAGCTCTAAGCCTTGGTGGCGCAGGAGACTAAAGTGCTGGTAGGTAGAATGAGGACACGGATTGTGGGGGCAATAAGTTGACTTTGTATAAAAAAGAACACTGCTTGGGGGAAAGCCCTATTAAGCAGGTATATACAAAAGTATGAAGGCTATTGCTTAACGCATTGTAAGCTGCCCTGCATCTCCGGAGAAGGGGGGCATATAAATTGAACCAATAAATAAATAAATAAATAAATAAATAAATAAATAAATAAATAAATAAATAAATAAATAAATAAATAAATAAATAAATAAATAAATAAATAAATAAATAAATAAATAAATAAATAAATAAATAAATAAATAAATAAATAAATAAATAAATGTATATTTTTTAGTCCTGAACAAAGTCTTAAGGAAATTTGACTGAATGATTTCATAAGTTCTCCAGTTTGTCTATGGCCCAAGTTGTATCCCATATAATAGTTAGGCAGCTGTTTTAGCCATAAACAGTTTGATTGTGCTGGAATGTAATTTGTCTTCTGTGGCTTACAATATTTAGTTATGACTGGTGAGCTCTTTGGGGCAGTACAAAGGGCATGATTTACCTGGGCTATTAATTTCCTAGAGGATTGAGATTCTATGCTCAAGTATTTAAAATATTTGACTTGCTCTAACTCACAGGAATCAATTGTCCACTTGTGCTTTTGTTGAAGAAAACTAAAACTAAAATGTTTATCATAGTTCGTAACTAATTGTTCCTCATTACAGTAGTATGCCAGGGTTCTTAGTGTTCACTCCCTGTCTACAGAGGACAAGGAACAAAGAACTGAATTATCAGCTAAGAGTAGAATTGGGAGATGTCTCTCAACTAAATTAGGCATATGAATATCAATTTCTAAAGGGTTTAATCCAGGGGTGAAATCCAGCAGGTTCTGACAGGTTCTGGAGAACCAGTAGCAGAAATTTTGAGTAGTTCGTCGAACCGGCAAATACCACCTCTGGCTGGCCCCAGAGTGGGATGGGAATGGACATTTTTGCAATATCCTTCCCCCAGGAGTGGGGAGGGAATGGGGATTTTGCAGCATCCTTCCCCTGGAGTGGGGTGGAAATGGAGATTTTGCAGTATCCTTCCCCCGCCATACCCACCAAGCCACACCACACCCACCAAGCCATGCCCACAGAACAGGTAGTAAAAAAAATTGAATTTCCTCACTGGTTTAATTAGACAATTACTATATGTGTTAAAAAGCAAAGGTACTAAAATACTTTTTTGACAGTCTGGATAAAATAAGAAAGGTCCCCTCCCAAGTTACCTCTTATTCCAAGACTGGTTTTGTTGTATAGCTTATGAATTAGGAGCAGGACTCTTTTGTCTGTAGAGGATTGCTCAGAATGTCCCCAGGTCTAACCCTTGAGATGTTAAAACTAGCTGCCTTGAAATCAATTCAAGCCAGAGTTGTTTGTATATTTGTCTGCCAGACACTGAAGCACTAGGCAATGCTGACCTAAGTAGGAATCCATTGGCAAGAATGCTGAGTAAACATTGAACAAAGCCTGAAAAAATGACTCTCTCCCGGGGAAAAAAGGAAAAGAAAAAAAAAGTATCAAAGCTGTAGTTCATTTATCCAAAGAGATGGCTCCGAAGGGTCAGACCAATCATTGAGTAGGACTGACATATTTAGATACATGTCATATTTTCATCTCTGTTATCCTCCTAAATATATTATTGTTGCTGTTGTTGTGAGACCAGTGTATATATCAGAAGAATACACACAACTGTTCTCCTTTGATCTTACTATTTCAAACAGCACAGATACAAATGTGTTCTCCCATAAGGCAGAAGACCAAGTAGTTAAGAAAAACAAAAAGGGCTAAGCGACAACATATCTGCACTATACCTTAAACTGCTCCTGTCTGGTGCTCATGCTAGCTTAACATATTAAGAAAATCCTGTTTAGACTGAGAACTTTTACAAAGGTTTGAAAAGTGTTTAGTTTGGACAGCAGGCTAACCATTGGATAATTTCACTATTGCTGTGTATTCCCAGCTTTCTGCTACAGGAAAACAAATAGATCTCTCTCTCTCTCTCTCTCTCTCTCTCTCTCTCTCTCTCTCTCTCTCTCTCTCTCTCTCTCTCTCTCTCTCTCAGAATAACAGAGTTGAAAGGGGCCTTGGAGGTTTTTTAGTCCAACCTCCTGCTTAGGCAGGAAGCCCTATACCATTTCAGACAAATCTCTTCTTAAAAACTTGAGTGTTTGATCACCCACAACTTCTGATGGCAAGTCATTCCACTGAATAATTGTTCTGTCAGGAAATTTCTCCTTAGTTCTAGGTTGCTTCTCTCCTTGCTTAGTTTCCATCTGTTGCTTCTTGTCCTACCTTCAGGAGCTTTGGTGAATATGTTGAACTCCCTCTTCTTTGTGGCAGCCTCTCAAATATTGGGTCTCTGTGTGTGTGTGTGTGTGTCTCTGTCTCTCTGTCTTTGTCTGTCTGTTTGTATGTCTTTCTTTCTGCCCACCCGTCACACAGTGTTAAATTAAAATTATACGCACACTCATACAAAGTTAAAATGTTAATACACACGTACACACAAGCAGCTTAAAAATGAAAAGTCCTTTCTTACTCTATTTATCTTTTCCAGCTACTTTTAACTGTAATAAGATTTTGCATATATGCCTTTTGCCTTGCATATAAGCTGCTCAGAATCATTAACTGAGATGAGGGGGGCCATAGAAATTGAACAAACAAACAAACAAACAAATAAAATTGCTGTATTACAAATTCAGCAGAAACATTTTCTTTAAAAAAAATACTTTACTGTTTTCCTTCCTTGAACTACCTATAGTTGTGGGTTTGTTTGTTTTTTTAAAGGTAAGGCTAGAAGTACATAGTTTGGTCACTTTGCTATTCAGTTTATTTAGCTGTTTGTCTATTTTATTTGCATCATGTTATAATCAAAGTAACTCTCGGAGTCTCAGAGAATTGAAAAAGAACCATTTAAAATATTAATGATAAGCATAAAATCCCACATAAAATCTAATCTCAGTCATAATAAAAATAACAATTCAAAAATAAAACTATTCAAAGCAAAACAAAAGTGGCCCATTCTTGTTAAAGCAGCCTCTGAAACAATTCTGTTTTCAGCATTGGTAAGCAGAGCGGGGGGGTATCTGATCTCCACAAGGAGATTGTTCCAGAGAACTGGCACAGCTGTCAAAAAGTAGCAATACCTGGCTGGAGTTTTCTTCTGGGAAATGGAAACTAAGAAGCTATTTCTTCCTAGATGACCTAAAAGACTGGGAAGATTCTGTTAGGAACAAGCCATCCTTGCAGGTACCAGGTGCCAAGTCACCAGGTGCCTAGATCAAAACTAGGACTTATAGTGATCAATTGGTACTAGGACAGAATCTGAGTCCTAGGATTCTAGACAGGGAGAGAGAGAACCTGAAAGGTTCCAGGGTTGGTGCACATGACTAAATTGAAGATTGGGGCTGATCTAAAAGGCTTAAATGACAATATTTAAAACATACATTGTCTTAAATTAATTATCTCCACCCTATTATCTGGTATAGGATCATCCCTCATGGCCAAGTTAAGTGCTACCCAACAGTCTTTGAGGTAGCCAAAATCTACACTGGCTAAAATAGTATTATCCACATTTCTGAACCCCATTCTGCCATAATAGATGATAAATAGCCATAATAGGCTGTAAATAGTGTTGTCTTTTCTTCTTGTAGCCAGGTGAAGGGAAGTGATTGATGTATTCTTCTGTCTTCATTTCTCCTCCCACAAAGCACTATCTGCCAGTGAGAAAACAATTTTTAAACTACTGGACAGTAAAACTCATCTGCAGCTATACTGATCAAATGACAAGTTTTGATACAGAACCTGTGCCTTGAAAGAAAGGATAAAGACATATATAGAACCTAAACTGAAAGCATAGTAAAAAGTGCTTTTGTGGTTTGGAGAAGATGCTGGGCTTGAAAGAAAGGCATTGTATAACCTGTAGGCATGAATGCATTATTAATCAATTCAAGTACTCTGACTACATTAATATTGAGGTATTTTAAGATTCCACTTGTTAAGAAAAATGAACTAGACATTAACTAATGGCTATAGCCATGTACAGTAATGGGCAGGAGAAATAATCTTGAGGAACAGGAGGAAGAGCCACTACCAAAGCAATGAACAGATAAAAGAAATTTGAATCCAGGACAGAGATGTAATCTGGGTAAGCATCTCAAAAAAGACACTCCCTAGTTTTCACAACTAGGAGGAGGGAAGTATATTCAGATTGGTAAGAGTCTATTAGTGTAATCTTAAAATAAAATAAAAATAGCATTAGCATTCATGATGTTAGTTTCCTAGCTTGGTCTACCTTGAAGAACTGATAAGCCACTTTAAACGTTCTGATGTGCTTTTTCACATGCATGGACGAGCTATTGTCTTTCAACAGGAAAGCCTGCACCATGCCTTATCATCTGATGGCTGCCTGCTGTATGCATAACATTTAAAACTATAGTATAGTACTCAGGGAAGTGGTGGCAAAGAGCAATATATAAAATAAAAAAGAATCAAGGAAGAGCAGGCACACCAAATGCACATGGAACTGGAAAAAAAGATTGTACTATATGACATAGGGATGACTTTTTCAATGAACTGTAATTGTATGGTTCTGTTGATTTCCACTATCCACTCTGGTGCATCATTGCAAGCTTCAGGGGGTACCTGCATTCCAATTCAGTATAAAGTAGGAAAAGAAAGATTAGCCTTGTGTTCAATATTTTCATGAAATGTACAGTAGGAATTTCACATTCCTCTACAAGAAGCTGCTTTTTTCCCAGTGGGGTTAAAGTAGTTATAAGAATTATTTCTCACAGTGACAAAATAAAACTTATGCATTGAAAAAGTACAAGGAAATGAATAGAATTTTTGGCGCTGTAGTCTGAATAGTAGTTCTTATGTTCTAGGGATATATTCACCCAGTCATTGATAGTCTGCAAAATCAATCATGCATAAGTCATCTAACCTGTCCCATATAACAAGGTAGGTCCAAAGGATGGGATCCATAACTCTGCATATCTGGATCTTGATATGTGGCCCACAATACATATGTAGTCCAGTGGTGGATTGTTACCAGTTCATTCCGGTTCGGGCGAACCAGTAGTAGCACCGGCGGGAGGCTCCGCCCACCCGCCCAGACGTCATCAAATAACCGGTAGCAAAAGTAAGTGAAACCCACCACTGCTGTACTCCAGATATAGCATCCACATTTTTGTTTGGCTCTACATTGCTATGCAATGCTATTCATGGCCATATACTACTCTGATGTAGTCAAGTGAAATACCTGTCAGTAGACTAGATTTCTGGATCTCTTTCTCCCTGTCCCTAAGTATGATATGGTCTCATTTGACTTGCTTCATTCTTTCAGATCTTCTTACATTGGCAGACTGCTCATCAGGTTTTAATCTCTGGACTTCCTATTGATTCTACTGTTCAAATTTACTTTATAATGTTAGATATTGGACTTATTGGAGTAAAGCTGTGCATTATTTCTTAAACTTGCAGTATTTTCCTGGTCTACAATGCATACTATGCCTTTAATAGAACAAGGTAAGGTAAGGAAATAATTAACATTTACAATGCAGTTATGTATATTTAAAAGTGACTACATTTGACGTCCTTTAGGAAAAAGTTTTAAATCATTTAATTCTGCCTTTTTCTTTGTCCAGTCCATTTTATTCTAGCCTCTTCTTCTGGACATTTTGTCTGCCTTTAGCAATTCAAGTGTTCACCTTCAGGCTTCCAGTTTGACATCGCGGCAAGATCAGATGTGAGTAGTGGGGCTCCACAAACCCACATTGAAGCCTCCTTGTTGGAGGGCCCCCCAAGGGGCTAAAGTCACCCTGTAGGGGTGATGAAGAAAGGAGGAGCACCCTGCAAGTGGCAGAGAGTGGTGTCTCTCCAGCTGGACCCAGGGATTTCCTCACATCCAATGATGAAGAAGAGACGTAGCCATTATGGCTGCTGTGAAGCTGGGGCAGCCAAAGAAACAAAAAAAGTGCTGGAGAAGTGTAGATAAATAGTGATTGGAACTGGATGAGGTGATTTTCTTTTTATCTAGAACATAACCCCAAAGAAAATAAACCCTGGAAAAGAGACTCTTTGAAATGTTTGCTTAAGCAGTGAATAATTACAGAGAGAAAAATTACAGAACCAAAAGAAAAGGAATTAAAGGGATAGTGCAAAATCTTTAAAATATAGAAAGATTAGAATTTCAAACTTTATTGGCAATATGTTGGTAAGGTATTTTAAAGTGCTGGAATTATTCGTCTGAATATTGACTATCTGCAAAAACAGAAATAAATATTTGCTAGATTTTATGCAATGTTGAAATTTAAGCTGAAGGTGCCATCTACTAGTTTTTAATGGAATATATTGTAGAAGAATAAACTACAACCTTGGAAAGTACTGAGAAGAGAAAAGGGAAAAAAGTGGAAATAAATAAAATCTGGAGGACTGCTGTACCATTTACTGTTCTATATTTGTCTACTTCATGGTTACTGGAGGCTTAACTGTGAGATTATGGAAGACACATAAAGAAAGTGACTTTTAAATACCAGAATCTATGGCTGAATTTACAGAGTGGACTTCAGAAGGCATTTGGAAATCTTCCTGGATTACCTAAATGGAACTAATTGACTAACTATTGCATTCCCCTGAGGATCAACACTAGGATTGAGCAAATGGTTTCTAAGATGGCTTTCTGAGGTCATAGACAATTGAGACTTTGGGGTGGTGATAGGCTACTGACACACTATTGAGCAATATTTGGACCTATCAAAATAAGACAAGGCATTAGGGAGAGATGAGTGGATTTCAAAAAGAAATGGTGTTGATGCTTCAAAGACTTATATGTTGATAAATAATCACAGGGAGATAAAAGACTTAATGCATGTCATTGTGGGGAAATCAGAAAATGTTCAACAAGGGACAATGAATAAAGATCACAGGAACTAGAGGAGATAGAACAGAGGAAAAGGCAGAACAGATAAATCAATGAATAAAACAAGAAGAGAAGAAGAAGACAATAAAGACTTATGAATCAAATAAGCTGCAATATATATTAAGAGATCAAAAAATGGGATTGGATAAAAAGAAAGATAATTTTGAAGAGAAGATAGGGGCTTGGGCAGACCCTCCAGAGATACAGCAGCAACAGATAGTAGAGATGGAAGAAATATTTGGGCTAAATAGGAAAGATGTAGACAGAGACAAAGACCCAAGGGAGGAGTTTGAGAAGCAAGTCAAAAAACGAATAAGAATTGAAATACTAAAGTGGACAAGAGATGATGGTTAGAAAGGGAATGCTGTTTAATATAAGATTGGCTTTATTGAGAGCTAGAATAAAGGTAGAAACAAGATCAAGGGGGAATATTATTATACATATTTTTATATAATATACTAAAAGTAATAGCTAGATGTAAAGATTAGATGTTGAAAGATGGTATCACTATGTACGTTTAAATACTGAACAACTAAACAAACAAGGAACACACTCTAATACATATATGTATAATACCCCAATTACAAAAGTATGATTAATATAACAATTATTATTATTACTATTATTATTTGTATTTAAATGAATACCTAGATCCCTCACTGTTCATATAATATTGATGTTTATCCAAAAAAAGCGTTCCCCTTCTAAATGTTTTTGAGATACTATATTCATTTATAATAATTTCTGTAGAGTATTTGAGATCAAATCTTCTATGCATGATCCATGCTTCCACCAATAAATATTTTCTAGGAAGTCAAGAAGCTTTGAAGATTTAGGTTGTGTGTCTTCTGATGTATGCAATCTTGATCCTCAATAACAGAAAATCATGGCATGGAAACCTTGTAAAGGTAGTATTCAACTATGAAGAATTCAACATACATCTCAATAGAGAACAGCCACTTTCTCTGTCTAAGTCATTTTGTAATGTCATACTTGGCTTTTGATCATGTAGAAGCCAATCGTCTATGGAGATTCTCAGTCATCCAGATCATGTTTGTACCAAAAGTGCTTTTTCAAGAGACAACTGGACTTTCTGATTTTTCTCTGAAGATGTTCCACTTCTCATCCAAGAAGCTTCTTTAGCTCTGGCTGGATGGTGGGAAATGGAAGGATGTATACTCCTTGCAGACAGATGGTCATTTGCATTCTATTAGAGAACATCTGCATTTAAAAGACAAAGGGCACTCTTTTGAAGACAGCAAAGTCCACATTTTGGACAGTGGTTTGAACAAGAGATCAAAGAGGCCATCTATGTCAAAACTGAACAGCCCTCCCTCAACAGAGGGGGAGAGATACAACTTCATTTATCTTCAGTCTACAACACAATCCTTTCAACAGTTCCAAGATGGCTCCACAGCCATTTGCATTACTCTGGTGACCCTGAAGACACAGATAAACCTCCAGGTGGCCTCAGGAACTCTGTAGAAGAATGCAAATGACCAGCTGTCTGCAAGGAGTATAAATCCTTCCATTCCCTACCATCCAGCTAGAGCTGAAGAAGCTTCTTGGATGAGAAGTGAAACGTCTTCAAAGAAAAACCAGAAAATCCAGTTTCCTCTTGAAAAAGCACCTTTGGGTAGAAGCCAATCATACTGTACAGTTACTCTTTAGTAATGTCACAAGCATATAGAAGCTTGTGCTCACATTATATTAAATTTTTGCTCCCATTATATTAAATTTTACAATGGGAAAATTGGGCCACTTTTTTCCTACTCCTAAAATTGGTTGATTGAACGATTTATTTTATTTTTATCTCACCTTTATTACTTTGTATGGTGAACATAAATAATACTCCTTGTTCTCTTATTTGCCTCACAACTGCAACCCTGTGAGGGGAGGGGAATTGAGAGAGACAGGGTAGCCCAAAGTCATCCAGCCAATTATTTGTGCCCAAGACAGGAATAGAGCTGGTAGCCCCCTGATTTCTATACCAGCACTTCAATCATTAACTGGGTCTATCCATACTGAACAAACTACAGATAGTCCTCGATTTATGACCAGTCCCTTAACAAAATTTGAAGTTATTATCATGGACTAAAAAAAAAAGAGTTATTTCCCAACTGTGCTCTCCCTGTCATAAACGCATGCCAGTTGCTAAGTTTTACATTGTGATCATGTGACTGTGGGGACACTGTGATGGTCATAAGCCAGTTGTGAACCTTCTTTTTCAGCACAATCATTATTTTGAACAGTCACTGAAACAAGAGAGGACTTGCCTGTATTAAGTTGATTGCATATAATTAAAAAAAATAGTAACTTTCACAATCCATTGCAATTAAAATCAGTTTCAGTGGATTATATAAAATCATTAAAGACTTGGAACTGCTGTATATATTACAGAAAATTGCCAATGGAACAAGGAACCTTTATTGGCATTCTTTTTATTCTGCCCAGTTGTTGCGAAGATAATATTCTGATACAAATTTAATCACAAAACCATCTTTCTTCTGAGACTCAGATCTTTTTTACACAGTCAATGAATTTTATTAGTCATTATTGGAGTTCTTTTGAAAACATGGAATCTCATTTTGTACATAATGAAACCCTTTGTTAAGAGATGACATGTTGAAAATGACATCTAGCTACTTCCTGTGAACATTCAATTCCCATTTTATTTATTCTACCAGCTATAAAATGTGCATAAAGATTTCCCGAAATAAAACATTTCATTTACAGAATTACTAAGCTATCAGTCACTAATCAGAATTTGCATATAGTCTGGAAAATAAATGACACAGCAGGATATAATTTTTACAGTGTTGGATCTTCTATAACTGGGAAACAGTCCTAGGCATTAATTTAATTGTTTCACAATGTAATCTATGCATATATATTCAGAAATCCTGCTGAGTTCAGTAATTATCTCTTACTAGTAAGTAAAGTTCTGTTATATTAATTAATGAGTATTTTTAATGATTTGCTGATTCACTTAAAAGATAAATTTAGAAAATCTTGCCTAGACAATGACATGTTACTTTCTTAAACATTACGCTATCTATTAAATAGAAACATGAAATAGTAAAGTATAAAATCCACAGGACTGGGGCAGGCTATAAATATTATATAATAAATACAAATAAATTACTTGTCTCTAAGATCAAGCAAGAAGAATTACTTGTCTCTAAGATCAAGCAAGAAATGAAGCAAACTCTATGAGTTTGCTTCATTTTTTAAACTGAAGATTGACACTTTCATATATGTTTGTTGCCTGCATTTAAGCATGAATTCCAAAACCTGGAAATCCAATGGATAAATGTACAATAGACTAATAGAGAAAGACTAAAAAAACTTATTAAATTAATTTACTAATAAGGATACAAAATAAAACATGGAAATGAATTTAAAAAATCTTTCTCATATGTGTTGAACTTGACTTCTATGTCTTCATAGATTTATTTTCCTGGATATGCAGTTGTAATTTTCTTAGTAATTTATGTTGTTATTCTTCAGTCACTAAAACATGTCCCTTTATGACCCATGGACCATACAATGCCACATTCCCCTGTCCTCCATTTTCTCCCTGAGTTTGACGAAATTAATGTTCATTATGTCAATGAAACTATTTAACAATCTTATCCTCTGCTGACCCCTTCTCCTTTTGCTTTCAATCTTTACCAATCAAGGTCTTTTCTGATGAGTTCTTTCTCTTCATTAGACAGCCAAAGTATTCGAGCTTCAGCTTCAATATCTGTCCTTCCAAAGAGCCCTCAGAATTGATTTCCTTTAGGAATGAGTGATTTGACCTACTTGCAGTCCAAGGAACTCTCAGGAATTTTCTCCAGCACCACATTTCAAAAGCACCAATTCTTCAGCACTGAACCTTCCTTAAGGTCTATTATTCACAGCCATACATTATTACTTGGGAAAACCATAGATTTCACTTTGGAGATTTTCTTTTTTCTTCTGAGATGATTTTTGATGTCTCTGTCAAAAAATCAACAGTATCAGTTGCCCATTCAAGTGCTAAATTCTTGTTTCTGAGCTCAGACAAAGTCAGCGAAGTGCTGTGATCTACTGAGACATGGGCTGAATAGGAATCACTGTCACAGCTCTCAGAACAACACAACTGAACCAGAAACATGTTCCCTTGAGAAGCACTGGGTATTTTTTTTTTGGGGGGGGGGGGGGGGAGGGGAAGCCTAGCCATATTTTTTTTCTCCAGTTTGTTTTCTATTCATTCTTTCTTTCTTTCTTTCTTTCTTTCTTTCTTTCTTTCTTTCTTTCTTTCTTTCTTTTCCTTCCTTCCTTCCTTCCTTCCTTCCTTCTTTCTTTCTTTCTTCATTCATTTATTTATTTATTCGTTCATTCATTATCAGCACATTATATAGCTCCTTAAATCTTAAATAAGATTTTGTGTGGCATACAATAAAAACATTCCATAAAGATAAACCATGAAACAATACCAGTTTGGGATTTTTATAGTATTATGTACAATTGTATGCTTCTATACCACTGTCTTATTCAGTGACTTTTCTTGGCTGCCTTAACTTCTTATTTATAAACTACACTGTGCAGAGGAATCATATATATTTTTTCTCTTTTTTGTTTATTCTTCCCTTTCTAATTTCTATTTCCATTCTTTGTTCAATAATCCCACCTTTCCAATATACTGCAATTTTCTTTTTCTTAGTCAATCAACATAATTACACGCCATCACCTCCCTTGTATGGATGACATTGTTTTGATGACTTATTCAAGAAAAGGAACCCTGAGATAAAAAAAGAAAAGGCCGTTTTGATAAGAAGTCCTGTGCTGATCACAGCATTTTGTTACTGGGGCTTCCAACTGAGTCATGATACATCCTCGTGCCAATTATCCTCGTAGCTGAAGAAAACTGTTGCAATAATATGAACAATGCTTAGATAACTCATAAGATCACTACTGGGTGCTCAGCATATTTTCATTACATTGTACACTCAGTAAAATGGATTATTAGGTGAGTCTTACCTCTAGCTTCTATGATATGATCGTAACAATGGGTTGTTATGATTAGAGGAGAAAAAAATCCCCCCCCCAAAAAAAATTCCTGGTACCTTGCCATTAGGCATTCTGAGGCTGAGATTTGAGATAAGCATGCCAAGAAAAACCAAGAATGTATTATCTCAAAATTTTGTGAAGAGTGGGAGGCAGGGCTGAAATGCTACCGGTTCATTCCAGTTCAGATGAACCGGTAGCAATAAAAATTACCGGTTCAGGCAAAGCAGTAGTTTGAAAAGTACTTAGCTACCAGTTCAGTCAAACTGGTAGTTAAAAAAAAGCTACTAGTTCCTCCAAACTGGTATTTCCGACGATCAGCTGTGCCGCGTAGTTAAGCTTTGCTTGAAAGCAGGAAATCCTGCTTTCTAGCAAAGCTAAATTGTGTGGCACAGCTGATCCCCCCCCTCGCTGTTCTACTTACCTTCCCAAATCTTCTTTTGGCGCATACTGTGCATTTGCGTGCACAACACATGTTTGTTGCGCCCTGCGCATGCACACGCAGCACACATTTTGTACACAGTGCACATGCACGGTTAGCAAACCGGTAGCAAACCAGTTCAGATTTCATCACGGGTGGGAGGGCTATGCATTTCAGCACAGAATTGTCCTGGATGGAAAATTCTCTAAACTCAGTTATTAGTCACAAAGAGTAAGCATAAATCAGTAGGCCTCTACCAAAGTATGACTTAAAAATAATTTTAAAAATCAGATTTTGGGTACATTCTAAACTGAAATATTAAAGGTTCCTCATCTAGAAATGCCTTATAGGAAAGTCTGAATTGGCTTTGGAAAACTGAAAATTGGGGATTTGGTTTAGTAGACTTACAGTGGATGTACATATGTGGTACTAAAATGGAACAATAAAACTGTATTAAAAATGGCTAGGAGATATGAAAGTAGGCTTAAATTCAGTAAATTAGATTGGGGAAGGGAAAGCTTTCTTATGGAGGACCTTGAGCTTTGAAATTGCAGTGTGAGCAATAAATTTATTCACATTCCAACAATATTTTTGCGATTATTATGCAGAAGGTCATATTGAAAGTTGCTAGATTGGAGCATTACCTACTCCTCATAAGTGGGAACAGAAGGAATATGCAAGCTCAAGACATTTAGAAAAAGCCAACATACTGAATAGTTCTATCTAGCAAATGGAATACGTTCAATATATCACAACCATAGGGCCATTCCTGCTGTTATCACAATTTATTCACAAAGAAAATATTCAAAGCATCTAGAAATGTGAGTATATCTGTACTTTATTCATGTAGAAAAAGTAATGGAATGCAAAAAATATACTTTACTATGGCACAAGCCCATGTCAAACCATTCATAGTTTGTTAAAATATTATTTCTGGGAGGAAACCATTTGTTTTACAGGAAGCTCTAAAAATTCCATTTTTGAATTGCTTACTATTGATATCTAGTGAACCTGGAGAATGGCTTGCCACATCCTGCTAGAGATATCCCCATCATCTATTTATTTATGGAGAAACCAGAGTATACTTAAGCTTCTAATTGCGTTCAGGAAAATGCTATTAGCAGTCTATAATCCTTTCAGTTACACTGTATTGTGATGAAAAGTGGAATACACACATAAATATTTTACAGGTAGTCCTTGACTTACAACAGTTCATTTAGTGACTGTTCAAAGTTACTACGCCACTAAAAATAATGACTTATGACTGTTTTTCACACTTACGACCTATCTCCTAGTAAAAATGTAAACAACTCTGAAATAATAGGGGTAGTCTTAAACGGCATAAAGTTGGGTCAGATAATCATTTTTATTCTTATGCACTAATGGTATTTGCCTTGATATATACAAACATGATTTGAACATCTATTGTCAATAATCTAAAAATTAAAATGCAAAGCAGCTCTTTTCCTGTCAGATTTAATCTCCACTAAGTAAGAAAGAAAATATTGCAAACTTGTGTTATTGCTTTATTTCAAGCCAGACAGACTCAACATTTACTCTTATCACCTGCAGAGCTAACATTAAATTTTGCCATTCAGAATTAGAATCAAATGAGAAAAGACAATAGAAAAACACTGTGTTGCTTAAAAATAATTACACCTTTTCCATTCACCTAAAACCATTACATTGTTATAGAGGTGTACAGTGAAGCTATTAAAAAAAGAAATGCCTTTTAAAGACCAAGAAATAGTCCTATTAGAATATCATAATTCTTCAGGTTATAACAACCATGACAATTGTTAGTTGTCATAATGGTAACCCACATACTGAATGCAGAGAAAATCTATTACAAGAAGGTGAGATATGAAAAGTGAAAGATAAATGATCCATTACTCCAAGTATTGAGTGAAGAAGACCAAAGCCCTATAAATTTCAATGTCAAAGAGCCAATCAGATAGATCTTACTTCCATGTCCCAAAGATGCTTTTTTCAGGAGGCAACTGGACTTTCTTGTTTTTTTTCTTTTGAAGACATTTTGCTTCTTATCCAAGAAGCTTCTTCAGCTCTGACAGAATAGTGGGGAATGGAAGGATTTATATTCCTTACAGACAGCTGGACATTTGTATTCTTTCAGAGAGTCATTGAAACCCTTGGAGGTTTATCTGTGTCCTCAGGGTCACCTGAGGAGTGGTCCTGTAGTCAGTGGTGGGTTGCTCCCGGTTCTGTTAGGTTCTTTAGAACCGGTAGAAAAAGCAGTGGGAGGCTCCGCCCGGACTTCATAATTGATATTCCCGTTGTGAACTGTGTTCTGTCCCCATCTCACACACGCACCCCCACAGACAGCCCGGAGATAATAAGACACACAACAAAATCTTTGAAGATAAAGCTAGCTGCAACCCAGTGGCTGGCTGCCAATTCAAACTTTACTCAAATAAACAAAGATAGGTCCACAAGCCTTCTGATAAGGCAGAGTTTCAGTAATACAAGAATTAATCCGAATGCAGTCCACTTAAGCAGTTACAGTTTCAGCAACACGAAGTCCATGGATGATTTCTAGTTTTGCTCGTCACAAACTGAGCCGGCCACCACACCCACATTTATACCCTGTGGGGGTGTGGTCCAGTGACTCAGCTAATCTCTGGCACGCCTTGTCCTCTGCTGTGCACGCTTATCCCTGCGCCGCTGTTGAGGATCCAGCCAGCACTTATTTCCTTTGTCGCTGTCCATCTGTGGCTGCGTGGACATGCTTGGCTCTGGGCCTATCTCTTGGCCTTCAGTGTCCTCCAGAGGCATTGCCAGAGAGGAGGGTCCTGGAGAGGGAGGCATTGCCAATTCCTCCCCCTCACTCTCAGAGTCTGTCTCTGCCAATGACACAGGCTCAGGCAATCGAGCAACAACAAACTGATAGTAAAGGTAAGAAGAACCCACCCCTGCCTGTAGTCTGCAATTTTTCTCTGGAAATCCATTACTACTCCCACCCCATTCAAAGGGCATTCATCCCAAATTGTATAGCTGAAAGTCTGTAAAGATCCTCAGTCATCCAGGTCATGGTTGTCCCGAAGGTGCTTTTTTCAGGAGGCAACTGGACTTTCTTGTTTTTTCTTTTGAATGGCATGGGTGTAGGAATGGATTTCCAGAGGAAAATTGCAGACTACAAGAACCAGGAACACTCCTCAAGTGACCCTGAGGACCCTGTCCAGATGTCTTCAAGGAATATAAATCCTTCCATTCCCCGCTAACCTGTCAGAGTTGAAGAAGCTTGTTAGATAAGTAGTGAAACTTCTTCAAAAGAAAAAAGAAGAAAGTCCAGTTGCCTCCTGAAAACAGCATCTTTTGGATAACCATGACATGGATAACTAAGGACCTTTGCAGAATCTTACTTCCACCTAATTGGCATTCTTCATTCTTTTGTTAATTAGATTTAGATGCTACTTCTAGGACAAGGAATAGCAGAGCCAGAGGGAGGAGTTAAAAGAGGCATCAGTTTAGAATCATTACATAGCCACAACAGCACTAAGTTCAACTTCCTTTGAGTGTCACTTACCTTTCTCTACTGTTGTCCAGGTGCCTGTAAAACAATAGTCTGGAAGTTTCCTATATATAAACTGTAGCAATAAACAAATAAATGGAATTTTTGCATATATATATATGGGTATCTGATACCACAAATTCCATCAGGAGTCTGAACTGTTCAGAGAAAAAAATCAAAATGAAACAATAGTAACAGCAATAGCACTTAGATTTATATACTTTACAGCCCTCTCTAAGCAGTTTACAGAATCAGCATATTGCCCCCAACAATCTGGGTCTTCATTTTACCCACCTTGGAAGGATGGAAGGCTGAGTCAACCTTGAGCCTGGTGAGATTTGATCTGCCAAACTGCTGGCAGCCAGTGATCAGCAGAAATAGCCTACAGTACTGCACTCTACTGCACTGTAACCACTGCGTCACTGCAGCTCTTATATGTACAGTAAACTAAAAGAGTGGAAGAACAATGTTTGATTAAAAAACCCCCACAAAATCTAATAAATCCCACAAGAGGTCCAACCCCTGGTCTAGAGTAACAAGGGGGAAGAACCAGGTTTTAGGACTGGTTTAAATAAAGACAGGGAGAGACCACATGAATCTCGGAATGACTGTTATTCTATAGGGCAGGTGCCACAATAAATCACACTTTATTTTAATGCTTGATTTAATCCTCCTGGAGGCTGGATCGAACCTGGGTCAGAAGAAAAATTGTCAGCCAATAGAAACAGGGCTGAATTATAGTTCAGATACCTGACCAGAGACAAACTGTGTTGTCTGTCCCCATGAGATAAGGAGAAACGGGGTTGTGGGAAGCAAGTGCTGAACCAGGAGTCTGAGCCACATTTCTTACACAAGTGTGCACGTGTGTGTGTTGGTGCCATTACATTCTGCCATAGCTAGAACTGCTTTCTTATGGCTAGATCTGAAATTCTAGCTACTCCTATTAGCTTTGTAACAGAATATTTGGCATTTAATATTATGTATTTAATATCAACCATTGCAGTTATTCACTTAGATAATAATTATGATTTATAAGACATTCATTTTTTTTTCTTAAGATTTTCATATTTAACTCTATGATGAAGTTTTAAAAGCATGGCAAAGCAATCATGATTCATGGGTGCTAATTAACAGTAAGTAAATTTATGTCTTTTGTTTTGCTCGATAATCTGGAGATTTTAACAATCTGCAATCAGCAAATTCCTGCCTGCAACTGGATATAATGAGCTCTGGTTATCAACATTAATAATGTTTCAAAATTAATTAGCAGAAGAACACTCAGTTTTCCCTAGATAATCATACCTTAATTCATTTTCTAAGGAAAATAATTGGAAATGACTTCAGCAATAGATTTTTTTTTTTACAGGTTTGAATGCACACGTGAAATTGAATTATTCCTTATCTGTTTTTAAAGCTCTTCTATTTTTAGACTTTTCCATTAAAATGTCTTTATACAAACATGCACAAACCAAATTTCACAGGATTTTAATCCCAAATAACAAACAACGTAACTATTAAAATGTCATAACATTGAAGAATCTGCAGATATCTGAAATTTCATTATACAAAGATAGAATCTACTAGTTAAAATAAATTTGTCATTTTTTTCTATTTATGTGTTAATTTTGCTCCATTTTACATTAATTTCAATTTTCTATGTAGCCTGTTTAAAGTATATGCATAAAACATTCAGAGTGCTGAATATTGTCTGATATATGCATTTTATGCAGATTTTAAATGATAAGCCAGCTATATTTAGCTAGGTCAACTCTTAATTTATAAAAGAATTAAGTTTACTTAATTAGACTAAATTTGCTTTTGCTTGCTTACTGTTTTGGAAAGTGACAATTATGTGGTAATCTGCAATAGTGTACTATTTGAGCTATTCTTCAAAATTTAGAGGAAAAAATTGTAGTTTCTTATTCTTTTGCTGTTGTTTCCACACAATCATATTGTTCTTCAGTGAAGAGACTGTGAAGCGTTCAAGATAGTTTGTCACTGAAGAGCTTCAAGCACTACTTGTGAAGAATACAGTTAAATCTTCTCTTATCTTTTTCCTTTTCCTACATCAACATTTGCACATCCTAATGTCAAAGCTGAGCTTCTCTCTGGCACTGTGAATAAATACATTTGCAATATCACCTAAATTTTGGCTATGAGGGGAAAAACTATGAGGGGAAAAAATGAGAGGCCGAGGTCCTGAGGCCAGATGTGTCAGTTATGTCAACTGTCAACAATTGTTAACTTTCTTTTTTTTTTATTGAAAAAGTTTTACATTACAATTTATTTATAAAAAAACCCCTTTCCCCCCCCAGCCCCCCACCCTAACCCCATCCCCCTCCCTCCCCAATCCCCCCCTTGACTTCCGCTATTAAACAAACATTGCTAACTTTCAAGGATGTGAAATACAGGGCAAAGAATCTTTTGAAATGTCAAAAGGCAGGAAAAAGGAGCAAACAGATGGGAATAATAAGAGTAAACAACATCCTGTTGTTGACAGAAAGCAAGCAAGCAAGCTAGCAAGCATTTAATGTACTTTCAATTTAGTCTGGAGAGAGAGAGAGAGAGAGAGAGAGAGAGAGAGAGAGAGAGAGAGAGAGAGAGAGAGAGAGAGAGAGATCCCCATTTAACCACTCAGTGTTGGTTCTTTGTAAGCTTTCTGCCAAATTTGAGCCTTGCAGCCTAGATAAAACTATAGTTTGGAGATTTATGGCCAGGCCCCAACACAAACATAACAATGATAATATCCTAGGGCTTTCTACTACTATTAAGATAACAGAAAATCTCAATGGAGGAACAAATCTTACAAAGAGTACTCATCTTGTTTTTAAATGGTATCATTCTCTCATCAAACAGTCAGCCAGAAGAAGAAGATAAAAAGAATGGGAAAAGATTGGTTAGAACAAGACAATGTGGTAAACTGCAGGCTATATGACTGTAGTGGGTGTGATGAAAAAGAGCTATAGTTCTTCAAAGATCCTAATTTATTGTGTTGAAATTCCTAGATTTCTAGATTCCATCTAGAATGGTCCCTCCAGTGTGGTCCCTCCATTGTGTTGAAACCATTGCTACTATTCACGACTGAAGCTATAAGTTAAATATTTTTTATAAGGAGAAAGCAAAAGGACCCAGAATAATATGTAGTTCAGAGTAGGAAGACTTTTAATAGCTGCTGGCCACATTTGACTTGTGACAAAGATACAACTCAAGACCACAATTTTCTCTTTCTTTGTTATGTGTTTTAGACACGGTTGTGCTTTTTAGCCATGTTAACTTTATTCTAGGGCATAAAGTATCATTTGGGGATGTGAGCCCTAAGCTGTTAACCCTTATTGCAGTTGGTGATTGTCTGGATTTATCTTAATGTTTATTATTTATCTGTATCCCACCTTTATTATTTTTACAAATAACTCAAGGTGATGAGCATATCCAATGCCCCTTCCTCCTCCTGTTTTGCCCACAACAGCAGCCCTGTGAGGTGGGCTGAGCTGAGTGATTTGAGCCATGGCGGCACAATGGTTAAAATGCAGTAATGCAGGTTAGTTCTGCTGACTGCCGGCTGCCAGCAGTTCAGCAGTTCAGTTCTCACCAACTCAAGATTGACTCAGCCCTCCATTCTTCCAAGGTCAGTAAAGTGAGGACCCAGATTGTTGACTCTGTAAACTTCTTGGAAAGGGCTGTAAAGCACTGTTTTTTGTTTTAATTAGATTTATATGCCGCCCTTCTCCGGAGACTCAGGGCGGCTTACAATGCATTAAGCAATAGCCTTCATACTTTTGTATATTTTATACAAAGACAGCTTATTGCACCCACAAACTGGGTCCTCAATTTACCTACCTTAGAAAGGATGGAAGGCTGAGTCAACCTTGAGCCTGGGGAGATTCGAACTTGCAATAATTGCAGAAAGAAAGTTATTGAGCTTTCCAAATTCCTTTCTTCTCTTAATCAGCATCAACAATCTTAAGAAACTCTCAGTCGCCACCTGATTCATTTAACAATGGCAGTGATCCTCTTAACAACCACGGCAAAATGGTTTTAAATCGGACATGAGTCACACTTAACAATCTCCTTGCTTAGAAATAAAAGTACCCTCAATGAAATCAAATTTGACACCCTGGCTGTAGATAATGTTCCTGCAAAACCAGATGCCATTGTGGTCTTAAATTGAGAACTACCTAACTCTCCCTTCTTAGTACTTTCCTGCAAGTCATCAGCATGGAAACAATATGCTTTTGGTTTTCTATTGAAAATGCTGAATTTCATATTGTCTGCTTATCTAAGTGCTCACCATGCACTCTATAAGCAATTTTTGCCATGAAAGCATAAACTATAGAAAGACTTATTAACAATTTTTTTTTCAATCTGCTCTGTATTAGCTAAATGAAGCAGATGGATTCACATATAAAAAATGACATTTCTCCTTTGCCATTTGTCTTCAGCCTCCATGTCAATCTCTGCTCCAGGTTGTGCTGACATTGCTTTAGCAGCACTGGTTAAATTTATCTATCCTGCTTGATGGTATTGCCACTGCAAATGCAAGCAACTGCCATGAACTCTGTATTGAAAAATGAGCCTCTCTCCATCCTCCTATCACCATTTGCACATTTGTTCCTCAAAACTGAGGTTTTCTTATATCTTTCTTTTCCCCCAATAACACAAATACACCACAACACAACACACAGTCATTATTTTATTTTTATTTATTTATTTATTTTTAATTTGATTTATATGCTGCCCTTCTCCGGAGACTCAGGGCGGCTTACAATGCGTTAAGCAATAGCCTTCATACTTTTGTATATTTATATTTATATTTATACAAAGTCAGCTTATTGCCCCCACAAACTGGGTCCTCAATTTACCCACCTTAGAAAGGATGGAAGGCTGAGTCGACCTTGAGCCTGGCTAGGATTGAACTCAGAGAAATTACAGTTAGCTGGTGTTAATTGCTGCCTTTAGTAGGAGGCATTAGCCCTCTACGCTACACAGGCTCCTTTTATTTTATTTGAAGAGGGTTTATGTTCCAAAAATGAATGAATGCAGATATTTTAAAACTGCTGATTACAAAGAAAAATACCATTCAAAATTGTGAAACAGAGAAGTGAAAATGATTGTAGACCGGGGTGTCAAATTCAAGGCCCACGGGAGGATCCAGCCCATGAGGTGCTTAGATCTGGCTTGCAGGGCTGCCCCAGAAACAGTGAAGGACCAGCCCATGGGTCCTTTGCCTGTGAAAACAGAGCTCTGGAGTGCCGTGCTCAGCCCCCAGGTTCTCGTTTTTTGCTATGATGGCCTTCTGTAGCCCTCTGCCAGCTGGAGACCTTCCTGAGTTCCGTTTTTGCTGGCAGAGGACTGCAGGACATTGAGCTAGTCATGCCCACCCTAGCCACACCCACCCCTGCCACATTCACTCAGCCCCCTGAGCAAAAACACAATCTTGACGCAACCCTTAATGAAATCAAGTTTGACACCCTTGCTGTAGATAATGTTCCTGCAAAACCAGATGCCAATAAATATCAGCGTACAGATTAGAACTTTCTGGGTAAAGGTTATTTGTCTGGCCCTTATTGTAATGCCTGAATAGAACTTTCTTCTCCTTCCCTACTTACATCTTCCTTTTGACTTATCTTCATCCAGTTCAGTTTCTCTCTATTTTTGTTCTTTTCCTTCCTAATGCAATCATCTCTTCCTTTTATCATGTATGCTATCATCATGTTTTTCTTTCATTTTTTCTATTCCTGCTGAATAGGACAGAGCAGAGGAATATGTACTGTATATGTTTATGTGAGAGTGGTTTGCATGTGTGAAAGAAAATGTTGGTGTGACACTCCTTTTTCCTTATGTATGACACAGTGGTATGCCTGCCTGCAGCCTTGGGTTCAAGGGAGTTGGCTCAGTAGCTAAGATTTATCTACTCAGGGAATAAACCGAGTGTGCCTTCTGAAAAGAAAATTGGGGTCACGAGACTGAGGTGAGTCTCCTGGTGATAGCTGGGTTAGGGAGCAGGACAGGCACAGCTGTTGATGAATAGCCAACCTGGATTTGTAGGAGATAGCAAGGAAGAGATCTTTGGAAGTATAAGTCACCAGAAGAGACACTTTTTTTTCCCTAAAGCCATTGTGGATAGCTGGGAAAGTTGATTGTGCTGTGTAGTACTCTGTGATTGAAAATAAATTGCCCCTTTAAGGAAATTGTTGAGTTTGGTCAGGGAGACGCTAAACAAGCCTCTGGATACTGGATTTCCAGCTCATTGAGTTCAGTAGTTACTGTTGTAAAGTTATTCTTGTGTGTTTATATATCTGCTAAATTTGCTTGCAGATGTAATATAAGTAGTAAAATAGACCTGTTTCTCCGTTAGCAGCTTAAAGTGCATTGGTTCTTATTGGATTTGGAGAGTCGTGGGAAGAAGAAAAGCCCTTACAGCTCTTAAGAGGAAGAGTTGACAGTAGGTTTGATGGGAACAAATTATATAGCAGTGGAAGTTACTTCACTTTTCTATTAATGGCAGATAACAACATTTGAAAACAAAACAATGCAAGCAGTTAAAATACAGATCAAAACTAACATTAAAGTAAGCAGTGGAATAATGTAACAATTACGTGGCATACAGATTTAATAAATAATGATAAGGCTCAAGGCCTGCAGACTTTTATTACCAGTTCTCAAGAACCAGACAGAACCGGAAGCAACCCACCACTGGATGTGACAGTATACCATCATTGACTCCGCATTAATAAAAAATGGCATGTAAAGCTTCATTTGACTCATCTCCACATGTGGAAAGTATTTTAGTAAAAATGATCAATTGTTCTATATCTTAAAATAACTCAGTATGATTCGGTTTTTGCTAAACCATTAGATTAATACTTACTTGATACATTTAGAACTGTTGTACAAAATTGTCAAACTTTATTTGAGTAATCTGTCTCCCAGGGTTTTAGATGCACAATACTTATCTTTAAATCATTCCCAATCTGTCTTTCTTTTTATTAAAACACAAATTGGCTACAAGTTAAATCAGGCTGGCATAGCTGCAGAAGATTATTAAGTTTGGATAACATGACAAAATATTCATGTCATCAGACCATTAGTACAATCCAGCCTCACAGCATGTGCCAGGTTGATATAGTGGTTAAGGTACTGGCCTATAAACCATAGAAGCCAGGAGACTATCAGTTCTAATTCCACCATACAGATTAAAGTCAGCTGGATGAAGTTGTTCCAGTCGCTCTCTCTCAGCCCAACCACCTCACAAGGTTGTTGCTGTGGAGAAAGTAGCAGGAAGAAGAGTATTATGTATGTTTGCTGTCTTGAATTATTTATAAAAGAAATAATAAAGGTGGGGTATAAATAAATAAAACATGAGCTATGCAACTATTTGAGCCATACAGTAATAAGAAGGAAAATGAGTTTTTCCTCAGGTTAGCTGAAACGGATCCCCAATAATGTTTCTTTTATGCTTTTCCTAATTCACTTCTTAATAATTGATATATCCTGATTAATTTTCATAGTTATTTATGGACAAAGAAACTGAAGTAACACTATTTTCTCTACGAAATCTTAAAACATTTTTCAATCAAATATTTTTACCAGTATATTCCTTTCTGAGATAAGGTTTATGTCAGTAAAACTATACTCCCAGATATCAGAAGCTTCAGACAGAGAGTTTTCTGTTTTTCAGCTTTATACTACCTTTTCCCCCCAAAAAAATATCACTTGAAAAAAACCAACAAGGAAATTATTATTATCTTTTTTGAATTTTTTTTAAACAAAACATAAAAACAACCTCACCCATTACAATTACAGAAAGTGTGTCGATCGGTTACAATTCTTTTGTGCCTAATCCCATATCCAAAATTTACAAATTATTTGTCAATTTATTATATCTTATTGTATTATTATTCTCATTTAACATTTATTTAAAAATGACATTTATTCCCTAAAAAACCATATCATATATATTTATTTCATATTACCATCCAAGAAATTATGACTCTATGATCCTACCATTTCTTATCCTTGGTAAATCTGACTTCCATTGCTTTGGTATCATTATGGGCCAGCCAATGAAATCTTTCTACATACAAATTTTGTTATTAGTTTTTTCTCAGGAACTTTTTCTTCATTTTTTTTATCCTATATCTTTTGGAGATTTTCTGTGTGTAATTCACTTCTCTTCTTGCCCCAATTAAAATGTGAAGGTGCTGCTTCCTCAGACAATGTCACAACAGTGTGGGTTTTTTTTTTCTTTTCCTGCACATACAGTGCAGAAATATATGTGTACCAGGAAAATAATAATAATAATATAAAACTCAAAAAACTTTTCTCACAACTTTTATTAATAGCTGTCTCATCATCTCTAGGTTTAAAGCTTTAAAAATTATCCCTAAAACTTTGAAGCAATTCAAGTGGGAAGGAATTTCTTATAGTGAATGATTACTAAGGAACATATTGGAAAAATAAATAGAAATGGTACTTTCAACATCTAATTCTCAATTAATGGAGAAATCAGTGTGAAACCTAAAAGGATATGGCATAAACCAATTAAGATGAAGAACAGTTCTGCTCTGAGGAATTCATGATAGCTGACATGCAACAGCATTAATCTCATCCAGACACCATGACCAGTTGCATCTCATCAATTAAGGAAGGGAAGGCTGGCAGAAGAACAGTGCCACTGAAGTATGGAGAAGGGAGTATGCCACTTACGTATGGAGAATATGTGACATTACACCAGTTACACCACCATTAAAGAGAGATAGCTACCATATTGCCACAATACTGAGGGGGGTGCAAATGATTAAAGCTGGCACTTACTGCACTTCAATCAAAGTCTCTTGACCAAGGTAACTGAGTTTTTGTAATTACTGCCCTGAGTCACAAAGGCCAAATCTAGAAAATGGTTTTAACTATTGGTAGTCCAAATAATATTGCTCCTTTCTCTTCCTTCTTCCCTCCCTCCCTCCCTCCCTCCCTCCCTCCCTTCTTCTTCTTCTTCTTCTTCTTCTTCTTCTTCTTCTTCTTCTTCTTCTTCTTCTTCTTCTTCTTCTTCTTCTTCTTCTCTCTCTCTCTCTCTCTCTCTCTCTCTCCTTCTTCTTCTTACATGTCACCATGTATATTCACATGCCAATATGTACAAATATACTAGTTTGTCTGTTCTAGAAAAGGAAATAATATTTTGATGAATTGGCTATATTTTTATTTTTTCTAAATATGTACCCATTTAAGCATGAGCGTAAATGGACTCCAGAGGATAGTAGAGGACAAGAAGGCCTGGAAAAACATTGTCCATGGGGTCGCGATGGATTGGACATGACTTCATAACTAACAACAACAACAACACTTGCATTGCAAACATCCATCTGCATTGCTTAATCTTTTAGGTTAATATCTGAGGCTTATATTCTTCCAGTTTCATGTGGTTGTTATTAGACCATCAATTTGATTTAGAATTATTACAGTGTAATTTAGATTCAGACCACACTTGGAAATTTTCATTTGCTAAATAAGGGAGCAGAACTTTGATTATCTATTTATTTATTGCTTTATGTGACATTTCAGGACCCACATGACTAACAGAGCAGACATTGCTTTTTCACTATAACATTTAAATAACAGTTTAAAAACATTTCTGTGAACAAATGCATTTATTGTATATTCAGCAATATCTTGCTCATAGTCTGTGCACTAAAAATCAATCCATTAAAGAAATAAAATGAATCCATAAAGAGAAGAGATCTCATTTTCTCCCTCTGCTTTTCAAATAATATCAGAGGATCTTTTATTTGAAATCATTTGGAATTGTTGTGGGCAGACAAAGATGATTCTGACTTTTTATTAAGAAAAAATTAAATGGATTTTAAAAGCTGCATAAAATAACAAAATATACACAGAAAAAATATAGTAATTAGAACTGGAAAGAAATACAGTAGTGGCCAAAATTTGAAGTGCTGGAAAAACAGGAATAAGTAACAAAATACACAATTCTAGCTCATTGGAAAGTACCTATAAACACAAAGTACTTTAAAGTGGCATTTAAGGGAACATAAGAGTTCTTAATGTCTTTTAAAGTAACTGAGCTTATTCCAGAAGATCTTGAATTCAAGAGTAGTTTAAGCATTTTGTTGTTGTTAGATTTCTTACACTATACTGTAGATATTTGTAATTTTCTGGCTTTTTCAACGAGCGAGGAATTTTTTCATTTGTAAACAGATCATCCGAGCTTGCATTATGTAGCATGAATACTGCGAAGGAGACTATTCTTTCATAATAGGCTGATTCAGTACTCAACCTACAAAGAAGTATTTGTGCCAAGAGAGCCTAGCACTCAGTGCACAGAAACTTACTTCATGAATAGCTCACCTTTGCACTGCTGGCACATTGCTATTGCTTAGATATTAAAAATGCAAAGCACAAACCACACTCTTCTTCAAGTGCTCTTAATGATTCTATGAGGCCAAACCAACAGATAATTAGGCTGTACCTAATAGATATGGTAGAGGATAGGAAGGCTAGAGGAACGTTGTCCATGGGGTCGCAAAGGGTTGGACATGATTTTGCAACTAACAACAACAATAGATCTGTTCTACATATTATGTTGTCTAATCAATTCCGCCACTTTCTCTCCCCAGCCTTGAAAACTGAAGAAAGGACTATTGATTTACTTTATTAAGGTCTCAGATTGCTTGAAGAAGTTCAGGAAAATAGAAATCCTTTTGTTTTCCAAAAGATCTGTAATGATAGTAGGGAAGAAATCTCCTCTCAGATAGACCAAGCAACATTCAAAGATGAGGTGAGAATGGGAAGTAAGGCTGTGTGCACCTATCCATCTTCTACATCCTTTACAATTCATGCAGTAATATTATTAAACAATTATGACCTAATAAAATTAATATTTAAGTATGAACTTTGTTAGGGTTTTTTAAAGAGTTTACTCTGATCAAAGTTCAATACAGTGAGTTAAATTTTCAGTAAAGGTAATTGTTGCCATTTCCCCAGGACTTTCCAAGTGTAGCTGTTAATGGGAATCAAATACATCACTGAGATATATTTATGATACCTTTATGGTGTTTTCCAGTTTTTGTCATTTAATAGAGAAAGTTGAGGTGATACACACACACACACACACACACACACACACACACAGACACACACAAACACACACGCAGGGGTTGCTGAAGCAAAGAATGTAGTTGACTGCATGTAATTCAGTAAGACGGTTCTTCTAAACAGGTTTTGCTCCAGTTATTTTCTCAACCATGTCAGAATCAACATTTTCTTCACCATCAATACATAACAAGGAATGCAGTTTTTAGGGAATCTTTCCTAATGAATCTTTGTTCAGAGCTGAACAAAGAAGAGTTAGGCAAGTCTGTATGTGAAGGAAGACGGTTAAAGAAATGACATTTAGCTGAATGTTGCAAAAGGATTGAAGTTGAATGAGGGGCTCCACATCCAGTATGAATGTGAGATAATATTGAAAGGACTCAGGAAAAAATAAGGAATTCAGATACATAGTAGAAAAGGTCTCAGTAATGTGTGCCAGCTGCATTGTATCCTTGCATAGGAACATTTCCTTTAGTCATTGTCAGGGGGGGGGGGAAGCAGACCCACTGTGATTGCCAGGACACCTCTTAACTTCAGTTCACAACTTCAAAGGGGTAAAGTAAGTTTGCATGTTGGCACCTTCCCATTTAATTTGTACATTAATTTACTGTATTAGGGCAACATCTGATAATATCTGAGCTTCATTCCCCCTTCCCAATTTGTTGGGCAACAGATCAGTTTTATTTATTTTTTTTATATGCCAATGAAGTACCAATCCTCTCCTTAATAGTGGACCTGAAATGGGTCTTTGCGTTCTCATCCATTACTGCAGAGAGGAGCAACTCATCATCAATTACAATAAAACTGAAATAATTGCTTTCTCCACAAGAACTGTCAATCACCACCACTCTTGTAAAAGTAATAGCTTTGACATTGAGTAAACTAGGGTATTAAATACCTAATTGGCTCTTTGCAAGACTTGGCAACTTGGTTATACAGTATATATATTTCAATAATTTCATTAAGGATTATATTAAACAAGTAAAACTAATGCAGCAACATAATATAAAAATACATTACTTTTTATTTTTTGAAATTAAAAATAAAGAAGAAAAAGCGTAGAACAAAATGAAAAGAAAGGAAGGGGCAAAGCAGAAGAGAAATTTCTTCCTTTTTTTCCATACGCAACATAACGATAATTATTATCTGTTAAAATACAACCAAATTATTCTTCATTCCATGTTTCCCCTTATTTTCCAGTAGACACTCTCTAAATTTTCATCTCTCCTTATTAGTCAGCAACAGTCCAGTAAGGGTTATCAGAAATAACAATTTAAATCTATCTCCACCTCCATTTAGACAAATTCACCTTGATCCTATAATCAAATAATCAAAGTCCAATTCACGATTGAGTCATTTGTTTTTGTTAAAAAGAACTCCATTAAATATCACCAGAAATAGCAACCACTATTTGTACTGCAAAAATAGCAATTCAAGTATTACAAATTTCTATCCATTGCACCCAATTAAACATTTCCATAAATAACAATTATTATCTGATCCTGTAAGATTTACTTCCATTTCTACCTCTATGTCCAAAAGAGAAGCTTTAGCTCTCAATCAGTAATGAAAATTATGCAAAAGTGCCATGACTACAAAAGAGTTCTGAATTTTTCAGGTCAGTGTAGTGGGCTCAGAGATTCCTGGATTGCATGAGTGTCTGCAGAAACCTGGTGATTTTGTCCCAATTATACAAAAGTCATGTGGTATCACACCACACTCACACACACACACACACACACACACACACACACACACACATGATGTAAACTGTCTAGAGTAGCGCCACAGTGAGATGAGTGTGGCAAATAAATTTAACAAATTAATAAATAAATAAAATTCCAGTCATATTGCATGTTTGAATGCAGTAGTAGTATGCATTTTAAAAGAGGGAGTTACATTATTATCTATCAAAATATGACTCTAATGGAAAGTTGCACAATTAAATTATAGTGTAAAGATCATTATTTTACATGTTACGTTTATTTTACATTAAGCTTAGTTATGATTATTACTGGAAATCAATGTGTCTTCAGAATGATGTTTCGGACTGGTAGATGAATCAAGATGATGTCATCTCAACTATCTATATGATTATATTTTTTCTCTTTTCAGAACAAAGACTGGGAAGCAAAAGAAAACTACTCATTCATAGAATGGTTAAAAGTGCTGAATGTAAGCCTATGGCCTGACAATTATTGTTCACATTCTCTTCCCCCATTTTTTTCCCTGGGAATTCAGGCAGACAATGAAAAACAATTAGCTATTGTGAAATCCTACATAGGTAATAGGTTGCATTCAGTGTTGTGCAGAACAAGCCATATAAACTAACAAAACATATATAAACCCAGAGTGGGGTGGAATCCATTAAATAGCTGGTATGAGTGTGCATTGTTGGCAGGGTGGGTGGGTGGGGTTATTATTTTATTATTTTTACTTGTTAATATTTTTATTTCTTTTCTATTGTGTTTTTATTCCCTCTAAGCCACTTGAGTCACTGTGAGGCAATAAAAATATTTTCACAAAGTAATTAATTAATTAAATCTCTGTATTTCTGAATTCAGACACAGGAAAAAGGCTTTGAGAAAGCCAAATTTATAAAGCCAACTGTTGCCAGGTAACAATGGTTGAGTAAGACTCTTTCAGGTCATTGTTGAATTCAACATGTTCACCATGGGGATGCTTCTAATAATCTTTGACATCCTAAACTTACTCTTCCTCTCTCCAAATTATGCCACTCAATTGGTGTTACATTGTTCAATTGGAACAATCGTACATATGTATGTACACGAGCTTTTCTCCCACAGAGAGAGTCTAATGGAACATCAACTGCCTGCAAGAAGCCAACATAATTAATGTAACATCTATGGCAGTGGAAATACTCATTGATAAGGACTAAAAAGTCATCTATACTTCAGAAATCTAAGAAAAATTGGAAACCCTGTTTCCCAATGCCACTTAGCCATACTGATGTCAGTTCTAGCTCAAATGCCTCACTGAATCAGGGAAGCAGTGCAGAATTCTGGTCTAAATAATAAATGGATAGAAATATGTATATATTATTATGCAAAAGGAAAAAGATGAGGTTGTATGTTATTACCTTACTCTACTGTGCCAAAAAGAGTCGGAAGTCAATGCTTTTTTCTTTTCCCTTTTCCCTTATATTTTTTTTCTTTTTCCTCCCTCACTTTCCTATTATTTTCATTTTTCTTTGTCTTTGATACTTCAATGAACCAATAAAAATCGATCAATCCTAACAAAGCATCTTTTAATAAAGAAAAAGAAAGAGAGATCAAATGAACTATACTATACCAATATTTTTGAATGTGTCTAGCAGGGATAGTGGATTTTTAAAATCTGATTGTTGGGAGGTTTTTTTGATTTTTTTTTAAAAAAATTAACAAAACATAAAAACAACCATCATCCATTACAATTACAGAAAGTGTGTCTATATGTTACAATTTTGTGCTTAATCCTATATCCAAAATTTACAAGTTATTTGTCAATTTATTATATCTCATTGTATTATTATTCTCATTTAACATTTATTTAACAATGGCATTTATCCCCTAAAAACCATATCATATATTTTATTATTACATTTATTTCATATTTCATACTTCATTTCCATGCTTTCTTATCTAGCTATTGATAAAATAGATCCCATACCATATATTACATTTCTGGTAAAATCCCTAATAAAAATATCTCTGGTTTAAAGTCAATGTGTTTCTTTGTCATTTTTTCCAACCATGTGTGGATTTTTGTCCAATATCTTTTAGCTTCTACACATGTCCATCACATATGATAATATGAGCCCGGTGTCTGATTACATTTCCAAAACTGTTCCAATTTGTTCTTGAACATTCTAGCAATTCTCATCAGGGGTAAATGCCACCTGTAAAACATCTTATACAAATTCTCCTTATATGCTGTTGACATTGTTATTTTATAATTTTGCAACCACAATTTTTGCCATTTTTCTGAATCAATTCCATAACAAAAAATTTTCTCCCATGCAATCATTATTTCTTTAACTTGTTCTTCTTCCAATTTTATCTCCAATAAATAACCATACAATTTTTTTAAATACATAGTCATCAGAACCTGTTAAAATTTTATCTAGATTAGTCAAATTACTATAAAAACCCTCTGTCTTAAAATCTTTATCATATCTAGAATGTATTTGCATATATGAAAACCAATCCATCTTTATCTCTTGTTCTTCTAATTCTAGCTTTGATTTAAGTTCACCCTTTTCATTCAATAATTCACTATATCTAACAATTTGTTCTTTTCTAAATGTTATTGACTATGAGAATGCTTCAATGATAGATAACCAGACTGGAATTTTTAAATAATAATGTCTTTTAATCTTCTCCCAATTGAATAACAAAGACTCTCATATAACATGTCTTCTAAAATACCTCTGTGTTTTTGTACTCCTGTACCATAAGAAAGCATGTCAGCCCAACAGCAAATCATGCCCTTCTAAAGTCAACAATCTAATATTTCTTAATATTATTCATTCTTTAATCCACATCAAATTAATTGCTTGATAATATAATTCCCAATCCGGCAAGCCAAAACCTCCTCTTGATCTAACACTTTGTAACAATTTTAATTTTATCCTCACCTTTTTACCCTGCCAAATATATTTTAACACAATTTTATTCAAATCTTCAAAATAATCTTTTCCAACTTAATTGGAATTGTCTGGAACAAATATAAAATTCTAGGCAATATGTTCATCTTAATAGTTAATAGTTGATATCCTCCCTACCAACGATAATTGCAAATTCTCCCATTTAGCCAAATCTGTCATTATCTGTTGTTTAAGTTTATTGTAATTATTCTGCTTAAGTGTACTGCATCTTGCTGATAAATGTATCCCTAAACACTTAACCTTGTTTGTGACCTGCATCTTTGATACTGCCACCAATTCTTTTTTCTGTTTTTTTAGCATGTTTTTGTCAAAATGTACATTTTATCTTTATTTATTTTCAAACCAGCAACCTTTCCAAAGTCTCCTATTTTATCTAATAATTTATTTATTGATTCAAATGGATCTTCCAAAATAAACACCAGGTCATCAGCAAATGCTTGCAGTTTATATTCTTGATTTTGAATTTTCATTCCTTTTATTTCTTTTTCTTCTCTAACGTTTCTGTTTAATACTTCTAGTGTTAACACAAACAACAGTGGTGACAGTGGACAACCTTGTATTTCAATAGATTCAGTCAATTCTCCATTTATCATTACTTTTACTGTTTGTTTATGATATATAGCTTCTATGGCTTGAATAAATTTCCTCCCAAAGCCCATCTGTTGGACCTGTAATAACATAAATCGCCAGTTCATATTTTCAAAGGCTTTCTGTGCATCCAAAAACATCAGAGTCATTTGCTTTTCAGGATGTGCCTCATAGTACTCCAAAGTGTCCAGAATTATCCCCAAATTATCTCTGATCTGCCTTTTTGGCAGAAATCCATTTTGATCCAGATGTATAAAATTATTTAAATATCTTTTAAGTCTTTCTGCCAATATTGTAGCAAAGATTTTATAATCTGAGTTTAGTACAGATATAGGCCTATAGTTCTTGACTTGTTGTGGGTTGGCATCTTCCTTTGGGACAAGTGTAATATATGCTTCCAACCATGAATTGGGTATTTCCATCTTCAACATTACTTCATTCATAACTTCTAACAGTGGGAGACTAAGTGAATCTTGTAAAGTCTTATAATATTCCACTGGCAAAACATTTGGACCTGGCGCCTTTCCAATCCTTTGTTTTTTAAGTGCTTCTGTCTGTTCCATCATCGTTATGTTTCCATATAACATCATCTCAGTGTCTTTAGGAATCTGAGGTAAATTTACCTCAAGTAGATATTGTTTAACACTTTCTTCCTCTATATTTTCTTTTTCATATCATTTTTATAGTAATCTTGTACAATATTTTTCTTCTCTTCATTCCCAAATCTAATTTGTCCTTGATCATCTACTAATTTCATTATTTTCCTTGATTCTCTCTCTTTTTTCAATTTATATGCTAGCCATCTACCTGGTTTATTCGCTTCCTCAAAGTAGTTTTGTTTAGCAATTCTAATTTTTTGTGCTAGATCTTCTTTTTCCAATAGTCCCATTTTATGTTTAGTTATGTCCATTTTCAGTTTAATATCCTTTTTTTGTGGAAACTTCTGTAGTTCTTTTTCAATTTCCTTATAATTATCCTCTAATGTTTTATAACTTTGCCTCTTCTTAATATTTCTTTTTCTTGTATAGTCAATTATCAGGCCTCTAGCATAAGCTTTCATAGTGTCCCACAAATTTTGCATTGATGTATCCTCTTTTCTATTTTCTTTTTAAAAAATCTAGTTCTTTCTCCATTTTCTGTACGAAGTCCTTTTCTTTTAATATTGTAGTGTTTAAAGTCCATCTGGACCTTCTCCTTTGTTCTTTCTATCTCACTATCATTGGAATATGGTCTGCCCAGGTATTGGCTTCTATATCAATTTCTTCTATATTAGAGGTCAATTCCATTGTAATCCATATCATATCTATTCTAGACCATGATAAGTGTCTATTAGAATAAAAAGTATATTGCCTCTTTTTTCATTTCTTTCCCTCCAAGCGTCTTTTAAATTCATTTCATCTGTCACCTTGAAGAAGGATTTCGGCAGAGTTTTCCTACTTTGTTTTGTTACCTTCTGTATGTTATAGTCAATTTTCCCATCTACTATGCCATTAAAATCTCTCATCATACAAATATTTTCATAGTCCAATTCAATTAATCTCATATGTAGTTTTCTGTAAAAATCTTCTTATTGTCATTTGGAGCATATATTGCTATTAAGAGTATTTTCTTATTATCTATCTGATTGTTAATAAATTCATAAATGGAGGAAAATTGTGGAGATAGTCAACAATTTTTTTTAAAAAATGGTGACTGTTAAAATGAAACTTTCCATTATCTACGTCTTTTACATTTGAATTTCTTTTACTCCACTCACAGTGCTTTTCCTTCCAGTAATTAGGGATGTAACTGCATAAAACTACATGCAATTGAAAATTTTACTCCATGACAACTCCTTAAATTTGTTAAATTTCAAGATACTGAAAGAACCATTGTTAGATCTATTGTTGTACTTAGTAAGCAAATAACCTTCATTTCAACCTATTCCATGCATACTTCTGAATCGAATTGCGTATGAATTGGAAATATCATTATTTCAAAAGTTGTCTTTTGTTTGATTGTGAATTGAGACTCGCTGCTGAATTACATGTGTTAAAATATATCAGTCCTTAAGGAGCATACATTGTATTCTATTACTATGAATATTATTCAGTAGCTATGTAAGAGTAGAGTTAAATTCATCAAAAGTGTGCAATATTATGTAATATTTATGTAATAAAGTTGTGGAATTGAAGATGACAGTACATAATCTATTTCTGAGTATCAGATCTTCAATTGTCAGCTTGGAATCTTTTATAATCTTGTTCAAACCTGTGTATCCTTGATTCTTCTTCACCATATTGGATGAAAGCTATTATATGAAGGTCATATTTATCTGTTAGTTCATCATTGCAGCATTTAAGGAGACAATTCAGATGATATGAATAAAAGTAATTCTAATTCTAAACTGTAAATATGAATATGTTTACAGTTCAATTAAGTATATTTACAGATGACTTGAAAATAAATTCTAACTATATACTACTAAATGTCTTGGCATCACCTTTAAATGGGTGAAATGGTGCATCATAGGACAACAATTTTTCAGTCAAGGTACCTCAAGTGGGTTAGCATACAGATGTATCCAAAATCTAGGACCCATGATTCCCAAGGGAATGAAATGTGAGGAAGTTGTGACTGCTTTATTGGTGCTGGTTCCTGCTACACTGCTGGGCTATTGCTGTAATCATGTGATCTTCATTTCCAATATTCTGTGGTGGTTTACCAGCCAATCTTGCAATCCCTCATTTTCTCCCACATCCAGCAGCAGCCACTAACATGCCTGTGGGAAGGGAAAGGGACAGGGAAAAGGAAAGGGAAAAGGAAAGGGATTTATGATGCTTGTTGACAGATTCCCACAAGAAAACTTAATACAGAAAATGGTAGAAAGTCAGAAATTGCTCCTGTTGCCCCTGCTTTTTTTGGCCACCCATGGTCATCATGTTTGTCTGTTTAGATGAGGAAATGACTCTGAAATTATCAGCCAATAGGGTATCTAGTTAGCTCTTATTTCTAGATTTCTAGATTCTTTCAGATAACAGTTTAATTGACATGAATGGAATATTAATAGTGAATAGGACTGGAGACCTTTTAACTGAAATTTCTGCACAGTGTTTTGTTTTAAAAGATGGCATTTGATGAGTTGTCTGTTTCAACCCAACCTTACTGATTAAGATAAAATAAAGCCATATCAGCGTATCTGACCAATTTGCACCAGACAATTGTGTTGTGAATTTCTATGGAAGATGAATAAAGTAAACAAAGAAAGCAAACATTCCTAAGTGAAAAAATGGAGTAGTGCCACTCTATAAGTTGATCTATAGAGTAAAATGCGGATGCTACCAAAGTCATCAGTAATACAGCAAGATACCATGAGTTGAGAAATACTGAAGATCAATGATATGCAAAAGGATAAATTTTTATCCTAAACCAGCTCAGAAAATAAGCTGCCTTAATTTCAATTTTCTACATGAATTTAGAAAGAGCATAGTTATATTTTTCTTTTCTAATTCTTTAAAGACTCTTGGATATAAAGAATACTGAACACATAAACAGAAAACTAATGAAAGGTATAAATATGAAAACAAAAAGCTGATATGAGAAAGAAAGTTAAATTATCTATAAAATAAGAAAACTAGTGGGAATGTTTATAAAAAGAAGGATTTTTTTTTTAAAGGAATTACACTTTTTGGACAGTTAGTCATAATAGATTCCATTTTAGGAAACATTGAAAATAAATAGAAATAGCATCAAATTCATAAACTGTAGTACAGCACAATAGTTTACTTTTTTGTAATTTCTGAGTATAAAAGTGCACAGCATATTCATGGGGGAAAAAAAACCATACGTTGACCTTCAAAAATATTTCTCAAGGATTTTTTCTATTAGCTATTGCTCCAAGGGGAGTATTATGAACCAGAATAGCTGCATATTGCATCATACCCCAGTGGAAAAATATTCCAAAAATTGATTCAAAGATTTTAGTACTTTGACCATGATTAGGACATATTTACTGTCAAAACCATCTATTTAGTGTTTCCCCCCTGCAACAAATTATGAGCATTCACCAATTATATTTTTTAAAACCATCATTTTCTTAATGCAAATAAACAAAATCTGTGTGTAGAAGTTGAAGCCAAAGCAAACTATAGGAAAACTGTCAATCTAAACCAGGGGTGTCAAACATGTGGCGTGATGGCATCATGTGATGTATCGTGACTTTTTCCCCCTTTGCTTAACCAGGCATGGGCGTGGCCAGTGCATGACACATATGGCCAACAGGCTGCAAGTTTAACAGCCCTGTTTTAAACCGTTATTGAATTTAATCAGTATTTTATTCCTGTACGAATGCCTTTTGTGGATAATATTCCTGGGGAAAAAAATATTCAATATGCCATGTAATCTAAAGTCTCAACAGCTGCTGAAGTAATTAGAGGTTCTGATCAGGGCCAGTTTAAGGAACTTGAGAACCTGGCCAACATCAGGTTGGAAGTTTCTTTCCTACCATATTCACAGCCTAACCTAACATACCGGTTTTTGTCTTCTTTTGTTTGCCAAGCTTTGTGCATTCAGGCTGCCCAGGCAAGGAGGCAGAAATATGAGGTGTCAGCCAGACTCAGAGCAAGCAAAGCTGTGAAAAGATTGGCAGCAAAAGCAGTTATAAGGCAAATGGTAGAGAAGAGGGGCATGTAGGAGTGAGGTGGGGCAAAACATAATAAACTTTATAAAATAAACATTTTTAAAACATAAATGCCTATGTTTCTGGAGCCTAATTCAGCTGCACATCTATCCATCAATAAAACTGAGCAGATGAGGGCTGTTAATGCATAAATGTATTTCACATCTGTTGTAAAGTAAAACAGCAGTGGGGAGTGATCAGGAATGAAATAATCTTGAGGAAGTCCCTGTGAAAATCATCCTGATAAAGGCACTGGAAAATTTCTTCATAGGAAGAAGAGTTCAATGGTAAAACTATTACCTACTCATTCTTTCACCTAAAGGGTTCCAACCAGGGGGTGAAATGCTCCAGTTCAGACTGGACTGGCCGATCCGGTAGCGATGGTGGCGGGTAGTTCAGAGAACCGAGAGCAAAAATCCCTGCCCCCCCCCACCCATGCCCGCTCGGTTGCCCGCTTGCTGCTTCTTTTAAAAAATGCTTTTAAAAGGTTTTTTAAAAAGCCTCTTTTTTAACCTTTTAACCTCAGAGCCTCTTTTTTAACCTTTTAAAAGCATTTTTTTACAACCTATTCGGCCGAATAGGTTGTAAAAAAAATGCTTTTAAAAGTAAAAAGAAGATTGTGTGCTACAGCTGATCAACCCCTCCCCCCGCGCTGTTCTACTTAACCCATGCCTCCTTTTGGCATGCATTGCATGCGTGCACACCTTATATTTGGTGCATGGTGTGCACTGAGCATGCATGCACACAATGCGCATGTGCAGCCAGCAAACCAGTAGTAAACCGGTTCATATTTTACCACTGGTTCCAACTAAGCTGGATAGTTACCTTACAAGCATGGGTCAATTTGACTCCTTATATTAAACAGGAGTTGAAGTCAGTGACATAAATTATGCCACCTGATTGTATGAAACTTCTCCAGAGAATCCATGGGATTCTGTGTATGGGTGGGGAATAGAGGACGGGGAATGGAGAGATTAAGTTTATTTTTTCCTACATCTTTTTAAAGACTTTTCCACATTATTTCAGTGTATACATTTCATTCTGACTGCAGTAGGTAAACAGACTCAACCTAACAACCAACTGAGAAATATCTGTCTCTGCCTAATGGACTGAAAAGTTATTGGAAAGTTATGTTGATGCAAAGGTGCTATATTTTCTTTAGGGCATGAATGTACTAGTGCTTACATCTTTCTAAAGAATAATCAAGGGCAAATGCAGCAAATGATGATAATAAAAAGAAAGAGGGAAATAATGGATAAACTCTATAATAGTGTGATAGGTTCGTTGTCATTTTTTTTAGATTTTGGGAAATGGATAAATAATGTAAACACAATCCATCATTACAATGTACTGTTATTTCTTTATGTGAAGCTTTGAAGAGGTGGCTCAGCTCAAAGAAGATGAAATTAAATTACTCTATTGAGTCATTGACTATCCGTTTGAAGTCTTGAATCAAATTAATGTTCCAATGCTTCTTGCCTTTGCAGATTTACAAACATTGTTTCAGCTTTTCTTCTGTTAATAGACAAAACTGAAAGGCATGAAATGAGTGATGTGATCAGTTTTAGCACTGTTGCAGTTTTAACATTGTTTAGCACTCCTGCTCATCACACTGCTTGGAGGCAGAATGGGATAACTTGCCCGGGTCATCTTGCCCTGGTCAAGTCATCGCAGGTAACTTGCACCTTGCTTGCATGAAAAAGGAAAGGGCAGGTTTGAGGTTGAGAAAAAAAAGGGAAAAAATGGACACAGGGGAGAAAAAGAGGAGACACGCTGGTGCTCACCCCGAAGGGTCAGCCCATTTTTTTTCTGGGTTTGGCTCCTTGCTGTAAAGTGGGAGCAAACAGGCTGATCCTAGTAATACTCAAGGAATTCTTCATTGACTGGCAAGGAGAATGTCACTGGATCAATTAGGAATTCTTTCTGGCTGAGTAAATAGCCCCAGGGGAATCTGTGAACACTTTTAAAACAAAGCCACCAAAGAATCCTGAGTTCACCACTTGCACGTTTGGCAAGGCTGAAGGCACCTGGATGTCAGCAGAGTGACTGACCCTCACAGCAGGACCACCAGGAAGAAGCAGTGGCAGCAGGCCTTCTCTTGTAGACGTCCCTTCCCCTTATCCTAGATCTGCTACCCAGGTGTGCTGCCTTGCTCCACAGGTTGACTGATGGGCCTCCAGGATTCCATGTTCTGGCTCAGCCCAGCCTTGAGGAATTCTAACTTGAGAAAGTTCAAAGCTAAAGCAAGACAAGACCTGCTGCAATTCTCTTGTTCCTCTCTTGACTTATCCGATGTTGAGTTGTCCCATGGTAAGCTGGGGTGAGTCAGCCAGAGAGGGATGGGCAGAGTGAGTTGTCATAGACCCACTTGGAGATATGTTTGTGCTGCTGCTGTTTATCTCAGTCTCCTTCTAGAATTAGTTAGGCAAGTTCATCTGATGGAAAGAGAAAAGAAGTAGAATGATCATACTCCTCTTTAGAAAACCTGGTTTTCTGATTGTGTTATGATTCTCAAATTCACACATTTTATTTTCATCCATTCTTATGTCTTACTAAATGTATATGACTTGTAATATAGACTGTTAAAATCCTTACTTGTCCACCGCGAAAAGTGACATGAAGTGGATTCTTTTATTGTTAATTTTTTTAAAAAAGCTCACTTTAAACATGTTTTTATTATTGTTGTTATTGTTATTGTTATTATTATTTAGAAAAAAAACTTTCTAAGTTGGAGTAGAACATTCTGCAAAAAGTCTGTATAGGTACTTTGCTGGGTAATTTGTAAATTACTGTGTTTCCTTTTTTTTCATTCTGCTATTTCTCCCTTAAAAGACATGCAGTTAAAAAAAATGTTTAATGATAGTAATAAAACCCTAGGTTGAAAATTTGTTGAATTAAAGCCAATATTTCTGAAAAATTTAATACCGTACTCTTTCTTTCCATGCCCCCCTCTGAAATGAAACATGTAAGTGCTTTGATGGTTTCCCAATATCCCCAGCTTGAAGCTTGAATCATTTGCATTGCTTGTGGTTACCTTCAAAACTCAAAGCCCAAATCCATATTGAACCTTGCTACTACAGAATTTCAGATTTGAATTACATATGAACTGATTCTCACATCCTCTTTTCAGACAGTTTTGATACTTATAGTACTTACATCAATAGAGTAGTTTGATTATGGAATATTGGAACAAAAACAGGCAAGTGATGCCACCTCAGTACACTTCAGGTTCTGGAGAAGGAGTGGACAAAAGATGATAAAATAAATGTAATAAGCATAGCTTTATTGATAAATTTTGTATTCTTGCATAGGAGAACTTCCTTTCAATCTGCTGTGATGAACAACGGTAGAAGTCCATTTCATGGCTTATGTTCATGCTTATGGGTTTTTCAGTACATACATTTATAACCCTCAGCATTCCCCTCCCATCTTTATTGGAATGTTCAATCACAAAGTTGTCATTTAGTTATTTATCTCATCAAAACATGTGTGGGGATGGTGAGAAATTCCTGCTCCCTGCAATGAGTGTAGGAGATCAGTCAATGAGAATGAGAAGTTAACTACATGATCAGGGAATGTGAAGGGTTAATTGCATTGTTAGGCAGAAAAGAAAAGCTACTTAATTGCAAAAGGGGAAGCTACAGGCTTATTATATCATAAATAATCTCTTGCAGTACAGAGAGGCAGTGCACAATTTCCTTGGGGAAAAAGTGAAAAAAAAAAAAAACCAAGAAGAGATGAGTTTGATCAGGCAAAAACTCACAACAGAATAGAGTAATTTCTATGTCACCAGGAGTAGATAAGTTAGTAACCTAAAGATGGGTCATATTTGTTAACAATAGGTCTCCTGTTTGAGAATGATGCCATTGTCTAGCTCTCATTTTCTTAGGTTCTTTGGGGCCTAGCCTTTGGCTGCAACTCTTGAATGTTAGGCCAGCCTATGATGTGTAAGTAATATTACCTTGACAGAACAGTGTGGAAACCATTACCTAGAGAAATGGAGTTAAAACAAAAAAGAGACACAATCAAAAATGGCTCAAGTAGACTTCATCCTGATTCACTGGAGTATAAAGGAAAAGAAGTACAGACAACAAGACTTCCAAGGTTCTGTTATAATAGTCAGTCTCAATAAAAATAATTTAAATCTTCCTGTAGGAGTCATTTTTTTAAAAAAAATTGATTTATATGCCGCCCTTCTCCGGAGATTCAGGGAAGCTTACAATGCGTTAAGCAATAGCCTTCATACTTTTGTATATTTATACAGAGTCAGCTTATTGCCCCCACAAACTGGGTCCTCAATTTACCTACCTTAGAAAGGATGGAAGGCTGAGTCAACCTTGAGCCTGGTGAGATTCGAACTTTCAGTAATTGCAGACAGCTGGTGTTAATCACAATAATGCTTTTATACTGCTGAGCTATCCAGGCTGTCTTGATTTGATGGTCTGATCTACCTAGAGCAGTGATGGCTAACCTTTTCCGGACTGAGTGCCCAAAGCACGCATGCACATGCCTGAACCTCCAAAATGTAATGCATGTACAGCCTCTGCGCATGTGTCTCCCCCTGTGCAAGTGTGTGCCCCACATGCTCCTCCGTGCATGCATGTGCTCCTCCCCCCACATGCATGCACACACCTTTCACACCCCCACACATGCACAGCAGAGACCTGAAGACCAGCTGGCCGGCGGGAGGCGCACGCGCATACACAGCAGAGCTGAATTGGGACAACTGCTCACATGCCCACAGAGAGGGCGCTGTGTGCCACCTCTGGCACGCATGCCACAGGTTCACCATCACAGACCATGCACAAGTACCTGCATGGAGCCAGCTGTCTGCAATTACTGCAAGTTCAAATCTCACCAGGCTCAAGGTTGATTCAGCCTTTCATCCTTTCGAGGTAGGTAAAATGAGGACCCGGATTGTGGGGGCAATAAGATGACTTTGTATAAAAAAAAACATTGCTTGGAGGGGGGCGAAAGCCCTACTAAGCAGGTATATACAAAAGTATGAAGGCTATTGCTTAATGCATTGTAAGCCGCCCTGAGTCTCCGGAGAAGGGCAGCATATAAATCAAACTAATAAATAAATAAGTAGCAGGGTTCAAGAGTCTCTTCCCTTCTGTTTAATATCTACATAAAACTTATATAGTAGTTGAAGCCTATTCAATCCTGCTAAGATTAATATTTGAGCCTATAGATCTGGAGCATTCCATCTTTAATCTTGGATAGGGTCCCCCCCCACCCTTTGAGACTTGTGCACAATCCGGATATTGTCTTGGATGCATAGTTTATTCTCAAAGAGCAAGCAGCAGTTCTGACCATAGCATCATCTACAGTTTCTGTTGTACCCGTTCCTTAATTGGAAGCCCACCATATATCTAGTCACTCATATTCTAGTTATCTCATGGTTGTACAGTTGCAATGGGCTTTACATGTAGTTGTCTTTGAAGACATTTTGGAATTTATAGTTGGGTCAGAATGCAGTGATATGTCTCAATGATGTCACTGGACATCATTCCTGCAGGAGCTGCATTAGTTGCCATTGAGCTTCTGGGTGCAATTCAAGATCCTTTTTATCACCCATGAAGCTTTTAGAACCAGGTTATTTGAAAGACCACTTATCTTTCATTGGATCTACTAAGATCATGCAGAGTTGGCATGCTTCAGATCCCATTGATTAACTAATACCATCTATTGGTACCCCCAAGATGTGTCTTGTTTATCACAGTCTCTACCATATAGAATAACATAGTCTCGGAAGTTAGTGGGGTTCTCACTCTGATGGTACTCCAGGAATCTTTTGTCTTGTCCAAAGTATGGACCATTATGATTCATTCGTAAGTTAAAATAAAATATTGAGATGTGTTCATTAGTTTTCTTGTACATTCTCACTTAATGGGCCATTGACTTCAACAAACAAATAAAAAAATAAAATACAGAAATGAATGATGTTGATTTGGAATTCACTGAAGAAAAGAACCGAAACCTCAAATGAATGTTCTTCCTTTAGGCAAAAGAGCCATATCATCAGAGAAAAAAGTGAAGCATTGCTTATGCAACCTATCTGGTCCCTTCCAGATGTGTTGAATGGAAAATAAGAGTGCCTGCCAAAATACATCTGGAAGAAAAGAGTGGAAGAGGCTGAAGAATACCCAAAAATGAAAGGAAAAGCAGAAGATGCCAATCAGTTCCTTGAGGCTTGAATACCATGGTTAATTGCACACTCTAGTTATTAATCATCTGAAAAGATCCTGGACAAACCAATTTAAATATGAAAGACCTGCTTTCTAAATTCAGCTATACACATTAAAATGGCCAGACTCCTTTTGATCTGAATGGTATGATTACAATGCATTTCAATATTCAGTTTTTCTCCTAGCATTTATGTACAATAAATGCTAAGTGTTCTGTAGTTAAAGCAGTCCTTCCCATCAGCAATTTGTAAATCCAGTTTTATTGAATTTTATTCATTACTTTTGCTATTAAACTACAATCAACAGGAATTATATGGGATTAACTATCAAATTGAGACAGTCTGCTATATTCTGTATCATGCCATAGAATTGTTAACGTAATATAAATTTTATATTAATAACATTTAGTATTGTAGTGTTTTAAAGAATTATTAACTCCAGCTGCTGAGCAGTACTGGGGAAAACCCTGTAGCTTTGTAATGTAATAAGCTTATAAAAATGAGTGGGCTAAGTTATAAAAATGACTGTTTCTTTGCTTCTTTCCATGAGCTGAAATTATTTTGGGGATGCCCAGATGACAGCAACGGTATATAGAAATCCCAACTAGACAATATATTTGAAAATAATTTTGAAAATGCACTGAAATGTAGAGTTGCTGTTCATTTTGTACAGGAACAATCATATGTTTTATTCATGGCTGCAGTATAATTGATGGAAGTATTAATGCGGAAGAGCAATTTACGAAGTTGTTAGTTTGAGCATCATGGAAAAAATATGGAATCCAAATTGTACATGACACTTCAGCAAGATGAATGTGGTGTCCATTTTTTTGGCAGACAGACGTAATTGGATATAACCTAGTAGGTATTTTTAAAAAGATTTCAAGAAATCTGGCTGGAAAGTATACAGCTCATAAGTGCCATGAACTTCACAGACTTTATACATACTCATAAGTATGTATTACATTTCTGACTTACATGTTTTAGCAATTTAGTCTTTTATCAATTGTTTTCATTAACCTAATTCTAATCCTCCCTGTCATAAATATGATGAAAACATTTGAACACTTTTATTTTTCTAACCCATTAGAGCAGATTCTAATTTATAGTAAAGTATCTTGGTATTTAGTACAAATCTTTTAAGAGAATATACAACACTAACAGTCTTCTTAATAAATTTTGCAAGATTAATTGAAATAACTCCCTTTCGTTTTGTATGTCATGTTATGTCATGTCATGTCTTGTCATGTTCATTTATCCACTATTCCAGTTACAGCCTCTTTCAAGAAATACTTGATTTTGGTAAGAGATATTTCTTTTGCTGAGTATTATATCTGGGCCTGTTATGGTTGTTAGTACTCTGGTGACATTCTCACTGCTGCCATAGGCCCATGGGTCATCAATGTACAATCATGCTTCCCTTTCATTTTTCCCCCTGTCAGAGCCTATGAAAAATGCAGTATTTTGCAATGGATATAATATTTTTCTGGAGACAGGGCAGACTTTGGAAGCTTCTGTAGCTAGATTCCACAATGACAATTATATCAGTTTTGTAAAGCCTTTTTTCATGATTTGTTAGTTAGGTAGGGGCCCTTGAGACAGACCTAACTCCTGATGACTGAATTGACAAATTCCTTCTAATTTGACCTATCCCTGGAGACAATATGTAGCTTTAAAAGATAATTGAATGATACTCGAATCCTACCCACCTACTTAGTCTTTGTTGTCTTCTTCTATTACTACACAATTAGCCCACCAAGAAACAGCCATTGTGTGATGATTTTTTTTTTTAATTTGCTTACTTTCTAAGTATGAAAAATGCCCACAAAGTAATCTAGCATCTAAGGCAGGATATCCTGCTCTCTATGCATGTCCTTTATCATCGTAAATACATGTATAGATTTTCAGTTATAATAGTGTAACCTATTATACAGTAGCCCTCCAAAGGGGCATGGCTTTGACCTGATGACATGTTCATGCTATAATAAGGCAATTCTAGCAAGGCATTCAGGTGGTATGATCCTGTTCAAGATATTTTGCATGGCCTTAAAGCCTTAGCCAGTAGTTCCAGTAAATGACTGGAAGAGTTGGACTCCTATACCATTCATGCTTAGAAAATTATTCCAGATACTGAAACTATTAGAGTGATCCATCATTAGAAGTAGGGAAATATTCATAAAGTGGCTTTGAAGGAGTAACTTGTACAAGCCACTTCAGGGTAAACCAACTCTTAGATGCTTAGCAGAGTTCTAGTGTCAATTGTCCTGATAAAGAACTAAAATGTGTTGGTTTTGGCTTGAATCCAGTTTTCCTGTTATATGCATGTTTGGGAAACTGGGGCCTTTTAGCAATCTCCTATGTAGCCCCCTTGTAATTTTTTAATACCACTTAGCAATAGCCATAGCACTTAGACTTATATACTACTTCACAGTGCTTTACAGCCCTCTCTAAATGGTTTACAGAGCCAGCATATTGCCCCCAACAACCATCTGGGTCCTCAATTTACCCACCTCAGAAAGATGGAAGGCTGAGTCAACCTTGAGCCAGTGAGAATCAAACTGCCGAATTGCTAGCAGACGGCAGTCAGCAGAAGTAGCCTGCATTCTAACCACTGCCCCACCATGGCTCTTAAACTAGGCTTGGATAGGGATCAATTCCAAGTTTCTTATTTTTGGAATGCCCGTTATGAGATTAAAACAGTTTCAATTTGTAATCTTTACATAAAATATAGTGACCTTTACGTCAAGCTTGAATCTGGATGACTTCATTGGAGTATCTTTGTTTATTCCAAACGCACATAATTCTTCCTCCTCAGAAAATCACCCTATATAGGACCAAGCAGACACTCAACTCTTATGTATTACTCGCTAAGCAAGCTTTTAAAACAGAAAATTGGGCAGAAAACAGTCATCAAATAGAGACTCAATTTGGTCTTCTGGTTAAGGCACCAGACCAGAAAGCAGGAGACAGGAGCAGGAGCAGGAGTCCTGCCTTAGCCATGAAAGCCAGCTGTGTGACATTGGGCCAGTCACTGTCTCTTAGCCCAACTAAGGAGGAAGAAAGAATATTAGGTATGTTCACTGCCTTGAGTTATTTATAAAAATAATAAAGATGAGATTTTTAAAAAATCTATCAGTGCCTATTCATTCTGTGACTGAAATAATACGTACCGGTAAATATTATTAACACAGTCTACCTATGCCAAGGTCAACAGAACTATCCAAGCTAGATATTATTATTATTTTGGTTTTTTCACATAGTTTGCCAAATGTTTAGCCTAGATTTGGCATTTTTATCCACCCATTGAGTCCTTCCCAAGGACCTGACAAAGGCAGATGTGGAAGTTTGATGGCATTAAAAAATATTGTTGCAGGATGTAAGTTGTTCCAAGTAAAGCAGCCTTTTGCAATTGACTGATGGTGATTTTTGTCAATGGTATGGTGTGTGGCAAGTGCCGGTCTGTTTGCACTCTAAACAGAGCACTTTAACTTCTTTATTTTCTTTGACTTTCTCTATTTAATGGTCCCACCAGTTATTACTTGCTGGCAAATGATATTTTTTGCAGATCTTCCAATGCATCTGTCATGCCATTGTCTGTCTGTCTGTCTGTCTGTCTGTCTGTCTGTCTGTCTGTCTGTCTGTCTGTCTGTCTATCTATCTATCTATCTATCTATCATCTATCTATCTATGTTTATATAGCAGTAATATATCAGTATATAGCTGAACAAGATTCTACTTCTGTTTTGCTCAATAATAAACCATTAGTTTGGGGTTTTGTTTTGTTTTTAAAAGAAATAGCATAGATGTCAGAGTGTCTATGAAAGATGTTAGCCTGAATGCTCTGATTGCTAAGTTCTTATATATTTTTTACCTTGATTCTAGAAGCCGAGTATCAGTTCTACTGTGTCCCAATATGACCTATAGATTTTTTTTTTCTGTGAGCAAGTTGGTCATTTAATGCTTATATGATTTTACTCTTTGGTGTTTCTGTTGATACTGTCAACTAGGACACCAATTAATGTCAATTGCTGTTGCTTTGTAATGTGACTGCTGCTTGTCCTCCAGGAACTAGACAGGCTTTTTAAAACAAATACTAAAGTCAAAGCTTATCAGGTTAAAATGAACTTTTCTTTCAGGCTTTATTTTTTTTTAATGAGTGTTGATGTTTGTGCCAAATAGACAACTTAGAAGCAAAATTTTCCAGCTTCTTGTTACTGATTACCTAGCTATCAAAGCATACTGTGTTAAAATTATTTACAAATAAGTGCCATTTAGAAACATATCATAGACACTGATTCAAGACATAGATGCATTAAAAGCACAAGGCACTCGTTTGCCTTTTCTCTTTTACAACAAAAAGGTAAAAGTTTCCCTGTGCAGTCATGTCCGACTCTAGGGCATGGTGCTCATCTCTGTTTCTCGACTGAGGAAGCCAGCGTTGCCTGAAGACAATTTCCATGGTCATGTTGCACATGGAATGCTGTTACCTTCCCACCAAAATGGTATCTATTAATCTACTCACATTTGCATGCTTTCGAACTTCTAAGCGGGCAAGAAGTGAAAGCACCCACAGAGCTTGGTTCTTTAATCCAAGCTGTCAATTGTCCAGCTGACAACTCAGCATCTTTAACAGCTGAGCTGCACAACCTCTTCTTTTACAACAAAGCCACCAAAATTCACTGTGGGGAAGGCTATATATGGAAACTGAACTACAAGTAGTCATGGGTTTAAAATCTGGTAACTCAGTTTGTTTGGACAAACTACTCAGAGGGAGATCTCTCGTTATTAGTTTGGATGATATATATTCTTGGATGAGAAGCGAAATGTCTTCAAAGAAAAAACAGAAAGTCCAGTTGTTTCTTGAAAAAGCACCTTTGGGTTTCCCTAAGCCTGTGATGGTGAACCTATGGCATGTGTGCCACACGTGGCATGCGGAGCCATATCCGTGGGCATGTGAGCATTGCCCTAGCTCAGCTCCAGCACGCACGCGTGTGCCAGCCAGCTGATTTTCAGGCCTTTTGGTCCCACCAAGGGTCAAGAAACAAGCCGTTTCCCGCCTCCAGGTGGCCTCTGGATGTGGGGGAAGGTAGTTTTCATCCTCCTCAGGCTCCAAGGAAATCTCTGGAGCCTGGGGAGCGCAAAAAACAGGCCTACCGGGTCATTGCATGGCAAAAGCGGGGGTCGCGCAGGGGGGTCACGCAGGGGGGTCATGCACGCATGACTTCCACTTTTGGCACGTGATGGCAAAAAAGCTAGCCCTCACTGCCCTAAGCTATGCCTGCGGGCTGTTTTGGGTGGAGAGAAGATGGGAGAGGTTTTCTGCCTATTTATAAGGGAATTTTTTTCTTCTTTTCCTTTTGGCGGATCATCCTTGGATATTTTATTCTGGCCTGGATATTTTATTCTGGGGAGGGGGCTCCCTTTACATAATACTTACCAGAAAGGTGATTTAAGATAAGGTGCTAGTCCATTTTTTTTTCTCAGATGTTATATATTCCTGATCTAACTTTTTCTATTTTAACAAACTGACATGGTCTTTTTCATACATGTCTCTTATAAACAAACAATATTAACCTTATGTGGTTGGAGCTTATTAAACAAATTCTTTCTTTTTGTAGGTAAATTAAGTTCATGTGGTTTAATGTGATAAATGTTATTTATTTCATTTCAGTTGCAGTTTAGTTTCAGTTTAATGCTGCAACTATACTTAGCTTACCCTCTGCTTCCTCTCCAGTTTTTTTCCAAGTGCCAGAAACTTCTTTATCCACTGAGTCCTGAGAAATTAGTCTGCCATTTAAGCCTCTGTGGTTTTCCTGATGGTTATTCTCTCATTTCCAGAAAAATGTCCAATGCAAATGAGATTCTCCATCTGTATCAAATTTATTTGGTTCATAATAAGCCTGTAAGAAATGCAAATTCTTTCCTTTTTTCTCTCAACTTTCTAGGGAGACATCTTGAAATATCTGGATTTGCTTCCCTTGTATAGCTAAAGGTATCATAAGCTGCTATTTTGGAATAGCATTTTTTTTTGTTCACTTGTATAAAAATCTTACATAAATGTCCTAAGGCTCTTTACTTCTTTGTGCAGATATGGAATTTATCCTAAAATGTGTTCAATATATGAAAATCCCCATCTATTTTTAAGTAATCCTGCATCAAAGCTTTAAGATCTTCTTTTCAAAAATCTTCTGGGATGATTCAGAATCTTCAGCAATTGTCTTTGTACCCATTGACCTTTCCATTTTTTCGCCTTTTTGCCATTTTAAACTTTCAACAGTTGTGTCGGACTTTCTTGCTTTCTTTATAATTCTGTTATTTGTCGACTATTGACTTAAACACACTAATTTAATTTTGTAATCTCAAATATTAAAGACTGTTCTCATATTCTCCATTTTTATTTTAAAATCGTATCTTATTCATCACCATACTGTATGTTATAATTGTTCAAAGTTTTTGCTCAGTCCTGACATTTACCTTCTCCATTTCTTGAATGTATTGAGCAGATTTGAAACTGATTCTCCATCTCACCCTCTTCTTCCTTTCTCATATCATTATTTGACACTTGTTCGTGTTCATAAATTGCATTAATAATCCAAATTCAGATCTAATTGCTACATGAGCTCGGTAGAATCTGTTTTTCCAGTACTTTTAATTCTGGAGTCCATCTTAAAGTTGTTGTTGTTTTATGAAATGAGTTCATCTCATCACCATATTGCTATTATTACTACAGTCATATCCTTTCTTTCTCTCCCTTCTTTTCTTGTTACCTCAAGTGTAGGAACCATTGTGTGAGTGCTGGATGGTGAAAATGGCCTTCAGGACACCCAAACTCTCAACAACATATGGAGAAATATCAACAACCTCAGATATGCAGATAATACCATTCTAATGGCAGAAAGTGAAGTGGAACTAAAGAGCCTCTTGATGAGGGTGAAAGAGGCGAATGCAAAACTTAGCTTGAGACTCAGCATTAATAAAAACTTAGATCATGGCATCCAGTCCAATCACTTCCTGGCAAACACAACAGGAAGACATGGAAGCAGTGATATATTTTATTTTTTTTGGCTCCAAGGCAATGACTATAAACATGAAATTAAAAGACACATGCTCCTTGGGAGGAAAGCTTTGACAAACCTAGACAGCATATTAAAAAGCAGAGATATCACCTTTCCAACAAAGGTCCATATAGTCAAAGCTATTGTAATGTATGGCTATAAGAGTTGGACCATAAGGATGGTTGACTATCAAATAATTAATGCTTTCAAATTATTTGACGGAGAAGACTCTTGAGAGTTCCTTGGACTGCAAGATCATGAAATCATCAATCTTAAAGCAAATAATCCCAGTCAGTTCTTTGAAAGAACAGATACTGAAGCTGAAACTCAAATACTTTGGTCACTAAATAAAGAGAGGACTCATTAGAAAAGAGCCTGATGTTGGGAAAGATTGAAGGGAAAAGGAGAAGGAGATGGCAGAGGATGAGATGGTTAGATAGTGTCATCAACACAGTGGGCATGAGTTTGGGCAGACTCAGGTAGACAGCGGAGGACAGGGAGACCTAGCATGCTATCGTCCATGGCAAAGAGTCAGACATGACTTAGCAACTGAACAATAACTTCATTGTTTGGACTTAAGCTTCCTTGGAAACATATCTTTCATCAAGGCCATCTCCATACAACATAGCACAAGCAGAACATCAGACATTGTTTTTCAAATATCAAATAATTAGTTTATGCAATTAATATAATTTAGAGCTAAGATTAATATTATGTTGCTGTTGTTCTCCATTTATACAAATATTGATATTTCAACATATTAATCATAGCAATTTAAGTGGAGGCTGCAGAGAAACTGTATTTCTCTTTACTTCAGAAGATATATGTTATATCTGTGTTTCTCAACCTTAGGAACTTTAAGATATGTGGACTCCGCCATGCTGGCTGGGGATTTCTGGGAACTGAAGTCCACACATCTTAAAGTTCCCAAGGTTAAGAAACACTGGGTTAGATGTTGGACTTGTCACTGATTTTTCTCAGAGGGGGAATCAGAGCAACTAAACCAAAATGGTTTAATAAAGCTGAAGAGATTGTGCAGTAAAAATTAAAATAAGTAACAAGGTAGTCTTAAAGAACTAAAATGAGAAAATGGGAAATTGCTATCGCCTGGAACAAAAATATACTTCCATTTTCAAAGTGAGCTGGCTGCCAGAGGACTGGAAAAGAGTCCATATGACACTAACTTTTTAAAAAGGGATCTTCTGGGAAATCCAGAACATTATAGGTTTGTCAGCTGAACATCTGCTTCAGGACAATTGATATAAACTGTAATAATATAATAACATTAAACCTACAGGGTAACAAATTTTGATGAGGGAATATATATATATATATAATCTGCCGAAGTCACACAAAACTGTGTGTGTGACCCCTCTGCACTCCTCTCACTTTTGGCATGTGATGGCAAGGTAGGCCCATTTTTCGCTCTCCCCAGGCTCCTAGAAAGGCTCTAGGAGACTGGGGAGGGAGAAAATAGCCTTTCCCACTTCCCCGGAGGCCCTCCGGAGGCCAGAAACAGCCTTTTTCCTGACTTCCAGTGGGCTCAAAAGGCCCAAAAATCAGCTGGCCGGCACTCACATGCACGCCGGAGCTGAGCTCACGTGCCCACCAATATGGCTCCATGTGCCACCTGTGGCATGCATGCCATAGGTTCGCCATCATGGATCTAAGACTTCTACAGATTCCTTGAATGCACTATCAGGGACTTTACATTAGGAAGTACAGATTTTATCTACTGCTTCTGGTAAAAGTGGAAATATACAAAAAGAGGAAAACAAATTGCATTGCAGAAGATCATTATATTTCAAAAAGTTAGTGATATATTTTGATTTCCCCTTCATATTAGGAAAAGTCTAGATGCCAATAACTCATTGTGAACCTACTTAACCATGTTTCCCCCAAAATAAGACCGGATCTTCTATTCATTTTTGCTCCAAAAGGTGCATTTTGGCTTATTTTCTTGTTAGGTCCTATTTTGGAAAAAAATACAGTACTAAATGCCTCTGTCTGGTTGACGATCTTAACTGGGACTTATTTTTGGGTAGGGCTTATATTACAAGCATCATGAAAAATCATGCTAGACCTTATTTTCTGATTGGAGAAAATAAGTCCTAGCATTGTTTTCGGGGAAACAGGGTATTTATTTCATTTTTGCTAAAAAAAAAAACAACCTGGGGCAAGGTTGGGGATGGAGAATCTTCACATATCTGCAGAAAGCACTACCTTATCAGACTTTCTGTCTCAGGCCAAAATTATCCATCCAAGGTCAGCTCTTACAATCATGCAACCAGTAAAATAAGGTCATGAAAGCTTGGTGCCAAATTTTAATAAAAGCACTGCAGTTTGCTTATTAAGATGAAGCATCTAGAAAGGCTTAAATGCTTAGTGTCGTGCAATAAGGGCCTTGGAATATCTCTACCACTTGAAATGTATCTCTCAGCAACTGAAGGGATGGAGAGCATCTTGTTTGCTTTTGTGTGTTGCTGTTTCTGTTTAATTTGCTTATTAGAGTTCAAAAAAAAAAAAGCTTAACATTTCCCATATCCATTAGCATGTTTATTGGCTCTGGATCCTCAAAATAACCATTTGTGTGGCATCTGACACTTGGCAAAATACCAATGTTGAAATCTCTAAAAATGGCATAAATAAATATATTTGGGGGAAAAGCTACTGCTATTGAAATGTCTTACGTTTCTGAATTATTTGTATTATTATCATCCAGAGTTTCACTTTTCGGTATTGCTGCTAGTAGAATGATAACACTATAGAGTTGGATATCTGTTGCAGTCTTGATAGTTGATAAAGATCAGATTGCATTCTTTTCAAATCTGCTCAGCATCTGCCTCAAAGTTTCCATTATTAAATATTACATTTCCTAGGTAGGTGAACTGCTGCACATTTTCAGTGCATTGGCAACAGAACTAGCAACTGTTAGCTCATTTCCTGAGCAACAATAATAATTTTAATAATCTTCATTTTGTCACTGCTGTTCCTTAGTCCTATTTTATTGGCTTGTTTTTCTAGAATAGTGGCCATGTCCTATAAATAGTCTTTGCTTCACCTGGAAATTCCAGATCCTTATACCTACACTTCTACCTTCACTGATCTATGGTAGTTAAATTCATTTCAATTCAAAACTTTCTTCATAAGGAAGTCCATAAAGAGAAGGAGCAGAAATGGTGAAAACACTTATCACTATTAATGGAGAAGTATGTGATGCTGTCACACAATAGCTAGAGTTGGGGACGTTTTTCACCTTTTCTCACAATGACTGTGCACATTTTCAAAAGCCTTTTTTTTATTAAGTTAATGTTTATTGGCAGTGGCCACTGAAATTTAATGCTCTGTTTAGTGATGTTGCATAATGTCAAAATGTACTTACTTACTGCCTTGTTGTTTCCATACTTGCCATTCACTGCATCCAGGAGTCACCTTAGCAATAGACAATAGAAAAGATTGTGTTAGGAAGGGAAAGAAGTGTGATGCCTTTCCAATTGTTATAATTGATGCTATTGTCCTTTTTTGATAGTTTGATAGTCATCCCCATTCTCCACTCATTTTGTTTTTATATAGATAAATTATCTTCTGGTGTGCAATTTTTAAAAACTACAGCATTTCTGCTGTAGTCCAGTCCAAGAACAAACAAAGACAGATTCTATCAGGACAAGAAGGCCTTAACCTATTCAAATATTCTACTCATATTGGTTTGGTTTTTTAAAAAACAAAAAACATTTGTAGAAGTAAATTTCAAACCAATATTTCTCTTTCATTCTTCTCTGTATAAGTCTAGTAGGAATCCTAGTTTTGCCGGAGACATAATACACACATATATAATCAAAACTAGCCCAGGGTCATCTGATGGGAGACATGGGTGGCATAAAAATATAATAAATAAATAAAATCAGCAGGAGGGATGAAAAGTCTAAGTCAGTGATGGCTAACCTTTTTGCCATCGCGTGCCAAAAGCAGAGGGAGTGCGGTGGAGTCATATCCATAATTCTATGCATCCTAACCCCCCTCCCATACTCCCCCTGTTTTGGCACACGATGGCACGGTGGGCCTGGTAGGCCCATTTTTTTCTCGCTCCAGGCTCCAGAGCCTTTCTAGGATGGTGGGCCCAGAAGGCCCAAAAATCAGCTGGCTGGCGCATGCATGCGTGCTGGAGCTGAGCTCACGTGCCCACCAATATGGCTCCGTGTGCCACCTGTGGAACCCGTGCCATAGGTTTGCCATCATGGATCTAAGTTGATAAGCATAGGAGATAAAATGATGGTTTCACAATGAAACTAGAAAATTGCTTTCAAATGATTAAAGCTTTTTATGGATAAATGACTAGGCTTCTCAAACTATGGTTCAGTACAACATGTAACCTATTTCAGAAGCTTTGAAGGATGCATCTATTTATGTGACAGAAAAATAACATATTACGTATTGGATAGCAGAGAAGGTTTTTAAATCCTATTCTTCCTTTCTCCCACTCATAAATGGAGTTATCATGGACTAACATGCAATCTCTATTAAATACAACAAAAGACACTGCTTTAAGTTGTCACTGACATTCATTCCTAGCAAAGAGTGAGGGGAAAAAAATCCCTGAATAATATAGCTCTCCTTAAATAACAATACAAAATATGTCATTTCTTTTCTTTGTAATCAATGCACTGGAAAACCTGGGCCACATGGTTCTTAGACTGATAAAGAAGATAGATTCAAAGTTTGTATTTCTGACTAAGAAATAAAAAAGTTTTCACAACAAGGTATTCAATGCTATGCATCTTAAAGGGTTATTCAGTTATTCAGAATTATTAAGGCATATTAATAGTTTATTTCCATTAAATAAATCAATGTTGATATAGGATGAGTCAACTTTTATACTCAGGAAGTTGCTAAATGTAGTTTCATCTTCATTCTCACATATAGCTAAGTATTAAAAATTTTAATAGATTGTGGGGGGATTCTTGGTGATGTCTGATCTTGTTTTTTTTCTTACAGATGATTCATTATCTAAACTAGGTAACGTGTTACTGTGATGTCACTAGTACTGATGTTTTTACCTATTTTGGGTAATGAAATATCTGCAAGAAAACAAGTGAGCTCAGAGAGCACCAAGGACTCTCATTTCAATCCTGAGCTACAAATATCCTTGTTTATTGGTATTTTAATAGATTCTAGTATTTCAATCATATTGCAAAAGGAAACTGTACTTGGAACAGCTTAGATCCTGCAATGATAATTTTAACACTATCAGACAATCACATTTGCCTAACTGGTGCCTAAAAAAAAAACCAAATCTAGAATAAACATTTGGCTGACAGTGTTATGAACCATAATAATAACAACAGGCTGACTACAAACAACAACATGACATAGTAATAACAATGGTACATTGGAATATCTGCAAGAAATGCCTGCAAGCAAGGACTGGTGGGATCAGAAAATAGACAAAGTAATGCAAAATGAAGAAGCAAAAGTACTCTGGGATTTTAAAATACAAACAGACAAGCATCTGTCACATAACACCTCTTAATAACAATTGTCAATAAGAAAGACAAAAATCTGGATAATGGATATGGCAGGACTTGGACATAGCTGAAGATAAGAGAAAGAACTTGAAAAAAAAATCAGAAAACACAAAGACCTGCTAATAGAAGTAGAACCGCAGTGGCAAAAGCAAGAATAATACTGATCGTAATGGGTGGTTTGGGTGCAATCCTAAAATAATAACAGCACCACTTGAACACCATTGGCATTAATAAAATCACCATCGGTCAATTACAGCTTACATCCTGCAACAATACTTCTAACACCATAAAGCACCAGCATCTGGAAAAGACTTGATAGGTGGATAAAAATGCCAAATTCAGACTAAATACCTTGCTGACTGTGTGATAAACCATAATAATAAATAATATTCTAACAACAAATAGAATTATGTAACGAACACCAAGAGGTCTCTCTTTATCAATTTCCAAAAAGGGACCAAGGACAATACAAGTCTGCTTGTAAGCGTTTAAGCCAGCGAACATTCCACAATACCAGGGCCATGAAATGAGATCAATACCACCTGGCTCCAATTCTCCTCAATATGCAAAACCGGGGGATCTTTTTTATTCTTTCTTGGCCCTTCTTCTGTTAGTGTGTTTCACTTATACTTCTTTGTTGTCATTTTTTAACTTTCATAACAAAATCTATTTCTAAAAAAGACATTAATTTTTTAGTTGCACTAGTTTTTTTACACTTAGTGTGCCTGTACCTGTTTACTTATCGCTCCTACAAATAATTCATTACTTACTGTATTATTCACTATTTCTTTAACAGTGTAAAAAATAGTAAATGACATATTATATGTATCTTTTGTTTCTGTAGGCAGTATTTCTCCCTTGTCCCATTTTGGTCATACTGATAGTCACATGCATGATAGCAGAGCTACTGGAGTAGAGGAAATTTCAGGTGTATTCCGTTGGAAATGACTGAGATGGAATGAAAATAGTCTTAAACTGAAGACAAACAATATAAATCCCTTGACAGCAGGTACTTGACAAGCAATGAAATATTTTAAAATAATATTTGCATGTCACCTGTTGGTAAATCGCTAGGTTCTCCCACAGTGATATGAGTAGGTTGTATTAAGCTTCTAAAAATACTATATTCTTATATAAAATAGTATGCTTCACTCTCCCAGTATGTCTTTGCGAGAGATGCAATGTTAATGTTGCTTTTATCACTCCAGGGTCATTTTTCTTAATTTATAACATTGGACAACAATTATTTTTCAAAAGCTTTGCTTCCTGAAAAACTTTTGGTGATTATGATAGATCTCTTCAAACTGAATGCAATATAATTTCAGAATGACAGTATCACGCCTGAATCTTGAGAAATATGAAATTAACATTTAATGAACACAATGTATTTAATCACATAATATTTCCAACATGAGTTCAACAGGGTTTTGCTACTGATTTTCATTTGTACACAGTCTCCAATGCATCTCATTGCATTATCCAACAAAATAGTCAGCTGATGGATTCCAGTTGTCCTGGGAATGTTTTTCCATTGTGACAATGTCCTGGCGAAATCTTTTCACCATGTTTGTCACTGACTGCATCTAAATTTGGGGGGGGGGGGTGTAATCCAAGTGTGAATGCAGGAAATGAACCTTTGGTAACATTTGCAACTTCATGATCTTGTAGACTGTAAGATGTTTGTCAAGCAGCTAAATGTAATTTAGTGCTCTGTTGTTGTCAAGAAAATTCTCAACAACATCCTGGGATGCTTTCAGACAATTTTCTCTGACCCCACTAATGGATATTTGAACCACTTGTCATTGATGGCATATCTGATCTGTGGACCAACAAAAATGCCTTCCTTAATCTTGGTATCAGTTATTCTTGGAAACCTATGTCTCCAATAACAAAAACCTTCACCTTTCTCGTCCATTGCTTTCACAAAATTTTCCATCTGTCTGAGTTGTAGATGAATATTTTGCTAGGTCAACAAATGGTTCATGTGCCTGAAACCAAATTCATTCACACTGGCCATTTCTTTTTAATGTAATGCGACTTTCTTGCATGGTTGACTCATTCAGATATGTAACTTCAACAACAGTTCCATGTTTTTGTGCATTTCCTTCATATGTGTGGCATAGCCAGCAGGTACTGAAAAGTGTTCAGTGCCATTGTGCAGAAACAAAAGATTTCTATAAAACTGTACGTGGCAGGTTAAATCACAGGTTATTTTCATGATTAGCAGCCAAAAATCTATAAGACACATCAAAAAGTGACTTCCGGTGGCGCCTTCCTCGTCGGCGGCGGGCTTCTCCATGCCCGCCAGCTTCTTGGCGCGTCAGAGCCGCCTTACAGCTGGCAGGCGGCTCGAACAACCTGCTTCTCAGTGGGAGGAGCAGGCAGAGCTTCTGGGGGTGAGGCTGGGCCCCCTGAGTCGCCCCAGGAATGCTCCGTTTGTCCTGGGGAGGGCTCAGAAGGATGGCCCCCTCCATATCCCCCGGAGAATGCTCCGCGTCGAGACAGTCCTCCGCTAATTAGCGGAGCCAGACGCTGGAAGCAACACCACAGTTGAAGCGTTTATTGAACAAGCTGAAAAAGAAAGAAGAAAAGTCAAAGCAAGTATGGATTTTTTTACTGATTTTTTATTGATTTTCTGGAAGAGGAAAGAGGGGAAGGGGGAAGGAGAGGAAGAGAAGTGAAAGTTCTTAAGAAAGTCCTTTAAGATGGCGACTGGTCTTATTTGAAGAAATGCCAGAGCGACTGAAAATGGAGGTTTTGAAATAAATACTCTGCAATGGGAAAGGCACTTAAAGTAAGAAGAATTTTTTTGGATATTTTTTTTTTCTCTTCTTTTAATTAAAGTAAAGTAAAGTAAGATAAAGTTAAGCAAAGTAAGGCAATTTAAAGTAAAGTAAAGATGACTAAAGGAAGGGGGGGCTCCTCCACGAGCCAGCTGAAGAAGAAAGTTGAAATGATGCAATTGTGTGGATTGGCAGAAGGGGACTTAAAAGATCTTATAACAACTTCTCTACCGAGCGTAGTTGACAAAATTAAAAATTCACAGAAGAATCTTGTGGACTTGATTGCTGGAAAGCAGGACCAATTAAGTCAAAATATTATCAAAGTAATTTCAGATCTTTCAAATGTGGTGATTGAAATGGAGGAGAAAGTAACTGAAATTAGCAGTAAATTTGATTTTCAGATTCAAGAAATACAAGAAAAGTTTGTGGAAGCTGAGACTCAAAATCAGGCTACACAGAATGACATTATCAAGCTGCAAATCAAAACTATGGCATCAGCTATCAGGGTAAGAGGTATTAAAGAAAACCAGAGAGATTTAAAAGCAACTTCTGCAAAGGTCTTTGCTGAATTACTAGAGCTAGAAGATGAGATAATTCTTGGTTGTATAGAGAAAATTTATAGAGTCAACTCACGAATAGCCAGACAAAGGAATTTGCCTAGAGATGTTGTTGTTTACTTTACTGATAAAAGGCTGAGAGATGACATCTTACAAAAGTCCTACTCTGCCAGAATGCAAGTAGAAGGGGCACAAATTAATATCTTTAAAGAGTTACCATCGAAGGTTCTAAAGGATAGGAAAGAATTTGCCTTTTTAACTAAGGAACTGAAGAGAAATAATATCCCATTTAGATGGGACTTACCAGCTGGCATAATTTTTAGATATCATGGTGTGAGATATTGTTTGAATACTATTGGAAAGGCGGAACATTTTTATAAAAATATCCTTAAGGGAGCTTCGGAATATCTTAAGAATAAGAAACAAGAAAGAGAGTTTGCAAAAGGTAAACAGAAGGATGAGACTCAAAGAATGAATCAAAGAATGTTAAAAGTACAAGGAGTACAATCTGGTTTCTCTGAGGACTTTACTATGGATTTTTCAGATGGAAAAATTGAGCATACCAGTGAACCTAGACTAGGAGCACCGGACCTTGAACTGCTGGAGCAAGATTTAAAAAATATTATAACTCAAGATGAACAGCAGCAGAGGTCCAACGCTCCGCAAGGAAAGGGTGGTGATGTTGAACAGGAACCAGAATTTAATGAGGAAATTCAAGCGATCACTAATGTGTGTCGTGAAATTCTCCACCAGATACAGTTGTTATCAGAAAGTATGGATAACTTCGGAAAATGGTTATAAAATTCTCAAAGTTTATACTGAATTGGATTTATGGACTATAAAGTCCTCATCCTGAATTGGAGACTTATAAAATTTTTATTACTTTGAATTGGATTCAACATCCTGAGTAAGTTTAACAGATCGCTGCAATAGTAGCAGCGTTCTGTGATTACCCTATTATAGGTTTTTTTTTTGGGAATTTATCATCCAAGAGGAAAGAATGGAAATGAAAACATCTCGCAACCAGAAGGAGTGAACAACAAAGGGTGGCAGGATTTGAAACAGTTTTATAAGAACATCTGGGAATGCAGTTTCTAGGATTTTTTCTTTTTTTGATTTTTCTTGTTCTTAAGGCTTGGCGGAGCTGCATTGGGTTTCTTCTTGTTGAAATAGAACACGTTAGTCTGAATGATCCTACCTAGAGGCGTGAATATCTTCGTGGTTGGATGCTATCTATATAAAGTCACACGGGGGTTTATATGGAATGCTTTATTTTATTGATGGGGGCAGATAGAAGATGAAGCTTATTGGAATTGGACATATGTGAAGAAAGAAGATTTAACTTCAATCAGGATGAAGAGAAGATTGAAATTCGAGTTATGGAAAATTATAACAATATATGTAATTATATTGTATTGTATGTTCTATGTTCTTTTCTTTAGGGGGGTTTTGTGTTCTTGAATTAAGGGGATTAAATAGCTGGGATTAAACTATTTGATATTACTTAATATGAATAAGTAGGATATATATTTTTGGGGGGACAGTGTATGGCATATGATTAGTAATGTTAGTAATGTTTTTTTTTCTTTGGGTTAAATATTATAATGGTTATTTTTTTCTGGGTGTTTTTCTTATTATAATATTGCTAATTTTAGATAAATATCTATGTTTATGGGCTTTTTTAAATTTTATTTTTATCTTCTTAATTCTTTTCTTTCTTTCTTTTCTCTTCCTCTAAATTTAGAATTGAGTATATAATAGTATTTGCTTTTCTTATCGTTACAAATTCTTGTTGGTTTTTTTCTTTAAATGTGTAGCGGAAGCCAGGGGTGGGATGGGGAGGGAGGGGGGGGTTGGGGGGAGATTGGGGGGGTTAGGGAGAGATTGGGGGGGATGGGAGGGTGGGGGTGGGGGAGGGGTGAAAAAGGGGGAAAAATTTTTGTATTGTAAAACTTTTTCAATAATAATAATAAAAAAAAAGTGCTCAGGAAGCAAAATCTTTGTTAGTGTTATCAAAGACAAAAATAAATAATCTAAACTAAAGAAGACCATGTGGAAAACTGTAAGGTTATTTCTGAAATTTTCACAACTCAAGTTCACAACATTTGATGAGCAATCCCATTACACCAATCAGCCGGATAAATATTTGTTCAAACTGGCAATATTTCATCACCAAATATAAATATATAAAATTCATATATTTTTCTTAACATGAGTGATGAACAGATGGAAGAGCCTTTTCTGTGTACATTTATAAATTCATTCAGAATGTGTAAAACTTTATACTGTGGCTTATTCTCATTCTTAAACACTGGAAATATAAGTCCCAGTTACTCAATTGTCTGCAGAGTAGATGATATTAGCAATGTTTGAACACATCATTTATTAATGTATATTGGTTATGGTTGATTGTAAATAAATATAGGTACCACTCACGGAAATACTAATGTAGACCTTTATTTGTGTATTTATAACTTTAAATTTATGCTCTGTATATTTTTGTTTTGTTTTCTTATTTTATAATTTTATGCATTTTGTATATTACTCACTTTACTTTATCTTTGTTATTCGTACTTAATGAACTGCATATCTTGGATTATTAAATCTAAAGAAGAAACACAATAATACACTTAATATGATACAATGGCATGAATCAGAATTAAGTCTTGCAGAGAATTATATTTTGTTGTAAAATCCACTTGCTAGTCTCCAGATCAGTTAAAATCTCAGTTCAACACAAGATAATTTGACAGAAGTACTCAAACTACTCTTCCTCAGCCTTAATATCCCAATTATAATGCATGGTTTTATCCTAAAGTTGAATGTAGCTTTGTTTCCCTTTCCCTCATGCTATTCTATTGAAACTGGGTATTGTTAACAACATTGTCTTACTTTGCTAACTGCCCAGTGTAAACTTGAAGCTCAATTTACTCATACCATAATTAAAATGTAGGCTGTGTAATCAAAAATGAGGTTATATAGATTTCGACTTCCACATAAAAATAAATAAAATAAAATGAAATATTTGTGCAGGTTTCTGAGATTTGGTGTGTTTCTGTAGTGCTTCACTCTAACTACATAAACACACAAAATCTTACAAAGCTGTATGTGGCATTTTGTGTGGAAAAAATGTGAAAGTTTTTGTGGCTGTGTGAGGTTCCTGCTTGTTGCAGCAGCTATTTTGGGTGAAGTGCAGCTGCTTTTATTTATTTATTTATTTATTTATTTATTTATTTATTTATTTATTTATTTATTTATTAAATTTCTATACCGCCCTTCTCCTTCCGGACCCAGGGCGGTGAACAGCCAATTAAAACCAATACAATACAATAAGTTAAAACGTACTAAAATCAATATAAATTTAGGCTGAAGATACAAACCGAATAAAAACTCTAAAACTCTAAAAATTTAAAATAATTTAAAATATTTAAAAATAGGAGGGATCAGGCAAGTCCGGCAAGTTGGAAGAGATGAGTCTTCAAAGCCCGACGAAAGGTCCGGAGGTCAGTGATAGTTCTCAGATCTGGAGGGAGATCGTTCCAGAGGGTGGGGGCTACCACAGAGAATGCTCTCCCCCTGGGGGTCGCCAGCCGGCACTGTCTGGCTGACGGCACCCTGAGGAGGCCCTCTCTGTGGGAGCGAACGGGCCGGTGGGAGGCAATAGGTGGCAGAAGGCGGTCCTGTAAGTACCCTGGTCCTAAGCCATGGAGCGCTTTAAAGGTGATTACCAACACCTTGAAACGCACCCGGAAATCAACCGGCAACCAATGCAGCTCACGCAGGAGAGGTGTCACATGGGAGCGCCCTGTCGCTCCCATAATCCCCCGCGCGGCCGCATTCTGTACCAGCTGAAGCCTCCGGATGCATCCCAAGGGGAGCCCCATGTAGAGAGCATTACAGTAGTCCAAGCGAGACGTGACGAGCGCCTGAGTGACTGTGCGTAGGGAGTCCCGATCTAGAAAGGGCCGCAACTGGCGTATCAGGCGGACCTGATAAAAAGCTCCCCTGGCCACAGCTGTCGTGTGCTCCTCTAAAGACAGCCGTGGATCCAGGAGGACGCCCAAGTTGCGCACCCTTTCCGTGGGGGCCAATGATTCGTCCCCAATAACCAACGATGGAGTCAGTTGGCTATATCGGGACGCCGGCAGCCACAGCCACTCAGTCTTGGAGGGGTTGAGTCGAAGCCTGTTTCTCCCCATCCAGACCCGCACAGCTTCAAGGCACTGGGACATCACTTCCACGGCATCGTTGGGGTGGTTTGGGGTGGAAATGTACAGCTGAGTGTCATCAGCGTACTGATGGAATTCCACCCCAAAACCACGGATGATCTCACCCAGCGGCTTTACATAGATGTTGAACAGAAGGGGCAAGAGGACCGACCCTTGTGGCACCCCACACACTAGGCGCCTCGGGGTCGACCGCTGCCCCCCTGTCAACACCGATTGCGACCGGTCGGAGAGGTAGGAGGAGAACCACCGCAGAACGGTGCCCCCCACCCCCAGTCCCTCCAACCGGCGCAACATGATACCATGGTCGATGGTATCAAAAGCCGCTGAGAGGTCTAACAGCACCAGGATAGAGGAATACCCCCTACCCCGGGCCCTCCAGAGATCATCCACCAACGCGACCAATGCCGTTTCGGTGCTGTAACCAGACCTGAAGCCGGACTGGAGCGGGTCTAAATAGACAGCTTCATCCAGGTACCGGGGGAGCTGCCGCGCCACCACACTCTCAACAACCTTCGCTAGAAAGGGAAGGTTGGAGACAGGACGATAATTTACCAAAACAGCCGGGTCCAGGGAGGGCTTCTTGAGGAGGGGCCTCACCACTGCCTCCTTCAAGGCAGGCGGAAGGACACCCTCACTCAAAGAAGCATTTATAATCTCCTGGAGCCAGCCTCGTGTAACCTCCCGGGAGGCCAGCACCAACCAGGAGGGACATGGGTCCAATAAACATGTGGTAGCGTTCAGTCTACCCAGGATCCTGTCCACGTCCTCGGGAGCCACAGGATCGAACTCAGCCCAGATAACACTCTCAAGACTGGGCTCAGTCACCTCGCCCGAACTAACCCAGTCAGTGGCCAGCTCATCCCGAATGTGAGTTATTTTATCATCCAGATATTGAACAAAATCCTCAGCACGTCCCTGCAAGGGACGTGCTGAGGATTGTGTGTGAGTCAGTTGTGTTGTGTTGTGTGTGTGTAAAGTGTGAAAGTTGGTTTTTGAGCTTTTTGTGGCTGTGTGAGGTTCCTGCTTATTACAGGGGCCATTTTGAGTGAAGTGCAGCTGCTTTTACATTGTGTGTGAGTCAGTTGTGTTATGTGTAAAGTATGAAAGTTGATTTTTGGTACCTCTTATTGTTTTGTGTATTTTGTTTATTATTTTTATTATTTATTACTATTGGCCATGCCCACCCAGTCACCTGACCACCAAGCCATGCCCACCAGGTCACCTGACCACCAAGCCACACCCACCAATTAAGCCACGCCCACAGAACCAGTTGGGAAAATTTTTAGATTTCACCCCTGGCATGGACCCAGGTTGGTTAAAGTCAGTGGACTAGAAACCAGGAAATCATGAGGTCTAGTTTCACCTGCTGGTGATCCTGAGCTGCATTCCCTCAGTCCTAGAAAGAAGGCAATGGCAAGCCACTTTTGAAATCTTGCCAAGAAAACTGTGGCGACCAGTCCAGGCATCCTCCAGGAGTTAGCTATTCATACATAAAGTACATATATGCATCTGAAGCAGTGGTGAAATCCAGCAGGTTCTGGAGAACCGGTAGCGGAAATTTTGAGTAGTTCAGAGAAAGAGCAATGCCACCTCTGGCTGGTCCCAGAGTGGGGTGGGAATGGAGATTTTGCAGTATCCTTCCCCTGCCATGCCCATCAAGCCACGCTCACCAAGCCACGTCCACAGAACCAGTAGTAAAAAAAATTAGGATTTCACCACTGATCTGAAGCACTGCATAGCCTTATACTTTCACCAGTATTATGACTTGAAGGTTAATTATACAAAAACTGTTATTGTCTGTGATGGTAAGCACATTTTCAAGATAAGATGCAAATTAGGTCTTAGGCTCTTATGAGAGAGGCCTGCGGTAGAAGTAAACTATCCTGTGGTGGTTATTCATTAAATAAAATAGTTAGGCTTAAATCTATGAGCAAATTTGTGTTTGCTGATGTTTAATACTAAAGTGCATCTTGCTATTTTTTGCCTAGTAAGATAGAGCTCTTTGGGAGTGCCTTTTGCTCTTGATCTTTACCCCTGACTTACTTTTCTGCTGATTCAGAATGTCTGTCTCTTATGATTTAATCACCCTATACCACACATAGGCTACATAACAGCAGTACTTATGTAAAGTTCCAGAAGGGAAAAATAATTCAAGGAAGGGGGGGGGGGAGAACAAATTATTTAAGGACAACTCTCCACTTTCCTTTAATTGCAAAAAAAAAAAAAAAACAACAGCCATATATCATCAGACTTCAATTCTAGATTTTTTTAAAAATGTGATTTGCACACATATCCCCAGTAAATTTGAAAAATGTATCCACGTAATTATGACTCATTCAGGAGAACCAGTTATTAACTTTTTGTCCAGTTCAGAGAACCAGCTGATCCCACCACTGACTGGCCCCACCCCTCCCCTCCCTGCCACTCCGTATCTCCCCTTGCCCGCCTTGGCCAGTGCCTAGAGTCATGCCTGGGGCCCAGCTGCTCTCTGACTCCTTCGCTGGCTCGCTTCCCCAGACCAAATGCTCCCTGCGGTCCAGCTTATCTCTGTGCCATACCTGCTTGCCTGCCTTCTGCCCAGCTGATCTCCACACTTCACCCGCTCTGCTCACGTGGCTGCCCACAAAGGTAAGGTGCTCAGCCAAAGGGACACCTTGGGGTGGAAACAGCAAAGCTCGGCAGCTTTTCAGGCCTGATTCTTGCCATCCTTCCATCCACATGCTGCCTGCTCACCCTCCACCTCCTGACGGGAGGACCTACCAGTTCCTACCGCTTGTCTTCTGCGCAGCCTCCACCCTTATGCTGCCTGCTTGCCCTGTCCTCCACCTTGGGTTCCACATTCAGGCTGCAACAGGTGGACGCAGCACTTCCAGACCACCGCACTGGGTCCAAGACCGCGGCTCCTCTGCAGTGTGTACATGCAGCCCCAGGAGATCCACCTGCCTGCCCACCTGGAGCACCGCCACTGCCAGGCACTGGCCCTGTTGGGATGTGAAGGGCAGGGTGCTTGGGCCGTCAGAGGCATGTAGAAACTCTGCAGCTCACCTTCAGGGCAAATCAGTTCACCGAAGCCAGGCTTTGCTTCCTGGGAAGGGCTCCATGGTCACACTTTTTAAAAAGGACTTTTAATGAAATCTCCAATGAGGTGGCCAAGATCCAATCCCAAGCCAAAAAGAACCAGCTCTCCCCTCCCCAACCAGTGTATCTGCTTCACCTCACTAAATCGGGTCTAGAGCCTGCGGGAGGTTCAGAAATTTAATGGGCAGGAGGAGGGGAGGACGAAAAGGCAGCAGTGTGAGGTTCATAAAGAAAACTCAAGTTTCTTAGCTTGGGCCAGCAAAAGACGGCAGGCAACAGTGGCGGCAGGGAATACAAAGGACAACTGGAGAGATGGAGCAGCACACAGCCATCCAGGCTTCAAAGAAGAGTTCCCTTTAGGGCAAGGAGTGCAACCGACACTGCTTTCTAAAATAAAAGATCCTGCTAAGCTCCGGATCCTACAAAACAAGCCATGGTATTCAGTCCGTGCCCACACCTCATGCCTTTCTAAAGGGACACCTCCCCCACAACTGCCCTGCTTGCTCCCGCATGTTTGCACCATGGTCTCACCTTTCGCCTGGTCAGCTTACTTACCTCCACCCCGTTTCCCCTCCTTCAGAGGCCCCTTACTCACTCTCCCCACTTCTTCCCTCACTTCTTCAAGATTAGAGTGAATTACATTGAGTTTGAATCTATTTATAGCCCTTGTGTTATTACGGTTGAACTTAAAGTACTCATTAACAGGTAGGACGTTATGGTAAATAACATTATGTACTAAGCATAGATCAGAATGTAGATGGCATAGTTCAAGGCTATCTAGGCCTAAACTTTCAAGCCTGGTGGTATAGGGAATTTTATTTCAAGCAGAGGATTTTAATAAAGTATCTCTGGATCCCCTCTATTGTATTGATGTCTGAAATACAGTGAGAGTTCCAGGCAGGTGAGCAGTATTCAAGGATAGGTCTGGCAAAGGTTTTGTATGCCCTAGTCTGAAGTAGAGCACTACCAGAGGAAAACCTTCATAAAATAAGGTAAAATGGCAAAGAAGAATGTACAGGGAAAGTAAGGGACAAGAAGTAGCACATCAAGTATACAAAGTGGTCAGAGGACATAATGCTTGGCAACTGACCATGGTCAGAAGTTTTCTGTGGATGGAGAACAGTCATTTCATGACAATCCCTGCTTTTGAGAGGACAAAGTACCACTACTTTGTACTTCAGGGAAATTGGCTTACCTCCTGATGCCTGGCTTAATTAGACAAAGCAGCCCAGGTGAAAAACTGCTGTCAGTATTGCAGAAAGAAATTGAAGTCTTATCATCACAGTGAGCATAGAAGCTGCTGGTCATTTTTTTTCTTTTAAAAATTATTCTGTGAAGGCAATTTAAGTAGAAATACAAGTGACAGGCCAAGAGAATGACTTTAGTAAAGGCTCTTCCCTAGATATACAAAAGGAGCTGGTTGAAGCTTTAAAAATTAAAGGTGAAATATACATGAAAGAATTTTTTTTAAAAAAAATGACTGGATAAATTCTTTTTTACTGAATTTACAAAAGAGTTTTGTTAAGCCCTCAAAGAATCCTTTGTGATGAGAGAAAGAAGAATCGAAGAGAGATCAAATCCTAAAATAATTTTTGAATGAATTAAAGTTTAAGATTTACAGAAATAAAAGGAATGTAATGCTGATGTATTTATCATTTATTTGATGATGGTTAAAATATATTTTTATAAAATTCTGCAGACCTTTGCTGACTTTTTACTAACAGCTGGACTGAAAAGTTGACGCTTTATGGATTTATTTATAAATAAGGAATGGCTTATAAGAAAAGATACCTCTGTAATTTTATAGAGGGTGAAGAACTATCAAGTTTGTTTGTACTTGTGATAAGCATTAGAAGCCCTTCCTTCCTTCCTTCCTTCCTTCCTTCCTTCCTTCCTTCCTTCCTTCCTTCCTTCCTTCCTTCCTTCCTTCTTTCCTTCCTTCCCCTCTCCCTCCCTCCCTCTCTCCCTCTCCCTCTCTCCCTCTTTCGTTTTCTTCTTTCTTTCTTTTTCTTTCTATTCTTTCTTTCTTTTTCTTTCTTTCTTTTCCTTCCTTCCTTCCTAACCTAATCCTTCCTCTATATTTTTATTATTTTTTCTTTCTTTGAATTTACTTTTTGTCATTAAAATCTTCAATGAATTTTTTTTTTCTTTAAAGCAAAAGCGGGATTTGAGCATGAATGTGCAAAATGGAATAACCTGGTCAATGATTGAGCACCAGTTGGCTAAATAGTCTCTTACTCACCTTGTCCAAAAAAACCTGGAGGTACTTCTAGATCCACTAACATGTAACCGGACCTTTGCTTATGATGCCATAATATCTGAATAAAACTATTGGTGTGTTTTAAAATGGAATCAGACGACATAGAAGCAGAAAGGCTGATTGCCTGGAAATATTTTAAGGGGTTTTTTTTAAAAAAAAAATATTGTGCAGAGATGAACAGACTTACTTTAGAACTCTGAGACAAAAGTGAATCAACATACTATGAAGTCTGGAATAAATTTTATAATTGGTTAGATAAGAGGAAGAATGCCAAAAACAAGGGATAACAAATGTCTGAAAATGTATATATCAATGTATATCAATATATAAATGTATATTGAATTTGTGAATGTAATATAGGTTTATTAAATACAAGCATAGGTGTTTAGGAAGTAAAATATTGCATACTTGATATATAAGGAAATAGGAGATATGTAAATTTGTATATAGATCAAGGAATAGATTATTTATTAACTTGATTTAGATGCAAATGTTAGAAACCATAGACATTGAGCAATGTCCATTGTTTTACTTTTAAAACTAATACAATATTTAAATATTAAAAATTAAAAAAAAATATTGTTATTGGAATATAGGAAATTTCAAAGATGAAAGTTTCATGAAAATAGCAACCTCTGAAAGGGACAAAATTTGAAAAATGCATAAATGGTGTGGGCAACATAGCACAAATTTTAATTTTTTTAAAGCTCTATTAATAGCCATCTGTTTATGACTATGACTTCTAAGGATTGGTGAGACAAAAACATTGTTTTTCTATACAATCATGATAGAGGTGCATCCAGTTTCTGTTTTTAGAAGAATAGCTAGACATTCTCTCCTTCCTTGTTCCTGTCTTTCAGGAAATTATAAAAACTCTTCTAAGAAAATGGTTTATTTTACATTCCAGTCTGCACTTTGACCCATTCAATGGACCTGAAATTTCAACTTCAAAAAATTTAGCTGTGAGGAACAATTGATCCTTATTCCAGAGAGAATAAGTAAACCTTTCACTCATTGTATTTTTTTCACATGTTATAAACTATTGGATTGCTTTCTATAAACCACAGGAGCTCTGAAAATTTTTTGTCCAATTTAGAACAATACTTACTTTTTCAATAATTCTGACCACTCACAAAAATATTTTATGATGCTCATTAATCATATTATGCAATATATATTTATAAGAATTTACCTTAAATTGTTCTCCTAAATTCTTCTCCCCTTTGATTATTTTATTTACTTCTGTGGTCATAATGTGACTGGGATGCCTTTCATAAGATATTTTCTGCTTCAATTCTCCACTACAGTCATTGCTGAATCAAGAAATATTTGCATATGGCCACACAGCCTTGTTCTGCTTTAAGTTTCCACAGCTAATTCATTTCTAACACTTCACCTTCATTTTGATTTATTCATAAATACAATTTCTTGAATAATATATGTTGTGCTATGGCTAATGTAATTGTTGAAATAATTCTGTCATTCTACTGAATATGCTGATGTCTAATCCCTGAATCTCCTCCACCTTCTGTTGGCTAGGAATTAATTTCAAAATTCTACTATAAGTCTCTTTATAAATAATTTATTCTTGTAGCTTCTTGGAGGCCATATTAATTCATTGACCTTTGTGCCTTGTAATCCTAGATGTAATTATCTCTGACAAGCTGTCAAACAAGTATTAGCTAGAACATGTATGTTAGAAAACTGCATAATAATGTTTAGTCAGAAATAGTGTTAAAGGGGTTTTTTTAAGATAATGATCTGTGTTAAATCTCTGTCGTTTAATTTTTTTACAGGATTACAATCTTTATAGAAGACATGAAGACTTATTTTAGAAGATGTTTCTTTAGTTTCTGTAACTTTTAGCTATATTCACGAACCATTTACTTTTAAATCAGATCAATTGCATAACAACTGATGGACAAAACATACTTATATTCTGCCCAAAGTGAAGATTTGCTTCCTCACAAACTTCTGTATTCTTACAATAACTGTAACTGATACTTCTGATGCAAGCACTGAAGATGTTCCTAACGTAGAACTGTAGACCAAAATGCAATATCCTCAGGTTAAAGAATAAGAAGCATGTAGGCAAGTAATTAACACTATAATTAGCATACATGTGGATACATACACATATACAGAGCAACACAAGATAATTAGAATAATTGAACATGTAGTTTTATTACAAAAGGATAAATATGAGAGAGTTGGCTGCATAAACCAGATACTAAGATAGTTGGTAACCAGCCAATACTTTCACAACTGGAAGCATGCAAGATGAGGGAAAGAAGATAACAGAGGAAGAAAGGAGTCAAGAGGAGTGTGAAAGACAGCCATAAGTAATGCAAAATGGAGTAGCAATATTTTTCCAGGAACATGTGAAAATTCACAAATGTAGTTCTTGTTGTTAGTTGTGAAGTTGTGTCTGACCCATCGCGATCCCATGGACAATATTCCTCCAGGCCTTCCTGTCCTCTACCATCCACTGGAGCCTATTTAAGCTCACACCTACTGCTTCAGTGACTCCATCCAGCTCCTTGTTCTCTGTCGTCCCCTTCTTCTTTTGCCCTCAATCTTTCCCAGCATTAGGCTCTTCTCCAGTGAGTCCTTAGTTCTCATTAAGTAGCCAAAGTATTTGAGTTTCATCTTCAGGATCTGGCCTTCTAAAGAGCAGTCAGGGTTGATCTCCTTTAGGATTGACCAGTTTGATCACCTTGCAGTCCAAGGGACTCGGAAGAGTCTTCTCCAGCACCCTAGTTCAAAGGCCTCAATTCTTTGGCACTCAGCCTTTTTTATGGTCCAGCTTTCACAGTCATATGTTGCAACTGGGAAAACCATAGCCTTGACTATATGCACTTTTGTTGGCAGGGTCATGTCTCCTCTTTTTATTATGCTGTCTAGGTTTGCCATAGCTTTTCTCCCCGGGAGAAAGCATCTTTTAATTTCTTGGCAAAATGGAATAGCAATATTTTCCCAGGAACATGTTAAAATTCACAAATATATTTGAATTAATATTATAAAAGATGATCTTAAAAATATTGAATGTAAGATGAAATGAAAGTGACAGATGCAGGCAGCAAAAGAAAGCAGGAAAGAGGAAGAAAAAGCAAAGTTAATGACACATTCAAATAGTAATCTGCAAGTAGCAAATGACCTTTCTTAAAGCCGTTCCTATAAATAACAGAAGATCTTTCACTAACAAGTTTTGTTGTTGTTGTTGTTGTTCTTACAAAGAAGTTGTAGTAGTTTCAAAACAATGAAACTTTTAGCAGTCGAATCAGGAATATAAGGACTTGAAGGCCTCCAGACCCATCATTCAACATTAACTAATGTAACTGGGGATGCTGGGAGATATAATCCAGAAATACATGGGAGGGCAAGGATTTTTAGGAGTTAAATTAATGCTAGCCATGATACGCTTCAGATGAAATTGACAAGGCAGGACATATTAGGGAGTGAGGAATACAAGATACAAAGGCAGATACTATTATTGTGCCTAGGACAGGGGTCAGCAACCTGTGGCTCCGGAGCCGTATGCGGCTCTTTGGTCCTTCTGCGGTGGCACCATCAGGTGATCCCACCATTGGGTGCAGGGGTGGGTTCTACTTACCTTTACTATCAGTTCGCAACGGGGCCGCACGTGCATGCTCACTTTACTCGTTCACAGGCTCTTCTGCACATGTGCAGGAGCATTCTGATAATGCTGGAGTCAGTGGGCGGAGCCTCCAGCTGGTTTTACTAAAGTTCTATAGAATTGGTGCGAACTGGGGGCAACCCACCACTGATTGGCTGGCCCCGCCCCTAACCCTTCCCTCCGAGTCACTCCTCACCTGGCCTGAGAAAATAAGAGTGACAGCAGGGGATGGAGAAGGCCCTCAGCCAGGGCAGAGACAGAGAAATACAGAGAGAGAGGGAGAAAGAGAAAGACATAAAGAGATACAGAGAGAAAGGGAGAGAGGGGGGAGAGAGGGAGGGAAGGGAGAGATATGTGAAAAGGATTTTGTGGTTCCCAGTGTTTTTTAACAATTGGTCCTCTGCCCTAATGACCGGCTAGGTAGTGGTCAGGGGGGGTCATATGACTGGTGGAAGTAAGTGACATCGAGTTGACCACACCCACCCAGGTTTTGTGGCTCCCAGTGTTTCCTTTTCTGTGGGAAATGGGTCCAAATGGCTCTTTGAGTATTTAAAGTTGCAGATCCCTGGCTAGGATAAGCCTAGCCAGGGATCCAAAGAAGCCAAAGAAGATAATGAGAGATATAGTCAGTTATGGTTCAGAACTGTCCAATTGTTTGTGCTTTGTCTCTGAAATATTAAAAAATATTTCTGACCTGATTTAGTGTGGCAACAAATGCATTAGCCAACAAATGGATGCTGGCTGGGGAATTCTGGAAGTTGAAGTTTACAAGAGTTAAAATTGTCAAGATTGGACACCCCTGGCATAAGCTGTTACCAGTTCCAGTAGGACTTCACATTCATTCTGCTGATCAAAAATAGTATAACATTTTCAGATTTAAAAAAGATGTCAAGTTACTTTTCTACAGTTCTTCTACCCAGGATATTCATTTGAGGGTGTTTTCAAGCAAAGATAGAAGGGAGACTTTGTCACTGGTGGTTAAGTTCCCTGTCACTTTTGAACTACTGTTGACGAAAAACATTTAAAGGATACCAAGTGTCGTGGCTAGTAGCAGCCATTTATTTATTTTATATATGTATTTATTTGTTAAATTTCTTAGCCACTCCCCCCCCCCATATTTTATAGCCCAGCAATGAATAGACTCAACCTCATACATTTTATATGTTTTTATATAACCTTTAGTGATATATATTCCATTTTATAGCTTTAATGCTGTATGCCTTCTGCTGGTTTACAACACAAGGATTTATTTGATTGCTTGTTACATATGCTATGGAACATGCAATTAAGTTTATTCTGCTTTTTAAATTACTTAGAGGCACACAGTAGGAGATCCCAATATGTGGGCAGATATGGCACATTCCCTGGTCTGATCTTTAAGCAGAGTTATCCCGTGCTCCAACACCACGTGGCCATTGCTTGCATGGCAATCAGGGCTTTCATCTTCTTTGATGTACTTTATGCCAGGGTTGTTGCACAAGAAGAAAGGAGTTCAAAGATCTGTGGTGAGTGGAGAAAATTCATTAGCAAAACTAAAACTAGGAAAGAAAAGAGGAAAATAAGATGTCCAAACCTAATAACCAAAACTAGCTATTGTTCAAGGCTTTTGGCCCTTGTACTCTAGGAAAACTCGGAAAAAAAGCTAAATCTAGACATGTATTGCGAGCGACTACCTCTAGATTACCTATTTACCATTCTTTCTTGATTTTCCTTCTTCCTTTATCTTTTAGGTCAAACTTTAGACTGTAAGATCCTAGGGACAAGGTTAATAAGAAAAACACAAATTTACGTTACAGGCATACATTAGGAGGAAATTGAGGACAAAAGCTACAAAGGTAGGAGAAATCAAATGTTTTGACAATGAGTGGTGCACAATTTGCAGAAGTGAGCATGGAGCCAGAATAAAGAAAAGAGCATATTCCAGCATATTTTCCTCCTTCCCCCTTCCCTCTCTCCCTCCCCTCCCTTCCCCCCTCTCTCTCCTTGATGGATGGATCATCCAGCCAAACAAAATTGGAATCATGTCTGTATTTAATGAAAAGTAGCAAAGAAAATCTGAGAGTTATTCCTCATTAATTGCAGTTATCCCATATTAAGTACAGGATAAATCTTTAAAAGCCATCTCTATTGTGTAGGTTATAAACTACAAGTCGGATCAAGTCTTTTTCCCAAACTGCCATGTTTTCTTTCATACACACCTGCACCCACCCACACCCATACACACATTTTGATATGTAAGAGAATATCCCTATGTAGAGACAGCTTTTCAGCACTGCTAATTTTAATTTGAAGAAGACAAAGCTTTTGAAATTTTTTATAATGCTTCACAGTTCCAAACTCAGGAGCCCTGAACTATGATAACAAGATGTTCTGAATGCTGATTCTAAGATAAAGGGAAAAAAGGATTTGGAGTAAATGCAAATGTTTTGTTCTGAATGGAGAAAAAAAGGCATTGTATACAAAATTAAATTTAGGTTTTTATCTTGCCACAAAGAGAAACTGTTTATTAACTGAACTGAGATGGTTAACCTCCCTGACAACAGAAGCCCATTTTTAACACACATCCCACACAGAAAAGCAAGTAATTACCATATATTATAGTGTACAGGAAGACAAAAAGTCAATGAACTGAAGTGTCATAACGAGCCTATGTAAAGAAACAAGGATAACAAGAGGGTGATCTTCCATCACAGCCTTTATCTTATGGAACAGACTTCTCCCAGAAATGTACTTGCCCTGACACTGATGGCCTTGTAGATGCAAGTGAAGATAGAGGTTTGCTAAATGGATTTTTAAAGTAAGTTTTTAACTTAGCTAAGGTGACACCATCTTGAGACCTAAAACAGTATTTATTATCTTGACTGGATAATACTTACCAAGTCTACTTGGAACACACACCCACACACACACACAAAATACACACACAAGATCACACACACACAAAATGTAATCTTCAACTTGTTTATAAAGCATATGTACTGCAACCACCAAAAGCAAGCCATACATTTTTAGAGAGGAGATAGGCTACAAATGATATTACTCATATTTTGTTAAATCAGAATTTATCATAATAGCGTGCCAGCATTTGGGGGAAGGACTCAATATAACTTGGTAACACAAAGACTGCTAGACATTGTATATTTGTATGATTTTTGAAAGAAAGAAAGAAAGTGTGATCTATTTTGGAAGACAACATTAGAAAACAAAATGAATTTGGCATCTTTTAGCTTCTTTAATTCCATTTGTATAAATTCCTTGTTCAACTTTGTCTGGGGTTAGAACCCAAGCATGGCCAAATCTGGTTAATATTTGGGTAGATGAGTACCAGGAAATGTTTGCACTCTTGGCTACAGGACTTTTGGGAGGGAGAGAGAATGTTTCTATATTGCTCCCCAGAAAACTGCATTGACTTGTTCAGTAATTCACCAATAGTGAAGTTTGAATTGAAAGAGACTTTATTAACTTTATATAAGGCTCATCTTTCTCTTCTGAAAGCATGGATTAAAATTGTACATTGGCCATAACCGAAATACTGTTTTACATAAATTGTCCGCAGTTTGGGTTTTGATCACCTCCACCTCACAATGGCGGAAAAGTGCATTTCAGTGTTGGGATGGTAACCACCTGATACATTTGTGCATATAATATGGTGGATTCAGGGGTGGGTTCTACTTACCTTTACTACCGGTTTGCAACGGGGCCATGTGTGCGCTCTTCTGCGCAGGCACAGAAGCTTCTGTACAGGCACAAAAGCATTTTGATGACATCGGGGTCAGTGGGTGGAGCCTCCCTCCAGTTTTACTACCGGTTCTATAGAACCAGTGCGAACCAGCAGCAACCCACCACTGGGTGGATTGCCTTTTGACATCACCATATATGTTGCATCATTTTTGCACCATTGGGGTTTCTAACAGACTTCTATGCTTCCAGGATCTTAAATTATGGATAATTTTTATCAGGCCAACTCAGGGATATAAAATATTGATTATCAGTTTCCTCAGAAGGGGTAAAGGAATAGGAGGGAAGGGAAATGGAAGGGAAAGGATTTCCTAGGACACTGAGCACAATCATGCTATCCTTCAATATTCTATGGAAAACCAAATATAAACTTGTTTTTGGATGTTGCTTGCGAAATAGTTTCAGCCTAGGATTTTTTGTTTGTTTGTTTGTTTTAAAAACCATATTACTGCTTTAATAAAAGAATGAATGATGATCAAGAATTTTCAAGCTAAACTTTCATGCAGGAATTATAACTCCAGAAAAGACAGCTGTCTGCTATACTTTTTGACAAATTTCATTGACTAGTGGTGTCTTGCTTATGAAGGATTAGAATAAATCTAAACATTTTATATGTTTTTTTAGACTACTAATAGCTAATATCTGCAGTTTCAAATATAACTGAAAAATATAGAAAGCAAAATATTGGACGTCCCAAAGGTGATGTTCAAAAAACAATTGGACTTCCTTGGGTTTTTTTTTTTTTTTCTTCCTTGAAAATGTTTTGCTTCTCATTCAAGACGCTTCTTCAGTTCTGACTGAATGGTGGGAGATGGGGGGATTTCTATTCTTTGCAAAAATGTATTGTCAAAATATTGGACAAATGCAGAAGGAAGTTCAGATAAGTGAAGGGAGCTGTGCATGGAACAGAAAAGGAGAGAATACCTTGGAGTGGCCCATAGTTGTTATGGAGCTAACAGTAACTCTGTTCCTTTCTCACCCTACATCTTAATAAAAGGGTTCCCATAGAAAGCCCAACTGAGCTTCACCTGATAGCCCTGGCACTTTAAGTAATCAAGAGCAGGAGTTGCATTGTTCCCACATGTAGGCTGTTCCTATGAACTGGAATCCTGCAGATGTGAAGAGTATCTGGCTGTTTGGTGAGCTTCCCCTCTTGAATTAAGCCTCATATGTTCAGGCAGGACCAACAGAAGACACCAGTCAGCTTATGCAGATCCAGATACTCTGGCCAGACATTCTACACTGTACATTAATATATAGAAAATAATGCTTTAGTTGATAAGAGTTGGCAGATTATTTTTTCTTGAATTGAATGATTGTTTCTAAGAAAAGGGCCTCAGTTTGTCCACATCAGTGGATAAACACTGCTAAGAATGCCATGGTTTGGCCATTTAAGTATTTATGTTCCATTTTGAATAAGCATAATTTGTCAAGTTCTTTTTTTATGCTTCAACAATGGTTCACTCACTGCTAACCTGTCACTGACACAGCTATGTAATTATTTCCTTGTATCTGATTTAGAAGCTATAGCTAGTGCAGAATGCAGTGGGCAGGTATTAAGTTGGACACCTGACTAAACACATCACACCAGTGCTAAACCACCTGCAGGGATTGTCAGTTGCTCTTAATTTACAAGATCTCAAACAACTTGGTACCAAAAAGATAACAAGAGATAGGTCAATAGACAAGACCTGTCTGGAGAGGCCCTCCTGCATTCACCAAGAACTTCAGTGTCATTTTAGGATTGATCACAAGTGGGGCTTCTTGAGGATGGCACCCTTCTGGAATGTTCTCTTTCAATGCTTTTTTTTTTCCCCAACATATTTTTTTAAAATTATATTGTATCTTACTTCTTGTATCTTTTTATATCTTATTTTGAGCAATGTTTGTGCAAAAAAAGTTTATTAAAAATTTAAAAATATACCGAATATTTGTATGTAAAGCTTATTTATGGGTTCTGTAAACTTGCTATTCTGATTCTCTTCAATTTTTTTCTGCCCTGAAATATAATACAAAATGAATAATTGATCTAAAAAAAAAAAGCTTTTTTAAAAACTCCCAAACAAAATGGAAAGTACAAAGCATGCTTACCCACTGGTAAGGAAAATCATTTTAAAACCATTAATTACAGTGACCTCAAGCCAGTCTCCAGTACATGAAATATATTGGTCTGTGCAGATAATAGATTGTAAGGTCATATTGAACTAGCCTGCTGTAATTTTTGCAGTGAGTTACAGTCCATGTAAAAGGAGTGAATTATTGTAACTCTGGAAAGCAGGAGAATGATATGCCTGCCAGGAGGTTTTTAATGACTCTTACAGTCCGAGGACTTCAATTCATTTTTTTCTTCTTCTTAGGTGGCCATTTTTAAATATTAGCTCAAGAAGTCTTCCTGAAACAAAGAGAAGGAATAGTATATTTGAACTAACAAACCACTCATCATTAAGCTGTGTACTGCATTAATTTTTATTCTAAAAGACAAGAAACATTATAATATTTTGAGGGATACTTTGTCGTTGTGAAGTAAAATGTTATACATCTTTTTGCTTGTTGCATTTCTGAAATGTTTTCACATTCTATAGCTGGACCTGGCTTCTTTCTAGAGTGCTTTTAAAGACAATTTAATGGTAGTAAATAAAATGGACTTGCCTCTTGATCTTTTCATTCACAGCTTTTTATAGGTCAAAGGGGAAAATTGCAACTGGCCCCATATGTGGATTATGGCTCATTAGGAAATGATCCAGTTGATCAATACTTTTGATTCAAGGAAGTAAACCAAGACTCTTATTAAAGTATAACATCCCAAGAGTTGTTTCATTATTTAGGATTTCTCCACAATTACCTGTTTATTTATTTTTCAAAAAATAACCTATATTACACAAAACGCCATAAGAAGAAAGTAAATGGGTAAGGAGACAAAGAACATTTTATCTTCAGATTTTCTAAAAAGGGCCAATTTTTCAAGGGTGAGAGAAAAAGGTTGATATGATTAAAGCAAAAGGCTAACATCTTTAAAATATTTTTAAAGGTCTGATGAACCACCAAGAAGCACCAAACAAAATACTGCACACAGGAAATGAGATAGTAATATAAAGGAAATTTTGTGGTTTGATTGACCAGGGAGCTACTAGCTGGCTAGCTGGCTATTAATGGCTAACAGCAGCTGCCTGCTGAAAGTAAAAGGAATTTATTCATTTATTTACATACTTATAGGATGCTCCAATCAAATGACTAGATTACAAGGGTGTCAAACTGGCAGCCAGATGTGTCATGCTCAGGCCACACCTACCCCAGCTCCACAATGGGAAAAATCTCATGAAACATCACATGACGGCAATGTAATACCCTGAGTTTGGATTAGAACTTATTGGGGTGAGTTTAGAAAAAAGATCATGAATAAATTATGATAGATTCTATAATACACATCAAAGGAAGAGGTTAACTCTTTCAAACATTCCTAAGCAACAAGGGCAGGCTCACACCTCCTAAGAGAGCCAAGAAAATCTGTCCTGAATTGTGAGTAAAAGTACTCCTATAATGCTGTCTAGCATTGGACTACAGGCTGAAAAAACAAGTTTTTCATCATTTGAGGGGACCAATTCACAAGAAATCATTATCACTGGGAAAGGAAAAGAAAAATCAAAATATTCTGTATTCTACACTGTTTCTGGTTGAGAAAGAAATCCTAAGCTCCAGGCTTTCGTAACACTATTTTGAATATATGTAATACCAAAAATAAAGTATCTTTCATATAGGACTGTGATGGCGAATCTATGGCACGTATACCAGAGGTGACACACAGAGTCTCTCTGCTGGCACATGCACCATCGCTCCAGGTCAGATTTCCATGGCATTTCTTTTGTGAGCTTCTGTTTCCCTGCATACAATGAAACAGAAAGTCACAAAAGAAAAAGATCTTACCTCTTGCCACACTGCCGGTGTTGGGATACCCCACCTCCCACCAGCCAGCTCTTCTTTGGGCCTCAGCTATGCACACATGAATGTCCACGCATGTCTGCACACTCGTGCACATGTCCATGCATGCCCACGCATATGTATGTGCATGCATGTGTGTGTATGTGCTTGCGTAAGTCTGGGTGTGCACACACACACATCTCTTTCAGTTTGGGCATGTGCGTGCACAGTTTGGGCACTTGGTGTTTAAAAGGTTCGCCATCACTGATATAGGATACTACATTCACTGATATAGGATACTATATTCAAGTCAAGGAAAAACAACAAAAAGACTTTTTTCAAAGTCCTGATAAAACAAAGGGCAAATAGCATTTTAATAATATTTGGGAGAAAACACAAAATACATATACATTCATTTATTTATTAGGGAACAGAAATTTACTCCGTAATATCAGAGTGAATAACATTTTAAATTTAATTGGTGCTTTGCTTTCCATCAACTTGTCTATTAAGTACGAAGGCAGCTGTAACCAGATTTCAGCACAAAATGTTGTAAACCTAACCCCCCCCCCCGCCCCCACCGTTTGCTGCAACAATGAATGAGATCTATGGTCTTACTAAATATCAGGGCAAGTTTATCAAATTCATAGAACTGTGCCAAAAGAATAATGGTGTGCATCAGCTCTTTGATTCTGCTGGCAGTACAATACAAGCACAATGAACACATTAAAGCCAATTATTTGGCTTTCATACAGTACCTTTAATGTCCAACATCTTCTTGGTTTCTCAAAGCAAAAATGAAACATTTTAATAAGTTGCTCACAAAGTATATACTAAACAAAAACAACAACCCATAGCTTTCAAGAAAGTATTTTTTGCTGTTGTTCAGTCATTAAGTCCCTGGAATCCCATGGACCACAGCACGCCAAAGCTCCCTCTCCTCCACTTTCTCTCTGAGTGCCCAAACTCATGTCTAGTGCATCAATGACACCATCTAACCAACTCATCTTTTGCTGGGGAGTTCACAGGGGTTCGGGAGAACCTCTACCTAAGATTTTGTACAGTTTGGAAACCCCCAAATCCCATTCCTGGCTGGCCACGCCCATCCCACCCCTTCCAGGAGTCCCCATGCAGCCCGTTTTAGATGCACTTAAGTTCAGGGCCTGCGTAGAGGCTCAGGGGAGGATGAAAAATGGGCCTACCAGAAGTTCTGGCTTCCAGAGGGCCTCCGGAGCCTGGGGAGGCCATTTTCACTCTCCCGGAGGCTTGAGAAAAGCCTCCGGAGCCTGGGGAGGGCAAAAATGCCCCTCCCCTGCCATGGTGTGGGAGGCCAATTAGGCCACGCCAACCATGGCCATGCCTACCTGCAACCAGACAGAGAACCCCTTGCTAAAATTTTTGAAGCCCACCCCTGTGTACATCTAATATGCTGTATGTGTAGAAACCCATCTTGACTTACACCAATATGCAGCAAGGAGAGCCGAGGGGCTGCTCACCACTCCTCTCTTTTTGGATTGGACATGCAAAGAAAAATTCTGAACATGATTTCAGGGTTCTTATTACCTAGGATCCACCCACAGATTTTCTGGAACCCCCGTTTCTTTATTTCACTATACAGTATGTAGCAGCAAGTGAAATAAAATCCCACTGAAGACGTCATTCAGTTAGATTTTTTTTTAATAAAAAAGCTCTCTGAATAGTGATGCATGAAGTTATTAGTGTGCAATGTATACTTTAGTTTTAATTGTTATTTTGGTTTAAGGTTACTGTTTTTCATTAGATACTGCTTACACATAAGTATGGTTAGAGGAGTTTAACTGCATAAAAATCCTGTGGATATAGAAAGATTAAGTGAAAGAAAAGCTCCTGTGGGAAACAGCATTATCATGGTATTAACTTGGAGCTGCTTCTTTTCATTTCTGTTCTTAGAGTTGAAAATTAATGCCCTTTTCGGCTCTCTAGGCCATTAAAATTAAGTATCCAACTAAAATCTTAATTGTTGGATAACTGAATATAATTTGGACTAATTTTAGGATTTCTTTCATCTTTGCCAACAGCAGTCCGCCTAAACAAATTACAAATATAATGATTCGCAGCTATATAAATGTGATAAAATTATCATAGCAATAGAACACTCAAGTTATTTGCTCTTGTAATCTTATATGAAGTTATTCACATCAATCCAATTACCAAGTTATCCTCATTGTGCCCTGGCGTGCCCTGCCTTGCCCTCTCCTCTCCTCTCCTCTCCTCTCCTCTCCTCTGCTCGCCTTTGCTTTCTTTTTATATATATATGTATTGCACTGAAATGTATATGCAAAGGCTAGTATAACGAGTTTTTCCCATTACTGGATAGATATAGGCTACGCATATTGTAATGTTGCAAAGAATAATGATATTTGGGCACGTGATCCTTGTATTTGTATGGATTTATTTACCTATCAGATTTGGATTCTGCCATTTTCAGAGGACTTATTGTTCACCTATTTTATTCTGAGCACAACTCTCTTATCAGGTTGAAAGGAAGTGGCTAATTCAACATCATCCCAATTAATTTCTATCTTCAGTAGAAATTAGGACCCAGATCTCTCTGGTGGAGATCTGGAGATCTGGTCCAGACTGCCTTTTATTGTCGCTTTATGCCCAATGAAAGTTGAAACAGAAATAATTCAATAGTATTTTAAAGCCAAAACTTTTGCTGCAACTCTAGTTCCAAGAAAAAGCTGTTACTTATATCACTGTTCTACATCTGGAAGAATGCTATACTGCAGCCTTTCCTTTGGATGTGTTGGATTTGCCTTGATGTCGGGCTCCAAAATCAGAAGAATAAATAATGATTCTTCCAAACATATTTCTTTAGTGTTCCATATCTATAAACATTGCCAAACTTTAAGCAGACTACTACTTACATTAAGCATACTCTCTTCATGTACATTAGGTACTATTGGGGAAGGGCTGTTTTCACCCTTATTCTTGCACAAACTATCTGAATTGAGTTGCTGCTTATTTCTCTGAATGCGCTTCCTCCTTCCTGGGAATCCAGACTACATTCCATCCACCAAAGATCATTGTGGCCATGGTGGTGCAGTGGTTACAGTGCAGTACTGCAGCTGACTTCTGCTGACTGCAATTTGGCAGTTCAAATCTCACCAGGCTCAAGGTTGACTCAGCCTTCCATCCTTCCAAGGTGGGCGAACTGAGGATCCAGATTGTTGGGGAAAATATGCTGACTCTTAAACTGGCCAAAATGGTATATAAGTCTAAGTGCTATTGCTATTGCTATTGCTATTGTCCAACATATCAGAATTTAGGAAATTTGTTACAGTGCTTTTATTTAAAGTTGAATAAAAATAAAACTATATAAATATTTATCATATACTGGTTTGCCTTATGATTAACATTTTCATGATGACTGACGCACAGCATGTTTCAGGTATAAAAGCAAAAGAAGCTGATGAAGAGAGCTGAGTTTACCCGAGTGCTTTGTGCAGTCTTACTGAAATATTTGTTCAAATTAATAAGCAATGTTTTTTTTCCAGTAGAGAAGTTCAAAGGATCTTGCTGTGCTTAGAGAAATCAATGGTCCTTGGCCTGATGCACTTAGTGCAGGTGAATAACAAATTTTTAAAAATGAGGTTACTTATTTATTTCTATTTGTTATCAAATTGTATCCCACATTGAAATTACTGGTCTCTCAGCATCTTGCAAAGTAAAAATATTCAATGGAAAATAAAACATAGAGTGAAGACAAATAAACTTCAACACGCTTGAGCCCCTTTAACTTTTTATTTAAGGTGAGCAATGTTGGAAAAAGACAAATCTCCAGTGGGAGGGCATTTAAAAAAGCTGGCCCCTTCACTGAAAAATAATGCTTCCAGGCTTTGACCCCCAGACCCCTCTCAAATGGGAGACAACTGCTTCCCCAAGAATGATTGAAGTGGCCAAGCTGACTCTAAGGGGAAATGCCATAATATAGGTAATTAACACCAAGCCATAGAAGGATTTTATAGATTAAAACTTCTTTAAATTCTGCCCAGAAATAAGTAGAAAACCAAAGCAGGTCCTGCAAAAATGTGTCAGAGTGTTTACAGCATGACTACTATTTTGAGACAACCCAGGAGCAAAATACAGGACATAGAGCCTGTGTGGTGCAGCAGCTTAAGTATGCTAAAGTGACACCAGCTGCCTGCAATTACTGCAAGTTCGAATTTCACCAGGCTCAAGGTTGACTCAGCCTTCCATCCTTCCAAGGTAGGTAAAATGAGCACCCAGATTGTGGGGGCAATAAACTGACTTTGTATAAAAAAGAACACTGCTTTTGGGCAAAAGCCCTACTAAGCAGGTATATACAAAAGTATGAAGGCTATTGCTTAAATGCATTGTAAGCTGCCCTGAGTCTCCAGAGAAGGGCGGCATATAAATTAAATTTAAAAAAACAAACAAAAACAAAACAGAGGTTTGTCTTACAAACCGTGGTTTATATACAAGACTTCTATATACATACATACCTGTGGTAGGCACATACCAGGCAAGCAATCAATCTTCAACTCTACACGAAGAACTACAATGCAGAGAGAACACAATGAGGAGAGTGATACATGAGGGAGGGAGGGAGGGAGGGAGGGAGGGAGGGAGGGAGGGAGAGAGAGAGAGAGAGGGGGGGGGGCTCTCGTAGCCTCCCTTATATAGACATCTTCTTAAAGCACCAATAGCCCTGCTGACTCATCCTGGTCCACAGCCTTACAGTGGCTGGTCAGCTTTAAATCATCATTACCCTGACAAAATGGTATAATGTGCACCCAATGGTCTATATTCATTCAATCTCATTATTGCACAGCTAAAGACAGCAGCAAATTCATTAAGTACTTTCTGTCTAAAAAGAAGCAACAGTAGCCAATAGGTTATGCTGCATCAATGGTTTCAAGCAACATATGGCAATAGAAATATTCTGGCAGTTCCTGTGGGCACTAGCCAGGAGGAATTGCAAAGCCAGATCCAAGCTGTTGGTATACCTCACTACTTCCCATTGAAACAAGGATTTCAGCCAGGAGGGGGAAAATCCATGCCTTCTAAGAATTCCAGTGTAGGATTTCTGTAGCAAAGTGTTATAAATCTTACTCTCAAGCATTCAGTAATGGTAACAGCAACCTAGCAGTTCTTCATTCCATTGCTGGAAATAGTCACTCCTGTTCATGTCTCTTATGGGGTCTCAATTCCTTGTGATCCCATTGTCATTTGTTCTTAGGAAAACATTTTTTTTTAAGGCAGAAAAATCCAAAGACTAAAAAAAAAAAGAAAAAAAAGTCTTACTGGTTTTATCCTGTTCGGTTCAAATTCTTCCAAACTGGTGCTTTACAAACATGGAAAAAAAGAAAGTTGATAAAAAGATAAATGGGCAAACAGGAGTGACATAGTGCCAGGATAATCAAACTGTTCCCTTTCAATCAGGGATGAAATGCTCCCGGTTCGGACTGGATCGCCCAAGCCAGGAGCGATGGAGGCAGGTGGTTCAGAGAACCGGTAGCAAAAATCCCTGCCCCCCACCCCCTCACATTGCCCAGCTGAGCCATGCAATCATCAGAGGCTTTTTTTAAAATTTTAAAAGCATTTTTTTCTACAACCTCTTTGGCTGAAGAAGTTATAGAAAAAATGCTTTTAAAAGTAAAAACAAAGCCTCTGCCGATCAAGTCAACTGCAATCGTCAGAGGCTTAAAAAAAAAGAAAAAGCCTCTGCCAATCAGCCAAGTCAGCTGGGATCGTCAGAGGCTTTAAAAGCATTTTTTAACAACCTCTTCAGCTGAAGAGATTGTACAAAAATGGTTTTAAAAGTAAAAAAAAAAAAAGTTGGCCACGCCCACTCAGTCATATTACCCCTCAAGCCACACCCACAGAACCGGTAGTAACAAAATTTACATTTCACCACTGCTTTCAATCCTTGGTGTGTGGTCTACAGAGCTCTTCAAAACTTGCTAGCTTATGATAATTCTAAATGTGACAGAGGAGGCATGATGGCTCAGCAGTTAAAGACGCTGAGCTTGTCAGCTAGAGAACCAACAGCCTGGGTTTGAGACCTGAGCACTGCAAGACTGGGTGAGCTCCCATTACTTGCTCCAGCTCCTGTCCACCTAGCAATTTGAAAGCATATAAATGTGATAGATAAATAGGTAGCACGTCGATGGGAAGGTAACAGAGTTCCATGTGCCTTTGACATATAGCCATCCTGGCCATGTGAGCAGGCAAATGGCTTTGGATAATACTGCCTAAGAAACGAGGATGAATACCATCCCTAGAGTTGGACATGACTGGACAGGGGAAGCTTTTACCTTTTTAAATGTGTCAGAAAAGGATCTTATGGGGAGTAATCCTTTGCACAGTATTTAATCATCTTAATTTCAATAATACTTTAATTAACTTAGTTAAATCTAGCTTTCATCCTGACCCTGCTATTTCTTTTCCCATCCACTGACTTCTTGGAATACAGCCAGTCCCAGCATGTCACTCAAATAGAAACTTTGGTCCTTGAAAAGTGTGCATGCACTTGTTCTGTGATGGATGTAGATTTTTTTGCTTTTCAGATATTTTGAATTTCAGCTTCCATCTTCTCTCAACAATGATCAAGCTGGTGATAGGAGTTGGCACTCAGCAACATCTGGAGGGCTACTTGCTACCCTTCCCTACTTTACCAATAGTGTAATCTCCACATGCTTCATAAAGCAGGATAAAATAGGGCATATTTTGTTAGTTCCAGAAAATTCCATTTTCTGATCTAAATGGTCAAGGAAAAGTATGAATGCTGAAGGTAAGACATCTACTAAATGTTAACTTTCAAAATAGCTTTCTAAAGACTGAGTTAGAACAAGATAACCTTAACTCAGATATTAACTGCTAGGATTTGTTTTAGTCATTTAATTAAACATAGCATAAGTGTTAGAGACCCCACACAGCTGGGAAGTGAGTGAAATCTTAGACATGTCCTCATTTCTAAAAGTGGCAACTTCTCTGCCAAAGTTTTCTCTTTCTCTTCTTATTTATTGACCAAGTCACATTTCATTCCACTGTTCTGCACAATTCAATTCTCTTGAATTGCCTTCAGTAAAGTCCTGTGGTATGCAACAGTTAGCCCCCAAAAAGGACTAAAAGAGGTTGGTGCATTTGCAGTTCAATGGATAGGTATTTTGTTCTGCAATTTCACAATGGTTGAACAATTTCAGGATCTATTTTATGGTCACCAGTCTAAAGTGTTTTATTTGATCAATTCAAATGTCATCAAGGCCAGTGGATTTCATGTGCTTAATGACATTTCTAGTTCCCCATTATATATATAAAAAAGCCTTTAAAATTCTCATTTTCTTGAGGTACCTGCCATGCTACTTTCTCTTTCAGCAATTTGTTTGAAGGTTTGCCATACAAGAAAATTGGTTATCTGTTGTATAGGTGTTGTTCCACCTTACTTGGGTCATTGTTCAATTTTCTGATAGTGATGTGGGTCATGTCCACAACAACAGGTCAATAAATTATTCCATGTCTCATATATTTTGAATGTGAAAATACTGTGTTGTCTACTAAAATATCAATATTGTTCATTTAGTTATTGTTATATATAAAGGATGAATGGAATACAAGATCAGAACCATATCTTGCCTGACTGTAGGTAACCTGACGTATGGTGCAGATATTTGACATAGTGTTAATAACTTTATGTCCGGCATGCTGAGTTATGATGCACCATAACACCTGCTAATTAAAATTCTTTTAAAAAATAAATTAATATATAGAAATATAGTATTACTGAATTATATACTTAACCAGCAATAATGCAATATTGTGAATGAGAAATAAGGTTTATGTCTGAGATAGCGAACCTATGGTACATGTGCCAGAGGTGGCATGGAGCGGCCTATCTATGGGCATGCTAGTCATTGCCCCAGCTCAGCTCTGTGCACATGTGCACCTCCCGCCGACCAGCTGGTCTTTGGGTCTCTGCCGTGCATGAGCACATGGGGCAGACATGGGGGGGATGTGCGCATGCGTGGAGTTATGGGGCACTCTTGGGGGAACACATGTGCAAGGGAGGGGAGCATGCGAGAGTCATGTGCGTATGTGTGGGGGCATGCATGGGAGCTGCTGGGAGTGCATGCAGGGGATCACACATGCATGCACAGAGAGGCAGGCACATACATGGGGTGCAAATACATTGAATTTTGGGAGTTCGGGCATGTGCGCGCACTTTGGGCACTCAATCCAGAAAAGGTTAGCCATCATTGGTCTATGTCAATTTACTGCTTAGGGTTAGGATTAGTATTACTGCTGACAAGATTCAATTCCACATTGCATTCATTTTTTCCTATCAACCTTTTCAAGAGCTAGAGACTTGAAATCATGTATTGTTCCAATAGGTTTCTTTTCTCAGGATTCAACTCACTTTCTTTTGTGAACTCAGAATTTTTCCAACTCACTTTCATAGTGTACTATTATACATTATATCAATTTGAAAGAAAAATGATTTTTAAAAATCCCAGTAAGACTATCTTTTACTGCACTTTTAATAAGCAAATAGACAAACATAACTGAATCCAGGGGATCAAAGAAAACATTGTGAAATATTTATAAAGGTTGCTTTGTGTTTGTCTAAAATGTGTGTGTAAATAGACATGATCAAAAGCTTTCCTAGACCTTCAAACATTAGTTTCTCCTGATCCAAAAATTCTAATATCTATTTTACTATTCAAATTATAAGCACCTATGTCTCATGGAATTAGCTGTCAGACGGAGAGAGAATGAAAATCTAAAGTGACTCACACAACCTTTATGGATTACAGCCACTAAGTGGCTAACAAGATTTTCACAAGAAATCTTTTATTATCTTGCAGCAGTTCAATCTTGACCCAGATATTGGCTCCACTCTAGAGGGAATGAAGCTGACTCATTACCCTGTAATGTGAATCACCTCTCACTCAATGCTGAAGAAATCAATATTCACTTTAGCACTTGCCTGAAATACACACCAACCTAAGAAATTTCATTACTATATAATTTTATTACACTTTATTTCCCAAATATATAGCAAGTGGCATAGAATGTTAGGCTAGAAGTGATGAACCTTGAGTTCAAAACCTCATTCAATTTGGAGTTTTAGCCAAATTAACTAACAAGGTTTTACAGAAATAAAACTTAGGGGAAGAACCATATAAGTTGCTTGAAAATCCATAGAGAAAAGTAGGATGTCAATGTACATATATAACGACAACAACAACAACAAAGTATGTTGCCAATTGTAATACCAACAATGACATTAACAAAATCACAATCAGTCAATTATTAAAAGCAAATTCACTTGACACAGCTGACATTCTACAATGGTACCTTTAACAACATCTGCCTAACCCAGGAAGGAGTCCAATAGTTGGATACAAATGCCAAATTATTATTATTGATTAAATTTATTGGCTGTCATCCGTCTTATCACAAGGTCCAGTCTAAACATCTGGCTAACTGTGCAACAAACCAAAATAACAACAACTCTCTGACTTTAGAATTCAAATAGACAACACCCTAGATTAAACAGCTATCAATAAGAAAGACAAAAGTGTCTAGATAGTGGACATCGCAGTACTGGAGAGAATAGAATAGAAGAGAAAGAACTGGAGAAAATATCACAAAATATCAAGACCTGGAAATAGAAGTAGAACTATTGTGGCAAATAGTAATCACTCTCTTGGATGCAATGCCAAAACAACTGGAACCACCTAAATACCATTGGCACGGGCAAAATCACAATCAGTCAATTCTAAAAAGCACCTTTACATGGAATTGCTTACAGCTAACAAAAATATATTTGATACCGTCAAAAACAACATCTATCCCAGGTCTCTGGGAGGACTTGATAGTCCTCCCAGAGGGATAATAATGGATAATAATAGGATAATAATGGATAATAATAGGATAATAATGGATAATAATAATAGGATAATAATGTCAAATCCAGATCTATACATCTGACTGATTGCACAACAATAATAGACCATACAATTTAGAAGAATACAAAAATCATCAATTTAATCCCTCCCTCCCAGAATACTAGAAGGAACCCACCTTCTAAATAAAGTCTCAAGATGATTAAGGTCAAATTCAAAAGAAAGTTTGAAAAGGTCTTCTATTCCTAGAAGACGAAAAGGAGGGCAAATGACATGTTTCCTTTATGCCTTTCATTTGAAGGCATGCCACAAGAAGAATAATGGGTGCTAACAAGGGGTGAAATCCAGCAGGTTCTGACAGGTTCTGGAGAACCGGTAGTGGAAATTTTGAGCAGTTTGGAGAACCAGTAGCGGAAATTTTGAGTAGTTCAGAGAACTGGCAAATAACACCTCTGGCTGTCCCCAGAGTGGGGAGGGAATGGGGATTTTGCACTATCCTTCCCCTGCCACGCCCACCAAGCCACACCATATCAAGCCACGCCCCCAGAACCAGTAATAAAAAAATGTGGGTTTCACCACTGGTGCAAACAAGTAGCTATGCAGAAGGTGCCAACATAAGGGTTCACACACATTTTTGAGTCTCTTAAATCCCATGGTTTTCTTAAGATTAAACCACCCTTCTGACAATTCCAGCATTGTATGGAAAAGTTTTTAAAAGACTAATATTTGAATCTTGTTTATGGATTTTATTGGATTCAGCAAGCAATTGCATTTAGGATGAATGACAGTTAATGTCTTCAGAGTTGGATTCCAGGAAAAATAACAAATTCTTCCTTTTTGTTGCAGTTAGATGAAAATATTGTCATAAATCAGAAAAACAAATACAATTTGTCCTCGACTTTCAACCATTTCAACTAACAAATGTTTCAAGTTATGACAGACAAAATTTATTTACAACTCATTCTCAAAGTTGCAACTCCTGCACTCCTTCCTATATGCTCATGTGATCACACTTTGAGTGCTTGGCAAGCAGCTTGCATTTGTGACTAGTTGTAGCATCCTTCAGTCACATGACTGTCCTTTGAAATTTTTTTTACCATTTTCTGGCCCAAACACCCTCATTAGATACTTAATGATCATGTTGTTCATTTAACAACTATGGTAACTTGCTTTACCACATTGTAAAAATAGTAGTAAAATCAAGTCCAGGAATGTGGTGCATCAATTTACAACACCAATGATTTACAACTACAATTTTATTTATTTATTTATTATTTAGACTTATATACGGCCCTTCTCCTTGCGGACTCAGGGCAGTGAACAGCCAAATAAAAACAAGTACACAAAAGTTAAAATATTATAAAAAGAGCAAATATAAATTTGGCTGATGATTAAAACAAAATTAATTTAAAATAGATATCAAAACTCTAAAAACTCTAAAAACTCTAAAAACTCTAAAAACTCTAAAAAATTTAGCAGGGATCAGGCCAAGCCAGCAAGCTGAAAAAAATATGTTTTTAAGGCCCAACGAAAAGTCCGGAGGTCGGAGATCGTTCTCAACTCTGGAGGAAGATCATTCCAGAGGGTGGGAGCTGTCACAGAGAAGGCTCTCCCCCTGGGGTCTCCAGCCGGCATTGTCTGGCTGATGGCACCCTGAGGAGGCCCTCTCTGTAAGAGCGAAACGGCCGGTGGGAGGCAATTGGTGGCAGAAGGTGGTCCTGTAAGTACCCTGGTTCTAAGCCATGGAGCGCTTTAAAGGTGATTATCAACACCTTGAAACACACCCAGTAGACCACCGGCAGCCAATGCAGCTCTCACAGGAGAGGTGTTACATGGGAGCGCCCTGTCGCTCCCATAATCCCCCACGCGGCTGCATTCTGCATTCTGCACCAGTTGGAGCCTCTGGGTGCACCCCAAGGGGAGCCCCATGTAGAGAGCATTACAGTAGTCCAGGCGAGAAGTGACAAAGGCCTGAGTGACTGTTGTAAATTAAAGAGTATCTGTATCTGTCTGTAACACAAACATTGTCTGTATGTAGCTTCCAGCCAAGCTTTCAATTATCAAGGGGTGGGAGTTCTAAAAACTATCTACTGAATTAGAATATAAATACACTCAATATTTGCTTGGCAGAAACTCAGACAGAAAAAAAACACCTTGACTTGAGATCTATTAGTTGAGTCTAATATTGCAATTGACTATTTGCTACAAGTAGCCCCCAACTTACAATCATTCATTTAACATCCATTTGAAGTTATGAAGGTGATGAATGACTGGTCCTTTCATGTCACATAATCAAAATTTGAGTTCTAGACAATGGCATACATTCACAACAGTTTGTGACCTTCCCAGGCAGCTTCCAACAAGCAGAGACAATGGGGAAGCAAATTAGCTTAACAACTGTGTGATCTGTCTAACAACTGTGAAAAAAATATCAAGCACAACTCACTCAAAAGTGGCATTGCTTAGCAATGGAACTACCGGTCTTAAATATGATCATAAGTTGAGGACGACCAGTTATAGCTGAATATAAATGTTTCTTAACAAATAATCAACAAATATTTATTTAATTCTCACAGAGAGAGACAGAGACAGAGACAGAGACAAAAAGAGAGAGAGAGAGAGAGAGAGAGAGAGACAGAGAGAGAAGCACCCTGGAAACCTATCCTATATATACACACTGTATGTCCATCCCAATATTCAATTCTGGGAGTCTTCCTCCTGCCTTTAGCTGTTCTTTCTTGGCTTTGAAGTTCTTTACCATCTGTTCCTTGTTATTATTGTTCCTTGTTAAAATTATTCATGGGCATAGGAATCGTAGACTTTTCTGATGTAAATCAGCTGCAGTACTTATATCCCACCCTCTTTCTGTAATCATGGATTTAGTGGAGAATTAGAAAAAAAATTGTGGCCTCCTATTAGAGTTTGAAGGCTTGGTCTTTTTGTTTTGGTATAACGGACTTGCACAACTGTCCCTGTGAATGTCAAAATCAGGTATAACTGTTCATGTCCGACTCTTGCCAATTAATTTTCAGAACATAGAAACTTTCAAAACTCCCATAGGTTTCTATGGCATTCTTTTTTTAGTGTCTACACACTTACCTACCTATTGACTGGAAACATGTAACTACAGAAAGTGAAAAAAAAGTTAAACACTTGGACAACTAAAATGTGTTTGAACTTAAGTACAATATGTGTGAGTCCATGATCGTCATGATGAATATGATGCCAAAATCAATATTTTCAGTTGTTGTCGTCCAAATACTCTTAACATACTAATGGTCTTTTCTCATAGATTTAATTTTTCATGATTGTGATTGCATTTCTTTAACAAAGAATTATTGCAGGCAACTGAAGCATCATTCAAACAAGATGTGCTCCTCCATTGATCTTAGAGGAAATTTGCCTTACTTACAGTAACAATGGACAGAATCTATGAAACATGCACAAATCTATATATTGCTATAACAATTAGAAAGTGTTAATTGATTTTTTTCTTGTCATTTTCTTGCAGACTCCAGCTCTGACTCAGAATACATTTCCCAAGTCTGAAAAATAGCCTCTTTTTAAAAGAACAAAAATTCCTTCTTCCAGCAATTATAAAATAATTTTGGTATGCATGGGAATGAAGTTCCTTTGAAGAACTTTTGACCCAGCCACATACAACAGAATACAATTTAATAAAGAGCAATTGGGAACAATTACCCAACTCACAGAAAACTTTCTTGAAATGTGTTTCAGGTTCGAGACAACAAGTCCCACAATAAATGCACTCTAAAGTCCACAAAGAGGGACTTTAAAGAGGGATGCGATGGCTCAGTGGTTAACACTGAGCTTGTTGATCAAAAGGTCGGCAGTTCGAATCCCTAGGGCTGTGTAACAGGGTGAGTTCTCATTACTTGTCCCAGCTTCTGCCAACCTAGCAGTATGAAAGCAAATAAAAAATGCCAGTCGAAAACCACCTTTGGTGGGAAGTTAACAGTGTTCCGTGTGCCATTGGCATTTAATCATGCCAGCCACATGACCACGGAGAAATCTTCAAACAGCCTGGCTCTTCAGCTTTGAAATGGAGATGAACACCACCCCCTAGAGTCAGGAACGACTAGCACATATGTGCGAGGGGAAACTTTACCTTTACTTTTAAAGTCCACAGCTTTTCTTGCATATTCTTTCCTTATGCAAAAAGAAAAAAAAAAGGTATTTGACCTTCCATTAAAATTATATCATTAGGGCTATGAAATTCATTTCATAAGATAAGTAGCCTTTTACATGCTAATCAGATTTTTTTTTCCTTCACAGATATCTTAGTTATTAATTCTAAACCAGTAATGTTTTCGATACCATTTATATGAATATATATATATATTTATCCATGTAAGTGGGTCTGAATAGTGGTGGGTTGCTCCTGGTTCTGTCCGGTTCTTTAGAACTGGTAGTAATAGTGGCAGGAGGCTCCACCCACACACCTGGACATCATAATTGACGATCTACCCATGCACAGAAGCGTGGCGCACACAAGCAAAGCAAGTGCGCATGCATGCTCCCATTGCAAACCGGTAGTAAAGGTAAGTAGAACCCACCCCTGGACCAGGTTTATCTCTTTTACAAGGAGTGATATATGCAAAGGGCCCTCTTTCATGCCTAAATACACAGAAGAAAAACTAATTATTACAGTTGGTAGAACTATTTCTTCTATTTTACCTCACAATGTTCTTGTCCAATCATAGCTTCTCTTTAGAAAATTTGTACTGATTCAGCTCCAAAAGCCACTCACTGAGATTTGCGGCATTGTAAGACTTTTCAATGTCCTATTTCCATAAACAGCTTCCATAAGGTGGCAAAATATTAATTCAAAAAATAGTTCTTAAGAAACAGAAAATACTAATACCTAAAAATGCTCTGCAGGATATAACAAAGAAACAAAGATAGAATATTTCTTTTTCAAAATATAATCAAAGCTACCCACTAACTTTAAAAGTGATCTTTAGTCGTTCTTGGAAATAACATATTTACTGATGAGAATATGCTGTGATTGCATCAACTGGACAAAACATCTGGTTTGCATAATGAGAGCAGAAATTGACAAAAGAGCTCCAAAGAATACATAAGACTGCCATAAATTAATGTTTCTCTGTAAGATTATGTTTCAGTAGAGACAACCACAGAATATTATATCATAAATAGATGGATAGAATTATGAAAGAGTCTTGAAGTAATAATGGTTAACAAATAGTTTTTAATCCCACAAATGTTTTTGTAGTAGAAAAACAAATGGTTGGGCATTCAAAGTTATACACATCTCTTGTGTTATGAAACAACTTACATCCTGGTTATTCATTGCCACCTTATGGCACAGTGTTTTCCAGTCTGGTGGTTTTCATTTAGGGACCACAATTCCCTGATCTAACTTGGCTTGCCTAAGCAAATGCTGCATTGCTTGTATTAGCAATAGCAAACATGCTTTTGATGGGAGATTACACTTTATATTGAGCAAAAACCTTTTTTCAAAGAATGAAGACATTTTCTTATAGCCAGTTTTAACTTAAAACAACAAGATAAAGGAAAAATCAAGAAATCAAAGGATAAAGTAATAAAATTTGGACAGAATGAAGCATGAAAAGCAGTATAATATTCATACACAGTTGCCCGCGCAGTCCCAAAAAGGCCTCCTTTGTTAATAAAAAATGGAATAGATTGTGTTCAAAAGAAAACTTTACAATTATTATTTATAAGCAGTTAAAGTGACATCTAATAAGAAACTGGAATATGCACACATCCACAATAGTAGAAGTTACTGCAACATTCTGAAGTCATATTTCTTTTTAGCCAACAAAAAGTATTTGTTGTAAATTGAACACCTGTGCATTATTTCAGAAATAATTAGGTCATAATGATGCATGTTTTATCAAAACTTAGCTAACAAGAAGTTAAAGAAAATGGATAATACATTTTTACAATTGCAAACAGTATAGAACATATATATTTCAGTCAATTATTCAATATTGCAATAAAGCCTTTTTTCTGATGTGTGAACAAGCATTCTTTCATCAGGAATCTTAATGAGAGAATTGTTTCAAAATTTGGTCATCTTAACATATAGGTGCACAGACACATACACATATTTAATGTTCTATATGTTTCTTCTTTTAAAAAAGAGAAGAGCAAGCAAAATGATACGGGCAAGACTAATTGACTTCTCTACAAGTAAGTGATATTTAAGAAAGTTCCATTCCTTTTTCTTCTTTTGTTTCTTTTTTATTTTTGCAAACAACAATGTGCTAGATCAAAGGTGTCAAACTTGTGATGACATATTGTCGTCGCATGACGTATCGCAACTATTTTCCCTTTTGCTAAACTGGGGGTAGGCGTGACCAGCATGTGACGCATCCAGCCCGTGGGCCACAAATTTGATACCCCTGTGCTAGATAAAATGAAATAGAAGAGTCACGATTGAATATTAGTGATTACTATAAAATAAAAATTTGAGATACATAGTTGTCAAAATTACGCTAAAGGCTTTGTGTGTGTACATGTATGTGTGTGTGTGTGTTTTCAATATAAGAGTTCATCGAAATGCAAAATAAATAAAGATGGATGATGAATGTGAAACCAATATGGGCAGAGGTTTAAAAAAAAAACCTTTAACTTTAAAGATTTCTAAACAAAGATTAACATTACAGTCATTCAGATCTCATAGAACCTATCAAATCTATTTAAATGTGTTTACCCCCTCAGAGTGTAATAAAAAGCACTATATCTTGAAATGTCTTGATGCCTTGATGGCAGCAATGAGATGCATATGTTTGTTAACTCTTGACTGCCATTTATTAACAGGATTTTTGCAACCCAAATATAATAGTCCTACTTAACCATTCTACAGCATATTATATCAACTTCCTTCTCGTAATTCATAATGATTGGAGAGTTATGATAACACTAAATAAATGTGATTCAAATGTGATACTAGATTTATTAACCAAAAACTACACTCGACAGTTGCATTTTTGATTAACCTAAGCAAAATTTGAAAACAGCTATTAAGTTTACATTCAAACCTTGGTGAATGTCAATTAGAAATGAAAAATTACTGGGTTCAGACAAAAGCCAGTAAGATAAGAAACCAACTGAAATGACTGTAATATGATGATGCATCTTAACCATCCTGATTGAATCAATATACATGTGAGCACAACCTGTTTGATTTTATGATTGAATTAACATATATAGGATTGTGCTAACTAAATGTTATGCCATTCAGCTATACAAATATACCAATACCTAGCATCCCTGAGATTGTGCTTAAAATTATCATTTTATCTTTACCAAAATCATATCAAACTTGAATAAATGTCAGACAGACAGAAAGGCAGAGTGCATGGATATGAGAAAGATTGAGTGAGTGAGAGGCAGAGAGAAAGATGCCCAGGCCATTTATGGATGTATTTACAAAGATTCATTGCCATAAAATTATTAAAACACAGTTAATAATTAAAAGCTCTGTTGGAAATCTACTAGACTAGAGTAGAAAGAAAGATCTTTCCAGACCCGGGAAGGTCTAGTCTCAGCCAGTGGTGGGTTCCTCCCAGTTCCTCCCGGTTCCGCCGAGCCAGTAGCAGCGACAATATGATGTCACCAAACCGGTCCTGCCCCCCTGCCCCTGCACCCCCACCCCCCATGTTATTCTTATATTTTATTTGGCCCCACTCCCAATCTATTGCTGCCTTCTGAGTCCCAGCTGATGGGCTATAAGGAAAAACTGTTTAAACTCTTGCCAAGGGGCTTCAAAGGGCCGCCCTACAGCTGATCAGTGGTAAAAGGCAGTTTGGTGGTAGACCGGTGCCTCCAAAAATAAATGGATAGACCAGTGCCTGCAAAAATACATGAGTAGACCAGTGCCTGAAAAAAATAAATGGGTAGACCAGTGCCTGCAAAAATAAATGGGTAGACCAGTACAGCTCTGCAAGCAGTTAAAAGCCTGGTAGACCAGTACCTCTGCTAAATCCTAAAGAATTGTCACATGACCATCAAGCCATGCCCACAAAATAAGCCATGCCCACAGAACCGGTAGTAAAAAAAATTAGAACTCACCCCTGGTCTAAACTCCCAGTCACAAGTTGTTCGAAGCCACAAGGTCCACTGTTGAAAATGCACCATTAGCCATTGATAATAAGCATGGGCAATTGGGCATGGCAGGATCTTCAAGCACTAGTTCCTTGTGGATCAGAAGTTAGACAAGGAGAAGTACAACTGGATGTAGCATCAGTTTTCTAATGGCAGTTAGGAAAACCACACATGATTTTTCCTAGCAGTTCTTTATAGATGATAATAACATGGGAGATAACATAAGGAGGCTAAATATTGTGAATTTCACACCCTGCCTGAACAGAAATGTTTGAAGACAAATTTTCCAGTCAATTTTCCAGCCAATTACTGCAGCATTTCCAACTGCTTTTCTGTGCAAAGAATAGCTGGGCAAAGATAACTGCTTTTCAGAATCAAGTTTTGTTTCCTATCTGGTTCTTCTATATTATTTGCTGAAAGTGTCAGCTATCATGAACTGCAAACGCATACCGAGCGGTTTATTACGATTTCCAGCATACAGAACGCCATATAGAAAGTATATCTCTGCCTGATGGCAGGAGGCTGATGAAATCAATCATCTTGTGAATATTGAAAACAGATTGCTTGCTAAATGAAATAGATTTTGGAAAATATCTCTTTCAGAAAACATTTGCTTCAGTTCCCCACTTGTGCTATTCTTAGCAAATTTGTGCATGTGTGTATGCTGTGCATGTGTGTGCATGAGAGTATTTTTTTTTCCAAACTGATATTTCTAATTGGATGTTTCTAAACAGTGATGTTAACAAGAAACCAGGCAACCAGTTTCTGCTGGTTGCTGTGGAAGAACCACGTTGAACAAAATTTATTTTGCTTGCAGTGTGGATCAGTACTGTTTGTTCATCTGTATGTTAATTGGTTTGTGTCCTTTGCACACTGTTGCATTTCAGCCAGCTGTTTCTGTGTGCCTCCATTTGTTTTTGCTTTCAAATTTTTATTTTCAAAAGTACTTGGCTTAATGACGGGAAAGTAGGCATGGCAATAGTACTTTTATGTGAAATCATTTAGACGTGCTTAGCTTTCAGAGCTGTTTATATAACAGCGGCTGCCTTCAACTAAGTACGTCACAACTATGTTGGCAACAGGAAGTTCTGTTCTGTTGTATAACTCAGTTGTATTTTAAGATGGATAGTACTAACATTGATCATGTTAAAATCTGACATATTTTGAAAATAGAACATGTGATGGTGTCAAGATGTAGTAGAAAAGAGAAAAATAGCTGTCCTTGTTTATTATGTAATAATATTTTTTAAGAATCAAAACTTCAAGATGTTATTCTGGAATTGAGAGAATTTGGATTAATTTAGCAGGAAATTCCATATGCCAAGCCTAAATTTATCAAAGAAATTAATTGCTTAATGGCTTGTATGATATTGCTAAATGGTTAGAATAATTTCTCCCAATTTAGTTCCCTAAGTATGAAGACCTTCAGCTCCTCATCAACAGAGTCTCAGAAATATCTCAAAAATATGGCTTGAAGCTTAACACCTCAAAAACCAAGATCATGCTCATCAGCAAACAACCCATTAATTTACCATTGATAAATTTGGAAGGAATAACATTAGAAAAAGTTGAAAGGATCATGTACCTTGGTTTTAATTTACATGAAAGCTGGGACATGGTCAGTGAAGTAAAGACAAGGTTAGAGGAAAGCTCAAACAGCATTCTTCAAAATGAAAAAGGTCTTCTGCAGTCACAACATAAGCCTAAGACTGAAAATCAGGCTTGTCAAATGTTACATCTTTTCTATCCTGCTCTATGGAATAGAGAGTTGGTCTCTGATGGAAAACCACTTGAAGAAACTAAAAGCATTTGAACTGTGGATTTACAGATATCTGTTACATATAAGCTGAGTTAACAAAATCACAAATGAGGAGGTGATAAGCTGCCTGGCAAAGCAAAGGGAAATAATCAAAGCCATTAAAAAGTGAAAGTTAGAGTATTTTGGACATTTTGTGGGTACTTACTAGTGCCCACAAAAATGGCTATATAACAATAGCATAATTGGGGATAGATATAAATTGTAGTGAGAATCTTTTTTATCCAAGCAGAGCAAGTGAAATGTGTCAGAGTTTGTGGCAGAAATGCTTTGTGTGCAAACTTGTGTGACAGATCCTGACACAAGGCAAATCGTGCTATGATGAACAGCAAGGAAATAAACAATTACTGGTGTTATAAAAGGGCAGCACATAATTAATGACTGCTATATTTTTACTCTGAATAAGAATGTTTAATCCCAGGTACAGTAACAACTTTCTCTATACTATATTTTGGCTTGTAAAGATCTGCTTTGTCTCAATAGTTAATAAAAAAAATTGGTATAGCCTTTTTGTGGAAGATTGAAAATATATGGTCTAATGATTTGCAACCTATAGGTTCAGAATATATATTACACCATTCATTCATTCATTCATTCATTCATTCATTCATTCATTCATTCACATTGAAAACAAAAAAAAAATTGAGATTTTTGAAATTTAATTAAAATTAAAATTATAAATAAAGCAAATCCACATTTTTCCTCATTTAGGAGTATTGTTTTCTGATCATGGATCTTGGGTTCTTTATCAACAAAGAAGCTAAAGAAGTTAAAATTACTATAGTCACTGTAGCTCCAAATATTATAACATACAAAACTAAAGTTACCCTTATACTGTTATATGGAGATGAAGCTTAAAGGGCTTAAAGCATGCATCATTACAAGAGCAAATTCAATAACACTATTTGAGAACTATTTTGAGTGTGGATAAAGGACCTCAACTGCTGTAGTTACAACCAAACTTGGAATGTATACACTTTATTTTTTGTCTAAGGGCATATAATTATTGGTGCAAAATCATTGCTATGGTAACTGACAGGGTTCCAAAATTGTATCTGATGGAACAGACTAAATCTCAGTCAGAGGCATCTTGGATTGCACAACCACAAACTATATCCAGGGCTCCATGTTTCTTGTCCAACTGGAAAGCAAGTTAAAAAGACTGCTACACACATACACACACACATTGGGTATAGAAGCTTGGAGAGAGATAACTACTTTCAGTAAGGCCGGCAAATTGAAATGGATGACCATGTAAACACACCTTCAAAATTGCAAATTATTTAAACATATAAATGTCCAAGCATCTTAGGGAAATATTTACTCAAGCAAAACTAACACAAGGATAAAATATGTTTCACCAACAAACATAGTCGTATTTGTGAAGCTCAAGAGATAGAAAGCATATATTATTTGATTGTTAATTGTATAACAGAGAGATTAATATCTTGTATTTCACATTGGATGAATAGCCCTTTGGGATCCATGCATTAAAATAATATATTTTAAGCCTCAGTGGCACAGTGGATAGAGTGCAGTACTGCAGGCTACTCCTGCTGACTGCTGGCTGCCTACAATTTGGCAGTTCAAATCCCACCAGGCTCAAGGTTGACTCAGCCTTCCATCCTTCCGAGGTAAGTAAAATGAGAAGCCAAATTGTTGAGGGCAATATGCTGACTCTGTAAACTGCTCAGAGAGGGCTGTAAAGCACTGTAAAACAGTATATAAGTCTAAGTGCTATTGCTATTACTATATTTCTTGTGCAATCAGAATCCAAATATAGCACAGTTCTTCATCTTCACAAAATGTTACAATTTAGAACTACTTATGTGGATCTGATTGGGTGACAGAGAAATATGATTTACATTTCATTTTAGTTCTGTCTATTTTCTTACATATGTTCTTATTATTGCTCTATTTTTTGTATTCCAATACAGCCTAAGGGCTAATCATTAAATTTTATTGTTATAAATAAACCCATTTAATTTCATTTTGGGGATGACTTTTAGAATTGAAGAAATGAAATGCACTATGGTTTTCATGGATGCTACTTTGAGGACCAGGCAGGTTTATACGCCTTGTGGCGCAGCAGATTTAAGGGGTGTTAAGTGACACCAGCTGCCTGCAATTACTGCAAGTTCGAATCTCACCAGGCTCAAGGTTGACTCAGCCTTGCATCCTTCCGAGGTAGGTAAAATGAGGACCCGGATTGTGGGGGCAATAAGCTGACTTTGTATAAAAAAGAACCGCTTGGGGGCGGGGCAAAAGCCCTACTAAGCAGGTATATACAAAAGTATGAAGGCTATTGCTTTAACACATTGTAAGCCGCCCTGAGTCTCCGGAGAAGGACAGCATATAAATTGAACCAATAAATAAACAAACAAACAAACAAACAAATAAATAAATCAAACCTCAAATCTTTGGATGAAGATTTAGTGGCCCCATTAAATAAATTATTAATAATCCTATATACACATTTTATCCTGCTTCAAGATTGAGGCTTCTCTTCACAGATATAAATGGAGGGGGAGGAGAAACACCTAAGTTATAGGTTTGTTTCCCCAGAAACACAGGAATTTACAGCCTGCTGTAATCTGTCCTGCATCCATTAAAACATTTTTTTCCCATGGAGTTTTTCATTTTCTGTCAGGAATATTATATATCTCTGTGACCCCATTAATGATCTCCCAGTTTCAGTATTTGGCAAATGTAAATGTAGTTATTGAAGTTCTATGGCCCATTTTTCCTTTCTAGCTGTGAATTCTGCAGGTTCCATATGAAGAGATTTAGGTCCAATACAGTAATCGGTAATCTAGATTTTCTCGTTGCAAGCATCTATGCAGCTTTCACCATATCCTTCCATGCTTGATACATGGTTTCAAATCTAACCCTCCTTTTTAATATGCCGACTATATAGCTATCAATCCCATTTATGGCCTTACAGCATTGATTAGAGTTTGCAAAAGGCCTCTTATAATTTCTTAAAGTTTAATTAAAACCACATTTATTTCTTCTTGCAGCATAGTAATGAAGAAATTAAATAATCTTGGCTTCAGTTTAAATCTCTGTGTACTCCATGCTATTAGCTCTAGACGCATTTGTCTATTAATTCTTAATTTTTTTCCTGGTCATTTAAAAAGGAACTAGGTGCAGAAGTTGCTTGCTCATAATTTTCTTTTTTTTAAAAAAAACCACCTTATGTTACAAGTAGCATGTACTGCGGTATGCTAATTGGAAGCATTAAAATAAAAGAATTGCTGGAATGAAAAATTAGAAAAGAAGTACATAAATTACGAACATTTGCTTGGTTTTAATTCTGGAAAACCTATTAGAAGGCTCTAACCTCTTAAAAGGATTCCATACACTAATGGAAAAACTAGGGAATTGCTTTTCTATTCATTTTTTAGTTGTCTGTACTTTTAGCATTTTGTAAAAAAAAGTATTTAATAAAAATTATATATATATATATATATATATATATATATATATATATATATATATATATAAATAATATAATATTATATAATATTATATAATATATATATTATCCTTGTATGGTCTGGGAATCAGGTAAACCCCAAACCAGCTAGTGAAGATGCAGATTCGAACTTGATTCTGTTTGAAGGCCTGTGATTTGAGCTGTCAGATTTTTTTGTGCATGGATTAATTTTTCATATGTGTATGTGAGAGAGAGTGGGGGGGGGTGAGGAAGGGAGGGAGAGAGGGAGCTACTGCATTCTGAGGAAGCTGCAAATTGAAATCACAATTAATTTCTTCTGTTTTGTGTCAAATTCCTTCTAGTTTTTTTTTTAACCTTAATAGACATAATAGAAAGACTTAATGAAAGACATGGTGTTCATGCTGGGGGAAAAAGGGACCAGCACATACCTTTCCTTCCTGGTCAAGCAATTGAATAGATAGAGTCGGTGTGCAATTTATTTATTGTTTGATGTAATTTATTATATTTTTATTCTGCCTTTCTGGGGCTGAGGGGGTGGGACTTGTGGCTCCTGCTGAAAGAGGAAATGACAACCATGGCTAGGGGAATCACAATGCCCTGGTCACATCCTGTTGGGCCATTGCAGGATCTTCTAGGTAAGCTGCCTTGAAAGTCTTCCAGTCGGGAATGCAGTGACAAATACTATTTGTGTTACCCCATGGTTTGCCCATTGCTGCATAAACTATACTGATTCCCAGGGTTTTTTCTAGGTATAATTCAAGGTGCTGGTTATCAATCTGAAACCTTAAATGGCACAGGCACAGGTCATTTGCAGGATTGTGTCCTTGAAGGTATCTGCCTGCTCCATTAGGTCGAACAGGGCAGGATCTTTCAGATCTCTTCCTTCAACTGTTGCTGCCTAGCAGGGCCTAAACAGCATGCCTTCTTCGTAGCTGCCTCTGAGTGTGGAATTTTCTGCTTTCTGAGATCCAGCTGGTCCCTTCTCTCCTAGCCTTCCAGAAGACCTGGCCTGTCCCACCCCATTGAGATAGTTTGTTGTATTTTTCTAGGTTTTATATTTTTACATTTATTGTTTTGTTATTGCTTGTGAGATGTCCAAGGTTATGTTTTCATGAGATGTTAACTTTGAAATAAATAAATATTGAATAAAAAAGGATCACCCCTGGTCTCCTACTCAGTAAACAATACAGATGATGGATCTTCCTGAGGAAAATGTGACGGATGGCAGAATTACTACAGCAGTGTTTACCAGGATGTCAGAGTGTGCGAGTGTGACTATTTGAGACAACCCAGGAGCAAAATACAGTAAATAGAGGTTTGCCTTTCAAATAGTGGTTTATCTATAAGGAATATATACACACACGTTCTAGGCAAAGTCAAGGAATCAATCATCAACTATAGCATGGAAGACACATGGAGAGAGAGATATGCCATAACAGGGCCTCTTTTATATTACAGCCTCTTAAAGCGGTAGCAATCAAATAACCCTGCTGACTCATTGCTACTATTGCATCATAGTTACAGTGTTACAATATTACATTACAGCAGCTAGTAAGCTATTAAATCATCATTACCCTGACACAGAAAGTGTGGGAAGAGTGCAGTAGGATTGTGGGTAGAGATTTAGGAATCAGCTAAGAGGTGTTGGTAGCTTAGTTCTCTACATCCTAGGTCTGTATGAGTGTATATGGCACATCAGAGTTGTAAAAGGGGACAAAGAAGGATTAAATTTAAAAGAAGCAAAAAAAAAAAATACAAATCAATTTTGATGGCAATAAAATACTCTTGGGAGAAAAGAACTAAACAGGAACCCTCTACAAGAATGATTGGCAAGAAAAATAAAAATAAAATTATTTGGATGAAACTGAAATGATAGAATTCTGGAAGAAGCATGTTGAAGATATGTACAGGCATGACAGAAAATAACGGCATTGAAATGAACGCTATAAACGTTGATATCCCAAAAATAAATGATGAAACAGAAGTCATAAATACTGGGGGAAATTAAAATTATAGGACTATGGATGTTGTAGAGACCATAACAGGAGTAATGTGGAGTGGCTTTTGGCTTGTTCAATGTATGCGTGAAGACTGCATTCAAGTCTAATGACTAGGCTATTATATTATACAAAGGGAAAAATAATGACAGTGAATGCAAAAATTGCAAAGCAATTTGCTAAGCATTATTTGATCGGTATTTGGTAGAATTTTGATTCAAAGGATATGAGAGGTAACAATGAGCAAAATTTGGGAAGTGCAGTATGGCTTTATATCAAGCTGGGATTATACATAAAAGATTTTTGCTTTTCCGAAGGTCACGGAGAAATGCAGAAATGTGAGATTTTATTGCAAGTTGGGACTGTACATAAAAGATATTTGCTTTTCGGAAGGTCATAGGGAAATGTAGGAATGTGATATTTTATTGCATGTTTGTTTATTAGATATAACTTAGACAGATTAAATGAATAAAGTTGTCTTATAGAAGTTTTCCATGCATATGGAATTGAAGGTATATGATAGAAATATCATGTTAGGCAACCTATTAGGAACCAGGTCACCCAAGTGGCAGGCGAGCAAGCAAAGCTTCATTTGCATATGCATGGAATCTAGATTGCATGCAAAACCATCCCCCTCCTCCCAATCCATGGAAGACAATTGTTTTTTCCAAAATCGATCTCTGGGGCCACAAGGGTGGAGATAGCTGTTCTATAACACACTACTCATATTTTATAAAACAATTAGATAATTAACTTGGGGAAAAAAAGAATCTGTTATTGTATGCTAGAACAATAAAGATATTCCTCAAATCCCTGTCATGTCTGCTTCTTAATCTTGGTTGACAAATCGGGATTTTAAACCAGTGGTGAAATCTAAAATTTGTTACTATTCTTTCTGTGGGCGTGGCTTGGTGGGGGGTGTAATGTGACTGGGTGGGCATGGCCATTTTTTTTTTTTAGTTTTAAAACTATTTTTTCCTACAACATCTTTGATGAAGAGGTTGTAAAAAAATGCTTTCAGAAGGTTCTGCTGATCCTAGTGTCAAGCCTGCCCAGCTCGACACATCAGGGCAAAGGACTTACCTGCTAGGTGGGGCGGAGAGAACACACCTGCTATCAAGAGAAAACGCATGGGCACAATGGTGGAGGGGGTGTCACGAGCTAGGCGGTCGATCACGCTGCGGACGAGCTAGGCTAACCATGATTAATGAGAGACAATAGCAATTTGCATAATGGGTGGGGTGGAACCTGGAAGCAGCGCTGATTGGCTGGTTGTACAGCGCAGCTATTTAAACGGAGTTGGGGTGAGGGAATCCCAACGCCGACTTTGTGTTATCCCTTTTGGTGAACTCAGCGTAATCTATGGCTTCCTGGAAGACGAAAATAAACTGCTTTTCTGTTTGCTGGAGCATCTCGTCTCAGCGTGGTTTGTTGGAATGCCCAGGCTGCCGAGCGGTCTGAGACCTAGTTGAGTTGCCTGATCGGCAGAAGCTTTTTTTTTCTTTTAAAAGCGTCTGCCGATCAGGCAACCCAGCTGGGATCGTCAGAGACTGTTAAAAGAAAAAAAGTCTCTGCTGATCAGGCAACTCAGCTGGGATCATCAGAGGCTTTTTTTTTTTTTTACTTTTAAAAGCATTTTTTCGGCCAAAGAGGTTGTAGAAAAAATGCTTTTAAAAATTAAAAAAAAAGTCTCTGATAATTGCACGGCTCAGCTGGGCATGGGGGGGCGGGCAGGGATTTTTGCTACCTGTTCTCCAAACTGCCCACTGCCATCGCTACCAGATCAGGCGATCCGGACCAAACCAGAAGCATTTCACCCCTGAATCAAACTATGAAATACTAGATGTTTGAAAAACAGCTTTGAAAAACACGCTGCTGACATTTTAACATTATGAACCTAAAAATATTTTTAAAAAATTAAAATCTGCCATATTAGTTTCTAAACAAAATGAAAAAAATATCCAAAGTAGAGAAAAGACTTATTAAGTTAACCTAATAGAAAAATGTTCAGAGTTTGCACATCTCTAGAATTCTTAATCAGCCAAGATGTTACAGAAAATAGGAAAGGGAAGGAAACAAGGAAGACTCCTAAGGCCATAGATTTCAGGCATGAAGTCTGCCTTTCAAAAGGAACTTCATGATGCGGATAGATTTTACAGAATGTAAAAGTTAGTAGTAGTGTTGTTGGTGCCACAAGAATTCAAGTGCAAAGAATAAGGAAAATATTCTTTCCGATGGTCAGAGTAACTTTAATTAGTGCACTAAATGCCAATCCAATTAATCTTTATTATAGCAAATGATCAATCATATCCAAAAGAGCAAAAAAAAAACCATATAAAGTTTCACAATGTAAGTGGTGGTAAATGTGAAATCTTCTAAATACTATTCACTAAATACTAAATGCACTTGACTAAAGGCGAAAAGGAAAGAGAAGAACCATACTCACTAAATAATATTTCAGTGCTATTTATATTGTTTTTAATTCAGTTTAATTTAATTTGCTTTAATTGTTTGTTACTCAAAATCATGTACATGAGATGTGGCCCTTTAAATTTAATAAAATAAAATAAAATAATAAAATAAAATAAAATAAAATAAAATAAAATTTAAAAAAACACACAAAGACATATAGGGGGATAGAACTCTTAAAATTGGGGGGGGGAAGATTTGGAAGGGTTATGGAAACTATTTTCCTCCAAAGGAAAACTCCTTCCAATAAAGTCATATACTTTCTACGTATGTTAATTTGGGTAGGCGAGGCAGGGGGAACAACATCCACAGAATGTAACATGCCAGTTATTAAGATTTCCTTCTAAGTGTTTTTCTCTGAGCTTCCCGATCTTCACATTTGTTGGTAATAGAAGGCCTAGAATTATCAAAGAGGCAAACTGTGAAAGTCTTTGGCTGAATACAAGGTTGTTCTATGCTGATTTAGGAAGACAATTTGATTGCCTGCTTTTAGTCAGCATACAATAGCATAAGCCTCTGGGGATGGCATTTGCGCTAAAACTATATTTTAAAGCCATTTTAACAAACTATTAAAAAGGCATTAACTTCATGGAGAATAGGTTTTATCGTCTAAAGGAATGAAGCTGCCCAGGCATCTTGTGTTTATTCTAAGTTACAAAATTGTTGTTTTCCATTTAGAAAAGGAGTTATTTGGTATTTAGAAAGTCTTCTTAATCAGAGGTTTAAAACATGATTAAAACTGCAGTGGGTCAATGCAGAAAACACATTCCTGAGGAAGGAAAGGAAACCAACTGACTTTTTGATTACCTAAAAGGATTGAAATAGCCCAGGTGAAACTGGCAAGTGGAGGTGCTGATAGAAATCAAAAGATGAGATTAGAATGGAAGGCCTAGACTCAGTGAATAAAAGAAGCTGAAGTGAAAATGAGAAAGCCAAAAACTACATTGGAAAGTAATGAGGGGTTCCCTCTTTCTCTTTCTCTGTCCCTCTCCCCCCCCCCTTTCTCTTTCTCCCATCTATCTATCTATCTATCTATCTATCTATCTATCTATCTATCTATCTATCTATCTATCTATCTATCTATCTATCTATCTATCTAGGAGTTCCTGTACTGAGCAGATTTTGCAATTAATATTTTATTGATTGATTGATTTAGACTGTTATCCAAACTTTATTATAAAGTAATAAAGTAGGCAGGGGTCCCCAACCCCTAGTCCAGCCCAATACCTGGCCATGGCTCATTGGGAACTGGGCCATGCAAGCAGCAGGCAAGCATACTTGCCTACTTGCTTGCATGGTCTCAAACTGCATTTCAGCAAGCAGTGTGCACATGAAACCATCACCTCTCCTACCACCACCACCATTGCTGCTGGTGCCAGTCCACAGAGCCAGATAGGTTGAGGACTCCTGATATAAACAAAAATGTTTTGGAAAATGCCCTGTTGCCAGAGACTTATTTATCCGGCAGGTGTGGTAGGGCTTTCTCCTTGTTTTCTCCTGGAAATTGCATTTAGATTCCACACCTGGCTCTTCAGAGTTCATTAATGCGAATAGTAGTTTAAACTTAGATCATAATTTAGATTTTATGTTCAGCATATTGTATGTTAATTTTTATCAGCCACTCTGAGTACTCAGATGGCATAGAAAGTCAGGAAAAGAAAACTTTAGTTCATTTGCTCATTGCTCCACTATGTTTATAACTTTTATACTGACAGAATTTTGTCTGTCAGGTTGACTTTCATCAAAAGCAAGCAAATTTTAACCTCTTGAATTTATTTTAATGCTAATAAATCACTTCACATACTGTAGTCTGTGATTACTTCTTATTGAATTACTCTTTTTTCAAAGTATAGCAGCTTGGCTTTTTTGGGGAAAAAATAGATAGCATTTATTAAAGTAAATACAGTAATGTAACGTGGGAAAATACTTTAAATGCAGCAGAGTAGAAAGAGGTCAGTTTATTTGTTCCATTTAGCAGGTAGGTTTGATGTATTCAGTAAACACAGAAATATCTCAAAAGTATTAAACTGGGGAAAATAAAATGCTACATACATTGATTATCAATGTATTTGCGCATTAAACCTCACAGAATGATTCACTCTCTAAATATAAACAGTGAACAGAAAATTAGAAGTAGATAAATTCAAATGATTGGAGAGTATTTATATCTTTGTTCTAATTTACTAGCGGTTTTGTTCAATTTAAGGGTGATTTTAGCTGTTTTTGTATAAACTGTTACTGCTTGCTATTCATATGAACTTTTTGAAAATGAAAATGAAACTACTGGCATTAAATTAATTATCTGTTGCATAAGAGAACTGGACCCAATTTGTATATTACATAGATAGTAACAACACACAAACAAACTGGAATAAAAAGTCATTCATTTAAATTCCAATTTCTCTTCCAGGTGAATCATCCAGGCTACAATTTAACATAAGGAAAATATAGTAGCATTGTCTCGGTTTATGAGGTGCATTTACTCAAGATATGAACCAATGATTTTCATATAAATAGGTTGTAACTATAACTGAATCCTAGGTAAAGGTTCCCCTTGCACATATGTGCTAGTCGTTCCTGACTCTAGGGGGCGGTGCTCATCTCTGTTTCAAAGTCAAAGAGCCAGTGCTGTCCGAAGACGTCTCCGTGGTCATCTGGCCTGCATGACTAAATGCCAAAGGCGCACGGAATGCTGTTACCTTCCCACCAAAGGTGGTCCCTATTTTTCTACTTGCATTTTTTACGTGCCTTCAAACTGCTAGATTGGCAGAAGCTGGGACAAGTAACGGGAGCTCACCCTGTTACGCAGCACTAGGGATTCGAACCGCTGAACTGCCGACCTTTCAATCAACAAGCTCAGCATCTTAGCCACTGAGCCACTGCATGCTTAACTGAATCCTAATCTTAGGTAATCAGGGGGCATGTATTGTTATATTGTAAATGTTTTGATGTTTCAGAAGGAAGAGAGAATTTCCCATTTTATATGTCTCCAAGGCAGCAAAAGCTAGGAAAGGTTTGATATACCCACTGCATCATCTGTGGAAACAGTATTCCTGGAAATAACTTCCTTAGCAGCTTCCAAAGATTCTGCTATTCCTTAAACCAATTTTGGTCTGAGGTTTTATCTTAGTTTATTTGAAATTTTAGGTGAGATATCTCTGAGCCTTTAAGTCTGTGGAATGTGTAGTGAAATAGAAAATTACTTGTTCACATGTTTGTTCTAATTTTAGAGATGAGGACCCTATATTTTTTCCCCTTCTAGCACAGTTTTTGAACAAGTTACTTTTCTCTTTCTTGTCTTTCTGCAAGTGGAGAAAAGGAACCAAAGACAGGCAAATAAGTGCTGATCTCTGTGATTCCTCAATGGCATTTTCATTACTCCACTGTTGCCGGTGATTTTTTTTTTTTCCTGTATCATGCTGGGAAAGAAATAATTAGCAGCCACATGCCCAAAGGGAAAGGTTGTCCTCTTGTCTCGGGCAACTGCCTGCTTATTGCTTCCACTACAACAGGGAATAAGTTACTCTTTTTCTGCTTTCTTTGACTTGGCTGCCTCTTGTAGGCATCAGCAGGAACTTTGATGGGGAAGGGCAATGGGTGCCAGAAAGCTGCAATGTACAGTATTGGAATTTGTTTACAGAGTAGGCCTGCACAAAATAACACAGATTGATTTTGACAAAGCGATCACTAGGGTGGCAATGTATTTCTCTATGTCAAAGCAAATCAGCAATGAGATTTGCCTCAAAGAAGCAATTTGTATCATCTCAATTTGTATCATCTATGGAGCAAGGCTGAGGGAGAAGCTCTGCTCCTCCTGTGTTCAAAATGCTTCCAGCATTGGGTCATGCTGAGGAATTCTTGGCTTCTTTTTCTTACAACTAGATTGTAAGAAATTTTCTTACAACTAGATTGACAATATTTCATTGAAAATCGGTCGATAAATTATAAAAAAAAGGACTCCTAGTAAGTTTTGGAACAGTGCAGTGAAATCTGGTTTTAATGGACTAATCTGGAGAAGGAAAGGATCATTATTTACATATCTCCATTAAATGTGAAAGTGTGTCACTCTGGTGATTTGCTTCATTTGCATAATGGCATAATTATGCAAATGAAAGAAGTAACATCGAAATGTGACAGGGTGTGATGATGTTTTTAGTCAAATGATTCAAATTATGTAATTATATAATGACACAAATGGATGTCAATTTTTTTACAATAATTTTATTAAAAATTACAATTAAATTGTACAAACTAATACAAACTAAAAAATAGAAAGTGCAGAAAATATATAATGCAAATAAAAATTCAGAAGAAAGGATAGATAGATAGATAGGTTATATATATAAACACTTCGTCTTTCATCTCAAGTATAAACTATTTTAGTAATTTATCTCTTTTAAAATACAACAGATGATCTCTTCTTCCCATTTGTCATCTCTTATCTATAAATCAATTTTTACAGCTTCATCATTCAATCCTGATCAACAAAATATCTATTAAGTTTTGCTAGCAGTAACAACATACCTATTTTTATGAAATAAAGCAACTTTATACTCCTTTGTTTACTTTTAATGATTTTAATCTCTATTCCTGTCAACTAATATCCTAGAACTGTGATGACAAACCTATGGCATGCGTGCCACAGGTGGCATGCAGAGTCTCTCTGTGGGCACACCAGCCGTCACCCCAGCCCAGCTCCACCGTGTATGTGCATGCACCTCCTGCCACCCAGATGGTCTTCGGGATTCTGCCATGCATGTGCGGGGGATGGGGCACATGCACGGGGGGCACTGACATTATACTTTGGGGGTTCAGGTATGCGCAAGTGCGCTTTGGGTACTCAGCACCAAAAAGGTTAACCATCACTGTCCTAGAAACAGAACCCACCAGAACCCACTGTCTTGAAGTTCATCATGAAAGACCAACTGTTTGGAGTACTTGTGGATGATCTCAAGTCCTCTCCATGTCCAGGAAGGAATTCAGAAGAGCTGGCCTGCTAGACAGAAATTCATTCTGCCATGGTGGTTAAAATATGACCTAAAAATGGCACTATTTTCAGTTCCTTATTTCTTCCTTGAAAGTCTGAGATTTGGTATAGTTTGGATCATGTTTAACTACATTATGCAACCCCTTTCCAAATTCAAAACAGGGTGTAGTAGAAAATTTCATTTATAGAAAACAGGTCATGATAACAAGTATCACTAATTTTATTTTGTAATCTATGTAATTGGATGGAGCAGACAAGTCAAAATGACCAAACTCCTTTGTCTCTTTATTGAAGGGATGCAGGGCTATAATAATGGCTGCCATCTTGCTCCTATTATTATTATTATTATTATTATTATTATTATTATTATTATTATTATTATTATTATTATTATTATTATTATTATTTATTGAATTTCTATACCGCCCTTCTCCCAAAGGACTCAGGGCGGTGAACAGATTAAGATACATATAAATATATTTTATAAACAGTAAATAATAAATTAAGTCAACTTGGTGTATTCTACTAAGACCTTGGCATAGAATTTTGATGTTTATCCTAGCCCTGCTTGTTGAAATAGAAAGGTCTTCAGGGCACGTCGGAAAGTTCAAAGATCTGGGATTATTCGTATTCCAGGTGGTATTTTGTTCCAAAGCGTAGGTGCCCCCACAGAGAAGGCTCTCTCCCTTGGAACCACCAGACGACATTGTTTTAATGATGGTACCATGAGTAGGCCCACTCTGTGAGAGCGTATTGGTTGGTGGGAGGTTATCGGTTGCAGCAGGTGGTCTCGTAAGTACTCAGGTCCTAAGCCATGGAGCACTTTAAAGGTAAGAACCAACACCTTGAAGCGCACTCGGAAGGCCACCGGAAGCCAGTGCAGCTCGCGTAGAAGAGGTGTTACATGCGAGCACCATGTTGTTCCCATAATTACTCGCGCAGCTGCATTCTGGACCAGTTCTAGCTTCCGGGTGCACTTCAAGGGGAGCCACATGTAGAGAGCATTGCAGTAGTCAAGTCGGGAAATGACGAGGGCTTGAGTGACTGTGCGTAATGAGTCCCGGTCTAGAAAGGGACGCAATTGGCGAATCAGGCGAACCTGATAGAAAGCTCCTCTGGCCACGGCTGTTATATGATCTTCTAAAGACAGTCGTGCATCCAGGAGGATGCCTAAATTGCGAGCTTTCTCTGTGGGGGTCAATGACTCATCCCCAATAGTTAGTGATGGGACTAACTGGCTGTACCGGGATGCCGGTAGCCACAGCCACTCAGTCTTGGAAGGGTTGAGTCGGAGCCTGTTTCTCCCCATCCAGACCCGTACGGCCTCAAGGCACCGGGGCATCACTTCAAGGGCATCATTGGGGTGGTTTGTGGTGGAGATGTACAGCTGAGTGTCATCAGCGTACAGATGACATCGTACCCCAAAACCACGGATGATCTCCCCCAACGGCTTCACATAAATGTTGAACAGGAGAGGCGAGAGGACCGACCCCTGTGGCACCCCGCAAGTAAGGGGCCTCGAGGTCGATCTCTGTCCACCTGTCAACACTGACTGCGACCTGTCAGAGAGGTAGGACGAGAACCATCGTAATACGGTGCCTCCCATTCCCAGCCCCTCCAACCGGTGCAGCATGATACCATGATCAATGGTATCAAAAGCCACTGAGAGATCTAATAGGACCAGGATAGAGGAACATCCCTTATCCCGAGCCCTCCAGAGATCATCAACCAATGCGACCAATGCTGTTTCTGTGCTGTATCCAGGCCTGAAACCAGACTGGAACGAGTCTAGATAGACAGCTTCATCCAGGTACTGTGGGAGCTGTCGTGCCACCACACTTTCAACAACCTTTGCTAAAAAGCGAAGGTTGGAGACTGGACGGTAGTTTGCTAACTTGCCGGACTTGCCTGATCCCTCCTATTTTTAAACTTTTTAGAGTTTTAGAGTCTTATTTGGTTTTATATTTTCAGCCTAAATTTATATTGGTTTTAGTACGTTTTTAACTTTTGTATTTGTATTGGTTTTAAATTGGCTGTTCACCGCCCTGAGTCTGGAAGGAGAAGGGCGGTATAGAAATTTAATTAATAAATAATAATAAATAAATAAATAAATAAAACAGCCGGATCCAGAGAGGGCTTCTTAAGGAGAGGTCTCACCACCGCCTCTTTCAAGGCGGGAGGTAAGAATCCCTCGCTCAGAGAAGCGTTAATAATTCTCTGGAACCAGCTACGTGTAACCTCCCGGGTAGCCAGCACTAGCCAGGAAGGGCACAGGTCCAATAAACATGTGGTCGCATTCAGCTTCCCCAGTAACCTGTCCACGTCCTCAGGAGTCACAGTATCAAACTCATCCCAGATAATGTTCTCAAGATCTGCCCTCATCATTTCATCCGAATTAACCCAGTTAGAGTCCAAGCCTTCCCGAATCTGAGCGATTTTATCGTGCAGATATTGTGCAAAATCCTCAGCTCGTCCTTGCAGAGGATCTTCCCGGGCTCTCAGCTGGAGTAGAGAGCAGGTAACCCTAAACAAGGCGGCTGGGCGATTATCTGCCGATGCAATAAGAACGGAAAAATAGTTACATTTTGCCGCTTTTATCGCCACTAAGTAGGTCTTAATGTAAGATCTCATAGTGTTCGGTCGGATTCAGAATGGCTGGTCCTCCACCTGCTCTCTAGGCGTCTTTTCCAGCGTTTCATCCCCCTTAGCTCATCAGAGAACCAAGGAGCTGGGTAGGTTCGACGCCGAGTCAGAGGCCGCAAAGGCACGACTCCCTCACCCCACCCAAACAGTTATGAACAGAGCAGTAGTGGGTTTCATTTACCTTTGCTACCAGTTCCCTCGTGCTTCTGCACATGAGCAGAGGGTATTTGATGACATTCGGGTGGGTGGGTGGAACCTCCCGCCCCTGCTACTACCGGTTTGCTCAAACTGGGGTGAACTGGTAGCAATCCACCACTGGAACAGAGCTATATGTGTGTTTATTTCTGTTCGAAATCCAATTGAAATTCTTTCTGATAAAACTGCTTTTCTATTGTGGTCTGCCAGCAGCCTGCAACCTGGCAGCGGAGTCGGACAATGAGGAGACTGGGGAGGACAATGGGCCAGTCCTGGGGTCAAGGGAAGGCCCAGACAAGGGCTCTGCATTGGAGTCAGAGATGGGGCCAGGGCCATCTGGGAGTGATGTGCAGACTCTAGAGCCTCCAGAGGCAGAAGCAGAGGAACAGGAGGAGCCTGTTCCTAGTGCACACATGTGAAGAGAAGGCAAGAGCAACTGAAGCAAAAAGGACGACTCAGGAGTAAGGCCAGAAGTTGATTGGCCACTCCCATAAGGCTTAAAAGAGCAGCAACAAGCCTTTGGGTTCTTTGTAGAAAAACAATGTTGATTCCAGTGCTTCTTGTCAGTGTCTCTTGAACTTTGTGGGTTTTTTGCCAAGAAAAGCCTTTGGCAGTTTGCCAAAGACATCAAAGGTTGGTGATAAGGCCGAGGGACTGGTTATGAAGAATTTGTTTTGGATTAAGCTGAGAATGAATTAACTGTTCTCAGCTGTTTTAATAAAATAAGTTTGTTCAGGACTGAATTGTGTTTGGTAATCACTCCATGGGCCTTGGTCACAAAAATTTCCAAGCCTGGGCAACTTCCTGGTGCATAGAAAAATTAAAGTAAAGAGAGGCCATGATGTCTGGGAATTCTAGGAGCTGAAATGTACCTATCTAGTGGTTACTCAGGTTCAGAAATACTGTCACAACTTAATCATAGTACTAACTTTATTATTGATTCTGACCATGCATGAACAAGAGTTTGTGTTGTCTGGCAATCCAGTCTCCTTTCTCTCCTGGATTTCTTTAAGTTGACTAGAGATGTTACAGCAACAGAAACCTTGTCTTAAAATACTGTATATGACTGAAGTTCTACATACGTTTCCCACAGAGTTTAAAAGAGGACCATACTAGTCATGAACAAAGTGGTGATTTAATTCAAGCTTCTTACTCAAGAGAAGGTTCAGCACTATAGCTCATTGAATCAGCACTATAGCTCATCCAATAAGGATCTATGTACATGAAAGGAATTATTTTATAGCTTTAACTCAGAAACCAGGTTGTTTAACTATAATGATAAAACTATACTAATAAAAGATGTTATGATTCTGTCATTGATGGATGTAGCCATATATTCTGCACCTAAACTTTCATGCTGGAGGCAATGTGATACAGCTATTAAAACTTTACTAAGTTTACTATCATGCCTAAATAAAATGTGGAAGCTCCAAGGACAATTTGAACTCTTTTATCAGTAAATAAAAGGAAATAGAAGTCTTCCCCCCCCCCCCCAAAGAAATCATAAACAGCCTCAATAAAAGATCAAGACTGCTATAAAGGGCCAGATATCTCCCTAGGCTTCATTCTACAGCACCCTGGCCAGTCTTTCCAGGAACTGTCCCATAAGAATTTTCTTCTTTCAGCAACCTCTCTCAAGACCCAATCTTACAATTCCATGTAAAGGTTGTATTATACTGTTAGATTTATTTTTTTAGAAAGTACACACTATTGATTCAGGAGACCATAGCAATTCAGATACATCTAACCATGCATGGATGTAAGTTGACAGAAATGATGTCTTGTCAAAAATAGTGCAGATACATGATTTGCATCCTTTGCTTCATGGTTTCGCCACACAAATAACATACATCACCATGAAAAACTGATCCACTGTATGTGAAGTTTGAGACTGTAAAGAGTATTAGATCAAGGTATCACTGCTGCATATTTAAAAATCATGCAGGCATGTTTCAAACATGGGTGGCATTGCTCTTTTCTCACTGGAGGGAATATCTGTTCTTTAGGACACCAGCTGCATTATAACAAGTTAGCACAAAGTGTGTGTGTGTGTGTGTGTGTGTGTGTGTGTTTGTCTATGTGTATTGAATTAAAGCAATTATTTTTATTCATGTCCAAAAGTATATAATTTCAGTTGGTAATTTAATGATATAATTATCAGCTTTTTAAACAGATAATACACTTCTAGGATTTCATTATTTTGACCATAGATTTGTTATTTAGAGAATATGCTGTTGACCCTCTCTTTTATTTCACTTATGAATTTCTATTGTTCAATCCTATCATTTCACTGGAAAGCTTAATGCAATGTCAACTTAATTTCCATTGGACTTTATTCCAAACAGCCAAATTGAGATGAGACTGTCAAAGGTAGCTATTATGCATATCTAATATCACACTAAGAATAGAAAGATACTTTGTTGGCCAAAGTGTGTGTGGCATGATCTAAATGAAATCTTGTTCTTTTCAGGAGCTCTGGGCAGAATTCCTACCATATACAGTATGCTTTATGACTCTGAAAGTGGTTACTGTCTGAGATTGCTTCATTCTGCTTCATTAGAGCCCTCTTGTCTGTATTGGTTCTGATATTTCCTCTCTTATTTTGCAGCAGAAATACGTATCGTAAGTCACTGCTTCCTACTGTATAAAAATAACATGTATGAACTGACTACAGAATTTGAGACGGTGGTCACTTGAAACCTGCCCAGAGATGTTTGGGTTAAAGCATGGAAACATAATAAAACATGAGTGAGTAACCAAGCAGTGTAGAAGTCCATAGCTTCCAGATATCTAGAAATTATTCTTTTGCTGGCTTGTCCCAGCAGACATTTTCTGTGCATTTTCTTAGTAATGATAACTGTCAATCATATGAACAAAACAAAATTAAATTAATGTGAGAATACAAATTTGTCAAACTTTCCCAATAGATAAATCAAATTTTTTTTCTACCTGTTATTATCTACCTTTTACACCTAAAGACATTTATTTTGGTCTGAATAAAAGATTGCTACAGCGTGCTCCCATTATTGCCCTAATGTTGGAAAGTTTCTCCTTCTTCAGAAAACAGATAATAGTGTGGCTTATCAGAGTCTATGAATTGCAAGATACAATCTACATTCAATTTAATTGCAAAATTATATTTGCTAAAAAAAGACATGTTTGCATCCATTAAATTTTCCAACTAATTTGAAGGCACTCAGTTTGAACTGATGATTTATTGACTCAGTTTTGAATCAGAATTTAGAATTTAATATACAATGCCCCACTCCCAGCTATGGGCAACTGAAAGAAATGGACATTGTAGTCTAGTATTTATATAAGAATGCCAGAAAAAATATACTACCAAGTAGTCCAAGATAAAATCTCCATTGAGACTACAAATCAATTTGCCAATTGCTGAACCTGAATCAATCTTCTTTACCAATTCTTCCAGGAAGACATTGCTAAGGGAGAACTTTCTCCAATGTCTTTGATTTGTATTCCCCTAACAAATGAACCAGCATATTAAAAAGCAGAGACATCACCCTGCAAACAAAAGTGTTTATAGTCAAGGCTATAGTTTATCCAGTTGCAATGTATGGCTGTGAAAGTTGGACCATAAGGAAGGCTGAGTGCCAAAGAATTGAGGCCTTTGAACTATGGTGCTGGAGAAGACTCCTGCAAGTCCCTTGGACTGCAAGGTGATCAAATTGGTCAGTCTGAGAAGAGATCAATCCTGATGGCTCTTTAGACGGCCAGATCCTGAAGATGAAACTCAAATACTTTGGCCACCTACTGAGAAGGAAAGACTCACTGGAGAAAAACCTAATGCTGAGAACGATTGAGGGGAAAAGAAAATGGGACGACAGAGAATGAGGTAGCTGGATGGAGTCACTGAAGCAGTAGGTGTGAGCTTAAATGGACTCCGGGGGATGGTAGAGGACAGGAAGGCTTGGAGGAACATTGTCCATCGAGTCGTGATGGGTTGGACATGACTTCGCAACTAACAACAACAACAAAACAAAAGAACTATGTGACCAATTTGAGTTAGAGAGCCTACTTGAAATTTGTGGAGTTGCTTTTAACAAAAAACCTGCCATGATGAGCATGACCATTCATTAGAAGCCAAAATTATGATTTTGCTGCCCTTCTCCTCCTCTAGTCTTAAGATTCCTGACTTATTTCCTTTCTTTCTCCTTTCTCCTTCACTCCTTTCCACGTGGGTATATTTCATGCTTTTTGTCAAAGTGTGCACAAGTTTATCACATATATCAGTCCAAGAGCAAGTACAGACAACAGTGTATTGTATCAAATAGTGGTTTTTATCTACAATAGGAATATAGGAATACTATACATACACATCCTATAAGCAATTAATAGCAGGTAAGAAACTTGACAAACCCAACCAACACACCAGCAGAGCCTCCTTTTATTACACAGGCTCTTAAGGGGATAACAGCCAAAGAACCTGATGACTCATTCCCCTCATTGCATCAGTTGATCCGCTCTTAAGTTATCACCTTGAAATTTTTGTTTGTTTGTTTGTTTGTGTGTCTAAAAAGATTTAGAGCTGACTCTGGAAATAAGAAAGGAATCAACAAAGGTGATGGGGGATGGGTTTGTAAAAGACAACACAAAAAGATAAGGAAAGTGAGAAATAAACTCAAAATTACTTACCTTGATTTTCTTTCGTCTAAGATAAGGCAGAGAGAATCTTGGACAGTTTTGTTCCTCACACATTCCAAATATAGTAGGAGGCTGCATCAACCTCCTTATTATTTCTATTTTATGATAAAAGCTTTCTTTCTTTGTAGGTTTCTGGAAAAAAAAATAATGTTAGGTGGGCAGAGAACCTGGCATTAAATTTAGAGAACAATTTAGATACTCTTAAGTATCTAAAGGCATCGTGTTGTTTAGCTTTAAAGGACTTTAAAGCTGTTTAAAAAGGGCTTTAGAGATTTATTTATTTATTTATTTATTTTATTTGGCTTATATGCCGCCCTATCTCCCAATGGACTCATGGCGGCTCACAATAGTAAAATGCACAAAGCACAATACAAAGTTAAAATTTAAATAGACCCAATAAAATTTAAAATCCTAAAACCCCATCAGTCCAGATCAGGGAACTTGAATAACCAAGTTTTTAATTTGCAGCGGAAGGTGCGAAGGTCAGGAGCCAACTGGAACTCCAAGGGGAGTCGATTCTGAAGGGTGGGTGCACCCACAGAGAAGGCTCTACCCCTGGGGGCTGCCAGCTGAGCAGGCACGCTGTGCAGGTGCGGACCGGGTGATGGGATGTCATTGCTGGCTGCAGGTGCTCCGCCAAATATCGTGGGCATAAGCCATGAAGGGCTTTATAGGTCATCACCAGCACCTTCAATCTCGCCTGGAGGGCAACTGGTAACCAATGCAAGTTGCGCAGGAGGGGTGTAACATGGGAGTATCGGGACACTCCCATCACAACCCGCGCGGCTGCATTTTGAACCAGCTGAAGCCTCCAAGTGGCCCTCAAGGACAGCCCCATGTAGAGCGTGTTACAGTAGTCAATATGTGAGGTGTCTAGCCCTTGAGTAACTGTGCATAGGGCATCTCGGTCCAAATACGGATGCAACTGGCACACCAGATGGATCTGGGCATATGCCACCCTGGTCACGGTCATTATATGATCTTCTAGACTCAATCGTGAGTCCAGGAAGACACCCAAGTTGCATGCCCTATTTACAGGGGGTAAAACTTCACCCCCTATAGCCAACGATGGAACCTCTCCTATGAACCGAGATGCCGGAACCCAGAGCCACTCAGTCTTGGCAGGGTTGAGTCAAAGTCTGTTTCTACCCATCCAGACCCATACCACTTCCAGACACCAGGCCATCACATTGAGGCCATCACTGGGTTGGTTCGGGGTAGATATAAAGAGCTAAGTATCATCAGCATATTGATGATATGTCACCCTGAAACCACAAATGATCTCCCGCAGCGGTTTCATATAAATGTTGAACAGAAGTAGTGAGAGAACTGACCCCTGGGGCACCCCACAAGTGAGGGGCCTCAAGGTCAATCTCTGCCCCCCTGCCAACACCCGAGAGGTAGGAGGGGAACACCGTAAAACAGTGCCTCCCACACCCAGCCCCTCAAGGCAACACAGCAAGATACTGTGTTTGACAGTATCGAAAGCCACCGAAAGATCCAATAGGACCAAAACAGAGGAATAACTTCTGTCCCGAGGCCTCCAGAGATCATCCGCGTGTCACCTCCCGAGCTGAATAAACCAGCCAGGAGGGACACGGGTCCAGCACACAAGTGGCCACATTCAGCTTCCCCATGATCCTGTCCACTTCCTCTGGGGTAACAGAGTCAAACTCCTCCCAAAGCACAAGACCCACTGCTTCCTCACCATCTGACTCTGTCCAGTCAGAGTCCAAGCTGTCCTGAATCTGAGTGATCTTGCCAACAGGTGCTGACCAAACTCCTTGGCTCGTCCCTGCAAAGGATCTTCCCTCATCCTCTGATTCAAGAGGGAGCAGGACACCCTGAACAGGGCAGGCGATTTTCTGCAGATGCGATGACATTGGTGAAGTAGCGGTGCTTTGCCACCGCCAACTCCATCAGGTAGGCCCATGTGGCCGACCTTAACTGAGATCAATCAGATTTGGAACTGCTGGCTCTCCAATGGCTCTCTAGGCCTCACCTATGCTGCTTCATCCCCTGGAGCTCCTCGGTAAACCAGGGCGCCAACTGGATCTGCGACATGTCAGAGGCTGCAAAGGAACAATCCAGTCAAGAGACCTGGCAGCAGCCTCATCCCAGGCATCCACAAGGGTCATGGCTGGAGCATGGGAGAGAGAGAGAGGGATCATCCCAAGCTCCGTCTGGAACCTCTCCGGGTCCATCAGGCGCCTGGGGAGGAACCAGATGGTCGGTTCTGCATCCCAGAGAGGAGGGATGGTGTAATGGAAGCCTAGCCGAAGGAGATAGTGGTCGGTCCATGACAGGGGATAAATGGAAGACACTCCCCCACCGAACTTCACTTGCCACTGCTCCAAGACAAAAACAAGATAGGGCATGTGTCCCCCCTCATGTGTTGGGTCCTGAATAATCTGAGTCAGGTCCATAGCTGCCATGGAAGCCATGAACTCCAGAGCCACCCCCGACGCCCCGCCCAGGGACAGCAGATTGAAGTCCGCCAGAACAATAAGACTGGGAAACTCCACCACCAGTCCCGAGACGGCGTCGAGTAGCCTGGGCAGGGCTGTTGATATGCAGCCAGGAGACAGGTACGCAATCAACAAGCCCAACTGCCCATACAGGCCCCACCTCATGAGGAGGGCTTCACATCTATCTATCTTGAGAGCAGTGACCTCCTGTGGACTAAGGACCTCCCTAATAACCACTGCCACCCCTCCTCCCCTACCCTGGTCCCTTGGCTGGTGCAGACCAAGAAGCCTGGTGGACACAGTTCAGTCAGAGGGACACCCCCCTCTGAGCCCAACCAGGTTTCCGTAATGCAAGCCAGGTCTGCGTTTTCCTCATCAATCAAATCACAAATGAGGGGAGCTTTATTAACAACAGACCTGGCATTAAAATAAACCAGCCTGAGCCCAGTAACCCAATCTCTCAAACCCCCAGGGTGTTGGATAGAACCAGGAAGGTCGGAGCACATCACCACTCGGAGATAGTGGGGGCAGGCTCCCGAAATCTGATACAGCTCTCCACTTCTCCACCTGCAGCCATTCCCAATCACAACCGGAATCTGAAATCCCACCCTCACCTCTGGTGCACCCGGATGTCCCGGTACCGCACCAAAATCTCCACCCTCTCCCCATATCCTTGTCTGTCATCAAGCTGGTGGGGCCCCCCCAACCACCCATCGGATATCAAAACCCACCCCCCTTCCCAAACCTCTTAGAAATCTAGCTAAAAACAATGTAATGTCCCCTTACTAAAACCCTTAAAATCCTCAAGCCACCTCTCAGGGTCCCAGGACCCATCATTAAGGTAGATCTTCACCAGGCTGACAGGCCACTCAAAGGATAGGGGGGCATCCCTCAGAGCGACCAAATCCATTCTTGCATATGTTTGTAACACCATCCTTGAACATCAAGGCACAGTGGACTGTCCATGAAGATTGGGGTATATCAAGCTGGTCCCTCCCAGGACACAGGAACCTCGATTCCCGGGTGTCCTCCCACGACACTTGGGAGTGATAGGAGATGTTGATCCTCACCATCCTCTCACCACAGCGGGTTCCTGGGTCCATTGGGGTCACCCGAGGTGGGAACCATCGGTCATTGTTGCCCTCTCACCACAGCCTGACCCAGTCCCAATAGTAAACAAAGTCCACAGCTGCCCTCTCATGGCGGCGGCCTTCTCTTCTGGGGCTGACCATTCCAGGGCTGGCAGTAGAAAAGTGTGAGAGTATAGATGGCAAGTTCCGGTCCATGCGGGTGTGGTGGAGATATATCCAGGGACATAGAGATACTGGAGAATTACAAATCCAGATCCAGGCAAGCCCTCAGCCGCCCAAGTCCCCCATCGCACCATGTCCAGCACAGCCGGTAAAGGTCCTCTGACATCTCAACAAGGTGATGGCATGGGGGGGGGGTGGAAGCTAGCAGGCAGGCAACCAAAAGGTCCAAAGTGCTAGCTCTGCCCCCCCTCAGTAGGTCCAACAAGAGCACATCCCACAGCACAATAATGGTGGAAGGGGGGGCAGCTGTAGAGAAACAGAGCAAGGCCCCCCAATGTACAGCACCCCCTGGCCCTCTCAGCTTGAGTCAGCCCGGCATCTCTTACCTGCCTAGCCACTTCAGGGGAGAGCCCTGGTCGCCATGATGCCGGCAGGCTCCTGCCTGTCTGCCCACTCACCAGTTCGTACAACAGAACCCCGACTGACCAGGCCACCAAACTTTGCTTGCCTGGGGTCTGGACTCCATGGGAAAGCATCCACCTTTCTGCCGACACTCTCTCCATTCCCCGAGGGCTGTTGTCACCGGCATGCCTCTCTCCGCTCACTGGCAGGTCTCCCTCTGCTCGCCTACGCAGCCAGCTGGGCCACGGCAAAAACCTGCCGAGATGGTGATAACTTGATAATAATATGGGATGACAAAACTGGGATCATTTAAGAATAGTTCTAATGTTTGGTGGTTATTTTTAAGAGTCCTGGCCTTTGCAAATCTACTGTCTTGTCAATTTTTCACTAGTTTTCCTGCTGTGCTCCTATTCAGATTTAGAAAATCAGCATCTCCAGATGCCTGCATATATAAAGCAAAATCTGTTTTGTCTGTAAGCAATAGTTATAGTGTATATTAATTTATAATGGGAAATTATCAATAAATTTAATCAGCAATACCATCAAAGTAAACAATAAAAACCCACATGGAGTAGAGATGCCCAGCTCATAAATCTGGTTGTGACAAATTTGAAGAATTTGTCTTATCTGAAACACTTATGGGATTCCATTATATTAGCGAAGCCAAACTATTTTTATAGTGGTCTATAGGAATAGCAATAGCACTTAGACTTATATACCACTTCACAGTGCTTTTATAGTCCTTTCTAAGCAGTTTACAGAGTCAGCATATTTTCCCCAACAATCTTGATCCTTGGATTTTACCAACCTCAGAAGGATGGAAGACTGAGTCAACCTTGAGACTGATGAGATTCGATCTGCCAAATTGCAGGAATCAAACAGTCAGCAAAAGTAAACTGCAGTACTGCATTCTAATCCCTACGCCACCACAGTTCTATAATCCTAAATTAAACCAAGACTAGCCTGCTTGCATTCCTGGATCTAACTCACAGAATTCAATTGACTAGAAATGGGTGCATAACGTAAATACTTCTTCAGAAGATGATGATAATGAGATGATGATAATGAGTGGGAAGAAAGGGTATTCGACCAATGGCAAGGAAATACCCCCTTGAGCTCTCTATATATACATAAAAAAATAATTATGCATTTTTGAAGTCACAGTGTGATCATTTCCCTATAATCTGTTTATGGAGATTCTCAATCATCGTTTTTCTTTGAAGATGTTTCACCGTTTTCAAAGAAACGTTTTCAAAGAAAAAGAAATTCCAGTTGCCTCCTGAAAAAGCACCTTTGGGTTTTCCCTACAATCCTTCAAGATGTTGGGTGTAAACAAATTCTAAAGTGCATTTAATTATATGACTGGTCTTGTAGAGAATTATAGGACTGTGAATTCTTTATTTCAAGAAGCCGGAACACATAACATCTGTTCAGGAAATAAGTCAAGACATAAACCCACAAGAGTAAATTTCCCTAAAAATACAGCAGTAGTGTCCAACCTAGATCATGACTGGCAAATTGGCCTGATAAATATTTCAAAATTTTCCAAACAAAACAATGTAAAAATGTTTATCTTATTGTTGATAAATATTATCATTCTGTGTACATTATAGTAGTCATCAGTGTGATCTGTCTTCAAAATACTTGCTTTCTAGGCTATGTTAATTCAGAGAACTGCAAAATATAAATCAGATCCTTTAGCATGATGTCAGCTAGAAATAAAAATCAATTAGATACCCACCAGGGGTTTTTGGAGGGATCTAGGGGGAGCGGCTGTTCACCATTTCAGAGTCTGTCTGTTAAGAATTATATGATATTGCCTTTATTTCTCTCTGTTCTTCATTAGTTTCACCAGCGTTGCAACACCACTTACGTCAACCAAATCAGATTGGCCTCAGGATTTTTTTTTTAATAAAACTCCAACAGATTTTGTTGCAATTTTTCAGTAGCATTCAAGTCTTTCATAGAGGCTGCACCTTGGCAGTTCCTAAAGAATCTTGAGTTGCTCCAGCTGCTGGAAACCTCCAGTGAAGCAAAGTAGAATTTTAGTTTCTATTTGGTTGTCATCTTCAAAATATAGGCCTCTGTTTTTCAAAAGCACATAGGACTTTCAAAAGTCAAAGTCAGAACGACTTTCTGGTTTACCAGGATATGTAACCAATGCCTCTTTTACTAAATGACAAACCATTATTTTTGCAAAATACTTGCTGCACATTCCTATGGTAGTTACTCTAGTTCCTCACAGGACATACTTTGCACACCTCTATTATGACAGTGGGGATGTGTCTGTGACTACGAATTTGCACACTGAAGTTTATTTGCCTTTGGAAAAGATCAAAATAGGGTATGCTAACTATCTTCATTTTTTAATGAAAGTTGTATTGAAAGTTGTATGTGTGTGTGTAGGTGAGGGGGTGTGTTTTCAGTGTAAATTTTCAATTAACTTTGCAAAAATGTATGTCTTTAACCTTCAGAAAATACAAAAAAAAAAAAAAAGCTCTTCGTAGCTTAAAACCCTTTTCCCACATTGATTTTAAAAACTCCAGAAGAATACAACACTAATGCAGATCGAAAAGTCAGAAAGAGGTTTGCTTCAAAAAAAAAACTTTTCAAGATAGTCAAGCCTGAGGATTAACAGAGGTCAATGCAATCAAGTGCAAGGTTATGCTAATTGTTGACTTTAGAATTTGCAAGCAGCATTTCCTGATGGTAACACATATCTGACAAAGTTTGTAACCTGGTGACATTTGCACCATGGGCTTTGATTATTTATTTTCATGATACAATTGTTAAAGCTACTGATAAACTCTCATTAAAAGTTAATATATATGATTACTATTGGTGGCAAGCAATGGCTCTCATGTTGAATGTTTGTTAGAAGAAAGTTTTTGGAAAATCTGAGTCACAAATGAGCACACTGGATGACTGAAGCAGAGGATGGTTTATTTGACAGTGTAGTATGTGATACAACTCTCAAAAGTGTCCATGGGCAAAAGGGCTAAAGGCAGTAATAGTTATAGTAAAGTTGTACTGGTGTTTGGAACATGTGAGGAAATGTTGGGGTGTTTGCTTCTAGACATGTGCGAAGACCGGCAGAGAGGAAATATCACCTTTTCCTCCTTTATTTCAGGGATGAAATTCAGCAGGTTCTGACAGGTTCTGGAAAACTGGTAATGGAAATTTTGAGTAGTTCAGAGAACCGGCAAATATCACCTCTGGCTGGCCCCAGAGTGGGGTGGGAATGTGGATTTTGCATTATCCTTCCCTTGGAGTGGGGTGGGAATGGCCCACCCACCAAGCCACACCCACAGAACCGGTAGTAAAAAAAAAATGAATTTCACCACTGCCTTATTTCTTTATCTTATAAAGAGTCCTTATTTTCTTATCTGGATATTTGGTTTGTCAGTTGTTGACGGGGAAGTTTCATTCCAAGAGTGTTTAACATCTTGAGGGGATTTTGCTTTCTTATGTTGTAATAAATTGGTATCTACCGATTTCTTAAATGGAAAATACTTTGCCAGTTTCAGCTTACACATCAACATAGGCTGAAAGGCTTAAGTCCTGATCTTTTGAAACATTGTATTTCCTTCATAACATTGTCGATGGCTTTGCTAGAGTGTCAGGAGAGATTGCTTGAATGTTGAATGAATGGTGAGAGGTGACATAGATTACATTTTTCTTTTTTTCCTGCTCGATATTCTCATGTATTTAATTTATAATTTAAAGTGGGGACTTGTAGGAAGAGTTTCCCCAACTCTTGGAGAAATTTGATGTAGGCCAGTGGTTCTGTGCGCATCAGCATACAGACATGCTGGCCATGTGACCATGGAAATGTCTTCAGACAACATTGGCTGCCTCGGCTAAACACTGCCCCCTAGAGTCAGACATGACTGGACAAGGCAAACCTTTACCTTTAATGCAGAATGTCACAAATTTCAGGCTGCTCTCAGCTGTAGCACCAGTTGAGACTTGCTGGGATTTGTCCGTGAAAAACTCTTCTACATTATTTAAAGCTACACTGACAATCATCTCTAAGACATCGTTCTGCAAGCTCAGTTTTTTATAAATACAGATATGCAGGCATGATCCAATTGTTTCAAATGGGACATGTTAACATCTTTTAATTTATTTGATTTATATAGCTGTGCATCTTACTTACCCATAACACTAGCTGGTTTATGCTAAAACAAATAAAAGCACAAAAACAGAAAACAAAAATTAAGACCAATAGCTGTTGGATATGATCTAACTTATTATTCATATGACTAGGAAATGGGCTTTAACCCATGCCCAGGCTCAAGCCCAAAGAGCCAATCTTTCAAAGGCCAACAAGGATGGGGCCAATCTAATCTCAGGGGGATTACTGTTCCAAAGAGCAGGTGCCACAGCAGAAAAGATTCTCTTTCTGGATTGTATCAAGTGACACACTGTAGTTGATGGTACCCAGAGCACACTCTTCCTCCCAGATTGGATGGATATGTTGTATGTAAGTAGTAGTAATGCATTTAAACTTTACAAATCCGTTATTTAATTGTTAATATACTCCCTATCTATTTTTCTTCAGTTTTTGGATCCTGCATGGCATTAGTATATATTCTAGCACAGGCTTGTCAAACTGGTGGCCCATGGGCTGGATGTGTCACATGCAGGCCATGCCCACCCTGACTCCACAAAGGCAAAAAATGTCACACTATGTCATGATATGTCACGTGACACGATGGAGTTTGACACCCGTGGTATAGCGTATCCAGGTAGAAATGCAATATACTGCACACTTGAAAATTAACATCTATATAAATTCTCTAGATTAAAAGCCATCAATCATTATTTGTGACAGTACCTAGAACAATATTTTGAAAGAGATGTTTCACTTACATTAATCTGATTTTCAATAAAAATAGTTTTAATTTGTATAGAAAGGCATTTCCACTATACTGAAGTCTGGCGAAACACAAACTGGCATATAATTTCATAATGTGAACCACTATAGTTGGCTCTGTTTTTACTAACCTATCTTCAAAAATTCCTCAGTAGTAGATGAAGAATATAGATTGAGTATAGTTTTTCAGTAAAGAATATAACTCACCTACAGACTAACTGCTCTTTCTTTTTCGGGTAGAATGAAGAAGACAGCAATCTTTGTTGATTTTTACCTCTACCTGCAAATTTTTATGTCATCTGCCTCCCCATCTGTTCTGACATTTTGGGTACTTTTCAGAACACTGGATGAGACCGTGTTAATGACTCCAAAGATATTCAGTGAAAATTGCTTTGCGTTTTTCCAACTGGGGAGAATATTTTGAATGGATCTTATCTTTAGAAATTTTGCTGCTGGCAGAAAAGTTGCTGAAAACGGAAGCTCGTTTTGTTGATTTTTTCATGGAAACAATACTAAGGTACACATTTGATCCGTAACTAATACGAGGATGAACAGTATGTAGCTTTAAATTGTTGTTACTGTTGTTGCAACTTGCACTATTGAGTAACATCTCAAGTGCTATAGTTACTGTTACTGTTGTGATCAGGATGAATATTAACAGTAACATAGTTGGAAGGGACCTTGGAGGTCATCTAGTCCAATCCCTTGCTCACACAGTAGACGTATACTAGGGATTCGAACCACTGGACTGCCGACCTGATTGACAACTTCAGTGTCTTAGATACTAAGAGATAGTTCATAGCTGACATTAATGGGACACAAAGATGTCATTTGTTTAGAATTTTCTGGAACTGGAACTAATAGCTGGTTAGAATGAATACAGTATTCATCAATTTGAATGTGCATGAAATGATTCTGCTTTTAATTAAAATGATGATGAATATGATTTGGAAGACCTGAAAAACTAAATGAGGGACAAACTGTCATTAAGAAATAGATTACTGCAATACACTCTACATGGGGCTGCCCTAGAAGTACATTAGAAGCTTCAGATGGTGCAAAATGTAACAGTGCAGGCAGTTTTGAGTGCTTGTTGTTCAGCATATATAACACCTCCACCTCATAAGTTGAATTTCTGGATGCAACTGATTTGCTGATTTAAAGCCTTTTAAGATTAATGCTGGGCTACTCACAGGACCATCTCTCTTCATCCTGTTAGATATGACAAGAATGACTTGCTCTGGGTCCCATCTGCAAAGCAGTGCTATCTATTGGAACACTGGAGAATTTTTTTCTAGCCTGGTGCCACCATTTGGAACAACATCCCCTCAGAAATTAGATTTGCACCCTTCTTGCAAGGCACTAACTTTGCCATTTAGTCTGAGGCTTTGATACCATGGATGAGCTCAGGGCCTGTTTGAGTCTTCTCAGGTGCTATTTTTAGGTTGTTGTTGTTTTTAACTGGTTTTTTTTTTACTGTTTTAATTATGAGTCACGAGAGTCATATATGAGATGGGCAGCCTGCAAATTTACTAAGTTTACTAACTAAATCTATGTGTTCAATTGAGCCAACTATGATGTGATGGTCTGTATAATCTCTTGTTTTCATGAAATTAATATTAGTTTATGTGATATGCTGTTTTGAAAATGGTGCTTTGACTGTTTTCTCCAATACTTTTTAGAAAGCTTTGTAAGTCATGCCATTTAGTAGCTTTTATTCCAAATTTGTTTTAATTTTACTTTTAATATTTCTACTGTTACCTTGAAAATGCTTATCAGAGAGAAAGTCAGCAAACATCAATCAAGAACATATTATTTTTGTGCTTCAGTTATTATCTTGGCAAAAGAAATAGACATGTGGTTTGTTCTAACACAATTACCAGCACTAAGAAAACAAGCAAACAAAAAAGCAGAATACAGAAAAAAATAAGATTCACATTTTTAAGAAAATCTGACCATTGAAATTGCTTGTGATTAGCAATGGCCCTAAATCTGTCTTTTTAAAAAATAAATGCTATTTGAAAGTAGCTTCATTCTTTGTAAAGGCAAATGTTTTTTCCTAAATTCCTTTCAGTTGTGTTTTTATTTATTATTGAAAATGGGTAAGAACATTGTGTATTTTGGTCTGCAGCTTATCTTTTCATTAGTTTGCAGCATTTATAACTGCCTCCCTTTCTTGATTTAACCTCGATTTGTTCCCTTGACTTTTTACTGAGCGATGGGAAAATTGGCTGCTACAAATTGCTGTACAGATGATTGCACAATCAGATAAAACACAATCCCTGCTCAATCCATAATGGAGGCAAGTGCAAAATTCCTGCAGTCTCCCATAAAAATTCAACAAGAACTTTCTATTCCTATGAAATGTATCTCAAAATTAGTACCTTTTCTATAAGAATTAAATGAGTGATCAAAAAATGGAGAAGAAATTCTTGAAATAACTAGATCAAACAACTAATCAGGGGTGGGTTCTACTTACCTTTACTACCAGTTCGCAATGGGGCCGCACGCATGCGCTTCCTTTGCTCACATGCATACTCTTTTGTGCATGCACAGAAGCTTCTGTGCATGCGCAGAAGCATTTTGATGATGTCGGGCTTGGTGGGTGGAGCCTCCCGCTGGTTTTACTACCGGTTTTATAGAACCAGTGAAAACTGGGGGGCAACCCACCAATGCAACTGATTAATCTGTTATAATTCAGTTAGGGAGCAAGAGAGCTGCCAGGTAGAATTCAAATTTTTTATTTATTCAGAGATTCACATTTCCTATGCCATGTTGGCCATTCAAAGACCTATTTATCTTGTAAACACCACTCATGCAATTTATTATCACATTGCTAAGAGAAACACTGAAGCTAGGAATCACTTTGAAGTAATTAGGAGTCTCTTACACATTACTAGCCTTGTGTGACTTAAAACTGTAGAAGCTGTGAACTGATATCTAGACTCATTGGTAGTCTGGAATAAATGTAAATAACAAGGGGAAGGAAGACTATTTTAAATAGGTATTGGTAACTGTCTTGTTTTGGATGGAGTTGGATTCAATTAGCAACATCATTAGAATTCTGAGGTAATGGAAAATTAAAAAATGGTTTGCGCTACTGTTTGTGAAGCTGTATATGTGGATGAATATAATTGGGTGTATAAAAATTAAGACAGTTCCAGAAATGGAAACCCTTCATACAAAAAAAAAAAAAAAAAAAAAAAAGATTATTAGATTGAAAACTTTGTCCATGGGTTGTTTTTTCCCCCAACAAGTAGAAATGTATACTTTGGATATGTGATTCAAACAGATGGCAGACTAGAATTTCACAAGATGAGGGAAGCAGAAGAAACAGCACATGATGTAAGATGGACAGCATCAAGAACCTGGAATGTCCTTGGAACTGCTGCAAATTGCCTACATAGTCACCAGGGGTCAGGCTCAACCAGATGGTGCCATTCAATAAAGACTGTTTCTATTTTCTTAAATTGCATGATATTCTTGTATGCCTAGTACGTTCCATTGTTGATTTAAAAATGCTTGGTATCCAAAGGCACTTTCACTCTGTGTTTGTATGTGGGAAATTATACACAAAATAGAAAACTCTGAAAAAAGGAAAATATATATTTTATTCAAAACAATTCTGGCATCAAAGGAATTTATGAACTAATAACAAAATACTGCACTGAATGAGTACAGCAACTCTTCCTGTTTGCAAATCGTATTTAACAATTTTACCCAATTTCTCATTCTCTCATTCCCCAAATTGTAACTCATTCAACAATGACATGTAATAAGAATTGTAAGTTACAGCATGGAAATAAATCCCTGCTAGGCAAGAATTGCATGGTATCATGTGTTATGTTTAAGAATCAGACTACATTGAAAGTTATTTTATTTTCTAAAACCAGATATAAAACATCGAATTGCATTGCCACACAGAGTCTTACATTCTATTTTTTCAGTATGTGGACTTTTGTTAGAATTTAGGGCTTCTCGGATATCGTGCTTTTGTGTGTGTGTATGTGTGCATGTGTTTTAATAATATTGTATGAAAATAAATATTCAAGGCTTAAAATATATTATCTGAAGTAATAGATTTTTTTTTGGCATTACAATTTAACTTGTAAGAAAATTTATTTGGAATTGATACTAGAATTTTCTGTGTCAAATGAAATGGCCGCCTTGATGGATTAATTTGCCTTTCACCTGTCTCTCTTCCAATGAAGAAAAATAGCAATTGTAAAGTAGCCTAAAATCCATTGTAAAATTTTCAAGATTTGGATTAAAAAAACAACAACATTCAATGCAATGCAATGATTCTATTGTCTTCTTCAAAATAAAACACAAATTGGGGACCAAATCCAGCCCTTCATTTATAAGCAGAAAGTATAGGTATGATACTACATACTGGTCCTGTATCAATCCGTATTTGAATGGGATCTTTTCTGAAGGAGAAACAGCAGGGACAGAACAGCTTATACTGAAAATGGAACAATTTATATGACCCCAAAACTTTCAAAGCTGAAGTGATCCCTTTTATATTTCCTTGACATCACATACGTGCCCCAAAGGGGTGCAGTTTGCAGCCCTCTGTTGATTTGGTCATCGACAAAAGCGGGAAGTTTCTGTGGATGCCCATCAATATATCCATTATCTTCCAGTTCCATCCCAAATGCCACACAATCCTACAATCTGGATCACCTGCATACAAAGGCTATCCTAGCTAACTAAAAGTCAGAACACTGGATTAATAATTTTATGAACATGTCCCACGTGTGGTATAACATTACTTATACTTGGAGCAGAGGCCTAATATTTGGAAATTATTTTTGGAAATGCATACTAGCACTAACTGCATTATATACTACCCTTAGATCCTTTGACCATGCAGAGATCAGGTATTGGATCATGTCTTGTCTTGTGTACATATAGCTTCATTATAAACTATAGCAAACTTAATTAATCATATCTAAGACTCCCCAATAAAATATGCTAAACTAAATACTTCCTTGGAATAGTAAAAAATAACCTATGTATTGAAAGTAAAGATTAAAATACAGACTTTCTTACTTTCCATATGTATTTACCATAGAAATATACTTTATAATTCTACAAACAACATTTTATATTAAAGCTTTCAGTTTGCAAATCATTCGGATTTTAACATGGCAAAATCTATGTTTTGGTTCTTCTCTTTACGTTTCCCTTTTAGTGAAAGAGGGAATAGTGGTCGAGTAATGAAAATCAGCAAAAATAAGTAAATGCAAATGATACAAACACATTTATTTAGAAAAATAAACTGAAAATGCCTATTTATCTGATACATTTTTCATGAAGAACAGATTTTTAGCTATAAAAATGTCATGTGTCAAATACGTAATACAAACATGTTTTCTCCCTTTATAGTAATTGGGAGGTTTCTGTCGGTATTCATTAGGGACATACCAGTTATCTTGGTCAATTTCTTTGTTGTTATACTGATACAAAAATGTATTAAAATTAGATTGATTCTAAAATCCGTGTTAGTTTGTTGATGCTTTCTTGTTATCGTTATTGTTATCTCAGTTCTAAGGAGCAAGTATTTGCTTTTTCAAAGATTCCAGCTGCAAAGTGATGGAGGGACATTATGTTTTCTTCATTTTTGTACACAAATTTAATTTAATTTTTTTTTTTGCTCTCAAACTCTCAACATACATCTTCTTGTTGGCTAAAATTTCATGTGGCCATCTGTGCAAATGATGGCTTACATCATTCCCCTGAATGAAAGTGACAGTGCAAATATTAGAAGTGCATTGAGATGCATGCTGTAACAGTTGAATTGTTTCAGCAAAGGACAGCAAACAACCTTTTTCCAAGCATTTTAGCATCAACTGTCTCTCTTCTATGGCTTTGAATTTGCACAGGAGACAATAATAGCCTTCTCTTCCACCCAATATGCATTGGCATCGCCTGATCCATTTAAGTGCTTCCAACTTTCATTTTGCTACATCTGTTTAACACATTTGGCTGGATCACAGGAATGCTGTTCGGCAATTGTTGTTTCTGCAATGGGTCAAAAAAGTAACTGACTTTTGTTTCTTCTGTCAGAGTGCACGGTGCTTAAGGCTGTGGCTTTTGTCAGGACTCAGCTCATAGCTGTTAAATGAGGCCGGTGTAGTAATGCAGATGGCACCAGATATCAGTTGTGCTCAGGCTCAAGGGTGCTCGTGCTCTAAGGAGAGTCCATGTTGTTATTATTTAGTATTGCCTGAAAGAGGTTGCACTGTCAAATCTGTCATAGGAGAACTGGTTATTGTGTCGTCAAATATTAAGATACCTTCTAGTCTGAAGGAGCTGCAACAGAGAAAAGAAAAAAATAAAGAAAAAATAAAGTTAATGATACCAAATAAACCAAATACCAAATATATAAAAGAATACCATATGATCAATTACATTTATTTTTCTTTGGAAAATTTACTGCTCATGTTGCTCAAAAATTATGCAAAACTACTTGGAATCCTTTGAAACATTTATGTTGCAGTCCTCAATGCATGTGATAGTAGTTTTATTCTTAGTGACGTTTAACTCAGTAGCAGGGGCATACATTATTTTAGACTAACCTAATCTCTTATCTAAGTCCTAAGTTAAGAATATTGAACTGAATTAGAGAAGATCAAAGTTGCTTTTCATTGTGTTAGTTGCTCTCTAAAGCATAGGAGCCTTAAGGACATGCCTTTATATTCTGGATACAACTGAATAGTTAATAGAATCGTTAATCGTTAATAATAATAAAATAAAAAAAATTAATTGGATTTAAATAAATTATAAACTTAATCCTAACTCAGAACTTTGGTTTTATCAGTAAATAATACAATACAGATATATACCACTGCTGAAAATAAGGTATAATACTAAGTATAGAAGTTAATAGTTATTGTCCAGTGGCAATGATAGGAGCATGGTGGCTCACACAGTTAGGACGCTGAGTTAACAAGCAGCAAGCCCGTGTTTGAGACCTCAGTACTGCCTATGGGATGGGTTGAGCTCCCGCCATTCACTTCAGTTCCTGCCATGGTCATGAAAGGAATCCCCAACTGGGCATCCCCCCATGAAAAGTTAATCTTTTCACCCTTGAAGCACCTTGGATGCGATGAGCATGGCAGTGATAAAGTACTAAATACTATTTGAATGCACCAAAGAATAATTATTTGAGAATATTTCACGTGATCTCCAGGCTTGGGGAAAAAATCTTTACATTAATATAATTAAGTAAAGGAAACATAGCTTCAGAATAGCAAAAAAGTCAACCCTATATTTTTTATTAAGCCCTATTCCTCTCTCTAATAAAATGCTATATATATTGTCCAGTATAAATAGTTCAAAAATATTTCTATGACATTTATAGTTTTCTTTTTCCTTCTGTAAAAATGCAATGTTACAATGTCACATGAAAGAGCATATTTACTGAGACAATATAGTCTACCTATTCAGTTGAATTTTTTGAAAAAAAAAATTGTAATCACCAGGCTAAGCTTCAGGAAAGAAAAATAATACTTCTAATATTCTCTGAGAGAGATAAGACTAAAGTGTCTCCCTCCCTCCCTCCCTCCCTCTCTCTCTTTTTCTCTCTTATACATACACACACACACACACAAACACTCAGACATGCACAGAAACAAATCCCACATACTACATACTGCACAACACACGAAGTGAATATATTTTTCAAAAAATAAAATAAAATAAACAAGACCAAAAAGCTAGCATTACCATACCTGAGCAACAGAAATCCAGAAAACCACTGAATGGTTTTGACAGAAGTGGTACAATTGCTTTAACTCTTATTTTTGCAGTCTAGACCTACAAAAATCTTAAGTCTCACTTGGACACTTTCTGTAGGAACTTCCTTGAACTTTCTTCCTGATTCAATATAGCTATTCTTATTCATGATTTTGATTAAGTTACATTTGGGATTTGTTTCTAATACAAGAGTTATGAAGCCTTCTCAAGTCGAATTTCTGTGATCTTTGCTACTTTGCTTCTTGATTAAGTGGATCAGCACAAATTGAAATCCTTCAAAACATATGTGCCCGATTTGTGTTATATACCAACACATTAGGCTTCTGTGAACAGGACTATAAAACAGAGTAACTTAACCTCAGCCAAAAATTGAGTAACCTAACAAACCAAAATACAAGGTTTCAACTAAGAAACCTTGTATAATAAAATGCTATATATATTGTCCATGCTTTTTCTACTCTGAAGTTGGCAAGACATGGACATTGAATATCAACAGAAACATACAGTATACCTGACCATCATACCATAACTATTGTACATGGTAGCACCATTTACAGTCAAGTATTCTAAATTTAAATAGGTAAAAATGCATATACCCGGCACATTCTGATGCCTCACTGTTGAGAACAGTCAACTTGTGTTAACACACTGGGGCTCGATTCATGATATCTTTTTAATTCTAATACTTGCCATAATGTATTTTTTACTTATATTTCCCTTCCTTCTGCCTTCTAGTATCACTATGCTGTACTGTGCATTCTGCAGGCTTCAAATCCTTATTTATTCAAGGAATGGTCTTTGTATCAAAAACCTTTGAATGTGCCTTTGTGGGGAACGGACTTTTGCCGATCTTTTTGGATTTTAGAATGGTTTAAGTAGAAAAATGGGAATCTTAATCTGTTTCATGTCTTAAGCCTTCCTTTGGAGTGCTGCTCATTCCAGCAATATCATGATAACACTTGTTCTTGTTTTGGTACAGTCTACCAACAAATGAAAAAAAGTGCAGCTGTGGCTGTAAATCATCTTAACTTATTTCTCTCTAATTAGAAGATTCTAATGATCCAAGGATACAAGTCAGAAATGAAGGATTGATGAATCAAACAAACAAACAAGTCAACATTTTAGTATTGGACAACTCTGATACTTCCTATAAGTTTTAAATGGCTGATGAAAGTTCTATCTCCTGGCTACAGGATTTTTTAAAAGATGTGATCTTTACAGCTCATTAAGTATCATTGGATCTTGGTTAAAGAATTTGTTGCTGCAAAGAGCCTAAAAAAACCCCATAGCACTTTCCCAAAGCTATTTTGGTTGCTCTTCTTTACCAAAGACGTAATGTTGCTATATTTAGGTCCATAAAACAGATTCTTTGAGTTTCCTTGCAAGACAATGTTTAAAATATAGAAATCTATTGAATATTTTTTTAATTATTGTTTTTGTCCAGTTGTTAAACGGAATAACATAGAATATAATATCTGATAGTTGTACCCTCATTATGCACTATCGTCTTAAACACAAAGATTGAGATTTCAGTGTAAGAGGGATTTTAATTAATTCACTGTGACATTGCAAGTATCTTAAACTAAGTTTCATAGACCATTGAATCAACCTTCAGGGAACATAATTTCTGCTTTTTCATATGTAAAGGAACTGAATAGACTAAAACATCACATATATAAGATCATCAACATTTTGGAATGTCTGTAACATGCTTTAATTTCTGATGGGTTTCTTTCCACAGTGGGAAAATCCAATAATAACACTTGCTCTTTTCAGGAAAGCCATATATATATATATACATATACATATACATATACATATACATATACATATACATATACATATACATATACATATACATATACATATACATATATATATATATATATATATATATATATATATATATATATATATATATAGTTTTGCAGTGCTTTTAAGCAAATAGAGAGAAAAACGGGAAAAGAATTGCATAATAAAAAAGGAGCAAAGAGAAAATAGGTCAGAAAAATGCAAGCATCTGCATAATAGAAATAAGCCTACAATAATGCAATAACAGTGTAGCAATGACAAATTCTGTGCATATATTTTGGAAAAAAAATGTGCTAAATGATTGGAACAAAAGTCCTCCTAAATAAATAAATGTGACAGAGATAAATAAATGTAAGCTGTATGCTATCATTTAGCAATAATTATTGCCGATAGGCTAAGAAGAATCTAAAATGGAATAAGGGTTAGCCTTGCAACTAATTCTACATGATGGCTCAAAGATACCTAAATGATTATCTAAAATACTTGCAGTTATACGAATCTGTAAAGTTGTCTCATATTATTGATGCTTATGGTCCAGGTTATAAACAGTGACTAACTGACTCTCTCCAGGAATATATGCAGGTGTTTTTTCAGTTTTGTCTGGAGGTAACACTGAAATATGGACTGGTATTTTACCATACATTTTCCTAGGATAGAAAAATTATATTACTTACTCCCATCAGTAAAGTATATGAAAGAACCATCTACTTCTCATATCTATGACCAATCCATATAAGACTTCAACAAATTTATCATAACTTGTAAATGTGACCATTTTTTTTAGTTTCCTTCTATTCTCCTCCTCTCCCTTGCAATTAACATTTTCAGAAGCCTCTGTCCATTCTACATTTCCAGTTTTACATATTCATTGAAATATTTAAGACTGGATTGATCCATAAGCCTACTCCTTAGCTTCTTATAACAAAAGGCTATTTTCACAACATGAGAAACAGATCACCTCTACACATGCAGCCTCAAAACATTATCATTTTGAAAAAGTGTGTATAAAATTCAAAAATACAACCAACAAATAATAGATTCAAAATAAATTCTCTTTTGAAAAAGATAAAGTATATATATAAGCAATCTAAGCATATCATGTTTACTAAATATTAACTATTTATAAAAACTTCAATTTTTAAAAATAGATCTTTATTGTAAATTGGGGTGTCAAACTGCTGACCCATGACACCCACTCCAGCTCTGCGAAGGGAAAAAATGCTGCAAAAGATCACATGATGGCAACGTGACGCCTTGAGTTTTACAATCTGTGTTCTAAATGAAATCTGTGCCAAAAAAGACAGTGTACCATTTTTCTTTTTGCTTTGGTAAACAACATTGCCTTTTCATACATTGTTGTCACATATATCCCGAATCTAGTCCTAATATCCAGGATACTATTCTTCTGATTTCTCAAAACCTCACTGTCAAGCTTACAACCCTGGAGGCCAATTCCTAACCATTGTTGAGGGTTTTTTTCTCACCTATGCACAGCCAAGGCTCTGACTCTGCAGATAAAACTTTCCAAGCCATCCTGTCTGTTGTCACATTACACAATTATTGTAGGTACATTTCTCTGACTTTCAATACTTGCCCTATCCATCTCATTCACTGCCAATCTTGTCTTCTACTTCTATTCATCTTACCCAGCATTATAATCTTGTTTGTAGACATCATCATCCCTCATGATATCCCATTTGTTTTATGTTTCTTGCTAACAATGTATATTTTGTTTTGTTTTGTGTGTTCTTTTTTTTATTTAGCAGGTGGTACTTTTGATTATCCAAGATTACTACTAAGAAGCACATCATTTTGATTGTAGATGTTCTGCTTTTATTCAAAATTATATATGATTTATATGACCTAAATTCATGCCCATAACAGAGTGAGGTATCTCTGACTGCCATTCGTCAATAAAACATGCATTATAATAACTCTAAATGAATGCAATAGTGTATGATACAATGTCCTAACTAATAACAATAACTAGACTTTCTGGTCATCAGTTCAAAGGTATTTCTTATCTAAATAGAGAAACCGAATGACCATGGGTGGGCAAAAATCAATGGGAGTGACTTCTAACTTCCTGATGACTTCCCTATTGAGTTTCCTTGTGGGAAGCTGGCAATGAGCATCAGATATCTTCGTCCCTCCCTCTTCTTTCTTTCCTTTCTCCCTTCTTTCCACTCTCCCTTCTGCCCCCCTTCTTCCTTTTAGCATGTGCTCATTTCAGATGAATTCAAGTTTTATTAAATTTTTAACAGCTCTGTTTGACATGCTGCACTAGACATAGTGATTTGTTCAGATCCTTTGGCAGCAGATACATGTCTGTTCGGAATTAAGTTTCACTGGCTGGGTTCACCCATTTAGCTAAATAAAGTGTGAGAAACAGTTTTGTGTTTGTGCGAATGATACTGAGGCAACTCACACAGCGAGGTAACACAACGTCTTTAATAACTCCTCTCATGAATAGAATGGAACGCTAGCGATCTGACAGCTCTTTAAAGTCCCTCACAGATCGCTTCCACCAATCAGGAGCAAAATGGTAAGCCCGCGCTCAGAACGGGCTAATGAAAAACAGCCATTAGAACTAGTATTTAGTTGCTAGGCAGAATTGCCAACAGAACAGCCAATCATAAAAAACCGTCAGAACTCGTAATTAGTTGGTAGGCAGAATCGTCAACAAAACAGCCAATCATAAAAAGCCATTAGAACTCGTAATTAGTTGCTAGGCAGAATTGCCGACACAACACCCCTTTCCCCCAAGTTGGAGCATGCATAGTCTGCGAGATACGCAGGGCGCCTGCGGACACGCTCAGAACGTCTTAGTTCAGGAACGCTGGCTGGTAACATGGAACGCGGCTCCACCCTAGGATTCGCCACGCGGTCTTCCAGGACTTCGGCTGGACCCGCCGCCACCGGTATGTTAGGCGATGGACACGTGACATTGGGGGCCAGGGCTTCATCATTGGTTGTGGTTGGTGTTGGAAAACTGCGTGATGAATGTTCAGGGACGCGTATTGGTGGTGCGGCTCTTAGTGGCGCCGGAGAGGTAATTTCCCTTTCCCCCGGAGTGCTATCAGGTAGTCGTCGTCGCAGTTGGTCCACATGGCGCCGCCAAACCCGTCCGTCCTCAAGGAGGACCCTGTAAGAGCAGGGGCCTGTTACTTGCATAATCTGTCCAGGTAACCAACGGGGTTCCCCTACATAATTTCTCGCATAGACCAGGTGTCCCTCTACAAATGTTCTAGATGGTAGCGACCGAAACCTAGGTTGTTCTGGCATGTAAGAAGGGTGTAACCTGTCTAGAGTCGTTCTTAATCGACGACCCATCAGCAATTCGGCCGGGCTACGGCTCGTGGAAGGACACGGCGTGGAGTGCTGCCAGAGCAAGTATGTGGATACCCTCTCCTGCCAACCAGCGGGTCCCAACCGGGCTAGGGCCTCTTTAGCGGACCTTACGGCTCTTTCAGCCTGTCCATTCCCTGCCGGGTGGAACGGGGCGACTAGAGCTTGTCGTATTCCCTGGGATGCGAGAAACAGTTGGAAAGATGCAGAAGTGAATTGCGGGCCGTTGTCAGAAACCACAACATCTGGAAGGCCATGGGTGGCGAATAGGCGCTGCAGAACGTGGATAACGGCCTCGGTTGTAGTCGAGGTCATCAATGCTATTTCTACCCATTTGGAATAGGCATCAACTATGATGAGGAAGGTGTGCCCTTGAAACGGTCCCGCGAAATCCAGGTGGATTCGCGACCATGGTGCCCTAGGGCATTCCCACTCCTGGGGTGTGGACTCAGGTTCAGCTGGCCTGGATTGTTGGCATTTCTGGCAATTCATGACCCACGCAGTAATATCCTTGTCAATTTGGGGCCACCACACATAACTTCTGCTCAACCCTTTCATACGGACTATCCCGGGGTGGCACTCATGCAAACACTTGAGGACTGCTTTCTGCAAGGAGGGCGGAACAACTACACGGTGACCCCACAACAAACAACCCTGTTGTAAGGACAGCTCATGCTGTCGCAGATGGAAAGGCCGGAAAGGGTCAGCCACAGGTCCCATTGGCCACCCCCGTTTAACCCAATCTAGAATTTGAGCGAGGGTGCTATCTTTAGCTGACTGCTCCGCTATGTCACGGGCTGTGACAGGTATCTGAAGCTCCTCAATGAGGAGAACTGAAGGAGCCGGGGCCGGATCAGGTCCAGCCAGAGGAAGAGGACATCTACTGAGGGCGTCCGCGTGGGCAATCAGCTTGCCCGGGCGATAACATAAGATATAATTATAGGCCGACAAGAAAGCAGCCCAGCGAGCCATGCGTGGGGAAAGTATTTGGGGAGTCTGTCGGTCCCCGGCCAGGAGTCCTAATAGCGGTTTATGGTCCGTGATTAACTCAAACGGCCGGCCATAGACATAATAATGGAACCTTTTAACAGTGGCCACAACAGCCAAGGCCTCACGATCAATTTGGCTGTATTTGCGCTCCGTTGAGGACAAAGTCCTAGAATAGTATGCAATAGGAGCTTCCCGGCCGTCAGCAAGCTTATGACTAAGCACTCCCCCGATCCCATATGGTGAGGCGTCAGCTGTTATGGTGATTGGAAGGGTAGGGGTAAATTGCACAAGCACAGCAGAAGAGGTAAGCAGATCCTTGACTGCTTGAAGGGACAGATCATGTTCTTTGGTCCATATCCATGGGGCATCCCTATCTAAAAGACGGTGCAGTGGCTCTGCGACACTCGCCTTATGGGGCAAAAAAACACTGTAAAAATTTAAAAGCCCTAAAAATGATTGCAATTCGGCTTTACAAGTAGGGATGGGGGCGTCTTTGATGGCAGCCGTTTTAGCAGGCGTGGGGTGAATACCTGAGGCATCAATGAGATATCCCAAAAACTCAACCTTTGGAACGCCAATTTCACACTTAGAGCGCTTAAGCTTAAGGCCAGCACTCCGGAAACGAAGTAGGACCGATCGTACCCTCTCGATGAGCTCCCCCTGTGAGGTGGCGGACACGAGAACATCATCGAAATAGGGTACGACCCCAGGTAACCCATATAATAAACGTTCCATTAAATTCTGAAACAACCCAGGGGCAATGCTGATGCCAAATTGCAGGCGTTTACATTTAAAAGCACCCCGGTGGGTTACAATGGTTTGAGCCTCAGCCGAGGCTTCATCCACTGGGAGCTGTTGATACGCTTGAGCCAGGTCCAATTTAGCAAAAATGGACCCCGGACCCAACGTATGGAGTAATTGTTGGACCACTGGCAGCGGGTAAGGATGAGATTGCAACGCCTTATTTACTGTACTTTTGAAATCGGCGCATATGCGGATCGACCCATCGGGCTTTATAGGTATGACAATGGGTGTTTCCCACCTGGAATGATCAGTAGGTTCTAAAACCCCCTGTGCCAACAGTTTATCAATCTCAGCATCCACTTTTGGGAGGAGGGCCAGAGGTACCCGGCGGGGCTTAAGCCTGATAGGGGTGACTAATGGGTCAAGATTGAGAGAAATAGGGGAACCATTATATTTACCCAGCTCATCACTGAAGACATCTGCGAACTCGAGAGATAGCCCATCAGCAATGGTGGATGAGGTGGCGTGAATACCAGAAATGCCGAGGCCCAGCGAGCCGAACCAATCTAGACCTAGAAGACTAGGGAGAGAACCGTTAACAATAATCAATGGGAGGCGGCCTATGAAAGAATCTTTTTCTACTAAGAAATAGCCCCTGCCGGCAATGGGAATGTGGTTTCCTTGATAGTCCCGAAGCCTTATTGGGCAGGGACGTAGTTGGCTTTTACGCAAAGAGGGGAGAATCGCTTTAATCGTGGCCCATGATATGATTGACTTAGTGGATCCCGTATCAACTTCCATCGGGCAGGCGGTTCCCTCGATCTTAACAGTCAGGACGATCTTGTTTACTTCCCCGGGGTGATGGCGGGTAGTCAACTCCATAATTCTGCGGCCATGAGAGATGGTAAAACAATTGTTGCTGGCTTCCTGGGTAGAGCCAATACTTTTGGACTTAGGAAATGGAGGTGCTTTCTTGTAAGAACGGCACACACGAGCCAAATGACCAGTCTTCCCACATTGATGGCATACAGATGAACGGAAACGACAGGTGGCTCGTGAATGGTTTTCGCCACAGCTAAGGCAGAAAAATTTTGAGGACTTTGGATGGTCGTTTGGGCCGGATTTCCTTCCAATGGATGTTTTGAGGCGACTGATGTCAGTCTCCTCATCTGTATCTTCACCAGAGGCCACGTCCTCAAAGTGAACAGTTGCAGGTGGGGTGTTTTGTGGCTGGTATCTACGAATTTCAGTAGCGGATTTGTGTGACATCTCCGCAGCTTGAGCCTCTTCAAGGGCCGTAGGAAGGTCTAAATTTTTTTTAGCCAGTAACCTCCTTTGAAGCTTAATGTCTCTCACCCCGCAAACTAATTGTTCTACAAGAGCATCGTCTAGATCTCTGAATTCACAGTCCAGCGCTGCTGATCGGAGTCGGGCCATGTAGTTATTAATTGGCTCTCCTTCCTCCTGAACAATTTGCCTCAAATGGAATCTGCGCGCAATCCGGGATGGAATAGGTGAATAATGGCTCCTTAACTTTTCCTTCAGCACATCCCAGGGCACTGAGTGAACAGGCAGGGGAGCAACTAAGGCCCGAGCTGTTGCAAAAACTTCAGGGCCACATGCGTTTAGAAAATGTGCCCTCTTACGGTTGCTAGAAAGGCCAGTAAAATCATTGGCCTCCAAGAAGCACTCAAACCTCTCTTCAAACGCCCTCCAGGTCTCAGCAGCAGCATTGAAAGGAGCAAATGGAGGAGGAAGGGAAGCCATACTCAGCAATACTTGTCTGTGAGGAGTTGCGTGAGGCAGGGTAGCACAACTGTCTGAAAATCCCACCTTTCGTCGCCAATTTTGTGTTTGTGCGAATGATACTGAGGCAACTCACACAGCGAGGTAACACAACGTCTTTAATAACTCCTCTCATGAATAGAATGGAACGCTAGCGATCTGACAGCTCTTTAAAGTCCCTCACAGATCGCTTCCACCAATCAGGAGCAAAATGGTAAGCCCGCGCTCAGAACGGGCTAATGAAAAACAGCCATTAGAACTAGTATTTAGTTGCTAGGCAGAATTGCCAACAGAACAGCCAATCATAAAAAACCGTCAGAACTCGTAATTAGTTGGTAGGCAGAATCGTCAACAAAACAGCCAATCATAAAAAGCCATTAGAACTCGTAATTAGTTGCTAGGCAGAATTGCCGACACAACAAACAGATATTACCACTAGGCTATAACCCTATCATGATTGCGGATTCACACAATATGCTAATCAAAAGCCAAACAAACCCAGCCACTTGGATTTACACTTATACTGATTCTGCTTCTGCGCAAGCAGCAAACGTTTTGACCAGGGAAGGAAAGAATACGAATCTCACTTTTCTTTATTCAAAGAGAATGTTTGTAAAAATAATAGCATAAGCAGCAAAGCAGTTCCTTCACTTTGGATTGCTGATTTGAGCCTTTCACTATTCTTCTTTGTTTTTTTTTTTCACATCTTAGTTTTTCCCATTTTTAGACCTTCAACCACCTCACTCCTTACTTCTTTTTTCACTCTTTTCTCCAATCTTCCCATTTCTTCTTTCCTTCTTGCCCCTTCTAGTCCTTTCCCAGCTTTTTCTTGTCCTCTTTAGCTTTTCTGTATTTGGTCTTGTTTTACTTTGATCCCTCCAAGGTCCTTCTCCACCCAGTTTCCATTTGGTCCCAAATTGGTGCTACACCTACAATCCAGTTTGCAGGGGAACCTGTCTGACTACTGCTTTGGTATTGGGTTTTTCTCACAATCCAACTGGCATTTCTTTTGGCTGTCTTCTGGACCTGTTTTTTCCTTCTTCACAAGATCGACTCTTTTGCATGCTTTGCCACCACCATTTCCCCCCTTATCTGTTCTGATGGTCTCTTTTTTAGAGTGTTAATTTGCTCTTGCCCCTCCCTTCACTTACTTCTCTAAGGTTCTCCTTCCATAACTCAGTTTCTTAGTTCCTGTTCCTGAATTAATCTTTAATCTATGTCACCCTAAGCAAGCCAGCTCTCCAATTTGTTTCCATCACCCTTTACCTAGCAACATTTTTCATATTTTCCAATGAGAAAGGGCAATTCATAAACATATCTCAATTACTTCGCTAGGCCAACAAGTGACCCAAATAATATGGATCACTTAATTTGGAAGAGCAGGAGAAAGAAGCCTTTACTTGAAATGCTGATTCACAGTCATAGAAGTCTCTAAACTTGCTTGATTTGCAGTGGGGAATTGCTGTCTTTCTGTTGCCATACTTATTTGCACTAAAAATTCTCATCTCATGAGTCATGTCTGAAAATTGTCTATCAAGTCTAGACAGTTGAATAAGGGTTAAGGGTCCAGAAACCTATGATTTACTTCCAAACCCAGAAGTGAACTTTGAGAATTTGATTGCTTCCTCTTATTCCTAACACTTTTCAATGAAAGTTGTTGCTTAGAAACCAAGCATCAAGACTGAATCCACTACTTAACTCCACTAACCATTGATCAAGCACCAATCACTTGTTCCAATTTCAGAATCAAATGTCAGACTAGATGGGCCAGTTAGCCTAAGAGATGAGACAGAATCTACAAAAGTCGTTATTAGAACAGCTGCAGCAGCTACAGCCCTTTGATATGTTGTTCTTGTCCCATTGACAGACAACTATGTTAGAAATTCCAGAAAATGTATTTCCTCCATCATAAATGTGAACTATACATTTCTCTGAGACTAGATGGTTTCCTTAATGACTGAAAGTATCTGCTAATAAATATTCACTAAGGTAAGACTTTCTGATAGTCCTATTGTTCATGAAACAATCCAGTTTCCTTTAAATAATCTAAATTAAAGACAGTCAACTGTCTTTACTAATGGCAATGAATTCTACTTTGTAAAAAATACTTACCTCTTGTTGTTCATAATCTCCTCAGATATAGCATCAATAGATGAGCAAAATAATAATACTGAAAAGTAAGTAAACACTTTGTAATTTCCCATTAATATATATGTATATGCGTGTTTAGCATGCTGCAATTCTTCTGAACCTTTCAATATCAGAAAAATCTAATGTACAGGAGTTAATTTTGTCCTTAATAATTCCAATTTTCCCTATTATGCAGCTATAGCTTTATACTCTTATAACCTGTAGTGTTAAAAGTATAACAGCTACCTGATAGAGGAGAGAAATATATTAAAATTATCCTTTAAAGCAAGGGACTCCAACCTTGGCAACTTTAAGACTGGTAGACTTCCCATGGTAACTGGAGAATTCTGGGAGTTGAACCCCACAAGTTTTAAAGCTGCCAAGGTTGGAGACCCCTGCCTTAAAGATCGTAAACATTTAAAAGCTTGTGAATGTTTTTAAATAACTCTTTTTAATTAATGGATACATGTATACATTTCTACAGCTACAAATTAATATCTACATCTTGTAATATTACAAACAGAAAACAGAATTACTACAATTTCTGGTGGTTCTGATGAATTCATCCCTGCTCTGTTAATTTCTTCTAATATTTGTTTGGAAATCTAGAGTCTCATCACATATGGTAGGAAAAGTGGTTTGTTATTCCAATAAGCGGGCAGCCAAAGTAATAAGTTTTATATTTTCATTTTGCAAGAAATTATGTTTTATTCATTGCCTTGGTACAAGCAAGACCACACCACAAATGTATTTAAACCTTTCAAACCAAACTACAGATATTTCTGTTCTGTTTCAAAACCCCAGCAAAACATCTCATTCCCTGCATGAGACAGATAGCTGACTTGGTCAGTAGATTTTGACAGAAGATTTGATTAACGAAAAAGGTTAAATGGCAAAAATCAATGTAGCAGTATAGCTGAAGTTGCTACGAAGAACCGATGGTCTAGATTGATAGCCATTACATGCCTTTGTATCCAGAAATAGATTTGTTCCCCACATATTTGCTAAGAATAAATGGAAACAATGATTGTTCACAAGAAATGACAGCTGTAACTTAAAAGCATCATTTTCAGCTTGGTGCCTCTCAGATAAGTTGGAGTTTACTTCCTATAATTGTGTTGATCCTGCTGACTGGAAGATTACCGAACAAAGTTGTGCATCAAGGACAAAATCCACTAAAATCAGTCTATGCCACTGTTTCGGGAAGGCTAACTTAGAACAACTATAATATTAAAATAATGTAACCATAATACTGTTAAAAATCTCTGAGTATTGATTTCAAGAGTTCTAAGGGTTTTGGGGGGGGGGACACGGTGGCTCAGTGGCTAAGGTGCTCAGCTTGTCGATCGAAAGGTTGGCAGTTCAGCGGTTCAAATCCCTAGTGTGTGGTAAGCTCCTCGTCCCAGCTTTTGCCAACCTAGCAGTTCGAAAGCACGTAAAAAAAATGCAAGTAGAAAAATAGGGACCACCTTTGGTAGGAAGGTAACAGTGTTCTGTGTACCTTTGGCATTTAGTCATGCTGGCCACATGACCATGGAGACGTCTTTGGACAGCGCTGACTCTTCGGTTTTGAAATGGAGATGAGCACCACCCCCTAGAGTCGGGAACAACTAGTACATATATGCGAAGGGAACCTTTCCCTGTACTTTTAAGGGTTTTTTAAAATCTGATCGACACAAGTAAATCCAGATTTAAATGTATTTGCTAATACAGGTAGTCCTCAACCTACAGTTGTAATTTAGGAAATTCCATCATAAGTCATGATGGTCATTAAATCAAGACACTCGTGTGACTAACTCAATTTTATGATCTTCAATGTAGCACTTAAGCAATCACCATAGTTTAACGTGAACACTGTGGTTATTAAGTGAATCAATGCATTCCGTAGGTGTGGGCTTTTTGTTGGAAACTGGCCAAAGAGCCTGGTTTCCAGCAAAAGAAATGCCCTAAAAGGCAGAACGTGATTGACTCCAGAATGCTGCAACTGGCTATAAAAGGCAATCCAGCTGAACTGTGATTATGTGACTGCCAGAGAAGGAGGTGCCACCATTGGAACTGTGGAACCAGGTCAAGTACCTTTTGGGGGTTCTGTTGTAATTTTGATTGGTCACTAAGCAACTAGTCATTAAGCAAGGACCCCCTGTACACAGTTTTGAGAACAACAGCATCTGACTACGTTTTGGAATATGAACATTCACATATGAAAGGCAAAAAAATTTCATTAGCTCTGAAAAGTATGCTTTTTCAGATATATGTATACATATATTGTATATATGGTTTCCTAGTCATAAAATATTTATTAAGAAAAAATATTTTCATTTACATGGGTTTTACAGGACATGCAGGAAAGCAGCCAGAAGAAAGCAGATACACAAGTTCATTTACTATATTTTTTTGTAATGTATTGCAAAATTTGAACCATTACTTGTATAAGCTCTCCTACTGGACCATTCCTGTTTGACTCTTCCCTCTAATTTCCATTGTTAAAACAAACCACTAAACTGTAATGCTTAATCCAAAGTTGGGATCTTGGCTTCTTGTTCTCTTTTCAAATGATTCCTAACCTGAATTTATGATTCTTATAATTATGATTCTATGTGAATGCAAAGGAAAAATAGAAAATGTGGTTCCTGTCAATCTCAGGCAAAGATGGGCAAAGATGGGTACCCAAAAAAGTTAAATACTGGGGCATGAGAGCATATTTAGTCATTTATTTTATTTTTAAAATAAATGTTAGCCCTATGTGCCTTCCATTAATCTGAAAGTAGGATATCTGATCAGAATATTTAGTACTATAAAAGAGAACTATCACAATACGCAAGTGTGAAGGGCTGTATAGAAACTTGAAAAATAAAGGAACAACTACAATGCTGCAGCACAGCAGTTAAACTTAGACTAATAGCCAAGATGGATGATCCAAGGAGTATTTCTCCCTGCATTTTATTATTTATTTACTTATTAATTTTATTGGACTCAGATCTTACCATAATTTTGTACTTGGCCTCAAATAGTGCCAATTGAAATTCAACTATAAATATTAAACATGCAAATAAATTCAACAATCTGACCAATACTTATTGGACATATGTGTGTACTGTATGTGTGTGTGTGTGTGTGTGTGTGTGTGTGTATGTATCTCTAAATCAGAATGGATGTAAATGATTTTATTAGTAAAATATGTTCAAATCATGTCAAAATGCATTTGTGGAAAATTTTCATTGGTAACTTGATATTTGGAATGTAATAACTCACCTCTCCAAAACAATGCAACTGGACATGTTGTGCTAATGCAACTGAGGCAGAGAATAAAGATTTGTTTGTTCCTCCATCATGGGATAAGCCATAAACTATGTTGTCCATCTATATTTCACTCATATACTTTTCCACTGACACCTTCACAGTGATATACATGCACAAATATAAAATGAATATTTCTGATACATATTCATAAGATTGTGAAATTGTATTACATACACAGTATACAGAGTTGGGTGGTTGGTGTTTTTTTTTTTAACCAGGAATGTTTTCTTCAGAAGATGTTTCAATTAGTTTTTTTCTCTAAATAATCATCTAAAAGTAAGTTCCTTGAATTAGTGCCAGCAGCAGAGAATAATCTATGCCAACTGAAGTGTAAGTTAGCAAGCTAAAAAAGCAATAAACAAAATGTTTCATAATGTCTTTTCTCTGAAAGACAAGCATTGTTCTAAGCCAGAGATGGGCAATTTTTCAGAATCTGGAGAAACCACATTTTTTATTTATGCTTACATGGCAATCACTGGGTTTTGATAATGTTTGGTTGGATTTTTAAAGGTGAAATAGCTTTTTAAGTCCCACAAAACTACACAAATAGTCATGCAAATGGGTGCTGCTCTAACATACTAAAAAAAAAAGCACTAGTTTTTATCATTTTATAACAGCGGTCCCCTAACTTTTCAGCTTGGCAGATTGGCAGGGGGCAGATGGGATATTCCATGTGAGTGGCGGATGCATGCACCCATCACTTGTGTAAATGGAGCTTCATGTGTAGCTGCGCCTGCCTGGTGCTCATGCAAGTGGAGCTTCGCCTGCAAGAGCACCTGCCTGCCACTTGTGCAAATGGAGCTGCCACTTGCACAAGTTTGCATGGCAGTTTGGTGGCCTGATTCCAAATGGGGCACGGCCCAGGAATTAGGGACCCCAGCTTTATAGAAAGCAATGTCCTTAGAGGAAGAGTGAAAACACATTAATGCTTGCCAAATATCTCAGGTATCACACAACCAACAGATGTCTCTCTTTCTCTCTCACACACACATATACTTATACATATACATACAGATATACACACACTGAAGTACACATTTTTTAAGACTTCGAAAATAAATGACAATAAAATAATACTTTTAAAATTGTTAAATATTGTGATGGATAGGTAGAATGTAGAGTAACACTGCTTAACATATCGCTCTTGTCTCAAGTCATTTTCACAACAATCTTGTGAAGTTAATTCTGCCTCATAGCTTTCTTTTTATATAGTATCCTGTCATATGTGTCAACTCAAATGGAAAGCCTTTTTAGAAGACTGTTATTTGCTATTCCAAATGAAATGTTGATTGCCGTTGAAAGGCAATTTATTGTTAAACAGGGAGAAAGTAAATGAAGCAAGAACTAACTATAATATAATAGCCAACATGTTCTACTGTATTTTTCAGAATATAAGACACACTGGAGTATAAGACGCAGTTTAGTTTTTGGGGAGGAAAATAAGAAAAAAGCTAATTGGCGGAAGGATTGGCCTCATGGAATGTCCCCAATCAGCTGTTCCCAGATGTGAATCATAGCAACAGGTTCATTGGTTGTGATCTCTGTGCCTTATTTTTTTCAGCCTCTGAAACTTCTGTAACTCTGTTTCAGAAAAAACTTTTGGAAAACTTTTTGGAAATGAAGGAAATAAAGAAGTTTGGTTACAAATGTTTTTTGGAAAATTTTAAAGGTAAGGTTAAAATTTGTAATTATTGGTTAAATAGTTTGACTAACAATTGGGACAGAGTAGCAAAAAAATTAATACCAGACGTATTGTATTTAGGTAAACTGAAAGAGAATTGCCCAATGAAATTAAATAGTAACAGAGAGAGGATTATAATAGAAGAGAAAGTGGAAACAATTAGTGAATGGTTGAAATTTACAGAAAATGAAATGAGGAAAGAGGAAATTTATGGAAAATTAAACATTAATTGATTCGAAAGAATTCAAATGAATAAATGGAATAGGAAGTGTAAAGAAAGGAATGATGAGAGTAGAAAGGAAACGGAATTTGAAAACTTGACATCTTGAATAATAAAAGATGAAATTGAGCCAAAGGGATTAGTTAGCAAAATTTATAAAATTATTAACTTTGATAATAATTCACAAATGGTAATGAAAGAGAATTGGGTAAAAGAATTGGGTATTAAAATTTCTAATCAAAATTGGAATATGAACTGGGTTAGCAAAATAATGAGGACATTATCAATAAGGATTAAAGAACATAATTACAATGTTGTCTGGAAGTGGTATCTGACCCCAATAAGACTTTTTCAAATGGATAATAAAGTGGATAAAATGTGTTGGAGATGTAAAGTGGAATTTGGGACATATGCTCATATGTGGTATAAATGTAATGGGGTTGAACTTTTTTGGTCTAGGATAGAAAATGAAATATTTGAAATGATTAAGAAGAGGGTCAAATTGAAATCGGAAACCATATTATTATTAATATTGAATGAAGCAACATTAATAACTGGAGAAAGAGAATTGGTGAGGATTTTGGTTATAATGGGGAGAATTATAATTGCTAGATATTTGAAATTAAATGTTGTCTTAAAATTAGAAGAATGGTATAATGAAACAAGGAAATTTGCAATAAATGATAAATTGACTTGTGATATTAAAATTAGAAGTGGTATATACAAAGAGAATGTTTTTTGGAACACCTGGCAACCATTTGTGGACTTTGCACTTGAGAGATTGGTTGAATCGGCACCAGTACCTTATCAAAGAGATTTCTGGAAGAATTGAAGTCTTTAATTTCCTAAAACTTCCTTTCCATTTGTATAGCATGTTGGAGGGAAATTTTTTTTCTTTCTTTACTATTGATTTTTGTCCTGTTTTTTTTTCCTGTTATTCTTTAACAATAAAAATACAATAAAAAATTTTTAAAAAAGAAAAAACTTTTTTTCCTGCCTCTGAAAGTCTCTGAAACGAATCTTTGTTTCAGAGGCTTTTTTTCTGAAGCTCTGTTTGGAGGCTTTTTTTCTGAAGCTTCATTTCTGAGGCTTTTTTCAGCCTCTGAAACCTCCGTTTGAGAGGCTGGGTGGGGCTACATTTGGAGTATAAAGCGCACCCATATTTTCACCCTCTTTTTGGGGGCGGGAAAGGTGTGTTTTATACCCCAAAAAATACAGTATGTATTGATTTACAGTATAATCAAGATTTCTACAAATCATAAAAAGCACATGGTTTTTAACTAAACAAATAAGATAATAGAAAAAAGAATATCCTAGTTATTCATGATGCTTTGGATGAACTGTTCTATTTTCATTGGTTGGGATATCCTTCAAAGCACAGAAGAAGATACCTTACTTTGATGCACTTAATTAGATTAACAAACAAACTGAGACAATCAATTAAGATATTTACATGTGATATAATTGGTTTGCTAAAAACTATTTGTTATTATGAAGAAGTGCTGTAGGACGTGCTTGTTGTAGGACATGTTTATCATCAAAATATGTACATGCCACTAATATCTATTTTAACATACCAATACATTGTATAGCATTATCACCTACAGCAAAGGATGTCTAGGTAGAGAGCATGAGAAGAAATAGACTATACTACTTTATAATATATTTGAAAAGTTCAGAACCAGCTTCTACAAACTTCTCAGTTTATGCATGATGACATGGACTTAAAAGTAATGAAATCCCAACTTAATGCACTTCTAAATTAATACTAAAATATTTTAACTTGGGAAGCAATCAAGATGGAACTGTTATGTAATCTTTGCTATTTGCATTCGTTTTTGCCTAAAGCATCTGATCCATCCCTTGGTGCTCATCCAGCATTAAGACTATCATACTTTTATCTAATTTTACCAATTACATGATTTTTTTTGACTACATAAATCATATGTGTATATATTCTGTATGCATTTCAGTTTCTCAAAGAATCAGATTGTATGTAAATTATGTTTTGATGATGAACTATACCAAGCTATACTAAAATATGAAAACTAATCAAGGAGAGATGCAACCTGGAATTAAGGAGAAACTTCCTAACAGTGTGAACAATTAACCAGATTAACAATTGTAATCAGCTTGCCTTCAGAATTTCTGGATGCTTAATCAGTGGAGGGTTTTGTCTGAAATGGTATTGCGTCTCCCGTTTGAGCATGGGACTCAGCTAGAAGACTTCTAAGATCCCTTCCAGCTCTATTCTATTCTATCATTCTATCCCTTTTTATATTAGGAATAGGGTTGCAAATATTTACAATCAAACAGAAAATACGCAAACCTCCAGAAAATAGGCTTTTGTGAGATTATCTGAACATTACACTAGAATTATGTGGATAGCAGATGATCTGCCATATAAAATCATAGAAGATATGACTTGGGGGAGATCTTACAGAATCCATAATCCTGCTCACTAGTTAACATAGTTAATTGAGGATTGAGGACTAACTACAGGTAGTCCTCAATTAACTATGGTAATTGGGATCAGAATTTCCATTGCTAAGCAATGGAAATCATATCACATGAACACATCACTTAGCGGCAGCGATCTTGGCAGTTCCCATTGTTAACCAAATCCCAAAGGTGTTTAGGATCCACTCCAATCAAAGTCATTTCCTAGCTTGTCCCTCCCAGCCCTGAGCTTGGTAAAGTAAGGGAGTGCCTCTTTCCTCCACTTGAACTCCCCCCCCTATCTCCACCTATCTGTCTCCTCTTTTCTGCCCTTTGGCCACATGCTTGTCTGTTGCCACTAACTGCCTCCACTGCTCACCAATCTCCACCACCATTTCAATGGCCAGACTTTCAAGGGCTGGTTGTAAATCCCTTCGTTCAGCTGCACAGAGTCTTAAAGCTGCCAAGTTTGGGAACCCCTGATTCAGCACAATGGTGACTTTTATTGATAAATTAATGGATGTTAGGACTATCTACATCCTCAAACCTCCAGCACTGAGGAATCCAGTATTTTTCAAAGCGGACTGTTCCTCTGCTTAACAGCAATTTTCATGAAAAAAAAATGGTCAGCTTGAATCTTTTCCCTTTTAATTTCGGTATATTGGTTTCAATGGAGAACAAGTTGCATATGAGAGCATTTTAAATATTTGATATTATATGGACTTTAGTCTTCTCTACTGCAGTCATGTCCTTTTCCCATTTCTCTAAAAAGCTTTGCTTTTAGACTGTGGTGTCACGCTATCTGCATCTTCTCCATTTCTATTGAGGGACAGAGCCATAATGACTGTGTTAATGATGTAAAGTGGTGGTAAAGCTGTGAAAACACACATGGATAAGATAGTAACTATTATTCCAAAATTAGAAATAAAAGTTAACACTCAGCAATTGAACTCTTATTGTTTCACAAGACAAAATGCATTTTAAAATGAGATGGGGGAATAAACAAACTTCACTTGTAATCAGCTTTGTAACTTTCCTTTATTGATGACATTCTTTTAAAAAAAGTGACACCATTAAGCACTGCTCAATATTCCTGTTGTAATGAAATATGCTGACATTACTAAATTTATTGTGAATGCAATTTTCCAACATCTACCATATGTTTAGCATTTTATGGTAATTTGTTCTATTACCCTCATTAGATTTTATTAAATATTTATTGAGCCACACTTCCCCATCTTCTTGCTTGTTTATTGTTGCAGATGTTGTCTATTTCTTTTTCAAAAGTATTAATAGAGTTGATAATTTGGCCTTGTCAGCCAAGGTCAAACAAAACAGTGTGAAGCCCTATTATATAATAGTTTCAACTCCTGAGCAGCAACAGGAATATGCAGTACACAGACCAACATTATCATACTAGATAAGATGGTCTGAAGCCAACAAATATGACTGGAGCAATTTTAAGATTTCAAGAAATTATAATGTTTTGAAAAGCAGGTTGATATAAACTATCTTTATATAACCAGCAGAGAGTTTATTTTTCAGATTATTTAAAATTACAATTCCAAACTTAATAGGCATAATCCTCATTGGAAACATGCCCTAACTTTCGAAGGATCTTCATAGGATGGATAAGATCTGTTTTTAAAAAGAAAATTAATTCTGAAGATACTTTACTATTTCTAAGAGATTACAAAATCCTTACTTTAAGCAATTGCCTAAAAGTTAGATACCATCTGTCACTATAGCATGCAAGAGTTTATTTTTTGCAGCAGCCCTAAAGGAATTGCAATTAGTCCCCAGTAGACTATTTTGTTGCTAATGAGTTAAAATTAGATGGAGCTACATTTAAGCAACATTGCTTTTTAATATAGGAACCTAGAAAGTTATTGGTGCAAAAACTCATTTGAAATGAGATGGGGGAGGAACCTACATAGTACTTGTTATTCTTACTATTTAGTAGTAAAACAATATCAAAATACGGTCAGAGGTAAGCAGCTTTCAAGATATGGTCCACTACCACCATTCTTGGATCAATTATGTTTTGAATCTGAGTTTATATAAATATTTTTCCCTCCTTCTTTCTCCAAACACTGTATCTGTCAGTTTTAGTACAGTTACCATATATATAATATGAATACATGCAGCTCTAGACTAAAACTGTAGAAGCTGTTTGAGAGAAGTTACTAAGCTTTGAGTTTTTAAATTCTTTTCCACGTGGTTAAAGAAAGTCAGCCCCCTCCTACAGAAACTGAAGATCTCATTGCTTCTGAGCAGATGCAGTTTGGTAAAATGGGAATCAAATAGGCGTAACTTCTAACTTGTTGAAGGAATTAATGCAAAATAATGTATTTTATATTTGACCTTTGTAGGCAACCCGCTTCTTTTACATTTCCACTCAGTGTGAAATGAGTGGGGAATCTGTAGCTTTACAGAAATTTTACTTTGTTAAGTAAAAACATCACAAATACCTAAGAATAAGGGGTACTTGAGTGCTTAATTGTGTTAACTGTGTGCTATGTTTTTACAAGCTTTTAGCACCCAAAAATTTTGTAACTATAGAATTTACATGCTAATAAACCTCAATGGGATTTAAAAATTCATTAAGGTATGAATGAATAATATATTTTTTGATTTTTTTTCCAGAACAAATTAAACTGACATATGATTTGTAAGATTCATTTTTAAAATGTAAAATCATTTACAGGTCTAACAGGGATTTTTAAATGAAACTTCAATATCCACGCAGGCAGTATCTCACTATAGGGTTTGTCTACAAAATCTGTTTTTCTTTAAGTATGGTATGACCAATATAGTATCATCCAAGCAATTCTGGATGACATGCAAATATGAAAACTATCTTTAAAAAACCCCCAAACCAGTAATAAATAAAAAACAATGTACTATACTAGGTAAGAACCAAGGAATCCAATTATGCATGTAAGGTCCAAGGCCTACTGTAAAAGTCAGGTTTTAAGGGTATTTCTATAAAATAAGATAATAGCTATGCAAACTTGGGAGGATGGGCAGGCATTGCTATAAGGAAAGCATTGCCATGGAAAATGTACATCTCAACTGTCACACTAGGTAACAGAATTTTAAGAATGGGACCTGGAATATGCCTTTATTGCTAGAACTAATAGAATAGAAAACATAATCAAAGAAATACATTCCCATCATTATTAAGCTAGGATTAGAGAAACTGAGGCCATGAATACCAATTGCGTAGGGATCAGTGTGATTCACTGGCTAGGGTAATTATATAAGACCTCTAACAACACTACAACCAGCCATTGAAACTAACTGATTTTAGGCAGGTCATTGATTTCTAGTTACTGTATCTCCTTGGTACTGCCATGAGGGAATCAGTTTTATTTTATCTTTAATTTTAAGTGCCACCAAGTCATTTTTGATTCCTAACAACCACATACATTTTCTCCATGATGACCTATGTCTAACTTGGTCTTCCATGTCTTCCAACAGTGCACTCATTGCTGTTGTAACAGATTCAATCAATTAATTAATTAATCAATCAATCAATCATATTGATAGCATAGCATCATCTTCTATTTCTTTCCACCATTCCCAACATTACATCCTTTTCCAGAGAGCTAGGCCTTTACATAATTTGTCTGAATTAGGGTAATTTGAGTCTGGTCATTCATAACTTAATTAAGAACTCTGGGTTAATTTGTTTGATGATGCATTGATTGTTTCTACCGTATTCTCAGGAGTCTTTTACAACAGGGGTACCCAACCCCTGGGCCGTGGTCCACCACTGGACTGGAACCAAGCTATGAGAGAGGTGGGTTGGTGTGCACACAGCTCAACTTGTGCAAACATTGGGCCTGTGTGCACATGCATGCAGCTCAACTTGTGTGAGCAGTCGGCTGGCACACACGCATATCTGCATGCAGCTCAACATGCAGTTGACCTGCATGTGCATGAGTGGTCTACCACTCATGCAACCTGGTTCCCCCCTCTCTCTCCCCCTCCCAGCTGGGCCATCAAGCTGTAAAGGTTAAGGATTGCTGTTTTACAACACCAAAGTTTAAATGTGCCATTACTCTTCTAATTCTGCATCTTCAAAGTCTAACCTTTGCTTGCATAGAGTGTCACAGGGTATAGCAAATATATTTCTTATTTGCTTATTCCTTTATTGATAATGGTTGATCCTAAGCTGGGTACCACTTTTATATCTTTATTGCCAGCTCTAAGATTGGTTATTCTACCTGTTGTCATCAGTTTGATCTATTTTACATTTAATTTTAGTCTGAATTTTTTACTTCACTCCTTAATTTTTTATTATCAGAGTTTGCAGAAACTTTTCATTTTTGGCTATCAGGCAGTCATCAGCATAGCACAGGTAAACTGATGCTCTTTCAATTTTAAAATCACACTCATTTGCTTCCAATGTAACTTACTTTACATATGTGGGTTGAATAAATAAGGGGAAAGGATAAAGCTCTGTCTCTGTGGCCAATTGTTTAACCATATTCTATCTACACTGAGGCTGCCTGACCGACACATAGATTTGTATGAAGAATATGAGATGTTTTCGGATTACCATTTTTCTGAGCAGACTCCACAGCTTTGTGTGATTGATACAATTAAAGATCCTGCTATAATCAGTAAAGCACATAGTGACTTGTGATATTTTTTGGCTTTCTCAATTATCCAGCATGCAGCAGAAATAGTCTATGGAGATTCTCAGTCATCCAGGTCATGGTTGTCCAAAAAGTGCTTTTTCAAGAGGCAACAAAACTTTCTGGTTTTTCTTTGAAGAAGTTTCACTTCTCATCCAAGAAGCTTCTTCAATTTAAGAAGCTTATTAAATGAGAAGTGAATCGTCTTCAAAGAAAAGTCCAATTGTCTCTTGAAAAGTACCTTTGGGATGATCAGAAATAGTGTCTTGCATTCCGTGACCTTTTTAAAACCTAGCTTGAACATCTGGCATCTCTTTTTCTATGTAGGGATCTAATCTGCATTGGATAATCCTAAGCATTATTTTGATAGTATATAAAACTAAACATGGACTAAATAGATTTCTGATCTGTGTTCTTTTATGTTTCAGTACATTTTAAGAAAAATTGTCATTAGCATGTAATTATAAACATTGATTGATGAACCTACCTTCTGTATTAAATGCTTTTAAATTCAGATTTTCCAATTGATTGAAATGATTTCTCAGTAGATAACACTGTCAACTACTATATAACTGCCTGAAAATATAATTTCTACTTAGTTATAGAGGTACCTCCACTAGTTTTACTAATGACTTTGTACTTGACCTGATCTAAATCCAGAGAAAATTTGAATTGTTCCTACTGATTTTTAAATGAGATTTAAATTAGCTACATGGATTCTTTAACTTGAGTGCATGGAATGCTCAATACAGACAGATAAGAATTTCTGTATAATTGCTAGACAACCATGAAAAACTACCCTCTAGGATTAATCATTCCTTCATTTTTTTTGTTTGTTTTTAAACTTAAATGTTTCAAATGCATAGTGTAGTATGCAGTGTATAGTATATATTTTTTAGTATTTTTAAATGCAATAATTAACAAATGCAGGTTGAAAGGGTTACAAAGCTCATGTTAAATACAAAACTAATCCAAGCTAATGGGAAGTTCAACAACTGCTTCAAACATAAAATTATCTGTATATGTAGCATTTTTGAAATTAACTCTCACTATATGTTAGATTTAAACTTAATTATAGGAACAGTGTAACAGGATTTCTCTTGATCTCATACATATTTTTTTCATAGGCATATAGCCTGCATCTATAAAACCTCATCATGTTAGATTATAAAACACCTTAATTATGAAAGCAAGCTGTCAGGGTTAGTTAAACTAAGTAAGTAATTCTAAAATTGAGTCCATCAAGACTAAGATGGCTCCAATACTGCTAAAAACATTTCTACCTTTAAGACTTACATTTTAATACCAGAAAGAAACTGCCTCCACTTACAAAATAGCATTATTCATGAGATAACTAATGCAGTAAGCCTCTTTGTCAGAGTACTTACTGGTTGCCTACTTTTCTTAACACATTTCTTTCTTTCTGATAAAACAAAAACTACTTTTTGTCCCCAAGTTCTGGGGTGTTTCCACCTGGATTGTACTCTGCAGTTTGCTATATTGTACATTTGATGTTCCCTACTATGTTCAGAATAATAGAATAACAGAGTTGGAAAGGGCCTTGGAGGCTTCTGGTCTAACCTCCTGCTCAAGCAGGAGATTCTGTACTATATCAGACATGTGGGTATCCATCTCTTCTAAAAAACTTCTAATGATCCAGCACCCACAACTTCTGAAGGTAAGTCTTCATTTTATTTCTGTCTCTCTTTTGGCTTTTAGTTACAGGTAGTTCTCGATTTATGACTGTAATGGACCTTGCCCATTATAGTTGCATGTTGTGAGGGTCCTAAGTGAGCACCCTGTCACCTTCTCCAACATGAGCTACAAAATTCTGGAGATCTGCAGAAGAGACCACTCATATCCTCCTCCCCACCTCTTTCACCAACCACTCTTCTTCTGTAGGTATCCAGACCTCACATTGGGGAAAGAGTACGGGCTGCTACACCACTCAGACTGCTTTGAAAATGTTGCCTGCTTTCAGGATGTATCCATGTGGCCTAGCGAGCCCAAGGGATGGAGTAGCCTGATCTCTTTACCCAATGAGATCTAGGAGCTCCTGATATCTATAGTAGAGAAGGTAAAGGAGTGATCAGTGAGAGGGTATGGAGAGGAAGATGTGGGACCTGGTAGGTTGAGAAGAAAGCTCAAGGTCTGGGAGACTTGGTAGAGTTTGAAAGCAGACCTAGGGGCTGTAGGAATCTGGCATGGTGGGACAGAAGGGAGATAGGTGGAGGTTTTGATTGTAAGGGAGAATCTGGCCAACTTTTGTTCACATGATCGCAAGGGCACTGCAGCAGCTGTAACTTTGAAACTACTTGTACGTAACTTTGGAGGGTCCATTGTAACTTCAAACAGTCACTAAATGACTGGTTTTAAATTGAGGATTATTAGTGCTGTAGTTGTCTTTAGCTTATATGCCACCAAAACTCATTGTTGAAATGGGCAGCCTTAGAATTCTAAATGCTTAAGCAAATATTATACTATGAAACATCTACAAGAAAGCCATCAAAGAGCACCAGAAATCCACTCAAATATTGTACTGGATTACATTTGCCAGCAACACTATGTTATAGGTCCTCATAATGTTTCAACAGAATACCAGTAGTTTAAATCCCATTTTTCCAAAACAATGCAAGTAGTCCTCAACTTACAACAGTTTGATTAGTGACCATTAAAAGGTACAGCAGCACTGAAAAAAGTGACTTTAACACTGTTGCAGCATCCCCCATTGACACATGATCAAAATTCAGATGTTTGGCAACTGACTCATATTTATGACAGTTATAGTTTCCAGGGTCATGTGATCACCTTTTGTGACTTTCTTACAAGTAAAGTCAATGGGGAAGCTGGCGGGAGATTTCAAATATCAAACAATTGATGCTTAACAACATTGCAAGAGTTTGTTTAAAAAAGAAAATGGGAAAGGCATGGTCATATGTCATTGTGCTTTACAACAGCATTACTTAGTGATAGAAATTGCAGTTGTAATTATTATCTTTAAGTGAGAACTACCTGATATGCTAAAGAATGAACCACAATCATATAGATATGATGAACAACCTTCATCATTCACTTAACAACAGTTCAATAGCAATAGCACTTAGACTTATACTGCTTCACAGTGCTTTTATAGCCCTCTCTAAGCAGTTTACAGTGTCAGCATATTGCCCCAACAATCTGGGTCCTCATTTTACTGACCTTGGAAGGATGGAAGGCTGAGTCAACCTTGAGCCGGTCAGAACTAAAATCCTGGACTGAGCAGTGAGTTATCCCTGCAGTACTGCATTCTAACCACTGCACCATCACAGCTCTGTTAATTCTCAAATTAACAACTCAAAAAAAAGAGAGTCTGTTATAACATATATCTGAACTTAACACTTTCATTCTTCCTCTGCAGTCATATGATCATAATTCAGGTGATTTACAATTGGTTCCCACTTACATCTAATTGCAATGTCCCATGGTCCTGTGCTTGCAATTTGCCATTGGTTAAAGTGGATTTGAATATATGACCATCTGATTTGATTTATGATGTGGTTGACTGATGATTCAGTAAAAATGGTTATAAAACTGGGTCCTTGACTTATAAAATTGGGACTTGACTTATGACTGCATGCCTTATAACAGAAATTTTGGTCCCGACTGTGGTCATAAATCAAGGATTATCTGTACTATGACATTTATATTTCAAAATTATTTCTGAAATCCTATAAACATAATCTTTTTTCACCGGAGCTTATTATTTGGTGGCAAATTATACTCCCACATATAAAATATGTATACATGGAATTTATGTAACATATAGTGCACACAAACGATACTCGTATTCACTTTCAGAGTGAACCACAATACACAAAGCATAGGGAAAAATATATTATAATAAGTAAAAGAAAGAAAAGGCAGAAGATAAGAATAAAGGAAAAGATATCTAAATCTATTTTACATCATATTCATCCACTACATTTTTTCATGTCTTTCTATATTTGCAAATGCTACCTGATTCTACCATTCTAATGTCATTCTTTTGCATCGGTCACTTAATTAATTTTTAAAATTTATTTAATCTACTTTATTTTTCCTTAAAAGCATCAGTTTGATGCTTTTACTTTGAGTTTTTTACTCTTTCGCTGAATTATGGGCTAGATCTAGATTTCTGGTAAACAGAGTTATTTTCTCAGTTCCGATAATAAACAGTCAGCCTTATGAAAGATACCATTTGTGAGGGGATGGAAGAGTATCATAAATTCTTCACTTTCGTAAACAGATTTTATTTCCTTTCAAATCCTCTAAGTACATCCACACGATTTTTCATTTAACTTAAAAAAATGGACTTGTTCAACTCCCATTTGATATTCATCAGAAGGAAAAAATCTAGGGAGCCAAAAAATAAGTAGATGAAATAGTGACTCACAGATTATAAACATATAAGTGAGCCAAAACTTTAGTGAAGCAAATAAAAATGAAAAGTCTGGTAACTGTAATTTTAGTTGGAAAATGTGATCAGAAGATACTTAAAAGCAACAACACAACTGTATTAATTTAGGCATTAATATCTTACTGCAAATACAAAATTATTGTGTATGCTTTTTTTCTGTCCATATTCTAATTATGTTGAGAAATGAAAGCTGGCTGCTGTTTTTCTAATTTTTTTTGCCAGAAATACAGACCATTCATTGCCTAAAGCTAGAGCAAGCAGGGCTGATCTGTTAATTCAGTATAAGAACACAACCATAATATAAATATTAATTGAGTATATATTTTTGTTAATGTTTCAAGCTACTATTTCTCCTTTTGCCACATTCTACATAAGATACACCTCTTTAAAACTCAAAGTATATCCCTAATAACTATTATTAGACATTAATCTAGTGAACTTCAACTGTATTTTCATATTTATTTCATAAGATTCAAGATGAACAACTATGTGGCTACACAGCTGTATGGTAATGGTGAAGTAGAGTTTTCTGCCTGGACCTCCAAAGTCCCTGTTATTCTGTTATCTGTGTCCATCATAGTTAGTATAATTAATTAAGAAAACAAGATGGAATAATATCTTCAAATGTTCAAAAGTCAAATACTATTATGTGATAATGAAATTCATGAAATTATTCCTGTTCATCTTGGCAAAGGCAACATTTTCAAAATCTGAAAGCTGTCAGATAAAATATACAAGAATAGAAGAAAAACAAGAAGCAGAATGACAACCATTTTCTCTTTGGGAATTGTAAAATGTTCAATTCATCAGGAAACATGATCTGCCATCCTGTTTATACACAGGTACAAAGTTTCTGCTCTGATGTTCAGAAAGTAGATTTTTAAAAGTACAGGGAATTATTTTTGTGGTTTAAAACAAATTAGGAAAAAAATCTACTTTCAAAGGCTAGAATCCACTTTTATAACTCTAAAACTGATTAGTTGGTGCAGTATTATGATGTTATATACAGCTATAATGCAATCTATTGTCATATAGTGAGTTCATTCTCTGCAGGCATGTTTTTAAATAGTTACAAGAGCATCATCCATATATAAGAGAAGACCCACTACTGTACAGCCTCAGTTTGCAGAAGAATTTGAAATGGGATCCAAAGTACCATAATAATATGCTCAGTAGGCACAGAATGCTGACTGCAGGCAGAAAAAAAAAGTGAAGTACTGTAATTGAGTATCTGGAAAGCAGCAAAGCACAACTAATGTTCTCCTTTAGGAGAAGAGTGGTAAAAAAATTAAGCAGTGGCTGGGTTTTTTGTTATTGGAAATCTGGCCCAACTTTGGCCTAGCACTGTGGTATTTCTCTAATTTGTATGGGATGTACAGTAAATTAAATGTTCCTGGCTCTACCATACTCTGTCCCTTTTTGGTCCTCTTCTTATTGTCTTGGCAGCTTGTTGAAGTTGTGAGATCTTGTATCAAGTTCAGGTCCTAAGAGGGTAATATCAACACACATGGATTTTTAAATGAATACTTATGTTCACATTTTGAAACTCTGGGGTTCATTTTATTATTTTGCTCATCTTCAAATCTGGACTTAAAAATTAGGAACCTTGGTTCCTGATCCTTGGTCTTCAAATAAAAATAAGCCCTTCAATATGTCATATAATATAAAAAAATATTTTGCACTCAATCTGCAAATTTGAGTATTCATATTGTATTCATATGATTTTTGTACTGACAAAAAACTGGATAACCTATAGTTTTGGTTTCCTTGTGATGCCCCTACACATACATACAAATTATAGAATATATAATTATAGAATATAATTCTTGCAATATAGCGCATGTGTGTGGGCGCATACACGCTTATATATTCACAAGATCAGGTACAGATAAGCATCCAAGTAGATTAATGTGACATCACAGAAGAAATCAGTGTAAAAGGTATAGCATGTAGGACTCAAAAAGTATGGTTACTTGGCCTAATGCTTTTAGTATCTGTTCTGGGTCCTCCAGAATCCTACATTTCGTGTTTAGAGTTTATGGAAAGATTTTAATGAGTGTAAATAAAGTCTTCAACCCCTAAAAAGCCTACCCTAAATGAAATGATTTTTCTCCACTCTTCCTCATTTTTGTGTTTAATGGAACAAAATGCAAAGCATAATGAACCCATTTTACCCTTTGTAAAGGCTAAAATACAAAAGGGGGACTTTCAATTCCACTTTATAGATAACTTCCACTTGTTATTCCAAAAGAATTTTTAAGGGATAATTAACAATTCACAACCTACCTATAATAAAATTTAAAAATAGAATGAAATTTTAAAGAAAAGAAAAAGAAAAGAATAACTGGTCCATCTGGATTGGAAGATGACTATTAAAGCTAGTAGGACACTCAAATCAAAATTCTTTCAATAGAGCATTATAAAATGCCATGTTTATTCCTCTTTGCCCTTAGTAATCCTTTTGCTTCAGCTTTCATATCTTTATTTCTATAAAACTCACAGATAATTTCATTGTTTTGCTGTCAACGATAAATGTCACACACAAAATAGTGGCATTTCTGAATACAACTACGTCTTCTGTTCTATCATTACACAATTATGTTTTTCTTTTTATTAAAGCAGCACCATTCTCTAGGGAAATATGGAATATATGATGAGCACAGCAAGCAATCCTATGCTCTAATAAATAAGCACACGTGGCAGCTTTTATATCTGTGGCAACACAGCTCAGTAAGAATTGGTTCACCAAAATGTATGCTGTCTCAAGACATTTTCCAAAATGAAAATGAGGTGAGTATCTAATAAGATCATGCACACAAGAAAAATAAATAACTAAACCGATCAACTCATGAACCTTTCCTGCTGCTTGAAAAGTAAGCAGCAGGTTTGCAATCTTTGTCATAAAATTAATTTGTTATTAAATGGCTTTGCAATTATGTAGTTTCAGAAAGTAGTATCAATTTTAAACTCTTGACATGTAAAATCTGGGATTCAGCAAGATGTGGCAAAAGAAGATATATCTTTAGGAAGGATAAAACCCATAAATCCCAAAAGAATATTACAGCCTCAGGGTCAATAAAAGTCCCAAAAGAATATTTTTTTATTTTTTCTTCTATCCCTTTTTGCAATACACAATGTGATTTGAAAAATGCTTTTATGGCTGTCTAGCATTACTGTTTTCTTCAACCAATCAGATTCAGTTTTTTACTCTCAGGCACACTGTCAATATTATTCACATTGGCAAAAATTTGGAATGCACTAAACAGAGGCTGGATAAATTATATTTCAATCATAGACATTTGGTAGTGTCATATTTATGCTAAGGACATAACAGATGCTAGGCCTCTATCTATTCTATGTGATAGAGAGCAGAGTGAAGTAACTACATAACTATGGACTATGTTCCTAAACTTAAAACTTCCAACTGAACCTACATTTGACTGAATCCCCAATTTTTGTTTGCTCTGTATTGTGACATTCTTGTAGGTTATATATTGCCACTGTTACTGTGTAATACTTTTTTTTTAGCTTTATCAGCTAAAAAGAGAGTTTTTAGAGAGTTTACAATCTAAAATTTGATTCAAAAAGGAGAATTGTAAAAAAGGAAAGAAATACAGAATCACTTCACTTGGATGAATTGAAGTTGATTACAGGCCAAGTATCAATAAAGACCTCATCTCCCCCAAACTGTTAGGATTTGGGGATGTCAAAGCATTCTCACAAAATGGCTGTCAAAGTAGTTACAGATCTAGTCACATTTATACTATTGGCTAGGTCAGGGTTGTCAAATTTTATTTCATTGATGGAGGCATCAGGGTTGTGTTTGACCTTGGGGGGCCAGAATGAGTGTGGCCAGGTGGGCATGGCCAGCTTGATGTCACTCGTGTTGGGTGCACCTGAGGTGGCCCAAGCACTCTGCCAGTGAAAACGGACACTCGCTGGCAGAGGCACCGCGGGCCAATCCATGACAGTATCCAGGGCAACCCTGCAGGCCAGATCAAAGAAGTCCAGGGCCTGGATCCAGCCCCTGGGCCTTGAGTTTGACACCCCTGGACAAGGCAGTTCCATGCCTTTTTATTTTTACAAACCACCCTTGTTTCCAGCACACTCATGTATTGCTTCATACCACTGCTGTTTGTTCTTCACACTTCTAACATTTTTCTTTTTGAGGATCTCTTCAACTCTGTGCAGTCACAACATGGTTAGTCTCTCCTTTCCTCTTAACCCATTCACTCTTATTTCACGTGTTATGCAATATCATATTTCTTCCTTCTCTTACTCAAACATAGCAGACTTCATACAGATATTCACTTTTGTATTCAATCTACATTAATTTTACCCTACCCTTGCTTTATCATGCCTATTTCTAAATGCATCATTTTGATACACTGAACTTACTTTTAAGTTTCTCCTGATAAGCCAAATTCTGACTTTTATAGAACAAAGTTAGCAAGGACATGGTCTTATAAACAGCCTTCTTAAACATTTATTCCTTACAACAAAACACAATGCTTTTTAGTATCACTTGCACTTCTTAATTTTTTTTCATCCATCTTCAATAAACATTTTACCAAGGTACAAATTCACCATTTACTTGTGCCCATTGCAATTGTTCACTCAGTTTCCCCATAAAAAAAAAAATCCTAGTCCTTCAATATGTTAATTTTCACAATCTATTTGTGTACTTCTCTTTGCATCACACGTTCTTGGCAAATCATTTAATATCAGCAACTTATTTTCACATGCCAACCAATAGATTCCTTACATTATCATCATGATTCCGTATACGTTTATTGTGCATGAATACATTTAAATAACCAAGAGTACATAACAATTCCTCATTTTATTCCCTGCTTGGTGTTCAACTATTCATTAAGGATTCAATTAATTCTCACCATATTATACTCTTATCGCACTCTTCCAACTTTTAACTCAATACTTATGTAAAACATTCCATAATTCAAGCCCATTCACACTATCATACACTTTCTCTGAATCAACAACTGTACAATAAATGTTCCCTTCACATTCATAAATTTTTAAGTTACTTTATGAAGAACAAAAATGATATCTGCATGCCTCCTGCCTGGCATAAAACCACATTGCAGTTCCTAAATTTTACTCAATGTCACTTTGCATATCCTTTCTATCAGAATATACTTTCCCAGATCCAGACAACAAATTAATCTCCCTTCAGTTTTTACATTCCTCTTTTGCTTTGAATAGTGGAACAATAATGGAATTCTTTCAATCATCAAACAGATTTAGTTTTCATACAAATGTTAAACCATTTATATAGCCTCTCCACTAACAAACCACATCTCTGTTTTAATATTTCCTCAACTGATGCCACTATACCTGCTTTTACCCTTCAGCACTCTTACAGCACAAAACAGAACTTTTTCTAAGCAGATACTCAGCAATTGTTATTTTCAAATATTCATTCATTGAAAGTTTTATAACAGAAAACAACCTACAACTACTTCTAGAGAGCTGCAAAATTCCAAGCAAATCTGAAATTCTCAAGGATCTTGATGTTAAAATATAACTTTTTTTTTGAAAAAGTATGAGGCACACTTTTCTAGAGCACTCCTTTTAATTAGTAACTAGATTCTTGTTTTCATTGTTCATATAGAACCGTAATGGCGAACCTATGGCACACGTGCCACAGGTGGCACAAAGCCATATCTGTGGGCATGCAAGCGTTGCCTAGCTCAGCTCCAGTGCACATCCGCACTCCGGCCAACTGATTTTTGGGCCTTCCAAAAATCCCATCGGAAGTCAGGAAATGGGCTGTTTCTGGTCTCCAGAGGGGCTCCAGGGGGTGGGGAAGGCCATTTATTTCTTCCCCAGGCTCCTAGAAAGCCTCTGGAGGTTGGGGAGGATAAAAACAGGTCTACCAGTTTTTCGTCCTCCCCGCACGCCATCGCCAAAAGCAGGGATTGCATGGGGGGGGGTCATACGCACATGCGCAGCGCACATTAAATTATGGGTGTGGGTACGTGCATGGGCAAACCCCCTCCCCCCGGTGCGACTCCTGCTTTTGGCAATCAACGGCAAAAAAGTTAGCCATCACTGATATAGAACAATATGAAGCACTTGATCAAAAATGGATGTGGAACAAAATCATCATCAAGATGGAATTATAAAAGAAATTAGTTTATTATGTTGCCAACTCTGATACTAAGACTGAAGCTTCCACTTGAGAGTTTTTCACCAACTTTAAAAAGAATCTAATAAAAATATTCTTATGCAGTTCAGCTATTTTTGTAAACCTCCCCCATTATATTGCTATCTGCTAAGCTGAAAATCTTGAAGTGGCATGCAGAAAGTTATGATATGGACTTTTATTAACATAATCTATTTACTCCATATATATGTATGTATGTATGTATGTATGTATGTATGTATGTATGTATATGTATAATTTTTCCTTTAAGCCAGGTTTTTCTATATATATATATGTGTGTGTGTGTGTTTTCTGAGGTTTTCGCGGGTGTTTGTATGTAGGTCTTTGGTTATTTGGGTCTTCTCCCGCGTAGAATTGGAAGTATCTTGGCGACGTTTCGACGAAGTCTCATTCGTCATCTTCAGGCTGGTGTTCTCGGCTTCGTGCTTCCAAGCACGAAGCTGAGAACACCAGCCTGAAGATGACGAATGAGACTTCGTCGAAACGTCGCCAAGATACTTCCAATTCTACGCGGGAGAAGACCCGAATAACCAAAGACCTACATACATACATACATACATACATACATACATACATACATACTATCACCTAAAAAGAATTATGTGAGTAATAGATTTTAATATGTTGCCTATGTACTGTTTAGGATTTGAATGCAAAAATGTTATTTGGATTGTGCACATACAACCTGCAAGAAATCTCTCAAAGTTGATGCCTTGAACAGCTCCTCAAAGATGATCATGAATGAGTGCCAAGGCTTAACAGAGAAGCAAGTGAGGAAGCCCCAGTTCCTCACAGGTTCCAATAAAAAAAGGTTCAAACAAAATGACTAGTGTGAAGATTGTTTGTTTAAAAAAAAAGGCTTATCATAAGATGACTTCACTGATTTGATCTTTTTCTTCCAACCAGCTTAAATAATTATTTATAATGTTTGTAAATATCAGAAGATCCTTTGCAGTAACTGAGAAAGTCAAGCATGTTATCAAGACTGGGAGATGGGAAAATATGTCCAGAATTCAAATATTTAATATTCATTTTTTAAAAATATTGTTAATAACTTTTTCAAATGTTTAAACAATTAATAAATAAAAAGTAAGTTATGGCAAAATTCCTAGTGTTCCCAACTGAATTGTTATAAGCAAAAACTGAAGTCTTAAGTATGACCTACAATTAACAAATAAAGTAAAAACTCTGTATTGAAACTACTATTCAAATATTGTTAATTAATTCTGATTAATCACAAATTACATTCCAAAAACTACCTTTAAAAGTATCACATACTATAAAATCTATTGTGCAGTACACATTGTTTTTTACTGATTAGACTTCACTCCTAATTGGTACTCCACATTTATAGTTTCCCAGAGAATTGCTTGTGTCACAACTATGATATTCTTAATAAGTACCAGAAATTGTTATCATGAGGTACCCAGAGTTGCTCAAGGTGGCTATATAAATCTTTTTCATACATACATACATACATACATACATACATACATACATACATACATTGTTACACCAGTTTTCAACCATTAAATATTGGACTTTGCTACTAACAATATTAAACAATGTTCTTTCTACTTACCATGGGGTTTTTTTTGCCACTTCACAGAAGAAAGGGTGCAATATATTTGGGCTTTTTATTGCTTTTGTAGAAAGTGCTCTTTACCTTTTTTCAATGTTTGTACATAAGAAAAAAACAAAAGCAAAAACAGTTTTCCAGGTGGGAAAAATCACACTGTTGTTGTGGTTGATTTCCTCAGGATGGTCTTTTGGGGTTTTGGTGCAGTTGGTGGAGGCACAGTTGCAGGTCTGAGAGGGGGAAAGCTATTACTGGGACATATGCCTACCCCTCCATTTTCTAATGGGGGCGGAGGAAGTGGTGAAGGAGGGGGTGGCAAGGGAGAACACTGTTGAGGAGGTTTTCCTGGGATATGAGCAGATTCATTGTGCAAATGAACCTCCCTGTTTTTAATATTATACCGCACGTCACAATCAGCACAATAGCCATGGTACTGCACCTTTTCATTAAATCGTACCCGTTCCCGTGTTCCAGCCTGAGGACATCTGTCTTTCTCAGTTCTGTGCATAAGAGGTTGCATCGGAACTTTGTCCAAATTATTATTTGATATACCATATGTATCTCCATTTGGAATTTTATTAGGTCCACCTGGTAAGCCTCCATTTCGTAGCAGAGTCCCATTAGTCTTTACAGGATTGGCAGAGATAACTGGCCTGTGGATGTCTTCACACTTCACTGGAGTCAGCCGTGGAGGAGGTGGTGGGGGATTAGGTTTCCTTAATACTGTTAGAATAGCAGATGGATGGGGCGGAGCCCTGATGAGTGGGGCATTGCCTTGAACCTTTATTTTTTCCAAACTTGATGCTGTTGTGCTACTTGAACTGCTATTCAACGTGTCTGTTTTTGAGCTGTCAGTCATCTCATCTTCCAACTGCAGATCAGAAGTGAGTGTATCAATCTGGTCAACCACCTGCATGAAAATCAAATGCAAATAATGGTAAGGATTCATGAGAATTAAAAACAGTAGAATTTGCAACCTTTTTATAGATATAGTAAGTAATCTATACATCAACGAAGTGCCATTTGATATAAATGTATTAAAGTCACCAAAAAAGAGTCTATCTCTTATGTTCCTTGATTTAAATGAGACACTTTCACATTTGGATTATAATATTAGAATAGAAACTACCAGAAAAATGGCATAACAGGAAGTTTAAGAGGGTTTTAGAGCAACCTGCAGTAAATGGAATTACTGCAGAAAATGTTTGAAGAATTAGACAAAAAGTTGTCCAACTCACTTAGTACTAAATTGACAAGTTTTGAATAAAGAATGGATGAAAGACTTGCTAAAATGAAAGCGGAAATGGAGAAATTAAAAATACGGAAAAATTGTAACAAACTGAATGTAGATGTAAAAAATTAATGACAAAGTAGTAATTTTGAAATGTAAAATGGAATTTATAGAGACATGGAAAGAAATTCATGAAATCTGGCATTATTTAGGTTGAGAAATCAAATTCAATTTTAAATTGTATTTTATCCAATTCCATTTTAAATTGTTTTTATCAGATTTTACTAATAATTTGTGTCTGGAACTCTGCACCTTGATATGGCCCAAGGGCTAATCAATAAAGTAAACTGGTAAGCTGAGAAAGAATTTTTTCTTGAAATTCGGAACAATTCTAGAGGATTCTAGAGAAAAGGTAATTCAAGCTTTATCAGTTTTTGGATTGGAATGAAAAGGCAGAAATCAATACAATTTATAGAATAAACACAAGATTTATGAAATTAAGAAATGTTCCAAGGGATGTTCTATACTTTTTTCAGAAAAACACAATCATATTCTGCAACAGAATTTTAAAATAAGATTGAAATTTGATGATAAAGATATAATTGTGCTTAAAGAAATTTTAATTAGAATACTGTGCAAGAGAAAAGAGTACTTCTTTTTTACTGATAGACTTAAACAGAAAAAAATCCATTTTGATGGAATAAACTGGAAGGAGCAATTTTTACTTTTAAACAGAAACTTAACTTAAAATTTTTGGTTTTGATTGAATTTTATGAAGAAAGCAAGAGAATTTCTAGAAAAAATCAAAGAATACAAATGGATGTGTCAGGTAAGTCCAAAGTCTCCAAAGATACAACAGGAAAGTGAGAGGGATGACACTGAATTAGGTGCTACAGGAATTGAGTTTTAAAAAGATATATTAAATTGGGATGAATTAAAGTTGTTATTTGTGGGGATAATTTATGTGACAAACATTAATATTTTGTCTAGAATGATGTTTTTGTTTGGACAATTCCAAACAAAATGTTTACTTGGACAATTCTTGATAATTGATGCACCATTTAAACAGTTGCAAAAGGATTTATTTAAGTTTCTGTGGTAAAAGAAGTTAAATACTGATCACTCAACCACTCAAAGTTATGACAGACCTGAAAAAAGGAGACTTATGACCCAGAATTTGAAATTCTGACAGTAAGATCCCCTTCATAGTCAAGTGACCAAACTCTGGACACATGGCAACACAGCTACATTTACAGCATTTTGTGGTTACATGATAGCATTTTATGATGGTTTTGTTGAAAACTGGCACTTCTGACTTTTGACAAAACCACGTCTATAACAAATCATTCATTTGCTTTATGATTACTTTAAAACTACCACATTTGCTTAAAAATGAACACACAAAAAAGATTGTAACCTCGTTACAAAAGATGAATCTCATTACAATATGCAACCATAAGGATAGACTTCATTATGGTTGTATGTTGAAGAGTTTAAAGTTATCCCTCTACTCTATTTTAGAAGTCTGGTACCTGATACTATGGTATATTGCATTTTAGCAGCAGGGAAACAAGAAATCCATTGGCTTGGAGATAAAATGACATAAGTGTTCTGTTAATGAGAAATTCCCAAATTCATGGAGCTCCAGCCTCTATCAGTTTCATAAAGAAGTGTTTGCAAATCTTCCTGACATAGACTTGAGCCAAATATACATCACTTTAGCTGATCAACTGAGATTATAGAGGATAACGACGTGATGTCATCTAGAACTGGCAACAAAATCCCATGCATTTTTGTTGCTTAAATAAATACAGTTGAATAAATTACAGTTGTTTGAACACAAAGGAAATTTAACTGATTTCATTTCTCAGCATTTCCCAGCATTTTTAAGTCGGATTTAAAAGGCACATACTCCATTTTTCTATAGGTTTCATAATTTTTCTATAGGTTTTATCCAACATTTTTGTTATATATAATATATACCATATTTTTTGCACTATAAGATGCAGCGGACCACAAGACGCATCTAAGTTTACAGGAGGAAAACAAGAAAAAAAAAATCAGATGGAGCCTGAGAGGACCACAGATAGGTGTCCTCTCATGTGCCAGCTCTGCTACTGACTCCTGCACTGCAAAAAAGAGACAGAAGAGGCAGGCAACGACAAAGACAAAAGAGGCGGGGTTCAGCACTGTAAAAAGGGCCCTGCCACCATGGTCTGGCTGCTATTCACCAAAGGACCAGCACCCTTTCAACCCAGTTTTTTTGGGAGAAGTGCCTCTTATTGAATTGGGAAGCATTGTCATCAACTGGAAGTTTTTGAGGGCTTGAAGAGGGGAGGGAAATGACTATGGTCACTTTGCTGCCTATACCTCCCCCTTCCTTCTTTTTGATCGAGTTGGCCTGATTATAATGGCCTGACTATGGTCATAGCTATCCCGCCCATCTTGGCCTGCTAAGTTATTCCTACTTCCCCCATTTCCATCATGCCCTCTCTGATTTTCCGCCATTGTAAGACTCTTCCTGAACTAAATCCTGCCCATGAGCTGGAGGATTGGGCTTTTGACTTTTCCTAACCCGTATGGGGAACTGAATCTTGGGACACTAGTCTGGAGGGAGGCAGTGTATGGCTGCCCTTCTCCTCCGGTTTCCATCAATCTTCGGATTATTTCAACGGTTCCGGCCTTAGAGAGAGGACGGTTGGGCCAAGAAATCTCCGGATGTCAGATGGCATGTATCTCCCCTCCACTGCTGTGAGAGGGCAATGGAGTCCGGCTGCTGTGCCATGGATTGGAATTTTTCCCCTGTGGATATAACATCATGGTGATCTCCTGACCATTGGACTATTTTCACCCCAATGATCAGATGTACTCAGTGTCTGAGCTCCTTGCCCTGCGAGACTCCCCCGTCTTGCAGGTTTGGCCCTCCACTCTATCGAGGGCCTATCTTGATGATGGTTTTTGGAATCCTGAAAGATGGCATGTCGCGAGGAAGAGACTGTGGGACTTTTTGGGGAAGTTTTTAAAGAAGATTTTAAAGGGTTCTGGGAGGGGGGTGGGTTATGTGGGTTTGGGGGAAAACCCGTGGGAGAGGAGGACTAGCCCGGTTGAAGAATGTGGCATGGGAGGTGTGGGAATTGGGGTCAAGGAGGGGGTTGTACTTGTGTTGTTGACGGACATTATATCAGTACTGTGGGTTGGAGGGGCAGATATGGAGGGAGCAGGGGGCCACATCATGTTGTGGGAGTGCGTGCTCGCTGTCTTCAAGCGGTGGCATGCTTTGGCCTCCTCTCATTCCCCAGGTTGCACAGACCTCAGGCCCTGGACCTTCGACTGATGCTATGCAATGCCAGGTCCGTGGTAAATAAAGCCCCCCTCATTTGCGATCTTGTTCAGGAGGGGGAGCGGACCTGGTGGGTAATACAGAGACCTGGTTGGGCCAGAAGGGGGGGCTCATTGAGAAGTGCCCACCCGGCTTCCGTGCATTTCATCAGCCAAGAGGGGTAAGGGGATGGCAGTTATTATTAAAGAAGATCTTGGTCTGAGGAAGACCACTGTTCCTCAGACGGCTGGATGTGAGTCCCTTCTTGTGAAGTGGGGTCAGGGGATGCAGTTGGGCTTGCTGATTATGTACCTGGCTCCCTGGCATTTGGTGGTGGCCCTGCCTGAACTGCTCAATGTTATAGCTGCGGTGGCAGTTGATACCCCCAGGCTTATGGTCATGGGGGATTTCAACCTGCCATCTGTCGGTGAGGTGTCTGAGGTGGTCCGGGAATTCATAGTTTCCATGATGGCCACGGACCTGACCTAGTTAGTTCATGGCCCTACTCACACGGAGGGAAAAACAGGGCTGGATCTGTTTTTTGTCTCTGGTCAGTGGTTGAGTGATCTCGAGATAGGGGATATAGAGATCAAGCCCTTGTCATGGTCAGATCACTCCCTCCTTCGCTTTGACCTGTGAACCGCCGCACTCCGCCGCAGGGAGGTGGAACCGATGAGGTGGTTCCACCCCAGGTGCCTGATGGACCTGGACAGGTTCCAGATGGAGCTTGAGCCATTTCCTGAGGCTCTGGCTCACGGCTCAACTGAAGACCTAGTGGCCACTGGAGCTTTGGATCGGGTCGTGTCTCTCCGGCCTCTAACCTGGTGCCGGTCTTACCTGGCTCCTTGGTTCACTTGGTTTAAGTGCCGGAAAAGATGCCTGGAGAGCAGTTGGAGGGCCAGCCGTTCTGAATCTAATCGAACTCTGGTTAGGTTTCATATTAAGACCTACCTAAGTGGTGATAAAAGCAGCAAAATGTAACTATTTTTCCGCTCTTATTGTGTCATCAGATAATCGCCCAGCCGCCTTGTTTAGGGTGACCCGCTCCCTGCTTCACCAGGAAGTGCGGGCGGACCCCTTGGAGGGTAGAGCTGAGGACTTTGTACAGTATCTGTATGACAAAATTGCTCAGATTCGGGAACACCTAGACTCTGACTGGGCAGATTCAGGGGGAAGGATGGAGGCAGGTCTTGAGAATATTATCTGGGAAGAATTTGATTCTGTGACTCCCGAAGACGTGAACAAGATACTGGGCAGACTGAGCGCAGCCACAGGTTTATTGGACCGTGTCCCTCCTGGTTGGTGCTGGCCTCTCGGGAGGTTACGTGAGGCTGGCTCCAGGGGATTATAAATGCTTCCTTGAAAGAGGCAATGGTGAGGCCTCTCCTCAAGAAGCCTTCCCTGGACCTGGCAGTGTTGGCAAGTTATCATCTAGTCTCCAACCTTCACTTTGTTGCGAAGATTGTTGAGAGTGTGGTTGTGCGACAGCTTCCTCAGTACCTGGATGAATCGGCTTATCTAGATCCATTCCAGTCAGGCTTCAGGCCTGGGTACAACACAAAAACGGCATTGGTCGCATTGGTTGATGATCTCTGGTGGGCTCAGGACAGGGGTTGCTCCTCTGTCCTGGTCCTATTAGATCTCTCAGCGGCTTTTGATACCATCGATCATGGTATCATGCCGCACTGGTTGGAAGAGTTAGGGGTGGGGGGCAACGTGTTGCGATGTATCTCCTTTCTTTCCAACCAGTCGCAGTCTGGTTGATGGGGGCAGAGGTCGACCCCGAGGCCCCTTGTATGTGGGGTGCCATAAGGGTCAGTGCTCTCGCCCCTTCTGTTCAACATTTATGTGAAGCCGCTGGGTGAGATCATCCGTGGTTTCGGGGTGAAGTACTATCAGCATGCTGATGATACTCAGCTGTACATCTCTACCCCGGATCACCCCAATGATGCCCTTGAAGTGATGTCCTGGTGCCTGGAGGCTGTGCGGATCTGGTTGGGGAGAAACAGACTCAAGCTCAACCTATCCAAGATCGAGTGGCTGTGGTTTCTGATATAGTCAGTTGGTGCCATCACTGACTATTGGGGGTGAGTCGTTGGCTCCCACGGAGAGGCCTCGCAACTTGGGTGTCCTCCTGGATTCATGGCTGTCTTTAGAAGACCACTTGACGGCTGTGGCCAGAAGGACTTTTTATCAGGTCTGCCTGATTCACCAGTTGTGTCCCTTTCTGGATTGGGACTCGTTAAGTATGGTCACTCATGCTCTCATCACTTCCCGCCTGGATTACTGCAATGCTCTCTACATGGGGCTCCCCTTGAGGAGCACCCGGAGGCTCCAGCTGGTCCAGAATGCGGCCACACAGGTGGTTATGGGAGCGACATGGTGCTCCCATATGACCCCCCCTCCTGCATGAGCTGCACTGGCTCCCGGTGGTCTTCCGGGTGCGCTTCAACATTTTGGTTACCACGTTTAGAGCGCTCCATGGTATAGGACTGGAGTACATACAAGACCGCTTTCTGCCACCAGTGGCCTCTCACTGACCAGTACGCTCCCATAGAGAGGGGCTTTTCAGGGTGCAGTCGGCCAAACAATGTCGACTGGCAGCCCCCAGGGGGAGAGCCTTCTCCGTGGGGGCACCTGCCATCTGGAATGAGCTCCCCCCAGAGATACGGAGGATCCTGGATCTGTGCACTTTCCGCCATGCCCTCAAAACATTTTTATTTCAGCAAGCCTGTCTGGCCTAACTTTTTTTCTTTTTAAATTGCTTTTTCAATTTGCTTATAAATTCGGGTGTTTTAAATCTGTTTGGGCCAAAGTATTTAATGTATTTTAAATGGTTTTAATGTTTGTATTTCGTGTATTTTATCTTTTGGCTGTTGACCTCCCTGAGTCCTTTGGGTGTAGGGCAGTATATAAATTTAATAAAATGGAAAAAAAATGAAAAAAAATTATGGAGTGAAAAATATGGTAGTTTATAAACAACTATTTATAATTTACATATTTTCATAAAATTATATGGGCCTCAAGTCAGAATTTATTTAATTCTTTTGTCTTGCATGTCAGGCTCTATTAATTGCTTGTCAATTAAAACCACATTGCTTTTTTAAAATTATTGAATATACTTTGCTATAATTAATTTTATTGTAATAATCAGTACATACTGCATTTATCTTACAACTACTGTGCCCTAAGATCATTTATGTTGCTTAAAATTGTTTGAAAATTCCAATCTTTTCAGATTAAACTCATGAAAATTGCATTTAACAAAACATCAATTCATAAGGGTGCTTTTGGATTCAAATTCTAAACTGAAAGACAAACAATAACCTAAAAACCAAGCTTTAACTGATTCTTTGTAAATTGGGTCTCCACTATTAGTGATCTGCCAAGCCAACCAAGTCAATTATTTTAGCCAGCCAAGTTTTTGACAAATCATTTTTGCAATCTCATATAGCAGAAAAACAGCAACACTAACATTAATTGACCCAACATGTCCTTAAATTATCAACTGGCAATGGTGCTGCAATCATTATATATAAGTCCTTTGAATTTAGTTCAAAATAGAAAACTACATTTTCAAAACATCATTCCAAGTGCCACTAGCAATTTCAATATGAGCAGAAGGTTATCATCCTATCATTTTAGCTTAGTTTTGTACTAAATCAAATCTTGCCTAGTGTCATTTACTGGAAGGAATCTTTCCAATATCTACTAATGAGATATGATGTGGATCAGTCATACATAAAATAAACACATAAGAAGTATTGCATATCACTAATTTGGTATGGTCCATATTAGATGTGTTCAATGTGTTAGTTTCTTTTCCAAAATTCCAAGACAGAATGACCAAATCTGGGAATTAAAAGCCAGAGTCCAACAAGTGCTAATTGGAAATTTGGGGACCTGTAATCAAACAAACATTCAAGACACAGATTGGGAAAGGCTGGTCTGCACTAAGGTAGCTACTTTCCAGTATATAGTAGTGCCCAAAATTGTGGAAACCTTTTGGGAAAAGTGTATTTTCTAAAACTAGCTAATCACACCACTTTTTTGGGGGAGGGGGATAGTACCATAAAATTATATATCAATGGAAAGATAATTTAATCAAGAATATAATGCAATAACCTTTATGAAGGATTTGCTATTAGAATAGCGGTTACAGTATAAAGAAGAAAAGTGAAACACGTAGAAAAAATGAGTTATACAAAAATTATCACCATAGAAAAAACGGGATACACAAAAATTATCACATTAGTTAATACTTTAGTTGGGTAACCTTTAACATGAATTACAGCCTTACACAGCTTCCATGGAATGAACCAAGTCTTTTAGTTCTGCAGCTGTTATAATGTGAAACCAAGATTGAATGATTGCTTCTATTAACTGGATTTTATTCTGGGTCGCTTCTGACTAACACGTTTCTTTAGTCAGCTTCAGTGGTGAGATTCAGCCAGTTTGCACCACTTTGGGAGAACCAGTTGTTAACTTTCTGAACAGTTTGGCAAACTGGTTGTTGGAAGAAATCATTAGGGCAGAGAACCAGTTGTTAAATTACTTGAATCCCACCATTGGTCAGCTCCATAGATTTTCAATTGGGTTAAGGTCTGGGCTGTTCCCAGGTCATTCCAGCAGTGGAATATGATTATCTTGAAACTCCAAAAGAAAAAAAAAGTGGTGCTATTAGCCATCAACCTCAAAAATACACTTTTCCCAAAAGGTCTCCACAATTTTGGCCACTACTGTAAGCATCACGTTTACCAGGAAATACGAATCCTTTAAGATCTAATATAGAAATAAATTAGATATAGAGATACTTACGGCGTTTTTTTATAACTATGCGTAAATGCCTATCTGATTTGTAATATATTTCCTATGCAACAATGTAAATATTTATTTAATAATCTTATATTAAGTAACAATTATCAGTTATTTTTTTTTTCAAAATATCCATTTACCTTAACAATAGTTCTTAAATAAAGAATTGTTAAAAAGAAATATTTTTGTTGTATTTCCACTGTATTTCATCTTATGCTAAAGAACAACAGATTAGGTAAAGTACTTTGGCTATTTCTGTCTTGCATGTCCTTACATGCATCTTATTATAAGCAATGCATCTTGTAAGGAAATGATATAAATGAATTGTGTTTTATCTTTGTAAAAGTGATTGGGTGACACTGGTTTTCATAAGAAGTCAGTGTTCTGCTTTTGCAATACCATCTAATTAATCTGGGTGAAAAGGTTATATGAGTTTGAAACTGAGACAATAAATATATGCCGTTAAAGTGAAAATTTAAGTTGTGAAAAATAAAAGAGTAAAAACGTAGTCGCCTTAGATATGCAGGTGGTTTTTAATATATAATCAGAAGACAGTGTCTTCCAAAAATATCCTTTATTCATTAAAGTATTAATTTGAAAAATAAAAGTGCAATTATAAATATTATTTGACATTCTAGATCTATTTATTCTGAGATAATCAAAACTATGTGCCTCCAAGCATAAGATGTTGAAAGTTTAGGAAAATCAACTGAATCACACTCCAGTTCTCATAAATTATTAGCAAGGACAAAGACTTTTTCATCCAAATATATGATTTATGAATGAAGTTCATGAACTATCTTACTGTCAATTTAAATAATTTATTGTCATTTATGTATATATTTTATGGTTTTAGTTGTATTTAGTATCGGATACAATCAAACTATTTTGGATCATTTTTACTTATTGAAGTGTTCACTTGAAAATTAAATTTATAGTTATAAAAATTATTAGTTAAATTAAAAGTTCCCTTTTACTTGAATGGAATTATAAAATCCTCTTTCAGTTTTCTCACTATTAAAGTTTCAATAAAACACATGTTCCATTTACTCAGATAAATTACATCATCTCAGTTTAAAATAATTAATATAAAGCACCTTTTAAAATGTATCTCATTTTTTATTCTAAAACCATCGTAATTCCATTTGACAGGAGAAAGGCATAGCAACAACTATTGCTACATTCAGACTCAGCACAGGCTGTCAGGCTGATTTAATAAGTCAAAGAACTTAAGTGCCAAAGCATTAAGTATATGTGAATGAGGGCAAGGTTCGTTTTCTTTCTGCTTGTAAATTTGATGTTTCATCTGCCATGCATTTGTCAAAGTGCTGACTGAATAGTATACCGCTTAGGGGGGACCAAAAGCCCTCCTAAGCAGCTATATACAAAAGTATGACGGCTATTGTTTAACACATTGAAAGCCGCCCTCAGTCTCCAGAGAAGGGCCGCATATAAATCAAACCAATACATACACACACACACACACACACACACACACACACACACACACACACAGACTGGATTAAGGTTTGAATAAAATGATAACAACTCTACAAAATAGAATAATCATAGCTCCAGAAAAACATAAAAATATCAAAATAATTAAACCCAAAAGTATTTCATGAGAGTTTCTGGAGGCATTTCAAATTTTATTCTATGGACTCCTGTTTGTGTCAAGTAAGAATAAAAAATAAGAAAAACACAATTGAAAAATCACAAATGTTTAATATGTGAATAATGAATGATAGAGTCTGAAACTAGACTTTACTATATTGAATTGCAGAAATAATTTTCTGAGTTTCCATGAACAGAAGGAAATTAATTTTCTTTCATGAAGCTTCTTTCCTGCTGCCTAGAAGTAGTTATATGTATAGAGATTTCAACGTGTCTGCTTTATGTCACCTTTAATATTTAAGGGACCAGCATTTGAAGTATCTTGTAAGCAGTTTGTAAGCTGCCTGGTACTTGCAACTTTCTGTCAACTTCCCCAATGACTTCGCTTGTTGGCAGTTGGCAGGAACTTGTAAGCAGATACTCACTTAACAAACCACTATCTTTGCTTAAAAACAGCAACTGAAGAGTTTGGGATTGCTTCAGGAACCAAAATGGAAACGTGACAGCATGCTTTATGACAGCAACACTTGATGATGGAAATTCCGAGCCCAACCATTGTTAAGTTGTTCAAGTTGTAGAGTACAACACACAGTTGACATTCATGAAATACTTTCAGACTTCTGTATGCTTCAAAATTATTTAATTTACTATGAAAGCGTATTTTACCTACTACACTGAAAAGTTTTAAAATGTCTTCTTTAAGGAATAGAACATTAGACAATACAAATAATATTTCTACTACTTATTGATTTAAAGACAAAAATAAATGAATTAAAATTAACTGTGCGTAAAATGTACTTAATAAGTAGACTAACAAAAAATTATTAAGGAAAATTAAATGGAAATCTGATTTTATGAAAGTATGAAGTTAGATCTTAATCTAAACCAGTTATTAGTGCCCAACTTTACAGAAATACAGTTTTTGATCAGTGGCATATGGATTCAAATATTGTTTAGTATCTGACTCTGAAAATAATTTCAATATCCTGAAGAAACAGGAGCACAGACTTAGGTTTCTGCAGTTTTGGTATGTAGTTTTGTGTTTATCACCTCTGGTCCAAGAGGCCACATTGGCTCCAAGTACATTTGGAGAACTATATCTAGTCTGTCAGCTTTCTTGATCAGGGATGTGACCTCCTCACAATAATCCATGTTCTAGACACCTAGAACATGGTGTAACAACTTCAAACTTTTCATGATATCCTCAAAGATGGCTCAGACTATCAGCTGTACTTGGTGCTATAAGCAGAATTTTTTACAGACTACATAACATCAGATTATAAGGCACTACACCAGCTCACAATGCTTCTATAGTTTTTCTAATGACATTTTTAAAGGATGTGCTTCACCCTACATATGACTTCCTGGAAATCTAGATCTAAGGGGGAAGAGGCCCTTCAGCACCCCATTGTGAGAGTAGGGAAACTGATGTTCCTATCATGGCACCCCAACTTTGAAACACCTGATTTTTTAACATTGTCTCTTTTTTGATGTCACTACTTTCCCTTTAATATAACTTCATAGCCACATGTTGTACAACACTTTTCAATTTTTCTGCTTTATATTATTATATTGCTGTTTAACCTTTTAAAATAGTTTTTATTCATTTCCTTGTTCTATCTTATGCACTTAATGGGTTGTAAGTAAGTAAGTAAACAAACAAACAAACAAACAAGACTGAAATATAACACGTTTTGACAGTTTTGACAGTTTATACTGCTGTGGCTTTCACTGAGTTTTTTTTTTTAATGAAATGCAAATTACAAATGCTATAAATAAAAAGTCCTGTGTGCAATTAGAAAGTGTATAAATAACATCTTAGGTATTTATTTTTTTGCAACAAAGCATCCAAGTTAGTACTAAGTACATTTTAAAATAAAGCTCTATTTAGTAAAGCTAAGACTGAAGGTTGGATCCCAAATTTAATAAAAGCTGAGGTAAAATATGTGTTCTTTTTATTATAAGTTCTGATATAAATTACACCGAAGACTTGCACTCCTGTTATGCCAGAAAATATTTATTATTCACAAAAGCATGTAAAAAATGAGAACATTGTAAGTTTAGCTCAGTAAAAGCCATTTCAGAGGGACAGGTGCATTTTTGGAACTAAACTAGGAAAGCCACCATAAAATTGGATTATTTTTATTGCTGATAAATCTTTTTAAATGCATTTAATCCAATCTCAGAAACGTTGATACTTAGGCAGAGTAAGAACTGCTGTAAAAATATATGTCACAAACTTCATATAAATAATTTAGCTAAGTGTGTTTCCAATTTATATGAGTGAATTATACCTATATATTTAATACTGTTATCACAAGGGATTCTTTCCTCTTCTCCTTGCCTTCTTGTCTATCAAATTGGTCCAAAGGGTCTCCAACATTAAGAAAAAAAACTGTGTGTGTGGAGGGAGACGTAAAGTATGTTCCATCATGGTATATATTCTGTCATAGGCAAATACAAATAGAAACTTGCATTTTAACTTGAAATTTGGATTATACTGTCATTCTTAAATGTTTTAAATACATTATTTTACCTTAGAACTGGTCATGCTCTGCCCCCTTTTTTTCTTTTTAGGAACACTTATAACGAAGGTTAAAGCTAAGTATGTTCTTCATGCAAAATTCCATTTTATATGAATGAAAAAATGCTCTTGCAATAAACAAAACAAAAAGTACACATTTACATATAACTGCATTTTATTATTTTCTTTATAAACACCATTGGCAATTATGATATTGAAGGGACTCTGAATATCTAGAGAAAAAGGAATAAGCACTTCTTGATTCTCTTTTGTAAGAGTTATGTATGGCTTTTTCAATGTTTTCTAAAATAATATTTAATATAATATTTTATTAGATCCTTTTCGGAAGGAAGGAAGGAAGGAAGGAAGGAAGGAAGGAAGGAAGGAAGGAAGGAAGGAAGGAAGGAAGGAAGGAAGGAAGGAATAAGAAATCATTTCAAACATAGGGGAAACAAATATGAACACATGCTACAGTATATCTTATGCTGCTGGTCTGTTACCTTCCTCTAAGTCATCTAAGATTTTATTTTTTTATTAAAATGTATTAGCTGAACTCTGGTTTGTGCATAAAACCAAAAAACCCCATAAAAATAGATAAGCATCAAGCCTCTCAAACTAAAATGATCTTCTTAACAACAGAAATGAACCAAATACAAGATGAGACCTCCCTGTTTTCCAATTTCTTTTCTTCTTCTTTTCCAAAACGTTACTTTGTAGATTTGTATCTCTTACTATGTTAATGCAGTTTTGAAATGGTTGATTTCATGCATTGGAGAAAAAGTTTTAAATATTTAAATATAACGTAATATGCAACTTCACATAGTTTCTGATGAAGATTTCTATCTGGCATACATTGTATCACACTAAACTAGATTTGGAGCAAATTCTTCAATAGCTTGCTAGAAGACTTGATGTCATAAACAGGAGAATTTATAAATTGTAATTATCACTCAGAGTCATGGTTTGTGATAACCATGGTTTACTAAATAAATCATAGTGGTTTGTTTCATACACAATTCAGAGGTAAACCAAATTTACAAGTCACAGTAAATTTGGCTTTACACACCATTCTGAGCCAATATCAAGCATCTGAATATTTGCTGTTTTTTCATATCAAGTTAAAAGAGGCAATTGACAATAACTTAAGTCAGCTCAGCATGCAAGTGAAGACTGCAAATCTGTGTGCAATTAAATACCTCTAGGTCAGTGGCAGGTTGCTACCGGTTTGCCCCAGATCAGGCAAACTGGTAGCGGTCGTGGTGGGAGGCTCCGCCCACCCGGATGCTTCTGAACATGCACATAGCACATGAGCGTGCATGAGCCAACCAGTAGCAAACTAAATTAACGTACTACTGCTCTAGGTGCATATAAGATTAGGAGAAAGGGAGGGGGATTAGATACCTGGAATAGGTTTTTAGCATATTTTATTGTTCAAATTTTTAAAACTGTAAATTGATTTAAAATGTAAATTGCACAAGTTTACATAATCTCTGTTATGTTTTAGTTGAGCTTTGATAGATAACAGATGTTGTACTTTAGTCTTTACTGTAAAAGTATATTTTTAATAGCAGTCACCTTTTTTAAAAAAACAAAGGAACAACACTTCACTCTCTAACTAGGACTGTATAAACACTCATGTCCCACTATCCAGAGGTCAAGAAATAGCATTATTATTTTCCTCATGGGGCCACCAGAGACAACTCATTTGAATTTTGGATCATGATTCAGAAAAAAAACACAATCTTGCCATCACATTAGTTGGCATAAACAATGTAAATCCATGGCTATAACTTTTGGAATTTTACCAGAATATTAGGTTTTTAATTTGAATATGAAGGCTATAGCACAATGTCTATGTACTACATCCTGTAAAGACTGCTTTAATGAATTATGCACAACATTTTTGTTGTGCAATAAAATTTTCAATAAAGGATATGAAGAGAGTTAATGTAGAAGGAAGGGATGGTGTGGAGGAATTACAATATTTTTTTGTGAATAGAATAAATAAAAGTCAGGGAGAAATGTAAGAGATATTTTACCATTAAAAAAATATAATTATTGAGTCAGTCATTAGATGTAAAAGCCATAACTCTTAAGATGGAATACAAAAAACAGTAAGGTGAACAACTGAAAATTTCTCAAGATCTTTCCATCACTAACTTTAAAACAGATGGACTAAATCAATAATCATCTGATCAAAAAGGTCACTGAATGGACCTTTCAGCCACTGAATAAATGAATACTTCCCCCACACTCCTCTTTCAGGTAGTTAGAATGCTAAGAGGTGCAAAAAAGGCTATACTGCTTTTCTAAAACCTTTCTTTCTTTGGCAAGCAATGCCATTTTTTCTGGCTCTTGAATCTTGATTTTTCAATCAGAGACCGAGCAACTTTGCATACATTTTCTGATTCAACTGAATTAAAGCATCAAATCACAAATTCTATTCTACATTTAGATTTCAGTAGAGAAGCTGCACATCCCTAATCCAAATCTACTTTGTATTCTCATATGTTTTGCTCATGTGGGAATTTCTCAGCAGGTAAAAGACTTTCTTATAGTAAAACATACGGTAAACTTCACAGGCAAATAATATTAACACAACCTGTATAATTTAAATCTGAATTAATATAATAGGAACATAAATATAAAGGCAATGGATTCTGCCTTGTGTTCATGGAAACTTATTCCCTTTGTTCTACCCCATGCATTCATAAATGTCAAGACAACTATCAGAATAAAAGGAAGGAGTAGTGAAAAGCAGAATTAAAACAAAATGAGCCATCACATTTGCAGGTCAACCTGAAGCGAACTATCACATTTGAAATAGATAAAAGAAAAGAATCTATAACAGCAGCCAAGGCAATTAATTGTAAAAGATAAGGTGACAAATTCAATTGGTATTTGACAGAAATATTTATGAAGAATGAAAGATAATAGAGCCACCTGCTATAAGAAAGTTGACTGATGTTCAGAAGTCCATTTTTGGTGTATGTAGCCTGCAGTGAGTCATGGACAATTAAAATATGAAACATAAAATACACTAGAGTAGGGGTCCTCCCCAACCCTAGTCCACAGCCATATGCTGGGCCGCAGTTCATTCGCAACTTGACTATGGAAGTGGTGGGTGAGCAGATGCATGCATGTGTGAGTGCACGAAGCTGCATTTGTGAATGTGGCATGTGTGCACATGCGTGAAACCATCCCCTCTCCCCTTCCGACACCATCTCTTGAGTCAGAAAAGTTGGAGACCACTGCCCTAGAGAGCATTTCACTGAGGCTGTCATCAGCAGTGCCATTTTGAGGATATGAATGATAAATTTATGAAATCAAACAGTTTTCCTCTTGAAACTCCTTGAAATTATTGTGCCCGATAGGCACTTAATTTATATCTGTTTAACTTAGTTATAAGTCTAAGTTAGTAATAATTGATGGCTATTTCATATAGAATCATTAAACATATTGTTCCCTGCTGAGGTGGGTTTTCCTCTTTTTCTGATGCAGTCCTGAGCACAGATATGCCCATTTTACTGGTATCCCCCCCCCCTCACCTGTTTCTTCTACCACTTCTTATAGCTGGTGGGGACTAGGTTAAGGTTAGGGTTAGCAGGAAGCAGGAAGCAGCAGCTCTGTTGTGAATGGAGGAAGAAAAGTTCGGCTTTTCTCTGCCACAGCATTCACTATGAGCCCTTTTCGTGCTCATACAGCCATTTTTTCCTACTGGGTTCTGTGGACGTGGCTTGGAGGGAGGTCATGTGACTGAGTGGGTATGACCATAGAGAAGGACCCCTCTCCCATCACTTCACCTAACAAACCTACATTCATTAGTCAGTAAAATGGATGAGCTGCTCCTTCTAAATCAGAACAACCCTGATTTTCTAACACAGCAGTTCTCTGCTTTACAGAAACTTGTGAATCTTTTGAGGACAGTATAATACAGATCCCTGGGTTTCAGATTCAAAGGGTGGATCGGGTTACAGAGACATCTTTCCTAAGAAAAGGAGAGTAGAGGGTATCTGCTTCTATGTTAATAACCAATGGTGCAAGGATGTCACAGTATTAAACAAAGTTTATGATATGGACTTAGAGATACTATTTATTGATTGCAAACCCCTTTATGCTCCATGAGAGTTTTCCTTATTTATCTTGGTTGGGGTTTATATACCACCCCAGGTTGGTACAAGCAGCATACTGCAAACCCCTGTTGAACAGATTCGGTGCACAGAATGGAAATACACAGGATTCCCTCTTGCTTCAATTGCGTAGACTGAAGTGTTTTTGAAAATGCTTCAGCAAACTTTGATGAATTCTGATACTGTGACATCGTAAGTTAGCTTCTGTGAGGACACGTGTGTGCCCACTAAGAGCTTGCGTATATATGTAACAATAATAAGCTTGGTCAAACAGCTATGTCATGCCTAAAATGAGACCTAAGGAAAGGAGACAGGATTTTGTACAAGGTCTAGACTGTATTTAAAGGGAGATCAAGTTAGCAAAGAGAAGCTGAGAAACAAGTTCTCAGCAATTGTGTGGCAAAGCCTGAAGAACATCACTGGCTACAGCAGACCTCTCTCCCTTATTGAAAAAAATTGTCAACTAGCAGAAGAACTGAATGTGTTCTACTGTAGGTTTGAGAGAAGGTCTCTGTCATTTACTGCTACCTTCTCCACCTCAGATACACAAAAGAGCTGCCAAATCTCCTACACTTATCTTCATCCCTCTGTCCGCCCCCCAACCTCTGGCGATCTTAGAAAAAGATGTGCCAGGTCTACTTCAAAGCATCAGAGATCCAAGAAATCAATTCCATTCCAGGAACAAACAAAAACCCTGGTCATAATGTCTGAGAGAAAAGCCAAACCTCTGATACCTTACAGAAGGCCAAAACGCTTGGGATACCTGGTTCTTAGGGGGAATGGGGTAGGATCTGTAACAGAAAATAGTTATACAACATTTATAAAGGTTAACTTACTTTTATTTATCTCATTAGGATTTTTTGCAAAATCACACATTATTCTCTTCTGAACTGCTAAGGTATCCCATCCACACAAAAGGATTAAGTTGCAACTAAGAATCTTCCTGACTAATTCTTGGTTGTAAAGTAGAGTATCAGTCTTTATCTAAAGTAAACACCTAAAATGGAATTATTTTTGTTAAATTGCAATCCATAAAGAGCAGCCTTGTAAGCAATTTAAAGAAAACAAATGAAGTAATAAATGCAGCAATTAGCTTCTCTTTACCTTCTTTTTTTAAAGGGGGAAATAGAAAACAAAATAATAATAATAATAATAAGCCACTTGTTTATATAGTGCCAACAGCAGCAGGAAATTATAAGCCACATTTCCACAACAGAATTCTGATAAATAATGTGTAAATGGTTCTTGTGTTGATACAGCATTTTTATAATTAACAATAGACAATAGAAGTATCTTCCCCTTTTAAAGCCAAGAAAATACTAAGATACAATATTGATTGGAAAAGCTATTTTATGTTTAAATATTTAGGGAGTCTTATTAGAACTTCATTTATAGTCTATATAATCTTCAACAGTCTGCCTAATGTATTTGCAGGCTTGAGAATCAGAATGCCATTAGTAGCATTACAAGCATTACTCAGACTCCTGTGAGCCATTATTATAACTTTTAGAATGCATGGTACTCAAAATGGGTCATTCAAAATGAAACAAATATTTAGGTTATACAACACATTAGCAGAACGTCAATATCTAGTCCTAGTTTAGCAACTATCTTGTTTAGCAACCATTCTAGTTATGATGGTGATGAAAAAATAATTTTAAGATCACTCCTTACATGTATGACTTTCATAGGTCTGTAAAATCGAAGGAAAGCTTAAAATCATAAACACAGTTGTGGTTTCGCTTAGTTACCACTTTGCTCTGGGAACTATTTGAATGTCCCAATTGTAGTAGATAAATAAGAACTGTATTTGTTGCTATTGGAAGAGAAAAATGACGTATTAAAACTATTCCCAATGCTTCCAAAGCAAAAAGGAAAAAAAAGCAGGATTGGCACACACATGCCCATACACCATTATATAACTAATCAATACATTGATAAAACAAACAGAAGATACCACTGTATTAGAGACTTGCATTCTAGAGGATTAATTATCCTGTCAGGTTCTTCTTTCAATTGCCTAGACTTCTATTACTGTGCCACTTTGACCTCAATTCACTAGGGTTATAAAATGAAGTATAAAATTAGTGTTATTGGCACAGATATTTTTAAAAATGATGCAAATATTAAAGATCTTAGAATAATTCATTAGGCAAGGTTTTACAAAAAGTAGGTAAAGGAGAAGCAGCAAGGAAATCCAAAACTAAAGCTGAAGGTTTCATCTATGATATTTGTTTGTTTTAAAATAGACACCAATCAAGTCTTGCAGGTGTCAGGTTACAATCAAGGATGTTTAGATTTCTCTAGTTTTAATACTACCCTGTTTCCCCTAAAATAAGACCTGATAATAAGCCCAATTGTGCTTTTGAGCTCATGTGCTAAAGCCCGCCCCTGAAAATAAGCCCTCCCCAAAAATATATAAACGCATGCACAGCTGGTGTCTGCCATTTCCTCTGGTTAGGGTTAGGGACACAGAGCTGGAAATCAGGTAATATGGCAAGAGGAGCCTCCTCTTGCTCCATATACCCCAAAATAATAAGACATTCCCAAAAATAAGGCCAAGCACTTATTTCAGGGTTCAAAAAAATATAAGACAGGGTCTTATTTTTGGGAAACCTGGTACGTAGTTCTGATAATTATTTATTTCTCCATAAACAATTCATAAAACATATGGTGGATAATCTTTCAACTATGGTACATAATGCCAGATCATATTGTGACTTCTTCATTTTTCTAAAGATACATGTCATATTAATTTTTTAAAGCTAAATATAATTAAAAATTGATTATTCTAAAACAGAAGGTCTATTATTTTGTACTCCTGTTTTCAAAGATTCTGTGTATTTCATAATTTTATCTATTAACTTTAGAACATTTGAAAAAGTCAGCTTTGCAACACATAAAACAGTTATTTATTGAACAGTATAACTGAAAATCTATCTACCCAGCAGTAAATCACAATAGGTTCAACAGCATTAAAAGCAAGATAGGTATGCATCAGTAGACATCGGACCTTAATTCTTTTCATAAAAAAAATTAATGTATGACAAAATTATTAAAATAATCTAAAAACAACAAATGTAAATAAAATTTAAAAAGTTGGCCTAAACCAAAGCTTTTTTTTTTCAAATGTTTGTTACAGACAAACCAATCTGTTTCTTAAATCAAACAATTTGGTAGTTAACATTTAGAAACACATCTATTAGAGTTACAATTCTCCATACTGATATCTTTTAAACCAAATATTTTCACTTGGAGATGGCTTTTTGTATTGCTAAAAATCTGGTCCAAATATTACCTGTTAGGTTAATTGTTTCAACCTTGACTTTTTTTAGAAATACAGTCTTTCATAAAGCAAATGTTCAAAAGATTTTGAACAGAATCCAAGGTATTCATGTAAGGGAAATTCAACTATAATATTCAATTGTGCTTCCAAATAATACTGTGAAATTACTTGACGTGATGACTTATGAAGCATAGCAGCTGTTTGCTAAGCAGTACCCATATGATGGTTATTCCTGCATAGTATAAGCTATAACTTCACAAGAACAAAACATATAAAACCTCACCTGATGTTTTTTGAATCTTGTGGGCATGTTATGTCTTCTTTTTATTATTATTATAAAGAATTTGGCATATCTTATGCCTTGAAATTTTGTTCAAGCTAGGAATTACATTGATTCTCAAGGATATATTTCTATCCTTGAGAACTTTATAGTATTTGCTGCTTTTATATATTATGCTCATATATTTCAACAGGGTTGAAATACAACAGAACTGTGTTTGCTTATAAGAATTCTATATTAAAATAAATTCATTTTTAAATTTCCTTTTGTTTTATATTATTCATTACAAACATTCGTACTAAACCAGCCTCCTCTCATATTGAAATCTAATAGGTATTTTCAAAAAATGAACCTTGATCAAATTATTGTGTGTATGAGTATTGTGTATATACAATACAATATACAGAGAGAGAGAGAGAGACAGAGACAGAGTCAGAGAGACAGACAGAGAGAAAGAGAGAGAGAGAGAATAAGAGAGAGAAAGACTGACTTCGTGGAAAGTATCTAGAGCCCAAGAGAACTATTATCTTTTGAAACATTTTGAATATTTAAAGCCTGTTGAGTTTCTTCCAATCCTTAAAAAATTCATGAAAGCAATGGAGCAAATAGATAGGAAGGGATTAACCTAACTCCAAATTCAGTGCAAATCAATGTCAGCCAAGAAATTCTGATTTTTTCCAATTCTCACTCACTTTGATGAAAAAGTTTTCACAATTCTTTCCAGAGAGAATAACATTTTGGAAATATTTCCACATATGGTCAGAACCATTATTTCCTACCCTTAAGAAATTGCTAATAAAGGATTTTGTTAAGATGTAAAAAAGGTTCATCTTTTATTCATAGTAAATTATTGGTTTGTTTATGGTTCTTTCTCATGTGATTAAACTTGGTTTTCCAGGTCCGCCCACTTCCTTGTGCTTCCATCATATAAAGGTGATAATGAATTGCCCAGTTATTGATTAAATAACAAATTCTTAGATCATCTCAATATGAGAACAACATGCAAGGTAAGAACAATATGCAATTTAAGAGTAAACTGTATGCCAGATGTTAGCTGTAATTGCTCACTTTTCGTTGTTTCATAGTATCTCTGATGTTTCAGGCTTATAATTCATCGTTCTATTTATTCATTGAAATGAATAAAGCTCTAACAATCTTGACACTATGGAATTAATACAAGATACTGATTACATCTAAGATGGTCATGGCGAACCTTTTAGACACTGAGTGCCCAAACTGTGCACATGCATATGCACAAACTAAAAGGTGTGTGTGCAGACATGCGCTAATGTGTGCATGCACAGACATGCATGAATGTGTGCATGTGCAGGAACGCGCAAACATGTAAATGTGTGGACATGCACAAATGTGCACATGTCAGAACATGCACAAATGTGTGCATGAGCAGGCATGAGCAGGCATGTGCAGCAGAGACTGAAGACCAGCTGACCGGTGGGAGGTGGGGCATCCTAACACCAGCAGCGCAGCAAGAGGTAAGATCTTTTTCTTTCATCAGCTTCTGCTTCGTTGTTTGCGGGGAAATGGAAGTTCAAGAAAGAAACGCCACAGATATCTGACCTGGGGCGATGGCACGCATGCCAGCAGAGGGTGGCACCTCTGGCACGCGTGCCATTGGTTTGCCATCATGGATCTAAGACCATACTCTGCATATTACCGGTTTTTATTCTTTTTTATGATCAGGATATATAATCAATGATAGGTTTTTAATATTCCATATGCTATCTCTAATATGTTTGAATTTGAAATTGGCCATTTAGCTTTGTAGAAGCAAGAACAAGTATTTTTAGAAAAGGAAGTTTTCATTTATACAGCCCTCTCCAACACTTCATTGACTCTGCTACAGACATCTTTTGACAAGAGAAGGAGACATCAGCTTAAGTGTGCTTTGTTATTCATGCTCCAGAAAAGCTGCCACCAGCTGTTATTATTATTGCATTTCAGTGATGAAGGGGATGCAAAATAAAAAAGATACAGTAGTACACATTTAATTTTAAATCCATGTATAAAAACAAATGGTATTCACTACGCATTTGTTAAGTTTTAACATTATGAAATCAACTTACAAGTTGAACTTGAAGTAAACTAATCGTGAATGTTTATTTGCTCTGATGTTATTGACTAAACACTAGAGATCTGTAAACAGTACTCTGATGGAGGCCTATTTACAGGTTGAAACAAAACTTTTTTTTTCATATTTTATCCTCAGTTATTATTGTTATCATTTTCACCATCTTAGGACTTTTCTCCCTTTCTGTTCAACACAGTATTTTGAATTATATAGCATACCTATGTAATGTGATTGGGAATGAAGTTATTGTTGGGCTAAATGTTTTAGTATTCAATATGAATTATCTGAAACCCTTTCAGTAAGATTTCAGACCAGGTTATGGGACAAAAATAACACTGATTGCACTTGAGATGGTATCTGGAGAGAGTGGGATGAAGGTAGTGGATTCCTCCTTCCTCTTCTTGACCTTTCAGTGGATTTTGATGCCTGGTGATCCAAGCAATGCTGTGGCAGCCTTTTCTCAGGGCCTAGAGGTTGTATGGATCTGGATAGAGGACAATATTGACCTTATTATTATCTGCCAGCTGCCCAAAGTCATCCTATTGGAGAGATAGGCAGCATGTAAATTTAATAAATAAATAAAATGTTTTAATAGCTGCACAAATGCTATTTTTTAATACCCTCCTATATTCATCCTTGAAAATTAATTAGAGTGAATTCTGCTTCTATGGTAGCTTTCTCCCACCATGTATATAAAACTTTTGTTCCAATATACTTTCTCCCAACTATTGACAGCCTTAATACATAACTGTTTTAATATTAAATGCTTAAGCTGGCATGCTGCTAACTTCACTGTGTGAACCAAATGGAAAGTGTCTTGCACATAGTCACTGATCACAGCTGCTGTCAATATTTCTGTGTTGTCTTTCCCATTTTTTTTCATCTTCAAAGTACACCCTAGTCATTCATTTCCCTAAACATATGACAGAGAGCACCTGTGCATTTTTATGGGAGAGACAGCATAACATCAATGGAACAGAGTGCAATATAAAACATTCAAATTATGTTCTTTCTTTAGCTTGGTCTAGCTCTTTTTTAACACAAGGGGGGGAAACAATCTAATGCCTTCCTATGTTACTGTTTTTAGGTACTAGGAATGTATCACTTATTTCAAGCCTGGAGTCAACAGCTGCAATGTGTGAATTTAGAAAAAAATGTTCTCCAAATGCCAGTCTCCAAAGAAAAGATGTAAAATGCCAAACCACTTTCAAACAAATAGGACTTCCTTGCAGACAGTTCAGTATATAAAGTATCCCACAATGACACATGATGGCTGGTCTCTCACAGTGAAATTAATTTAAGATAGTTCATGGAAATATAGATTTCCATTCCTTTTCTCTCTCCCTTTATAGCTATTTGAAAATCAAAGGTTAGATAGATGGATAAGAAGAAAAATCTTTCTCCTGCTGCTTGCTGAATTTTAATTGCAAAGCACCCCCGAACTCATGTCCCTGAAACCATACGGATACTATCATTCTCCCAAAGTTTACATTATAGCTGGTGGATACTATGGGAGACAGACTTCAGATTCGTCCATGCAGCAGGAATAGGAAGGTTTAAGTGCTGGTTTAAGAGAATATTTGTATGTTGACTGTTCTTGCTTTGACTATTCTATGTTTTGATGATGTAGTTGTGGTGTATGTTATTAGAAAGTATATTCTTTCTAATGACATTTGTTAGTCTATAAATATATTACCAGACCCTTTCTGATTCTTCATATCTAAAGTAAAATTATTTCCTTTTATTTCTGTTATGGAAGCAGATTTCTTATTTTTTATGTAGACTAAACTCTAAGATTAAACTCATAGTTTATTTGCAATAGTTTATTAGCAAATATTGGACTGCAACATAGAATAATGTACGATATGAGAAGCTTGAGAGAAAATAACCACATCACTTTTAGGTTTTACAAAAAGAGAAAATCAGAACATTGTACATAAGCAAAAGATTTCAGAACAGCTCTTCCGTTTCTCTCTATACACAAATGCTTAGATATACACTGAAATATTTTTTAATTAAATACTTTTTTACAGAGTAAAAGCAATATTGATTTTAAGTTAAAGATAAGAGAAATATAAGGTAAAGATTCCCCTCGCACATACGTGCTAGTTGTTCCCGACTCTAGGGGGCGGTGCTTATCATTTGAAAGCCGAAGAGCCAGCATTGTATGAAGACATCTCTGTGATCATGTGGCCAGCATGACTAAACGCCAAAGGTGCACGGAATATTGTTACCTTCCCACCAAAGGTGGTCCCTATTTTTCTACTTGCATTTTTAACATGCTTTCGAACTGCTAGGTGGGTAGAAACTGGGACAAGTAACAGGAGCTCACCCAGTTATGCAGCACTAAGGGATTTGAACCGCTGAACTGCTGACCTTTCGCTAGACAAGCTCAGTGTCTTAGCCACTGAGCCACAGCATCCCTTTTAAGAGAAATATAAAAAAATAATAAAAAATATAAAAAAAAATTAAAAAACGAGTAACAAAGAAGTGTATTCCACTCTTCTTAACAGCAGTTACCGGTATATTATTTTTATTATATCTTTATATCTATCTCTTAGGTTACATCAAAGTTTCCTTGTTTCCATAATCTATCCTTTCTAATAATCAAATACATAAATCATCAGCTTTTTTGGCCAAAAGTGTACAAGGGATTAGAAGGGTTTATAAAAATAAAAACTGGGATCTCATTGATAGAAATCCTTAGGTCAAAGGTACCACAGTAATATTAGGGAAGTCTTTAAAATAAGAGGCTGGAAGTAGTCCATTGGGACAGAGAGGTTGTTTGGACACTCCTTAAGAAATAATAGGGAGTTATATCACAGCCCTCCAGGAATTGCTACTACTACCAGATCTTTAGATAATTAGGAACTCTTCTGTTATCTTCTGTCAACAAGTATTAGTGGAGTTTGGGATAATATGGAAGGGCTTAGTATTGTATGATATGTATAAAAATGTATAACAGCAGAAAGTGAAAACAACAAGACTTTCAATGGTGTCATTGGTAAAACACAGAAAATAAAGGTTGGTGGTCTCCAGGTGTAATTATCTCTGGGAAAATCCTTGAGACGTCAATAAGATGAAAGATATCTTAGCCATAGAAGGAATAGAGACAGTGTCTCAAAAATGACCCTCCATAGTTTTTGGAAAATAAAGGCAAAGGGGAAGAGATGTGCTTTTTGATTTGAAAGATGCAGTTACTGTAATTTAACAATAAAGACAGTGATATTAATTGGTTTCTGGTTTGGACTATGCCAAAGGGCAGAGACCAGCATCATAACAATTACATCTGAAAGCAAGTAGATGTCACTTCAGAGTCCCATTAAATGACCTTTGAGTAATCATGGAAGATGGACATGGTCTTAGATACATATTTAAGGACAAATGTTATTCCTAATTTGAGAAATGGGAGAAAGTAGAAGCAGGACATTACAAACAATATAATGTACATACTAAGCAAAATGTGAGAAGCAATTATTAAGCAGCCAGTTTGATAGAATTATTAAAAGAATGTATTACTTGGTAGGAGGCAGCAATCTACCATAATTTTATATTCTTTAAACATGTGCATAAATCTAAATGTTTTGTCTTCTTTAAAAATGTGTAAATTGTATGCATCCATACTTGGCAATTCAATGCCAAACTTTTATTTCTGACAGAAATCTGAATAGATTTTTTTTAAAGTATGTCCTTTAAGAGAATATCCTTTTTAAAGTATACCCTATGGAGCCGAGGTGCACAGTGTTTAGACTGCAGTACTGCAGGCTACTTCAGCTGACTGCTAGATGCAGTTCAAATCTCACTGGCTCAAGGCTGACTCAGCCTTCCATCCTTCCAAACTGGGTAAAATGAGGACCCAAATTGTTGGGGAAAATATGCTGATTCTGTAAACCACTTAGAGAGGCTGTAAAAGCACTATGAAGCAGTATATAAGTCTAAGTGCTATTGCTATTGCTATCCTAATGCTGGCTATGATCAGTTTGGTGTGGGATTAATTACCCACCACCCACTCTTGTGTCATTCAGCTACTGAATGACACAAGAGTGGGTCATACCAATTCAAAGCCAGTTTAGCAGTAAAAAATACACACTGGCATATATTTCTAAGTCTTTAATGTTATATTTTTAAAAAGAGTAACTGTATGATGGATTTTATGAGAAGTGTGATTTAGATATACAATCCACCTCAGTGCTATTGCTGTGTCCCCACTTGTATCACAAAAAATGTTCCCAGTGTTTTCATTAAGTTATTTCCACCTCACTGCTATACTATGTATGAGACAGGCTTAAGTCTCTCTTAGCTACTAGTACTGGTGTTTTCCCTTTACCATGACCCTATCTTATATGGAAAAAACATGTGATATAATTGGTTTTCCTTTCCTACCACTAACATTGAAAGTGAAGTTAGGTAACCAGCTATAGAAACAGTGCTAAATAACATCCACAGGATGTTTCAGCCTCATGCAACCACAGGTATTCCTTGACTTACAATCATTTGTTTAGTGACTATTCAAGGTTACAATGGCACTAAAAAAAGTGACTTATGACTGCTTTTTATGCTTACAACTGTTGCAGCATCCCCATTGCCAATAATCAAAATTCTGGCACTTGGCAACTGGCATGTATTTATGATGGTTCCACTATCCCAGGGATATGTGATCATTTTCTGAAACCTTCCCAGCTGGCTTCTGACAAGCAAAGTCAATGGGAGAAACCAGATTTGCTAAACAATCATATGATTCATTTAACATCTGCATAATTCACATAATAAATGTGGCAAAAAAAGGTCATTAAATGATGTGCAACTCACTTAAAAATTGCCTTTCTTAGCAATAGAAATTTTGAAGTCAATTGTGGTCATAGGTTGAGGTTTACCTGTATACTATTTTGGTCTCTGTGCAGCATCTTCTGTTTTTTATGTGTTAAAATAGAATGCTTATAAACTATTTCTTGTAGGATATTGTTTAGGTCAGAAATAGTGCAACAGGTTGAAATACCATAGCACTGAAATGTTAGTCAGATCATATTCCCATTTTAGTCCCTGAATACATAACAGAAGAATTTGCAGATTGGCAATTAGGAATTACTGTATATAGAAAAATGATAGGGAAGGAGAGAAATCTTAAATAAAACTCCCAAAACTGCCATCAATTTCCATTCATTTATTAATATTTCTTTTAAACTTCATACAATTTGTGTTGCAACAGAATGCGTTCTACGAGGAAAGGGAGACACAGCAGCTGAGAGACCCCACTCATGTCTTGGAATAAGACCCATGTACCTGCCTCAGTGCTGAGATTGGTACTGTAGATATTTTTTGCTGCTGGACGATGATATACTGAACTGGGAGAGCAGCTTACTTTCAGGAAATAGTATCACTTACTTTATTTATCATGCTCTGTCTACACCTAATCAGAATGTAAGCATTTGCTCTTTGCAAATCAGACTAATTAATTCATTTTCAACAGTTTAACATATTTATGCTGTAACAATACACACAGAAAATGTGCCAAGAAAATTCTACTGACCTTACTTCCTAAGCTTGATCACAATAATGTTGGCAGTGCTTTAATTACTTAATTATTTCCTGTCTTTGTTCAGACTAAGGATTTACAATGGTATCTAGCATGATAACTGTTAAATTTTAATTACAAGGGTCTGAAGAAAATAATTCCAAATACTGCATCTTACTGTCAGAGACTTCTTTGATACAGTAATTTTCATAATGAGGTCCAACATTTGTAAATAGTTGCCACACAGATATAGCCTGAGAACTGACACTGGTACAATAACAAGCAAACTTATCATGTACTGGCAATTCAGTTTATTATTTAGAATATTTATTAGGTACTTTTGAATGTTAAGCAATGAATCCCAAATTGAACAAAGATTATATTTTGTAATCTATAAATCATATTACATTCTTGGCAGTCAAACAGCAAAGCTTTTCAAATAGGCCAGAAATTGGTGTGTAAAAGATCCTAGAAGTTTATTATTGTAAATAATTACGACAGTCATACCCAACTTATATCTCCCAGAAATATCACCCTGCAAATTCTATAATTTTCCAGCACACAGCATTTGATTAGATGGGGCCTGAAACCCACTATATTAAGGGGTTATTCCGGCAGACACTATACTGTAGTACTCTGGTTGCACGCAGGGCTATTTATTTTGCAAAATGTATTTCTCCTGTATTTTAGTCTCTATATTTAATTTATTATCATAGACCAAAAAGAAAACAGTACTACAGTATGAATCAATAGATTAGGAATTAGTATATTAGAAGGACATAAGTAACTGACAAATATTAAATTCTGGTAAAATTCTACACAACACATTACTAACCAGATCACCAAAACTGGAACATAATTCAAAGTTTATTTCTTCTAATAGCAATCATAACTGAGCAGAATTTAACAGCACTCATAAAAACTTCAACAGATTGATTGTGCATTAAAGACAGCTTTCTATTTCATATAACTAACCAAATCACCAAAATTAGTGCATAATTCAAAGCTTGCTGTTCTTCTAACAGCAATCATAATTGAGCAGAATTTAACAGCACTGATAAAAAAAACCTTCAATAGATTGATTGAACCATTGGTTTAAGAAAAAAAAAAACCCTTCTATTTTAACCCTGTGAAATATGGGATGCTGTTGAACTCTCTCATGTACCAATCTACATGGGGCAACCCTTGAAAAGTGTTTGGGGACTACAGTTGGTCCAGAATGCAGCAGTGCGAGCTATCGTGGGTGCACCTAGATACACCCACATTACACCAATTCTCTGTGAGCTGCACTGGCTCCCTATTAGTTTCCGGGCACAATTCAAGGTGTTGGTTATTACCTTTAAAGCCCTACATGGCTCAGAGCCAGGTTATCTTTGAGACCGCCTTCTACCACATAGCTCCCAGAGACCGGTAAGATCCCACAGAGTTGATCTCCTCCAGGTCCCATCAGCTAAACAATGCTGGCTGGCGGGCCCGCGGGGGAGGGCCTTCTCTGTGGCTGCCCCAGCTCTTTGGAACCAGTTACATCCTGAGGTCCAGACCACCCCCACCCTATTGGCCTTCCAAAAAGCGGTGAAGGCCTGGCTATTCTGGCAGGCCTGGGGCTATTGATCTCACTGTTGCGATCATGTGAGATCCAGCCATGAATGGTGTGAATGGGTTTTAATGTTTTAATTTTTAAATGTTTTTATAAAAACATTTTAAAAAAATGCATTGTAAGCTGCCCCGAGTCTTCAGAAAATGGCTGCATATAAATTGAATTAATTAAATTAAATTAAACCTGGTACTATTTTGATCATTTCCAGGATAACATAACAAGCCAGTTTGGTCTAGTGGTTAAGGCAATGGGCGAGAAAGCAACTGAAAGTTCAAGTCAGGCCTGATGGCTCAGCAGACTAAAGCATTGTGATTAACATCAGCTGTCTGCAATTACTGTAAGTTCGAATCTCACCAGGCTCAAGATTGACTCAGCCTTCCATCCTTTCTAAGGTAGGTAAAATGAGGACCCAGTTTGTGGGGGCAATAAGCTGACTTTGTATAAATATACAAAAGTATGAAGGTTATTGCTTAACCATTGTAAGCCACCCTGAGTCTCCAGAGTAGGGCATATAAATCAAGTTTAAAAAAAAAAAAGTCCCACCTTCACTATGAAAGCTAGCTGGGTGATATTTTGGTCAGTCCTCTCTTTCAGCCAATCCACTTCACAGGGTTGTTGTTGTGGGGAAAATAGAAGGAGGCAGCTATGTTGGCTATGTTCCTCACTTTCAACAATTCATAAAAAATAAGGATATAAATAAATAAACATATAAATAAATGACAGGTAAACAAGTAAAAAAAGATACACAGCAGAAAACAAGAGACCAAATGATTCCTTAAATGTAAATGGTGTATAATGATAAAATATTGATAACAGTAAAGCCCTAATTCTAAAACTAATACTTAAGTATCTAAAATACTTGTAATATAATATCATTATCACCAAAACACTGAAACTAGAGCTAATACCTACGCCATCAAAGAGAGAAACATGAAATCTCTCATTGTTAATATGCAGCAGCAATGTCCTTTGTCATCAATCAATCCGTGTTTTTATTATAGTCAATGGATGATGGAAATCAAATGATATTACAATATAGAAGAAGCAATCAGTCCATGTCTAGTTCTGTAGGCGGAATAAGAAAATTTGGCACACTCTAAAGGATGAAGCTATTATCATATTTACTCAGCACATGGTCGCTTCATACCCTCTGGCAAGAAGTCAAGCCAATGCCTATTATATTCCAGACATTATAAGAAAAGGAAATATGAAAAGCATACTTCTTGGTTTTCTTCCAATCCCTTAAAAGCAATTCTGCTCTGGGACATGACTTAAAAGAAAAGGCAAGAGGGCATTCATGGAGCCACTGACAGCATTACAAACCACTGCCCATTGCTGCTCCATAGGGAAAATTTGGACGTGTGGGGGAGGCATCTGAGTTTTTCCCCCACAATTCCCAATTGTGGATAGTCCCAGATCTAGACTATTTTCTGAATTGATTCTTCATTTATGTTTCTCTCAGCATGCCAAATGCAGTCCTATTCTGTTTAATTTTATCTTGCTGACAGCAAACAGCTGGACAAGAAACCTTAGCAATTTTACATTATTATTTTTTTAGAGAAACGTTTTAGAAAGAAAAAAAATTAATGCTTGAAAGCTGTATGTGGATTTAAGAATTCCTCTTTTTTCTTTTGTTTATTTTGCTTAAATAGTGTTATGATGGGCAAATATAATGGTCCCTGTGTTTTTAATTGTTTGTATCCCACATTTATTATGTTTATAAATAACTCAAGCTGGCAAACTTATCCAAGAGATCTTCCTCCTACTATTTTCCCCACAGTGACAACCATGTGAGGTGGGTTGGGCTGAAAAGAATGACTGGGCCAAGGTCAGTCACTGACTTTCATGGATAAGGTAGAATTAGAACTCATATCTCTTGCTTTCTAGCCTGGTGCCTTAACCACTAGATCAAATTGCAAATTAAACCCATTTCGTTATTACCTCAAAATCACAATTCCATTCCAAGGAATACCTACTTATCTTAGAAAACTATAGTAAGTCACAATAACTACTGTTTTGCAGTATATCATAGTTTGTTAGGCTTGAAATAAAACTCGAAACGTAATTTCAATTAAATTGAAGCTAACCATTTCCTTAATGTATGGATAATATATTTAGGAGACTGGTGATATCATTCAGAAGCATAAGCATATCTCTTCTTTTGATCTCTCTCTCACACACACAGATTTGTCACTTAATATTTAAAAAGTGCATGACATTGCTAATAACAGAAGTACGTGTTACCTAATATTATGCAACTAAAAAGTTAGAAAAACATATTCATGAGTATATATTCGAAATTATTTATTGTAGGTGCTATTTAGATACTTCCTTTCCAATACAGAAACAGGATGGAACAATTTATGAATTTGTTTTTTTTTATTCGCGATTTAATTCTGGGGTTATTAAGCATGGGTCATTAAATGGAGCATGGGATGGGGTGGGATGGGTAAGGCCCAGCCTGCATCTCAGCACTGCCCCAGATCATATATGGACTGTCCTGGACCTTCCAAGGCCTCGCCCACCCCCTGAGCCATGCCATGCTCCGCTTCTTGCCCCTATGGCCTTGGGCCTGTTTCCCATGCCACTGGGTTTCAAATCCACCTCCCATACCCTGTCATCGAAGATATACGTTCTTGAAGATATATCTATTCAAATTCTGGAACATAAATAAGCAAAACATAGCCTTTTGTAGGAAACACCAATTACAGGTAGTCTTCTTTTAATGATGCTAATTAGGGCACAGGCAACTCTGCTCCTAAACGAAGTGGTCGCTAAGTGGGAAATCACATGACCATGGCTGTGTTTTTGAACTGGAAAGAGACAAGACTACTAGGTTTAACACTTTAGCCTTTGTTTGACTCCAAGGGAGTACTGTAAGATGTTTGCATAGCATGTCCATGGCTCTCAGCCTTTGGCTGCTACCATAGCCACAGTATTTTCTATGTGTAGAGGATCAAGTAGTTTATACTCTTGCAATCTCTTCCTCTTCAATCTCTGTTCTGCAAGGAAGGAATAAAACATTATACAGGGCAACTGTCCTAACTGTAATGATAATTACCGCATTTTTCAGACTATACGATGCACCCCCACAAAAAAGTGGATGGGAATGTCTGTGAGTCTTATAGAGTGAATATTGTGGGGGAGGGGGTTGGTGCATCACCAATCAGCTGTTCTAGGTGGCGGGATCGCCACCGTCACTGCCTATTTCTGCCGCCGCCTATTGCTGCCACCCAATCGGCGGCGAATGGGTGGTGGCGGCGACGGGTGGCAGTGAATGGACAGTTGTGGCAGCAAACGGGTGGCAGTAAACGGGTGGCGGCGAACAGGCAGCAGTGAATGGGCAGTGGTGAACGGGCTGCAGCCATGGCCAATGGGCAGCCATGGCCATCAGGCCACAGAGAATGGATCAGGGCAAACGGGCCACAGCAAATGGGCAGATTTTTTCTCCCTTGTTTTACTCCTCCAAAGCTATTTTTTTTTATTTTGATTTAAATTTAATTTTAATGTGCAACTTATAGTCCAAAGTGTCTTATAATCCAAAAAATATAGTATATGATTGTGGAATGTGTGAAAGTCATCCGTAGTCCTAGACTGTAATTTTTTCAGAACTGTTATAATTTCAAACGGTCACCAAATAAGTGATTGGAAAGCAAGGACTACCTGTACATCAAAATGACAATGCATTCACAATTATGTCTTCATGCAAAAGAGACAATTATAACTATACTTTTGTTGCCATTTCCCTCCCCCCGCCATTTCTCTCCATAGATACTAATGAACTTAATTAAATAACAAGGCATCTTAATATGCACATTAATTCCTTTTAGCATCACAGTGTGCTAATTTGGGAATCAAAACATACAAAGCAGTTTACTTGAACACTGCAAGATAGCGGTGGCAAAATATTAGCCTATGCCATTAAGACAACTATACATAATGGCAGTTCTACACAACTCTTTCTACTCCAAAAACATTTAAATTACTACAATCAGCTATTCACCCATAAGACATAACTGAATGGTTTACTCTACAAAGAAATGAAGATGGTTGATTCTTTAGTTTTAATAGAGTAATTCTTAGAGTAAAATGACAGCTTGTATTAATTATATAGCATGCAGTTCACCTTATTTATTTACTTAACTATTTAGAGGTGAATCTCAACTTATGATCACAATTGGGACCTACCTGTTGCTAAGCAGGGCAGTTATTAAATTGCACCCAATTTTATGACCTTTATTGACACAGTTGTTAACCAAATCACCACAGTTAAGTGAATCATGCTGTGGTTAACCAAATCTGGCTACTCACATTGATTTTGCTTTGTCAGAAATCAACTGGGAAGATTGCAAATGGTGAACTCATGATCTTGGGACTCTTCAACAGTTGTAAATACATGCCAATTGCCAAGCATTTGAATGTTGATGACATGACCATGTGCAACTATCAAAAGTGGAAGCACTGCCCATAAATCACTTTTCCAGTGGTGGAGTAACTTCAGTGGTCACTAAATGAATAGTTGTATGTAGAGGATTACCTGTATTTATTTATTGTTCTCCTCTGATTTTGGAGTAGAAGATACAACCCTCAACTACTTCATCCCCTAAATGTTAATCCACTGGTGTGTTGTTGTTTTTTTAAAAAAAGGCCTGGGAGTTTCCATTGATATTAGCTAAGGTAACATAGTAAGCAGTTGTTTGCAATGAACTGTTCAGTGTGAATATGTACAAGATAAAAATCTTGGTGCACAACACAGAATATGCAAATATCCATAGGAAGATGACATCATTTGAGTGACCAGCTTCCTATGAAAATTTGCATATCTTGACTGACATCAATGTAGGAGAGGGCTTACCAGCCTTCCTTACCAGGAAAGTCCCCACATGCGTATTCCCAATATCAGAATACCTGAACAGCACTTAAAGCGTCCATAAGAGGGAAACATCGAAACTTTTGTCTTAAACATCTGCATTTTCATTTTCTCCACCCTGCAATTTCACTTGACATTTAGACTGAAGTTCAGAACATGCATTTTACATTTTTAGCATCCAATGCCTTGAAAAATGGGTTTCTTCCTTTTTGTTATTTTATGTTTTGTTCTATAATGGTTTGTATAGCAGAATGAATACAAGCTGACATTCCAAAATGTGGTAAAAGTCACATAAGCATATTTCCTCTCATCCAAAACAAAATTGATGCACTTAACCTACTCCAGCATATTTCAAATTCTCTGCCAGCTTTCTATTTTTACTGTTTTAAATTCTGTCACTCAGTCGTAACAGAAATCTGTCACTTTTGTGTTAGATTTCTGTCTCACCTGGCTATCAAAAGAATGTATATCTATTACACTTTTAGACTTGACAGTCACCTTTTATTTACTCTCTCTTTCTCCCCTTCACACACAGAGAAACTTACAGACACACAGACTCAGACATTCTATAGCAGGGGTGACAAACTTGCATCATCACAGCGTCATCATGTGACATATCAGGACTTTTTTCCCCTTCACTAAATCGGGCGTGGGCGAAACTAGGGTGTGATGCATCCGGCCCACGGGCCATGAGTTTAACAGCCCTGTTCTGTAGCATTTATTCTATCAGGCTAATCTTCTGATTTTCAAAGCTAGACAAGTGTGAGGAAGGACAGTTTAATTATTACCCTTTAAAAGAGAATTTGATCAAACGGAATGTAAGAGAAATTTTCTGGCAGGTGTAAAATGAAGAACTTCAAAGTTTTAACCATCCTAGTCTGATGAATTACTAATAATGGTAGAAGTTTTAATATATTATTAAACTATATTTTTTCAATAAAATTTAAGAAAGTTAATTAAAAAGGTTTCATCTTATATTAAAGGTTTTATTGGGAAAAATTAAATGAAAACACAAATGTTGAAAGAAGAAAGCAAGTAAATAAAAAAGTAATAAATAAGTGAAAATGTGCAAAGAAAAAATAGAGAAGAGGAAGATAGAAGAAAAAGATACAGTAATTCCCTTCTTTCCGTACCGTTTCTAATCATCAATCCCATACGTCGCAAGTTCATTCTTTTCTTTTTTTCAGCAAAAAGTCTATAAGGGGTTTCCAGACACTAATAAATGTAGTAATTGTCCTTTTTCTAATCAAACAAGTCAGTTTTACCATCTCTGCTGCTACTAGTCATCTTCATCAGACATTCCTCTGTTGGGGGTAGTTCAGAGTCTTTTGGGGTTGGTATTGCCTATAATAGTCTTGCAGCAGTTCTCTTACAACACTTTTCTATCTATCCATTAGTTCCAATAAAAAAGTTTAACTTTTGAATTTAATTAAGGACTCAGCAAATCAAGAAAGTGGTGTCATCCTTCTGCAAGACTAGATAAGCCTATGAAGGGGTGGAGCTTGTGTCACAATGTCTCAACTCTGCTTTTGTGATGGATGCCTTCTGTTTCCTGATCTACTCAGTTTATGGTCCAAGGATTTCTCCTATAAACCAACAGGCTCTGTACCTGAGATTTTAATTGAAAGGCTTCTTTTTGGCAAGATTCAGTGTTTTGTACTAAAAGTTTTAGAGGAAGAATTGATCATCCTATAATTAGCTGAGCTTCCTGATGCTGATGGATTTCAACAACCACTAATAGGACTGTAGCTTTCTTACCCTTGCTTTATTTCAGGTTTCCTGAATTGGAATCTGGCCATCAAAACTTTCTCTTAGAAATTAAATAAAATGCATATAATGCATGGAAATGTGATCTGCTGCTTATTTTATTTCCTTTTCCTACTAATTAGGACATAATATTTTCACAAAGCAATATAACAGATAAGACATTTTAATAACCCATCTATTCTGTTCAGTCATTAGAGAAATCTATAATGATCATAGCAGTGAAGTATTCCTTGTTCTTTCAAGTTACTTGTTACAAGTGACATAAATAAATGGACTAATTGTATTGCAACTTGCCCTAAAATCAATTTAAATAGAATCAACTTCTTCACAGATTTTTCCAAACATTTTTCATTATAAAATTGTCAATATACTTGTCTTGTTTTAGTTTCAGAGATCACTGTCTGAGCAGTGCTAAATTAGCAGCAAACTTATAAATTCAAGCTGTAGAAGTTAAGCACATTGCTGTTCTAATAGTTTAGTTGAGTATTGGCCACAGCACTGTATAATAAATGCTTTCCCTAGCACTACAAGAGTTATCTATTGTTAACCATTTTTACTCACCCAAACAGGTACAACTTCTGAAAAATCAAAATTCAGCCATAAAACAAAGTATGGTAGTGATCAAAACAATTGTCAACTCAAACTCCACAACCATACTCCACTCAGCTCAATAAGAATTCAGGCTTCTGATAGGTGGTAGTACAGATATTTGTGATGACAATTAACACACATATTGCTCTTATTCATACCAGCTACTCAACATGTTGGTATATCCAAAATGCAATGCTACTAACCTAGAATAATATACTACATTTAGGTAATCTTGGTTCATATCCACTATGGTTGATAGCTGTCCAACGTGACTCCTTTCAGAAGCATGGCCATAAATATAGTACAGAATCCTATCCATTCTCACTGAAAGCAGATATGGAGCAGTCAATATCCTCAGCAGCTGATCAATCATGCCATCCTCAAAATACCAGCCTGATCAATAGGTAGTACCCTTAGCAGTTTATCTGAAGGATTCTGTTCTTGGAGGCCAGATGTCTTATTGGGTATAAAACTTATTCTTGAATCTTTTTATTCAAAAAGTATCTTTTATTGAGGAGTTGTTCTTCAACAGAATTTGTTCATATTTTAGCAACCTTTTCGTGTAACTTCATGATTCCCCCTCCCCCCGTCCTTTAGTCAAGTGAAGTTAGAATGAAGAACTGGGATTTCTAGGAAATAATGACAGTTATTGAAGGACGTAGTACAGCACTGCCATCTGACAAACTACAGAAAAGGAGATTAAGATATTAGCCAGGAAGGAAAGATCCAACCTTCCTTGTCACCTGGGACATATATCAGGAGACAATGTTAGTATTTCTTGAAAATGTCTTTTCTAAGATGTTGCTTGCTGTCAAATGCATTATTAAATGTTTGCATAATAACTACATACTTATTGGATTAATTCATATTTACTTATTAAATTTATTTGCTGCCCATCTTGTTTTTAAGTTACTCTGAGCAGATATTTAAATGCCCTAAAAACTTCTAAAAATGTCATATGCATTTGGGACCCCAGACCTCACTGTTAAATTTCATATATATTCCATTGAAATATTTGCTTATTCTGCAAAACAAGCTTGAGGTACCAAATTTTGTGCAAAGGGTTTTTTCCCCCTCTTTACCAGGTTGCAGTTTGCCAGAAAGAGATTGCTTTATTTTTTTTCACTTATCTTGAATTAAAAACATCTAATGTTCATTCAGCGATACTAACTGCAGATCAATCTCTAAAGGCAATTAAGGCAGAAGCATTGGGAATAATGATAGACACTGTAACTCCAAATTCACAAACTCATGGGACATTTAATCACCTGGGGCAAAGGAAAGAAGGTATAATAAGCTGCTGTCTGGGAAAACACAAGGGTGATGACCAAAAGAGCTGGAATAGACATGTAGGACAGATTTTTGGTTTTAGGCTGTCACATTTTACAATGCAAATCCTTAAATTTACAAGGCAACTCTAATGACAAACAAGTTGAAGGTTTGTAATGAATCTTTACTACATAGGACAAAGAAAACTGTAAAAATAGTAATTTATTGAAAAAATAAGGTAGAGATGCACATGCATTTTAAAAATACACCCTATTTCCTTAATTAAATTCATTCATTTAATAAAACTCTATTGGAGTTTTACTATTATGGTGGTATAGAAAGCACCATAAAAATACAGAAGCTATAGAAGTTCATATCTCGGTGAACCAATTTATTTAACAAACTGTTTTTAAGCCCACAAGGATTTTTTTAAAAAGGGGGGATGGAAAGACTCATCTCAGAAAGAGCAAGAATTGGATTTCAATTTTTATGATACTGGCCTTTTTCGTCCAAGCTGTTCAAAGAACATCATTCAGCCTTGTGCATGAATGAGGCAGAACCTACTGGGTCTAGTTCATAGCCTGAGATTGTAGTTTGAAGGGAGGAAGAGAAAGTATTACTTCCATAACCTTTAACACTGGAAAAAACATTTTTGTCTGTTCTTTCTTCTTAAATTTTGGTATTTTGTATATATCATTCTCAAACAAACATTATAAGTGTTTTAATAAGAAAACAAAGCTAATGAATAGCTAGAAAACGTATGTAGTACACAAAAAATAAATTTCATATAATGATATGATATTTTACATATCTTTTTATGATTAGGAGATTGAGCTTCAGTTGTAAGTTTTGTTTTGTTTTTTGCCCTTCCATATACAGGTGAAACTCGAAAAATTAGAATATTGTGCAAAAGTTCATTTATTTCAGTAATGCAATTTAAAAGGTGAAACTAATATATGACTTGAACTTGGAGAAAAGGACTTTTTTTCCAGCATTTATGAATACTGCATGTAATGAGTCTATCTCCTATATTAGTTTCATCTTTTAAGTTGCATTACTGAAATAAATGAACTTTTGCACGATATTCTAATTTTTCAAGTTTCACCTGTATTTCTCTGACCTCACTTCCTAATATTTTAGAATATTTGTAACCAAAATTACAAAAAAAAAACCTAGCAATAAAACACCACCATGCTCAGAATTTAAATAATTCAAGGGGGAAGGAAACATATTAATTTCTTAATTCTTCCCTTACTTTTTGAGGTTTATATTTACTACTTTCAGCAGACTATTTAACAGGCATATTTAAACAAGCTCTTGAGAGAAATGTGCAACAGGTATTCATAAATGCTGAAAAGGAAATCCTTTTCTCCAAGTTCAATCAAAAGCAATTAGCACCAGAGCAATTGTCAATAATTGGCAATTACCATACTCTCCATCATGCAGTCACATTGACATTTTATCTTATTAACAGACCCAAAGTATGCTGCTAAATATTGAGAGTTTACAGCATAGATTAAAAGATCATTTGTTTGTTTGTTTGTTTGTTTATCAAGCATATATAATAAACAGTTAAAGTATAAACATAATTTGAATACATGAAAAAAGTAAAAAGGAATATTAGGACAGGGACGCTGGTGCACTGATGCATGCCTCTTAGGAATGGGATGAGGTCAACAGTAGACAATCTAAGGTTAAAGTTATGGGGATTTGGAGATGTAGCCACAGAATTAGGCAGTGCATTCCAGGCATTGACCACTCTGTTACTGAAGTATTTTCTGCAATCAAGTTTGGAATGGTTTACCTTGAGTTTGTATCTATTATTTGCTTGTGTATTGTTGTGGTTGAAGCTGAAGTAGTCATTGACAGGAAGAACATTGTGACAGATAATTTTATCTACTATGCTTAGGTCAGACTGAAGTCGGCGTAGTTCTAAACTGTCTAAACCCAAAATTTGAAGTCTGGTGGCATAAGGCATAAACTATGCTATAATTTTAATTATCAATTTTATGATGTTTATGTATTTTATTTTTTCTTGACTGTACACTGCCTTGAGTCCTGCGGGAGAAAGGCGGTATAGAAATATAATAAATAAATAAATAAGGTATTTTATTGAAATTAGAGAAATGGAGGATTCTTCTCGTAAAATATCTCTGGACTGTCTTGATTGTATTTATGTCCGATACGCAGTGCTTCCAGACAGATGAGCTATATTCAAGAATTGGTCTTGCAAATGTTTTTTAAATGGCTGTGGCAGGCAGCATTTATTGCATGTAAAGTCATATGAAATTTTGAAGTCATGCCATGATAATCAAAGGTACTATTTTTATGGGAGCAGCTGTGTAAAGATCCAAGAACATTTAAGTATGCATCTGCCTAATTACTCACCTTTAGTGGACATCTATCTATCTATCTATCTATCTATCTATCTATCTATCTATCTATCTATCTATCTGCAACATGCCTCTTATGCGGGACCTGACGGGGAAAGGCAGTCACTCAAATACTCAAGTCACATGCCATACAGGGCTTAATATGTTACCATCAGCACTTTGAATTAGATGCAGAAGCAAATTGGTAACAAATGAGCTGACAAATCACTCAGCTCATTTGATCAGTGTAACATGCACATCTAGATCCAGATATAACTGCCCATACTGCTGCATTTTGTACCAACTGAAACTTCTAAATATTTTCAAAGGATAACTCTATATAGAATGCATTACATTAATCCACACAGGGAATGAGTGACTCAGCATAGAACCCATGATCCAGGAATTGGAACAACTGGTGCACAACTGGAAGCTGTACTCTCCTAGCCGTGACTGCCCCCTGTGCTTTGAGCAGGAGTTGTAAGTCCAGGAGGACCTCCATATTGCATACCAGTTCTCTCTCGGGAAGTACAATCCCATCTAGAGCAAAAGATAGTAAATTCACAGATCCAAGTGGCCCTAAAATCCAAAGCCATTCAGTCTTGCCAATGTTCAGATGAAACTTGTAATTCCCCATTCATACATTTTCCAAACACTGAGCAGGACATTGGCAGTAGTACTTCCCCAGGGGAGAAAATATATAGGTAGGTTATAAGTGATATCTCACCCCATGATCAAGGATGACCTCACCCAACAAATTCATATAGATGTTAAATAAAGCAGAGAACCCCTAGAGCAGGGGTGCTATTCAGCAGGTTCTAACAGGTTCTAGAGAACCGGTAGTGGAAATTTTAAGTAGTTCAGAGAACTGGCAAATACCACTTCTGTCTGGCTCCAGAGTGGGGTGGGAATGGAGATTTTGCAATATCCTTCCCCTAGGAGTGGGGCAGGGATGGGAATTTTGCAGTATCCTTCCCCTGGAGTGGGGTGAGAATCGAGATTTTGTAGTATCCTTCCCCTGCCATGCCCACCAAGCCACACCCACAGAACCGGTAGTAAAAAAAAATTGAATGCCACCATTGTCCTGTAGCACCCACAATGTGGAGGCCAAAGGGGGGGATGTCTTGCCCCAACATCAACTGAAACTGGCCTCAGAGAAAAGAAGAGAATCAGCTTAGTGTCCACTCCCAACCTACCCAGCCAGACGAGAAAGATGTTAGGGTTAATGACATCAAAGATTGCCAAAGGTCAAGAAGGGTAGGGATGGATGCCCTAGTCCCATTCTATTCTTACCAGAAGACTTTATCAAATTTGTCAAGAAACACACATCTTTCTTAGTTATTTTTCATTTGTTAAGCATAAAGTTTAAAGTTAATAGTAAATGCTTACCCTTCAAATGAAAGGGTATATTTATTCAATTTTTTTCTAAAATGCCTCTATAGAGCTATAAAGAAGAAAACTCAGTAAAGAAAAATAGGGATATAGGGAATATATAAAAACAAAATATTATTATTCACTAGATTTACATTCCAATTTCAAAAGCGCAGGATAGTAGAAATAGCACTTCCTCCTCCAGATTACTTCAAAACAACCTATGAAGTTTGCAAGTCCACAGAGAAAGTCACCCACTCAAAGTCATCCAATCAGCATCCATAATTGAGGTGACTTCAACCTCATTCATTTTATACCAGACTAGGTTTCATCATAGAAATGGCTGATAATGGTTTCTCTTGGTAAGATCTGTATGAAAAAACAGCAGAACCCAAGTTATGAATTGATGAATGTGAAAAAACAGATGTTGATATAGCAGAAAATTACTAGAAAATTTGCAAAAGTCTATACAGATAGTCCTCAGTTTACAACCACAATTGAGCCAAAAATTTATGTTGCTAAGTGAAACATTTGTTAAATGAGTTTTGCCCTATTTTACGATGTTTCTTGCCATTTTTGTTAAGTGGATCATTGCAGTTGTTAAGTTAGTAGTACCGTTATTAAATGAATCTGGCTTCCCCATTGACTTTGTCAGAAAATCATAAAAGGTGATTGTGTGACCTTGGGACACTGCAACCGTCATAAATATGAAACAGTTGTCAAGCATCTGAATTTTCATCATGTGGCCATGGAAGGGCTTAGCGGTCGTAAGTGTGAAAAACAGTCATAAGTCTTTTTTTCAGTGCCGTTGTAACTTTGAACAGTCACTAAATGAACTGTTGTAAGTCGAGGACTACCTGTATTATCGTTAATGTATTAACAAATGGGGGAAAAGTATTGTATCCTATTTTTACACTAAATGATTAATGACTTCCTAAAACTACAAATTAACTTGGAAAAAACATATTTATATAATGTATCCTCCTGTTTCCTGTCTACCTTTGGCTACAAACATTAGAATATATGCAGTTCAAAGGTACTAATATTATTTATTCTAAGAGAATCACTTTTCAATTTCTTCCCACTAGAAACAGCACAGAAACATATCTAACAGGGAGTTTACCTATTACAAACCATAATGAGCTGAATCCAAACATTGCAATAAAATTAATGGGAGAAATTAGTTATGGCTTAAGTCCATTGATCTTAATATGAATGAAACTAATATAGTCTTTATCCTATGAAAAGTTTGGAATGAACCTTAACAAAAACTGTCATCACACCATTGCATTATGAAAATCTTAGCTATGGTTTTAGCAAAATAAAAAAATGGCATCACATCACTGAATTACACCACTGGTTTCTAATGTTGCCCGCAAACCATTCATAGTGGTTGTAGTGAATCACAAACAGACTTCAGGCAGCACTCATTATTGTGTGACACAATCAACTGGTCATTCCAGCAGCTTCATGAAAAAACTCCATGGAGTGGACAAGCGATGTGAACCATAGGAAGCAGACAAGAAAGGCTTGAAAATGCCAGCTGCCATGAGGAGGCCACATGAAGCTACCAAGAGCCATTGAAATCAAGCAGCAAAAGTGGAAAAAATGTAAGTACATAGCTTATAAGGAGGAAGAGGGAAACTTAATAGGTGGGTTAATTAATTTAAATAAGTAAATTCCCATAGACATAGAAAAAGTCTTAATATTTGCAGTTCAGTTATTGAAGTTTTAATCTGGAAAAGGCTCCCTGCACATAATGATTACGTTACCTGTATGCATTTTTGTTCACATACCTAATCTCTTTCAATAAAGAATTCTACAGGTAGTCCTTGCTTAACTACAGTAATTGGAGATGGCAATGCCATCCCTAAGTGAAGCGGTCATGATGACACCAAATTTACAATGGAAGTTGTAAAAGGTTTATTTGCCATTGTTAGGCAGAATCCTGCATGGTAGCAATATCACGTGATCACAATTTGGAATAACCTACCAGATTCCCCATTGATTTTTCTTGTTGGAAGCCAGGAGTGAATGTCATAAAGGGAACATGATCATAGACATTGCAACCACTGTAGTTGCAAACCACTTGCCAAGTGCCTGAATCCTAAATCTGGGCTAACACTGTGGCAGCCACCACTATGAAAAATGGTGTATGTCCCCTTGTTCGGTTCCCTTGTAACAGTCCCTTAATGAATAATTGAGGGTTACTTGTGCCAAGGATATTTTTTCATTCTTTCCCATAGCATAACTCCACACATTTCTCCAACATTTCTTTGCACTGCATTAAAAGCAGCTTCTTCTTATTTCCTTTCGTCTACTTTCGATTTTGGTTGGTTGAAGGTTAATTTATCTTACATTTCTTCATTCAAGACTCATATTGTATCTTCCTGCAAAGGTTTTATTTTAACTCTCACTTCTTTTCCTTTTCTTCCATTCCCTTTTTATCCAAACATTGCTATTCAGAACTTTTCTTCCCCGTGAATTCTACACATTTTTTCAACTGTTCATTTTAAACAGTCAAATGAATTTTAGATTTAAATCCAGTCACTTATCATGCATATATACGACTAGACATCTACTTGAATTGTGTATTCAAAACAAACAGATCTATTTCGAAGCAATGTTCAAGAAGCAGTCACAGTTCTCATTTGTTTTTAGATTTCTTAATAACCCAATCACTTTTTCAATACTCTCCTGTCTTATCTCTACATAAGTACTGTGTCTTAGGAAAATAGTTTTTCACCCTAGATAGCATTCATTTAGAAAGTTGAACAATTTTTCCAAAATTCATCTCTGGTTCATTATTATCATTCAATAGAATATGCAACTATCACCAACTTGAAGATTTCTACTTGTATATGCATCTATATGAATTTTGTGTGTGCGTGCGTGTGTATGCACACATTATATTGTATAATGTACTACCCTTTTATGGGCTTTGGAGATGCACAGGTGCATTGACTGCAGCTGACACAAATATTTTAAAAAGTGACAAAAATACAATAAATGAATTATTCTTTCACGAGACATGATGATTGTGCAGTAAGCAAAACATACCACAGCAAACTTAATTTTGCCACTCAGCATTATGTCAGGATTAAATGCTTTTGCAGGCTAATACACATCAGACAAAAATGGATTGAGTAAAATTCTCTTTCTCAATAAATATGTATGAATATCATACACTATGCATAAAAGGAATCCTTATGATTTTTATGTGTTCATATTGCTGCATGTCTAAAATGTTTATAAAACTGCAGTTTTTATATGTCATGTTATATAAATCTAGCTGGCCGTCGAAATTCAAAAGGTGTTCATAATGTGCATTTCAACTATATACAGGATATATTTGCTTTTCAACTGTTAAAAGGTATGCTATATATCTAGCAAATATCTCTAAACTAAGATAACAACATACTATATCAAAGACTTATTAAGCAGTAGCAACGTTTAGCTTCAACAATATTGGCAAGACAAGTTTTAGAGATCATACAGTTCAGACTAGAACCATAAAGATCAGAGCTTAACATGCATTCTATATACAACTAGTGAAATTACAATTTATAAACTTGCCTGATGGATATATAAAAATACTAGTAAAGCTTTCTTAAAACATTCAGAATTCAGACAAACCTAAGCACACTTGTCATGAAAGCTCCCCTTCAAAATACTTTTGGAACCACTTGAAAAACATGATATGGCAAAGCCATCCCCAATATACTTTGAATTTGTTCATTTCACCTTGTTCCATTTCAACCGGAACTAAAATTACACACCAAATAATTAGAAAGAAAAATGAATACTAATCCAGTATTCTACTTAAAATATCTGTGTAAATCATGCAAGCATACATAACAAGAACTTCAGAATTACATATCTTATGTTATGTATTACATATTACATATGCTTATGTTATTTATTAATAATACAAAATATACAATACCCAATGTTATACAATTTATGATAAATGGCTTGAAATTAAAGCCAGCGCTGGAATGTTGCCAGAATTTAAGTATTCTTAAGTATTCTGATTCTAGGCCATTTAGAGCTTTTAAATTCATTATTAGGTTTATCAGCAAACTAGTAGCCCATGAAACTAAAGGAAGCTCCATTTTGCATAATCTAGAAATAATGTACATGGTTATCATCACAGTTACATTTTAAACCAAGTAAATACCGTATTTCTCCAAAAAGACGACCCACCTTGAAAAGAAGCCCTATCATGTTTTTGAGTGCATGCGATCAAATTAAGCCCCACCCACAAAATTAGCCCTAATTAAGACTCCGCCCAGCCCTGGGTACTGGGGGTGGGACAAGACACACAGGTAAAAAAATAAGCTAGGGATGGGGGGTTAGAGCCGCCCTACCTACCAGGTCTCGCATACCCTGATACCTGCCTTGCCTTCTTCTGCGGCCACTTCTTCTGTGGCCGCTTGCTACCACTCGCATGCATCACCCTGATCCAGATCCAGAGCTCTGTTATCGGCTGCAGATGCCCTTCTGTCATGCATCTGGATGCAACATGTAAGCCAGGGCGATGCGTGCGAGTGGCAGCAAGTGGCCACAGAAGAAGTGTGTCAGCAGCATGCCACTGCCACGAGGTAAGTCAATAATTAAAACCCTCCAAAAAGAAGGCCTAGCCATTTTTTGGGGGGTCAAAAGAAAATAACACCCAGCCTTCTTTTTGGAGAAACATGGTAAGCCCTGTATAAATCATATGATGCATCTTGGAAATTAAAAAAAATGGAATTACTAAATACAAGCTTGCTTTCTCCAGAAAAGTGACAATGAAGTAAGTTTAGGATGCAATTAAGATTCCTGTCTCAATTGGATATATGTATACTCAATCAGAAATGTGAAGAGTAGAAACATCAACAGTCTAATTATAGGGGTGAAATTGAAGCTATCAAAATGAAAAAATAATTAAAACAAGTGGTGGATTTAGACAATGTCACACACAAATCAAAGATACTATGGATATGACAATAAATGTTCAGATTAGGTTCTTTTCAGTGCATGTTCTATTATTAAATAAGAGCAAATTATTTACAATATTAAAGAAATAAATACGTTATGAGATCCTATTAATCAGGTACTGAATAGATCATATAACTCAGAAACAAAAGAAATAGATTACTATTTTTTATGTATTATTATTCCATTATTTTTTTTTAATAATTCAAAATAACCCTTCCTCTTCCTATTTTCTTCACAACAAACCAGAGAGTTGGGCTATGTTGAGAAAGAGCGACTGGCCCAAAATCACCCAGCTTTCTTTCATGTCTAAATTCTAAGGATTCAAAATCTCCAGATTTCTTGCCTGGTGCCTTAACTACCTAGACCAAACTGGCTCTGTTAAGAATATATCTTAAGGATACTATCTTAAGGATAGAACACTAAATCCTATTTCCTTAGATCAGAGGAGGTCACTGAATAGAGATATTTCCCCCTCAGAAGTATTCAATGTCATAAACAATTTGAGGGTTAATAAAATCACTAGGACCTGATTCTCTGATTCTTTGTATATAATATTTAAAGACAAACATAAACTCTTCGTTTATGTAAATTATATATTGCTAATCTTAAAGAATGAGCTTGTCAGATGGACAGCCAATAGCCCGTGTCTGAGACACAAGCTCCATACAATAGAGTGAGCTTTCATTCCTTGCCCCAGCTCCTTTCCACCTAGCAATATGAAAGCATGTAAATGTGAATAGATTAAATAGGTACCACTACCTTGGGAAGGAAACAGCACTCCACACGTCTTTGGTGTATAGTCATGCTGGCCACATGATCACGGAAATTGTCTTTAGGCAACACTGGTTCCCTTGGCCAAGAAATGGAGTTGAGCAGTCTGTACTAGATGCGTACATGTCTGACAGAGAAACCGTTATCTTTTTTTAATCTTAAAGGTGTTAAAGAGTTGATACATGGCAGAATTAAAAAATTATAGCCATACTAAAACCAAACAGATATCCAACAGAGGCACCTAATTACAGAACAATCTCACTGCTAAATTAAGATTTAAATTAATCATTGAGACCCAATGATTAATAAAATAATGTATTAACTTAGACTGGATAAGACTAATCAGATATTTTAGAAAAATTTAAATTTTATTAAATACAACCAAAAAATACAAGCTAGTTTTAACTCCCAATTCATAATACAAACCCTTTATTCATTTAGAATAGTCTTTCTTAGGGGAAAAAAAAGTTAAATAAGTATAATTTGGGTCATATTTTTTGCATTTACTTTTAAACTATAATAATGTAAATACTACGCTAAGGATTAAAAATTTTGAATCAGAAACATTCTACATCAATGTAGGTGTCAGGTTTCGAGGTCATCTCAAATAAATTGCATTTCAAACAAAGTCTTTGATGAAAAAGAATTCTCATTTATTAAGCACGACATTCTAACACCGACTCATCATAGCCAACACTGACTTCCAGGTGCCAACAACTCCCTTCCTGTCTCCACTCTTCTGGTCTCATTGGCCATCTTCCAAGTCACTCTTTCCCTAATCTACCACTCCAGCTCAAAGGAATTTCCCCCCTCACATCCCATCTCCTAGGGGATATTATCTCCAGGGAAAATAAGTAGGTGAAAAGTCAAAACGTCACTTTCCAGATGCCCTTCTTCTTCTTCTTATGTCAGCACTAGAGTGAATGCGGCTTGGAATGCTGACAGTAGGGACAAGAAAGGGATACCCTTTACAACTTTGTCACCTATACATATTATCTACAGAGCAGGGGGCCACATTAACAGGAGTGGGCCGCCATTGGCCATGTGGGAAATGGCAGAGGTAGGGAATAGAGTAGTGGAGGCAGGCCGTGGGGAGGCAGCAGCAAGGAATGGAGAGGCAGTGGCAGGGTGGGACATTGTCAGAGGGTGGGACAATGCTAGCAGAGAAAAAGGGGGTGAGGAGGGGTGGTGGTGGAGGGCAAGGCAGGGCAGCCTTCCATTGGAGAAATTAATTGCCACGCCTGCTATAGAGCCTCTATCAAGAAGTATCCAAAATAATGAACAATTCCAAATTGTACTGTATGTATGCTGCACTCTTTTTATTTTACCCAACAAAAGAATTGTTGATTATTTATTCACGAAATTAACAACTATTAAAAACTAGCAAATTTTTAAGCATATTGAGGTTCTAAGATTCATAAAGAAATTAAGAAGCAATGCAACATTAAAATCTATGTAAAGTCAGTAAGATACCTAGGAATTAGTATTCCAACATTCTTTTATTATTCTTAATATTAATTATATTAATTTTATTATATTATAATAATTATATTTTATATAATTAATTCTGTAATTATATTAATTAAAATTAATAAAACTAATTTCTCTTAACATAATGTCAAATTAGCTGCAGAGTCTGGCAGCATATACATTTCAAAAAATAAATAAATAAATTATAATCTCTTATTGAAAACAATTTTAAAAAATCTAGAAAATGATCTTTTTGTGGAAATAAGCTGCCCAAAAAATATCAATATTTCCAAAGTTGTCACATTAATTCCAAAATATCTTAGAATATCTTTGAATTCTAAGACCTTGAATGCTTATCAGCAAATGTTTATAAAAAAATTTATTCAACAAAAAACCTATTGTTTTTTTTTAAATAACCCAAATGGGGATAGGACTTCCTAAATAAATATTTACATTTTATATCATTTCAACTTTCACTAAATACCTACAGAGCAATTGAGCAGAAATGGAAACAGACAAAGAATTGATTCTTTTTGAAAGTGACAGATATTAAAACCTTAAGCATTCTCTTTTTTAAATAATTTTTATTGAGTTTTTAAACATACACATAAAGATAAACAATACACACAAACAATACATCCACCCCCACCTCACCCTTCCCACCACCAATAGTGAAACTAACATATAACAGTTTTTCTGTCAACAGGTTTTATAATTCTCTGTATATGTGATTCATGGTTGTATAACCCATATTAAAGGTAATGTATTTCCTATATACTTTCTCTTCTATACCCTAATTTTTGTTCTCATTTTTTGTTTCAGTTCTCCTTTCAAGCCATTTTTGCCATTTGTGCCATACCACATAGTATTCACTATCCTCCTTATCTCGGACCTCTAGTGTTAATTTGTCCATCTCGGCACAATCATTTACTTTGGAGATAATTTTGTCTTCCGTTGGGGTTTGATTAGATTTCCAACTTTGTGCATACAATAGCCTAGCTGCTGTTAAAATATGTATTATGAGGTACTTTATCTCTTTGGTGCATTTAGTGTCATGCCTAGTAAAAATATTTCTGGACTGTTGCCTAGTTTTATGTCTGATACCTCAATTATTTTTTTAATAGTTTTCCAAAACTGTTGTGCTCTTCTGCATTTCCACCAAACATGGAAATAAGTTCCTTTCTGTATTTTGCACTTCCAGCAAGTATCTGTAGTATTTGGGTGCATCTTAGCTATTCTGGCCGGTGGTAAGTGCCATCTATAAAACATCTTTATTAAGTTTTCTTTATAAGGTGTAGCTTTGGTTATTTTGAAGTTCTGTGACCACAGTTTCTCCCATTTCGCTAGTTCAAAATTGTGTCCTATATCCCTTGCCCACCTAATCATGTTGTCCTTTACTGTTTCTTCTAGTAATTTATGCCTAAGTAAAAAGTTGTATATTTTAGTTATCATTTTTTGATGTGGTCCATGTAGTATCTTGTCTAATTCATTTGGGTTGTTTGCAATTCCTGGTTTTTTCTTGTCTAATTGATATCTTGAAAGGATTTGGTTATAAGGCCACCATTCAATGTTTATACCTTGGGTTCGTAGTTGTTGTCTAAAAACCTTAAGCATTCTCTGAAGATTTAGAAATACTGGGGAAAAATTAGTTGCATCTCCTTGCCTATTAATGTTAATTATGGGTTGTGAATCTTTCTTAAGCAATTTAGCAGAGTTATCTATTAGTAGACAGACGGGTCAAAATCTATTTAGGTTAAAGGACTATTTTATAAATGATAAAATAATTCCAGAATATATTTTAAAGCAGAAACTTACATGTATCAATCTTAATTGATTTCAACTTATTAAAATGAAACTTCTGGCTACAAAAATAATATGTATGATAGCAGTACTGTGACCATTAACAATCTTTGAGAACCTTATGGTACTTCAAGTCCTCTAAACCTCTAAAAGCCAAAATATATTTTGTTAAAACTTGTTGAACCAATATCTCTCAAAGTAGTATAGGAATTAGATACAAGCCATATTATTTCTGACAAGATGTCAGAAATGGGGTACACTTTGGAAGAATCCTATGTTATGATCAATATCAGCAAAAATCAGAGGAAATTTCTTAAAAGCCTATGAAACCTATTCATAGGCAGGATTCTGCTCTATATAAATAAGTAGAAATACTAGAAATGATTCATATAAATGCTGGAAGAGTCGCAAAGGGCACCTACATGCATATATGGTGGTTCTATAAATTTGGACAAAGATTATGTCATACATCGTTAGAAAGAACAATAGAATGGGTAAAGGAAATCACAGTTAAAGTCCGTAAATATGTTTACTGTCATTATTTAGTGCCCTAACTCCAAGTACTAAAAATAAGATAACTAATCAATTCATGATAGTTCTGGAAAAGCTATTTTTAAGACAATAGTGCAACAATTCAGAAGTTTCATCATTAAATTTCTGGTATGAATAGCTATGGAAAATTGTTGTAGTATTTGTGAATCCCAATCCAGCACACCCAGTTGATTCATGCAAATATTATTATTAATAAATTTATTTGCAATAAATCAATCTTTGTAGTTAAATAGTTGGCAAATTTTGGCTGCTCTGAGGGCTTTGAAGTGACTTTATGCAGGATGACAAGATCTATTTAAGCAAAGTATTAAAAGAGAGTTATGAAAAGATATAAAGTTAGGGTTGGGGTTGGGGTTGGGGTTAGGCTTAGGCTTACAGTTACTCTCAGCCTAACTTTAAGTCCAAACCTAAACATAAACCTTTATTGAAAAGACATATATGAAAATGAAAGAAATGCAAAATAAAGTACAGGACTTTCTTACTGAAAAACAAAAACCAAGAGAAAAATACTGGTATGGACCTACTTGTTGTCACAAGGAAAACTAGAATGCCATTTTAGAGGGAGTGTTTTATATTTTGCCAGTTTGCCTTTTGGCATTGCATAGAATGCCTAGGAAATGTATGAAATATTAAGTGTTTCATACTTTGACGTTTTATTTTCATCACTCTATATAAAATTGACATATAACAGATGAGAAGGATAGATCAAAGAAACTATGTTTGATTCTGTTTGAGGAAAAAAATCCTTTCTGCAAAATATAATAGGACAAACTTCATTTTGCATATCCATTTTATTTATTTATTTTGTATATACAAAAGTTGCTATTGGGATCTTGACTTGTTTTTAAATTGTTTTAACATCTCTGCTGGATTTTAAATTGGTTAGGTTAAAAAAAAAGATATAGATACAGTGTTAGCAATTTGCTCTGTCATCTTTATTTGCTAATTCCACGCCATTTCCTAGTATTTATCTTAGCTAGATGTCAATCTTTGCCTGAATCTATTCTACAATGTACTTTTTAATATCATTTCTTTTGTACTTATAAATTCTGTTTCACTATTTATTGTTCAGAGCACCCTAAATCAGTGGTCCTTAATCCTTCAGGCTTTGTGGACTGGTGAGGTGGGGGGGAGGAATGGTCCTGTTTGAGTGTCAGGTGCATGCACAGTTCAATTTGTGCGAGTGGTGGGTATTTGCTGTGCATGAGAGTGCCTGCCTGTTGCACAAATTACCTGCTGCTTGCACGGCCCAGTTCTGAATGGGCTGCAGCCCAGTACTGGGCCGCAGCACAGGGGTTGGGGCCCTCTGTCCTACTAACACATGTATAAACAGAATGCCACTTCTGCTTTGACCAATTGCTATGGACTGTGATTAGGCCCTCTGCATATAAAGACTGTACATTTAATGAAACAAATAAATGTTAAAAAGTTATGATATTTATGTAATTACTTACTAAGCACATCTAAATTATATGAAAGTAACCAAAATATCTTTACAATCCCTAAGGCATATCACAATTTTTGAGCAGCTCTAATATTTGCAAATTGAAAGTTGAAAAATTTGACATGCCCTAGACCAAGGCTGTCAAACTCCCGGCCCATGGGCAGGATGCATGATGTGCTGGCCATGCCCATGCCCATGCCCGGGTAAGCAAAGGAAAAAATGATCCCGATACATCACTTGACGCCACCGTGACGATGTGAGTTTGACACCCCTGACCTAGACAGTATAATTAATCTAACAATGTTCATGTTTACTGCTCCTTGAAAACATCAATGTTACAACAGTAATTAAAGCTGCTAAAAAGGAGAATAAGCTCCACATCCTCTAATTACTTATGCACAGAGAATCCATTTTTACTATTTTCCACAATGTTAAAAAATATTTTGCATGTTTATTAAATAAGAATTGTCAATAGTTTTAAGATGTGAAAATGATTCAGTAAGTCAATCAAAAGGTGGCAGGTTTGAAGCATAAATGAATTCAGTGATGCACAAAAGCTACAAGTTTAATGGCAGGCAATCAACTAAATAAATTGTTGGTATAGGCAAATTTGAATGAAGCCAAAACAATTATGCACACTAACCTCTATTTTTCTTGCATATCATACAATACAGATAATCTCTATTTGGAAAGTTTTCTGCTGATTTCTGGCAACACCTATCAGGTCTGTTTCCCTTTGATAAAACACTAACACTCACTTATTTGTTTATTAAAAGTTATGCAAATAAATTTCAAAAATATGTTCTAGCAGATACTTTATATCCACAATAATCTTGTCATGTTATATACAATACCAGAAAATTCTCTGGAATTACCAAATGAAAATGCATGCTAGCCATGACCTTATCAGAAAATTCAGATGGAAAATATCATTGTTAAAAAAAAACTGCAATATGTCTGAATTATGATATGACTTGTCTCTTTCTTTCTCTTCCCAAAGCTGTCTACAATAAAATAAAAAAATATTTCAACAGCAAACATATTGATTTATTCATTCTCTCCTAAACACAGATTTCTATTCTGAAATGTCTGAAACACAGTTTAACAAGGTCAGTTGTAAGAAGACAATGCTAAATTACCACCCTACACTTTCTTGATATACGTGAGACTCATTTCCATTTTTTCCTCTTTTCCATACTTGATTGCTCTCACTCGCTCGCTCTCTCTCTCACTCTCTCTCTCTTGTTTGTGTGTGTGTGAGAGAGGAAAGGAGGGAAAGAGAGAGAGAGAGAATCAGTGTGTAGTTATCAGTGTATGGACATGGTGAAAGTAAGAAAAGTTTTCCAAGACAGAAAGCCAATGAGAGATAAATCGTTTTAATACAAAGCAGGCATAGTTAAATTTTCTTTTCTTTTTTTTTATCTCCTATCTTCTATTTTTTTTTTTTTTTTTTGCTCAAAAGTTATTGTTTTTTCTGTTTTATATAATTATTTACCCTCAAAAGGAATATTGTGATGGGTATGTACGGATTTTTATGGTGGCACAGAGCACTAACAAAAGCAAATCAATGTTCTCTGCTTGAGGAAACTTTGTAAAACAACATAATTTTCTTTGTATGTAATTCAGCTCTGCCAACTACTTATGAGAAACAGATGTGCACAGAATCCTGAAGTGCTGTATATTCACATAAGCACATTCTGTTGCATGAATTCTGTGGATGCTGTTTTTCATAATGGGGAATCAGCAAGCGGACCTGCTGTATGTTATTAATAAGTATCGTAAGAAGCATGTTGTTCAAAATTTGGTATTTCTCATCAATATGGATGGATGAATTATTACTATTATTATTATAACACTGTAAGTATGGTCTAGTGAATGGAATACTAATTTAAATATTTGTTTAACTGTAAAGTTCCCTGAATGACCTACAGCAAATGATTTCAAAAGAATTGTTGTAAGAATGAAAAGAGGTGAAAACATCTATACTGCCTTAATTTCTCTGAGAAACTCAGCATGGAATTTTAAAAAGTAAGTCTACTCACAGCTTTTCAAGTACAATGCAGACTTTCTTGCACCTATGTATTTTTGTGTGCTACTATATGTAGTATCAATAAAATCTTTGATATAAATAGAAATGTTGTGGATTGGAACAAGTCTTTCTATTTTAATGCTCCACCTAGCTGTTAGAATGACATTTATAAAAAGGCATGTACTGAACATGAGATCAATAGTAACCTCCAGGAATTGTTGCAGACAATCATATAATCCCTAGTATAGTAGATAGCATTCCGTTAAATTCAATATAAATCCAGCAGATATTAACTATAATTTCAATATATAAAATATTAGTACCATTATGTAGAACTAGACACTAATTCTTCTATTCTCCTCTAACGTCATTCAAGCTGGTGCTACTACTCTTATATCAAATTCCTCTTACTGTTCTCACATAATACTAGAACCCAGACTCAGCTATTCAGCCTCACTTTATATGAATAGCTCATATACCAACAGCAGCCATTTTCAAAACTATTTTCTGAGATACAATTCATTGGATTTGAGATGTAATATCATTAAGAAAATCCACCTCAATTCATAACTGGGATTGTTCAAAAATTTGCTGTGGTCAGTAACATTTACATGTATTAGATAAAACCATCTGGATATTACTATGGTGCATAGGATTGTTATACTGTCACAAAAGTTTGAAGAACTCTCTTAAATCTATTTAATCCTAAATATTGACTTAGGCAGTTGGCCAAGTACCTTGACAATTCAAATAGCATATTACAAAGTTTGAGCTAACAAAGCCAAACCCTGATGCTGCTAAAGGCTGAGCCAGCAAAACATTTCACTGAACATTTCAGTTCAGAGTTAAGCAGTCCTTTGAACCTAAATTTACATGGCTTCTCATCTCTAATTCCTCTAACAGAAAAGATCTAAATCTCTTACAGATTACACACGGATAAACCCTAGGTGACACTATAAATTATACAGCTGATAGAAGAGGATATATGAGGTTGCAGATTATTCAACATGATGCCTTGAAGAGGATAAGCTCTCTTCACACTTTCACAATTTTTCATTTGATCTTTGTTTAGTAATAAACATATCTATACATGTGTGGGTCTACATATGTACACGCACATGCACGCGCGCGCACACACACACACACACACACAAAGTATATGTGTGTACACATGCACACATACACACACATATACTTTCTATATACCTAACAATGTAGAAAAGTATTTTCTAAAATAGACTGGAATTTGAAAATATGCAGGCTGAATTACTTTTCCAAGACAGTCATTCCAATAGGAAACAGCTTCAGCAATTTTTGTACCTTCCCAGTAACAATGAGAATTCCCTGTTGATGGATTTTTCTTCAGCATTTTCTTTTTGTGCCTGCATGTGTGTGTTTTGTTGGTCCTATTTTAAAATTAAAGATATTTAGAATAAATATTTAAGAATATTTAAAATAACAAAGATGATGCTTATGAACTGACCATCATCAGTTGATGTGCCATTTATGATGGAGCTGGTCAGAAAGTGATTGTCCACTTGGTATTAGTTACAAGTGCTTGTAACTAATGCCAAGTGATTGCCCACTTGGTATTAGATACAAGGGCTGAGCTTTGCAAAGCAGCTATTCTTGAAGTATTGAGCCAGCCTCACCCTATGGAAGATCAACTATGACCTGCTTACCAATCAATGCTTTCATTGAAATTGCTAGCAAAGGAGAGGGTACAGACTATGCATGAATACACAAACATCCACAGAGGAACAACCTGTGAAAGTCCTCAAGGCAGCCATGTCAATATTTCTAGAAGATGAATCTGACTAAAAGCTTCGAGAAGTGCTTTGCTGACCCAAAAGCTTTGCATCCCCTGAGTAGCAAGAACATCTCCCAATTTCTATGGAAATATTTGTTCAGTGATAAAAATTCACCTCTATCATTTAAGGTTTTAACACAGTAGTTGATGGCCATAAAAATAAGAGAGTATTTTTTCAATAAAGGATATGTCAAACCACTTCCATTTGTATTGTACAATACATCATAGTGCAACATATTTCATTTTTGTTGTACTGGTCATAATACACAGGTTCCCATCATCTACATCAGGGGTATCAAACTTGCATCATCATGTGACATATCATGACTTTTTTTCCCCCTTCACTAAACTGGGCATGGGAGTGGCCAGCGTGTGACGCATCCAGCCTGCGGGCTGCAAGTTTGACATCCTTGATGTACACCAATGGTTTCAATAGCTAATGTGGTTGAGGTAATTAAGATTTCACATTTTTAATTGATTCTCACAATTATTTTTTCCAGTACATGTTTAACAGCCATTTTCTGATAGCAGAAATAAGGTGAGACAAGCCATCTAAAACAAGGTGACAAAGTTGTTAACTGAATGTGCAGGAAATGAGTTCGTGATTAAATTCTCCCACGTAGGCAATGGTAATTTTTTTGTAAACCATTTCCTCTCCTTTCCTTTGCAAAAATTTTACTAAAGATTTATCAGGAATAGCATCAATTTACTTCATCCAGAATTATTTATTAGGCATATAAATACTTAAAATTAATGAACTTATGTTGAGGAAAAGTACTGTATGTACATTTATTGATTATCTATCTATCTATCTATCGGGAAAATATATCCTTGGATTCTAATGGAGGCTTAATTTTATTAAAAGGAATGTCTTGTAAGGATTTACATTTTGATTTTTCAACCGGCATTCTCCATGAAGCTAATTATTGTAATAGCCAGAAGACTCAGAATTGCCCATAATCAAATAAAATCAATATTTTTCTGGTATTACTGATATTTAATATTTGAAAGTGGAACAAGGACTGCAAATGAAAGGTGATAAGTCAGGCCACACTATTGGCCTGTTTTTCTAAATTATGTGTTTATTTGTTTATATATTTACAATGTATATATTTACAATGTATATATGTTATTGATTTCCAAAGGCGCCAAGCAGCTTAAAGCCATGTCTCAGGGGAAAAATACTTAAGAAATAATAAAGATACTGAAAATAATAACAACAATAAAAATAGTGTCAAAAAAAAAGCCAGTCAATGCATCCCCATGATGAAAGCATGTTTTTCTCCTGAATGTGATTAAAAAGTCATATCAACTTCTATATTGATATTCAGAGTGGAAGAGATAGACTCTCTAGCCATATAAAGGTAATTCCAAAATATGGCGCAGTGATTTAAAAAATCTTGGTCCTTTGAGAGGGCACTCTTAGAGACTCAAATTTAGAGGGAATTTAATCTGATTGGATGGACAAAACCTATCAGAAGACATTCCCTCAGAAAACCAGTTACAGAAACAGGTAGGACTTAATTTCCAAGTTTTAAATGGTAAGAGATGTGATTGCTAATTTTAGGCTTCAAAAAATGGATTCAAATCTACATGAAGTGTCACTGCTTCAGGATTTATTTATTTTATTTACCGTATGGCAAATACATGGACTTATAATGGTTCAAATGTTAATGTCTAGTCCACCCAGCCATTCAAGGACAGGGTGGTCTATGTTGAAAAAATCAGACATTGGGCCAGCTCTTGATGGACATTCACACACAATGCGATGGGTATTTTGTCAAAGAGCACCAACAGTCACACTGAGGGGTAGAGATAAGACCCCACTTCAACAATGAGTCCTGGCAGACACCATGTTGGGTATTGATCCTGTTCAGAGTTGATCTGTTCAGAGCTGGCGAGGAAGGTCAAAACATGACAACTTTTGTGTAGGGTCATCTATGCAACTGCCTGTATCTGGGGGTTCAGCAGCCCAATTAGACTTTCCACTGTGTGTTGTTGTCAAAGTTGTTAGATAGCTGTTGAGCGAGTGCCAGAGAAGGCTTCCTGGATTTAAGCGTGCCAATTGATAGATAAGGAAGGTCAGTGTGCACAGAAAGAAGTGGGTTTCCCATAATTTTGTTGTACTCCTTCACTAAGGTTTCCTGCCTTCGTAGAGCTGGTGGTGCAATGTGACTCAAGATGGGAAGCCAGCAAGCAGGAGCAGGAACTTCAGGATATTAGCCCCAGATTTAAATCAATGAATATATTTCTTAAAAAGACATTTGGTTTTAATTTTTTGTAACATCCATGCATCTATAATGTTGTAAATCTGTACTCTTAAAATGTCTCAGTTCTTACTATATGAGAATCCCAAAGTTCTCACTCTGGCCCACATGAGACATCCATCTTAGATAAAAGAAAGAAGCACAACAAAGGCCTGCACTGTTTTTCAGTTGCGCCCCATGACAACTTGACTTTTCCATGAAAAAGACCAAGCAGTTGTGGCTAGGAGTTGAACCTCTAGATACAGATTCAAGACCCTCAAAAGATAATCCCAAATGCTTCACTGCATCCATTTAAAAAAAGCCAATTTTAGAAGAACATTTTTGGGACTGCTATCTACATTTATGCTGACGACCTTCCAGCTGGAGTTATCATTTCTTTGATACAAGTGGTTATTAAGAGCTTTGTCCAACTGAAGCCAACTCTCATGGATCCAAAGGTAAAACAGAAGAAAAATTAAAGGTATGAAGAGGGAAAAAGTTTCCCTCTTAAGTTCCCTAAACTTTCCCCTTCCACCATTCTAGACAGTAGTAATACAAGGCTATTTTTATGATGATGATGATGATGATGATGATGATGATGATGAAGAAGAAGAAAATAAAGTCTAGTGCCAATCGTGATCTCATTTTCAGATCAATTCAGTCTCAAATTTGTTCTCAAATATATTTGAAAAGCAAGGCCCTTTAACTGGACTCTCCTTGCTTCAATTCCTTGTCTTTCAATCTTCAAAAATTTTCTTTCTCCCAGCTATTTTTTCACATTCTTATTTCTTGGATGGCTATTAACTCACTTCACAATTCTGCCACTTCCCTCAGCCATCTAGTCCCTAGGCTCTCAGTCTTTTTGCTTTGTTATTTCTTGAATTATTCACCCAGGTCTTTCTAAATTACCCATGTCATTTTTTCTTTTCCTAGGGCCTCCTCACATAAGATTTTTTTTCTCTTACTCTTTTACTCTGCAGCAATGATGCTATAGACAGTCTATTCCTATCAGCTTCATCCTCTCATAAAACAGATTCACTGACATCCCAACATTTCATTCAATTTGTAACAAAAGTTTTGCTTGATTCACTAAAGTCCTCGAGGTACAACAGGTTGCTTTAAAGACTGTTCAAAGTTACAATAGAACATTCAAAACCAACATACAACCCTGTTTCGAAGTTATGAATTCTGCGGAACTCACCCAGTCATTTGCCCTTATGACCGACTGCAGAGACGCTGCAGCGAACTCATCTATTTATTTCTGCTTTGTCTTACTGAAGCAGGCCCTCACGGGTCCAAAAGTACAGTACTTCAGAGGGAGAGAGGGGGATAACCTGTTTCCCTGCCCCATCTCAGGAGAGCGATCTCAGATTTCAAAATACAGAGATGTGCCTGCATGGAGGGGAAAGCGTTGCTTTGCTGGTGAATTAAGCATTTCTTTGCAAAGCACAGGACTTTCCCTGATCATGCTGCTCAGCCACTTTGTTGATATGCTGCACGGGTGGCTGGATTGAAAAAGATGCTGCTTGTGGAATTCTCCCATGTGGCCCAACAAGAGATCTCCTTCGCTTTCCCATCTTCTGAGCTCTGCAGATGTTCACAAGGTAAGTGGTGATTGTAAGGGCAGAGGAGAAGACCCAAGTTCTTGTGAAGACCCCAATGGGTGGCCAGTGGAGCATGGCGTATACCAGGGTGGGGGGAGGTCTTGGCAGACCCAAGGCATGTATCTGCATTAGGCCCTACAGGATCATCCCTGAGGCACCCATGCACACATAACAACCCATGCATTGATTTAACAAGTGCACTGGGGAGAGCAGGGATGGGGGGAGGTGTCATTAATGGAGACAGTAATGGACAAGCACCATTACTGCTATAACTCAAGGATTACCTGTATACCTGCTGTATGCTGCCTTCATTTTTTAAAAATAAAGAAAAGCTAATTTAAGCAATCTATCAAGCACAGTGCACTTATTTAGTATAAATGCACTGTATTTAGCTTCAGTGCCTGGTGCTGTATTAAATCATATTCCCATTTACATACATTTCCATCATTATAATGCAAGACAAATATAAGAAACTATAAGAATACTTAGGGCACACCATAATTGAATACACTCTAGTCATAATTAAAGTGGATTTATTGACACCAGTTAAACTTAAGTGAAAAGTTACTAAATAAAATCACATTGATTGCAGTGTGAAATATCCCTAAATCTGAACCTAATCCACTATTCAAAAGAAAATATTAAAGACTGCTAAGAAAGATGATACATCATTGATAGAAATTACATCTAAGGAGGAAACAGAAGCTTTCATTCATATGTATACAGTATACACATATGTATAAGATACACAATGCTGCTCTTAAAGCTGCTTGCTTAAAAAGATAGGTTGATAACTATACTCCTCTTTTAAAAAAGTTTCTAGTTGCATTGGACCAAACATGACTTCATTGTTTTCACTGCAAAAAGGAAAGGACAATGGATAGCAATTATCCAGATGAATACCATTCTCAGTACAAAATATATTCTTATGCTCATTAGCTTAGAGCTATGCCTCTATATATAATTAAGAATGTATTATTATTTATAGGTAGAAGCTCTTTTTTAATTAGACATTTAAAAATATAAAATGCTGTATTATATCATAGCCTATTTAGTCTATCTTTCTGTTCTCAACCAGATGTCTACTGGAAATTTACAATCAGAACATAAATTAAAAAGGATCTCACATCTATGTTTTCCTGGTACTGGGAGATAGTATGCTACATTATTGAAAGGAATATATAGCATTTCAATTAGAAAATTTTCCCAGCTTCTACATTTTGGATTAATATTTTCATCAAACCATCTTCCTGAGATCTCTTTTCTAGTCAATCACTATCAGAGTAATAAATACAAAGTTAGGATTTCATTTTTTTTAAATAATGTACTTTTTTTAAAAAAATGCATTTGCTTTATTAATGCTGACTCCCTGCTTTAGCAAGATTTATAACTCTGTTTTCCTTCATTGTTGTAGTCACCCTACTAATCATTTGATGTCATTAACAACCATGCCCAAATCATAACTCCTCACTTCAGACCATTCATATTCAAGTCACACCAATTCCAATTTAGTTCCTTAGGGAAATACTATATTTAATCTACTTACTCCAAGAAGATTTCTATATTCCTATTCTTCATTTCTGTTCTTTTATCAGTTACAGATTTCTAATTGTGATCCCATGACTATTAAATTTGTTCAGAAATACGTAGTAAAAATCACAGTCCTTTGGAAAGCTATGTAAAACAATGTTCTATTGAGTCACCGCTTCCATAAATTGTTGATATTTTCAAAAGATTTGTGAAATAGGATTTACCTTTGTTTACTTTCAGCAAAAGTTATCTCTCTATATGATTGTAACTTTCTATCAGCTTTATTAAACAGCTATTACCTTAACCACCGTGCACTCCTTCCTTGGAGCAGCCATATTTCCCGTGATACAGTGAATAGCAATAGCACTTAGATTTATATACCACTTATGCAGGTAGTCCTCGATTTATGACCAGAATTGAGCCCAAAATTTATGTTACTAAATGAGAAATTTGTTAAGTGAGTTTTACCCCATTTTATGACTTTTCTTGCCACAGTTGTACAGTGAACCACTGTACTTGTTAAATTAGTAACCCAGTAGTTAAGTAAATTTGGTTTCCCCAAATTGACTTTGCTTGCCAAGAAGGTTGCAAAGGGGATCACATGACTCAGGGACACTGCAACTGTCATAAATGTGAGTCAGTTGTCAAGCATCGGAATGTAAATCGCATGACCATGGGATGCTGCAAAGTTATAAGTCTGAAAAATGGTCATAAGTAATGATGTAAAGGCATATTATATATTAAAAGTTATTGAACTAAGCAGTGTCTCTGATGATTGGAAGAGAAACCATTCAGGTATACTATTTGCATGACTGGATTCCACAAAAGAACAATGAAATATAGATGAAATATACCATATGAGTACAGAAGATAATATTAAGTCTACATTTTTTCACTGTTTGCTTAGCATTCAACAAGCTTTGCAACATAAATTATTGAACAAAGTAGGCATTCTGCAATTTCAAAGAAATCTTGGGTGTCTAAGACAAGGCAGAATTTATATGATAATGAACATAGTCTTAATTTTCCTGCAATAATCATTACATGATTACATATTGTTTTAGATGCATGATATTATAATTTCAAGCTTTATATTTTTCTGATATGTTTTTACACTATAGCTTCCTTTCCATGAAAACCATCATAGTTAGAGACAAACAGTTTCTGGCAGCAAGCACTAAAGGCAATATTTATTGCAACTGTGAAGCAGCCAATGATAATGGATCCAAGTCATAGTAAATGTCATGTGACTTCTACTTACAGAAATCCTGCTTAGTTTCTAGAAAGAAACCCTTAGAAACCATAAAACGCATTAAGGTGATAGAAAAGAAGGGTTGGTTGCCAGATGCTAAAATGTGTATGCACTCTGGCAGAATTAGTAGTTAAATTTATATATTAAAACACAAAATTATTACACAAACTGCTTACAACCCCATACATTTAAAATGTGCATTGAAATTTTGCAGGATAACAAACATTTTGCCAAGGAAAAATATCCACAGGGTGAATGAAGGGTTAACATATAAAAGTTATTCCTGCATCATTCAAAGTTCTTCAAATTAAAAGCTGTATCTAAAATCCCTTACTTACAAATTAGAAAACAGAGGAAATGACTTGTGTAATTGAATATAAAATATTATAAAGAATACATCCAAGCAATATCCAGCACAAAATCCAAACATTTGTCTACCAGTTACATCAGCAAAATAAAACAAAATAACCAATTAAAACTAAACAACTGAAAGAAATACAGAAGCTCTGAGAAGGAGAGATAAGTTGCATTATTTGAACTACAGTGTTTGCTACTACAGAGCATCTCCACTGTAATTCTCTCTGCAAATTAAACTAAAGGGGTTGACATTTGCCTGGCTAAAGGTTATATTATATTGGCTCCAAGACATCTAAGGCCAGCAGATATATAACATTTATTCTGTGATTCAACTTTACAATTCAGATTTTCCATTTTCATTTCTGATTTTATTTTCAAAGTGTGAAATGATATTTATACATTTCCAACTGCCACTCCCACGTACATTTACAGCGAGCGAATCTCTATATATTTAATTATTTCAAAAACCTTCCTTGATGCTATATATCATCCATCTGCTTACCTGGGCAAAGATGTATAGTATTTAATTCAAGAGCTTTATATTTGAGTAGTTGTGTATCAGATTACACCATGAGCTAATTGGGACTTAATTCCTCAGACAAATTATAGATCTTTCCTAATGAAGCCTTAAGTTATGTCTGCAACTGATTCTAATTCCCTCTTATCATTTAGTCCTATCTAATTCAGATAACAATTCCAGGGTCTTAAACATTAAGGACGTAATATTAAACAAGGGGAAAGGGAAGATAGGTCATTATCCTTTCTCATAGCCTTAATCAGATCAGCATGTACAAGTTTGGATAAATAAAAATGCATTTGCTGATACTTTTTAATTATATCCAAATAGACTTATATATGTTTGAATATACAGTAATTTATAAAAAAAGAAAAAGTGTCAGTTGCTACATAACTAGATCTACTACTTCTCCTGCTTCTATTGCACTGCAAACTCCATAGTCTATCACAACCTATTAACCATCGCAGCAACACAAGATGTCCAAAAGCTGGAAAAAGTCATGTAAAAATGACTCAAGAGTGCACTGCCAAATTCTACTAGATTATATAGAACACTCCACAGCCTGAAGTTTGAAAAAAATTAGGAAAGCTGGAGGACGCAGTATTGATGTGTTGTTAAAGCAAGTAGTTGTGAAATGGGCTTTGACTGGGAATTGAAGAATTTTATTCTTCTTTACAAATTTTTGCAGGCAGATTGCCTTTGCCGGTCTTTGACAGAAACCTAAGAAGCATGCCCACAGAACATAATTTGGGTCCTAAGAATGGAATCTGGCATCCAAGCAGGCCCACCTAAATTCAGCATAATCCCTCAGATTTAGATTACTTGCTTTATCCTAACCCTGCCTCTAGGAATATCCCTTCTCTGCTAACGACAGGAAATCTAATAAGTTTGTCCGGCTCAAAGCTGCGACCTCCCCCGACCTCTTAAAATAACATCCACAAACAGAAAGAAGTGAAATTAAGTAACCACCCTCGGAAAAGAAGCCAAAGCATTCTAGCGGCGGCGTCGCCGGCTGTCAGGAAAGGAAGTGTCTCCATAGCCAGAAAATCGCAGTGACTAAACCTAACACCCAAGTTATCGGGTGGGGAAGGCAAGAGGGAGAGGAAGAGGGAGAGAGGGAGGGAGCGAGAGAAGGAGAGAGAAATGCCCGCACACGGCTTTACATGAAGAATAGCAACTCTCGCTGCTGCTGCTGTTGCTCGCCCGCCCGCCCCCCGCAACTCACGAGTGGGTAGCAATGGGGAAAGCATCCAGGGCTCCCCGCCCCGCCAGTCTCAAGCCCCCCGCCCCTGAACCCGGAGGAGGTACTCCTTTCTCTGCTCTTAGTCATCCCCAAGAAAGCCAAAAGACTGCGCCGCCGCGTCTCGATCCCCATCCTCTCCGGAGCCTCGGAACCAAGAACCAGTTTGAGAGGAAGCCAAGCGAGCACCCTCAGCTCGCCAACCCGTGAAAAGCCAAAGCCAAAGCCAAAGCCAAAGGCAGGGGCGGGGCGGGCTTGTCCACCCCCACCCCCACCCCGCCCCGCTCCCAAAGAGGAAGACACTAGTTGATTTCTGGTGGCTCCAGGCAAGACTCGAAAGTGTAACAAGTCTGGCGCAGTCCGGTCCACTCCTGCCGCCGCCGCTTCGGCCACAGTTCCCCAGGAGTTGGGGTAGTCCGGGTTGCGGGAAGCGGGGCAGGAGGACCGACCTTACACCGGCCGATCCAGACCAGAGGGTGGCTTGCCTTCTTTTCCTAGCCACGCCACCCAGCTGGCGGTTCTCTCACCTCCTTGAGCTCCTTGGCCACGTCCTTCAGGTCCCCCAGGACTAATTCCAAATCGTCCACGATTATCTTGATCTGTTCCTTCACCTTGGCTTTGGAAGCTGGCGGCACCCCTTCGGCTGGAGAGGACACGGACGAGGAGGTGGCAGAGGAGGAGGATGTGGTCCCCTTAGACTTGGCTGACATTCTTTGGGGGAGCGCCGGGAGGAGGGGGGGAGGGAAAGGACGGCAGGCAAGTCAGGAGAGCAGACTTGCCACGAGCGATGGACGACACTGCCGGTCCCCGTCCCTCTTTCGAGCTCCGGAGCTGCTGCTGCAGCCGCTGCCTCTGCTCTGCCTGCACATCTTGGGCTCCGGTCCCCGGGGCGTTGCGCTCCCGGCGCGCGCCGGCACTGCCATCAACTGCACTGAGCGAAGGAGCCCCGGCTGCAGGCAGGCGAGCAGACGGGCGGGCGTTGCGCCTGCGCTGGTCTCCCTTCCCCCCCCCCACCCCTCACACAGATATGCAGACACGCAGGGCGCTCCGCTCGCCCAGGGCTCCGGAAAGAGGCAGGCGGGCGAGCGAGCGAGCGCCGGCGGCCCGCGTGGTTATTCTCCAAGCCCCCGCCACATGGTGCGCTAAAACTCACAAATCGCTCCAATCCTTCGGACCGGGTGAAAGGAGAATATGGAGAGGGAGGAGAGTCGCTTTTTGCAAACTTTATCCCCGCCCTGGACCTAAAAAAAAGAAAAAGAAAAGACCCGCTAGAAACGCCCCTCCCCCGGGATGGTTTGGCCCAGACTCTGGAAAGGCGTCAGGAAAATGTTTATTTTCTCTAGTGACTGCGGCGGGAAAGAGGTGTAAGTGCGTAAGAGCCAAAGGAGGCGGAGAAAGAAGGTGGGGATAATTTTTCCACAAGACTCGCTTTTTCTCTCACCCCCACTCGGAATGATTCCCCATTTGCTTGGCAGGGCGCAGTTCCCAATTCCATCAGAAAGCGCGCTTGGGTACTACGGCGGGAAGACACTTCGGAGCACCCCTTTGCGTCGCGTCGGTTCTGTTTACTCGGGGTGGGGAAAAGCTTCCCGCGTTAATCAAGAAGCAAAATTGGCGACGAGATCGTTGGCTTTGATTGCTCGGGATAAATGGGTTTGTTTTAACCCACATAGTCGCCTTTTTATTTATTTATTTTATTTTAAAGAACCGTTCTCTGAAAGGGGCGGCGGATGGCGGTGTGCTCCGGGCGCGTGCCACGCGGTGCCTTTTGGCGAGGGAAAGAAATGCGCCTAACTTCTCGAAGGAGAGCTTTATGGCGATGCTTGATTTCTGCTGAACAGAGAAGGAGTGTGTTAATACTAAATTATGACATAACAGCTACTAGGATTCAATTACCTTTATTGCAGCGAGAGGGAGAGAGAGGGAAGGAGCCCCTTGGAATGTAACTGTGAAATGATTTTATAGGAACGGGTCGTAATAAATAAGGAAGACAAACTGGGCAGGCTAGCAGCCGTTCAGCCAGTTTTGGATTTTATAAGAGATTGTATAAAGGAACGTTTGTACGGACCTCCTGATCCAATAAGGCAGTTGAACGGGTATCAAACGGAATAACAGGGGAAACCAACTGGATTGTTAATAGAAAACCAGAACAAAACTTACATAATATAATGATTATACATAACATTGTTGATTAAAAACGATGTCAAGTTATTAAACAAGCTAAACTCTACTCCAAGTAGTGTGTGAGCTGTCAATAGGATGCCTTTAAGAGAAACACCTGAAATGATTATTAAATCTTACAGAAGCAAAACAAATATATTAGGGACTAATTTCAACAAGTGGCACAAACAAACAAACAAAAAATGTACCTGCCTTAAAAACTAAGCCACAAAAACTGAAGAGTTCAGTGTTGCAAAACTGTATTAACAAATGATAACGCTGCCTTTTTTTTCAGCACTCTAATACATAGGTGAGGAAGGACAGTTGCCTTATTATGCAGATTCAATTTGTGACCATCTAATCATAATTTATTTTCTCATATTGTCTCCAACAGGATATATGTTATTTATTCAAGAGATTGTAAGTGCTTTTAAGCTTTACCTAAGTTTCTAGTAAATCCACTATTTTCTAGTAAAAAGTTCTATGTGGTTGAGTAATCCAAAACAATATACAATGATTTCTGAAGAGTGGAAAACATTAAACTATTAATGATCAAAAGTTTTGTTATTGTGGTTGTTTTATTATAGACAAGTTGTGGAGACCATCCATACAATGATCAGTAGTAATATTCACTGAAAAATCTACTTCCGCTATTCTGCTGAAAATTAAAAATGATATATTTTGGCTCATCATAGTTTCTGTATATTTCCTATTTTCAAGTTATTTCATATATTTGCACTCATCAATAATGTCATTTCTTTAAATATCTTTACACTCATTCTGCTTTGCTTCCATGTTCTAAAATTAGTCATTGTGTTGTTTTTTTTTAACTCAAGGCAATCTGTTAGATATCTTTAAGCACAGAAGGTACAGGGAGAACCACGTAATCATATCCATCTATAGTTACATTTACAAGTTAATCTCACAAAGACATTCACAATTTGTTTGACATATTTAGGTACTGCATAATTTTTAAAAAACTTCCAGAACTCAAATCAGCAATTAAAAAATAATAATTTATAACAGTTGAACATATATTACATAAAATATATGAAATAAATAAGGAAAAAAACTAATAAAAAGAAAACCAGATGAAGTAAAGATCACTGCATCTCCAAATCAACTTAAAAAGGCTGAGCTTGACATTAATGCTACCACGAATTCTAGAGATGTTTTAGAAGGCATAGAAGTGAGCATGCTGAGCAAACACTGATGAGTAACTTGGAAAGGGGAAAGAGTAAAAAGCATTGTACAGTCAACAAAGAAATCTTAGATGATCAAAATATAGCAGCAACAGGGATTTTAGTCATCTGCCTGAATTAGGAAGAGAGATCTTTATCTCTTCTCCCATGGCTTAACATCATATTTTCAAGCATCTTCTAAATACACCCACCACTCTGGGAAATCCTCATATACAAGTCATTGTTTTTGCTGCTGTTGCTGTCCAAGCAAAAGCTGAGACAGCAGGCACTTAAAAATATATTGAGTCTGCTAAATAAGTAGTGGTCCTTGAGTTGGAAGCTGTGCATCTAGATTTTATTTCATTCAGTTAATGAAAGCACACTAAAAGGCAAGCAACCATATTGAAAGAAGAGAAGCAGGTTGTCAAATTGTAGCAAAAGCTAATGCACTCAAGAACACAATAAAACCAGAATACTGCGTTCTTGAGTTGCTAGGTAAAGTGGAAGTAGCAGAGATATGTCTTATTCTGTGATTCTGTATCCATGGATCACAGTGATGCTCTTGATTAGATAGTTCTGGAAAGGGGGGGGGGACTTCCAGCACTTCCCAATTCTAGTAATGGCTACCAAAGATCCTGGCCAACCCAGTAGATTTGTCAAATTATTTGGCAATAACATCCTTTGGGAAACAACTTGCTTAATATTTCTTGAGCCACATGCAGCACTTCATGGCTCTCACCATGTGCAATGGGAGAGCTTGTGATTTTACAAATTGAAAAGTTCAAAATTTTACCCAAGAGTACACAACTTGATGGAAAAGCTGATATGCTGCATGAAACGCATATCCATCTCAACTTCCTTATAAAATGACTAGGATAAGGCAAGCAGAAACAATCAAGGCAGATTTGACTGAATTGTACTGAATCAGACTGGAATCTCAATATAGTACATTAATTTAATAAAGATAACTCTCATGTAGAGACTGGGGAACTCCCTTAAGATAGCACACTTCTCTCCATTCTGTGGGACCTGCATAGCATGTTGAATGGAGGTGCTACTGGTCAGAGAGGACTTACACTAAAGGTTTTGCTAACCTTGAAATCTTCAGCCCACAATGTCTTTTGACTGAGAAGTAGCTGTACAAAAGAATAGATGCCTTCAGTCATAAACTACAAAGGATACTATGAGCAAACCACCTATTCTTTAGCATTTTTATCCATTTTATCCAAAGAAACCTGACAATAGAAGAAATCAACTGACTTTGTTATATCAGGTTCAGTCTATTCAAGTCAGAGAATGAGAAAGCTTTTCACAGACCTAAAGCAACTGTGTCAGTGCAAAAGATGCAGGTCATTCATGGCTAAAAATAAGTTGGAGCCTAAACCCAGGGGTACTGAGGGGACTGGCAAGCTGTGTCTACTATATGAGAAAACCTATCCACTGAATAAGTGCAAAGGATTTAAGTAGAGATGAAAACTTTGCTGAACAATTATCATACTTGGGTTTGATGATGTGCCGCTATAAGCCATTCCACCAGAGGTGGAAATAAAGTGTAATGACTGCAGCAATGAAAGCTACATGTCTGCACTCCATTCAGACTCATGCAAATAGAATATCACCCCATGTGCACACTGTAATTGGGTTTGGAAGTCTCTCAGTAAGTAACGTGGCCATAAGGTGTGATGTCACACAACTATATTGACTTAAAATGACAGTTCCAGCTTCTAGGGGAATCTCAAAAGATTGCAATATCACGTGACGACATGACTATCATTTGCAAACTTCTGCCATCTTCCCCATTTACTTTCTTGTCAAAAGCCAGCAGTGAAGGTTGCAAATGGCGATCATATTACCTTAGGATGCTGCAATGTAATTGTGACCCGGTTGCAAAGTGCCCAAATCACAACCATATGACCATTGGGATAGTGTGATAGCCACAACTACTTTTATACGATAGCATTTGTAGCATCCTCATCTAAAGCAACCAGCAGCTTTTGTGATCTGGAAAAGAAAACTACTGCGTTTATATCTGCATGCTATGTGTATGTCAAAAAACCCCTGTTGTTTGTCTTCTCTATAACTTAATAAAACTTATCCTGGACATTAAGAAAAAAATATGATATGAGTTAAATGCTGCATGATCAGCCAAATTTTAGCATCATACCTCATGATTTAACATTATTAACAGCAATCAAATTTCTACACGTTATTACCAATGAATGAAAACACTATTTTCAAATGAGTAAAGGGCTATAAAACTGATTACAGAAACCACAATTTAAATGTAGTTTGTAGACTGAGCCATAATTACTAAATTCAAATATTATGCCAGAATCAACCCAAATTATACAATGGCTTAACATGAGTAAATTTAGCAATAAGTATTATATAGTCCATAAGAATTCCAAATTGGAATTCCCTATTTCCATTTTGCAAATGGAGAATAAAGTTTGGAAAAGTAAATAATATATGAAATTCACATGAGATACTTGGCTAAGTGGATTATTATGAGTTAATGTTAGGTTTATCCTACCTAATTTGAAGGAGAAGAATGTATACATTCGGTAAAAGATTACTAACCTAGCACTTGACTTTTACTTCAACGTGGCCGACTGAACATAATTCTCTACGGAACCTGAGGGCAGCAGGACAATTTAGGAATTTAAGATAGCCCACCCGAATTGTCTGAACTCCCAACATTTCACCAGCAGCAGCTTCTGTTTCTGTGTCATTCACTCACTGACTTTCTTCCATGTTTCAATCATCTTTTAAGAAACTATGTACTTCTGACAGATATTAACATTTTAACTTTGTGACAACTTGATCTTCTTTGAACATGTTAGAAATAAACCACCTGAAATTTTAGAATGGTTTCTAGAGGAAGACAGCTGATTTAGGGAGCAGGTTCAGTGAAGTATGATTATGAATTATTGGCATTATTGTTATGCCAATTATTATTATGTTCATGACTCATGTGATTTTACACATGAATGTAGCACTACTGAAATCTGAAGCTATATTCAAGGGGTACAGTTTATATACATACCTCACAGAAGGTGTCTGTTACTGCTGTGGAAACATTCATGCTTTTCATATGTTGGGGGTGTGAGAGAGTGAGATATTGTCAAATAATTGCTAAAAACTATTAATGTCCATCTAGTTCTGTTAGGGTATTGAATACTAGTCATGATATAATTAACTAGTATAGGAGCAGAAATCTAATTTCATTAAATCCTAACATTCATAAAGTTAATAAGCCCTACAAATTGTGATTGCCATATGTGAGCTACAAAAATCCAGATCATCAATAGATGGCAATTTAGAGTAGGATCTTCTGAATTTCAGTGATGTCATCTAATGTTTATATATACTTCAAGTAGCCCTATTATTTTACCATAGGCTGTTTGGTCCAGAACATTTTTTTTTAGCTTTTTGACAGTAACACACATTTCTAGCCTTATCTTAAAATGTCAGAATAAGGAAGCAAATTACCCATTGTCATTATTTTTTCACATTTATCACCAGAATTGTTTAGTATAATTAGGTTACACACTTACTTAAATGCTATCTAAATGCCACCTATCTTTCTGAAGATAGCTAACCTAAGGCAATATAATGGAAATAGTGCAGCAGTTTAGTCAAAGGTGGATCTAAAGATAATAGAATTTACTGGTTCTCACAAAATCCATGAGTGGTGAATATATTCATGAAAAAAACCTAGATATCTGCTACTTGTAAGAAAGGCTATGACATTTAAGTTCAGTGATATCATTCTATCTACAAACATAAATGCCTTTGTCAAGGTCATGTTTTAGTCCTGGTTGTAATGTATGGGTGTGAAAGCTAGCCCATTAGAAAGGCTGAAGGAAGAAAAATGGATACCCTAAATTGTGACACCAAAGAAGATTACATGTATTGTGAATACCTTGGACTACAAGAACAACAAATAATTCACTATTAGATGAAATAAACGCAGACTGCCTACTAGAAATACTATTAATGAAACTGTAACTAATATATTTGGGACACATATAATGTGAAGGCAAGAGTCATTGGAGAAGACCCTAATGTTTGAAAAAATTGAAGGCAATTGAAAAAGAGTCAGACAGAAGACAAAGTGGCTAGATGTTATCTCTGATGACACAAGCATGAGCTTAGAAGAATTAAAACAGCAGTTATTTATAGACAAACTGGTGAAATGATTGTCCATAAGGCCATGAAGAGTCAGAAGTAATTGAATTGAACAAGTGACATGTCTATAACAATTTGATACAAAAGCTTCAGGGTTCTGGAAATTTATGAATTGTCACCTAAAGATACAGGTAGTCCTTGACCTACAACGATTCATTTAATGACCATTCAAAATTACAACAGCACTAAAAAAAGATTTATGACCGTTGTTCACATTTAAGACCATTGCAGCATCTCCATGGTCATGTGATCAAAATTCAAACACTTGGCAACTGGCTTATATTTATGATGTTTATAGTACCCTGAGCTCATGTGATCACCTGTGACTTTCTGTGACAAGCAAAGTCAATGAGGAAGATAAATTCACTTAACTTGAGTGAAGTGATTCACTTAACAACTGTGACAAGAAAGGTCATAAAATGGAGCAAAACTCACAAGTGTCTTGCTTAGCAACAGAAATTTTGGGCTCCATTGTAGTCATAAATTGAGGACTACTTGTATTCTCACAGGCAACTTCATGGAGCGCTTTATTCAAAATTTCCTTTAGACACTTGCTGAGTCTTGCTACCTAACTTAATCCAAGAAGCAATTTGTACACATGCATCCAGTTTTCGAAGCTCAATTCATTTTAATTGATTGCATACATAACTGAGTGTAGTCAGCTTGGACAAATTATATAAGTACTCAACAATTAGCTTTGAATACTTGTGGGACATTCATGTTATAAATTAACTTGAATGTCCCCCCCCACACACACCTTATTTCAAGTCAAAATCCAAGTTATTACCATAGAAGTTGTTTGCATTTCAAGGAACATTTGCATTTGCCACAACTTGTCAAATAGACAAACTTCATATAGACTCCTAATTCAATTTGTTTGTTTGTCTAGGTTGCAGAAACCAGTACATACTGAGTAGCGATGAAATTCAAATTTTTTTACTACCAGTTCTGTGGGCGTGGCTTAGTGGGCGTGGCATGGCAGGGGAAGGATACTGCAAAATCTCCATTCCCATCCCACTCCAGGGGAAGGATACTGCAAAATCTCCATTCCTACCCCACTCTGGGACCAGCCAGAGATGGTATTTGCCAGTTCTCGAACCATTCAAAATTTTTACTACCGGTTCTCTGAACTACCCAAAATTTCTGCTACCAGAAGCTGTCAGAACCTGCTGGATTTCACCCCTGATACTGTGATACCACAATCCATATTTAAGACATAGAGTTTGGAACCATTATCAAACTGTCCTTGATTATTCAACAAAATTATAATGTAGAATTATTTTCAAACTTACTAAAAGGACATAGCCAACTATGAAAAACAACTTTTACTATATATCTATATAGCTATAGCTATACTTTCTCAGGAAGAATAACTTACAATGCATTATTTTTATGTTTGGTTTGCCTCATAATTGTAAAAATGATTGTTAATCTATTTAAACTTCTTTAATGTCTTGCCCTCTACTGTATTTCTCTACTGTTGTAGAAAGAACATGTAAGCAATAATGATATTTAGTTAGATTACAATTAATTTGGATTTACCCCAGTATCTTGAAGAAGCCCTCATCAAACTTACACGTGAACTAAAAAATAAACATAATAAATCAATGAACTGAACTGAATATATTTCCTAGGTATATATCTACCTGTTGATTGGCAAGTCTCAAATCTTAAGATTCACAATAATATTTTTTTATTAGTTAGTACTATGCATGCTTCAAAATATATTCAAAAATACACCAGGCCTCACTAATGCAGAGATTATTCAATAATACTATTCATTAAATTCGCCTATTCTGTCAGTTTCTGTTATATTTTCTTAAAGCATTGGCATTAGCTTTATTGACCTAACTCCTTAGAATAGCTACACTTTTTTTCAGGTTTTCAAACAATGCTTATTTGGCTAGAGCGAGCCATTTTGGTCTAGTGGAGAAAGTATAGGCTAGAAACCAGGAGATTATGAGTTCATGTCCCATCTCAGCCATGAGAGCCAGCTGGGTGCCTTTGGACCGCTAACTCTGTCTCAGCCCAATTCACCTCATAGGGTGGTGATTGTGGGGAAAGTAGAAGTGGAAAAGAGTATTAAGTACATTCACTACATACAGTTATTTATAAAAAAGATAAAAATAATAAAGTCAGCATATACAGTAAATAAATATATATTTTAATATAGTGATTCGACCCTAATATGAGAAAAAGATTCATATAAAAACTCTCTTTGTTTCCTCACTATGTGCAAAATCACAACTCTCATATAACCAACCAAGTATAATAAATTTTCATTAAAATATCAGTTGAAGCACAACAGCTGAATTTGCACACTAAATTAAAACTAAAAAACTTCCCTTTTAGTAAGAGATGATAATGATTCCGTATGATCATGATGCCCTATTTGTGGCTTCCAACACCCCAAAAAGATATTTCTGGGTAAGCTGATGAATAAAATGGCTGCCCCCTCCCCAATAATTGAGGAGTGGAAATAAAACCAGAAGGTCCTGATGAACAAAGCTCTCTTGCTGAATTTAGCCATTTGTTGCCATGTTTTATAAGGATAATCTAAAACAGGGGTGTCAAACTCAATTTCATTGAGGGACACATCCACATTGTGTTTGACCTCAGAGGGCGTGGAGGCATGGATGGAGTCAGTGTGGCCGGCTCGACGTCACTCGTGACGGGGGTGCCTGTGGTGGCCGAAGTGATCTGTCAGCAAAAACAGGCTCCTAAACTCTGTTTTTGGCTGCGATGGCTTCCTGCAACTCTCTGCCAGTGAAAACATAGCTCTGGAGGGCCGCACATGGTACTCCTGAGCTCCTTTTTCTTTGGCAGAGGTACCATGGGCTGGTACTTTGCTGTTTCCAAGATGAGCCTGATGGCCAGATCTAAGCCCAAAGCACTAAAATTCGGTCCCCAGGCCTTGAGTTTGACACCCCTGATCTAAAATGTTAAACTTTAAGAAAGAGATTTTAAGGTTACAGAGACTTCATTCTGCCCCACAAAAATACAGAACAACACTTTAGAATTGTTGTAAAGTAATCAGTCTACTTTTTTTATGTTGTTAGTGCTTTCCTGGTGGTATCACCTATGGCCTTCTAACTGCTGAAGAATTAATGTCTCTGAAATTACAAATTTGCCCATTCCTGCTGTAGGAAATGGAGCCTTCTGAGTGTTCATAATGTATTTTGGAGACAGAAGACTTGGGTCCCTGGAATCAACTGCCACACTCACTTAAAGCAGTAATCATTGTGATCCCAACCACAAAGTAGTTAGCATATTCCGGATTGATTCTGATGTACTTGCTTAATTCTGCATTTCCATTCATAGCATTTGCCTTTTGAGTTCTGCTTGTGCTAATTATCAATCTCAACAGAAGGAATGTGGGCTGCATACTTAGAATAAACTCAAGATGTGCCTTACGATATTTGCTAGTCAAACCATTATGTGGATAATGCATATAAAATGCTGGAATTTTGAGCTTATGCAGTATTTTGCTGCATGAAGATTTATACAAAATAATCAACAGCTAAATGTCTAGCCTAAATATAAAATTAAGGACACATTTTTTTCAAGAGGCATTGAAACATGGATAATTCACAGAACATCCATATAGAAAAATGAAAGACCATTTTTTCTGAACAAAATATGAACAGACATTGCATGAAGCTGAACTTACTCCTTAACAATTGCTTATGTTATATAGTACTGAAGGACTTATACTGTATGTCTTTTCCTTTAAGACTCAATGAACTTGTACAGCCTTTTTTTTTAAAGTTTTCTGTTATCTGAAAACAAACATACTAGTTCCAATTAGTGCTTTTTACAAGCTTGTACATGTGCATTTAATTGTTTCATGAAAAAAGCAGAAATTTAGCCTGGATATATGCCTTATGTTCATCTCTTGCTTCTTTTCTTTTCAAAAAAAATTTTTTTTCTCCTTTAGCAATATAATTATGGAGGAAAGGGAGAAAAAGGTATCAGTTTAATGGTTAGCAGCTAGGCACAGATAGGAAACCTATCTATTTATATCCTAAGGATATCTGTTCATTCCACCATGTTAGCTAGGGTTGCCATAGGTCCCTTCCTTTAAATGTCTTCTAGTGGAATACTGACAACATGCCTTCTTGGTAACAGGCCCTGCCCATTAGAACAACCTCCCCCATGAGATTCAGCGGCCCTTGAAATCTGCTTTATTTATTTTGTTTTTGTTTTGTTGTTTTGCTTATTTTTAGTTCCTTGGAGTCACTGTTGACTCCTATTCGCTGTCTGGACTAGTCCCTGATGTTTTCTTGGCATTAATTTTCCATTGCCTGCTTCTTAGGGCTGAGAAAGAGTGACTGGTTGAAGCTGGCTTTATAGCAATAGCACTTAGACTTATATACCGCACCATGGTGCTTTACAGCATCCTCTGAGTGATTTGCAATGTCAGCATTTTGCTCCCATCAATTTGGGTTGTCATTTTTTTTAAAATTTGATTTATATGCCGCCCTTCTCCGGAGACTCAGGGCGGCTTACAATGCATTAAGCAACAGCCTTCATACTTTATATTTTACTGATCTCGAAAGGATGGAAGGCTGAATCAACCTTGAGCCAGCCAGGATTGAACTCCAGATTGTGGACATAGTTAACCTACAATGCTACAGTCTAACCACTGTGTCATCAGGGTTCCTAAAATGGTACTAGATTCATGGTCTCACAGTTTCTTACAAGGTTTCATAATCATAATACTAAACTGGCTTTCCTTCCCTATCAGGCTTCTGAAAAGCATTGAAGACCTGACTTTTTCCCACAAGCCTGAAGGTGGAATGAGGCTGGAGTACAATAAAATTCTTTGTGGATACATGTGTGTATATTGATTTGGGTGGGCCAAGAGTTTTTGTGATGATTGTTATGCTTTCTACTGTGTTTCAGTTTGTAAGCCACCTTAGATTTATGGTGCGTAACATGGGTGGCTATATAAGTCTTTTAAATAAACAAAACAAATAGACCTGTTGCCCATTAGAAATAATTGGACTGCAGTCTTTGTCAGTCTCTGATCATGATATCTTTATAGTATAGTATTTAGTAGTGATGGCTAACCTTTTCCGGACCGAGTGCCCAAAGCATGTGCATGCACCCAAATTCCAAAATGCAATGCGTACATGCACCCCATCCCCCGCATTCGTGTGCTGGCCCCCACACGCGCATGCGTGGCAGAGACCTGAAGACCAATTGGCTGGCGGGAGGTGCATGTGAATGCGTAGGAGAGCTGAACTGGGGTGACAGCTCACGTGCCATCAGAGAAGGCGCTGCATGCCACCTCTGGCATGTATGCCGTAGGTTATCATAATGGAAGCTGGAATCTACCAACATTTGGAGGACTCTGGGTTCTATACTGTTGACTAGATTCCACAAAACTCTCCATTTCTTGGGACCCCACTAGAAACTGTGATTCTTGGGGAGAATTGTTCCAATTCTCCAACAATTTTGTATCCCTCTTTCACAACCATCAGTTTTTGCAGACATATTAATTTAAATGTAAATATCTTAAGTGAAGAGAAAATTTATACACTTTATACACTTATTAAGGAAGATGTTCCAGGTTTATAGTTATTTATGGCCTTTATGTTTCCTGAGTGGTGTGGTGGTTTACAGGTGGAGCTTTCACCTCATAATCAAGAAGCTGTGAATTCAATCCTAGGTAGCGGCAAATATTTCCCTCTTCTGGGCGCAGAGTGAAAATGTCTGCTGTGAACTCTGCATATGTGTCAGGAAGGGCATCAGGCCAGTAAATACTCAACTCCATTCAGTCATCCTGGCTCCACCCTGATGCAAGGGATTACAGGATCATTAAAAGAAAAAGAAAAAAGACTGTTATGTTCCCTCTCAAGTTTGCCATGATCAAGTGAACCAACAAGAGTCTAGCCTTAGTAATTGATCCATCACAAAACTCCATCAGCTTCCTTCTCTTCCTTCCAGGTCTATTAAGATTGTCTGTAAGATTCTTTTTCCATTATTATAAGTATAATCTATAATTTCACTTGTAAACTTTATTTGTATGTGCAAATGTCAGATAAATTCAATTCAAATTTAGAGTGAGGTCAAAAGATAGAGGAACGATGCAGCGGTACCTTCCTTAAGGATTTTTTAAAAAAAAAAAATAAATTAAAGATATTCGCTTCATAAGTGCTTGCAAAGAAAATTTAAAACAGCTATAAAGACGTGTAAAGTTCATAACATGAAAACTATATTAAGGGAGCATCATCACCATTTTGAACTTTTCATTTTCGAGAAGTGGAGTGAAAGGTTTATACATTAACTGGCTGACCTCCCATTTCCAAAATTAGTTCTAAAGTATTAAAATAGTTGTGACTGTAAATTAATAGCACATTTTATTGCTCTTCCTGTCTTACACATCCATATTGTTTATTTTGTTAAAGTAGCAAGCCTTAAGCATTTTAATTTTCTTGAATCATATTTGCATTGATTGAAATTCTCATTTGCACAAAAGAGCAATAGAAAATTAATTTAAAAACACATTTGGTTTCACATATGTTTTGCATAAAGCTGTTATTTTAAATTGGCTTAATTAGAGACATTTGTCATACTTACTGGAAACTGGTGTAATGGCATGGTTTCAGCCACCAAATTTCAACAATGAGAAAGTAGAGTGAAAAGGCAATGTACTCTAAAATGTATTTCCCAATAGCCATTGGAAACTGATGAAAACTTATTGTATTCTGTTTAACTGGCCTTAAAATGAGTAAATGAATGAATGTGCTTGTGTCATTTTGACTTCAGAAATGCACTATATGGCCACAAAGGTGACTTTGCTGATTACATCATGCTTCAGACATGCTCATTAAAATTGTATATGACTGGTGGATTAGGTGCCATGAAGTTACATAATTCTTCCACAGATTGTTTCAGTAATGTTGATCTGTCTTCAACATAGTCTTTTAGGTCTCTTCGGTTCTTTCTTTGTTGTTGTAATTAAACCCACCCACTTTGCTGATGCTTCTCTTTCCTTCAAATTTTCCCAGCAATAAAGACTCTTTAGTGGAGCTGGATCTTCACATAATGTGTCCAACATATGATACTGAGCCTAGTGATTTGTATTTCAAAGGAAAATTCTAGGTTAATTTGTTCTATGATGTATTGGTTTATTCCTATGGCTATTTTGAAGACCCAGATTATTGGGGGCAATATGCTGAGTCTGTAAACCACTTAGACAGAGCTGTAAAGCACTATGAAGCGGAGTATAAGTCTAAATGCTATTGCTATTCAAAAACTTCAATACTCTATCACCTTTAAAAAATAAACATTTTTTATTTTTATAAAATTACCAAATATAGTCAAAATATCAAAATACACAACGATAATAAAATTCAACAATCTCCCAAAAAAGCAAACTGTAAAATTAAAACAAAAAAGGGAAAAGAGCGGGAAAAATGAGCCCACTTCCTAAAAAGAACCTTAAAGTTCTTAACAATGGTGGTTTGAACAATGATGTGGAAATTCTGTTTCAATGCATGGAAAGTGTAGGTCTTTAGATGGGGAATAACAGGCTTCAGATCAATCCTAGTAGATCAAGTGGCTTTGGTTTTGAGACTCCTGGGGAGGAGGAGACCTGTATTCATCTTGAAGGTCATCTAGTCCAACCCCCTGCTCATGCAGGAGTCCTGTACTAGGGATTCAAACCACTGAACTGCCGACCTTTCTGATTGACAAGCTCAGTTTCTTAGCCACTGAGCCACCTAGGAAATTCAAGAACTGGTCAGCACCAGGTGAAGATGAACTGCATTGTTTTTTGTTAAAATTCAGTGCTAAGCAATTTAACAAATACTTTAAGGAGATGAAATTGAAGATAGGTTAACATCCAGATGTTCTTCTGGAAAATAATTGTTATATTTTCAAGATCATATGGAAATTAGCTGGCTTTATTCTTCTGCTTTAGCTTAACTTTGAACTTGCATATAAGCAATGTGTTTATTCTACCTTGATCTATATCAATCAAAGTCAACATGATTTTTATGTGCTCCATCATAAAAATGATGTCCATGCATATAGGCATCATTTGTTGGTTTGAAGACTATATAGAAATGAAGAAGTGATTGAATTGGCAGAAACTAATACTTCGTTCTCCTACTTTATTTTTATTTCCTAGGCAAGTTCAACTACATTTTTGTTTTTACTATTTTTGGCATTTCAGTCTCAAACTAGCAACACATCTTATTTGTACAGTCTGTCAACCTTAAATTGAACTTGCTCATGAAACTCATCAACTTTCCCTTATTCTGCATCAGTGGTTGGGATGTAAACATGAATAACTGTCATGTCCAGTTCCAATCCATTTCAATTCATTGATGGCCAAGATATCAATCTGTAGTCAATTTATTTTATCTTTTACTCTCACCAGCTTTTTCATGTTCAAACTACTTAACATGCCATATTTCCACTACATTTCCACCTCTGCAACTTCAGTTTTTCTTTTCCTATATGGTAACTTGAGAAAGTAGATATCTAAAAGAATATAATCTAATTAACACTATTAGTACTCTGCAAATCCCCAGCTTTTTCTCAATATTCAGTAAAATTCCACCTTAACTGACATCTTTATTTTAACAATTTCTACCTTGTCTATCCATGTGTTTTTCCTTGTAAAATACAGGTGTAGTTTACCATTGTCTTCTCCCATGTAGTATGAAAAATGGCTTTTTCACTTTCATCAAAGTGGTCATCTGCTTCCAGCACCTTCCCATATAATTCCTTCTCAATATATAGGCCTGATTGCTTTAGCTCTCTTCTTCCTAGGAATCTACACTCTGGTAATATAGTTCCAGCAAGTTTGATTCATGCCTCCCAGAAACATTGCCACATCTTTATCTGTCCACATAACAGGACTTGAACAGGATGGTTGCATATTATATATTATATAATCCAAAAACTATGCATTGAGATTATTGATATAATCTCCATCTAAACCAGGTAAATCTGGAAATTACAGTCTTGCCCTGCTTCATAAGTCTGAAGTTTCCAAATGCCCTGGGATATATTTTGCGCTTAAGGATTAGGATTAGGATTTATTGGATTTATATACCGCCCTACTCCCGAAGGACTCAGGGCGGTGTACAGCCAACAATAAAAATACATATGTACAAAATTTAAAAACCAACTAAAAACAGATTAAATGAATTTGGCCCGGACAGAATTAAAACACCCCAATATAATTTAAAATTTTTTAAAAATTTAACACTAAAAACGGGGAGTGGTTAGGCCAATTCCACTTAGTTCTAACAATCTAATCTTCTAAGTGGAATTAACAATTCCACTTAGTTCTTCACGGGTGTCAAAAATGCGCTTGCTTTATTTAATGTAGAGATGAGGAACTGCTTTTTTGCTATGCTGAGATAATACAAAGCTGGATAGCTGGATATAACTGGATAGTAAAAATTGTGACTTTTGTATGAGAATAGTTAAGGGATTTAAAAATGGAAATGAATGAGTTCTGCACACAGAGGATTCCTTTAAGCTAAAAATAATAGTAAAAATCACATTGCAGAAAATTGGCTGTTTTGCTCCCAGGTATCATCTGTATTGTATTTTGGGGAATTTGGGAGTCACAATTAGGCAGGAGAGCTGTATATAATCCAGCCTAAAAGGGTTCAAGGAATCGTTCTAGATTTTTAACTCCATCAATGTATAATCCCATATTGTTCCCAGCGAGTGCAAGTTGTCCACACCATTCAGGTCAACCTACTCCGCTAAAACATGAACAAATAAATGGAAAGTACATTTTTTTGTTTGTACCAGTGTACAATTACAAGTTGGTGAGGTTGCCAACTAGCCAAAAATATTTAACATACTGTATTTTGAGTTTTTAGGAATAAACATTTGAGAAAGTTGGGCAAATAACTTTCAGCAGAGACTGAAGTCTTCTGAACAGAGGCTCTGCTCTGCAGAGTATAGAGGTTCTAATGAATTGACCTACAACTGTTCCAGCAAGCTATCCATAACTCAGGATCATCCGAAATTGCATAGAAAGAAAGTAGCTCTTTAAGAAAATAATATTCCAGGAAGACTAAAAAGCCTGACAGTTGCTTCAGGCCAATCCTTAAACTGCTTAGCTGTAACTAACAACCTTGAACAAAAGCCAGCAAATATTAGGCCAGAACTGTCAGTACTCTCTCTATTACAGATCTTTTTGTACCTTAACTCATGGGGATGACCGAAACCCTGTTAATATCAAGACAGTGATGGATTTCAAAAATATTGAGACTATTCTTTCTTTGACCCAAAGTAAGAGTTTTGGCTCAAAAGTATACAGGGATGGCAGCATATTGGATTTGCCCCTTATGTAATTAATGTGTAAGACTTTTGCCCCCATGCTTTACCCTCAGAGACTATTGTCTTCCTTTCTCCACTTAGTTATGTTGGAATATCCATTCATTTTTTCACTGACTGCTGTTCAGATCTTTTCCAACGAAAAATAAGATTTAGTTTATTTGTTCAACAAATTTATTTTATTTTATTTTATTTTATTTTATTTATTTATTTATTTGTCAACAAATACAAGGAAACAAGTAACAGTATAGACATAGACATGGACACATGAAAAAAAATTGGCACAAATAAAAGGATACAAATAAGCAAAACATAGCCATAAACATATGAAATGAGTACATATAAATGGGAATAGTAGGACAGGGATGGTAGGCAGAGTTATTAAATTGCAGAGTTACTATTGGGAATTACTTGCTTACAATCAGCATCACTCATTTAAAAATCCTATTAAACATAAATAAATTATTTTGTAATTTTTGTCAAAGTAGGGGTACTTTAGAACCTTCTGAACCATTTCTTGATCCTGATAAAGAAAACTGAACCTTGATATAGAATTCTTCAGTCCAAACTATCGTGAGATAAGATTGCTGCATGGAGTATCCATACAATACAATGTAATAATATTTATTGTGTTTTTTATATTTTATTTTTATATAAATGAACATGGCACAATTTAACTTACTATAGCTTGGCATCTAGCCATGCTATCCAAGAATTCTGGGAGTTGTAGTCCCAGCAAATCCAAAGAGTACCAATTTAGCAAACTCTCATATAATGTGTTCTAAATGCACTGTCAAAGGAAAAGACATTATGCAGCACTTTACTAATATTAGCTTTTTCACTTTGATATTTTGAAATCAGAAACCTAAAGAGATAACATGGCTTTGTTTCTTTCTATTTATTAGTTCTAACTCTTATTTCAGAAAAGAGAATTTGAAACCTGCATCACATGAGGATTGCTCAGCGTATGATTCATACCATGAAAAGCCTTTCTTGTTGCCTAGGCTTTATAAAGAGTAAGCAACTTGTGCATTCAAAGCAAAATATCCTGTATATAAAATATAAACAGTGAAAGGATACTATAACCACCAACCAGTTTGTAAAGTAAATGAAAACAAATAAAAATTGCAACTGTTATAAAAATTATATTAAAATTATACTACATCCATTAGATAATTACTTTAAATATTAACTTCTTTTGTAATGTTATACATCTTGCATATGTTATATGATACATCTTGCACATTTAGCCATTATTTCTTTGAACATTTTTTGCCTTAATATAACTGCTGCTATTGCACTTAATGAAATTCTTACAGTAATTTGTTCTGCTTGGCTTCTTAGCAAATGAGTATTTTAAACTAATATTTTTTTGGCTACTGTTTTCTAACTTACTATTCTGAGAATCCATTTTTGTGTAATGGTAAATACACCAGGCTAGACCCTAGGAGATTTTAAGTTCTAGTCCTACCAGCATAAAGCCAACTGATGACCTTCGGCCAGTTATTCTCTCTGCCCTAGGAAAGAGGCATTGGCAAGCCACTTCTGAAATCTGGTCAAAAAATACTTGTCCAGGCAGTTGCCAGGAGTCAACACTGACTCACAGACATCTCTCTCTCCCCCAAAATTAGTTAACAGTCATTGTAAATGTAGTATGTTTAAAATATCAGAAAATAGCCAAAATAATATTTGTAACAAAACACTTTAATACAAAATTGGAATTTTCTGTTAAAAATTGCAATTTGTAATTAAAGGATGAAATCTTAATTTCATGGAGAATGATTGGAATGGAGAATGGTTAGGAAGAACTTCAGTTTGTCTCTTCATGCAGATCCATTTTTGCAATTCTGGACTTAAATACAAGTCACTTTCCAGTATGATTTCTTTGTTAGTTGATTTGTTTTACTTCTCAAGTATACAAGAACTACATTTCTCTAGGGTGATGTACAAATCCTTGTTTTCATAGACTGTAACACTAGAAAAGTAAGCACATTTCTTAGAAATCAATGTGACAAGACAAATAATGTTCTTTCATGTACACAACTCCAAAATCTTTTAGCCATGGGTAAAAGCAATGTGCATTTGTTGCTGCCAAGCCAAGCTGAACCTCAATATCCCACAGGCTAAAAAGAAAAGAAAAAAACAAGACTAGCTACAGATGAATTGAAATGTGGTTAATCGGGTAAAAAACAAGTCCCTTCAAAACATTCATTCTCTTTCCCCTTCTTCTTCTTCTTCTTCTTCTCCTCCTCCTCCTCCTCCTCCTCCTCCTCCTCCTCAACTGACTTGCAAAAATGAGTTTTTTTCAGGTTTTGTCTTAATGAACATTTATAGGAACCTATATAGGTACATATTCTGTACTTCCAACAAGAACATGAGGCAACAATCCTACTTATGCTTATCAGGAAATAGAAATTTATTCTTAGAGTTAAGAGGCTGTGGATTTTGACTCAAATTCCATAATTTTGCAAGACATAAGATATGCTGTCTTCATGACAAGTAAAGAGTAGAAATATAGTAGTGGAATCAGTGGTGAAATGTAAAATTTGTTACTACTGGTACTGTGGGCGTGGCTTGGTGGTGGTGGGATAATGTGACTGGGTGGGTGTGGCCAACTTTTTTTTTATTCTTAAAAGCATTTCTTCTACAAGGTTGTAGAAAAAATGCTTTTAAAAGTAAAAAAAAAAAGCTTCTGATGATTGCGTGGCTCAGCTGGACATTGGGGATGGGGGGGCAAGGATTTTTGCTACCTGTTCTCCGAACCACCCACCGCCATCGCTACCGGATTGGGCAATCCGGTCCAAACTGGGAGCATTTCACCCCTGGGTGAAATTGGTTTCCTGATGCATTTTTTCCCATCAAAGTGCTACAAATGATGATACAAACAGAATGATGACAACATGACAGAGAAGCACACATACCATATCCTATGTTCTCTTTTGCCATCTGTTAGGACTGAATAAATCCTCCCAGGTACTAGGGTGCTAATATGATGAAACCAACAAGGAAACATAACTATGATGTATTATTAAAGGCAAACTGTGAGACAACAATAACAAATCTGAACAAAACATCAAGTATTTCAATTAAGCAATATTAAATAATTAAAGTAATTCTTAGGCAAATTGCTCATCCTGTTGCTTTTTTAACTATTCCAAACTAGCTCTAGAATCCTAAAATAATTTGTGCTTTCTTTTATTAATCTATTCCTACAGTTTTAAAAAATGGAAAAAAAAATAAAAATGAAACTAGTTCATTTAACATATACAATATTATTCAATGTTCCAAATTTGATTTTCTCCTTTGCTACATTCAGTGGTTTTAATAATAATAAGGATTTAATAATAAATCCTTCACTTTTATTCCAACTAACACATTCAGTCCAAGTACTTCAGAGTGGAAACAGATCCTACAGCTCTCATTATTATTTAAAAACTAATGTAAAATACATATTTGCTAGAGAATAAGCTTTGATTAAAAATGGGACTTTTTTGGTGCAGTGGTTAGAATGCAGTATTGCAGCCTAACTCTGCCAAGTGCCAGGAGTTCGATCCTGACTGGCTCAAGGTTGATTTAGCCTTCAATCTTTCTGAGATCAGTAAAATGAGAACCCAGATTGTTGGGGGCAATATACTGATATTGTAAATTGCTTAAAAAGGGCTATAAAGCACTGTGAAGCTGTATATAGATCTAAGTGCTATTGCTATTCCAATTCTTACAAAAGATTATATAGGCTTGCACATTTTAAGTTCTCATTAAAAACTCTTGCAATATTGAATTGTAATTAAACCTTGTTACTGGATTATCACTTCTCCCATAGTTTTAATTAATGCACTAAGTGAGCAGCTTCTTGGAAAAGATAAATGTTGCCACCATTACACATGCTTTAGTCATTTCTCAATTTATATTATTATAGTATAGTACTATTTCTGGCTGTGGATCTGTTCTGGTATCTATATCAATATATTTGGAAACCTTTGTACAGCATTAATTAATAGTTATTAATAAACCATCCCATTTGCCAAAAGATTCTAGACAACTTACATTAAAACATCAAAATAAGAAAACAGAAATAAATATGTGTTGTTAATTGCGAAGTCGTGTCCGACCCATCGCGACCCCATAGACAACATTCCTCCAGGCCTTCCTGTCCTCTACCATCTTCTGGAGTCCATTCAAGCTCACGCCTACTGCTTCAGTGACTCCATCCAGCCACCTTATTCTGTGTCATCCCTTTCTTCTTTTGCCCTCAATCTTTTCCAGCATTAGACTCTTCTCCATTGAGTCCTTCCTTCTCATTAGGTGGCCAAAGTATTTGAATTTCATCTTCAGGACCTTGAGAAATAAGTATACATAATAGATAAATAAAAACACAATGAAAACAAGTTATCTTGATAACAATCTGGCTCATAAAATTAAAAGCATCATTTCTATACAGGACATTCCTGATTGTAATAATATACTACCAATTACACATAGACCATGTAACAATATCAATGATCTCCTAGTGTATATAAAGAAGCAGATATAAATTACTAAATGGCACCTAAGTACGTAATTCTATATTATTGTGGTAAATACTGCCTTTGTAGATTTCTACATTAAAAGAGGTTAGATTTCAAGCTCTGTTAGTAAAACATTATTTTAAAATCTTTGTTTTTAATAAGAAAACTAGCAGCAAAATATGTTATGATTATGAAAACATAGCCAGCTATTCTTGCAATTATTTCTATTTTAAGGTAAAGTTAATTTAAGAAATAGGGATGAAGTGGCTCAGTGGCTAAGACACTGAGCTTGTCGATCGAAAGGTCAGCAGTTCAGCAGTTTGAATCCCTAGTGCTGCATAAAGGGGGGAGCTCCCATTACTTGTCCCAGCTTCTGCCAACCTAGCAGTTCGAAAACATATTAAAAAATGCAAGTAGAAAAATAGGAACCACCTTTGGTGGGAAGGTAACAGCTTTGGTGTTTAGTCAGGCCAGCCACATGACCACAGAGACATCTTTGGACAGTGCTGGCTCTCTGGCTTTGAAACGAAGATGAGCACCGCCCCATAGAATCAGGAACAATTAGCACATATGTATGAGGGGAACCTTTACCTTTGCCTAATGTAAGACATTTCAATATTGTATTCCTCTATGCCAGTGGTTCTCAAGCTGTGGGTCACGACCCCTTTGGGGGTCAAACAACCCTTTCACAGGGGTTGCCTAAGATAGCCAGTGGTGCAAGACAGCCCTCCTCTCCTGCTGCTTGGGATTTGGAGCAGTAAATGGCATCTGGTCCTGGAAGCAGCCAGATTTTGCTCTTTTCTTGGTAGGGCTCCTCGAGAGACGAGAGCTTGCAGAGGGCTGATCTGCTATCCGCAATGGAGAGCAAAATCCAGCTGCTCCCCGAACTAGATGTTGTTTACCGCTCTGAGTCCCAAGTGGCAGGAAACAGGGCTCCTTGCGCCACAAATATACCAAGGTGGAATCCTGATGCCTCACTTACAGCAGAGAGAAGAAGCTGGATTTTGCTCTCCATTGAAGACACCAGATCGGCTCCCTGCAAGCTCTCGTCTCTCGAGGAGCCCGACCACAGTTTCCAGCGCCACTTCAGGGAGTGCTCCTAGAGAGACAAGAGCTTGCAAGGGGGCCAATCTGGCATCTGCAATAGAGAGCAAAATCTGGCTGCTTCCCGGACCAGTCACCATTTACCACTCCGAGTCCCAAGCGGCAGGAGATAAGGGCTGCCTTGGGCACCAGCTGGCGCAAATATACCAAGGCAAATGCTCATGCCGTGCAAGTAGTTCAAGTAGTGCTTCGCTCCCACACTTCTTCTGGCCCTTGATGCTCCACTCACCTTCGTCTCTCAGGGAGATGCTTGACTCAGCTCCAAGACACTGGCTGGCCTATGAGATGAGAGAGAGAGAGAGAGAGAGAGAGAGAGAGAGAGAATCAATGAGACAGAGAGAGAAAGAGACAAAGAATGAAAGAGAGAGAAAGACAGAATGAAAAAGAGAATGAGAGAATCAGAGAGAGAATGAGAGAGAGAGACAAAATGAAAGAATCAGAGAGAGAGAGAGAGAATCGGAATGAGAGAATCAGAATGAGAGAGAGAAAGTGGGAGGGAGAGAGAGAAAGGGGGGAGAGAGAAAGAGAGAATGAAAGAGAAAGAGTGGGAGAGAGGGGGAAAGAGAGAGAGAAAGAGTGGGGGGAGAAAGAGAATGATAGAGAAAGAGTGGGAGAGAGAGAAAGAGAGAGAGGAGAGAGAGAGAGAAGGAGAGAAGGAGAGAGAAAAAGTGGAAAGAGAGAGAGAGAGAGAGAGAGAGAGAGAGAGAGGAGGGAGAGTGCCTGAAGTACCCCATCCCGTCATTGGAGGTCCAGGTGCTTCAGCAACCGGTGACTGGATTCGTATTAGTGATCCACGAAATTTAAAATTATGAACTTGGTGGTCCCTGAGGTCCAAAAGATCGGGGACCCCTGGCCTAAGACCATCAGAAAACACATATTTTTGATGGTTTTAGGAATAATTTTATGGTTGGGGGTTACCACAACATGAGGAACTGTATTAAAGGGTCACGGCATTAGGAAGGTTGAGAACCACTGCTCTATGCTATAATTACAAACACCTGAAACAATTATGGATTAATCCGGTATCCATAGTTCAAAACTGTCATCATTGAAGAATGAGGCCCTGAATTTATCTGTTTTTGTCTATAGATCCTGTAATTACACTGATTTTGTTTGTCTCTTGAATTATCAGGTTTGTGGATTGAAATTCATGGTTTAATTTGTATCTTACTATTTTTGCTCAAATAAGCCATAATAAGTCATTATTATGAAACTTATCTAGTTTGGATGGTGTTTCAAGATGATTTCTAAAGCAGTGATGCCATTCTGTTCATTTATGGCAGATCAGATTTCTATAGATTGGATTTTAATTATTTCTTTACTTGTTTATTTGTGGCCAATAATGTGGCCATTAAAAAAAAAACACATAAAAATAAAGTAAATTAAATTTTTATAGAACAGCTAAGGTTTATGAATATATTCAAATAGCAATAACTATTTGACTTATATACTGTTTCACAGTGCTTTACAGTCCTCTCTAAGTGGTTTTACAGAGTCAGTATATTACCCCTAACAATCTGGATCCTCAGTAGGACCCAATAGTAGAATAATAAAAGATTGATAAACAGTGAGGCAGGAGATTATTTTTTTTTTCTCAAAGAAAAAAAAACATAAAATGACATGCCATCCGCTTGATTAGAGTACAGAAGCGAGTGAATCTAATGAAAACTGGAAAGAAACTTCCAGATGAATTAGAAAGTGGTGCTTGAATTTTGACTACATTTTTCTTCTGGTTTTTCTCAACTTTTTGATTTTCTTGTCTAGACAATTCCCTCCTCTCTAGAGGTCCCCAAATCTGATTTCCTTACTGATATCTGACTGAACCCCTTTTTCAAGGTACAAAACTGGAGGAAATCACTTAAAAAAAGTAGAAGCAGAGAAAAAAGATCTATGGAAATGGAGACCAAGGTAGCGATTAAGGGATGTGATAAAGTAGCAGCTGGCAGACAGCTTGGAGTCAATAAGGAAACCAGAATGGGGGACTTCTAGAGGGGAGGGAGTTGTCTAGACAAAACAGGCAGAAAGACTACAGAAGCCAGAAAGAAAATTAAGAATCAGTAAAGATATAAAAAGTTGTGGAAGCAAGATAACCGCCTAAACAAGGAAAAAGGACTAGAGTAGTAGTTTTGCCAGAAATCAATGACTGTGAACAAGGAGAAAGAAGACAAAACGCTTAGCCTAAAAAGGGGCAACCTAAAGAGATAAAGGGAATGTAAAGCAAAACTTTAAAGCAATATACAATAGATAGATTACTTGTGGGTAAACAACAGGAACAAAGGGGAAATATGAGGCTTTTATCTCTGCCACAGGTTGCCTGGCTAGAATTCCGGCAGCTGGAAAGGAGAGCAGGACATCTTGTGGGTTGTGAAGTTTTCAGCAACACAGCATGAAAATCATCAGAGATTTGAGGAGCTGATCAGAGGACAAGTAGAGCAGATTTAGATGAAGCAGTTTGTAGAAGGCTAATCTAGGAGGAGATGTCCTACAACCGGAACAGAGAATCTGTACAGGAGGATTTTACAGAAGCAACTGTTACTATGGGCTGTTTCCATAAGAGGCTGCTAGTAGCACTGGTTTGTTAAAAGGCATACTATGCTTTAAGGAGATTCCTCTACCTATACTGTATAAGTGTTGGCTCTGAGCAAACCTCCTTACAAGACCCAGGGAAAGCCGCTCCAATAACCATAAACATACATTTATTTGTCAAGCATATATAAGATAACAGGTAAAAGTATAAACATAATTTGAATACATGAAAAGAGTAAGTAAAAAGGAATACTAGGACAGGGTCGGTAGGCACTATGGTGCACTTGTGCATGCCCCTTACAGACCTCTTAGGAATGGAGTGAGGTCAACAGTAGACAATTTAAGGTTAAAGTTTTGGGGGTTTGGGGAAGAAACTACAGAGTCAGGTAGTTCATTCCAGGCATTGACTGTTACTGAAGTTATATTTTCTGCAATCGAGTTTGGAGCAGTTTACCTTGAGTTTGTATCTATTATTTGCTCATTTATTATTGTGGTTGAAGCTGAAGTAGTCATTGACAGGAAGGACATTGTGGCAGATAATATTATGTACTTAGATCAGACTGAAATTGGCGTAGTTCTAAGTTGTCTAAGACCAAAATTTGGAGTCTGGTGGCATAAAGTATTTTATTGCGGTTAGAGGAATGGAGGACTCTTCTTGTAAAATATCTCTGGATTCTCTCTCGGTTGTATTTATGACCGATATGCAGTGCAGGTTCCAGACAGATGAGCTGTATTCGAGAACTGGTCTAGCAAATGCTTTGTATGCTGTAGTTAGTAGTACAACATTACCAGAGAAGAAGCTATGTAAGATTAGGTTAACAACTCTTAATGCCTTTTTGACAAAGTTCTTACAGTGGGCTCGGGCACTTAGATCTTTAGAAATGAGTACTCCAAGATCCTTGGCAGAGTGAAAGTCATCTACAAGATCATGTCCATCTAATTTGTATTTTATGGTTTGATTTTTATTTTTTTATTTTTTTGCCATGTGCAAGACAGAGCATTTGTCAATACAGTCAGTGGTTTATTTATCATTTAAAGTTATAGTTCTACTGCATGATACTGCCTGTGTATCTCTATAATTGTTATTCTAGTGAAAGAAGAAAAAGTGTCTTCTTGTCATAACTAAAGGTTTAATGTTGTTCCAGTTAGTTTCTCGGGAGAAAGGGAGAAAATTACCCTTTATACCACTTCCTTCCACTGGCTGGAAACTTGGCATTAAGTTTCTCTGAAGTGAATATGAGCTGGAGAATCCTAATATCTCTGGAAAGCCCATTTCTTGAACTCAGAACAGTTTCTGTGTTAAAACAGAAGCTGGAAATAATATTAAGAATCTTTTTATTGCTTCTTTATCACACTAATAACAAGACTTAGAACATTTAAAAAAAGGGAGAATATCAGTTCCCAGGGCTCTTGTGAATTAAATTGTTGCTAGGAAACAAAAACAAGTGTTTCCTTTCAAACTTGCCCAGTGTGGCTCTGCATATGGACCTCAATTAAGGCTGAACATCTATAAACATTAATTTGATATATAAGCCTATAATGGTGTCAGTAATGCTTCATAAACATTCTTAATAAACATTCACAGAATATGCTGAAAGTTAATTTCTACTGTTATGTCCATTCCAAACTGCAACCACATACTTCAATGCCTATGGAACCTCTAACTTACCGTAGATACTTAATAAGAATTATCAGGGAGAAGATCACCTACTGTAAAATGTATTTGGATTTTCAAAGAAAATATACATCCATAGTCTTACCTACCAAAATATAAATCATATCTAGGAGTTCACTTTTTTGTTGTTCTTACTTATTTAGATATCCAAAGTAAAGGGAAACTGTACAAGTCAGCACACAGATATTTCTGCATTACAATATAATAAGTATACAACTCCATGATCTAGTAAATGTTTGTTAAGAAAAATGCCTACTCTACTAGGAATCACGGATTCATATAAATTCACTTAATGCCCACATTAGCAGATAAATTTTTGTGTTTGGTATTTGTTCCAGAAGTTCAAAATAAACAAACAGGTTACAAAATACTTGAAAAACTAGAAATTCATAGAGATAATAGCATAAATGGAAAAGCATCTGACTTTCTGTATTTATTTCAAGTCTAATGCAGCTATTATACACTGCATGCTACAAACAAAATTAAGTGGATGTTTCTCATTCATGAAGGATTGGGGGGAACTTATCTTATTTTTTGTTAATAAACATGTTAATGAAGTAAGGTTGAGGATTATGTTCCACTTTTTTTCTAACCTTAAAAAAGTGTTCTTACACAAGATTTCCCTTCTCCTTTCTTGTCCTGGAATGCTTACATGATGTAACATTGTCATATGAATCATATAAGACATGCTGGACCGTTGTATCTAATGCTTGTCTTGCTAAAGCTTTTCCTGAGTGAAACTCTAAAGATCTGCTTCCAAAAATATTTGTGGTAAAATTATTTTACCTTCCTAATGCTTTCTGGCAGGTGTTTAATATATTTTTAACAAAACATTTTGACACCTGAAGCTTTGGGATTTACTGGCAACCTAGTACGTTGTTGATGGATGGATGCTGAGTAGAAATTGAAAACATTTGACTTCAGAAAATATTGTGGCTGTAGCACTGACAGGACAAGAAATAGTTTATTGTCAGATGTTCGGGTTCAATGTAGGCCACACAGTATCAATGATTTAAAAACAAAACAAAACCAAGAGTTTAGAAACAAATAGTAAATAAAACCCTACATTGGAGGCATCAAACTGGTGGCCTGCAGGCCAGATGCATCACATGTAGACCACACCCACCCTAGCTCAGCAAAGGCAAAAAAAATCACAATATGTCATGTGACATTATGTGACGCGATCGAGTTTGCACCCATGGCCTACATCACTGCCTTTTCATTACTTCAAGTCCTAATGGGTTTTGAAACGCTACATTAGTGCACAACTATATGACTATTGATTTAATAACATTCAGTGAAAAGAAATGCCCAAGCGGCTAGAATTTCTCTTGTCCAGGATGTGCTGTCTTGGACACCTGCTGACTCCCCAATAGACTCTGTAAATTTGGCCATTGGGTAAGCCAACTGAGAGCAGCTAAAATAAGACAGCATCCCAGGAAGTTCTTTGCCAATGTTACCTTAAATCCATGGCTTAGGACCGGGGTATTTACGAGATCGCTTTCTGCTACCGATAACCTCCCACCGGCCCTGACCTACGCACCTTTCACCGTGCCCTCAAGATGTTATTGTTCCAACAAGTTGGGCTGGCCTAAACATGAATTTTAATGGTTGTTTTACTTTTAATGATATTGGGGCCAAATTATTTAATATGTTTTAAAATTGTTTTTTAAATTTTGTGTATAGGTGTGTTTTATTGTTGGCTGTGCACCACCCTGAGTCTCTGGGAGAAGGTCAATATAAAAATTAAAATAAATAAATAAATAAATAAATAAATTATTTTAGTTAGACTGTTAAAAAAAGGATTTCTGATTTCCGTATACAGTGCTCCCTGTTAAAGTAAAATAGTGAGATTTTCCAGCTACCAAATTATTCATTAAATAAAGCTATATTCCATGGAATGGAAAGAGCTTGAATAAATTAGGTTTGGTATGGTTTGGAGATAACAGTATTTCTTTGAGGTCCTGGAACTTGTTTTTAAAATGTAGTAGATATATCATAAATTGATTATTTTATAAATGGACAAAGATTTATAATCTGTGGCCAAACCAAAACAAAGCATACAATGCAGTTATCTATGCCATAAATCTATTTAGTTTTATGATTCAGAAATTCCCACTGTAATTTATCGAAGATCCCAGTGCGTAGTCATACTGTATATGCATATATTCCCACACAAGTCCCAAAATTCCCACTGTAATTTATCGAAGATCCCAGTGCGTAGTCATACTGTATATGCATATATTCCCACACAAGTCCTTGAAATCATCAGTCAGCCTTAGCCTAACATATTGCTGTCTTCCTCTTCAGTTTGTCCCTCAAAATTCTGACTTTTCTCCAAATGAAGTCTTTGACTGTCATTTCTAAAGTGTTTGGCTCATGAAAATGTAGAATTTTAATTAAAACATGTTTCTCCATAAGAACTTGAAATGTAGGACATGGAATCTGTCTGTTGCTTTTCTCTCTTTTGTGAAGAACTAATTAGACCTATTATGTTAAAAAGAATGTTTTTTTCCTGGTTTTCTGCATGACTGTTACAAGTTTTTATTAACCCTCCACTTGCACCAAAAAGCTGACTTTAGCCTACTGAAACAGGCTATAATTTCAACGCACAGAATAAAATGGGAGCAAAGAGATTTTAAGGTTGCATCAAATTTTTTTTCTATGAAGATAACATGGAGCCAAATGAAGAATAGATTTTTGGCAGGAGTAGACAACAGTTTAGAATGTTTCTCAATAAATGCATACATTCTTACTATGTTTTCAGTATGACAACTGTTTTACAGTCTTTTCACATAATCTACTGAATTTCCTCAAGGACTTTCTATTCCAGCAGTCTAATATTATGTTTTATCAGCAGTTAGGCTGTTTTATTGGGGTTTATATTAGTTTGGCTAGTAGCTTTAAACCATTACAATCTTACAGTATTAATTTCATTATGGCTATAAATGTATTATGGTAGCTATTTTAATTTTATTCTAATATTATTATTTTTATTATTTTATATATATATTATAATAATGTATAAAAATTATATTATTATAAAATTATTCTTTTATTCTTTTAACTGCTATCTACTTCTTGGTTCTTGATTGTTGTTGTGGGTGAATTATAAATAAAATTAAATGTGTTAGTTTTCATTTATTGATTTTTTTCTTGACTTTTACCCCCCAAAAAAACTTTTAAAAATAAGAAACAAACGAAGAATTCAATTGCACTTTTCATTATTGGTTACCATAGAAAAAACTGAATTAGACTAAGATTTGTTTAACTATTACTACAGCACTTTCATTTCCTAAGATGTAATTAACATATTAGCATTCTCTAACATCTAAGGTCTAGAAAAAGCAAAGAAAAATTCTTAAGAAGACAATTTATCTTCCTTATCCTAAAAAGTGAATTAGATCATTTAATTCTTGATCAGCCATAACAGTAGCTATAAAATCCAGTAAACTAGTCATGTCATAGCTCCTATTAAAATATCATTAAAGATCAACTGCCATATTTATTCAATATGTTTATGGACAATTTATGAACAACTTGGCTGGATTATGTGCTTGAAACTTTTGCATTTATACCTTTTTATTAAGGTGTATATTTCTTTCTGCTTTTTTTCCTAGCAGAACAAAGTACTTCAATGTATCAATGTAAGATGAAGTGAGGACCATAGTTAACATTGGCCCATGATCAACAAAATGGAAAATATACTTCACATTATGCATTTTGATACAAATGTTACAAATTTTCTATTTCCATGCTCAGAACATGAGGCCCTGAATCCAATATGGATTGACAAGTCAATTAAGATCAAAGAAACCAAATTTATTCAATTTACGGTGACAGACCAAAACACAAAAAGAAAAATGTTGTTGCTGATTTTTAACCTGACTAAAAGAAAGGCTGGCTTTGGACAGCGCTGGCTCAATGGCCTACAGAAATGGCCATGAGCACCATCCCCTAAATTTAGCTACTATTAGTAGAGTAAAACCTATAGGCTCATCTTTTAAAAGAAAAAAGAAACAGCTAGAATTTTATCTATCTCTTTCTGGATAAGAATTTGACTTCTGATCTTAAAGTATCACACATAGGCAGCAAAGATCATTGGTGACCTAACTGTAAACATGTATTTGTTATCAGGACATACTTCATGATGATCCAATTTTCCAATCCAAAAAATCCAATTTTATGTAAACAAAAGCCAAAAATCCTGAAAAAGCCAAAAATTGAGTAATTTTTAGTGCAGCAGAATATGATTTTTGTGAGAAACCTGGAACTTCCAGTTAAATTGAGGACGCAGTTTGTGGGGGCAATAAGCTGACTTTGTATAAAATATACAAAAGTATGAAAGCTATTGCTTAACGCATTGTAAGCCTCCCTGAGTCTCCAGAGAAGGGCGGCATATAAATCTAATTTTAAAAAAATTCAAATTATAAAATTGTATCAGTGATGGGTTGCTACCGGTTTGCCCCGGATCAGCAGCAAGGCTCTGCCCACCTGCCCAGACGCTTCTGGTCGTGCGCAGAAGTTTCTCACATGCACAAGCGCCCATGCGCCCATGAGCGAACCGATAGTGATGGGTTTTGAAACCCGCTCCTGAATTGTCTCACAAATGAAGCTGAATATATGTGTCCAGGGATAATATTGTAGGATTTAATCTGGGTCGGTCACCAGCACCAGAGTTTTTGTCTTCTGAGCTTTCAGTTTTGTGCTAGAGCCCATTCTCAGGGAGCTTCTTTCTAGCAGAGTGGGTCATACACCTTCCTAGGGAGAAGTTCCTTGAGGATGGGCTCCAGCACAAGCCTGAAAGCTTGGAAAACTAAATCTCTGCTCCCGGTAACTAACCCTGAATGGATCCTTATAAAAAATTATCTCAATTCTAATCAGAATCAGATTTTGTTTTAAATTGTAAGATTCTCTTAGTAGCTGCATATTACAGCTAACAAAATATTGCAGTATATTGATAGAAAATAAATTAGTAGTAAAATTGTTAACTGTAACAAATACATGGAGTGTTTGATAACTTGTAACAGTTATCAATAGATAACTTGTAATAGTTAATTATCACAGTGTTCTAGCAAATAAAATTCCTTAGCAATAAAATTGATAAGGAAAAGTAATGCACCGACAAATAATACACATGATTCAATCATACATCCTTAAAGCTTTTTCATTGATTTCAGTGAGCTTCTCAAGGATTAGTTTTGGACAGATTATTTTCTTGGTTTCTGGATTAAAACCTGCCTGGTTTAAAATATAGCATTTTAAACAAATGGCCAAAATGTTTCCTGATTCAAGTAAATCTTCTTTCTACATGCAAAAGCAATAAACCCCGTCATGTAAGAAATGAAATAAAAATGTTTTAATCATAGGCAAAAATAGTTATCAGAACATGAAAAATCAAGAACAGAAGTAAATTAATGGACCAGTGTTATAATCTTGTGAATCATTTTGTAAGTGTATAGTAACAGAAAAAATAACTAAGGTCTTATATTTTGTCTGCTTATAATATTATATTGCTACACTATTAAAATTTGAGTCATGAATTTACACTAAGATCGTAATCATAGAAATATCAGAATTTAATTCAAAGTTCTTTTCAAAGTCACAGCAAGATACATTTGTCTATTGTGCATTACTAAAAATCATCTTTCTCTTAAGTTTTTGTAGAATTATTATTAAGAAACTTTCTGTTTCCCACATTTGAAGTTTTGTCATCATGACTATGGTCTAATACCATTTATAATTTAATAGTTTAAGGTAGAGCAATCAATATTTTAGGCAGTTTGCCGAGGTGGTGCAGTGGTTAGAGTGCAGCATTGCAGGCTACTTCAGCTGACTGCTAGCTGCAGTTCAAATCTCACCGGCTCAATACTTCCGAGGTGGGTAAAATAAGGACCCAGATTTTGGGGGCAATATGCTGACTCTGTAAACGGCTTAGAGAGGGCTGTAAAGCATTGTGAAGCAGTATATAAGTCTAAGTGCTACTGCTATTTTATCCTTCTATTCTTTTTTCCATTGATTCAAGTTTCCATTTTTGTCCTGTCCTCTCATAAGGCTCATTACTACATCTTCGGTATGTTTGTGACAGATGAGACTTAGAGCAGAACTGCAGACATTAGATGAAATGAATTTTGAAAGCAGTGTTGAAAAAATAAAACCATGAAGCAATATCATCAATGAGATGAATCTAAAGAAAATTTAAAGAATGTAAAGGAATATAAAGGAAAAAAAGCGTTCATTTGGGAGAGAAATTTAAAGAAAAAATAAATTCCAGAGTAATATTTCCTAGTGGCTTGATTGAAGGAGGCATCCTAGAAAGGAAGTTTTGTTATTATTCCTGCAGTCTGTTTTTTTGCCTTTGAAGTCAGACCCAGACTGGTTTTGCATCATTCAGAAATCTGTGCACCTGCTGTTTATCATAATAAATTGGTATGAAAGAAAATATATTTGTGATATCATTGCATTCACTGTCTCACAAAGTTTGGATGAAACAAGGGAAATTGATTCAATTCACCTTTATAACAACTGGAGTCAAATTGCAAAGAGAAGTAAGTGAACCCAGGAATGCCTTCAATCACCTTTTCTACCCTAGTCCTATCTCTTCACTTTTCCTTCTATATATTCATTATTTCCAGTATTCCCCCACTTCTTTTAACATTCAGGCATCTCCCTATTTAATTTCTTCCCTTTTGCATTTGCATGAAAATATCACATACAGGCATATTAGAGGTACAAGTTACATTGAATCATCACATTGCATGTGTTGCCAATTGCCCCACCCTGCAAATAGCTCTAGGTGTGAATAATGATGCCCATATTGACTCTGAATGAAGGAATATTCAGCAATTATGGGGTTTCCAGATGCCCAAAGGGGTCCTTAAAATTCATTCAGATGAATTTCATCATTCTGAATTTTCACTATTTTCTTTTCTTTTCTCCATTTTTTTCTTCACCACAAACATTTCAGGAAGGTAGGACTGGGAGAGAATGACTAATCCAAAGTAATTCATTCAATTTCAGAGTAGAGTAGACCTGAATCTAGTTCTCAATTATCCTGATGCAACATTTTCACCATTACACTGGTGCTTGGGTTGAATCCAGCAGTAAATCCTCCAAGAAGCTTTTGTGGGTAAAGGGGCAATAATCCATGTCTCTGTTCTCTTTAGTCCAAGTACTCCACACGGCCCCACACAAATCAGCAGGACAGCAAATGTAATCACATTTACAGTACTGAGTAGAGATAAGAAAACTTCAGAGCAGATAAACATTTTCTCCTGGTTGCTCCATTTCTAGTCCAGATCCCATAAACTGAATGCCCAGGAAGAACCTTTGGGGTGATAAATCTTTACAGTCAGGTTAATAGATTATAAATTAAGCCATTATTTTGCAGAACTTATTTTTCAATGGTTCCTTCATTTTACGCTAAGGATAATTTTCCAATAGTGCCTCAGTTTTGTGTATTTATTTATTTATTTTATTTTATTTGTTAAGCATCTATAAGATAACAGATATAAGTCTAAACATGATTATGAATACAGGAAATGGATACAAATAAATGGAGACAGTAGGACAGGGACGGTAGGCAGGTTGGTACGCTTATGCATGCCCCTTACAGAACTCTTAAGAATGGGGTGAAGTCAACAGTAGACAGTCTAAGGTTAAAGTTATGGGGATTTGGGAATGAAACCACAGAGTCAGGTAGTGCATTCCAGGCACTGACCACTCTGTTGCTGAAGTCGTGTTTTCTGCAGTTGAGTTTGGACCGGTTTATCTTAAGTTTGTACCTATTGTGTGCTCATGTATTACTGCGGTTGAAGCTGAAGTAGTGTTCTGCCCCAGCTATGGATCCCAAAGAATGTAGCACACACAACTTTATTTCAAAACACAGTCTTTTGCAAATGCAGGCTGTTAATAAAATGTTCTTAACACCCACTCAGAAATTCCACAGATAACGTAGAGTCTTATAAGAGTTGGCAGAAAGCTGAGAAGCCAGGTTTGCAGAGAAAATCCAAATTCAAGAATCAGCGAATGAACGTACATTGTTTCCTGCAGCTTTTTACAAGCTGTATGCAAACTTAAATAGGCTAAGGGAGTGGCCAATTAGCCCTAAGCCTTACTCTTGAGAAGACCTCCTCCTGAGTAACCATTCCTGCCTTTTGGCAGCTCTGTGTGCCCGTGCATTGAGAAGAGGCTTCTCCACTTCATTCTCTTCACTTAAAGGAGCCTCTGGAGGTTCTGAAGGCCCTGGTTGAATCCCTGCCTCTGGCACTACATCTTCTTCAGCCTCCTCGCTGTCTGACTTGAGCACCGGCTGCACAAGCTGCTGGCGTGACACCACACCAACCTCCTCATTGTCGGGATCAGCAACAATCCACGCAGGCCGCTGGCGGGCCCCAACAAGTAGTCATTGACAGGTAGGACGTTGTAGCAAATAATTTTGTGTACTACACTTAGGTTAGACCAAAGGCAGCATAGTTCCAAGTTGTCTAAGTGCAAAGTTTCAAGTTTGGCATAAGGTATTCTGTTGTGAGCAGAGGAGTGGAAGACTCTTCTCATGAAATATCTCTGGACTTGCTCAGTTGTATTAATGTCTGATATGCAGTGCAGGTTCCAGACAGATGAGCTGTATTCAAGAATTGATCTAGCAAATGTTTTGTATGCCCTAGTTTGCAGTGCAATATTACTGGAGAAGAAGCTTCGCAAGATTAGGTTTTTATGTTATATGTTGCTTTTATAATTTAGATGTAATTAAAAATGGCTATACATTTGGTTGTATTTGGAGCCAGTCCATGACTTTTTGAACTCTGATCTATCCTTTTCAACTAATCTACTATTTGAATGTTTTTAACAAGAATAAAAGGGCAGCACCTTCATAAAAGCAAAACAACACAGACCAAGTGACTTATACAACTCTGCCTTCCAAAAACTTCCCTCTCACTCCCTGCAACCCTCTTTCTCTATTACTGAGCTCCTAAGATAGTTGGATCAATATGCCTGATTATTGTATGTGACTGTAGTTTACCAAAGTACTATTGTTTTTTAAGTGAGATATTTGATTTAACTAAACTAAACTAACTCGTTTCCACATCAAAAGTCCAACAGGAATCCTCGGATGCTCTATTTGAATTACTGCTCAAAAAAAAAAAAAAAAAAAGCTCAACTCTTTTGATAAGAAACAGTGTGATGATTTTGCCTGCTACAGAGAATAAAAGGCACAAACCCTAAAATGTGATGTATCTGCAAAGCTCCTGGATTCAGTTAAGCAGCATACAAATTTAGTGCACTCTTAATTCTTCCTTCTAGTCAAGCCAATTGATTAGAAACCAAGCTCTATAGATAAAAGGACTGTTCTGGTTAACTGCTTTTGCAATGCATTTCTCCTAAACTTGCATACTCATAACATCAATGCATATAAATAAGTAAAGCTACACTGTGATTGTGAGCTTTTAAATAACTAATAAAAAGATTTTTATGTACTCAGCATGACTATCACTTTATTCTCTGGGTCAAGGGGAAAAATTAGGCTTCAGCAGAGTCTCAGTCTAATGAATAATTTCTTCATTTCATCTGTTTGTATCCCTGTTACAGGCAGAGCAGTAACCCACACTACAAACAAAACTGCCTGCATTGCATTTTTAATTTTTTTCATAATTTTGAGCATGTTTTTCACAAGTTCTTTCTAGCATATTTAACCTCTTTTTCAAACATTCAAGCATAGGTGACTTTAAAATGGAAAATCTGTCTTCTTAAGATAATGATAATTAATACAGGAGATGGAAAGAACCTTTACACAGGCTTTACTTAACTAATTAATTGCAAAGAATATTGGAGAAAAAAAAACCAAGCATGATACTTGTTACTTTGGAGAAGATCCGTCAGACAATTCAGAAATACCACTGAGGGAAGAACTTGGCTGAAAGGATAATTTCCATTTTCTCATTTGATAATCGTGCAGGTCCAAATAGAATGTGACCGGTTGGGTGAAACAACGTTTAGCAGATTGTTAACTATAATTCACAGACTTTCTTTCTCAAAAGAGGGCAATCTCAATACAGCCATTCACTACAGTTCTTTTTCATTAAACTCTTTGAAAAGACATAACTGGTCAGATTGACAGATGAACATTTAAGGAAAATATATTTTCTCACTTAAAATGTCAGTAGCACAATCTGGTGAACCATAGTTGTCCCACTCTTGCCCACCAAGCAGCTGTTCATTGTGGTTAGCATTGTCATATGTATGCCACACACACACACACACACACACACACACACACACACCATGTCTTCATTCTCAGCTTTCAGTTCTCTTGATGCTGGGGACATGGTTTGTACCTAAAAAAAAAAAAATAGAATTCAGCAACACAGCTCATGGGCACAAGAGATTTTTTTATTCTTGTTCTGAATCTGAACTGTCTTCCTTCACCTTTCCTGGTTGGTTGCCATCGATTCTACTAATAAAACCTATTGTCAGCCTTCTAAGATAGTCCAGACAGGAAGTATACCCCAAAATACTAGGTTTACCTTTATTGTAAAGTTACATTAACAGAATCTTGCACATCTGAAAATGCATCTCTCCTTCCTTGCATTTACAGTCCGAAAAACTCTCTCTCTCTCTCTCTCTCTCTCTCTCTCTCTCTCTCTCTCTCTCTGTGTGTGTGTGTGTGTGTGTGTGTGCGTGCACGTCCCTTCTAAGATGTTTGCTATGCTTCCCTCATATCTTCCAAGATGATTCCCTCATATTGTTACAGCTCTTTTGCTTCAAGATTTGAAAAAAAAAAAAAAAAAGCAGTCAGGAACAGGATGGGAGTTAGATTAAAATCATATATTAGTAGGATTCTGGTAGTGCTTTCCGCAACTAACTTATGCTATTATTATTCTATATAATCCTTTATAATCTCCGTGCCTTTAATCAAATTTGCTAGTCAGAAAATGCCATTAGGTCTCTTCTGATTTGTGGCTACCCCATGCTAGAACAACTTTTCTTCTATACGTGGTAAAATGAGAATAATTGAATTATAGACTCATAAAATTGAAAAGTCCATTTAGGATACCAAGCCTAACCCCTGCTTGTTGCAGAATTTTCAGACAAAGATTATTAATGATTACTGTTAAATTGGTGGCAACGCATAGCAACCACGTAGATGGATTTTCTCCATGACAACTAAAATAAAGAAGCCCAGATAGGTGGTTACCTAATTTCCACCTGAACATAAACAATGAAAGGAAACCCATCACTTCTCCTGATAATTGGCTCCATTGTCAAACCAAATTTATTTATTTACTTATTAAACAATTTAAATAGCCACCCAACTCGCACATAGATTGTTTCAAGTGGCTTATAAGATGGCAATCACAGTGTTAGTTGCTACTGCTTTTTGTTGGCACCAGTGAAATGGAAGGAAGAGTTATGAGTTGAATTCTCCTAAACAATTCTTTTATCTATCTCTTTTCCCTTGCTTACAATCCGTCTGAGCCAATCTCCACTATTTGGGGCATCCGTCAGCTTGCAATGCTCAGCAAATACAAGAAGTGGCAATGGGATAATGAAGATTATTCCTGTACATTAATAAGAAAAAGAAATAAGAGCAACAATACGAAGAAGGAGGAATGGAAAAAGTTAATACACTTGGGATAATACACATTTACAGGAAAGTGTAAATCATTAAGTGTTGTACCTTATGATTCTTGATGAATGTATCTTTTCTTTTATGTACACTGAGAGCGTATGCACCAGTGGTGGATTTCAAAATGTTTTACTATTGGTTCTGTGGGTATGGCTTGGTGGGCATGGCAGAGAAAGGTTACTGCAAAATCCCCATTTCCTCCCAATCAGCTGGGACTTGAGAGGCAGAGACTAGATGGGGGCAGGGCCAGTCAGAATTTTTACTACCTGTTCTCCGAATTACTCAAAATTTCTGCTACCAATTCTCCAGAACTGGTCAGAACCTGCTGAAACCCACTTCTGGTATGCACCAAGACAAATTCCTTGTATGTCCAATCATACTTGGCCAATAAAGAATTCTCTTCTCTTCTTCTCTTCTCTTCTCTTCTCTTCTCTTCTCTTCTCTTCTCTTCTCTTCTCTTCTCTTCTCTTCTCTTCTCTTCTCTAAAAATGAAAGATTTTCAAATCATTGGATTCTGCTTTATTAATGACAGATTCATCCAAGGGTAGCTCTTTCATCTTCTTTTTGGAAAGTTCAACCAGAGTAATCCTATCCAGGAGAATCCAATTGAACACAGATGCAAATATTAACGTATGTGAATTTTATAGGTAGCCCTTGGGTTATGAGCAGTTGCCTAGTGACCATTCGATGTTCCAATGGAGGGTACTTATGTCCTGGATTCAAAGTTCCAATGGTTCCCTTCCAGTCACATGACTGCACTTTGGGTGCTTGGTAACCAGGCTGCCTTTGTAACCATTTGCAGTGCCCTGCAGTGACATGATTGCATTTTATTTTTAGTTTTCAGCAGACCTTATGCTCATAGCAAACCACTGATTCGCTTAATAATCATGGCATTTGCTTAATGACCACTTCAAAAAGGTCATACATCAACAACTTTACGACTGTCATGACTTACAATCATGATAGGCAGGCTCCATTATGGCCATAACTTGAGAACTACCTGTAAATAACTCTAATATGAATCAAGCAAGATCCAATGGCCACAAAATCCTCTATCCTAGTGTTTCTCAACCTTGGTAGCTTGAAGATGGGTGGACTTCAACTCCCAGAATCTCCCAGCCAGTGGGAATCTCCCAGCCTTCTGGGAATTGAAGTCCACCCATCTTCAAGCTACCAAGGTTGAGAAACACTGCTCTATCCTAAAGGAACAGCAAGTCAAATTGAAGCTAGAAACTGTGCTTTTTGTTCACAAATCTATCTACATTATTTTAAATATCATTTGGAAACTACATTTTGTTCAAAGTGTGACTACTAAAGCATTATCTGCCAAGACCAATGTTTACATAGAATATTTATGTACAACAGTTTTGGCCTTTTCTGTCATAAAATTGCAATATATTATCTCGATACTGGCCTTTTCACTTTCAACAAAAAAAAAAAAGGACTTAGTCAACTTTGCCTGATACTTGGAGAAGGAATCACTTTAGAATATCAAAATTAGATTTCAGATATGTGTTCTCAAACTGTGATTCATAATCATGTGGAGGGTACAAACAAAGAAAGGGAAGACTTCTATTTTTTTTAATATAATGGATTAGGCTTATGCAGGCAAAACAGAAACACTGTCAAATTTTGTTCTTTCCTTCTCATTTTGCCTCTGCAAGGCAGTACTGTCAAGTTGGAGAACTCCTATGATATACAGATGAAAATAGAATTATTGTTTTAAAATATATTTCTTTTTCAACCCTAATCACATGAAATCACAGCTTTATTCATGAAGAGGGATTGCAAGTTCATTTATTCTTCGGGGTGTCATTGTATGCAAAGTTTGAGATCTCCATGGCTAGACCAAAAATTGGAAAACTTCCCAGCAGAAAGCATTGGCAAAGCACTCTTGTAATACTGTGAAGGACATTATATATCAACCTAAATAAGACTTTAGAATGGCACATTAGCTAGCAGTTGATTTCTGGGCAAAATCCTACTTGCTGTTACTGATAAAGAAAACAATTTAAAGGATTTACTAGTTAAATGGCATTAGCCGCAATCCTAAATTCACTCCGCAGATGGAATTGGGTTGATATAATCCAGTTGTAGGAGCATATGTAGAATATGCATTTTTTCTGCATATGCAGAAAAATTGGAAGAAATATTCATCCATAAACTACTGTTATGCACATAGGGTCTATTAAAAAAAAAATCAATAGAAGTCCCAGTATTTTTAATAGAATTAGAGAATTAGAATTAGAATAGAATTCTAATAGAATTAGAGCCCAAGTATCACATTTTTTTCTGGAAAAGTTAGGCTATTGTAGTATTTTTGACTTACCTACTGTAATGTGTTGGAAATATAACAACTGGTTCTCACAAACTATATTGAACTGGCTTAATAATACCCCAGTTGTTTACAGGTCTGCTTCCCATTAAATTTTAATTATGCTTGTAAAAAGAAGTTTGTTTTCATTAGTATAATATTTTCAATCTTTAGTGTTCCAGTAAAAATAGTTAAAAAGAATTAGATCACTGGATTGAAGATGTACATTTTAAAATTAATTAAACACATGTTTATTGGAAGTTTGTCATAGTAAGTCATAATCAGACATTTAGCAGATGAACAGTTAATGGTATCATAAAACTCCACATATAGTAAAATGTTTTTATTGTCTTTTCTCTGTCTTAATTTAACAGAACTGAGCATGAAATTGAAAACTATACTACACTGACAGTGAATTCAAAACAATATGCATTGCCCTTGAAATATACAGTTAATGGTTGTTGACTTATAATAAATGAGTGATTTGTTATATTATGTTAATCGCATTCAGGAAAAGAAGACATATACTTCTGATAAACAGTTAACAATTGGTTCTAAAATGGACCAAGCTGAAATAGTATTAACAGCTTACAGTATTAATACCGGTAGTTTTCAATATAATGGAATTTATTATCTTGCACTTGGCACTGGAAAAACTATTATGCTTGGAAAATGACTATCCTACATATCAAACATACTCCCTTGATTACCTCAATATTATAATAGGAAAGAACAGGTCAGGGTTGTATTATAGAATCCTTGGAGCATGATTGTTTGCTTGTTTACAGATATTAATTGACTAGGTAACATCAAAGAACTACCAAGGGAAAAATCATACCCCACTAACACTAGCAGGGCTAGCTGCTGTATGTATGTTTGTATGTTTGTATGTATGTATGTATGTATGTATGTATGTATGCATGTATGGTTTTTCCCTTAGTAGTCCCTTGATGTTACCATGCTCGAAGAACTCCATATTACAACCCTATGAGCTATTCTCTTCTATTGTAATATTGAGGTAATTAAGGGACTATGTTTGATATGTAGAATAGTCATATATATATACACATACACACACTATAAGAATGGTATTTATAAAACATAAAGTGTGTTATTTATAAACAATCCCAACATGCATTAAATTATTATTTGTTGTTGTTGTTAGTTGCGAAGTCATGTCTGACCCATGGACAATGTTCCTCCAGATCTTCCTGTCCTCTACCATCCTCTGGAGTCCATTTAAGTAAACACCTACACTTCAGTGACTCCATCCATCTCTGTCGTCCCCTTCTTTTGCCAGCATTAGGCACTTCTTTCCCAGCATTAGGCATTTCTCCAGTGAGTCCTTCCTTCTCATTAGGTGGCCAAAGTATTTGAGATTCATCTTCAGGATCTGGCCTTCTAAAGACCAGTCAGGGTTGATCTCCTCTAGGACTGACCAGTTTGTTCACCTTGCAGTCCAAGGGACTCTCTGCAGGAGTCTTCTCCAGTACCATAGTTCAAAGGCCTCACTTCTTTGGCGCTCAGCCTTTCTTATGGTCCAAGCATTGAATTATATTATAATATATTAAAAAAAGGTTTCTGTGAGCTAAATGCTTAATCAACTTTTGTGTTTCTGTAGGGTGTTAAGATAGTCACTGTTAAGCCAATATGGGGTCTGAATGACTTTGGTGTGATTCACAGAAGGCAATTCGTACATTCTTGTGGCTTGCCAAGGTAGGCAGCTGGATCTGTCAGAAGGCTGGCAGTCCATTACTAATCACAGCTACATAATATGCCAAACTGTTTTGCTGTGTCACTGAAATAATTCATGATGTTATAGTATTTGTAGCATAGCTACCAACTTTGCTAGACAATTTCTGGTAAGAGAGTGATAAAGTGCACAGTTGCCCCATAAAATTAACTCATATAATGAATTCTCTCTTAACACTCATTATGTAATTATATAGCATCAAAACTGCAAGATATTCTTGCTCCCATAAATCTTATAATTTATTGTTCCTGAGCATGATTCGAGGCAGAATCTTATATTGCCACACAACCAACAGATTTTGACAACCCACTCAAAAGAAAAAGACTATACAACAGCAAGCAGTCAAGTGCATCTGCACTTATTATATAGTTCCTGTAAATAGTATACAGGCTCAGCCACGAAAAGAAACACCGCTTATAGAGTCATAGTTGCCTCTCCCTTTTCATTGTCAGACAGGTAATCAATCTGATCAGCTACCTGGTTAGAAGCAGAGAAATGAGGAAACAGAATTTCATTTTACCAGGGAGGGCAAGGGAGTATGTAGGACAGATGGATTAGAGTTCCTCTGGCTCACACAGAGATACTTCATCTATCTGTCTGTCTGTCTGTCCGTCCATCTTTTTTAAAAAAAAGTTTTATTTATTTTTATTTCTTATACACATATTGTAAATGTACATTCTCTTATTCATAACTGATCATATATGTACATATTTTTTTTTCTAACGAAAGCATAAAAATAAGATATTTTAATTACATTTGGGGTTGCTCTTCTACCTTTTCTTTTCCCTCTTTTCACAACAAACCTTCGACTCCTTCTTCTTTCTTTTCCCTTCCTCCCTCCTTTCCTCTTCTACTTTCTTCCTCCTCCTCTCCTCTCCTCCCCTACTTCTCCTTTCTCTCCCCCACTCCTCCCCTCTTTTCTCCCTTTCTCACCTGCTTTCCTGCTCTTGTTTCCTATCCTTTCTTCCTCTCCTTCCCCTTTCTTCCATTCCTCTCTCTCCCTCTCCTCCTCTTTCCTTTCTTTCTCCTTTGTTGTGCAATATTTCCCTTATTGAGTATCAGAGCAACTCGTTTTCTAATAATATATACTTTCTTTTCAATTTCTTTCCCATTTTACCCAATCTATCATGTCATAATTGTACATTTATATTTATAATCTTCCTTCTCTGCCCCCCACTTCCCATCTTCCTTTTCCATTTACTCTGATATCATCTGAGTTTCTATTTCTTTTTTATCTTATTCCTCATTTTACTTTCTATTAACTATATCATTTATCTATCAACTTTTGTTCATATTTCTTTTCTATCCATATGTAGAATCTTTCCCATGTCTTGAAATACACTGATTCCTCTTTATCTTTTATTCTTAGCATCAATCTGTTCATTTCCTCAATGTCTAAAATCTTTTTTATTACTTCACCTTCTGACGGAATTTGCTCTGTCTTCCAATTTTGTGCAAATACAATTCTTGCTGCTGTTATATAATTAAGTACACTTCTTTGCTATATCTTTCTGGCAGAATAGCCAATAGAAAAATCTCTGGTTTTAATTCTATAGGTTTATGTAATATTTCCTCTAACCATATCTGTATTCTAGACCAATAGTTTTTTGCTTCCATACATGACCACCACATATGATAATATGATCCCGGAAAATGCAAAGATTTCCAGCATTTAGCTGATTTATGTTTAAACATTTTTGCTAGTCTTTCTGGTGGCATATGCCATCTATAAAACATTTTATATAAATTTTCTTTATATGCAGTTGCCATAGCCAATTTATAATTCCTTTCTCACAGTTGTTGCCATTTCTCTAATTCTATTGCATAACCAAAGTTTTTTGTCCATGTTATCATTGTCACTTTCAATTCTTCATCTTCTAATCTAATCTGCAGTAGATAATTATACAACCTTTTAATCATTCTTTCATCCTTTCCATCATTATCTGATCCAACTCTCATTCCCCCAAATTAAAACCATACTGTTTCATATCTTTATCATATCTTGATTATATCTGCACTCGTGCATACCAATCAATCTCAATCCCTTGTTTTTCTAAATCTTGTTTCTGTTTTAGTTCTCCCTTCTCTGTTAAAATGTCCTTATATCTAACAATATTGTCCATGTTTATCATATTTGGATGTGTCAACACTTCTATTGTTGAAAGCCACATTGGTATTTCCATATAATGTTTCTCTTTCACTCTCTCCCATACTGTTAACAAGCCTTAATGTGTCTCTGGAAGTATCCATCTATCCTATTTTTTCCGTACCATAAGAAAGCATGCCAGCCTAGTTGCAAATCATGTCCTTCCAAAGTCAGTAGTCTTATATTTCTCAATAGAATCCATTCTTTAACCCAAATTAACATTGCCGCTTGATGATACAGTTCCCAATTTGGTAGACCAAAACCTCCTCTAGTCCAAGCGTCTTGAAGCAGTTTAATATTAATTCTTGCTTTCTTTCCTTGTCATATATATTTCATTTTATTCAAACTTTCAAAATATTTTTTCTCCAGCTTTATTGGAATTGTTTGAAAAAAGAACAAAATTCTTGGTAGTACATTCATTTTGATTAGCAGTACTCTTCCCATTAACGATAGTTGTAGATTTTTCCATTTTTCCAAGTCTATTTCAATTTGATTTCTCATTTTATGTAGTTATCTTCCTTCACTGTAATACATCTTGAAGATAATTGGATGCTCAAGTATTTCACTTTCTTCACCATTTGATCTAATTTCTCCATTAATTGCTTTTTTTGTTTTTGTTTTGGTTTGTTTTTGTTTTGTTCCATCCATCTGTCTGTCTTTCCATTGTGACATTAGTACGCTAATTAATAAGTTAATAAGACTTAGTTAGTTAATAAGTTAATAAGTTAATTATTAGTTAATAATTAGTTATTAACTAGTTAATAAGACTTAGTTGAGAGTAGAGTCTCAACTGCAGAGTCTAAATTATCTTTAAAGTCTGCTTTCTGTTGGACTTGATTCCTGTAACACCATAAAGACATCTATGAAATGTTATAGACAACACTAGGACAATTAGTTTTTCTCTTCTTTCAGAATGCTTGTTCAGCCTTGTTAAGTAGTATATATATATGCAGCCCATATATGTATACTACTAAAACTCTAAAAGTCATGATCTTTAGTGAACAAAACAGTAGATAATAGGGCAACAGTTTTTGAACCAAGTTACCTAATTAACCAAGTCGGCTAATTTATATAATGTGCCCCAGTTCCTGGACCCATCAATCCCAAGGGAATGACATTTGAGGAAGTTGTAGTTGCTTCAGTTCTACTCACTTCTGCTCATGCCACTGTAGTACATGATCTTCATTTTCAATGTTCTGTGACAGTTTCTTATCCAAACTAGCAATCCCTTGTTCTCTCTGCCACCTGGAAGCAGTCAATTATATGATGAAGGGAAGGGAAGGGAAGGGAAGGGAAGGGAAGGGAAGGGAAGGGAAGGGAAGGGAAGGAACACTACACACACTTCCTGGTTCATGCCAGCCCACAACATGCCGCCCCAACTTGTTAGCCTCCTCCATATATCACCCTTCTCGCATGCTTTCACATGCTTGTTTCCCTGACCACCCTTTTCACATGTTTTCACCAACACATGAAGGGTCTTTTGTACAGTCCCTATGCACTCTCCCTGACCTGCACTGCCCCCCCCCCATATAACTCCCCTGATCAATATGGCATCTTCCTTAACATGCACTCGATTCACAGACTTTCCCTGACCCACACCATCTCTCTTCCTGACCCACACTGCCTTCCATGCATTATGCCTGACCAGAGCACCTGTCACATACCCATGCAACCAGGGATGGGTTCTATTTACCTTTACTACTGGTTCATAATGGGATTGTGCGCACACGCATGCGCAGATCGCCAATGACGACATCCAGGGTAGTGGGCAGGGCCTTCTGCCAGTTTTACTACCAGTTCTTGTGAACCAGTCAGAACTGAGGGCAACCCACCACTGCATGCAACCCCTATGCATCGCTGACCCTCACTATCCACACATATCCTATTGACCTACACAGCACCTCTTACATTCACACCTGCCTTTCATGACCCTCCGCCCATCCTCACACCCTACTTGACCAGCATGTTTTGTGCACCCCAGGCACTTTCCTGATCTACCACATCACCAGTGCAGTTTCCCCAACCATGACATTCTGGCACTCTATCACCTTTCCAAACCCATCCCACCCTACATAGTATCTTTTGCATAATCTGGTCATATAAGCAAGCAAAAGTAAATAAATAAAACTAATCTGTATTAAGCACAATGTTTTGAAGATAAGGCCCTTTTTGGCCAATAACAGGTATATAATGTGAAAAGCTAAAGCAGTATTTGATCAGAGCAATTCAGATATAAGCAACTTTTCCTATTATAAGTGAAAAAGCAAAAATAGTTCTAAGTTAAAGTCTGGTGTCCTAATTGTCTGCACCAAAAAGAACTCCATAACATTCCAGGAACCTCTTAAACTGATGTTGTATCAAAAAATACTGGCCAGGGAGAAAATAATAAATGTACTGAATGCAATCCAGAAATATTTGATAAGAACCTTTCCATGAAATATAAAGTGAATTGCAATCAATGGGTTGTAGGTAAATAAACTGAATCTGCTACTGAAAGCAAAAATTCTAGAACAAGCAAGCAAGAGAAGACAGTGGTTTCTCAGACAATCAAACCATCTGCACTCTTAAATGCTCATCTGTGACATATTTCTACCATAAGGAACAATTTATGCAATTTGCAGATCTATTACTGGATAGACAGAGCAGGCAATAGTGATTTAAGAATAATAAATAAAAAATTAGTACTGGAGTCAAGATTGTGAAGGATAAGTGACTTTTTAAAAATGAAATGTGGGTGAAGGAAGGCTCCAACTTATGCTGCACAAGGCAAACATATGCTTCCTTCATTCAATATGGTAATATTGTTTGGAAAGGCTAAATCATAAATAGGAAGCTTTATAACACAGTTTGGAACAGCCTTCTATTTAACAGGATGAAGGTAGCTTTTCAGAGAGTTGCCAAGAAGTGTGCTATAAAGCAGGGCACTTCTACCTCTGAAGATTCCAACTACAGTTGCTGGCAAAACATCAGGATACCAACTAATGAGATCATGGCCTATTAGCCCAGAAGCTCAGCGCCACTGGATAAGTTCAGTAATAGACTAGAGAAGTATATTTTCCCCTCATGCCTGTATTTTGAAGGGAAGCCAACCTTCTTCATTATACCTGTTCTTCTGTATACAGCAATGTTACAGTTATTCCAGGAAGAAACCATGCTCTTTTCCCAATTGTCAGCTTCTAATTGATAAATAAAAGCAGAAAATATGGTTGGGATTCAAAATTGCTCTAGCAAGTTTGCTACATAAGTAGTTAACAGGTGAGGGATGGGTATGAGGGAAATGGACCTAATTGTGTTGGACAATGGAGGTAATATCTTGAGCCTAGAACCATGATGGTGAAACTAGGGCACACATGCCACAGGTGGCACGCAGAGCCCTCTCTGCAGGCATGCGAGACATCATCCTAGCTCAGGTCCAACACTCATGTGTGCGCCTCTACCACCAGCCAGCTGGTTTTTGGGTCTCTGCTGCGCATGTGCGGGGGCAGGGCGCATGCAGAAGTTGCACGTGCATGCACGGAGGTAGGGGGTCATGCACGCATACGCAGGGGGCAATGTGTAGGGGCGAGGGAGTGCACGGGTCGCACGTGGGGGGAGAGGGAGCGCAGAGGGTTGGATGCGCAGGGGGGGCACATACGGGGCAGTTACATACATATTGTATTATGGGTTCACATGCACTTTCAGCACGTGACGACCAAAGAGTTAGCCATCACTGGCCTTGAACATATATATTCTTTTAAAAAAGACATGAGACCTGACTCCAGGAATGTAATGTCAGGTCAACTATACTATTGTGGGACCAAGAGAGAGAAGCACTCATATGATGAAAGCCAAGGAAATAAAAGGTAATGTTTTCTTTCAAGAGAGAAGCAAATACACCATGAACTGGGAATATATTGTATGAAAAGACATTGAAAATGAAGGAAGCTTAGAGGAAAGGAAAAGGGGTAAATCTGCAAGGATTTCCTTAATCCAAGGATTAAGGAATAGTGGCAGAAGTAAAAGCAGGGGCTCTTATATGGAGTCAGTCCACCAAGTTAGGGAGAAAATGGGAACTCTAAATTAGTTTATAAAAAAAATATTGAAGTAGCCTACATGGTAAAAGATTAAAATTAACAGATTAATAAATTTTAAGTGCAATTGTCATCCTTGAAGCAATAAATAGACTCCTCTGCAGGTGAAACCTTCACCTAATTCTCTGAGTCATTCAAATTTACCCAATTCTTCAACCATCCAAAGTGTCTATCAAACAGGGCTTTATGGCCATGGTGACGCAGTGGTTAGAGTGCAGTACTGCAGGCTACTTCTGCTGATTGCAGTTGCCTGCAATTTGGCAGATCGAATCTCACCAGACTCAAGATTGATTCAGCCTTCCATCATTCCGAGGTGGGTAAAATGAGGACCCAAATTGTTGGGGGTTATATGCTGATTCTGTAAACTGCTTAGAGAGGACTGTAAAGCACTGTAAAGTGCTATTGCTATTGCTATTCTTTCAAGTATTTGACGGGTGCTATCAACTTACTCAGGAATAAATTGAAGGGTGCTATCATTCCTTCTCAGGAATAAATATTCCAAATCTCTCCGTGGAGATATTTCCCCAATATCTCTTCAGAGGATTTAGTTCTCTGATCATAGTCATTACCATGTTCTGAACATATTCTGATTTGTTTGAATCTCTAAAAAGGAATTGCCCATTAATTGGTACAATAATCAAGACAGGATCTGGCCAACAAAGTTGAACTATTAATTCCGGTGATTTGGAAGCTATTCTTTTGATGTTACCTAAAATTCCACTTTTTTTCCTTTTTGCTGAAAAATCATTCTGCTAAATAAAATTAGATAAGTACTCCTATTCCAAGATATTTTTTACAAGGACCATAACATAGTCCCCCATTCTATATTGTGTTTATTTGTTTATTGTTTCTCACATCAAACACTCTGCAATGAAAATTTGTCCCAATACTTTCAATACATTTCACTAATGTACCAATATGCTAAATTTTATTTTTGTCCTCAAAAGTATTAGCTCCCTAAAGTAGTTTTATGAATATTTGATAAGCATCCTTAACATAATTATTTAGGTCATTGAAGAGTAAAGGATTCATGAGTGAACCTTTCAGCATTTTACCTGATAAACATCCAGTTTGATGAGAATCCATTTATGAGTACATTTTGAATATGATTTTCAGGTCAGTTTATTTGATTAGTTTGCTGATCAGAATGTCCTGAGATACTTATCAAACTTGTTATGTCCTTATAAGGACATCCGCCGGGGATTGGCTGAAGCATTTCCCCGGCGGGAGTTTTGAATCCCTGTCACAGGGGCGGTGCGGCTGCCGGAGCGAATATAAGGAGAGCTCCGGCAGCGCCGCTCCAGTTCTGTTCCTGTTAATAAACGTTACATGGACTCCGCTGGTCTCATCTTCATTCCTGCGCCGATCTAACACTGGCGACGAAGGACTAAGAGGAATCGACCGCGTGGCACAAGCGCCATCACCTCCGAAGAGACCGCCGCCATTCAGCACGATGGCGACACAGCAAGCGCTCTTCTCATCCATCGCTCCATTCAATCCCGGACGGGAAAAATGGAGCTCGTACATGATTCGGTTCCGCCAATTCCTCTGCGGAAACGGCCACAGCAATCTCGACGACGAAAGGAAGAGGGCTCTCTTCCTCGCCCACTGTGGATCCGAGGTCCTGGAGATGGCGGTGAACCTCGTCGCACCTCAGGACATCGAGGAGATGTCCTGGACAGACCTGCAAGCGGCGCTGCAAGAACATTACGCGCCCACGGGCACCCCCATAGTGAACCGGTTCACTTTCCATCAGAGGAACCAGCGCGAGGGGGAATCCATTAAAGACTTTGTTGCCGCACTCCGTCAAATCGCAGCCAACTGCGAGTTTGACCATGTAGATAACGCCTTGAGAGACCGCATCGTCTTCGGCATGAGGGATGCAGGCCTCCAGAAGAAATTCCTGAGTAGGAAACGCATCCTACTAAAAGATGTCCTCGAGGAGGCCACCGCTGCCGAGTCCTCGGAGCACGCGGCGGCGGAAATGAAAAAGGCGAAGGGGATCCACAAGATCCACCAGGCGACCCCCGAATCGTCCGAAGACTCCACCACACCATCTGACTCGGATAGCGAGATGGCCGTCCACAAGGTCTCTCAGCCATATCGGCGGGAAAAACCCCAAAATGGCCGACGCGGGGAACAATGCGGCAGTTGCAGAGGCGACCACCCCAGGACATCCTGCAAATGGCGGGACGCGACCTGCCGCCGATGCCTGAGGAGGGGGCACATCGCAGAGGCATGCCGAGCCACCGAACCAGCCCCTGAACCACCCAGACCACGGAACCGCGAAAATCGGCGCGACAACCAGAGGACATCCAAACGGTCCTCACACCAACCCAGAGGCGACGGCTATGAAAATTCCCAGCATGGCGCAGTGAATCAGACCACCATAGCACACACCAGCGACAACAGCGCCACCAAGTTCACCGTGACGCTGTTGGCCGAGGGCTCGCCCTGCTCCATGGAGGTAGACACCGGGTCCGTCTACACCATCATCGACTGGCAGCAGCTGAAGAAATTCAAGCCGCAAATCTCCAAGGACCAGCTCAAACCCCTGCAGTCCAGACTGGTGGATTTCGGCGGGAATCCAATCGACGTCCTGGGCAGAACCACCCTCAACATCGCGTTCAAGGAGTTCAAGGGCCAGCTGCCGGTCACAGTCGTGAGGAACAGCCGCCCGAACCTGCTGGGCATTGAGTGGTTTCAGCCGCTGGGGCTTTCCATCGGGGGCATCCACCAGATTAGGGCAGATGAACTCGACGCCATCATCGAAGAATTCAGCGAAGTCTTCGATGGTAAGCTGGGGAAGTACATAGGGAAACCCATCTCCTTCAATCTGGATCAGGGGGTAACCCCCATTCGGCTTAAGCCCCGCCGGGTTCCGTTCGCCTTGAGGCCTAAAGTAGACGAGCAGCTAGATAAGCTGATCGCCCAAGGCGTCCTGGAACCCATCGATCATGCTTCATGGGAGACTCCCATTGTGACCCCAATGAAGCAGGATGGATCGGTACGCATCTGCGCCGACTATAAGGTGACCATAAATAAGGCGTTGCAGCAGAGCGCATACCCGGTGCCAGTGGTGCAGCACCTCCTGCACTCACTAGGCAAGGGCACCATATTCGCAAAACTGGACCTGGCCCAGGCTTACCAGCAACTGCCAGTGGATGCTAAAACGGCGGAGGCTCAAACTATTGTCACACACAGGGGGGCCTTTAAGTGCAACCGTCTCCAATTCGGAGTCAGTGCCGCCCCGGGGATTTTTCAATCAATGATGGAACGCCTTCTCCAAGGCGTTCCAGGGGTAGTGCCTTACTTCGATGACGTGCTCATCTCCGGAGACTCTAGAGCACAACTTCTTGAACGGCTGAGGCTTGTCCTGCAGCGGTTCAGGGAGAAGGGCTTGAGAGTAAGACGGGATAAGTGCATCATCGGAGTCCAGGAAGTCGAGTTCCTGGGCTATCTCATCGATAGAAATGGCATACACCCCACCAAATCAAAAGTTAAAGCCATCCATGAAGCCCCCAGCCCAAAAAATAAAGGGGAGCTTCAGGCATTCCTTGGATTGCTTAACTTTTATGCAATATTCCTCCAACAGAAAGCTACAGTTGCTGAGCCGCTTCATCGCCTGCTGGGGAAAGCGGTTCCCTGGAAGTGGGGTGACAAAGAGGAAACGGCATTCCGAGACATTAAAGGACTATTAACATCCAACAGCGTCCTCATACAATACAACGAGACGCTGCCCATCCGGCTAACCTGCGACGCGTCGCCATACGGGGTGGGGGCAGTCCTGAGCCACGAACTACCCAATGGCACAGAAGCCCCCATCGCCTTCTTCTCGAAGACCATGTCCAGCGCTGAACGCAACTACAGCCAGCTGGACAAAGAAGCATTGGCAATCGTCGCAGGGGTGAAGCGCTTCCACGAATACCTATACGGAAGAAGCTTCACCATAGTCACGGACCACAAGCCGCTCCTGGGCCTCCTCGCCGGCGACAAGCAAACACCCACATTCATGTCACCGCGAATGACACGCTGGGCCATCTTCCTCGCCGGCTACACCTACACCCTCATTCACCGACCCGGAAAGGCCATCGCCAACGCGCACGCGCTGAGCAGATGCCCATCCACAGACGCCGTGGAGGATCCCGCCCCCACCCTCGAGCTCCTGCACATCGACCACGACAGCAGCTGCCCAGTCACATCGGCAGACGTGGCCGCGCACACCAGGAGAGACCCAACACTCCGGCAAGTGCAATCCTGGATCCTGCGGGGATGGCCGGCGCAGCCTGGCGGAGAAGAATACAGCCCCTTCAGTCGCAAGCAGAAGGAGCTGTCCACGATGAAAGGCTGCCTGCTATGGGGAGATAGGGTGCTGATCCCCGCCGCTCTCCAACGGAAGACGCTCGAGACGCTACACAAGGGGCACCCGGGCATCGTCCGCATGAAGGCCCTGGCACGAAGCTACGTCTGGTGGCCAGCACTGGACAAAGACATTGAGCAATGGGTCGCCGGATGTAGCCAGTGCCAGGAAGTCCGACCAGCACCCCCTCAAGCAGAGCCCACACCCTGGGAGATGCCCAGCAGCCCCTGGTCTCGGATCCACATCGACTTCGCGGGTCCGATGCAGGGGCGCCACCTCCTCATCGTGGTTGATGCCTTCTCCAAGTGGCTCGAGGTGGTTCCCATGGCATCAACCACATCGGAAGCCACCATTCGCGCTCTCCGCCACCTCTTCGCTACGCATGGACTCCCAGACGTGTTGGTTTCCGACAACGGTCCCCAACTTACGTCCGTGCCCATGGAGGCATTCTTAGCGGGACTGGGCATCCGCCATGCCCTCTCGGCGCCGTACAGACCGGCCGGAAACGGCCAAGCCGAGAGGATGGTGAGGCTAACCAAGGAAGCGCTCACCAAGATGGCACCGGGGGACTGGCAGGAGCGCATAGACACCTTCCTCCTCACACAGCACATAACGCCGCACGCAACCACCAAGAAGTGCCCATCAGAGCTGTTGATGGGCAGAAGACTCCGCTCACCCCTCGACAGGCTGCACCCCCAGTACCACTCGGACGTGCCCGCAACCGCCAGCCGCCAACTCCGCAGCTTCGCCGTTGAAGACCCCGTCTATGCGCTGAACTTCCACGGCTCACCAAAATGGCTGAAAGGAAGGATCAACAGCGCAACCGGCCCGAAGTCCTATCGGGTAGAGCTGGAAGATGGACAGGTCGTGAGACGTCACATCGACCAGCTCCGCAAAAGGTGGAGGGGAGTGGACGAACAACAGTCTAGCGAGGTAGGCCTACCACACCCCGAAGAGGTAGGCCTGCCCGCCCCCGACGAGGTAGGCCTACCACAACCCTATGAGGGAGGCCTACAACACCCCGGGAGAGTGGACGCCCCGGGCTCCGCAGCAGACAGAGACGGAGCTCAGCCAGTAGACCGGGGACAACGGCCGAAGGGAAACCCGAAGCACCCAGGGGTGGACCGGGATCGACCCCCCGAGGTCCGAGACCCAGCCACCAACGAAGGCGGACAGGGGAACCGAAGCCCAGACGCCCACGACACCCAACAACACCCCGGCGAGGTCGGACCGCACCAGTCCGACAACAGACAGTACTCGAAGAAAGGGCCAGTAGACCGGGGCCAACCGAGCGGGGGAGACCAACAGCACCCCCGCGAGGGCGGCCACCGACTCACCGGTGAGGGAGACCTCCATGCATCACTACAGGGGTCTCCCCAACAACACCCCAACCACAACGAAAACCAACCCTGCGAGGAGGGCCTCCGCCACCCCAGCAGAGGAGGCCAGCGCCAACCGAGCCGAGACGACCGACACCCAGACGGCGAAAGGCGGCGACCGGGGGAAACACACCAACCCCGCAGAGAAGGCCTACGCCACCCCTGCAGAGAAGGCTGCGAGAGCACTCAGCCGACCCAGCAACGCCACCCCCGCGAGGTAGGACAGCACCACCCCGGCGAGGGCGAGACCCCGCGACCAAACCAGCAGCGCCAGCCCAGCAGAGAGGGACTACACCACCCCTGCGGAGGAGGCCTGCGACCCACCGGCGAGGAGGAACCAACGCCAAACCAACCCACCAGCAGCCCCGGGAGGGAACCGAACTCACCCGAGGGACCCGAGGGGCCGGCCCAGACGCCGCCGCCGAACCAGCACCCACGACCGGACCCGTCCAACCCCGACCCGGTGAGGACCGAAGGGCACCCCAAGGGCTTACCGTGGCTCAGGAGTTCCGGACCGGTCGAGCAGCGGAGATCCGACGATCGGAGCAGCGATGGAGAAGACCAGCGTCGCCCGCAGGCGGAGGTCAGCGGCCTGGCCGGAGGGACGGGAGCACCGCCCGCACCCTCGACGGCCAGATCCAGCCCGGCTCCCGAGACGGCGACAGGAACCGCAGAAGCACCCTCCGACCAGGAGGGCGGCCAGCCAACGAATGGACTGCGCAGGTCTAGTAGACTACGCAATCGGCCCGCCTACTTACGTGACTTTATCATTGATGGACAGCTTAAGATCTAGGGGGGGAGGAGTGTTATGTCCTTATAAGGACATCCGCCGGGGATTGGCTGAAGCATTTCCCCGGCGGGAGTTTTGAATCCCTGTCACAGGGGCGGTGCGGCTGCCGGAGCGAATATAAGGAGAGCTCCGGCAGCGCCGCTCCAGTTCTGTTCCTGTTAATAAACGTTACATGGACTCCGCTGGTCTCATCTTCATTCCTGCGCCGATCTAACAAAACTCTTTTTAAAATTTGTGGTATCTAATGTCGCAATCTCCAAATGAAGTTATCTAATCAAAAAATGATGACAGGTATATGTAACAAGGCTTATTCTTAATTTATTCTGACACCTGGTAATAATTGCATTTTTAAAGATGCTCTTAAACAAGCTTTTTACCATACTTTAAAATTTTCCTGAGTATTAATGTCAATTTGACATTAGTCGGTAGTTCATCCGAGTCCCCATTTTCCCCTCTTTTGAAAATATAAATAACATTTGACTTCCTCAAATCAGTTGGCATCCATTCATCAGAATTCCTCAAAGGTAAAACATAGAGTTTTGGACAAACCATCAATAACCTGGGATGCAATTAATCTGGTCCAAGAGGTTCAAAGTAATTAAAATTAAATAGATATTCCCTGCCAAGATAACTTTCACTTCTATTACTGCCTCTTTATCCTTCCTACTATTCACAATTAACTGATGAAATTTCAGTCTTCTCTTGGGGAAGACTGAACTAAAATATTTTTTCTTTGTTAGCTTTTTGCCATATTCAATGAGCAGTTTGTATACTGATCCCTTTCTCTCTCTTTTTCCTTTTGAACTTATCTGAAAAAGAAACCCTTATTGTTCCTGGCATCTTTTGCTAAACTCAGCTCCTTCTGAGCTCAGTGCCTTTAAAGTTTCGTGCTACATCTAGGTGCTTCTTTTTCATGTCCTATCTCTTTTCCCATGCATCTGTAGTTGTTTTCAATTCATTGCATCTTTTTTCCAGCCACATTGGTCCTTTCTGGTATTCTACTTTGTGTGTGTATGTGTGTATATTCTTTTTAGTGATTTCCCATTGCTTTTTACTCCTTTTCCCGATATTCTTATCGTCATAGGGAATCATATTGCTATTTCGTTAAGCTATTTTTTCACCCAAATTCTATGATATCCATTAAATCATCTATTCAGAATTAGTTAAAATCAAGAATTCTAGCATTATATGCTTGCTTTCCCTTAATAATGCTGCTACTGTATCTCCACTTCTTTGATAGAATTTTCCTTATTGTTTATTATCAGAACAAAAATAATTGATCCTCTTATGAATTCCTCCATCCTCTGAGAACAAACATGATTAGCAATTCAAGTTAAAAATTTCCATTAAGGTTCATGAAAGATTCTCATCTAATAGATCTTAAGAGTATTTGAAGTTTCTCACTACTCTTACTTTATGACTTTTGAAACATCTTACAGTTTGTTTTGAAAGCATGTTCCCTATCTTTATCTTAGTTGGGCAGGTGATATTTGACCTTTTATTTGACCCTTCACTTGCTTTAGCTGTGGTGCTCGATAATTCATTTGGATATTTGAGCAAATGTATATGAGCTAGATATAGTGTAACTCATTTTCCCCTTCTATTGTTTCTGTTCCAAAATCTTCCCAATATTATTAATTCATAAGAACGTATACTTATTAATTTAAAAGAACTAGTTTTTCCTCCATACGCTGAGCATTAATTCACAAAGAACAAAGACTGTGAACTTTATCAACTAATGTTCTTCCAGCCGAGGAAAATTGGTTGTTTATCTATAATTGCCAATTTGTTTCTACAGTTACAAATTAAAGATATCACTCAGTAAGCTTAGCACAGTCATATTAATCTAATGTCAATATAGGTGTTGCCAGATTTTTATGAACCGTGGTATATCAATGCCTTATTAATCAAATGGCTTATTAATCAAAAGAAAATAAAAAGAATAGAAAATAAAATAATGTGGTAGGCCATGCTTTCCTCAATCAAGATGCATTGAATAAGCCACAACTGATTGGGCTCATACCAAAAATTGAGGCAGGGCCCAGAGGCTACAAACTGAGCCTGTGTAGCGTAGGGGCTAATGCCTCCTACTAAAGGCAGCAATTAACACCAGCTGCCTGTAATTTCTGTGAGTTCAATCCTAGCCAGGCTCAAGGTCGACTCAGCCTTCCATCCTTTCTAAGGTGGGTAAATTGAGGACCCAGTTTGTGGGGGTAATAAGCTGACTTTGTATAAATATACAAAAGTATGAAGGCTATTGCTTAACGCATTGTAAGCCGCCCTGAGTCTCCGGAGAAGGGCGGCATATAAATCAAATTAAAAAAAAAAAAACCACCTTAACAGAGCTTTCATAGCACACAAGCAAAATAAATAAAACTTCATTATGTCTTAGCATGTTCTATCATACCAGGTTGTGCCATTACAGCTGATTTTTTTTTTAGGTAATGCTAATTCAGAAGCTGTGCTTTACAAACCACAATGGTGAGGTTCCTAAAATGTATTGAGTTAAAACTGAACAAACTAGTGCTGTATGAATCAAGGAAAACTGTGACAAACTTTGTAGGCATTATCTAGCTTGTTCAGTTGGATTTTTGTGAACCATTTGTTAATTTTTTTTCCTTCAAGGAAAAGATAGAAACCACGTTCTTTCAGCAGTGAGATCATGGCAATAATGCATCTTTCTTAAAATTCATTATTAAATCTTCCTTTTTTCCTCCAAAATGCTAACTACAGCTTTCATGTAGTTTACGTTAGTACATTTTATCCCCATTACTGTCTTGCTATGGATCCAAGGGCAAAAGTGTCCACAGATAATTTCCTGCATATGCCAAGATTTGAACCTGGTCTAGCAGGTCCCTCGCAACCCTCCCCTTGAAATGTTCACTGTGTTTGACATAAATCCCATACAATAAAACTTGTCAACACAGACTTTATTATGCTTTTAAAGTAATAATAACAGCTTCGTGCAAAGCCAACAATAACCTTTTTTCCAGTTGCAGTCATCTTTAAAAATGGTCTGGCAATCTCCCCCCCCCCCCCTTTGTCCTTATGACATTGCCTTTATTTTGTCCCCAGCTTTTATTTACCAGTATCGATATTAAAACAGTCTATCGTCTTTTTATGCACTGTCCAAAGTAACGTACTTCAAAGTTCACTGCTGCAGTTCTGGAACATGTCTAGTCCAGAATTAAAATTCAACCTGCCAACCGAGCTGGAGGAAGAGAAAGAGCTGCAACAGAACTGTTTGTTGCCTAAATTCAGATAACATTCCTGCAGCTGGGGCATTCAAGATGAATATAATATTCTGCCCAAGAGCACCAAATATTTGATACAATTCTCAAACCTGGCACAGAAGGAAGAATTTTATCAACCTAAGAGACTAATCATATTAATTGCACTTAATCAATGATATTTAGTTTTAATTAAATTTAATCAAATAATGTTTTTGGAGGGATACATTTTAGGCCATTGGACAGCAGTGGAAGTCAATGCTTGCAATAGTGGCCAAAATCTGTAGCTCGAGTGTAATATGAAGGTGAAGGTTTGTTCTCTGAGCTTGTGGGTTGGTTTCCGAACATTTCGTTACCAGGTTATATTACCTAGCCTGATAACGAAACATTCAGAAAACAACCCACAAGCATGGAGAACTAAAGTTCCCCCTCAGAGGTCAATCCATCAAATGATCTTGGGGAAGAGTTACAAACTTAGTCCTAAAAATTAACTGAAGTGTTTTATATTTTATGAAAATGGGGTGCTAATTAATTTTCAAATTTGGGTCTTGTATTTTAGTCATTTATTTTCAATTATTCTGTATAGGTGGCTCTTTATAATATTCTCTCTCTCTCTCTCTCTCTCTCTCTCTCTCTCTCTCTCTCTCTCTCTCTCTCTCTTTGGTTTCCACTGTGTCATTACTGAAGAAGACAAATCTATTCTTTTTGCTCATGTTCATTTACTAAGCCTGGAAGCAAAATGAAAGCTGTGGGAAAGAAATGTGGCAAGCTACTGCATCACACTGTTTCTCAGGGAATTTGAAATTAATACTATGGACTGTAAAATCAATCGTGCATTAGCTTATGCACTGAAAAGCACATATTAGTCCAACACTACCATACTAATCCTGTCTAAGATACTTGCTGTTACATTTGAAATATTGCTTGCCAATACTGCATCCGATTTTTGAAAAAATATTCTTCCTCCTATCTATTATCTATATGTATGCCTATATGTGTGCCTACATGTGCATGTATATGTGTACACACATGGACATACATACTGCATATGCAAAAACATTTAAATATATGCAAAAACATTTAAATATAGGTTTCACTGAATTCAGAGTAGCATCCTTCTATTCAAAACTCACCGATTCAGTGTGAATTCTATGAAGGTAGTTGGGCACAGATACAAAAACAATATTTTTAAAATGCCAAGTGAACTTGAGCTGGAGCAAACAACCAGTATTTCTAATATCAGATCAGGATGGAAAAAAGGTAAAGAATAGAATTTAGAGACAACTATAGGAATAAAGATTCCTTATAGTTGATGTGTTTATATTGTTAATGTTTTATATCGTTAATGTTTTGTGAGAGAGATAATTTTAAATACCGTGTTATTATGCACCATCATTGCTATCTTTCCCTTTTATATATTTTTGTTCTGCTGTCATCATTAAATCTTTGGGGGGGGGATAAGGATAATGTATATGATATATTATAGTTGGGATGAGGAAAATATATATGATAGGATAGACATTCAATTAGGGAAAAAAAGGAAGTTTTATTAAATTACTAAAATGTTTTAAACAAGTTCAAAGTATTTTATAACCCTTTAGCACAAATTTACCTTAGCACTAGAAATGTTTGTAATTCTTTCTCTCTGGTAGCAGGAATTTATCTTAGCAAATAAACATAGGCCTGGACTAGTAATGTGTTCCACTTACCTTCACTACCAATTTGGAACTGGAACTTGGTGCCGAAAAGGTTCGCCATCACTGTACTAGAATGTCTCTTTAAAAGAAAATAAAGAAAATAATAACTCTGATTTCCATGTTCAGTTAAAGCTCTCAAAATTCTTTTAAAAATCTTGTTTGGTGGGACATGAAGTATACAAAGATGATAGGTAGATGATAGAATAGATAGACAGACTGACCGACTGACCGACGTACCTGCTGGAACTCAGACAAGGTTCAGAAATAGGAGCTTAATAAGCAGACTTCAGGTCATAGTTGCAAGAACATCTCTGCTTCACTCTTCCAACCACATGCATGGAAGTTGAGAAAAGAAATGGAAAGGTTGAGCAAGAATGATCCTGTACCTAGTCTGAAGCTTTAGCATATTCATATAATTTCCTAAACAAGGCACTTGTAGTGTTTTATGGCATCAGTTAATTTATTCACTTTACAGAATTGTTGGCAATATTTGATTTACCAGTTGTGATATTTAGCACTCTGAAACTTTTGAAAGATAATTAATAAATTTCAATAATTAAATGATAATTCTTCAGATAATATCATGGCATGAAAGGTATGTTTTTTTCAGTATAGGATAAAAAGGAAGGAAGGAAGGAAGGAAAATTTTGCTCTAAAAATACTGTCCAGATATATTTGCCACTTCAGTATTAATGCAGGCAAATAGTACTTCAAGCAGTAATTTCCATTTGAAGCTCAGACAAGAAAAGTGGAAAAACTATAACTGTTTCACACAATTGATTTTATGTGGAAGGGTGATTTTCATTGTAATGCCAATAACAGTGTTAATCCAAAGGATGGTGTCATGTGTATATGTATAGGAGAATTGGACATGAAAAAATATAACACAACAAAACCACTTTGCAAACGAGTTATTATTTTTCTTCACTCATAATTTTGCAAGGTAGTAAAATTTCTTTTAGAATTTGACTTTTACAGCTTTATAACTGATAACTGCCATGCAGTGAAAGCAAATAAATAGATCCTCAAATACCCCTTTCTTCTTTTGGCCTAATTGCTGTAAAAAAGTGAAATGCAATAAAAACAATAAATCCTTCTTTGACTCCGTGATTCAGCGATTACTACATCCCTGCCTGCAAAGTAATGTTTTTTTCTGTAGTCAGAATACATGAGTTAATTCTATGTAGACATCATCATCAATAAAGCTATTTCTATGTGACTATCATCATCAATAAAAAGTTTTCATTAGAAATATATGTTCTTCCTCCATCTTTAGTAATCTTCCTTTCACCAGGATTCTCTAGAACAGCAGATCTCAACCTTCCTAATGCTGTGACCCTTTAATACAGTTCCTGAAATCTAAAATTTGTTACTACCGGTTCTGTGGGCATGGCTTGGTGTGAGGAGGTAATGTGACTGGGTGGGCGTGGCCAACATGTTTTTGTTTTTTTACTTTTAAAGGCATTTTTTTCCCACAACTTCTTTGGCCAAAGAAGTTACAGAAAAAAATGCTTTTGGAAGCCTCTGGCGATCAGGCAACTCACTGGGATCGACAGAGGCTTTTAAAGGCATTTTTTTCTCCACAAACTCTTCAGCCAAAGAGGTTGCAGAAAAAAATGCTTTTGGAAGCTTCTGACGATCCCAGCTGAGCTGCGCGATCGGACTCTCCTGAGATGGATAGAGAAGCGGTGTCTCGGTTTCCCAAACCATCAAAAATATGTGTTTTCCACTGGTCTTAGGCGACCCCTGTGAAAGGCTTGTTTGACCCCCAAAGGGGCAGGTTGAGAACCGCTGCTCTAGAACCTACACAAGTATTTCTTCACTCTATATTTCACTTAGTTTCTCCTGTTGCTTCTCCTTCTTCTCCTTCTCCCTCTTCTCCTTTTCCTCTTCTTCCTCCTCCTCCATCATTCATCATTCATCATTCATCATCCATCCTTCATCCATCATCCGTCTTCCATCATCAATCAGCAAAAATGATTTCTTTTCAGGTTTTTTCCTAATGGGCACTTATAGGTCAACTTAAATTGGTACATATTCTGCACTTCCAATAAGAACATGAGGCAGCTATCCTTCATCTTTCCCTTTCCTCCTTCTACTCTCCTCCTCTTTCATCTTCACCCCCATCCTTCACCTTCTCTTTTTTCCCTTTAGCTTATCACTGCTATGGATGATTGTCAATGTGTCTGGAATAGCGTATGACATTCTGTCACAAATAATAGAACAAATTGTTGATATTTCATCTACTATGTATTGGTCATCAACACCATATTAATGTCAGCCCTGGAGAACATCTTTTTCTTGGATTCTTCAGGGCTGCTGTGGGAAACTGGGAAGGGGGGGTGCATGGAGTCGCAGGGTGACAAATTAATTTAGGAGGTTGCTCAAATCATCCAAAATCAGACCATGTATTGGTGTCTATGGAGATTTTCAGTCATCCAGGTTATGGTTGTCCCAAAAGTCCTTTTTTTAAGAGGCAACTGAACTTTCTGGTCCGGTTGCTTCTTGAAAAAGCACCTTTGGGATATTTATATATTAATCAACGTTGTTTCTTGGTCTTACCTCTTAATAAAGGATGTGTGTGTGTCCTAGATATGGAAACTTTTACTAGGAAAATGTGAATGTGAGTTCATACTTCTACAACAGCATGAAAGTTAAAGAAACAAAGAAAAGAGAAAGAAAAAACAAACTCCAACAATTTTGTACATTCCTGCACACTCGTTTGATTCTTTCATTTTATATGCTCATGTATAACCTGATTTCTTTCTTGATCTAAAATATTTACTGACTAATTTTAGTAAGATCAATGTTCTTGCAACTGCAGTTTGTTTAAGTTGTTTTTCACCCTGAAGTCAGATTGCTTTTGAGAACATCTACAAAATGCTTTGGAAAATGGGTTGATCAGCGTTTTTATTCATAAGAAGGATAGGAAATATAAGACCTACAGATAATTCACTGAAAAGAGGAATCAAACATTAAAAACAAACCATATTACAAAGCTAGTATTATTGCTGATAAACAAATAGATCAATATTACACATCAAGCTATACTGCTCAAAAAATAAAGAGAACACAAGCAGAAGACATCCGAGATCTGAATGAATGAAATAGCCTTATTGAATACTTTGTTCTTTACATACAGTGGTTTATACACTGCTCAAACAACAAAAGGGAACACAAAACTACTGTATGTAACGAACAAAGTATTTAATAAGGCTATTTCATTCATTCAGATCTCGGATGTCTTCTGCTTGTGTTCTCTTTATTTTTTTGAGCAGTGTATTTGTTCATATTATTGTTATTGCATGAGATCAAACTGGACCACGTAGAACAGTTTTCCATTAGTACTGCAAGAGTGGAGTCTTAGCATAAAGGCAGAATAGCACAGAATAGAACTGATTGTTCCGTTCTTTGTGCTTGTTGACAATACTGATGATGTGTATTTGATTCTCTAATGAAAAGTTGTACTATAGTACATATGGAAGTAATTGGGATAAAAGCCAATGGATTCTGAAGCATTTACTCAGTAAAAAAAAAAATTAATCACAACTTGTATGAAAGAACAAAAGTGAGAAGTGAAAAATAATTGGAAACATATATTATAAAGCAGAAAGCTAGAAAGTATCTTATTACTTAAATTTTACAAAAAACGTCTATAAATGTTTCCAGTTTTTACATTAGACACAGCAGCAAAATAACAGACCTTAGAACTTTTGCTAGAAATTAATTTCAGATGTACCAATATGTATAATCAACTTTAATATCTTTGAAGCTCCTAAAGTGTTACGTGTAAGAGTTAAGTTCTTTCTCATTTTTTATTTTGCCTTTGTTGCCAGGGTAACAATTATTAGTTTGATGTTTTCTGGCACATCTGAGTTAATACAACCATATGGAACTCATCATGTTTGAAATTTTCAGTTTGTAAATGCAAGCCTATTTAACATATTTATAGAAAGCAAAAAGAGTACATTTCCAGGTACATTCTGGGTTTTTTAAAACTACTTCTTTAATCGCTTTGTCTGAAATTATCCTTCTTTAGTTAATTGATTTTAGACGGGAACAGCAAGTGTAGACTTTGTCAGTATTTAGGGGTTTAAGGGCAGTGTTTTCTTGGTTATCCTGGATTTTTAAATCATTTTTAATTGTGAAATATGAAGCTCTTATCATATGGAGAGTGGATGGATGACCATTTGTTTTATCTATTTTGTCCCTCTAATGAAAAGAAACAGCAGCTCTTTAGTTGTCATACTCAGGATGCGTTCTAACAGTGTGATGAAAAATATGAGATGATAGATTGGACAGGCCATTGGCAAAATTTACCTTCTAGAAAGTGTGTGTATCGGAACTAACATTAAAAAGCAATTTTGATGCTATTCTTCACCAACGTGAAGCAATTAAAGTGGATTTGGATTGCCAGAAAGAAAGCCATCATTAATAATAATTTTAAAAACCCACACTATCTCTTTTTAGTGAAGCTTCACTGTACCCAGTGCTAGTCAAGTTATTTTAGAATAGTAATGCAGAAAATCCCCCCCCCCAATTTTTTTTCTCTGCATACAACAAAAACAATAATAATAAATTAGAAAGATAATAATTTGCTGCCATTTTATGACTCCTCATTATCAGCTGCCTTGCTATCATTTAGTGCTGATATGTGATGCTCTGGGTAAGCATCCTTTTAATTCTACATTCATTTCACTGAGAAAATCTGCACGGGTTTTAATATATAAAAATTGTCACTAAGATTCAATGATACACATTTTTTTTAAGTTTTGGAAGGAAGAATTTAATGAATATATTAATCTCCAAAAGTTCCCTTCATTTTAGCTTTACTTTTTTAACAGTTAAATTAAAAAAGATACAATTAGTCCTTGACTTCCAGTTGGAGTCCAGTCCCCAATTGGGGATGGAACAACATCACAAAGTGAGGTGGTTGTTAAATGAGTCATGTTCAACTTTACAACTTTTTTTGCTGTGGTCATTTAGCAAATCATCATGGTCATAAGTGAATCACATTAAGTGAATCTGACTCCCCCCTTTGACTTTGCTTATTGGAAACTGGTTGGGAAGATCACAAATGGCAATCCTGAAATCCTGGGATTCTGCAATTGACATAAATACATGCCAGTGGCCAAGTGTCTGGATTCTGATCATGTGACCACAGGGAAACTGTGATTATGTTAGTGTAAGGACCAGACTTAAGTCACTTTTTTAGCATTGTAATAACTTTGAATGCTTGCTAAATGAACAGTAAGTTGATATAATGTCAATAAACATCATAAATTAACTTTTGGAAAGATTTATATTTATTTAATTTCATTAAACGTGAGATAATTCTGGAAAGGAAAAAAAAACCCCATGATGTAGGGTATAAATGTAGCTTGCCAAAAGTAAAGATTTATAGAAATTAAATAAAAGCTCTACAGCACGGTTCCTAAACTTTTAGTGTAATCTCAATGTACACAAATGTTATTTTTAATAAAGACATTAAAAGAAATATTCAGATCTTTATTGGAGTCTGTCTGCACCTCCCCAAGGGAATTAGACCCTACAGTCTGGGAATTCCTAGTCTATAGAAATGCTGCACAGATCATTTGTCATGTTTTCGAAACGTGTTTTAGTAAAATAATGTTTAATAATGAAAACTAGCACACGGCATATATGAATATAGTGGAAACAAATCAAAGAAAAGAATTTTAACTGAATCCTAAAAGAACATTGTGTTTATAAAGAGAAAAGAATGGAATATGATTTTTCTAAACAAATTGCTAGTGTTGCAACTTTAACATTTTACCAATATTAACAGTTTTCTTTTTCTGTCTTCCCTACCTCCATCCATTTTTGAGAGTAAAATGAATAAACTCTACATTAAGCATTAACCCTAAGGCATTTTTCTCTAATGTGAAGGAAACCTCTGAAAAAAGACAGCTCTCTAAAGCAAGAGAGAAAGCTATAACCTCTGCCATCACAGATATATTATAGCAATGTGTTGCTAAACATCTGGCACTCATCTGTTTATTGCTCAGAAATGTCAAACAACGCTAACATCCTAGATGTTAACATAACCTAGCAGTGACTTAATCTAAGCAATAGCATGCTAGAGGAGCTATTATAATATATAATATACGTTAATGTAGACAATTCCAGTTAAGTACTGACAGTTTTCGTATAGGTGGTAAATTAGAAGCATCCGTGGCTGGATACATTTGACTCCATATATTTGTTAATGCATTTTTTATCAAAAATGTCACATGATTAAACGGTAAACAGGAAATCATATATACATTAAAGGAAAGTTAGGAAAAAGGAAAAAAGGTAAGGAAAAGTGTGGGAGTCAGTAATGAAAAGAAAAAAAAGAGAGACATAATTAAAGAAACAATATCCAATCATCTTTACAGCAGTTACTAGCAGACTTACTAGACCTCCTCCCTAAGATTATATTACATGGTTTTCCTCTATCCCATATTCAACTGTTTTTAGTCAACAAATACAGAAATTATTATTTCATTATTTTTACATTTTCATCAAAAAAATCCATAAAAGTTTTTTGGCCTTTATAGAAGTACATATTATTTTAGTCCTGATCCAACAGGTCAATTTTTCCATTTCTGCAAATTCTGCCATATGCAAATCTCATTCTTCCATTATGGGTATTTCCCTATTTCTCCATTATTGTGCATATAGTAATATTGCAGCAGTTACTCTTCATAAAATCTATCTTCCATAACTGTTTTCTAAATGATTATCCATTTGAACTAAATGTAATAATATAACGAAAGTGAAAACCTTCCTGGACAATATAAAGTCATAAGATCTTCTCACATAAACTGTTACTATAATAAGCATGTTTAAAATTGTTCCAAATAAAATGTAGCTGGCTTGCAGAATGTTGTTGCACTGCATTTCGCACAGCAGGGTACATGGTTAAATGGGTGTAGGCTGAGGATTTGTGGTGCCTACACAAAACTTGTCATGCTGGTTGTGGAATTATAGGAGTTGAAGTCCACCTATTTTTAAATTGCCAAGAAAAACTGAAACAGATCCAGTGATTTCTAGAGTCACCACATGTTTAGCCTTTTCTTTATTCTTTAGAATTCTTTATTGGCCAAGTATGAATTTGTCTTAGGTGCATATGCTCTCAGTGTACATAAGGAGAATAAAATACATTCATGAGCAATAAAAAGATACAACACTTAGTTGTTGTTGTTTTTTTATTTGATTTATATGCTGCCCTTCTCCGAAGACTCAGGCTTACAATGCATTAAGCAATAGCCTTCATACTTTTGTATATTTATACAAAGTCAGCTTATTGCCCCCACAAACTGGGTCCTCATTTTACCTACCTTAGAAAGGATGGAAGGCTTAGTCAACTTTGAGCCTGGTGAGATTTGAATTTACAGTAATTGCAGACAGCTGGTGTTAATCACAATGCTTTAGTCTGCTAAGCCACCAGGCCCTTGATAGTTAAGGTTATTAATAAGCTATCAAATTGTACTAGAAAACAAATAAAACAATATAATTGAAAGATACAAGCAATGTGTCTATAGTAATAAGTAGGAAGAGATAGATACTAGTAAGGAAGAGAAAAATAATAGTAATACACTCTTAGTAAATTATTTGACAGTATTGGGGGAATTAGTTGTTAAGCAGAGTGATGGCATTCAGGGAAAAACTGTTCTTGTGTCTAATTGTTTTGGTGTGCAGTGCCCTATAGCATCTTTTTGAGGGTAGAAGTTGAAACAATTTATATCCAGGATGTGAGGGGGTCTGTAGATATTTTCAGAGCCCTCTTTTTGACTCATGCAATATTCAGGTCCTAAATGAAAAGCAGGTTGGTTTTCTCTTCCTATATTAAGATACAAAAAGACTGAATCCCTGTCCCGCTAATTAATTTCCACTTGACTATAAAAACCCTGTCTTGGTCTTCAAAATGACCTGCAAATAAAGATAGCTGGGGGATTTGAGTTTTAAAAATAGCTTCTGCAAAGCAGTATACAATTTTACATCATATGTATGTAGCATTTTGTTGTACCCTGTGAACTGTTATAATTCTGTTGTTAGTGTGCAACATTAACTATCCCCATAGGGCTTCATTTCAGTGAAAGGGTGAGTTTTTCCTACATAAAACTCTTACATAAAAGTGGCTGTGGGGAGCCTCTTTTGAGCAGAAGGACATGGTGAGTTATGTGTATATCTAACAATGGGATTTCTATTGTTTATCAGGAAAGAAGTAGCAACCTTTGACTAATCACGTGCAAATAACCAGTAATCACCAATGGAAAAAAGTTTATTTTTGATTAATTACCTGTGATTTAACTGCTCTTGGATTAAGAGAATTCACCCTAACACTGATTTTAAGCAATTTTTGTGTTAAAATTGCTTAAAATCACCAGATTATGAATTTTTGGAATAAGATGCAAAAATGAAATTCTGTAAATGTAGAAATAAAAGGAAGCATTCTGGAGAGGGATCAGTTTTCTGATAGAATAAAGCCAATATTTGGAGCAAATGGAAGGCAGCAATACAAAGACAAATGTAATAAATAATTCTAGGATAATAAAGCTAACATGGTTTATATTAGCAGTATGAACAGGATATATATATGGATAATAAAGCTAACATGGTTTATATTAGCAGTATGAACAGGATATATATATATTTCAGTCACTAAGTCATGTTTGAGTCATTGCAACCCCTTGGATGACAGCACACCAGGTCCCCTATCTTCCACCATCTCTCAGAGTCCACCCAAATCATGCCCACTGCATTAATGACACTGTCTAACCATCTCATCCTCTGCTGTCCCCTTGTCTTTTTGTCATTGATCTTTCCCATTGTCAATATTTTTTCCAATGAGTTAATGATAATAGATCATAGTCAAATGATTGCTACTATTATACCTTTAATGATATTGGAATCATTCTGTTGGACAATCACTTTACAAATCTGGTTATCATGGACAAGGGAATTCCTCTCAAAATCTGTGATGCCAATTTTCCCAATTTCCTCACATGGGAAGACATTTATCTGAATTGCTTTTCCTTTTTAGTAACATTTTGGGAGATATGCGGCATTATAATATTTTTCATTTAAAAATATTCAAGCTGAACATATCGGAGACAAGCTTCATAACATTTCTGCAAAATTAAAATCTGTTAGTGTTAATCCAATTATCATTAAGGGATTTTGTGTGTGTAGCCACAAATCTTCTGAGCTCAAGGCTAACTTTCCTTTCTCATTCTACTCTTGGAAAAGCTTATATAATACCCATCTTATACTATCTTCAGTTTTATTCCCTTGTGTTCCTTCGTTTCTTTGTTGCCTTGTTTTATCTTCTGGCCTGCCAATTTATTAAGAATATTTTCAAGACACTACAATGTTGTACCATCTACACCAGACACTTTATCCCTGATGATTTTGTTGTTTTCTTTTCCAACTAACTGATAGAAAATGCATGGTTCTTTTTCATGGCTGCTACTCACGTTCCATACTCATTTAGTATTTTTACTATTAGGTTTGATACTTGTTTATTTATTTTTTTGTCAATTTGTAAACTTCCAAATTTTCCTAAGTGTAGTGATATTGCCCTTTTATTTCTGAGCACTGACTCCTTCCCCATATCATTTTTGTCTCTAACAACAACTTGTCAGAACTCTGGTGACCTTTCCAAATTAGTAGGAGTGACATGTACAAAAGAAAAGCAATTATATTGGAAATTCAGCATCTGGGATAAAGCTAGCTGGAAAGGATAGGAGAGGATTTTTAATGTCTATAAACTAAAAATGCTATGAAACAAAGAAACAGAACAAAGTGATCGCCAGAAGAATTTATAATGAACCTCTTTGCTTCTCTTATTATCTATTTGGTTTTGGAAGCTTCCCTCGTTTAATCAGTGGACATATTTGTCTGCACATTTTTTGCTTATTTGTTTTGTTTTTCTTTTGTCAGGCAAAGCATGAAAGCATTCAAGAAGTCATCTTTCTCTTTTGGGATCATTAAAAACCACTTAGAAAGATGTTTGCCTAAGACCACTGTATGTTAATTGGTTCAAGAACATGGAATAAAATTAGGTGTATGGATGTAGCTAATTGGCTGTTGCAAATTGGATAAGAAAGTTGACATTCCTACAATTATTCTTGTATTTAAAAAGAAATGAATGAATATTTTCTATATATATGCATATGCAAATTCAAATGTGTATGTGTGCATGTGACACATCAGAAAAAGTTATCACCTATAGTCAATAAAATAAAAATACTTCTAAAGTAGAATATAATTAACTTAAATTATCATGAAAATAATAAACTTTATTTTAATGCATACAGAGGAATATACAGTAAATGATAGTTTATGTGTTATGTTAATTAATTACTCACCACAGTTGAACAACTCTCATTGCCTTGCAGTAATATCAAATATGTTAAAATATCTATAATATAACATTAATAGATAAAACTTTTACATATATATATGTGAAATATACAAACAACTACAACAATAATTTAAAAAGTAATAAATATACATGGAAATAATCTCTGTAACTATTTATGAAACGTTAATTAAATGTGGGATAACTTGAACAGAAGTTTGTATCTCCTTATGTAACAGAAGAAACACTATCAAAATTGAAGGGCAGAGATTGCTATATATACAGGAGAACATCTGAATATCAAAAATGATTTGTTTTATGATTAGAAAAAAGAAAAATAATGAATAAGAATGGAAATAGTTAGGTTTATCTATTCATAACAGGCTGAAAAGTAACAAATTAATTCCCCAAATGATCACAGAAAGGTAGGATAGAAAAATACAACTAGTATTTTGTTAGTGAAGATTTTTGTGGTAAAGACACTGATCAGTTATTAGGAACAGCTCTTTAGCATTCTTATTTTTTTTCTGGAAGATATTTGTTGAGGCAAAATATCCTGGCAACACCACCAAAAAAATACAAGACTTCATTACTGTTCTGTGGGAAGAAACTTGCATTCGCATTGATAATGGCAGTTTGCAGTACCGAGGCTTACACTGCTCTTCATCAAGGCAAATAGCCAACATAATTTGCCTGAAGAAAGCCTCTTTGGAAAAGTCAGAAGAGGCCCTTCTACAAATGCAGGAGCCTCTTCTAGCTGCGAACCCTATGAAGAGACCTTAGTAGCTAGGTGAAGTGGAGTAAAAAGGTTGTTTTCATTTTAGAAATAGAAGATGAAGTGGAGGGGGGAGAGAATGTTTCTGTATGAACAGTGCTTTGCTTGAAATATCACTTTTCACATCAAGTGAAAATACCTTTCAAGCCTTGCTTAGTCCTAATAATTATGCATGAATTGAAAAATTGTGTGGGAGGGAGTGTATGTGTATATGTATATGTGTATGTGTATGTATGTGTATATGTGTGCCAGTTTTCATTTAAAATGTTCACTGTGACATGCATGCATGACTGCCCCTTTCCATTTTATCATTACAAGAGAAGATGCCTTCATAGTTCCCTGGGAATTTCATCCTATGTCCGTGATGGCGAACCTATGGCATGAGTGCCACCTATGGCACGTGGAGCCATATCAGTGGGCACATGAGGATTGCCTTAGCTGAGCTCCAGGATGTATGTGCATGCTGGCCAGCTGGTTTTCGAGCCTTCTGGGCCCACAAGAAGTCAGGAAGAAGGCTATTTCCAACATCCAGGTGATTGCCTTCCCCAAGCTCCTAGAAAGCCTCTGGATCATGGGGAGGGTGAGAAATGGGCCCACTGTGTCATCACATGCCAAAAGAAGGGGGAGTGCGAGGGGGTCATATGTGCGGGGTGCAGGTGCATTGAATTATGGGTGTGGGCACGCAAGTGTGCAACCCCCCGTGCAACCTCCGCTTTTGGTGCGCAATGGCAAAAAGTTTAGCCATCACTTTCCTATGCCATCTCAGTTCATAAGAAGCTTATCTAAAACTGTGAAACACAAAATATTGACTAGTTGGAACATTGGTTCAACCCAGAAGAGTTACACTTGTAGTCTTAGCTTTTTACCTTTAAACCAACAGTTCAAACAGCACACTATACTGATTGCAGATCTTGTTATTTGTCATTAGGAACCATGAAACTTAATGCAATGTAAAATAATACAATGTGAATGGGTGTTTCCTATTTTGAGTTCACCAATTTTGAAATAATTCTGCAATTATACTTAGGTAATTATATATATATAAATATGTTCCAATCCCTATTTGAAAGAGAATTATACACAAGGCTGTATTTTAGACCCCATCCAATTTAATCTTTATTTAAACTTCATAGTAGCACATTATCTGATCTTTCCACTTCACCCTAGAGTTTGCAGGGGTCAGTATTACAGTTCTACATGCTAATGATTTGGCTATTCTTTCATTAACAAACAAATATTTAAGAGAATTTAATATTTAAGAATTGAGGCCTTTGAACTATGATGCTGGAGAAGACTCCTGCGAGTCCCTTGGTCTGCAAGGGGATCAAACCTGTCAGTCCTAGAGGAGATCAACCCTGACTGCTCTTTAGAAGGCCAGATCCTGAAGATGAAATTCAAATATTTTGGCCACCTAATGAGAAGGAAGGACTCACTGGAGAAGAGTCTAATGCTTGGAAAGATTGAGGGCAAAAGAAGAAGGTGGCTAGATGGGGTCACTGAAGCAGCTGGTATGAGCTTAAATGGACTCCAGAGGATGGCAGAGGACAGGAAGGCCTGAGGAACATTGTCCATGGGGTTGCGATGGGTCGGACACGACTTCACAACTAACAACAATAACAGTTTAAGAGACTTTCTACTTAGCAATAAAGAGAAAACCAATATGATGTTTTTTCCAGAACTTCCCAAGGTCTGAATGGGTGATCAAGTTGAAAGAATATTTGAGGGTAATGCTCCAGACCACAGATGCCTGAAAGATACATATTGATCATCTTGCTTCATAAACACAGTAGCCATCACAAAGTTTACTCTGACAAAGGGTAGGAACAATATTTTATAGTGCTCATTATGTATCACTTAAGACCTTCAAACACACTTCCAAATGCCTAGACATATATTTAATATCACTGTGAGAATGGAACCAGAATACAAAAAGGGAAATGGCATGATTATTAATAATGACCTATTGGCTTAAGTTCTATTTTTCCTCATTGAGACTGAAGACATTAATCTTGGCAGACCAATTTCAATCTTTATGATAATAAGTAGTTTTGGGGAAAACTTACCTATTATCTTTTGTCACTTGAGCAACTGTTCCACTTGGAATATATCCAGGTGAAAAGAATAAGTAGCAAAACTGTCCTACATACTGAACTTCAGAATAAGGTTAATCATATTTCATCTTATATTACAAGTCACATAATTTACTCTAGATGGGAACTAAGAAGATATTTAACTACCCTGATCTCTCCTGACAACAAAGAGCTTTTTGCTTAACTAGGCTCAATGTTTTATCCTCCTGAGTTCTTAATGTGAGAATTGCTCAAATCTTTTTAGTAAGAAAAAAGCTTGTGTCCTTTTAGCACAATTGCCATGGGCATTATCACACACATTCTTTAGCAGATCCTTTACTATCAGGGCACTCAACAAATCCTTAATATCTCTTTACTGACTTCTATCTCTGTTGGTTTTCTTTTCTCAAGACAAGAACCTTTACTATGTGTAACATTGCCAGAGTTTACATTGCAGCAATTAAAATTTTGAAAGTCATGGATATGGAGAAAACGCACTGAACATTCTTTTCTTTTAATTGTTGATACACATACTTTTTAAAGCTGAAGTCTAATCTTTTAATTTATTTACAGCTTTTTCTTCTTTTTAATTCACCAGTCAAATCTCATTGATTCTATGAAAGTTCAGTTGCTTTTCTTAAAATCTGTTGGGAGATACTTGCTTTATAATTGTTTCCTAAGCACATTAATGTTTTATTAGGCCTTTAATTTAGTTTTGAACAATTAAGCAAATTTAACTTTTATCACTATTTTAGTATTTATTTAGTATTTATTAGTACTATTCTTATCTGAATATTTTTATTACCATAATGTTTCTATAATTATACCTTTGATTACATTTATGCATATGTTATTATTATTATATGCATATTATTTCATAATTTATATTTTTCTGTATTTTTTCATAATTTTTCCTATATTTCTCTTGCGTTTTAGATTTTTGTTAATTAATTACTAATAAGTGACCATATTAAATTGATTGGATACCCAATATTATATACCAGAAATAAATGTAAAATATATTAACAGGGCCTCTAGCCAGCTCTAAGCATCAATATCCTAACCACATTACCTACTTTTCCTGCTCCTGTATGTAGAACAGGAAATACATTTTTCATGTTATTTTCCACATCATTTATTCCCAAGGTCTAAGAAGGAAAAAGAGAATGTTCAACTGAGTTAAATGGAGCATAACAGCACCTCCATGCATTTATTTTCTTTATTAGGAATAGACTATGTTCTTTTTGGTTTTGCTTTCATATTTTCAAGAAGCCTAGCAATAGACCATTCTAGAAAATGGTTGCTGATGCTTTCTCCCTCTCCCTCTCCCTCCGTCTCTCTCCTCTCTCTTTCTCTTTCCCCCTCTCTCTGAAATAAAAGTGTGTTTAAATATATAACTATCAAAGAGCAAGACCTTGTGCATGTATGCTTGGAAACAAAGACAGAAGAAAGAACCAAAGACTAATAATCCCACAAACAGAGAAATGGCAGATTAAAATACATAGAGGTATATAGAATACTATAAATACCTACCTATCTACTATATATACCTGATTCCATGTACTCAACCAGTTGCAGTGCTGAAGAGTCAGTGCCATTCTAGACTCACGTTCACACTGGAAAAGGATCTCAGCTGATGAGTCACTCGGCTCTTTCTGAAGAAGATTTGATATGTTGCTTCCCCATTGAAGAAAACAGACTCGTGTCTGTATTAAGAGTTCTATCCAAATACTTCCAACAGAGATCCCCTTCATATTGATGCAAATTGTACATTGTCCAGGATAATTTTTCACTTTGATCAGTGCAAGGTTGGAGGTTTCAGGACTAAAGGATGTGGGAGGACATTCATGCAGGTGCTGAGAGGAATAACCTGCTTATTCTTAAAAACTTTGTCACTTGGCTGGTATCCAAGGCCAAAGATACCTAATAAAAACACAAACTTTTATGGGCCAAATGCTTAAAGATTTAGTGTTTTTATTAATAAAATATTGGGTTTCCATTATTTATTTTTTTCAAAAGCATAATAGTTTTTAATTGATTAAGCTGAATGAGCTCAATATAAAAGTTAATGTGTGTGAGACAGATGCACACTTACAGTGAAGCTTTGAGGAACACCCCACATTCTGTTGACCTGTAAATTATTTATGCTATGATATAATTATGCAAATTATAGAAATTATGTCATTTTGATATTTGTATAGTAGTGTCACCGTATTATTGGTAATTGTAATATTGTTATACACAAAGAATGTTATTGACAGGAAGTTTTTCTAGATCAGTATATCTCTAACTATAGTTATTAATGTTTATCAATTTTTTTGTTTTATAGTAATAAAAGTTATTATTTGCCTTACCTATGAAATTATACATTTTTGGATCAAATAAATTAATATTTTAGAATCATAGAAGGTCTCATTTGAGACAATGATGAATCTGCATACATTCAGGAGTTTGAACAACTAGCCTCATGGTACGACTAGAACAATCTGGAACTGAACACACTCAAAACCGTAGAAATGGTGGTGGACTTAAGACAAACCCTCTTATACTACCACCTCTTACAATACTAGACAACACAGTATCAACAGTAGAGACCTTCAAATTTCTAGGTTCTATCATATCTCAAGACCTAAAATGAATCCCTAACATCAAAAACATTATCAAAAAAGCACGACAAAGAATGTTCTTTCTGCACTAACTCAGAAAGCTCAAACTGCCCAAGGAGCTGCTGATACAGTTCTACAGAGAAATTATTGAGTCTGTTAACTGCACCTCTATAACTCTCTGGTTTGATTCTGCAACCCAACCAAACAGTCACAGACTTCAGAGAATAATTAGAACTGCAGAAAAACAATTACTACCAACCTGCATTCCATTGAGGACCTGTATACTGCACAAGTCAAAAAGAGGGCTCTGGAAATTTTTACAGATCCCTCACATCCTGGACATAAACTGTTTCAACTCCTACCCTCAAAATGACGCTATAGAGCACTGCACACCACAACAACTAGACATAAGAACAGTTTTTTTCTGGAACGCCATCACTCTGCTAAATAAATAATTCCCTCAACATTGTCAAACTATTTACTAAGTGTGCACTACTATTGATTTTCTCATCGTTCCCATCACCCAACTCCTCCCACTTATGACTGTATGACTGTAACCTTGTTGCTGGTATCCTTACGATTTATATTGATATTGTTTCCTGATTGCTTATTTGTAATGACTATCATTAAGTGTTGTACCCTATGATTCTTGAAGAATGTATCTTTTCTTTTATGTACACTGAGACCGTATGAACCAAAACAAATTCCTTGTGTGTCCAATCACCCTTGGTCAATAAAGAATTCTATTCTATTCTATTCTATTCTATTCTATTCTATTCTATTCTATTCTATTCTATTCTATTCTATTCTGATAACATATCAAATACAAAATTTTATATCTGATCTATGATTAACCTTCTATGTAAAATAAATTACAAACATTAACAAACTAACTGTTAAAGCAGAAAATATTTAAATATTTGACATGGAAAATTGTCAAGCTATTAGAGATTAATTATATTTAAACTTTCCTCATATTAGTTATGACTGAACAGCATTTTAGTACCTTGTTTGAGGTTTCTAAGCCTTTATCTGCTAGTGGAAAAATTGTACTCTTGCATGGTGCATTTGAAGCCACTTACAACGTGGGGTGATATTAACACAGAGAAATGTGTGTTACAATGGGTAGGTCAGAAGAATACATGATGTTGATTCAATGATATCTTCCATAGACCTGGAAGGGAATATCTCCAATACATAGTGCTCCGGTAAGAATAAAACTTCTTCCCTGAGGGACATAAAGAACTTGGTAAAAATAATTAGGAGTTTTAAAAAGCCTGTTCCAAAAGTCAATGTTACAATGGTGAGTAATTATCCTTGGGTCTTCCTCTAAGTTTAGTTCCAAACTATCCCGTTTGATCTCTTGTGAGGTCCGTTCAGATCCTGGTGTTATCAGTGTTTGAACAGAGAATCCACAATAGGCCAAGTGTGAAGTTATGCTTTTTGACAAGGATTAAACGAGACAAAGATTTCTTTCCCCAAGTTATTTTTACCAGTATGTTAATTGGAAAATCTTCAGGCAAATTCTGTAGATCTGCAACCACCCTTCAGCCTTAAGGTTACATTTGAAGTGCAGTGAGAGAAATGAAGCAGTCTTCCTAAGAACATGGACTGAATTCCTCAAAATGTTTTCTAGGTATAATATTAGCTCCAACACTTTGGCCTTGAAAGATGACTGTAATGGGAACATAATTGTCCCATGGTGGTTAAAAAAATCTAATTATTGTACAAGTATTTTGTTCATGAGATAAAATAGTTTTCTTTCTTCTTCTTTTTTCAAGTATTAAAGGATTGAAAAACAATTCCTAGGTATAAGGATCTTTAGATTTGCTCAATCTGATTGCTGTTGATTTTCCATTTAAGAAGACATTAGCCTGTCATTTTGTGAAAACAAGGACTTTTGTTGTACTTCTTTTCACTACAATTTACTGTAATTAATTTCTAATTTTTCTTCCCTATAATAAGTATCTAATATTTGTAAACTCTGACCAATGTGTGTCAAGGAAAAGGTGGCAGAATCATCCATGCAAAGCAAACAAATACTGGCTGTTTGCTATCACTGGGGGAGAAAAATGTTTCTTTAATACAACTTGAATTATCATGAGCCTTTAGGCATCTGACCAGAGTGATCAATATGTGCTGAAGGGAACCCACACAACACGGTATTTTACTCTAGATATTTGGATGTAGAGATATATTTAATTAATAAAATCCTCCCACTAAGTTTTATAAATAAAAATATTATTTATATAATGAATGTCATTATAGAAGGGAACACTATATGTGTCAACCACATAGCTCCTTTTACAAAAAATGGAATATAAATTTGTTGTGTTTTGCAAAGAGTCACTTGGGGTCAGAGAGACTGCTATATTTGCAAAGTATAGTGTAGTAAATGAATAGCAAGGATTGCTTTCTTGTTTTCTTTTGTCCACAATGTAAATGCAACATCTGGAAGCTTATATATTTTAGTGCTGATTCTTCAAATTTCTTGCTACTTTAATACCTTTCTTATGCTGTTGAGTTTTGAAGTTTAAATTGATGGATTGAATTTTGCTCTGGTTTATAATTACTTCAGAAGTCACCAAGGGTTATTGATTATTGGTAACATATATCTTTCTTAAAGTAACAGTTGACTACAAATCATACACACATGTGATCAATATTTAGTGATGTATTTGAGACAATGCAATATTTGCTAAGTTGTTTTAGCTATTTAGTAACAGCCACCATTTTATTGTTTGCCAAGCTGTCCAGAGTAGTGCATGGATGGAATCCTGGAAATAACTAACAAATTTTGCAATAAATTTCTCAAACACCAGATTTGAAGTGATTTGATTTCTCTTCAGCATGGAAATATGGAGGCAAGGTAAAGTTCAGTTAGCATTCACCCTTCCCTCAAGGTGGAGATTATAGGTATCTTTTAGAAGCATATGTTTAATGCTAAAATATAGCTTTTTAAAAATCTTCCAGCTTGTTTAAACTTTTGAAAGCTTGAGGCACATTCAACAGTGCCAGATGCTTTCAGAGAAAATTCTTCTTATCCACCATTCCCTATGTGATGAAGTGCCATTTTGTGATTATACAATCCTTTCCAGAAATACAATAAAATGTTTCTTTTTGTGCAAAATGTCCAGCGCTACTATAAACACCACAGGCTTTTAAAAATACAAACAAGCTGGAGGAAGAAAAAAACTTCATGCATTTTAATAGTAAATACAATCTTCTGTCTATTCTATCCTGTCTGAATATTTATTTACTTTTTAATCCTCAAAAGAAATCTAGACCTAGAATTCAGTCTGACAAAATGAGCAATAGAATGAAGTAGATTTCCAATCTGTTTCACTCTTTATGTAAATGAAACACATAGACTCCTTTTTTATGTCTACCCTTTGTTGTGGTAACTAATAACTTTTTTAGACTAAACATGTCTAGTTCTTTTAGTGTATCCCTCTATATAACTATCATTTTAGCTGTTCCATCTTGAACCATAGCCAGTTTATTGGTTAGGTTAAAGTAATAAAATTCAGTGGCAGTCTGCCAAATGCCAGAAATTTACTTTAAAGAGAAAAAAAAAAATATCCAGTCCATGAAAGTAAACTACAATAGTTTACTACGTAAGTAATCCTTTGCATATCAAATTACTCACAAAAGCAGAAAGAACTGTTTTTCCGAGATGGAAAAGAAATCCTTTTTGTTTCTCTACCCTATTTCTTCCTCTTTTTTGTCTAATAAAATTATACATTGCCTAGGATACAAAAGGTAGAATTTTTTTATAAATGATAAAACTCTAGAACATTTAATTTTGGAAGTCCTTCAAATGAGTTCTTAAAAGCATAAAATATATTTTTTGTTTCATATGCAATAATTGCATTCAGCTTTTAATATTCATTGGATGGGTTTTGCTTTCATTACTGAAACTAGGTAACAGCATCAGCATCACTGATGATGTTACCAAGTTTCGGTGATCAAATGTCTGCAAGAAAACAATTAAGCTCAGAGAGCACCAGAGACTCTTATTTCAATCTTGAGTCACAAATATTGTCCTTTATTAGTAACATTCATTTCTGGGTCTTTTGATGAGCTACACAAATACTGGAATAGAAAGTAGAGATTCTCAAAGAGTGTATAAGGAATATTTGTCTATTTGTGTTATATAGACCATTTGTGACCCTTGAGTCATTGTTTCCAAAATATTTCGGAGATAAACAGGGAAGTAGAATGAACATGGGAAGGTAAAAAAAATCAGTGGGATTGGGATTAATTTCCAAGTTCCTGTTGGCTTCACCATTGAATTGTGGAAAGTTCATAGAGAGCATTGGAAGCCTTCCTTCCTTCTTTCCTTCCTTCCTCCCTCCCTTCTTCTTTCTCCTTGTTTACTCTGCCTTCCCTCCCTTGTGCTCCCACAAACTTGAGGAAAGTGTGGAAGGAAGGCTTCCAATGCTTTCTATGAACTTTCCAGAAAATGTTGAAAATGAGAATCAACTGGCTTCCAATGCTCTCTATGAACTTTCCAGAAAATGTTGAAAATGAGAATCAACTGACTACAGCTGACTGTGGCAGCAGGGAAACAACAGTAGCCCAGCAGCTACAATTTTCCCAAATTTTATTCCCTTAGGAGTCAAGGGTCCCAGAATTCTGCCATGTAACCCATCTGAGATACCCTGCTTGAAAACATGCTGTCCAGCTGCTTATAAAGAAAATCTTTACAAAATGTTCTACCAATGGCATTTGCCACCAGCGAGATTGGCCAGGATGTTCTTGAATAGGTCTCCAAATTGTTGGAGGTGTGGACACAAACAAGGGACATTCTACCATATGTGGTGGACCTATCCTAAGATTAGGAAATTTGGGGGCAAGATTAAAAAATGGCTGGATGAAATAAAAGGGCAGAAGATAGAAAGAAAGCCGGAATGGTTTCTCCTGTGTATTCTGGAAGGGAAAATGCAGAAAAGTATACAATATATCATATTACACATACTAATAGCAAGTAGAATTGTGATAGCACAAAATTGGAAACAACCAGACACTCCTCCAGATAAAATCATAATTAAAAAAATATATGAATGTGCAGAGATGGACAGATTATCTATGGAAATGAAGGAGAGGGAGGACACTGAGTACTATTTAATATGGAATAAATGGTATTCTTGGCTGGAGAGTAAACATAAAATTTAAGGGATGATTTTGTTATGAGATTGAATTGTAAATAGAAATCAATATAATGTAAATAAAGATGTAAGTTTAAGATAGAGATATTTAGAAATAGAATTTGTGTAAAGAAGTTAAATAGGTTAGAGATACCGAGGCAGAAAAGTTGTTATTAGTATTGAAATTTTGATGTTTGTTTTTACAAACATATCAAACATATCATTTATGTTTGGTTGTTCATATTTTTTGTTGTTTTTTTTGTATGTGTGTGTGTGTTTTTTTTCTTGCTTTTTGTGTGTATTATGTTTCTTTTTGTACTGTATATTTTAATCTTTGTAAATTTAATAAATATTTTTTTAAAAAAGAAAACATGCTGTCCTATTATGTACCGTTTTGCCTCTTTAAAGGTTACAGACATGAGAATGTTAGTAGTATGTAAATATACAACCAAAATTATCATGTTAGTGGTGATCCTTCAATTTTTTAAACTTTCAATCCTTAACCTTTAATCCCTTCCAAAGAGAGTCAAAATTCAACAAACCTTTAACCAGTCTCAACCGGTATAGTTGGCGCTAAAAATGTAAAATGCACACATTTTATTATGAATTCAAATCTTTATTATTCATATTGCAATTATATACCCATTTACTTTAAAACATAAACTCCCCAAAACATTATAGAAATCTGAATAGTTGATCTTCATATTTACCAATGTTACTAATGTTATCTTATAAATATACTTTTTTCACTTATTTTAGAAAGCAGAAATTAGACATTTGCTAACTATTAAACATATTGGCATTTTAGACATTTAATGTTTAGATCTGGAATTAGTAAGTTATGTTGATCTGAATGGTTTAAATAATCTTAAACTAGCAATTGTGCTGAACTGTTTGTTGATTACATTACAGAAGTAGCTCTGAGATAATTTCTCTTTATCCCTCCTCTGAGAATTCAAACCATGTATATTGCAATACATCATTGGTCGTTGCCTTAATTATCAGTTAGGGTATAGCTACTTTAGAGTACTATGCATCAATCCTTGAGGCAGAGAAAAATTGCTGTCCTATTGCTACATTATTCTGCTACAATGAGGAGACCAGCAACTGGCCCTATCTTAAATTAATGGAGGGCAAATTAAAATGATTGGTGGATCCACTCAGATTTGTTTGTCTTCCTATTAAGTATTTCCTGCCAGGAAAATAACTACCGCTCAGTGTTCCTAATGCAGGGTGTGGCAGGGATTGTTGAGTATAAGCAAGTGAATGGAATGGCATTTTAGACATGGGTAAAGTTGGTGGACTAAAAACTCAGCTACAAAAGTGTTCAACTTGGTCTATTTCTAATCAAGGATCTAACATACCTCTAAGACAGTGATGGCAAACCTTTTCAGCACTGAGTGCCCAAACCAGAACATGCATGGATGTGCGTGTATATGTGTGCGCTGGAGCACCAGAAATCCAAAGACCAGCTGGCCGGCACAAACACGCCTGTTTTTTGGCCATTTTTGGCCATTTTCAGGGCTATTTTCAAGCCATTTGGCCATTTTCAGGCTGCTCCTTGGGCTGTTTTCAGGGCCATTTTTCAGGCTATTTTCAGGCAGATTTTGTCTGTTTTCAGGCCATTCTTCAGGCCATTTTTGAGGCCATTTTCAGGGCCAAAAACAGCCTGAAAATGGCCCAAAAGGCAGCCTGAAAAACAGTCCAAAAATGGCTCCAAAATGGCCTGTCTTTTGGGCATTTTGGGTCATTTTTCGGGCTGTTTTCAGGTCATTTTCCAGCACTCCAGCACCCACAAAGATGAGCACTAGAAACCAGAATGGCAGCTGGCAATGGCATGCATGCCTACACATAGGGTTCTTTGTGCTCCATGCATGCCATTGTTTCGATATTATGGCTCTAAGATAATAAATGAATTGTAGCATCAACTAATGTTTCAAGGATATGGCATTGTTGATAACAAGTCCAGTGCTGTTATTGTGAAGCCAAAATGCAGCAAGCAAAATAGCAAATACTCTCCACAGAGATCAAAAACAAAATAAATATGGCCGTATGAAATATCTTGTTGACAGAACCAGAAGAAAAGTTACAATATATTCAGTGATGACAGAACCTGTTACTCACAGCTGATAGAACCTAGCCCTGTTTCCTGATTTGAAATGACTGCATGTGCAGCAGCTTAATTCTAGTCCCATTTTTTAAATACAAGGCTACACACTTTTGAAAGAGTGTTAAACCCATGACCATAAGCCACAAGATTTGACAAATGACCATCAGAAAATGATAACTAGGCATTTGGACACTTTTTGTAAAGATTGAAGAGGATGACCTTGATGGAAATAGGGAAGATTCTTTACCAAAGCTACAATGATATAACTATGGTTTGAGTCTAAATGATGGAAGAGGATATACAAAAACATCTTTGACCAACACCTCCTAATGTACATGAATATAAAAGAGGAAAGAAGGGCAGTATAATCAGACTTTCATATTTATGTTACTATAACAAAATCAAATAAAGATAATTTTTAGTCTTCTGTAGAGATTATTTCTTGGCCTGGCTGCCCCTCAGGGCTGACACTTTTATAGTCTAAGCTAAAATACCATCAGAGGTCTTTAGTATGTCTTCAGTAGTCTAGAGTGATCTAAACCATGGGTATAAAACTTGCGGCATCACATTGTTCTCATATGACATTTTGTGATGGTTTTCAACTTCGCGGAGTTAGAGTGGACATGGCCTATGTGTGATGCATCCAGCCTGCAGGCTGCCAGATTGACATCCCTGATCTAAACAGTAAGTATTGTACACCTCCTATTCCTGATTGCATTAACAATGGCTTTTTGATTAAGTATGCTAGATCATATGCATGGCCAAATCTTTGGTAGAAGAAGATGGAAAACATTACTGTAGACTGAAATGTTAGAAATGAATTTAAGCTGCGTCAACAATGTGATATGGACATGACATTAAAGAAACAGTTTTTGGAGGATGTTCATGTTGTAATTTAGGTGGATGTTGATGAGTCTTTAGAAGCTAAGAATAGTACATTCATTTATTCAAAAACTCAAAAAACATTTTGGAAGAAATGGCTTCATCAAAAAAATACGGATTTGAAAATACTGATTTATATCTATTTGGTTTATGTATTGCATAATGAAAAGGATTGCATTTCAAAAAGAATCATTTGGAAGAATACTCATTTTTTGTGGGTGGGAAATGATTTTGCCATTCACAAAAACTTCACATGAATCAAGTGCACTATATGTCTCACAAACATCAGAGGATATAATAAATCAAAGCTCAAACTTTTATGAAAGTGAAAATTGTGAGGCTTAATGGATTTTTAAATATGCACACACTTTTAAAAGAGTTAGGTCATGAACATGCTTGAAGCACTTAAAAAATAAAAACACACATCTAAAAATAGGTCAAAAATGCACCATACCAAACATAGTACTCCTTTTATAACTTATTATTTCGCACATATTTTACTTCATTTTTTATTTACATGTTTATCCTTGTTGATCAAACCCTAAATATTATATGTATAGTAAATGTGCAGATCGTCACCTTACATGGTGAATTGTGCCTTTGATTAAGTAAGGAGTAGGTATCATTAGAAGCATTCCTGTTAGTGGATCAAGACAACATTTTATCCTGTTTGTCATTGGCAGTGGATCAAGACAATGTTTTATCCTATTTAATAATCTTTTTGTAATTATTTGTATATGAGTTAATTCAATAATAACACTTGAGAACAAAAGTTATAAATTTTATTTAAAATTCTCTCTGCTGGGGGAAAAATCTAACAATATAATCTACAAAGAAGGGGATGAAAGAAAAGAAAAAAGTAAACACTAAAATTAATACTAATTAGAAATATACCAACGATTGTTGTCATGCCTTGCTGAGTTGTAACCAGCTGCTATTGATTCTATGGATAAAACTATTCAACCTATCCTGTCTCTCATTGCATTATTCTATTCTTGAGGTACATTTTTGTTGCTTTCAGTATTCTGTCTACCAGCTATATTCAGCATTGACCTCTTCTCCTTCTGTTCACTAAGCCCAACATTATAATCTTTTCTATAGATGCTTCAGCTCTCATGATGTGTTAAAGTACTATAGTTTCTGTTTCATGATCCCTGCTTCCATGAGACCTTGATTTCATCTTGATAGCTTGATTTCTTCTGCTACTGAACTCTACTACTGAAGAGTTGGTTCTCTTGGTTAACCTTTAAGTACTCTAGCTCAAAGGAATCAACCTTTTCTCATTGTCACAGGTGTCATCCTTTGCATCAATAACACTGAGCTGAACATTCTAGCTTTTGTCTTGATTGAATACCTTAACCTCAGTCTTTCACGAATCTGTCTAGGCACCTAAATGCTTTTTTTTTACTCATTGTTATTCTTTGAATCTCTTTTACACACCCACCATTTTTATCAGTTCTGAGAATTTTAACTGTCAACCTTGTCTGTTATCTCACAAATAGACTCAATTATAATTTTCTTGACAATCAAGGAAAGCCTTGCCTTTTATAATGATCGTATTAGGTTTCTTCAGTTTCTCTATACCAGATAGCGTTGCTTGCATTTCTCAGATTGTTGACATTCTTTATGACCCCAATCTTTAGGTTTTCTCCCAGACCTACAGCTCATATGATGTACACATTGTCTAGATAGAACAGATATGGTGACAGAATGCAGCCCTGGCTGATTCCTTTTCTGATGGTAAACTGTTCATGTTTCCATATTCTTGATTACTGTAGAAATTAATTATCAAATAAATCAGATGCTGGGATATGCTCATTGTTTGAGAGACTTCCAAAGTCTCAAATAATCAAAAGCTTTGGAGTAGTTTATAAATAACAGTAGAGCTCTTTTTATATTTTTATGATGTTTTCCACCCACATAATAGTAATTTTCTTTGTTTTTTTCTAAACCCTGCATGTTCAGTTGCCATCCCTTTGTCAATATAGAGCTCTAACCTATTCTTCAAAATTTTCAGCAGTATCTTAGCATATGGTATTAGGACTATTGGTGGTGCAATAGTTAAGTGCAGTACTTCAAGCAAACTCTGCTCCACAGCCTGGAGTTCGATCCTGACAAGGCTCAAGGTTGACATAGCTTTCCACCCTTTCAAGGTCAGTAAAATGAGAACCTAAATTGTTGGGGGCAATATGCAAATAATGCTTATTTTCCAAACTGCGCAGAGAGTGCTGTAAAGCGCTATGGGACAGTATATAAGCCTAAATGCTATTGCTACTGTCTTATATATAAATAGAAATAGCACTTTGACTTCTATACTGCTTCACAGTGCTTTACAGAACTCTCTAAGTGGTTTACAGAGTCAGCATATTGCCTCCAACAATTTGGGTCCTCATCTTACCAACCTTGGAAGGATGGAAGGCTGAGTCAACTTGAGCCAGTGAGATTCGAATTGCTGAAGTGCCGAACTGCTGGCAGCCGGCAGGTTACAGAAGTAACCTGTAGTACTGCATCTAACCACTGCGCTCATATGACTTCTTTTTCCCATACAGAAATGTGTATTGGGATGGAAAACATTATTACTGCATTTTTTTTCGCTGAGTTTCATTTACAGAATATAAAATTTTGAAGTTGTTTCATTGAAAATGTCCCATTTCTGTCCATGTTAGTTCATTCACTCATAAAACTTCTGTACTAGGCTGTGTCATTTCCATTTTAACAATATCCAACTTTCCTTAGCTCCAACTGTGGATATTTCATGTCCCCACTCTAAATGCTTTCAACAAACTTTGAGCTTTTATTTTTGGCTAATCAGCAAATGAAATTCCTGAAGGCATTTTTCCAGCCATGTCAGATTGCTTAAACTTATTTTACAAAGATCTGTGCTCTTCCTCAGTAGCAAAATGATAATTTTCTGATCTTGGCCTCTTATCTTTCACTGAGTGATGTTTTTGTTGTTGTTTTCCATGACTTTTCTTAGCAGATATGTAGAAGCACAAGCAGTCTTTGACTTGAAGCAGTTCATTTAGTGACCGTTGAGAGTTGCAATGTCTCTGAATGAAGTAACATATGGCCGTTTTTCACAGTTACAACCTTTGCAACATTCCTGTGGTGCTCAAAATTCAGATGCTTAGCAAATGGTTTGTATTTATGACCATTGCTGTCTCCTGAAGGTCACTGTTTGCGACCTTTTGGTAAACAAAATCAGATTCATGAGGATCTGAATCTGAAATGGGGAAGCCAGATTCATTTTACAACCGGGTTACTAACTTAACAACTTCAGTGACTCACTTACCAATTGAGGCAAGAAATGTCGTAAAATGGAACAAAAGTTACCTAAGAAATGTGTCACTTAAGAACAGAAATTTTGGCCTCAATTGCAATCTTAAATCGAGGGCTACCTGTGTATTGACCGGTGCTTTCTTTTCATCTGTAAACTTCCTGTCATAAACCCACCCAATTTATTTCACCTTAATCTATCCCAGAATTAACTGCAGTGCTGCAAGAGTTGGGCCTGAACTTTCTAGATGGCCCATATTTATTCTGTCACAGTCCTCCAGCATTCAATATGTCCAACTGTTCATGGTCTACAACTGTGTGTCTACGAAAGTATGGCCTGCTATATCACAGCCACCTGCATATCTCATCCCACTGTCCACTACCGGTGCATGCTTTCTGGATTATGAAGCTAGGGCATAGGACAATACATTAAAATGGGTTACGTTTCCATGAAATCAAAATAATTATAATATATTTATATAGGTTTTTAAATATTTAACAGCAAATTAGCATGTGGACTTAATATTTTCTTCCTGTTTATACAAAGTCAGTTCAAAGATTGAGAACTGAAAAATCAGGGTTTCGCTATTGATTTTGTCCTTTGAGGTAGACCATGGAAGTAAAAACCTCCATAAGTTCGACAGGAATTATATTTTATTTATATGGGTTATGCTGTAAGGACAAAATCTCAAATGATTGACTGTGTTTTCCCCATCTCTCCCTGTTATATCCCTATAAATTAAGATTGAGCAGGTCTCAGATTCTTTCTCACTCTTTTTCTGCTTCCTGGGCTTAAGACATGCTTTTGGGTTTTTAACTCTTTCTTTATATTTGCTCCAAGTTCCTCTCTGTGGCTTTCCACAGGTATTAAAAGCCTAATATTTCAAAGCAAAATATGTTGCACTTTAAAAAGCGATAAAAAAACTAATACCCGAAAATCAATGTTACATCGATTTAGCCTTATTTGAAACTTCTGCCTATGACTAATAAGCAGTTGCACCCTTGGATAGATATATACACAAATAGATAGAGAATCTCCGCAGTGAATAAAAATAAGCATTTCGTAAGAATTTATAAAAATTGCACATTTATTCATAAAAGGGACGAAAAGAATTTGAGCTTCAAAATGGATTTGAAGCGGGAAAAGCAATATCGATGGATTCATCCATCCATGCATATTAAGCCTATTAAAGTTTGGGTTTGAAGCTGTGCATTCAGCCATGGTTATGCAGAATGCAGTTTGGCACTTTTTTTTTCACTGACAGTCATCTCATCTTTAGCGCCAAATGCTAGACAAGAACATCTGCTGGTTTGGTTTTGTACTATGTTGTACTATTCTGCTTGGTTTTTAATTTTTTAAATGCAAATTAACATATTCACAATTAATTTCATCAACAAAGAGGAATAAATTTAAGACAGTTTTAAAAAGGAAGCAAAATTTCCTTTTCCAAGAAAATTTCCAAGAAAATCAGTATAAAACCTTAATCTCTGTACTTCTTTAAATCTTGGTCTCAATCCTTTTTTTTTTTTTTGGTGGAATATTGCAAAAGATCTTTTATCAAGAATCTGCAAGTAATTTACACATTTCAGTACTGCCAGGATATATAAACACTGCCAAGCTAAGGTCATTGAAAAGTCTTCTCCAGAGTGTGTCCAAGTTTTTCATAAGAGTTCTCCACTCATCCTATGTCAGAAATAACTTTGCCAATCTAAGGTCATTCACTGTGAAGGCCAAACCCTCACTTCTTTAAAAGAATCATTTCAAGAATTTAACAATGAAAGCCATGCTGCTTCTACTTGTTCAAGTAGAATTGATCCGGCAAATGCAGAATAAGGCATGGTTCACCAACTCTGCACTTCTTGTATGCACATTGTGCATGGGGTTTGCAATGCACTGACACGATACTGCTTATGTCATTTGACAAAAGCATGAGATTTTTGCAGGGATCCCTGTTGCTACTGGGTAAAAGAAAGGCCACATAGTAACTGACTCTGTTAACTTTAAATTTAGTGTATCATACTGATACAGCCTTTGGTGTAGTAATGTATTTTTCAACAATTGATTTCAAAGATATCCCATGGTTAGTGAACTAAATACAGTTTTGGGATATAAGGTTTTACTGTGTCATGATACACTGTTTATAAATTACAATGGCTAGAAATGTGTATAATGTGAATCCAAAGCTGAAAAAATCATTTTGTGCCTTAGCACAGTGTGAGATTCCAAAAACCAGAGACTATCTTTCATTGTCTAGATTCTAGTAGTGAGGCATGCTATTAACATGCTTTCAAGTCTAAAGTCTCATAGAACATTTCCCATTTTGGTAAGAAATATTATATAAAGTGTGGAAAAGGATTAATAGGTAATGAACAAAAATAAATTGCAGGCAGAGTAAGAGTAATCTAACTAATTTACACTAACATCAGTCATTATACTTTTCCATATTTTAATCTTTGCAAACTATCCTTGCTTCTAGTACGTAACGATGCCAATTCATACTTTGTTTTTTATTCTTTAAGTGCATACCTTTCTTGTCAATAGCTGTGTAAAAAGAACTGACAGCAAATCAATGTTTTCTTGCAGGCCAGTAATTGAGTGACTCACCCTGCTTCAATCTATCAAGTTTGCACCCATTTTTTAATTTTTTTAAAAAAATATTTTTCATAGTGGAATACAAACAACTGCAACATCAACAGGAAAAAAATACAGTATTGATTACATAGTGAGAAAAGAACCTTTATACATTGGTGGTGGTTGCAATAAACTAAATCCAACAAAGATGGAAGAGAAGGAAGTATAGTTAAAGTTTTAAAAAGATCCATATAAAATCCATGTAGTATTAACACAGAATTAATTTAGTCCTTAAGCATCATTGCTTCAACTTCTCATTTTTAGAAGATAAAGGCTTTTCACAAATAGATAACAGACTCATATCCCAAATCCATTCTTTTGATATCAAAAGGATAAATTTATTTTTATTTACATGAGATTAGCCAGGCTCCAGGCTCAATAGAACCATAATTATTCATAAAATGACAAATTCTATATTTTAGGAATATAATTTAACGTTTATATATTTAACTCCTTCAGTTCAATATTGCTAAAGAAATTAATAATTTCCTGTTCAGGCACAGAATCTCTAATTCATGTAACTGAATTATTATATTATAAAAATAAAAAAGCTAATGATTAAGCTCTGTCTAGGTATATAACTGACCCTTGCTGAATTGAATTCAAATATAAGATTTTGTTGTTTTGTGATTTTAACTGGTGAGACAGTAACTTTCTAGCCTTCTCTCCAATAATTTTGGTTAATGCATTTGAAAAAATATTCCATTTCTTATCCTGTTTCCCCCAAAATAAGACATCCCCTGATAATAAGCCCAATCGGGCTTTTGAGTGCATGGCAATAAGGTCAAGCACATATTTGAGGGTTCAAACAAATATAAGATAGGATTTTATTTTTGGGAAAACACGATATGAATATTTCAGTCCGAAGTTAATTGCAGTATAAATACATGATATTATTCAGATGTGATAGTAATAGTGGATCCTGAAATAAATGCCTAGACATATTCTAAAGCATTTTTACTGATAGATTTTCTACCTATTTTTGAAAAGTTCATTTACTTTTTGTAGAAGAGATATTCCAGTAATTTATAGTTTTTAAATTTCAGAATGAGAGTCACTGCAGTGTGGCCTTTAATTGCAGTGGGGCTTATTAGTCCATAAATGCAGTAAAAATTAATCATATAATATCATATATAGTAGAGTAAATATAATCCAAATTTGATGTGCACCTCCAAGGTGCCTTCCAACTCTGTTATTTTGTTTTTTTTAAAAAAAAAGTCTACATAGTTAATTCCAATTTTATATTTGTAGTACTGTTGGCTAGAAGGCTAACTAAGTATGGAAACCCAGTGTGAAGAAGTCAATGTCCACAACAAGATTGAAGAAAGACAAAACTCTTTTATTTCTGTACAGAAGCAGAAAAGAATGCCTCTGGATTTTAATCCAAGGAGCACACCAAAATTCAAGCACAATCATTCTTATACAATTTACCAAAAAGAAAGAGAATTGCTGCTTAGTTACAAAGTTTCATGACAGCTGCAGAGGTACACAAAACAAAACCATTCCATAATATTCCATGTATTATTTAATTGTACTTCATTATCATATAAATTGATGATCTCTGGGTATGTTTTTTTTTACTGTGCTAATGATAAATTTTGCTTAGCTCAGGACCCTTGTCCAGATGTCTCTAACCATTGCTTAAGCTAAATATCACATCACAATAATGATGAAGCAGTAATGGGTTTGCTTACAAAGTATGTTAGCCAGGTGTCACAACCTGTCAGTTAGTGTATATAGGAAAAAATTGTGGTCAACCTGTGGAGTGTTTGGTTGACCCCTCTAGCTTTGCTGACACATGTTAAAGAAATGTTACTTGTAGTAGGCAAATGTACAAATCAGCCAATAGCTCTAGCTAAAGTTAATTCATAGTTTACAAATTATTTATTAATAAACTGAAGCCCTCAAGCTGGAGGTATGTCATAGCTATGAGGATAAACCAGGCAAATGTTCACTTGTCCTACAATATCATCAAATTTTGAAATGACTTTGGTTCAAGTTTAGTTATCTAGCTGAGGCTCTTGATTAAGTTAAAATCAATAGCACAAATTACATGTTGATAGTATGCAGAATATCATTTAGAAAAACTTCAGAGTACTTTTGGTGGGATGGAAGAAAAGAGAGGAAGAGGATGACCAGCTACAAAGTAAATAAGCACATAAACAATCAAGATCAATCTTGGTAAGGCCATAAAATTTAATCAGAACAGTAGTGATCGTAGTTATCTTTATCATCAAGGAAAAAAGTGTCTTGGCACACTGATTACCTTCACATCATCTTAGAATTGCCGTTAAATATTATTCCATATGTTTTATTTGAGCACCCACTAATACATGGAAGCTTTTCCAATTCCAATTCTTTTTCTTAAGAAAAAAGTTGTTCATTAGGTAAAATATATATTTCTTGCAACTTAATATCTGGCTGTAATTTTTTATTACAAATTTATCCCTATTCTCCATTCCAATCTTTTGTTAAAAGGTATTTATTTATGTTCCACCTGATTAATTCATATATATAAAATATCTCTTAAGGTTAATTTTCTAGCATTACAGACAGCCTACAATGTTGTAATCTTAATAAGTATCAGATACATAATGAGAAAGCAATTACATAAGGACCGTGGCTAAAATATGAAACTATGAAAAAAGTTATTAAAAAAATAAAATAAATCTAAAGGAGAAGAGAGGGAGGAGGGGAGGACACTTCTACGCTTAGGTTATCTCTCACTCACAGATGCACATTTTCTTGTCTCCAACCCTAGGGATAAAACATAGTACTTTATTGGGTGGCAGTGATAACTAAAGAAAACAAAAATAGGATAAGAAAATATTATTACTCATCTGATAAGCACAAAATTATAAGAATTCCTGGATCTTGTTCTCTAAATAAGTTTATAATTTTTTCAAACCTTTCTTCAAAAGCAAACTTGACCAAATAAAATAGAAGACTGTATCCTGATAATGTGCATGCCAAATCAATCTTTTTTTCCTAAATTTAGCACTTGAGAAAGAAGATTTTGGTATATCATTATTCTACTTCCACGAAATGTTGGATTTCATAGCTTCTCTTGAACCTTACTAAAGGTAGTCTCTGATGCTAGATTTCAAAAATTGATAATTATAGGGGCAGGTCACCATAATTGCCTCTTGCTTTTAATCTTTAATATCTTTCAGTATCGCAGGTTTAAAATCAGCGAACTATGAGATTTCATGAACATATTATTTCATGTACCATAAATTAAAAGGTTTTCTGCTGCTTTGCACCCAGAAATAAATTTATTATTTTAAAATCATTTTTGGAAAGTTGTGGATGTCTTGTAATAGTTCAGTTTACAAATTTGTAATGAGTTTACAGTTATTCCCCCCCCCCCCCCAAAGGCCTTAATTCTGGTTTCATGAGAAATAACAATTTTCTTCTATGCTTCAAAATCTTTCTCAAATTTAAGAATGTGAATTTTCATACTATTAAGATTTACACAGATCTCAGAGAGACCACTTTCCAGATTCATAAATCTATTATCCATTTCTGTAGAGACTAACTGAAGTTTCACTTTTAACTCAAAGCTTCTTTTTTTCCCCCCTGGATAGTGATACATCAGGGGGGTCAGTAAAACTCTTATCTTATTCAGCAGAAACAGGGGAGACAGCCATTAGTCCTTCCTCTCTATCTAGGATTTCAATAGTGTGTATAAGATTTTCATTCAGTTTTTCTCCCTCTCTATCATCTGAAATTCTTGGCTCAAAATAATGGTGAGAGAGTTGCTTTTCTCATTTTAAAGGCCTATTGTTAGAGTAATGCTTTTGTTCAGTTTTGAAAGCAACCTGTGAGAGTTTATGACAAGGTCTCAGGTGACGCAAGACAGGACAAGCAAGGCCACTCTCTGGTGAAACCATAGAATTCTTTTTGAGGATATAATGCATTTCTATTTCTGAAGCAACCCTGCCAAAGCGAATACAACACCTCTGGTTCAGGAATGTATCAAAATTATAGCCTCCAATGTAATGTAATGTAATGGGATCAGTAGAAAAATTAATGTCACCTGAGTATTGAGCTTTACTTGATACCTTGAAGCTCTTCCTGATCTCTGCTGAAGATAGGAATAGATAAGAAGACAGCTTAAAGTACAGCTTAAAATATAGCAAAGCACATCGGCCTTATTATTATTTCCCCTTCTACTTTCACATGGAATTCATAATGAGGTTCTGGAAAACACCTCCGTTTCAACTTATTTATACAAAAACTTAAGATGCTTAGAAAGAAATGGAGCTTATCATTTTTATTGCTCCCTTTCTGAACTAAATCATCACACTTTCTTCAACACACATTATCTCAATTTAATGCTGGGATTGAATGCCCCATGGCAGAGATCCAAGGACACTAGGATAGACTTGTTAGACTAGTTTTCATTACAGACAATAGAAAAGCTTTTAATGAAATGACCCTGCAAATTGCTATCAGCTAGCTATATAGGCAACCCAATAACAGCAATCACCTCTAATCAAAAGTCATGGGAGTTTGTCTGATGAGAGGTGGGTTTTCCCCATTTAGATCCAGGATGAATCGGAAAAAAAATGCATGATCTGAAAGGAGGATCCTCAAAGAGGCCAGGTTGAACCAAAGGTTTCCTGATGTCAAATTCTTATTTTTCCCTCTTCATTCTACTAGTATGGTTTGTTAGCTGGCTGTCTTTTATCATTATTGCTCCACATGTGATTTTCCTTGAAAAGTTGTTAAACAAATTAGAAATACACAGCTCCCTTGGTTGCCCTTTTCATTGGCCTTGGCAGACTGAATACAAAAGAAAAAAAATCCTGCTGAAATGTATTCATTTATTCATTTTTAGATTCTAGATTATTATAATTAAAATAAGCCTGCTCAGTATGCAAAGTAAAACAAAGGTAAAACATAAATAAAACCATACAATAAAACTCATTGCCAGTAAAAAGAATGCTGTAAAATAAATATTAATACAGCAACATTCAGGGGAGGGCCTGAGCCATGAACAAAACATTATTTTAGCACTGCAAGTTTGGGTACATGCAGTAGGATAAAGAGTTGGAAGTCCACTTCTCTTCAGAAGTCCTCTAGAACTGACTTCTGGAGGAAGAAATAGCAGATATAAAGATATAAAGTAGCTTCCAATATTTTTCACAGCAGTTATAAATACAATTATATTTTAACCTCTCTCTCTAAAGTTATTACTCTCTTCTATAATCGATCCTGTCTAAACATCAAAGCCATAAATCACAAGTTCATTACTTTCATTTTTATGCAAAAATTCCGTAAGAAGTTTCCACTCGCCAATAAATATAGATATAGCCTTTTCTCTAATCAAAGAAGTTAAGTTTGTCCATCTCAGCAAGTTCTGACAATTTTACCAACTATTCCTCCACAGTGGGTAGGGCTGAATCTTTCCATCATTGTGCATGTAGTAATCTCACTAATCTGTGGTGAGATTATTATATATGAATTTATGTGCCATGTCTTTTTTTCTAACTTTTTAAAACAAAAACAAAAAGTTCTGGTTTCAAGTGAATATTAATTTTTTAAAATTTTTGCATCAGTGTACATATTTTAATCCAAATATTATTAGCTTTTTATGGGTCCACTAATCAGACTAAAATGTCTCTTCATCTTGAGTGGCAAGCCACATTTCACTCTGTTATACTAATGCATTCCAGGTTCCTTAGATCCACAAGCTTTTTCCAGAAGCTCCCATTTCTTCCCTTTCCCCCAGCTTTCTGAGGTTTGCATTAAACAACTTTCCTTCCTAGAAAGAAGAAAGGCTGAAGTGATCTCCACTTTCATCTGCAAATAAGCATTTATTCTCCTGCTTGAGATAAAGAATGTTGATTTGGGTCTGGCAAAGCAATGATTATACAGAGGGAGGTTCATGTAGGGCCTTCCATAAGGCTTGACAATGACTGAAAGAGTTTGCTTCTAGGCTATTGCCATATGGCTGTCTACAAAATGTGGTGTCATCAGTACTATCTATTTTCATAATTATCTAACAGGCTTATAAATCAAACCAAAGGTCCAATTTTACTATAAAATGAATGGCTTGAACTTCTACTACACAGAGAAATGAAGCATAAAACAACACATTGCATTGTTTTATGAGCTGAGTTAGGCTGCTTGCATTTTAATGAAAGTGAATAAATTATGATAAAAAGAATTATGAACTTCTCACTATCCATTTTCTCAAAGTAGAAGGGGACAAAAATATCTTTTTTGATCTGGCATCCTCTGTTAGAAAAGACTATTGAAGGTGATAGACTCCCTTGGCCTTTACGTGCTATCCACAAGGATGTAGTGGCCACAGAGATTCACTCTTTTTCCAGCTGGTGTACAGCCTGTGGATATTGGACTTGGCATGTAAAACTCCGATCATTGTAACAAACTTCCAGGTCTCCACGTTGATAGTTTCCATGTTCTTCTTTAACCATCTTACTAGTGGCAGGGTATCTGATGACTGGCAGGGTATATGTGTTGATGGTGTGCTCTTGTTCTTCCCATTGACCTAGCTCTTCAGGTTCTGTCTTATTCTTTGATTGTACATAGATTTGCTGTCTTTCTTGCTTTCTCACTGCAGTGTCATGTGACAGTGGGATACCATGATATTAGTAACTAGTCTGCATGTCTGCTATGTGATTTCCTGGTAGTTCTACCTCATCAGTCTTAATTCCCTTCCCTCGCTAGACTATTATCTGGCTTCTCCAAGCCAAATGACCTTCTTAAGCTGGACAACATCCAAATGACATAACTCTTGGTGGGGGTCTTGGAAGTGGGGTATTTCTAATCCATCTTCAGGATGCCACTCTCCCACTGGGGCCTTTGGTCAGCTGGTAGAGCCCTTCAAAACCTTTTGCAAGGCCAAAAGAGTGAGTATGGATCTCACCTTGGAGTGAAAGTAACACATTGGGGGGGGGGGGTTGCCCAATGACCCTTACTGCTAAGTTATTTGAACATTGATTTAACATTGGTCTCCTGCATCAAAGGCAGTGCTCTAACTCTGTCTGTCTGTCTGTCTGTCTGTCTGTCTGTCTATCTACCTATCTATCTATTATCTATTTTTATCTATCTATCATCTATCTATCTATCATCTCTCTCTGTCTCCATCTTTCTCTCTCTGTCCCTCCCCCAGTCTCTGAAATGATTTTGCAATTTTAAAAAGATGAGAAAGAAATTCTGAAACTGGGAGGGTATGTATATCTGTGCACAACTGTTCTTGTGCAAAATAGAAAATCTGGCTCAAACCTGGTTCTGTGTTTTATCAGTTCTTTCTTTCTTTAAGTTTTTGTAGAGCTACAGAGGAAGTAGGAATGTAATAACAATCTGTTCCCTTGTTGTTTGATTACTACAACATCAGAACAACAAAGGTACCATAAGGGGGATTTTTTTAAAAAAATGAAAGGATGTATTTTAGTGTCAACAGAGAGAAAGAAAGAAGGAAGAGGGAAGGCATTTATATTTGCAAACATCGGGTAAATAAAAGTTATGTGGACTAGTGGGAAGAAACAATCCTTGAAGTGAAAGGGAAGGCTTTGAGAGATTAGTCCACACAGGGGCCAGAAAGGGAAATTGCATAGGGCAAGAAGCAGGGGAACAATTAGTCAATGGTCATAATTCGCAAGCTACTGCCAATGAGACTGGAATTTCTAAAGTTGACTGAAGAATAGAAGGGATGAGCATGGAAGACCAGCAGACTAGGCTGCAGTGGAGAATTGCCCTTGGTTTCACAACATTGCATAAAAGGCTTCAGGCTAGCAAGGCTGGAAAAGCTTCTGCCTGAAGCTCTGAAGAGGCATGTACTGTAAGGCAGCACCCACAGAAGGAGACAAATAAAGCAATGGTGTAACATAAAGGAAACTCCCTCTATTCTTATTTGCATGCAGTATTATTCTGAAAACCATATTAAAATGGGGACTTACCCAAAGTGCAGCCCTTGTTATGCATATGTACACTTTACAGGGTACAGATAGGGTATTTTAATTCCAGAATGTTACAAAATTATCTTTGTTTGCTGATTTGTTTTATGCTAGTTTCCATTAACAATTTCAAGAAGAGAATAAATAATTAAACATCCCTTAATAAAGTATTTTTAAAAGCTTTAATGTTTTGAAAAATCAATATTTTTTTTTTTTGGATTTATATACTGCCCTACTCCCGAAGGACTCAGGGCGGTGTACAGCCAACAATAAAAATACATACGTACAAAATTTAAAAACCAACTAAAAACAGATTAAATGAATTTGGCCCGGACAGAATTAAAACACCCCAATATAATTTAAAAATTTTTAAAATTTAACACTAAAAACGGGAGTGGTTAGGCCAGGCCCGCCTGGCGAAATAGAAAAGTCTTAAGAGCGCGGCGGAAGGTGGGCAGATCCGGGATCCTCCGTATCTCTGGACAAAATATCTATTTTGTTCTAGAAATTTAGTTCACTATACAAAAGCTAATGTACCATTTATTTCATTTAGACCAGGGGTCTCCAAACTTGGCAAACTTTAAGAATTGTGGACCTCAACTGCCAGAATTATTTTGCCAACCATGCTGGCTGAAGAATTCAGAGAATTGAAGTCCATAAGTCTTAAAGTTGCCATGTTTTGAGACCCCTGATTCTGACAATATTTTATGCACTACATTTACTTTGTGGAAAGACATATTGTCCCATAGATAGGAACTGTTTACGTTTAGTTGTTGTGGGTTCTCTAACCCTAAATATTTTTAAAGAAGTTGTACAACCACCAATGAAAGATAAGCTAATTGGTTTTCAGCCACATTGCAGAAAATTGAACTAGATGAGCATTGTGGTTGCTTCCACCATACTATGATTCCATAAAAATTGTCATTAGTACTTTTTAAATTTAACCAGCATGCTGCTGCTTTTCCCTTGAGTAAACAGATGTAAGTAAAGCCATTAAATGATTCAAATATAATATTGCTGAGTCTTCTCTCTACTCATATTACTCAAACAGAAGTAAACTTAAATATCAGCTGAACAAATGTAACTTAGCAATCACCACACTGATGAAAATACTAATTACATTCATCCAAAATGAATAAACAAAATATGGTTCTTCAGTTCTGACCTATTTCTAATATGCTCTTCATGGCATTGGGTTGATAATAGAGTGAGGTATAAAGCTTCAGAAAGTGCTTATGAAGTAATCGAACCATCTCATTTGCACCAATCTACCATGGAAACCAATTCAGTTATAAAAAAAGACTTTGGAAAAGCAAGCAATTAGAATGTCATGGTAATTAGTATGAATGGAAGGAAGTATACTGTGCATTAGAATGATTGAATAAATAATAATAATTAGCAAGAAACATGCTTGAGAACTAAAATATGTTGACACCTATACTAATTTATTTATTTACTTATTTATTCCATTTTTATAGCCTCCCAACACAACCAAGTGACTCTAGGTGGCTTAGAATTCTAAAATTCTAAAACTATTTAAAGGACATTCCAACAATAAAAACATTCACAAAATAAATGAGTATAAATATCAGCCATGATAATTAATCAACTAATAGTAAAGCCAAGTAACACTGCCTTTCACATATTTCACATCCCTGATCCAGGTACATAGTCAAGTTTTTAAAGCTTTGTGAAAAGTCAACAGGATTAGACCATTTTCATCTCTGAGGAGAGAATATTCCATAAGGCAGAGGTTATAGCCCACAAAGTTCCCACTACTATATTCTTATTTTCTTTATTTAGTATATCCTGATAGATAATTTTTCACAATTAAAGCAATGGTATATGATTGCTGAATAAAGATCCAGCACACAAAGCTTGCAGTTTCAAGATTTGTTTTAAATCTTCAATAAATCCAAAGACTATGAATATTATGATGTGCTCAGAATCTCGCCTTGGACATAAAGCAAGGTGGAGTTCATCAACATTTCCAGTTTTGGTTGTTAATCTGCTGGGTGAGTGATGGGTTGCCCCAGTTCAGACTGGTTTACAAGAACTGGTAGTAAAACCGGCGGGAGGCTCCGTCCACTGACCCGGATGTCATCAGAAGTGATCTGCGCATGCGCAGAAGAGCGTGTGTGTGAGCAAAGTGACTGCATGTGCGCAGGCACAATGTGAACCGGTAGTAAAGGTAAGTAGAACCCACCCCTGAGTACTATGTATTACCTACATCCCGCAACCACATGCAAAAGAATTATGAAGTCAACAAAGCTCTCAGATGTTTTAGGGTGATCCTGCATTCTAAGATTTCATGTAAAAGAACTGAAACTTTGCATGATATTTTATAAGTTCTTAGGCAAGATCTTATCAATTTTTGATATTTTCATGTGAGGTAGCAAGAGAAATTATTTTGCTGGTGATCCTTTTTTAATGTGATTTTTATTGAAACTTTTGGGGAAAATGTAAAAACTAATTAGTAAAAACTAATCCAAAACTAATATAAAGTAAGGAAGAAAAAAAGAAAGAGATGATAAAAAGTGCAAGAAAATTTTAAAAAAATAAAATAGAAAAAAACCCCACAGAAAATTAGTATCTAATATTCTTCACAAGTTATACATAGAATTATATTTTCTCTCTAAAGTTACATCTACTCTTCTTTTTTAAAATATTCCTATCTGATCATCAAAACCATAATCGTATGTTCATTTTTGTTTCATTTTTGTGACAAATCTATAAGAAGTTTCCAGTCACCAATAAATGCAGATTCTTTTCTCCAATCAAAGAAGTTAATTTATCTATCTCAGCAAGATATGTCAGTTTCACCAACCATTGCTCCATAGTGGGTACTGATGAATCTTTCCGTCTCTGTGCATATAATAATCTTGCTGCAGTAATCTTATACTGAAATAATTTCCCACGGCTGTTTTCTAACTGATTATCCATTAGTCTTAAATGGAAAAGTTCTGGCTTCAATTGAATATTGATTGTTAAAATTCTCTGTATCAAAGTTGATATTTGAATCCATTTTTTAAGGTTTTTTACATCATAGAATCTCCTTTAATGTTGTTCACATTTCCAACATACATATGAAGTGTTTCAAATTTCAACAACAGTTTATACATTTTAGCAATTACAAGTTCATTAGCAGTGCAAAATCGTACTTCAAGTTCTGTCTTTCTTCACTCTATACCATGAATCTTTTCATCCATCTTGAATCTTTCTGATAATTGTGAGAAGTCATTGCCAACTATATCATTCTGCTATTAATTGCTTTCTTAATTAATTGATTTAATTTTAAATTATCCTTGATGATTGTCCAGTAATTCTTGATAGGTCAATAATTTGAGCAGTGGACTAAAGCACTGTTAAATAGCTATTAGCTGGCAGCTGCCTGCAATCACTGCAAGTTCGAATCTCACCAGGCTCAAGGCTGACTCAGCCTTCCATCCTTTCAAGGTAAGTAATTGTGTAAGTAAGTAAGTAAGTAATTGTGGGGCCAATAAAATGACTTTGTATAAAAAAGAACACCACTTGGGAGGTGGGGGCAAAAGCCCTACTAAGCAGGTATATACAAAAGTATGAAGGCTATTGCTTAATGCATTGTAAGCTGCCCTGAGTCTCTGGAGAAGGGCGACATATAAATCAAACCAATAAAATAAATAAATAAATAAATTTGTCCATAAGCGTATTTTTGGCCATATCCTGGATTTATACCATATTCTCAATATGACACATTTAATAAAATTATTTTTGAAATCCACACTAACTTTAACTTTATTGTAAGATACATAACCATGCCATCTAAATCTCAGGTCATAATCTTCTAATTCTAAAAGTCTCTTGTTTCTCAACAAGAGAAACTCCATTCTTTCATCCAGACCAGCATAACAATAACAGAATAACAGAAGTGGAAGGGACCTTGGAATCAATCCCTTTCTCAGGCAGGAAACCCTATACTATTTCAGACAAATGGTTGTCCAATCTCTTCTTAAAAACTTCAGTGTTGGAGCTTCTGGAGGCAAGTCATTCCACTGATTAATTGTTCTAACTATGAGGAAATTTCTAGGTTGTTTCTCTCCTGGATTAGTTTCCATCCATTGCTTCTTGTCTTGCTTTCAGGTGCTTTGGAGAATAGGTTGACCTCACCTCTTCTTAAATATTGGAAGACTGATATCATGTTACCTCTGCCCCTTCTTTTCATTAAACTAGACATACCCAATTCCTGCAACCATTCATATGTTTTAGACTTGAGTCCCCTAATCATCTTTGTGGAAGAAGAGGAATGTCTTAATTTAAAACTATAAACATACTAAATACATTTCCCTGGAAATGATCTCCATAGCTGAGAAGTTTCTCTAATTTATAATCTTCGCCCAGATGTGAATTGGTAGATGCACCCAGAAGACAATTTCCAAGCATGAGACAATGTCTTTCTTTAAGTTTAGTTTGTATTAGTTTCTACTTCTGTAATCAAGATTCTCAATAAAAATTACACACACACACACACACACACACACACACACACACACACACACACACACACAGAACAGGTGGAAACTTACCTTCCACTCAAAGAGAATTATTCCTAGCCCTTTAAATAGAACAAATAGAAGAAGGAGACACACCATTTCAAAACTGATCATCAGGGCTCAAATTTGATATATAAAAGATGCTGGAATCCAATTGCAACGGCTTCATATATTTGCTATAATAAATCTACTTACCTGAAGTTTCAGGTTCTGGAAATTTTAAGCCATATTCATAAATGCCCAGATACATATTTTTGCATTCATTTCTACAGAGAGAAACAAATGGTACAGACATTTCAAGAATAGCAGAACCTTGCAATCATGAACTGTTGCTTCTTCATGGAAATTTCCTGGAGGAACGTACCGCTAACTTTCCTGGCGTACGTATATAAATACACTTTGTATAATAGCTTTGTATGAATGTATTTGTATGCTGTTTATTTTCATTGCTTTTTATCATGTGTCTTCGAATTTTATCTCTTATATCCATTGTTGCATTAAATTCTTAAGAGTCTTTTGTTTACTATGGTGAGGGCATTCCTTATTTTGCAGAGATTGTTTCTGCAATATATAATATAATAATAGAATGCTCTAAAGTATTGTTCTTAATTTTCCATTCCCCCAAGATAAATAATGTTTCAGAGCATTATTTAACATTCTACTTTGGGACAATGCATTTGAATTAATGAAACATAGTGCACATTTCATAATCCAGTGCTTAGTGCACAAGTAATAACTTTAAATGAATGATTGAATGAAATTACCTTAATTCATTACAGAAAAGTTTCACAATGGTCTAAATATGAAACATATGAGAAGTTTATTTCTTCTAAGGTCATCAAAAGAAGATTTAGGCAGTTTTGTTAGTCCATGGGGGAGAAGACAAAAAGTCCTAATATATACTCAACCATAATGTCACACAAATGTTGTTGTTATTATTATTAGAGAGGTCATGTGGTCAGCCAGAAGTTTAGAGTGGATTTTTTGTTCATTTATTGAATCCTTATTATGATGGTTGCATAGTCAACTACATGTTTACACTAAATCTGGCATTTTTGTCCACCTCTTGTCCTACTGAAGGACATTGGATAAGCAGATGTTACTTGATGATATTGAATGTATTGTCACAGGATGTAAGCTGTTCCAAATAAAACTGCCTTTTGCAATTGACTGATGAAGCAAAATGATTGTGTCCGTGCCAATGGTGTTTAAGTGTAGCTCCAAATATTTCAGGATTTTATCTAAGGTGCCTATTACTACTAATACTATATTTGCTTTCTTTTGCCATAGTTATTTTATTTCTATGTGCAAATCTTCGTATTTTGTGATATTCTCTAGTTCTTTCTTTACTCTTTTGTTATCTCCAGGTACTGCAACATCCACTATAGGTAAACCCAGTGGTGAAATGTAAAATTTGTTACTACCGGTTCTGTGGGAGTGGTTTGGTGGTGGTGGGAGTAGTGTGACTGGGTGGGCGTGGCCAACTTTTTTTTTTTTACTTTTAAAAGCATTTTTTCTACAACCACTTCAGACAAAGAGGTTATAAAAAACTGCTTTTAAAAGCCTCTGATGATCAGGCAACTCAGCTGGGATCGTTAGAGAGGTTTTTTTACCTTTTAAAAGCATTTTTTCAGCCGAAGAGGTTGTAGAAAAAATGCTTTTAAAAGATTTTTTTTAGAAGCCTCTGATGATTGCACAGCTCAGCTGGGCATGGGTGTGTGTGTGGGCAGAGCGATTTTTGCTACTGGTTCTCCGAACCACCTGCTGCCATCGCTACCGTATCGGGTGATCCGGTCCGAACCGGAAGCATTTCATCCCTGGGTAAACCTCAAGTTACAACTGGTTGTTTAATGACCAAAGTTACAATGGACCTCTCCAGAGCTACATATGACCTGTTTTTTTATTTACAATAGCAACATGCACACCTCTGGTTGTGTGATCACACTGTAGGGACTTGGCAACTGGCTCATTTTGATGTCCATTGCAGTGTCCTGTAGTCACATGACTCTGATTTGTGATGTTTTTGTTTTTTTCCTGCTTTTACTTCTGATTTCTGGCAAAAACACTCATTAGGGAAAACATCCTTAACAACAACTGCATTCACTTAACAACTATCATAAAAACAGTTGTAACTTTGAATCTGTTCATGTAATATCTCAGCTTACAGTTGCAATGATTTATGATAATTCTGGGCTCAATTATGGTTGTACATTGAAGACTGCCAGTATCCAGACGTTTTTGTTTTTCATATCAATAATTGCTAAATGTACATGGCATGGTGTTACATGGCAGGTGCTTAACTGAACTATAAATCCCTAGAATCCTTTAACTTTTTCATTTGTTATTACTTTGTCTATTTTATGGTCCGCAGGCAAATGGTATTTCTTGCAGATATTCTAATGCATTATTGTTGCTACTTCATCATGCCAATCTTCTTGCAGCAACTAACTAGGTAGTCCATGTTTCTTCAGCTTCTTTGCAGAGGTGGCATTTGCTGTCTGTTGCTATCTTCTCCATTCTGCCCTTGTATGCACATGTTCTTAAGGTTTGCAGCCAAAATTAGTTCCTCTGTCCCTTTCTTCAACTTTCCTACTCTTAACCATTGCCAAGTCTTGTTGTTATCTGCTGGTGGTTTGCCTGATTTTTTTTTAAAACATAGCAGTCATGTAATACTTAAACTTGCCATGTCTTTCTAGTCTTCATTTGGTCTTTCTTGTAGGCCAGTTCAGTCTCTTTACTGCTCAGTAAGCCTTTATGGTATACTAGTTTTGGTGCATCTTCTTCTTCTTTAAATATTCTTCCTATGCCCGTTTTTCTTTTTCAGCTGTCTGTGTACTTGCAACATCCATGTGCATCTGTTCTCCTTCGTAAATAAAATCTGCCAACATTCCTGTGTGGATGAAAGGAATGATTCACTGAGATTATTTTTTGGGTCTTCCTAACCAGATTTTCAGTTGTGTTTGAATCCAGTCCACTATGCCCCCCTTGGTATCTAATGACTGGAGTTGACGATGTGTTAATTGCCTTAATGATATCTCATCCACTAAATTTGGATTTTAAGATCTTCACTCTCACAATATATTTACTTTAACCAGTGGTGAAATCCTCCCTGGTTTGCCAGTGGTTCACTGCCCGCATTTGCACGGTGCATGTCAAATGCATGGTGCGCGCCTAATGCATGCTTCACGTGGAAAAAGAAGGCTTGGGAAGGTAAGTAGAACAGCGAGGGTGAGGAACAGCTGTGCCTCATGATTTAGATTCCCTAGAAAGCAGGATTTCCTGCTTTCTAGAGAATTTAAATCATGCGGCACAGCTGATCAACAGAAATACCAGTTTGGATGAACTGGTAGCTTTTTTTTACTACCGGTTCACCTGAATCAATGCAAACTGGTAGCATTTCACCCCTGACTTTAACCTTACTTATTTCAGTATGCTTGAGGTTGTCAGACTGAAGGATGCCCAGGTATTTGTAGTGATTGTTTTCTTCCAGATTCCCAATGTTTGGATTGTTATTTCATTATTCCTTCTGTAGCATTTATCAAAGCAATTTACCAATTTAAAAGACAGTCCAAAAGACAGTGAATGAAAAGCAAAACATTTTCAAGGAAAAAAAAAAACCAAGAAAGTCCCATTGCCTTTTGGAAAAGCACTTTTGTGACAACTGTTACCTGAGAATCTCCATGGACAATTTAAAAGACAGCAATTAGAAAATGTCATTCAATTTAACATCCTAATGAGTAAAAAAAAAAGAAAAAAGTAAGAACTGATATGCAAATGTTTACATTCTCTGAACTCCTCATCAAATTAGGTGATGAGAAAACAAACAAAATTAACAAAAATATAGAGAAATACTGAATAAAGGCAAGCTTTGGAAATTTGGTCTTAAAAATACAGAGTTAACATAAAGTTATCCACTGCTGCCATCATTCTTTTTTGTGATATGATTAGAGCATCTTCTGAAATGTTTTCTCGTGAAGTATGTATTTCTTGCTTTAACTTATTTTTCTTCCATTATTTCAATTGTCACTCTTTTTGATGTAAGATAGTACATGCATGACACCATCCTACACATTTTTCTTATATAGCATACTTTTATGTAACACAGTTTACCCAGTTTAGGGCACCTGGGTTAATTGGCAGGAATTGTTAATTACTGCAGCAGTTGCATTATTCTGGGTTTAGAAAAGAATAAGATACTCTGAGTACCCAAACAATTTCAAAAACTAGTCTTTTTCAACCATGTTCCTTTTAAGATGTGCACATTTCATCTTCCAGAATTCTCCAGGCAGCATTACTGACTTTTGTTTTTCGGGAAAACAAACACAACTGTAGTCAGTGATTAGCATATAATAGTGATTATGGTTATTCTCTGTATTTTTCATGTATGCCATTTCTGAATCTGGAAACTATATGTACTATAACTACTAGTAAGTTATAAAATTAAGTACTACATAACCTTAAATATTTTTATTTTGTTTTCTGTCTGGAATCTCTGTATTTACTACAACTATGAGGAAGTTATAAAATTAAGTACTATACAATCATAAATGTTTTTATTTTGATTTCCAAGTTAAAAACACACCCAGACATTAAGATTCTCTTTATCCTGCAGGGTCAAGAAGTTCAGGTGGAGATTTGTCTGCTGTACTTAGAAATACTTTCTTTTATAAAACAAAATAAAATGAAAACAAAATCACTTGTGAGAAATAGTAAAAAAAATAAGTCACTTAATTCAGAATAAATATGTGCAAGTTGAGCTTCGTAGCTATACATAGCAAAGACATTTAAGCTTTGTCCAACATTCACTGTGTGATTAACCAGAGTGAATTTAATATATTATTGATAGTTTCAGTTTCATAACACAAGATGTTCCTCACACGCTTTCTCTCTTTTTAATCTAAAGTATTTCTCAGCAATCATCAGGAAAGTATTATTTGCATAGCGTGGAAACATTTAAGCCTCCTTTTGCTTCAGTGATCTGTGTTTCTACTCTTTTCATAGACTCTGAGCCCTGTGCATGTTTCTCAACTTACAGTTGGAGCCAGAAAGCATAGTTTTCCTACTAAATTTCTGATTATCATTGGTATGCTTTTTGCCTTCTTGGAATAGGATCCTTGACTGATTTGCATAACTTGTATGTTGTCATCACATTTATTTATTTAGTGTATGGCTGGTCACACATGGTATTAACATTTCATTTTTACAGGTTAAAACATTTAAAACAATTTTAAAAAGCAGTAAGAAAACCTAAGAGGAAAACAGAAATAACATTTCAGAGTTTAATGTCGAGTTTGGAGATCCAGTCAGTAGCTGTCATTGTTATGCAAAGGAAGTCCCTAGAATCTCCTGGATACCTTCTGTTAGAGCATTTTCTCACTATATGTTGGATAGTCTGTCGGGGGGGGGGGGGGCAATCACATTGTGCTGAAGGTGTCTTTCCCATTTATACAAGGAGTCGGCAGACACCCCATGAGTCATTCTAATTCTGTTATATGTCACCCATATGTGTCGGGATAGGTTAAATCCTGGAGGTATACTATTAGGATTAAGATATCTTGGGGGGAATAGCTACTCCATACTTCCCTCCACTTTTGTGTGGTGTTCTGATGATCGGCCATCAACTTAAGCACTGTCAAGAGTGGTGGGTTTCTTGACTTTAATTGGCATCTTAAGAGATCAGGAATGTATCCATGAATGGGTAGAGAGAATTTAACAGGATCTTGCTATACTCCCAAATGAGAGCTTCTTGTCGTCGTAAGTGCGGGGGAAGTATGTGACAAAGAACTGGTAACCAGTAACTAGGTGTAGATTTTATACACCCAGTAATTAGCCTCATTGTATGGTTAAGTTGAACATCAATAAGTCCTGTATGTGAGCTGTTTATCCATACAGGTGCACAGTATTCCACTGCAGAGTAGCAAAGCCCGAGGGCTGCACATCGAAGAGTTGGGGCTGAAGCTCCCCAAGTTGTTCCGCATAGTTTTTGTAGGATGTTATTTCTGCCATTAACCTTGGCAGCCATATTCTGTATATGTTTTTTAAAAGACAGAGTCCTGTCTAAGCTAACCCCCAAGTATTTTGGTGTTGCCTCGTATGGAAGCAGTTTGTTGTTTAGATATACTTTGAGTTCTCTTTTTGCCAATTTGTTGTTAAGGTGAAAACATGATGTAACTGTTTTACTTACACTTGGGATTAACCTCCATTGGTGGAAGTATGTTCTCAAAGTTGTAAGGTCGGCTGTAAGTATGCGTTCTGTAGCTTCAATGTCCTTGTGGCTATATGTGTTGTGGCCCCGTCCTCTGAGCCTATCCCATTGGAGGAAGGAAGCTCTGAGCAGGAGGAAGAGGAGCCAGCCAGATCTCCCAGCCCCTCCCCCCTCTGGCACCGTCTCAGGTGCCAGCTGAAAGAGAGCCAAGTAGTGGGGAAACAGGTGTCTCAGATGAGAGTGAGGGAGAGACGTCATTCCTGGATGCACGCCAAAGAAGGCGAGAGAAAAGATTACTGCAGCTGCGGCGTATGAGGAAATAGACCAGAGTCACAGGATCAATGAGTCACTGGACCACTGGACCACACCCACTGGACCACATCTATTTAAGACAGGACGGTGGGTCAAGAAGTTTGTGACGAACAAAGCAAAACAAACATAGCAACCTCGTAGTCTTGGAAGCTAGATGAACGGCAAAGCTACATAGGTGATTTTCTTGTTTGTGTAACCTAATAAAGTCCTTGGCAGACGGTGTGCATATCGCTGCCAAGGTTGAGATAAGAACTGTGGAGTGTGCCAAGTGATTCTTAACCCTCGGCTGGCTGTGTTTTTGTGGGTCTTTGAAGGGGGAAGACAGATCAACTTGTTCGTCACCCAAAACTCCATCGTTAACCCACGATGGACCAACAGCTGCAGCAGCAGGTACAGCAGATGCTGGAGGCCAATCAACTTCTGCAACAGCAAGTAGCACAGCTAACTGCACAACTTGCTTTGGGAAATGCTCCTGTAGCAGCTCCACCTGCTCCCCTTCCCCATCCAAGATGCCCAGTGAACATGCCAGATAAGTTTTCTGGGCAGCAGGAAATGTTCCCGGCCTTCTTGGGACAGTGCCAGCTGTACATGGCAATGCGGCCGGAGGATTTTCCGGATGACCGGGTTCGGGTGGCTTTTATTATCAGCTCCCTCTCTGGCACTGCCGCCCGATGGGCCACGCCCCTGTTGCTGCAAGACAGCCCCTTGCTTCTGGACTATCAGGGCTTTTTGCAACACCTGCGCACCATGTTTGAGGACCCCCTCCGGGTGCAGACGGCAGCGAGGCGCATCAAGGACCTCCGCCAAGGCAAGCACCCCCTGCAGGACTATATTGCGGAGTTCCAATTGCTAGGCCAGGATTCGGCCTGGAATGAGGCGGCGCTGATGGATGCCTTCCAGGACGGCCTCTGCGATGAGATGCAGGACGAGCTGGTTCGGGTGGAGGCGCCACAGACCCTGGATGCGCTGGTGATCCACTGCCTGCACATCGACGCCCGCCTACAATGGCGACGGCCCCGTAGGGCTCTTCTGGAACCACCGACAGTGCCAGCACCCCCGTGTTTCGTACCAACAGCGCCCCGGACGGTACCGCGCTTGGTGGCGACGGCTGAGGAGCCCATGGAGCTTGGAGCAGCCAGACCTCAACTGACGGCCCAGGAGCGGATGCGGAGACGCCAAGGGGGGTTGTGCCTCTATTGCGGCGAGGCTGGACATTTCGCCGCCTCGTGTCCCCGGAAGCGGAGTGGATCGCTCAAGCCTGTTCCGGAGCCTCGGCATGACCAGCTGGGAAACGGGTCAGGCCTGGCCTAGGGGAAACTCTGGGTCAGGCAGGTGACCATGCCCCGCCAGAGGCGGCAGCTGTGGACTGTGAGCCCCCTCGGCACCTGATTTTGAACACCCAGGTGTTGTTGGCTAACCGGTCGGGGGGCTCCAGGCGCACGCGCTGGTGGACTCGGGGGCCACCACGAACTTTATGGACCAGGCCTTTGTGGCCCATTACAAGGTTCCCTTGGTTCCAGTGGACCCTCCGTTGAGGGTCGAAACTATTGATGGGCGGGAACTTGTGGCGGGGCCCATCAACTTCGCTACTCAGCCCTTGCGCCTTGCCATTGGGAACCATGAGGAGGCGATCCAGTTTTACGTGACGGTGGACCTGCACTTCCCCTTGGTCCTGGGGATGGCCTGGCTTCGGGCGCACGACCCTCAGGTGGCGTGGTCGAGAAATGCCATCTCGTTCCCAAGCCTGCAGTGTGTCGACCACCTTCGCCACACCTGTGCCGGCCAGGACGTCTCTGCCCCGAACGTCTCCTTGCCTCCAGAGCTGACATCCTTCGCCGACGTGTTCAGCGAGAAGGAGGCGGATCGCTTGCCCCCGCACCGACCCTACGACTGCGCGGTGGACTTGATGCCCAACGCGCCCCTGCCCTCGGGACGCCTGTACTCCATGTCGGAGCCCAAGCTGGCTGCCTTACGGGACTTTCTGGACAAGAACCTGGCCCGTGGGTTCATCCGGCCTTCGACCTCCCCGCTCTCGGCCCCAGTCCTCTTCGTGAAAAAGAAGACGGGGGACTTGCACCTGTGTTGCGACTACCGGCGCTTGAATGCCATCACGGTACGGAATCGCTATCCCCTGCCACTGATCCCGGAGCTGATGGAGAGGTTGCGGGAGGCCTCGATTTTCACCAAGCTCGACCTCCGGGGAGCCTACAACTTGGTGCGGATGCGAGAGGGGGACGAGTGGAAGACGGCATTTGGCACCCGATACGGACACTTTGAATATACCGTCATGCCGTTCGGTTGACCAACGCCCCCGCGGTCTTTCAGCACTTGATGAACGACGTGTTCCGGGACATGCTGGATCGGTTCGTGGTGATCTACCTGGATGATATTTTGATCTATTCCCGGACCCCGGAAAGTCACCTCCAGCATGTCTGCCAGGTCCTGCAGCGCCTGCGGGAGCACCAGCTCTATGCGAAATTGGAGAAATGTTACTTCTTCCAGACTTCCATAGAGTTCCTCGGGCACATCATCACCCCCGAGGGCATCGCGATGGACCCACACAAGGTGGCGGCCTTGCGCAGTTGGGAACCCCCGCGTCGGGTGAAGAACGTCCAGCGTCTGTTGGGATTCTCCAACTACTACCGGACCTTCATCCCGGGCTTTGCCACCCTGACCGTGCCGTTGACCCAGCTCCTTCGGAAGAAGGTTCCGTTCCAGTGGGGGCCCCCGCAGCAGCAGGCCTTCGAGGTTCTCAAGCAGGCCTTTGTCACGGAGCCGGTTCTGAGGCACCCCGATCCACACCGTCCGTTCGTGGTTGAGACAGACGCGTCCAACGTGGCGATTGGAGCGGTGCTGCTACAGGCTCCGGTGGATGGCGGCACTCTTTTTCCCTGCGCTTACTACTCCCGGAAACTCACTCCTTCCGAGCACAACTACACCATCTGGGAAAAGGAGTTGCTGGCTATCAAGGCCGCGTTCAAGGCTTGGCGACATCACCTCGAGGGGGCCCGACACCAGGTGGAGGTGCGGACGGACCATCGGAACCTGGAGCACCTCACCACGGCCAGGAATTTGAACCAGCGGCAGATCTGGTGGTCGTTGTTTTTCACCCGGTTCAACTTCCATGTCACATACATTCCGAGCCACCTCAACCAGAGGGCGGACGCGCTATCCCGTAAGCCAGAATACTTTTGCCCCAAGGACTCCCTTTCCCCCCGGACGGTGCTGCCAGCGGACTCCTTGGCCGCGGTCCAGGAACCGGTGGACCTGCGGACTCAGGTGCTGGAAGCGCAGCAACGGGACGACTGGTCGCAGCAGCGGAGAGCGGACGTCGGCCCCGCGTCCCCATGGACCGTGGAGGAGGGCTTGCTCAGGCACCGGGGTCGGCTGTACGTGCCCACAAGTCCGCTCCGAGCCCTCGTCATGAACCAGTGCCATGACAACCCCGCGGCGGGGCACTTCGGCTTCTTTAAGACCTTGAACCTAGTGACGCAGACTTTTTGGTGGCCTCGGGTACGGCACGACGTGCACGCCTACGTGATGTCCTGTGTGCCATGCCGACAGGCCAAAGCCACGTCCGGCCCCCCTCCTGGACTCCTCCAGCCGCTGCCGACACCGGAGAGACCGTGGGGAGCCATCTCCATGGACTTCCTGACTGACCTGCCCCTGTCCGCTACGTTCACGACCGTCCTCGTGGTGGTGGATGCGCTCACGAAGATGGCACATTTCATCCCGTGCCGCGGCCTGCCCTCGGCTCGTACCACGGCTCGCCTGTTCCTGCAACACATCTTCCGCCTCCACGGCCTGCCGGACCGGGTGGTTTCGGACCGCGGGGCCCAGTTCACGGCCCGCTTCTGGAAAAGCCTGATGGCTGCGCTGGAGGTGCAGGTGTGCCTGTCGTCATCACACCATCCGGAGACTGACGGGGGCACGGAGAAGGTCATTGGCATACTGGAGCAGTACCTCCGCTGTTTTGTCAACCAGCAGCAGGACAACTGGGCCGAGTACCTTCCCCTGGCGGAGTTCGCTTTTAACAACTCCCAACATACCTCCACCCAGATGACACCGTTCCATGCCAACGTCGGGTACCATCCACGGTTTTTTCCGTTGACCATCATGGACTCCCCTGTTCCTGAGACCCGGGACTTCCTCTCGGAGCTGCAGGCAGTGCAGCAACTGGTGCGGTGGCAGCTGATCCGGGCGAAAGAGGACTATAAACGGTTCGCCGATCGCGCCCGCCGGGCGACGCCACCGCTGGAAGTTGGAGATCGGGTGTGGCTGTCCACGAAACACCTCCCCACGGACCAGCCGGTGAGGAAACTGGCCCACCGCTTTATCGGTCCCTTCCCCATCGAGGCGGTCATCAACCCGGTGGCCTATCGGTTGACTCTACCCCGCTCCATGCGGCTCCACCCCGTTTTTCATCGGTCCCTCCTGGTCCCTGAGACTCCAGCTAGCCTTCTCCGCCGCCCGCCGCCGCCTGCCCCCCCAGCCGCAGCCGACGAGGACGACGCCTCGACGTATGAGGTGGACAGTATTCGGGACTCCCATTGGCTGAAGGGGCGCTTCCAATACCTCATCGCTTGGAAAGGGTACGGGGCCGAGGATTTCACTTGGGTGGACGCGTCTGCCGTTCAGGCCCCTGACCTGGTACGGGCTTTCCACGAACAGTTCCCGTCCCGACCCCATCCCGACCGTCAGACCCGGGGGAAGGGCCCTGCGGTGGGGGATAGTGTTGTGGCCCCGTCCTCTGAGCCTATCCCATTGGAGGAAGGAAGCTCTGAGCAGGAGGAAGAGGAGCCAGCCAGATCTCCCAGCCCCCCCCCTCTGGCACCGTCTCAGGTGCCAGCTGAGAGAGAGCCAAGTAGTGGGGAAACAGGTGTCTCAGATGAGAGTGAGGGAGAGACGTCATTCCTGGACACACGCCAAAGAAGGCGAGAGAAAAGATTACTGCAGCTGCGGCGTATGAGGAAATAGACCAGAGTCACAGGATCAATGAGTCACTGGACCACTGGACCACACCCACTGGACCACATCTATTTAAGACAGGACGGTGGGTCAAGAAGTTTGTGACGAACAAAGCAAAACAAACATAGCAACCTCGTAGTCTTGGAAGCTAGATGAACGGCAAAGCTACGTAGGTGATTTTCTTGTTTGTGTAACCTAATAAAGCCCTTGGCAGACGGTGTGCATATCGCTGCCAAGGTTGAGATAAGAACTGTGGAGTGTGCCAAGTGATTCTTAACCCTCGGCTGGCTGTGTTTTTGTGGGTCTTTGAAGGGGGAGGACAGATCATATGCTAATGCCAGTACTCAGCATAAGAGAACTTTGTTGATAGTGTGGGTGGTATATTGGAAATGTATAAGTTAAATAAAGATGGGGCCAGCATGGAGCTGAGGGAGTCCATTATTCAGGTGCCTTTGCTTACTGATTTTGTCACCCATGATGACTTGAAAGGTCCTTGCTGAAAGCATGTTATTTATTAGGCGGCCCATAGTCCTACAGGGGACAGCGTGGAGGAATTTGTTTAATAGGCCCTCCCTCCATACTGTGTCGTATGCTGCCATGATATCCACAAATACAACAGATGTTTTCAATTTATTCTGATAGCTGCTTTCAATATGGCTTGTAAAACTAAGGACAGATCTTAGAGATCTTATCAGCACATCCTATCCCCGATAAGATCTAAACCCAGCTGTTCAATCGGTATTTGTTCATTAATTTTCTGTCCAATTCTGTTAAGTATCAACCTTTCAAGTAGTTTATAACAGATAAACAGATAAACAGTTGTCATCACAATGGGCCAGTGATGGGCACATCATGCAGTTAAATGTCCCAAAGGTAGGCTTGTTCAAGAGGCAACTGAAAAAGCACCTTTGGAACAACCATGACTTGGATGAGAATCTCCATAGATATACATTTAAATATCAACAAAAGAATTAAAATTAGCATTCTCTAACATGGTGACTCAAAATGTGTTGGCATAATTTCTGAGAAGGCTTCAACAATTCTAATGTCTTCCAGATAAGTTGGGAATGTCATTTGAACCATTCAGTCCAAATGGGGATTAAGCTAAAATACCTTACAGAAATCTAGACAATATTCAAGCGAGCATGATCTAGAAAACAGAACGTTTGTATCTGTCTGCCCACCTGTCCATAATTGTCAATTCAGACTTCAGAAATGTTATACAGCAGTAAATCAGAGCAAGCTATCTGGGCATAGGAACTCATACCTGTCATTCTTCCCCACCAGACAAGAGTACATAATTTCTTTTACTAAAGGTATATAAGTGCTGAAGCTGTATTTATCCCAGTCTAAAGTCTGTCTCTTTAGTGCCATCCACAATTTGCATTTCAAGATGTCTACCTCACACGATATATGTGGTATAATTAAAATTCACCAGGTATTGGTTCATTTTAAAAGAGACTCATTGATTTGCAGTTTCACAACTTATTTGTTTATTGTGTTTATAACATATGAAGAAATAATTTAAAGTAATTTCCTTTATGCTTGAGTGACTATGGTTATATATAAGTTTAAATTTATAATGATGGTTCCAAGAAAATTATTCTTATTTCCTAACTCAAAACTAGGAGTAATATATCAATTGGCAAGTTTTGAGAGATCTCATGAATTTAAATAAACATCTGTATATGTCTGGTCACTGGGGCAAATAGCTAGAATATGCTGGCTATACTGCTGCAACTACCTCCTTGAAGCCTCTTGAGTATGCATTGAGAGGACATCAGGGGGCTTCAGGGAGTTACTGTCCAAAGGCACATTGAAATTGCACAATCTTGGAAACTTATTGGAATATTCCAATAAGCTTTGCCTTTGGCATACATTGTGTCTGCCAAGCTTTGGAGCTCCTTTGACATACTAAGGATGCCTCAGAGTTTAGAGTGGGCATATAAAATATATATTCCTAGTGTTTTATTTTTTGCTGCTGTGAAACCTCAGAGCCTATTTGGTACATGCCACATCTGTCCAATCTTGGAAACCCCTTATATTGAAGGAAAGCCAGGAAAACATTTCCAGAGTGTAAAAGCACTGCCTGTATCTTGGAATCTACACAGCACGTACATGTCTTTCAGAATGGATATCTTCAGTGAACATTCCTAAAGCCACCACCTTGGAAGTACTTTGGTCAGGACTAAATGTAAGTCTAAGAGGAGTATTTTCTTTCAAACTGAACTGATTTGTTGAAGCAAACCTGTATCTCTTTGTACAGGTTTAATATATATTTGACTAGGATTGGTTATGTACATTAAGTTGATCCAATTCAATCACTATGCTATAACTGCAAATAGCAAGGAACCCATATTTTCTTCCAGTAACATAATTAAATTTACATTGTATAAACAGCTTGAATAGAACCGAATAAGTAATTTAGTTCACTAGAGATCAGTGTTGCTAGGTGATAAGAGATGGGTGTTTCTCGTGGTCACATTTTCTGTCTGTCCTACTCAAACTGAACTAGAAACAAAAACCTGCAAACATTTTTTTTTCTGAATAAGAAAGCAACATAAATCTTTATCAATGCAGATACCCAAAATCCTAGAAACAGAATTAAACATAAACAGATGTAAGTAACTATCTATCAATAGTTACTTACATAACTAATACAGGGTATGAAAAATAGCAATTGAAAATATTTTTGCAGGTTTCAGTTCAGGAACAATCTGCATGCATGACCACTTTACAATTCCCTTGTATGTGACAAAAAGCATATCAGAAGCTGAAGAAGCCTGTAAAGTATTTGAGAAAAGTTGGAAAGACTAGGACAAGGGATATTTCCCACTTCTGCAAAGTATCCATCTAAAATGCAAAACTTGCAGGCAGACAGGATAACAGTGCTTGAAACAACAGGCACAGGAATATGCTCCTTTAAAAAGAGAACAGGAAAACTTGCTTTGTTTTGCTTTGTAGGGACAAATACCCATCACAGAATCCATTGTACAATTGTTTGTCTTAGTGTCCTATCTGTTTGCAAAATTATTTTGGCAATATAAAATTATAAATATCAAACTATTTTGGCAAAATCCCCCAATGGGATTGGCCCACCCCACTCACTCTGGCAAAAGGGAATTGCTGTGAACCCTGTTCACAGCAATGGAATGGAATTTCAGCCAGTGGGATCTAGGAAAAGAGCCTTTTCTGCCATGGCTCCAGCCCTTTGGAACATCTGGCTGTTATAGATGAGATCCACGCCCACTCTATTGTCTTCCAGAAGGGCTTCAAAACCTGGATTTATCCATTGGCTCATGGCCCCAGTGGGAGGTGCTTTACTTTGGGGGGGACTGGTGGAATAACAGAAAAGAGCCCATCTCCTTATCGCTTATATACTTGGTTCCTGTTAATATTAATATTTTGTCCTCACAAGTTTTGTTTATCGAAGCAGGATTGCTTTGAATAATAAGAAGGGTGACGTATAAATTTAAATAAACAAATAAGTAATGCTAGGGACAAAAAGTCACTTATTCCATGAATATCACCATAATAAATTAGAGCTCTTCTGAAGAACAGAAATATTGACCTGATAATGCAATACCGGTCCTATATGACATGATGCGCCATATACTTATATTATAGTTTAAACAATACTGAATATGTAAAGTTAAAGCTAATGCTGGTATTGTTTTTTTTTTTAAAAAAAAATATACATTTGTATAGTCCAGTTCTATAATTTTTTTGTTTGTTTGTTTCAAGTAATTCCTTCTGCTGGACTTGTATATTCTCGGCAAAATGATGCTCTGTGTCATTTGATTGGGTAGCCCCTAAAACTAACACGAATGAATGATGAGAAAGTAAATCTGGTGCAAATGGTGTAAAAATACCTATTCCATAGACTTTCGGATCTGATAATATCTTTTGGACATGCAACTCTAGAAGCATCTACTCTTTTCTTTTCTTTTTCTTTTTTCCCTTTTTGCTCTATTTACCATTGGAGTATAAAAGTAGTGACAGGAACAAGGAACAAGCTATTTGTTCCTTCCTTCTCTCTTCTGTTTTCCCCTGATTGAAAGGAATGGTGCTCTTAAGTTCTCCTCTCTTGTTTGTTTCCAGCAGGAAGAATAAAACACTACACTTTTTCCTTTATTTTATCCCCATCATGAGCACAGAAAACTCAGAGGTACAGACTTCCTTGATAAATGTTGTCTTTTTGAATCTTAAGGATTTTTCTCTAGATACTCCTCGTGTCTTGTTTCAGACTAAGTATATCCATACCTTCTTGATTTACAAGTGGTTTGCTAATGACTAATCCTGCAGTAGGGTACAAAGGAAACAGGGAGCTGGATGTGGTAGCACCCCACAAATGCTCTGGAAAATACAAGGAAATGAAATCTTGCCTGGTAGCCAGACAATTAGACTATTTATTTTTTATGTATTTATTAATCTGTAATTATACACTGTCCATCTATCAAGAATCAGTTCTATGTTAAATTCCAGTTAAGAAAATCTGTTGCTGAAGTCTATACACAAGAATTTAGTCAACTAATAGCACTAAAGGGGCACTAGATAAGAATCAATGGATTTCGGAGGGGGCACTGTACTTGGAGAATTTGTGGGTACATAATGATTTTAGGCTAAGTCCTCTCTTGAGTCCTCATCCTGGTTCTGCCTCCTTTTCTACTACACTATCTCATTATTAAAGTGACCCTAAGCAATTTGCAAGTTAAAAAAAAACACAAAATTGTTTCAAAAATACACAAAGTTAAAATTGAGTTAAAAAGATGGTGGAAGAACTCTCAAGCCACCAACATCAATATTGTATTCCATGAGCCAAATGCAACATGGATTCAGGAAGCAAACATAATCTAGGACAATCCAAAAGTAAAGTATCTGAGAAGTTAGTCAGCCAGGCCAAATTAGTCAGGAGCAGAGCAGAAAGAAGACATAAGCAGGCAGATCTGAATTTGGTGGTTATTCCCAACAAAAACTGGCAGCTGCCAGATGCTACTATGAGAGCCAGATGAGGTTTGCCTTAATTTTGACAATTGGTGTATTTGTTTCTTGAGAATCAACTAGAATGTTTCTGCTTGATCCTACAAAGCTGTTGGCATATCCTGTATCTGGGCATTCTTCACTTGTCTTCTGCATCAGCTCCTGGTGCAACTTCTGAGGAGTTGCCCTGTGATAGCTGATTATCTTCTGCCTTTTGAAAATAACAACCAGATGGATCAGGTCCTTAAGCCTTTGTTTCTGAGAAGATAAGGTAACTCATAATATCTAATCATAATCATATCTGTATGGTCACTCTTTGAAATATAGCCTTCAATGAGTGAATTAGAGAACTTCATGAACTACCCACAATTCAGTGCTATTTTGGTCTACTGATGCTAAAGTTCACCAGGGCCTAGGATTGCAATAGACCATTTCTCCATGACACTTGAATTTTTACTAGCACACACAAAGTTCAAACTAAAAGGGGAAAGCTGTCATTGCTGATAAGTATCAAAGCATAACTTTAACCAATGTGATAATATATCATTAAGGATTATTATTAAATACTACTACTTCCATGTCGGAAGCACTGAAATGCTTCTGTGGTGAAAGGATTTGCCGGTGACATCACAGTTGCTGTTAAATGAAACATGTCAGTGCAAACTCTACAACTTTGAGGAAACCTATGATAATTCAACAACCACTTCACAAATTTTCACAAAACCTATCAAAAGGATTTGCAGCATCCCCAACACCAAATAATAATGGATTCAGCCTATTTTTAAATTAACAAATAAATCTAGCCTGAATCAGTGTACTAGATTTGCTAGATTTGCAAGAACCGATGTAATCTCTCCCCTATAATAGTGATTAAGATCATAGTAGCCACATGCATTAAAGAAATCAACTACCATTGACTGAAACTATGCTTCTTACCTTTTTTAGCATTTACCTTATTGAAACCAAGAGCAAAAATTTATTTTTTAAAAATATATGGTATATATACACTGCATTGCAAATAGAGATAATAACAGAACATGCTTTTTGTGACAATAAGCTAGAAAACCATTAGTGCAAGAAACATTTTCCACGTTCATAGATGTAATCATATAGTAACTCCCTGAAGAGAAAGAAGTGAGATTTGTAACTTGGTTCTGTGATAAATGTAATTTCACATTCTCTTTTTTTTTTTTTAAACGTTTCTGAATCAGCATTTGACACTATAAAATTTAGAGTACTTTTAAACCATTCATTGGTTAATCTATTTCTTTTTTATTTTCTTTTATTTATTTTTAATTTGATTTATATGCCGCCCTTCTCCGGAGACTCAGGTCGGCTTACAATGCATTAAGCAATAGCCTTCATATTTTTGTATATTTATACAAAGTCAGCTTATTGCCCCCACAAACTGGGTCCTCAATTTACCCACCTTAGAAAGGATGGAAGGCTGAGTCGACCTTGAGCCTGGCTAGGATTGAACTCACAGAAATTACAGGCAGCTGGTGTTAATTGCTGCCTTTAGTAGGAGGCATTAGCCCCCTACGCTACACAGGCTTTGTCAAGGTTTTTCAGAAGTGTTTTTCCATTTCCTCCTTCCTAAACCTTAGAGAAAGTAACTGGCCCAAAGTCATCCAGCTGGGTGTTCCTAGGCAGGACTAGAATTCACAGCTTTCTGATTTCTAGCTTGATGCATGAACCATTACTGGCTCTCAGGGATGAATATCACTCAGTTAAATCTATGCATCTAATACTAAGAAATCTTACAAATCTAAAAATATAACTTGAATATAACCACTTTGGTGGTTTTTTTAATTTAAAAAGGGATCTAAAATTAAATTAAAATCCACTCTAATCACATGATTCACTGACCTAGTTGAAAACAGGATACATGTTTTACAGAATCAGTAGTTACTGTAAATTATCCACACCCTCAGCCTAAAAATTTTCCATCTTCAGGTGAAAATCTACCAATCAAAATTGCAATACATCTTGCATATTTACAATTGCAACTTATATAGTCTTTCAGCCCAAGCTTTCTGCAAGCTGTTTATCCCTTGGAAGGTTGACTCAGCTTTCCATCTTTCCGAGGTCAGTAAAATGAGCTGCCAGATTGTTGTAGGCAATACTCTGACTCTGTAAACCGCTTAGAGAGGGCTGTAAAGCACCATGAAGCAGTATACAAGTCTAAGTGCTAGTGCTATCTCAACTCAGCAACAAAAATGATTTTTTTAAATGGTAAAAATAATGATATCTGCAATCCTGCCCTGAAAAAGTCTACAATTATGTAGAGCATATTTTAACTGTCCCTGTACAGTTCATCATAATTGATGGTAGTGTTAATATTATGTGAAATAACAGGGAGCAAGGGGAGAAAAAGAAAGAGTACAATAGGTCTTATTTTTGTTAAATGAGCTGTTTAAATACATTTATTATTTCTAGGTCCAGATAAAAAGACGAAGAAAAGAGAATAGGAGAAAGGGAAATCACAATTGCAAAAGGGAATTTGTATGAGATTAACTGTCTAATTGAAACCTGAATACAGATTAATAGATTATTTTATTGGTGAGAACAATAGTAAGACAAGGACATTGTTCAATCCCCTGAAAAGATTTCTGCAGGATTGGGAATAATAAGAAGGATCTCCCCCGTTATGACTTTCCCATTCTAAATGATTGTGTATCTATATTCCAAATAACTTGTCTGACACCAACTTCTAAATTGAAGGATATTCTTGAGGACAAAGGTTAATGTCATTTGTGCTCCTCATGACATGAAATTGTCTCTCTTGGCTTCCTTTTTTTAAAAAAAAATTCCCATTTGTAAATTTAATGATATTGTCATACTAGTTGTAAATCAACACAGAATAAAATGATTAAATACATAAATAGTCTCATGAATTGCAGTGCCCCAAATTCAGTGCTATATCATGGTTGACATGAACATTTATCAGGAATGTCCAGTCAAAAGGAAATAACTTTATTATCTAATTATTTAAGTGCTGGTGAGTTAAGCACATGCATATAGTTCCTGCTGGCATCATTATTAATGCAGCACTTAAAAGGATATTTTGGCTGGGTCATACTTATTGTTTTAGAAGGTCTTTTTTAGTCTGGCAGATAAAATCCAAGCTGCATTTTATCACACCCATGCATTCATTCTTGATTTAAAGAATTTCGTCTATTATCTGTAAATGAAACTAGACAACCTGTGATCAGTTGGTCATCCTTTCAGAGATATTTCATTGTATATACAGAGACACCAAATGATCGTAGGCAGATTGCTATTGGGTGGAGTTTAAAATTAAAGAAAATATAATTTTATTAAAGAAGAAAGATCCATAGCAAGACAAATATCCATGACAAAAGACAAAGGATGTTTTTTATTACAACACTTGTAATGATTGTCTTTCTTTAAGAAAAAGGATTTAGTTTTTTCTATTGGCTTAAAGCAATATACAGCTGACCATGCTTTAATGCCAGGTTCTCCAAATAAATCAATGTATTCTCCATGATTTGTCCTCACTATACACTTTATGTATTGTGAGAGCAAAGTGTGACTGTATTGAGAACTGCGTCCACTGAAATGGGACATCTTCTGTTTCTGATAAATTGAATGCAATTCTTGGAATCATGGCAATGTCATTTTTGAACACAGCAATGTTTATCACCTATCTACACTTGGTGCCCCACAACCCAGCCCTATCTTGTCAGAAGGCACCCCAATCATTCTCTTGCCCTTCCACTTTCCACATATAATATAGGCATGCACCATTTCCCTTCCCCTCATGATCCTCAGGAGGGCAGAGTGAAAGATCCTCCACCTTTTTCTCCACCTCCTCACCTGCTGACCTATGGAACTTTCTGCTACTTTGTTAGTCCGAGAGAGTATGATGGGAGCCGTGGATCAGGAGGAAAACTGTACTTCCACTTCCTATTCTGGAATGTTCCCAAATGGCCCATCCCTCCAGGGAGGAAAAGAGCTTAGACATTGATTGCTGGTGCCTTCAATCCAATTCTACCTTGCCAGCAGGAATTCAAGTTGCTCAACATCCTTCCCTCACTGGACACACCATTAAGAGATTTCAAATTTTGGTCTTATTCAAAAGCAACCAATGGCTTTTTGCTTCTCAAGCCTTGTTGCCAGCTGACTGGGCAAAGAGGATAGTGGGAAGCCAGAATGAAAGTAAGGAGGCACCTCTCTCATCTTCCCTAATTTAAATTATTTATTTATCACAGTGTTGTATATTGTCATTCATACATTAGTTTAGAATTGCCGTGGGCTGCTCCATTGAGTTGTAGGAAGCTGTCAGAGAAAGTTTAAAAATAGGATCGTGTGAGCTGAAGACAGGCCCTCTGACCTCTTCCTGATCTCCAGAGGTTGAAGAAGAGGCTTAAGCTATACTAAGTTTCAGAGTAGGAAGCAGTTGGAAAATAAAACAGGAAAATGAAGCAGGATAGGCAAGGACTAAGCTGAATATATTTGCCTGATCCCAGAGAGATTCTACTCCATCTATAGACACAGCAGCTTGTTTAGTGACTTTCAGCCCAACTTATTTCACAACTTGTTGTAACAAAAAATGTAGGAGGGTGGAGCACTATGTATGTGCCTTGAGTTCCTAAACAAAGGTGAATATAGATACATATAGTGTGCCAGAGAAAGGACCCATAAAACAATAAAAACATCCAGGTGTTTCTTCCTGTACAGTAGTATAAAATTGTTGCTTTTTAAAGAACTACACTAACACTAAGATCATGACAATGAGAGTTTTACTAGTATATAAATAGATGCATGTATCATGCCATGTAAAAGAATGAGAATGAACCACACAAATTTTCTTTTGAGTAGTTCTAATTTTGCCATCTTTAGATCTTAGTAAAAAGAAAACATTCCTTCTAATCCCAAAGGTGCTTTTTCAAGAGGCAATTGGACTTTCTGGTTTTTCTTTGAAGACGTTTCGCTTCTCACCCAAGAAGCTTCTTCAACTTCTTGGATGAGAAGAGCTAAAGAAGCTTCTTGGATGAGAAGCAAAATGTCTTCAAAGAAAAACCAGAAAGTCTAGTTGCCTCTTGAAAAAGCACCTTTGGGGCAACCATGACCTGGATGACTGAGAATCTCTATAGACATTCCTTCTAATGCTTTTCTTTGTACACACATTTGAACAGACCAATGCTACTTACTTACATTAATCACTGATAGGTCGATCAAAAGAAAAAAGAAACCTTACCTCTTGGCTCAGTACACCAAAGGAAACAAAACAATAATTATTTTTTAACATTTCTTTTCATATTTATTCTTAATAACTTCTTTGATTTCATTCCACAGTTCCTCTGGTTTTTTAATCAGTGTAGTTTGGGAGTGATCTTCTCTTTGATGGTCCTGAAAACAATGAGTATATGCTCATAATCGTATCATGGAAACAGGTTGAGGTTTTTTTCTTTCACTTGACTTGGAACTTGCACATGAACAGTTCATGATCTTGGCCCCAGTTAGCTCTTAGTCAATTGTTGCTGTTAAAACCAGTAGTAGGTTTCAATTTCAGTCGCTACTGGTTCGCTTGTGGGTGCTCATGTGCAATGCTTCTGTGCATGCGCAGAGATGTCCGGGCAGCTGGGCGGAGCCTCCCGCCGCTACCGGTTCACCCAACCAGGGTGAACCAGTAGAAACTCACCACTGATTAAAATGGAGCTTTTCAACCACATTATGCCAATAGTATAGTTTATTTCATTTTTGTATACTCTGTCTTGTGATGTCTATGCATATAGGCATTATTTTCTTTGTTGGAAGTCTGTAATAGCAATGAATTGCTGATTGTGTGGGATTTGCAGAAATTGATAAATCAATTTCCTGCTCCATTTCAATTCCCTAGGCAATAGAGTCTAACTATGTCTCCCTCCTTAATGTTTCCAATGTTGCAATTCCATCCTCTAAGACGATACATAACTTCTAGATGGCACCTCTTGCTTGAAGACTCTGCTAATTTCATATTAAACTTCATTAAAATTCCCTCCTTCTGTATCTATAGCTGCAGCATAAACTTGAATAATCATCATATTAAAATGCTATCCTCCACACTGACTGCATTGTACTTACATACTATTTTTGCTATATTATTCCTGACAATGAAAACGTATTGCTCCTTTTGGGGTCTCTATGTCTCTCTCTCTCTCTCTGTCTCTCTCTGTCTCTCTCTCTCTCTCTCTCTGTCTCCAGCAAGATATTTTTGGCTGAAAGTTTCCAACTTTAGTCCATTTTTTTGGATACCTCAGGAATCAATGTATAATTGATTAATTTTATTTTTCACAATGCACAGCGTTCCCATTTTCATGTTTTTTGTGTTCCATGTTCCCATCATAATTCTATCTTTGCAGCATATATCCTGAAGGCTTTAACTTAGCCAAAACAATAAGAACCATTAATATTCTGAAAGATCCTCTTTTGGCACTCAACAGCATGTTGCATGTCATCCAACCTGTGCAGGTTTGGCAAATTACTGTTAATCACTTTATCTTGCCTGTCTGGTTTTCTTTCTAAAATAACAGAATAGATCGCCTTGTCTTCTCCATGCAGTATGAAATGATGCCTTTATTGTCATTACTAAAATGATCATCTATCTCCAACATCTTTCTATATCACTGCTACCAGACACAGGTGGCTGTTTTGTCTTAGCTAGACAGCTGAGATGACCTTCACATCTTGGGATCCTCTGCAGTGAGCATGGGCTTTTGGTGTCCATCTGCATTCTTTATTCATCTTTCCCAGGAAAACACACAAACACAGGCATGCCACAATGAGACAGCACAATGTTTAAATTCAGCCTAGGAAATAGTCATAACAATGTTCAGCTGTAGTAGAGCAGCCTTTTCCAACCTGGTCTTCCCAAGATTTATTAGTCTTCAACTGAGTCAGTCATCAATTATGGAAATTCAATCTGGGACAATTGGAAAAGCCCAGTTTTTTATAAAAGTAAATCTAGTTACTTTACTCTGCACATTCACTGTCTCCAGTGATACCAATTATATATAAGGTTGCCATGTAGAAAGTTTGGTTAGGCTTGTCTCTTAGTTGAATTGAAATGGGATTGAGGCAGCTTCAGCCACCTATACTGAATAAAAACAATGTGAAGCAATTAAGTATTAAACCTTTTTAGAACCTCACTTAAGAAAAAATGTTGTTTGGTTCTGTGGTCTAGAAATTGGCAGACTTTCAGTTATAAAAATGTACTTCTGCCACAACATATCTTCCCCTCATGAAGGGCCAGTATTACAGTCAACACAGCTCTGTGTCCAAACTGACATTTTGCCACGACCATGATATTTACGGGAAATGTGTAACCAGTTTCCACTACTGCTGCCAAATGAGCAAACAGAACTTGAAAACTATGAAGTTTCTCTGTATCTATTGGTTTGGCTGTAAATTCTTTCAGCTTTTCATGTTGAGATCACAGCTGTTCACAAGCTAATTACTTCCTCAATTCTTTTATAAGGAAACTACAAAAATAGTAAAGGCCAACTGAAGATTCAGCATGTGAGAAAACAAAGATAAAAATAATGCTCAGAATAAAACATATGAGGTACAAAAATCCAACCACCAGGTGACTGGAAAGAGATACAGGAAGTCTCCCCTTTTTGTCAGTGATCATTCAAAGTTGCGCTGTCCCTCAGTCATGTGATTGTCATTCAGTCAATTTGCATTGTTATCTCTTGACCTACTGAAGAGATTGAAGAGAAAGATATTATAAGAAAAAAAGCAGACACACATCGGAAGCAGTGCACTAGTCCAGCCAACTAAATTCTGTAGAAAATCTCTCCTATGCTTGATCTGTTCTGTCCTCAGAGCAGAGAGATTGGAAAGGAAAGGATTACAAGAGAGTAAGCGACAAACAATGAGGAATACGCCAGCAATTTGCTGAGTTCATGGCTGCTGGCACCACAGCATTGCTTTTTGTATGTATTTCCCATTGTATGTCTGATAAATCTTGTAACGCCTTCTATGAATGAATAAATGAATGAATGAACATAAACATAAACATAAACATAAACATAAACATAAACATAAACATAAACATAAACATCCCATTCTTGTTAATGCCAGAAAGAACATTAAAAAGGGCAGAGGAGTAGCTAAGAGGCAAATAAAAGCTAAAGTGGTGAAACTGATTAGTTTTGTCAGTTTTGAAATAGCTATAGAGAACGGGGTGGTGGTAAATGGGGAACCATTCCAAAGAGCAGTAGAATGAGAGAAAAGAAAGCACAATCATGTTCATATGATTTCCCATTTAGTGACTGTTTCACTTAGTGACAGAATTACAAGTACCAATTATGGTTGCTAAATTGCCTGTATAGTAAAGATTATCTGTATAGAAAACTTTCACACAATGTTCTCATTGATAGTCCAGATGAAAAATGAAACTTTAAAAAAAGCAAATATCTTGTCTTTTAGACACCCTTGCTATTTCTGAGGTGTTCTTGGTTCTTCCTTGGTATCTTTTGAAGATAATTGTGTGAATGACTTCACTCCTGGTATGTTGAGAGCAAATAGAGAACAGAACGAGCCAATCAGCATTCCCATTAATTGACTAATAGAAATGTGCAAGATTTTTCTTTCAGAAAATGCCCCATCCACCAAGAAAGGAGGGGGAAAATAAACTTCTTGTTCTGACCTAGGCTTCCTTAGAAATTAAACAGCACAAACGTAGTCCTGGCAAACCTCTTTAATTCATAGGGCTGTAAATTACTTTCATTTACAGTTCGCAAGGCTTGATAAACAGTCTTTCAGAGGAAGGTTATCAATACCCACCTATCTCACGTGGAATGCTGCCAAAGAAATATCTTCCTTCCTGTAACATGGCAATGATGTGAACCCAAAGATAGATGAAATTTTAAAACTTCCTTTCCTATTCTAAAGCCAACATTTCTCCTTACTTCTCTAAAGAGCCATGACTCATAGTGGTATTTTTATGAATTCCTGATTCTAAATTAGTTTATTCATTTTGAGTACATGAAGAACCCAGACATTATTGTCAGATTTTAAGGTCTTGGGTCAACTGCAAAATGTATCTTTGTACTTTGTACTAGCTAGTTTTCTTTTCTTTGATTCTTTTGCCTAAGTTCTCTTTTGTCTCTCAATCTTTGTTATTACTTAAGAGTGAGATTACAAAAAAGCACTTAGCTGTTAACTTTTCTTTCCATGTATTTTTCAGGAAAGTTGATTCTAGGAACTATAAACAGTTTATTCAGGCATTCATTTTCTTCTTCATTGCCTTTGTCACCAGGTTGTCTTAGAAAACTATGATGGTACCCTAGAAATTTGCAAATAAATGTATTTGCTTGTCGAGTTTTAACTTCCAAGTATTCAATTAGGAAATAAATTTTGTTGGTTTTCTTTGGCCTTATTCATTTCTTTTTTGTCTGGTAATTTTATTTTTTCAGATATATGATAAATTATTAGAAAAAAGAAAATTATTAGACAAAAGAGAAAAAGTGAAGCCAAAGGAAACCAACATAAGATATATACACACATATATATACACACATATATAGACACATACAGACACACATACACACACATATGTATATGTGTACATATCAGTGGTGGGTTGCCCCCGGTTCATACCAGTTCTATAGAACCAATAGCAAAACTGGCAGGAGGCTCCGCCCACTGACCTCGATGTCATCAGAATGCGTCTGCGCATACACAGAAGAGTGAGTGTGCGGCCCTGTTGCAAACCAGTAGTAAAGGTAAGTAGAACTCATCCCTGGTATGTGTGTGTGTGTGTGTGTAAAATGTCACCCAGAGCCCCTCTGTGAAAGAGATGGGTGATTAAGTTTAAATAAATAAATAAAATATATCCAAGCTCGTTCTCACCATGCCTTAGTTCTTCCCATCTTATTTGTTGAAGGGAACCTCTACAAACTGCCTCCATCGGTTCAAAACCAGTTTTGCAATTCTATAATCCCATGGCATTGGCAGCATTTAACAGTAGATCTAATTTAGAAATCACAGTTAAATTAGCCTATTATCTAAAACTCTACAGATTTCTGAAGCTTGTGGTCAGTCCATTTCTCATCTGCCCCAACACTTCTTTCACTCTAGCTTATGATCTACAGTAGGAATGTCAAACTCAAGTCCCAGGGGTCGGATCTGGTCTGGGAGGGAATTGGTCCATGTGACTACCCTGGAAACAGTGAAGGCCCATGGTGCCCCTGCCAGCAAAAACAGAGCTCAGGAGGGCATCAGGCGACCCTCGGGAGCTCTGTTTTCTCTGGCAGAGGGTTGCAGGAACCTGTCGCAGCCGAAAACAGAGCATGGGAGCCCATTTTCGCTGGCAGAGCACTCGGGTCACCACAGGTGCCCCTGATATGAGTGACATCGAGTTGGCCACGCTCGCCACAGCCCCCTGATGTGGCCCTCAATGAAATCAAGTTTGATACCCATGTTCTACAGCCATCCTAGAAGATATTTTGGGAAAATGTTTCAGATTCTCCTCTCAGCAGGTTGGTTTAAAGACAAATTCACATAGTATGAAGTAACAATGGTGGTGGGGAAGGCATCTAATTGTCCTTTTTGGATGGAATGGGGAATAAAAGAAAGTTTATGATCTCATCTCTGCAACAGCTCCCAGCAATGTTCAGTATTGAGAGACTGCAGAAGAGAAAACAATAATGGAGTATCTTCAGACTGCTTTTCTGGAACTGAACATGGAAGAGTGACAAAATTCCTAGTCTGTCTTTCATTATCTCTTTACTGAGATACTGAGAAAGAAAATGTTGCAACCTAGTTTTTATTTATTTACCTATTTTCATGCTGTCTGTTTTATTTCAACTTTGTATTCTTTAGGGTCATAATTTTCTTGGAACCAATGAATTAAATACCACATTTTGTTGGAGTACGGTCAGTGGTGGGATTTAAGTAATTTAACAACCGATCCTCTGCCCTAATGATTTCTTCCAACAACCAATTTGCCAAACTGCTCAGAAAGAACTTTCTGCTCAGAAAGTTAACAACCGGTTCTCCCAAAGTGGTGCGAAGCGGTTGAATCCCACCACTGAGTACAATGCATTATCCGTTTTTTTTAATTATTATTATTTGATTTATATGCCGCCCTTCTCTGGAGACTCAGGGCGGCTTACAATACATTAAGCAATAGCCTTCATACTTTTGTATATTTTACAAAATCAGCTTATTTCCCCCACAAACTGGGTCCTCAATTTACCTACCTTAGAAAGGATGGAAGGCTAGTCAACCTTGAGCCTGGTGAGATTCAAACTTACTAATTGCAGACAGCTGGAGTTAAATTACAATGCATTAGTCTGCTGAGCTATCCAGGTTCAGTTGAGGGCTTCTAAGTAACTTCTTTGCATGGTTATATGCAATTTGGCCATGTACAGGACAAGTACACTAAACAGTTCATTTAGTGACTGAAGTTACAATAGCACTGAAAAAAGTGACTTATGACCATTTTTCACACTTATGACTGTTTCAGCATCCCTGTGGTCACATGATTTACATTCAGATGCCTGATAACTGGTTAATATTTACAACGGTTGCATTATCCCAGGGTCATGTGATCATATTTTGTGATCTTCTGACATGTAAAGTCAATGGAGAAGCCAGATTCACTTAACAACTGTGTTACTGATTTAACAATTACAGTGATTCACTTAACAAATGCGGCAAGAAAAATCGTAAAAATAGAACAAAACTTGCTTAACAAATTTGTCTATTTAGCAACATAAATTCTGGGCTCAAGTGTGAGCATAAATTGAGGACTACTGTATAAAGGAGCCTGTGTAGCGTGAGGGCTAATGCCTCCTACTAAAGGCAGCAATTAACACCAGCTGCCTGTAATTTCTCTGAGTTCAATCCTAGCCAGGCTCAAGGTCGACTCAGCCTTCCATCCTTTCTAAGGTGGGTAAATTGAGGACCCAGTTTGTGGGGGCAATAAGCTGACTTTGTATAAATATATAAAAGTATAAAGTTTTTCACACTTATGACTGTTTCAGCATCCCTGTGGTCACATGATTTACATTCAGATGCCTGATAACTGGTTAATATTTACAACGGTTGCATTATCCCAGGGTCATGTGATCATATTTTGTGATCTTCTGACATGTAAAGTCAATGGAGAAGCCAGATTCACTTAACAACTGTGTTACTGATTTAACAATTACAGTGATTCACTTAACAAATGCGGCAAGAAAAATCGTAAAAATAGAACAAAACTTGCTTAACAAATTTGTCTATTTAGCAACATAAATTCTGGGCTCAAGTGTGAGCATAAATTGAGGACTACTGTATAAAGGAGCCTGTGTAGCGTGAGGGCTAATGCCTCCTACTAAAGGCAGCAATTAACACCAGCTGCCTGTAATTTCTCTGAGTTCAATCCTAGCCAGGCTCAAGGTCGACTCAGCCTTCCATCCTTTCTAAGGTGGGTAAATTGAGGACCCAGTTTGTGGGGGCAATAAGCTGACTTTGTATAAATATATAAAAGTATAAAGGCTATTGCTTAACGCATTGTAAGCCGCCCTGAGTCTCCGGAGAAGGGTGGCATATAAATCAAATTTAAAATAATAATAATAATAAAAAAAAAAACGTTAGGATCTTCACTTCACAGCACATCTCCAGAAGGTTTTAATCCAATAAATGTTTTTGCTGAGCTTTTAAACATCTGACAGTCTTTAGATTTTAGTCTGAAGTAGTTTTTATCAAGATGCTTCTTTCAACTTTACTTGTTTCGCATGTAAGTAGTACAGCAGCACCTAGTAGTAGAGCAATGCAAATAGTAGAGCAATGCAGCTGTATTATTTTCAAATAAGAAAAGAAAAGAAAAGATTAGCACAGACAAATTAGAAGTCAAGACAACAACTACATGAAGATACTAGCCGAAGTTAATGAAAGGAAATAAATTGGCAGATAACTCTAAACAAAAGTGACAGGCTATTGTAATAGATGTATTGATTCAGGACTGGCAAGGTCTTCATTATATACCTATTTAGAGCAAAAGGCAACACTGTTGTTGCTTTTTTAAGTGAATGGAAAAGATTACCCATGTTCAGGAAATTAATCAGTTATGTTAGATTTGTCCACAGTAGTTCAACTGAACTCTTTCTATTCCTTCTGAGGAGCAAAATGTAATACCAGAGGAATAATGCTGTACTAATAGATTCTTCTTTGTCGTTGTTTTAAACTCATTTCCAATTCTTTATAAAGCTTTATTTTTTTTCTTCAAAAAAGAAAGTATTAGTGAATTCCCAGGGATGGGCCATATGTTTCTTGCCCATGCCTTATTTATAAATTCATCAGCATCTGACTGGCCTTGTTTTTCGATGCTTCATTTCTCTTTGGTGCTTACAATATCTCTGGCTTCTGATACTTCTGTTAAATCCCAAGCAAAGTCAAAACAAGAGATCGTCATGGGGCTTTTTCAGATCATGTGTTACTCACTGGTGGAAAAAATATGTAACTGAAGCAACAACAAACTCTGTAGATCTCATGCTTCAGAGCAATCAAGTAAACCTCCAAACATAATTGTGAAACAATCTGGAAGCGAGAGAGAAAAACATCATGTTCTGGGTTGAAACTGGAAGTCAGATTTCAGCATAGTATTTATGAAAGAACAGAATTTGGAAGCAAAGGTCAGAAGATATAAAAGTCACTAAAGTCAGAAACATAGATGAATGTGGTATGTGCTGAGGGACCTGACTCTGAGAAGCAAGCAGAACCTTGGGAACACCAAGACAGAATAATGCTGGAATGCAAGAATCAGCAGTAGAAATTCTGGGAAATTGTTTGTAGAGTTAAGGAAGCAACCAGAATCATCATCACTACCACACTGAATTAATACTATGACAAGTTAGCAGCAGGGGTGAAATGCTCCCTGTTCGGACTGGATCTCCCAATTCGGTAGCGATGGGTGGTTCAGAGAACCAGTAGCAAAAATCCCTGCCCCCCCCATGCCCAGCTGAGCCACGCAATCATCAGAGGCTTTTTTTAAAAAAAAAATTAAAAGCATTTTTTCTACAACCTCTTCGGCTGAAAAAATGCTTTTAAAAGTTAAAAAAAAAAGCCTCTGATGATCACATGGCTCAGCTGGGATCATCAAGAGGCTTTTAAAAGCTTTTTTTTACAAATTCTTCGGCTGAAGTGGTTATAGAAAAAATGTTTTTAAAAGAAAAAAAAAGCCTCTGAAGATCAGGCAACTCATCTAGGATCATCAGAGGCTTTTAAAAGAAAAAAACTTCTGCCATCAGGCAAATCAGCTGGGATCATCAGAGGCTTTTAAAAGCATTTTTTTACAACCTCTTTGGCTGAAGAGGTTGTAGAACAAATGCTTTTAAAAGCCTCTGACGATCCGAGCTGAGTTGCCTGATCGGCAGAGCCTTTTAAAAGCATTTTTTTACAACCTCTTGTAAAGGTTGTAAAACCTTGGGCCTCACCCACCTTGTCACATCCCCACCAAGCCACGCCCACAGAAGCAGTAGTAACAAATTTTATGTTTCACCACTGGTTAGCTGGGTACTCAGCTGTAACTGCAGCCAGTAGGTGGTCTGCCTCCAGCAACAGCACCCTTGAGTTGTCTCAGTTAGTATTATGTGTGGGTAACTACAGTTAGATTCACAGTAAGAGTTGTGGAAACTTAATAATTCAAGTCCTAAACAAGGATCTAAGAATTATTAAGACAGTGTATAAAACTAAAGCAGTTCTAAGCAAGGTGGGGTTTTTTTTGTAAAATTAGAATATTCAGGTCTGATGTATTCAATATTTCATAGATATCAAATAAGTCCTTTTGATATCACTGGAAAATAAGATCAACATTTTAAGATAAGATGCAAACAAGCTAGAATGGATGAAAGAAAAGAAGCAAATGAACAAAAAGACCAAAGAATACTTGGTCAAGATCACCTAGAGACAAATAAAGGAGGCACATGAAATAATAAAGTAGCAAATAACAGTTGTAGCCAAAACGATCACAGATAACAAGGTTCAAACTTCACACTATAGGTAAAATTTCCAGTTACGGTTACAGTCAAATCAGAAAGTTTCTATCAATTCATCAATGGAGAGACTACACTCACTGATTGCCAAACAAGCAAGCATACTACAAGGAAATGAAAGTGAAGACTGATTAACATTTGGCAAAATCTACTTGATAATGAAAGATAGGCACATGAGGCAGCATAGGGAAATATAGGTCAATTACCTGCTTACCAATAACTTTCAAATTGCTAACTGGAATGGTAGGTGGTGCAGTCCAACAACCTCTAGTTGAAAACAAGCTCTTTCCACCTGAATAGAAAGGAAATGGCCAAACAGCAGAAGAATAAAATATTAGCTTCTAGTTGACAAGATGATTTTAGAAACTTGCAAAAGAAGGAAGATCAAGTTGAATGTAGCTTGGATTGATTACAACAAGAGTTAGCAGAAATATCAGAAGCTTAATAATTTCAAGGAGACTCGCTATCACTGCTACTGTTTGCATTACACTGATTCCTCTATAAACAATACTGAACAAGTCAGGCCATGGTTATCAAACATCAAAAACATCTGCCAAGTTATCCGCACATTTTACATGGATGATCTGAAGCAGTATGGAAAAACATCATGTGAAAAACATCAATGTGAAATTGCTCAATACTACCCAAATATGGAGCTACGTTATTACAGTGGAGTTTGGACTGCATAGATATGACATCCTTACCATCAAGACCTGGCAATAGGTATGAGTAGGAAGGTTGAAGAAAAAGACATAGGGACTAATTTTGGCTGCACAAGACCAAGCCTTAAGAACAAATGCATAAAGCTAGAATTGAGAAAATAACAATAGACAGCAAATTTCATCTCAGCGAAGAAGCTGAAGAAACAGTGGACAACTTATTGGCTGCTGCACAAAGATTTCACAGACAGATTACAAACAATGGCATGAAAAGTAGCGACAACAAAAGTAGCTGGAAGAAATACCATTTGCCTGAAAGCAAGAATTGGTACAACAACAAATGTACTAAAAAATGAAGAAGCTAAAGTGCTCTGGAATTTTAGAATTCAAACAGAGAAGCATCTGCCGCACAATACTCCAGACAACAATTGTTGATAAAAAAGAAAAAAAAGTCTGGATAATGGGCATTGCAATATCTGGAGACACCAGAATAGAAGATAACAAACTGGAAAAAAAAACTAAATACAAAGATCTACAAACAGAAATAGAATGTCTGTGGCAAACAAAACCAAATTTAGGTATGCTGTATGCAATACCAAAACATATAGAACACCATTTGAATATAATCGACATTGACAAAATCACCATCAATCATTTGCAAAAGGCAGCTTTACTTGGAACGGCTTATATCAGAGCTGTCAAACTCCCAAGCCACAGGCCAGATGCATCACGTGCTGGCCATGCCCACACCCAATTTAGCGAAGGGAAAAAAAGTCCCAATACATCATGAGACACCACCATGATGACGTGAGTTTTACAGCTGCAACGATACCTTAACAACAACAACTGGCTATACCAAATCCTTGCGAAGAACTTGATACGTAGACAAAACTGAAATCCAGACTAAACATCTGGCTGGTTGTGTAACTAGCCATAACAATCTAAAATAAGAAAAAAGTAGTTACAAAATAATCACAAAATAGCAATACAGCAACAAGTCAAATGCAAAACTTCACAAACAAGGGATCACATCCACTCTACCACAAGGCCTGAGTAAATAGCTAGTTCTTTAGTCTTTGGGGAACATAATCAGAGCCATATAGATCTCAGGGAAAATCTGAGAAATTAAATGTGTATCCTGGAGTAAACAGGACTGCTGGTTAGAACAAAGCATGATTTTGTTCTAACCAACAGTTAGAACAGTTCTAACTATGGTTAATCATTTAATAGTGTCAAATTTCAATTAGTATGAAAGCAAAATGCCAGTCACCCCAGGTTCTATGAGCGTGTTTAAGAATTTTGAATTGACAGTCATGGAGTCAGAAGATTCAATGATAAAATTAGAGTATGTGAGTTCACATTTGCTTCCAAATGGCTGAACAAACTTTAAGGTTGCAGTCAGTGATGATTCCCAACAAAAATGCATACTGTATGGTTGTAATCTTAAATATACCTCATTAATTAAAGAGTAAATCCCATTTAATTCAGTGAGAATTATTTTCCTTGGGGAGATTTAAATAGGATTATTCCTATAAATTACAATGGGACAAAGCCAATTATTGCACGATAGGTTCATTCATTGCTGACTAGATGCTACATGTGGCAAAAAAAACCCCTACTTAACATTTCTGTCATAACGATACAACAATACAACAATATGAAATAGGACAGTTTTGTTTTATATGCAACAATTGTTTCAAAATATTCAAAATATGACTCAGCCTTCCATCCTTCCAAGGTTGATAAAATGAGACCTTGATTGAGCCCCCAGATTGTTGGGGGCAATATGCTGATTTTGTAAATCAGCATATTGACCCTTAGTGCTTTACACTAAGGGTCAATATTAGACAGGGTTGTAAAGCACTGTGAAGTGCTTAGGCTTTATAAGCCTAAGTGCCATTGCTATAACTATAGAATCAAAAAAAAAAAAAAAAAAAAACAAAGACAGACATGTCATTTGCCTCACATAATATAAATAAAAAGTAATTGCTCCTGCTTGGCATGTTGTAAGACTTTATAAAGGAGTGAAATGTCCTAAATAATAAACTAAATATTGTTTACTTTATTTAAATTTACCATTTTAATCTTTTTTGTGTGTTCTGCCAAATAAAAGTTATTATTGTGTCAATGAAAAACTGATTTCAAATGCTGTCATTTCTATTTGTTTATTACTGGTTGATATGTCTTAACCAATCATCAAGGAGATTTGTCAAAAAGAGGGGCATAAAAGAGAGAGAGAGAGAGAGAGAGAGAGAGATTCCATGTTACATTTTTGTGGCATACTTTGCCCAGTTCAAGATGTCATTTTTAAATAAAATTATAAAGTATAGTGAGTAAAAAAAAATCTGAGAAGGGTAGAAAATTCCATCAAGAATTGTTGAAATAACTCTTTTTTCAAGTTGGAGTACCTAAGAGAGAGATGATAGCTGTTATGGCCCTGCTGGAGTTGTCTTCCAATGAGGAGGAGGCCCAGCCAGAGGCTTCTAGAGGTAATAGTTGTGGATAGGGTGATTCCAGCAGTGTAAAAGCCAATTAACTCTTCCCTAACTGAGGCAGATCTAGCAAGCGGCCAGGACTCCTGCCTGCACCTACTGACAATCTCTCAGACTCTGAAGTTCATCCACCCAGCTTTAAACAGCATGGCTTATTTATTTGCCTCATTCCCTGAGTGAAAATGCTGAGAACAACTTTTCAAGCTCAGTTCTGTTGTGTTTACTTTGTTGTGCCATGCTGTCAGATCTGGAGTCCACCTTCCCCTGTCTCTTGTCTTTTCCCTTAAATTTGTCATTTATTTATTGAATTCCTGGTCTCTACTTGGGCCAGACCTTGATTATGTTACAGTGGCTATCTTAAGTTTCAGGTAAAAAGAATTCTTTGCTTCTCAAAGTTCTGCTGAGTTTGGCTATCTCTAGAGTGTGTCAGGCATCCAGCTTGCTATCTTGCTGGCTGGCAGCCAGTAGTGCTGTCCCAAGTAAAGTAGCTGTCTTCAAATATGGAAAGGGCTCTCATGCTGAAACAGTAGAGTTTATCTCACCAATAAAGAGATAGTAAACTATACAAGTAATGGATGGAAAAGGTATAGAAGCAAACATTTCAGAGCAGAAAACTTTCTCAACAGAAAAGAGTTGAGACAAGCAGTAGAAAAGTTTTTCAAGAACTCTACAGGGATTGAACAACCATCTGTCAGGTGCAATGTTCTTATTGTTCAATTGTCCCATCACTTCTGATTCTTTATGACCTGATGAACTTCACCAGAACTGTCTGACAGCAAATGCTTGAGGTTTTATGAGCTCATGCTTATATAACCAGTGATTGTATCTAACCACATTTCTCTTCAGTCAGCAACTTTTTCAATTGCTTTTGATTTTTCCAAGTCCAAATGACTTGGACATTCTAGGTCTCTGCCCCTCTCAGTCCTAGAGCAGCAGCTGCATATCCACCAAAGGCCTCCCGCCATCTGCCTTACCAACATGCTGGCTCTGTTGGGATAAAGGGCACATTGCCAGTGGAGGATCTAGAAGGTAAGAATGACACTGGTGGCAGGATGGAGGGAGATCCTCTGTGCTCAGCCAAGGAGCCAAATCGTAGGGACATGGTGAGGCTTGCTTATCTTTTGGCATCTGCCTGTCCTCCGCCTGCCCTCCCAAAGCATCTGGCTGCCAAGGACATCCGGCTGCCTCCCGAAGCACTGTTGCCATGGCAGTTCTGCCCCTCTCAGCCTCGGAGCAGCGACTGCATTTCCACCAAGAGCCAGCCACGGGGGGCGCGCTGTTTCTGGGTCAGGCCTCCCACCGTACCAGAGCACTTTCTTCCTTCTCCTGTCACTGAAAGAAAGAAAGAAAGAGAAAGAGAGAGAGAAAGAAAGAAAGAGAAATAAATAATGAATGAAAGAAAGAAAAAGAAAGAAAGAGAAAGAAAAAGAAAAAGAGAGAAAGAGAGAAAGAAAGAAAGAAAGAAAGAAAGAAAGAAAGAAAGAAAGAAAGAAAGAAAGAAAGAAAGAAAGAAAGAAAGAAAACTTATGACCACAATTGAGCCCAAAATTTTGGTTGCTAAGCAAGAGCATTGTTAAGTGAGTTTCACCACATTTTACAAATTGGCCACGTCCACCTGATCACATGACCACCAAGCCACACCCACCAAGCCACATCCACAGAACCAGTAGGGAAAAGTTTTGGATTTCATCACTGCCTGCAGCCATCTGCCAGCAAAAACGGGTTTCCGAGCTCTGTTTTCAGCTGCCATGTCCCCTGCAACCCTCTGCCAACAAAATGGAACTCAGGAGTGCTGCATGTGGCCCACCCAGCTCCATTTTCACTGGCAGATGCACCACAGGTCAATCCTTCACTGTTTCCAGGGCAGCCCTGCGGGCCAGATCTAAGTAATCCACAGGCCTGATCTGACCTCCAGGACTTTAGTTTGACACCCCTGATCTAGCAGTTTTAATCTAATTTTTAATTTCCAAATTACAATTTTCTAATATAAAAGCATCTGTTAACTTCGTGCATGGACACATGGACACAGACAAATATATGTAACTGTTGAAATATAAGAAAGAGAACTTTGCTCATACTGAAGTGGTCTTCTGTTTCATCAACTGTAATGTTTTGTACAGTATGAAATACCCTGGATTCTAAAATAAATATAAAACACCAATTAGTACTTTTACATAAATGTTAGCTAGAATGAGGGGAAAACATGCTTAATTATCAAAAGGGGAAATGATTTTTTTAAAAAATTGGCAAAGTACTTTTCTAAATCTACTGGTACATTTTTTAAAAAATTTGTTTTTCCCAGTATTATTTGTGGAGACATTACAGGAGAGAATGATTTGTCTGTTTATGAAAGTAACGAAAACATTTTCAACATATATATTTCTTTCTGTTTCGAAATGGAAAGGACAGTTTCAAGTAGACCTAACTATCTATAAATTTAACATTATAAAAGGCAGCAGATTTCTCTCCCAGCTTTATTTTGTATAATTCAAAGCAGCATATCTTTTCTTTTATGTACACTGAGAGCATATGCACCAAGACAAATACCTTGTGTGTCCAATCACACCTGGCCAATAAAAATATTCTGTTCTGTTCTGTTCTGTGAGTTGCTGTGCTGTGCTGTGCTGTGCTGTGCTGTGCTGTGCTGTGCTCTTCTCTTCATACATGATCCCTTCTATGAATTAGTTGTGCTGAGAGACAGTAACCCAGCCCAAAGTCACCCAGCTGATTTCCATTAAGGAAGAAATAGAAGTCATAGTATCCTGGTTTATAATCCAGCACTCTAATCACATTGCCAAACCTGGGATAATTAAGCAGAATGAAATGGTTAATGCTATAAAAATATGATTGTTTGATTTGGTTTTCAGTTGTCTCAGTCATTAAAGTTGATCCCCAATAGTAGAATAGTAGAACCAGATCTTTTGCGTGAAATTGGGAATGGATCCTGAAACACAGAGGGGTAACTCACCCTCTTATCATTAATAAGCTGTGGGGTCCTTGGTGCTCTCTGAGATTGGTTGAGTTCAAAGAGCACCAAAGACCACACAATTGAACCTGAATTACACACATTTTCTTCCATTAGTTCTAACACATCTTCCTGGAACACTGAAACATGAGGTGTGTGATGCCTTTTCTTCTTTGGTGACAGGTGGAACAAATCACCAAACAGCTTAATCTCTTCTTCATGGTCCAATCTATTTATTGCTATTTTGGCGTATATTTCATTGAAACTAAAAAGAAGGGAGATCCATTATATTTGAAGGGCTTCTATTTAAAAAAAGATAACATTGTAATGACTATAGATATTTAGATGATCCGATGCCTGGCCATGCTTACTTAATTCCAATTAAACTTAATGGGACATTTCCAGTCCCTTAATGGTTACAGCACATTATCTTGGTGTAGTTTTATTAGATGGGCAACATTTACCTTTGTGGAATCTTTAGAGCTTTCAACCTTTTAAAACATAAAAATAAAACATGTTGTACATATAAAAATGTAAATTAAAATAAAAGCCATGGGGAAATACTGCAATTGCTTTACAGTATAAATCATTACCTCTAAGATTTTCAGGTAATTAGTGGGGAAAATTAACTGCTCTCCTGTTGGCAAATCTTTGGTGTCATAGCCATGCTTCATATGTTAGGGGAAGTGAGGTCTCCAGCAAGTAAGATAATCACATTTATGAGAATTTTCATCTTTCCCCCTTTTTTTGCAAACTTTCTGTTAAAAAGCTGAGGCTAGCCTAAGGCGTATAGCACAGTTTTCCCATTTCCTCCCTCAAAATGACAGTAATGTTATTTTTAAAATCGTTTTATTGTATCACAGTTCAGTGACATGATCAGAAGGATCTCTTAGAGGTATGAAAAACAGGCCTAGAGGCTGCATGTTTGAGAAGCAAACTACTCTTCTGCTTTAACATAAACTTATCAACAAGGCATGGAAATCTCAGTAAATATTCTCCCACATTCCACAGCTGCTGTATTTTTCATATATTAGAGCATAAACAAGAAAATACTTGGACATTCTAATGACTAAAGTTGAAAGACTCCTTGGGGAAGAGTATTACAAGTACCTAAAAGACTGGGATCTGCAGTTATTTTGGGTTTATTCTTTCTTAAAAAAAAATCATGTTCCAGGAATTTAGTGTGGTGAAAATAGTCACAAAAATCCAGAAAAATTGGGGAAATAATTTTAATTATTTTGTCATATTGAAATACTGACTTCCTCAGTAAGAAACATAAAAGGCCATTTCAGATAGTCCTCAATTTACAAAATTTGCTTAATGACCGTTTTGAGTTACAATGGCACTAAAAAGAGTGACATGATCATTTTTCACACTTATGACCATTGCAGCATCTCCAAGGTTGATTTATTGGGCGCTTGACAATTGACTCACATTTATGATAGTTGCAGTGTCCCAGAATCATGTGATTCCCTTTTGAGACCTTCTGACAAGTAAAATCAATGTGGAAACGTGATTCAGTTAACAACCATGTGATTAACTCAACAACTGCAGTGATTAACTTAACAAACATGGCAAAACAAGTCGTAAAATGAGGCAAAACTCACTTAACAAATTTCTTATTTAACAACATAAATTTTGGGCTCAATTGTGGTCATAAGGACTACCTCTAGTTGCCAGGAATAAAGTCACTGATAGAGTGAACAAGGAGTCTTAACCAGGATTTAGCAGTAGAATTCAAGGAAGAGTTGAAGGTTAATTAATTAATTAATTAATTAATTATTAAGCTTGTATGCCGCCCTCTCTCTGACAAGGACTCAGGGAGGCTCACAGGAATAAGTTTTTACAAGCAAGAATCAAAATTTAAATGTTAAAATTATTAAAATTCCCCTTAAAAACCCCTTCAGTCCCATCCGGCCTGGCGAAATAACCATGTCTTAAGGTCATCGCAGAAGGAACGCAGTTCAGGGCCACCCGGAGTTTCAGGGGGAATTGATTCCATAAAGTAGGTGTGCCCACAGAGAAAGCCCATTCTCTAGGAGTCGCCAGTCGGCACTGCCTGGCCAACAGCACTCCAAGAAGGCTCTCCCTGTGGGAATGCACCAGGCGATGGGGAGCTATCACTGGCCACAAATGGTCAGTTAGGTACCCGGACATAAGACATGTAGGGTTTTATAGGTGATAACCAGCACCTTGAATCTCACCCGGAGGGTAACCGGTAGCCAATACAGGTCGCGCAGGAGGGATGTAACATGAGAGTGTCAGGACACTCCCATCACAACCCATGCGGCTGCATTCTGCACCAGCTGAAGCCTCTGAGTGGTCTTCAAGGACAGCCCCATGTAGAGAGCATTGCAGTAGTTGATCCGGGAGGTCACGAGAGCATGAGTTACTGTACGGAGGTCATCACAGTCCATGTTAATGTTAGTTAGTTAGTTAGAAGGTTAAACAGTTAATCCTAATCCTATCACCTTTCTCCTTTAAATTGACAATATGCTCGTCTAACCTGAAAGCCTGAGGGTAAAGAAATAAATATTATTATATTGGATAATGTTTTATGAAACAAAATGAAAATGAATGAACAGGCTTTGGTATTGAGACCACAATGCTTGTGGCCTGTTTGTGTTTCTCCCTGGAAAAAAAAATATGGCTTATATTTGTAGATTATAACAGTTATTGAAGAAAATGTCAGGTGCTTGCAACATTTCAAATCATCACACAAAACACGTCACAAAGGACATGTTACAATAGGAACAGACAGAGGATGCAAATCTCCCTGAGGGAAACATTTTTTTATATAAAAGGAGAAGCCCAGTGATTGTGACAGCCAGAAATAAAGATAAATAATACGTTCTGTATACCTTGAATTAAATCCTCTTATTCTGTTAGCAATCAAAGTGCAACTTCCTCATTTTCTCTTTCACTTGTAGATAATATAGTTGAGCATTAAGCCCTTAGTGCAGTCTAAAAATAAAAACTTCTCAGAAGTCCAGGAGGCACTAATATAAAATAAGTATCCATTCTTGAGGACAGCAACACGATATAAATCAACAGAAACACGATTAAATTCTATTTAGCTGAAAATGTCTTTAGCTTAGAAGAGCAGCCAAAACAGTTATAAAGTACAAGAACAGAAAGAACAAATGGTTAGTCACTAGAAATTTAGGAACACAAAAACTTATTACAAGTACACAATTTTTATTTTGCTCCATTCTTCCTCCAAGTTTACATTTCTATCAAGAGACTCCCTAAGAAATTGGCCCCCAATTCAGATGCTAGTTGTGATAGTGAATGAAGGCAATCACTCCTCATAATTAACAGAATATAATATCGCTGAAGAGAATGGAGTCTGACTTCACTTGCTGAAGTTCTAAGACAAATATCATTGCTTGATGACACATCTGCTTTTTTTGCATGCAGTGCACAACTGGTTGGCATCTACACACTTCCACTCCATTGCAAATGAAGCTCCCATATATTGTATGTGTGGAAGCTTGGCTTCAAAACTGCTAGGTTTTGTCATAAGGTGTTTTAAGTCCGGTAAGAGGATTTCTATCTATTACCATGCCCAACTTCAACTGGCTGTAGGTCCTAGCCCCACCATTACTCTCACCTTTGGCAGCTGCCCTTCTTCTATTATCTTGTAATTGATCCAACAGTGGTCCATTAATAAACTTCCTTCCTTCTGAGTTTCCTTCTTCCGTGTAGGAAATCATGACTCCATTCAACCTTTCAGTTTCTTCCCAGGCCGGGTGAACCCCATCTCACATACTGTCCACAATACAGCAAATGCTCTTTTTTTCTCCTTCCCCATCCAAATCTTTCAATTATGACATAGGCAAAGTTTCAGTGAATGCTATTTTGCTTCACCAGGTCTTCCTTGCTACAAAGTTTCAGTGGAGTAACATTGTAGGAATAAACCTGCTCTATTCGCTTTCATTATAATCATTTTGAGATCAAAGGAAAATTGGTTTAATAAGAAGGGGTGGAGAGGAATGTTTGCTTTCGTGCCAAAGAGGAGAATATGGGGAGGAAAGGTGAAAGGAAATAAAACAAAGAAAAATAATCAAGATTAGTGAGAAAGAAACATTACCTAACACAAAAAGGCAAATGCTAAAAGATTCGCCACCTAGGGGCCAATTAATAAAGCTTTCCTTTCCTTATACATGGGAAGGGTAATAGAATAGAATAGGATTTTATTGGCCAAGTGTGATTGGACACACAAAGAATTTGTCTTGGTGCATATGCTCTCAGTGTACATAAAAGAAAATATACATAAATCAAGAATCACAAGGTACAACACTTAAAAATAGACATAGGGTACAATTAAGCAGTAGGGAATGACCAATAAGGGCCTATGATGAGTGTAGTCCAAATTGACCACCAATCATGCCCCTGGTCAACCCACTACAATACAAACTGGAATTTTTAAAGTCAGATTCAAGAATAGCTGATAGTGGCACAAGCAACAAGCAGCTCAGATTATCGTGCAGAATTGTTCTGAACTTGGGACATTTTTTTTTCCTCAATCAAAAAAAAACTGATAGAAATAATGCTGACAAGAAAGGGAGTTTGAGATCTTATTGATTAAGTGAAAATAAATAAGTCAGCAATGCCCAGTAGTATGAAAGTGGATGATGCATAGTATATTGTTGAACTTCTATTACAATTATACAATATCCCAAGCCAGAGATAGGAAATAGCCAAATGTCATTCTCAGTCCCAATTCTCTTAATATCTACTGCTGGTGAAAAACATTACTTAGGTTACAATTGTCATAAATGCAAAGGGGAAATCTTACTGAAAGAAAATCATTATATCATCTGTAAGGTAAGCCTTGTATCTCTTTGAGAGTCTCAACAGGCATATTGATAAGGGTGACTGAATAATTAATCTTCCCTTGGATTTTTAAACGTTCTTGACAAAGTTCTATCACTCAAGAGGTGCTGAGCAGAGCTGAAGATTAAGGGACAGCCTATTCAGCAAGCACTTGAAAAACCAAAAAAAAAAAAAAACCCAACAAAGTGTAGGATTAAATTGAAATTTCTCAATGGAAAAATAGGAAGAATTGGCTTTTTTTCATAATACTCCTATGTTCACTTTTCAAAGGACTTTAAAACTCATTCTAGTTTTCAAGTCTGTTGATTCTGAACAAAAAAGAACAGAATAACAGATTTGGAAGGAACCTTCTAGTCCAACCCCTGCACAAGCAGGAGACCTATATTATTTCAGACAAATGGCTGCCCAGTCTCTTCTTAATACTAAAATATTCCAGTGATGGATCACCCACAACTTCTGAAGGCAAGCTCTTCCACTCATTGTCAGGAAATTTCTCCTTAATTCAAAGTTGCTTCTTTCCTTGATTAGTTTCCAACCATTGCTTCTTGTCCTGCCTTCTGGTGATTTGAAAAGTAGATTGTCCTCCTGTTCTTTGTGGTAACCCCTCAGCTATTGAAACAATGCTGTCATGTCACTCCTAGTCACTCTTTTCTGAAAGATTGAGAAGAAGAAGCAGTAATCCCTGTTTACATGAATAGAAGTCTATCCAGCCCCACGCCACACCAAGGAAAAGCAATAAGAACAGTTAGCACTTTGCAAGGGATTCACCTCCTACAGAAAAGAAGTGGGAAACTGACAGAATTGTGCCAAGTTAACCTAATAAATTTCCAAGTTGAAAATCAGCCAATAGTGTGATGTAGCTGTTTAAAAAGCAAATGCTATTATAGGATGTATTAAAAGGACTAAAATCTAGTTCACAGGAAATATTTGTCCCATTCTTTGTTGTTTTGGCCAGACTTGAATTCTGTGTCCATTACTGGCCAACCAGCATAAAGTATAAAAACCCAAAACTATTGATAAACTGGAGCAAGTTCAGTGAAGGGCAGAATATTGATGATGGGATTAAAAAAATAAGAGTTAAAGGAATGTTGTATGTTTAGAGAAAAAGTTTGAGGAGAGATACAATATTAGCCTTCAGATATATAGGGGTGTCACCATATAAAGTAGGGAATAGAATTGTTCTCTATCATCCTGGAGTGCAGGATCAGATTTAATGGGTTCAAGTTAGCTATTAAGATAAATTTTCTGATGGCCTTCAATGGAATATATGCTGTGCCCTTTCGCTTAAGGTCTTTAAACTGAAGCTGAATGTCCATCTCCCTAAAACGCTTCACCAAAGCTTGAACTGAACAAAGGGTTGGACTATATGACCTCTGAGATTACTATCTACTCTATGATTCTATGGACATTATTTTTAAGGAGTATTTTATTTTCCATAGGTGGCAAACATCTGCCTATGTCAGTGAAGGAAATATAACAGATTTGAGCTTCCAGTTGTTTTTTATTCTCTTCTTCCCGCTTGGTTAATTCATTTTCCTTCCTAAAATGTCTCAAATAAGTATTTAATTTTCATCTTAAAAAGCAGCTTTATTGTACATTAATTAAATATTGATCACCAAAAAGCACTTACAGAGATTTAGAATAAATTCAAGAAATAAGCAAGACAAGTTATCTGAACAATACGTGCATAATTATAACCTGAATGCATCAGTAGTTTTCACATTTTCTTGAATATATTATTTGGACTTCAGAATCATATTATATTATTCCACATAATTAGAATTGGTAGATGGAATTGGAATAATTATTTCTTGTAGCTGGAATAATAGTCATTTGATTAGACAAAGTTTTCTTTGGTTTGGCTTATGAGAATATGAGTGGACATGATATCATTTTATTGCACCATCTGTACGCATGAAAAGCTATCTATTGGAGGTTTGGGAAATATAGAAATGTAGATTATAAGAGCACCATAAATGGAGCAAGGGTGCTTGAAGCTCATCTCACTGAATTGAATTCAGCAACTATTCAACTCTATTCAGAAACTAAACTGCAATTCAAGCATTTTTGACATCTTTGCATCATAACTTTGTAGAAGAACCTATTCCCAGTAAATGTGCTTTACTTTAAAGATTCTATCAATCCTTTAAACAGCATTCTCTTTCTTTGACAATATGGTAAAAATAAAATGGTTCTTTTTAGGCTTTCCTCAGTTTCCCTTAGGAAACAAGGTAACAAAAAGGGAAGATCTGATGGATCTACTAAGAAACACCATTTCACCTCATGCGAAAGGCTCTGATTCAGTTCTTTGGAAATAGTACAATTTGACAGTGACCAATTGAGACAACATATCATTTAACAAATGTCAAATCCAAATCTTCAGGTATCGCACTGACTATGTTGGCAGATCCACAAATGAATACAACTTCTTTAAATTTTATAATAATGATACGTTTCCTATGCAGCAAAAAGTCTCAAAGCCTGCCAAGCATCAGATAAATAGAAGAGAAGATTTGAGGATAAGCATCTGTAATTTTTCCATAGGAAAATAGCTATAACCTTTATTTATTTATTTTACTTTCTCTCTTTTTGTCAGAATGAAGTGACATTTAGAATAGAATAGAATAGAATAGAATAGAATAGAATAGAATAGAATAGAATAGAATAGAATAGAATAGAATAGAATAACAGAGTTGGAAGGGACCCTGGAGGCTTTCTAGTCCAAACCCCTGCTTAGTCAGGAAACCCTACATCAGACAAATGGTTATCTAATCTCTTCTTTAAAACTTCCAGTGTTGGAGCATTTACAACTTCTGGAGGCAAGTTGTTCCACTGATTAATTATTCTGACAGGAAATTTCTCCTTAGTTCTAAGTTGCTTCTCTCCTTTATTAGTTTCTACCCATTGCTTTTTGTCCTACCCTCAGGTGCTTTGGAGAATAGTTTGACTCCCTCTTCTTTGTAGCAACTCCTGAAATATTGAAACACTCCCCTAGTCCTTATTTTCATTAAAACATACCCAGTTCCTGCAGCCATTCTTCATATGTTTTAGCCTCCAGTGCCCTAATCATCTTTATTGCTCTTCTCTGCACTCTTTCTAGAGTCTCCACATCTTTTTTACATCGTGGTGACCAAAATTGGATGCAGAATTCCAAGTGTGGCCTTATCAAAGAATTATAAAGTTGTATTAATACCACATGGTCTTGATTCTATCCCTCTGTTTTTGCAGAGGGATAGAACTGTGTTAGCTTTTTTAGCAGCTGCAGCACAATGCTGGCTCATATTTAAGTGATTGTCTACTAGAACTCCAAGATTCCTCTCACAATCTCCACTACTGAGTAAAGTACCACATATACTGTACCTGTGCTTTTTGTTTTTCTTGCCTAAATGTAGAACCTTGTTTTTTTTTCACCATTGAATTTCATTTTGTTAGATAGCATCCAATGTTCAAGTCTGTCAAGATCCTTCTGTATCTTAAGCCTATCTTCCAGACTGTTGGCTATTCCTGATAGCTTGGTGTCGTCTGCAAATTTAATGAGTTCCCCATCTATCCCTTTGTCAAAATCATTGATGAAGATGTTGAAGAGCACTGGGCCTAAAACAGAGCCCTGGGGTACCCCACTGCATGTCTCCCTCCATGTAGATGCAGTTCCATTGAGGACTACATGTTGAGTGCGGTTGGTCAGCCAGTTACGAATCCATCTGGTGGTGATGCTGTCTAACCCACATTTTTCTATTTTATCAAGTAGTAGGTTATGGTCTACTTTATCAAATGCCTTTGATAAGTAGACCATAGTTGTCCAAGTAAATTATTTCAACAGCATTCCTCTGGTCCACTAGTTTTGCCACTTTGTCAAAGAATGCAATAAGATTAGCCTGGCATGATCTGTTTTTGATAAACATATGTTGGCTTTTGGTTATTATTTTGTTTGCTTTTTGGTGTTCACTGATTCGTTGCTTGATTATCTTTTCCAGAATCTTCTCTGGTTTTGAGGTCAGGCTGATGGGTCTGTAGTTTTCTGGATCTATTTTTTTTTCCTTTTTTGAATATGGAAACTACAGATTAATATGGGAACTACAGATTAATTTTATTTGGTGGAAATAAAACATGCCAAAAACATACAGGCAGGGAGGGATGGAGCAAAGGAGAGAGGGAATGGGAGGAAGAAAGAGCAGGAGGGGAAGGCAAGCTGCATATCTTATATCATTTAATTGAAAATGTATATAAAAGCAACAGACATTACAGAGATAAATAAGAAAATAGCCAAATGTCCAAACTGTACATAGACACATACTTCTGTTGCCTTTTATATGAATAATTTCCATGACAGATTGAGAAGGAATTGAGAGAACAGCAATAGTGATGAGAATGCCATTCCTTTGCCCTTCATACATTTCTAGCGGCTCCACCATCTTAAAAAGAAGTAGGACTTTAAAAAAATATCTCAGAGCTTCTAAGAGGGCAAAGGTACTGAAGAAGCAAACAAGGAGCAACAAATAGAAAGCCTGGAGGAGTGACAGAAAGAGAAAAGTAAAAGAATAAAGAGCAAAGGAAATGCTAAATCAATCAATCCATCAAGCTTTCAGAGTAAATAAATAAATAAATAGGTTTTCCCAAAGAGAATTGGCCTCCTTTTGCTTAGGTTTGTACCAGTCCAGTAACAAGGAGTTTATGAACAAAGTAAAAACCCTGTATCATCCTTCAACTATGTTAGTAGAGGATTTGTGAGAGGAAGGGATCAGAACTGAAGCAATGTGGTCAGTTTGAACTAGCTTGTTTTCTGAAATGTATTCAATCGTGTCTTCTCTAAAAAAAAAAAGTTTCTATTTTTAAAAAATTGTTAGAAAATATGAAAATATGTACTCAGTTATAATAAAGAAGTTTCATGGATGAGGAGTGAAACGTTTTGAAGGAAAAAAACAAGAAAGTCCACTCACCTTTTGAAAAACACCTTTGGAACAATATGTATCCTTGTTTTCTCTCAACTTTTAAAAATAGTCAACATTATTTTTGAGAAATAGTGTTATTTATTTATTTGTTGGTTGGTTAGTTTATGTCAAATAAAATAAAATAAAATAAAATAAAATAAAATAAAATAAAATAAAATAAAATAAAATAAAATAAAATAAAATAAAATAAAATAAAATAAAATAAAATAAAATAAAATAAAATAAAATAGTAAAACAAAACAAAACAAAACACTGGCAAAGATATCTCTTCCTAAATTTCCCACAATAAAAAACAGTGAGTTGAGGGAGGCTGAGAGAGACTTACTGGCCCAATATCACCCAGCTGATTTTTAAGGCTAAGACCCACATTCTCCTGATTTCCAACCTGGTGCTTAATCACTTTATATGCTGCAACTGATGCACAAATGTTATATATTTCAAAACCAACATGGTTCTATGTTGGTTTTATGCCTTTTCCCCAGGACGTATAGAAAATAATTAGGTGCACATTTTGCAATATATTAAAGGCTGTCTGTAAAATATTGTAATTAATTCATTCTTGACCAAACAAAACCAATAATATTTATTGGATGAAGCAAGACAGCCAATCAGTCTCTATACTTCTTTGTATGTTTCAATGAAAGTCTGAATTGCTTTCCTTGTCCCAGATGTGGATGTAATATTCCAATTTCATTTTCCTCAAGTACTCTTATAAATATATCATCAATTATGAAAGTTTAGCTTCATTAACTTTGCTTATTCATAACAACATTTGATCAACTTGCATAACATATTCCACTTTATGAAAGACTTGGCAAAACAAAACCTTTGTTTGAAACACTATTTTCCATTTTACTGGTGCTTATAAAATGAAATTCTGCAAATAAACAATCATATATTGTAGGCCTTCCCAGATATGAGTTAAAACTACAAAGCTCACATTGTCTCTTGTAATATCAATATTATTCCATATTTGGTCTGGTTCTATAGATTTAGATGAAAGCACCAAAGGGTGATATACGCCCCATGTGTAACAAAAATGTATATACGTTTCTATATTCCTTCACCAAAGGAGAGCTAAATTGGAAAAAAAAGAAAAAAACAAAGTTTGACTGAGTTCAGCAATTTTGTTTTCTAAGTCTACAATATGCTGTGTGCTGCAAAATAAACACTCATTTGTTCTACAAACAGGCATTCTTAGGAAGGAATTAACATCTTTCATAAATGACCCTTTTATAAATGACACCTTCCCACAAGTTTGGAAAAGTTAGTTGCAGTCAACTACTTTGGGGCCCCCTCCCTCCCCCCCCCATTCAATCATTGTAGTAGGGCTAGATGGGTATTAAATAGCCTCTGTATTTCTGTTGAATGTTTCTTATTATTTTAGCGTTCTTCTAGAGAAGGTGAACTAGAGCTCTATCCATCAGCAGTTCTCATAAATGGAGCCTGTTTACGCAAATCCTTTCAGAAACCAGGGAAAATTATTGTCTTCCAGTGCAAAAAAGAATCTTTTGATACACAAGTCAACACAACAGCAAAACTGTTTTATTTATTTATTTGCTACCAGACAGTAGTAATTTATCACAATCATGGCACTTTCAAGGTCATACACTGGGTAAATCACACATAAACATCAAAAGGTTTCTGTTGCTTTCTTCTAACTACCTTAAATGCTCTTTGCTTCTTTTTTTTATCTCACCTTCCTAAAAGAAATTATACTTTTTCCACTCTAGTAATAAATCACAAAGTCCAAATATTGGCCATCTATGAGTAAAACAATCAGTCATCATGACTTTCATTATTGCTTATCCAAGTACTTAGCTATTATATAAACCGAAGAAGCATACAGTATATGATTTTCACAAAAATTCTGTATATATGTGAGGGATGTATGTGATGTGATGGAGAAAATGCACTAATTGATAAGTGCACTTTCCTTTATCTCATGAAAACTAAAGGAAACATTGACCTAATTGCTCTACTAATGTGATGACCAACTCCTTTTTCTTTGTACCTTAACAACACAACTATATCCTTGTTACTATGTATAAAAGATCTGGTGAAACTGCCTAGACATATATTAAGCCCACCTGCCTGGCTCTTACATATATTTGATATTAATATTTTTGGTGGTTTAAATTAATTTTCTAATTAATGGATTTGTCACCATGTAGCCATCATTTGTCACCATATAGTATGGTGGTAATTATAGCAGCCATTTAATGTTACAATGGCACTGGAAAATGTGACATACATTTTCCATCACAACCATCACAGCATCTCCTTGTTAAATGATCAAAATTCAGGCACTTGGCAACTGGCATGTATTTATGACAGTTGTAGCATCCTGGAGTCATGTGATATCTCCTGCGTGAGCTGCATTGGCTTCCAGTGGTCTTCTGGGTGATGGTTACCACCTTTAAAGTGCTTCATGGCATAGGATCTGGGTATTTGCGGGACCGCCTTCTGCTGCCGATAGCTTCCCCCCGGCCAGTACCCTCCCACAGAGAGGGACTCCTCAGGGTGCCGTCAGCCAGGAAATGTTGGCTGATGACCCCCAGGGAGAGGGCCTTCTCTATGGCAGCACCTGCCCTCTGGAACGATCTGCCCCCGGAGATACGAAGGATATCAGATCTCCAGGCCTTTCGCCATGCCCTAAAAACTTTTCTTTTCCATCAAGCAGGGCTGGCGTAACCCCCCCCCCCTTTGTTAAACTTTTTAAACTTTTTTTTAGCTTTTAAAGTGTCAATGGGTTTTAGGTTGGGATGTTTTACATTTTTGGGCCAAAGCTGTGTAATTCTTTTAATAATTTTTAGATTTTGTATTGGTATATTTTTATTCTTGGCTGTTCACCACCCTGAGTCCAGCAGAAGAAGGGTGATATACAAATTGAATGAAATAAATAAATATCCATTTGCCAACTTGTCGGCCACTTTTGACAATCGGTGTCAATGGGGTTCCCTTACTGACTGCATGATTCCTTAACTGTAGTGAGAGCTTAACAACTATGACAACAAAATATTATAAATTAGAGATAACTCTCTTATCAGCCACTTTGTTTAACGATGGAAATTGTGACCCCAAATTGTTGAAGCTTAAGGATTGCTTGTAGGAATGATCAATGTATAAAACTATTTTAAATATACCAATAAGGGGACGGGGGATCCTTGGTGCTCTCTGAGCTTGTTTGTGTTCTTGCAGATATTTCTTTACCCATACTAGATAACATGATTAGTGCTACCCTGTTTTCCCCCAAAATATCCCTGTTAATCTCCTGATAATAAGCCCAATAGGACTTTTGAGTGCATGGCAATAAGGCCATGTGCTTATTTCAGGGTTCAAAAAAATATAAGACAGGGTCTTATTTTTGGGGAAACACAGTAGTGACATCATTGTAGCATTGATGAACTTACCTAATTCGGGTAATGAAATGTCTCCAAGAAAACAAGCAAGCTCAGGGAGCATCAACATCATTTCAATCCTGAGATACAAATATTTTCCTTTATCAAATATACTAATGGAAGACAATATTTGTAACTCAGGGTTGAATTATACTGATGTACTGATGATGTTACCTAGTTGGGTGATGAAATTTCTATAAGAAAGCAACCAAGCTCAGAGAGTAACAAGGACCCGCAGTATTTTAAATTAAGATGTATCAAACGCTTTCTGTTTACCATGGTATCAAATCTGTATAGTAGAGGCAACTTTCTACCAAGCCCTGTGAAAGATGGTTACCCAGCAAATCCTGTGAAGTAACAAATCATAAATTCTGTATTTATGGATTTTTTTTATATAGCAAGGTGGCATGTTACTGAACTAAGATAAATTGTTAATCAAGGCAAACCAATGGAAATACATGTTCACAACCCTGTGAAAACATCTATTTAGAAAGCAAGATAAAAACAATGTAAATATGTTTTTGAGGATTATGAGGAAACAGAATATTTAGAAATTATCTTACAGTTATTATCTTACAGCACTTTCAAAAACAATATCCAAATATTTTAGCCTATATCTGTGATGGCGAACCTATGGCACTGGTGCCACGGGTGGCACACGGAGCCATATTGGTGGGCACGCAAGGGTTGCCCTAGCTCAGCTCCAGCACGCATGCGTGCATAAGCCAACTGATTTTCAGGCCTTCCGGTCCCACTGGAAGTCGGGAAATTGGCTGTTTCCAACTTCTGGAAGGCCTCTGGGGGCCTCTGGCAAAGGCTGTTTTTGCCTTCCCCAGGCTTCTAGAAAGCCTCTGGAGCCTGGAGAGGGGGAAAAACGGGCCTACTGGGCAGTGGTATTTCTCTGACAGGCCAAGTATAGTGGAAGTGTGGGATGGTCACATGTGCATGCGTGGGAGGGGGAGCACATTGAATTATGGATGTGGGCACCCATACCCACGACCCCCCCTCTCCCTCCACTTTTGGCACGCGGTGGCAAAAAGGTTAGCCATCATTGGCCTATATCATTATTACAAAGGACAATAGTCAGATCTAAGACATAGTTCATCTATAATTTTCTAGGCAATTAGTCTGCCTAGATAGCAAATATGTGACATTAATTTTGGAGTTCACGGTAAAATGGTGAATAAAGTAAAAGTCATTGACCAGAAAACTAAAATCAATGCAATTCATGTCATCTAGCAGCAAGATGCTATTTTTTATGGCTTCAGTGAGCTATGAACTATGACCATTACAACTATGTAAATTCTTCAAAAGGTAAGTGCCACATCTTTTTCCAGGCTCATGCATGCATGTAGTAACAAATGAGACCAGCATCGAAAGCAGTTGTGTGTAAACCTGGAAAAATGCAGAGCTGCTTTAATGAAGACAAAAAGAAATTATTTTATCCCATATACTCCAAAGTGGCTCTTTCAAAGAATTTGCATAGACCTTAATTAATTTGAATATGGTGGCATGTTACAGAAGGTCTTGTGCACTAGTAATAATTCTTTATTAGGAACCTCATTAAAGTACTTCAACTTGTCCTTTAGACCAATATAATCACAATATTTCCAACCTACAAAGCAACCTGAGTGAGATCAAAGAACCTCAGAGTCTGAAGGAATCACGTAGGTTAATTCAGGTTCAGTCCAGAAATCCAGATTAAAACAGACAGAGACACCCCTCAGACAGAGGGGTGTCTAGTGACACCTGAATGTGTCTAATGAAAGGGAGCCTACAACATCTCTTTTAGAAATTTTCTATTCAATTAAACTTGTCTTTTGGCAATTTAAATCTACTTTGTAGTGTACTGCAGGTTAGAGTGATGGCAATAGATCATGACCTCCTTCTTCCCCCCCCCCCAAAAAAATCTTTATTAAAACTTAAAATATTAAAATACAAATATATCTGTAATGAAAATACATCCATGGTAGTTGTACAATTCAAAATCGTTCTAACAGTACACAAATCTTAATTCTATTTATTTATTCTCAGATATTTCTTCCCGATCCAATATATGTAAACACAATTTATGTCTTATTTTGAACTATATATTTCCTATTTTTATTTTCTATCCATTAATATCAGTTTTTCCAAGTTGAATAATACTCTGAATCTTCCTTATTATTTAATTCTATAGTAAATTTATACATTTCTGCACAATCAAAAATTTTCCAGATTATTACGCAGTCTGTTGTGTAGTGGACATTTTCCAGGCTTGTGCGAATACAATTCTCGCTGCTGTAGTAATATGAATGATCAAATATGTATCTTTTAAAGATATTTTCCTTTAATGATTCCCAGAAGAAACAGTTCAGGCTTCAATTCTATTTGGCAATGTGTAATTTCATTTAACCATTTTAGTATTTTAAACCAGTATTTTTTTATTTCTGGGCAAAGCCACCATACATGAAAAAAGGTACCTTGTGCTTTTTTACATTTCCAGCAATTAGGATTAAGATTGGGATACATTTTTGCAAGTCTTGTTGGGGTTAAGTGTCACCAATAGAACATTTTATACCGATTTTCTTTATATGTGGCGGATTTTCCAGGCTTGGGGCCTGGTGGTTCAGCAAAATAAAAGCATTGTGATTAACACCAGCTGTCTGCAATTACTGTAAGTTCGAATCTCCCCAGGCTCAAGGTTGACTCAGCCTTCCATCCTTTCTAAGGTAGGTAAATTTAGGACCCAGTTTGTGGGGGCAATAAGCTGACTTTGTATAAAATATACAAAAGTATGAAGGCTATTGCTTAATGCATTGTAAGCCACCCTGAGTCTTTGGAGAACGGCGGCATATAAATCAAATTTTTAAAAAATTGTTAATGTATAATTTTTCTTCCAAATTTTTTCCCAATCTTCTAACTCAATATTATGTCACACATTTTTAGCCCATGCTATCATTGGCTCTTTTACGATTTCCTCTTCCAAGTCAAAATTTAATAAATAATTATATATTTTAGATAGTAATTTTTCTTCCAGGCCTGTTAATAATTTGTCTAGTGTTAAATTCGGTTTAAATCCAAGTTCCTCTAAATCTTTTTTGTATATTAATTGTTCTGGAGTTAAGGCCACCATTATACAATCTATAATTATTCCCTGCTCCTTTAAGTCTTGGTTGGATTTTAATCTTCTCCTGTTATCCAAAATTTTGTTATATTTTACCATTTTATCAATGTCTAATGTGTTAGAGTGAATCATTACCTCCATAGTGGATAGCTACAGTATTTTAAAATAGTGCTTCTTCCTAATTCCCTCCCAGATCTGTATCAACGAATCTCCCAATGTATATCTATAGAAATATAAATGTTTCTTGTTTCTGGCATTCCATATGAAAGCATGCCACCCCATCTGAAGATTGTGTCCTTCCAATATTAGAATTCTCCTGTTCTTTAAATTTATCCATTCCCTGACCCAAACCAAATTTGTTGCTTTATAATAAGTCTCACACGTAGGGAGTCCAAAGCCATCTCTACTTCTACTATCCTGAAGTGAAATTAATTTTATCCTTGCCTTTTTTCTTGCCCATACAAACTTCATAGTCATCTTATTTAATTCTTTTTAAAAATTCTTGTCTAGTTTTATGGGAATCATTTGTGGCTGTCTAAGTGACATCCTTTCAGGCATTTGAAAAGTGCTAAAGTATCCTAAATTCATTTGTCTTGTATCAAAGCTAAATACATTTAGATCCGATTTCTCTCCAAGGGATTTGTTTTGTTGCCTTTCTCTTTTTCTGTTCCAGTTTCTCCGAAGTCTTAAACTGAAGTGCCAGACCTGGGAATATTCTGACTGAAGCAGAATAGAGTGGAATAAATGATGTTCTGCGATTTGGAAATTATTCTTCTGCTGATGCATCCCAAAATAGCATTTACCTTCCTTGCAATCACATCACATAACTGGCTCCTATTTAGATTGTGTACAATTACTACTCCAAATGTCTCTGGAAATACTTTTTACAAACCTGATATCCTTAGCTACATCTGTGAATTTGACATTTGTTTGCTATGAGAAGAATTGTGTGTTTATTTCTGTTAAAGTTCATTCTTATGCAGTACTTATATCCCATTTCTTCATTTTAACAAATATTTAATTTAATTTCTGTCTTCTAGTTTGCCCACTATGGAGTACATGGGGAGATAAGGGGAACAAACGGTGTCATTTAAGTCATGTCATTGCACAAATTACATACTGTATGCTAATTCAAATTATATGATTTGTCTCATTTATACAGTGAAGTCATGAGAAATGTGATGCCTTATACAGATGCCTATATATTCCACTCAATTTTGCATCATCTATAAATTTTATAAGCATTTCTTCCACCTCATGATCTAGTCATTAGCAAATAGAAGATGACTGAATTTTGTAAAACCTCATTTGACTCATCTTTCTAGTCTGACTTTTGATGAATATTCTTGAATATGACTTCCAGGTATATATCTACTTTCTTATCATACCACCCAACCAATATTTAACTAGGTTGCAAATGAGCATATCACGAGTTAAATGCTTTGCTAATGTAAGATGTATGAGAGTTATGCAAGAGGAAATGTTGTTCCAGTTGAGAATTTGGATTCCCAGAAACCTTAGCAACAATTCATATTTGGTACAAGATGTCAATTTGTAAAGAGCAGGGGTGTCAAACTCAATTTCATTGAGGGCCGCATAAGTGCTGTGGTTGACCTTGGGGGCGCCGGGCGGGCATGGCTGACTGGGTGGGCATGGCCAGCTTGATGCCACACACTGGGCATGGCCGACTGGGTGGGTGTGGCTGACTGGGTGTGCGTGGCCAGCTTGAAATCACTTCCCAAACTGCTGGCATGTTAGACCAGGCAGAAGCCACACTGGCCCAATGTTTCCTCTTTACATTGGGTAAAGTGGACCAAAGTGATGTGGGCTGTCCCCTTACATTTTCCAGGATGGCCCCGCAGGCTGGATCCAGCCCGTGGGTTGTATTTGACACCCCTAGTAAAGAGGAAACCCTTTGCTCTTTACAAAAAAGTCCTTTCAGGTTCCAGATCATTTATAACAATCTAGCTTGGCAGCAAAACGAATGCTAGCACTAAAACTGGCATAATATGATCTGTGTTTTGCTGAATTCCCAATTTTCTACTATCATTCATACCAACAATATAATTCATTACCATAAACGGTCCTATCTTGATATGTGTTGATTTTGAAAAGCTACTTTAGGAACCTATATGTGAATTGGGTACTTACATATGAAACAAGCAAATTTTTGATGGCTACAGCAAAAAAAACTGATTTCATCAACTACGTTATATTTATAAAGGAAAAGAAGCTCATCTCATTTTGTAATGAGCCTTAAAAGCAAGCCTGAGGAATACTTCCATTTTTTTTATAAACGTGCTAAAGATAATTGGCATTTCCAATTCTGATGTCACAATATGTTGTAATGGGAAAATCCTAAAGCCATATCAATTTGAGATGGTAAGTAGCACACAAAGATGTTTATGAAAAGCCCCCCAAATAGTGTGTGATCATTTAGACATTGTTCAAACATGAAGGTCCAGGTCTGAAAAACAAGTTTGCCATAATTGAGCTGTTTCTGTGTTGTGTTATGCCAGGGGTGTCAAACCAAGGCCCACAGATCCGGCCCATGGGATACTTAGATCTGGCCCGCAGGACTGCCCTGGAAACATCAAAGGACTGATCCATGGTGCTTCTACCAGTAAAAACTGAGCTCTGTTTTCACTGTCAGAGGATTGCAGGAGGCTGTTGCAACTGGAAACGGAGCTCAGGAGCCATTTTCTCTGGCAGGTCACTCAGGCCATCACAGGCACTCCTGACATGAGCTGGCCGTGACAACTCTGACCATGCCCCACCCTGGCCATCCCCCCTCGTGCCCCCAAGGTCAAACACAACCCTGATGAGGCCCTCAATGAAACTGAGTTTAACACCCCTGTGCTATGCTATGCTGTTTAACAAACAGTCAGTAATTTTTGAAGAAAACATATGACAAAAGATTTTGTGTTTTTTCTATATGAAATGCAAATACTAAATAAGAATCAAATAAATCTCTGTTTTGAAAAAGAGTCTCTAATCCAGAGTCATGATTATTAATTTTATATATTAATAGAGTAAGAGGCTTTTCCCAGATGTATGGAATTATTGCAATAACTTTTACTCCAACTATAATTAAAGTCTGTTAGCATTCACTGACAGCTGGACCCTTATTCTGCATCCAAGACAACTATATTATGAACATTTTAAAAAATGGGACATTCTACTACTTAATTACTCAGCAATTAATTATTGCTGAAAGACTCCTGCTGAATTCAATTCTCAGCCGGATAAAATTGGACAAGTCAATGTTCCTCAGTTTAATCAACTTCACTGGTAGTTGTAAGAATAAAATAGAGAGCTGGGATGTATGACACAGTGATCTCTTCAAAAGGGAAAAGGAAATAAAATACAAATAAGCATTTATAATATTTTATTTACCATGTTTCCCCAAAAATAAGACCCTGTCTTATATTTTTTGAGCCCCAAAATAAGCGCTTGGCCTTATTTTAGGGGGAGGTCTTATTATTTTGGGGCGCATGGAGCAAGACAGGGCTCCTCTTGCTGTCTTACCTGATTTCCATCTCTGTCTCCCTAACCCTAACCAGAGGAAATGGCAGGGACCAGCTGCTTATGCACTTAAATATTTTCAGGGAGGGCTTATTTTCGGGGAGGGTTTATTTTGGGGGAGGGCTTATTTTAGTACATGCGTTCAAAAGCACGATTGGGCTTATTATCCAGGGTGGTCTTATTTTTGGGAAACAGGATATTACCTAATTTATCCCTGCCTCACCTGGAGAGACACAACACAGTTTTCAAAGCTTGAGCATTGTAGTTCCTTCTGCAATTCTTGAAATCCCCGTAGCTAATTAACTATTTCAGATAGCCAAGTGTTAGAATATATTCTCAGAGCATATTATGGATATTTTCATAAAATTGTTCACAGGATAGATATGGCCAGTCATAAGCCATGCCTATTTATTTCTTTTTTGATTCTCTTTTTTTTTCCCCTTTGGAAGGTAGGCATCCTTCAAGATAAGTTTAAGGACTAAAACCACTATTGTTTTTTTTAATTAAAAAGTTCAAACCCATTTTAGAAGAAAAGATTATAACAGAGACTGACATATTAGTTTTCATACAGTAGACATAAGATATATGGCTGGGGATATCATTCAGAATACAGATGTTTAAGACTATTTCATTGGAAATCAGTTTTTTATTTTATTTTTGGGTTGCAAGGGAATGAAATATTTAACTGAGAACAGCCCTGCAGTTCAGAACCATTACTATTTAGTTCATACTTTTTCTCATTGCAGTAATTCCATCTATTGTTGCTATATGTCTAACCTAGGACATTATGCTGCCTGAGCTGAAATCAAAATAACCCTCAGCCTGTGTGCTGAGAAAAATAAGATAAAAATTGCTACTCCTCAAGAAAAAGGATTGAAGCTGCTCAGAAAAGTTTTTTAAAAGCTTCTCTCTTTATCTCTCTCTCTCTCCCTCCCTCCCTCTCTCTCTCTCTCCCACACACATACACATCCATCTCCATAGCTGTATCCATCTTTCTAAATGGATATATTAATTTCACCATTGTCATAGAAAGGAAAGGCTGGATATGATTGAAAATATTTGACTAGTAACTTGTTCCCAACGCTGCTATCTGTCAGATTGCAAAGGCATCTGCACTTTATAACTTCAGTGAGTGTTTTTTTTAACTTTAAGATACTGTAACTCTGATTTCAGCTTAGCTAATAAGAGAACATGCCACCTGTTCAAATATTCTAACACAGGTGGGTCTCTACTACAATTAACATATCTCAGGAATTGTCACATTATTCAAATTCACACTATTCAAAGTGATGTTTCTTTCGAAAATATGGTAATTGGTTCCAGCTCAATAGAAATAGACAATGGAGATTTTTAAACATAAATTTCTATGTGGACAGGTAGTTCCTATGATCACAATTGGGACCAGAATTCCCATTGCTTGTAATTTCTTCCCTAAACATCGCCATCTTGTGGAATCTAAGAAGTATGCCTTTTCCATGGCAGCCCTTGTCCTGTGGAACATTTTCCCACTTGAAATTTGGCAGGTCTCTACCCTCCTATCCTTTTGATAAACAGTTAATACCTGTCAATTCCCCCAAACACAGAGATATAGTGAGATGAGAGGATTTAATAAGATGTTGGAAGTTTGGTGTCAGCTGTTTAATGTTTTTGGTGTTAATAAATTTATGTTATGTTGTTTTTACTGATTCTGTTTTAATTGTTGATTGGGAGCTGCACAGAGAGCCACATAAGGTGGGCAGCTGTCTAAATGTTTTAAATAAAAGAATAAAATAAACATAAATGTTTGGAAATGAGAAATGAAGAAAATGTTCAAATGTATTTATTTTACATGACATTTATATATACTCAAAACTAATAAAACCATAGCCCTAAGTCAGGGGTCAGCAACCTGTGGTTCTGGAGCCACATGTGGCCCTTTCACCCCTCTGCTGCGACTCCCTGTCACTCAAAATATGTGTCACAATCGCCAATGTGCAACACCCACCAGCATGCAATTTATTGAGCTTTTCAACCCCTGGTAGGCCAACCATGGATAAATCCAAGAAAAGAAAAGTTTCAGAAAAAAACAGACGTTTACTTCAACTACCGGTACATATGCTAGATTTGTGGCCGCTCAAGAAATAGGCAGGCACAGAAAGGGTTTTGTGGCTCCTGGTGTTTTCTTTTCTGTGGGAAATGGTCCAAATGGCTCCTTGAGTATTTAAGGTTTCAGACCTCTGCCCTAAGTAATATCTCTTTAGATGGAAAGATCACAAAATCCTGATGGTGCTGAATGTCATTGCAAATGATTACATTCTTATCCATTTTATAAACAATTGGGAAACGAAAAATATTTTCTCTACTTTGTGTAAAAACAACGTGCCAGGCTGTAGAACAAGTCTCAAGTGAAAGTGTGTCTTACAAAAATGTTAACAAGAAGTTAACAAAGGTGTTACATTTCTTACTTCTCTGCCTTTTAACACAGCTTCCCTTTCATTACACCCTTTCATTTTCCACCTGTTTCTCTATATGTCCATCTGCACCCAGTTGGTTGTATGTCAGGCAGATACTCTTCTTAGCTTCATAGAATTAGTTCTTATCATATCAGACACTTTGAAAAATAAAACTAAAGCAAGATCTCATTTCTCCAAGCAGCAAAATACTCTTGGAAAGAAAACTAATAATATTCCTCTTGCTATAATCTTTGACTCTACAGAATGGCTGCAGGTTAAGATTTTTATATGCAAGGCAGCAAGTAGGAAGATTTGGAATAAATAGATATGATCATACTATAAATAATATGAATAGGGGGCAGTGGTGAAATCCAAAATTTTTTACTACCGGTTCTGTGGGTGTGGCTTGGTGGGCGTGGCAGGGGAAGGTTACTGCAAAATCTCCATTCCCAGCCCACTCTGGGGCCAGCCAGAGGTGGTATTTGCCGGGTCTCCAAACTACTCAAAATTTCTGCTACCAGTTCACCAGAACTGGTCAGAACCTGCTATATTTCACCCCTGATAGGGAGTCTATGTTTTCTTGAGTCATCCAAGCAACAGTTGCTCTCAAGACAATATTGCAGCAGTCAAAGGATTCTATAAAGGCACCCCAGCTAACATTGTGCAAGTTCTACATTTTCTATTCCCTGTACTTAAAGAGTTTTCATATTCATACTGGTTTCCCTTTGTACATCAACATATATACCAAAACAGAAATGGTGAAAGTCTTTATGCCTTCTGCAACATTCACAATAGTCGGGCAGTGAAAGTGTCAACCTGCTTCACATCTGTACATTTCTCAAAAAAACAAAAAACAAAACCACAGCAATGTTAATTTCGGTTAAGTGCAAAAATCCCAACCCACCCTAAACAACAATGGAATGGATGGAGCCTTCTTCCTAACTTTTTTTTTTTAATGATATTATTTTGCTATTTTAATGGTAGCAACAGGCCTTTAGAATGGCAATAACAAGAACAGGTCTTGTCGTAACATCCAGAATTGTTTTAACATGACTATTACAGTAAATAAAGCTCTGAAATAAACCAAATGATTTCAGCTTTGTGTATTTACTATATGTGGTTTGATTTATTTGTCACTCATTTGGCAGCAGATGACATTGTTGCTAACATTAACCCAAAACTCAAGAAGTTAAAATAGCTTCTTTGATATTCAGATACTTCGTTTGAGCAAAATATTTTATGGTTTCTGTATCCAAAACTTCACAGTTCCCTAGAATACTTACTACTGTTTTGAGCTAAGCTCAAAGGCAAAGAAAATGTGGAGTTAGCATAGAACACACTGTAATAATGTAAAATGTATATGTAATTGTCTTATCATTGCGGTCTTATCGCAGTCCTAAGCTGCAATAACACACTCCTAGACTGCATTAACAGAGGAATAGAATCAAGACTACATGAAGTGGTAATACCTCTTTATAATGCCTTGGTAAGGCCATACTTGGCATATTGCATCCAGTTTTGATTGTCATGATATAAACAAAGATGTTGATACTATAAAGAGTGCACAGAAGAACAACAAAGATGATTAGGAGACTGAAGAACTGTTGCAGGAATTGGAAATGTTTAGTTTAATGAAAAGAAGAACTAGGGGTGACATGATAGCAGTGTTCCAATATCTAAGGGACTGGAACAAAGAAGAGAGAGTCAATCTATTCTCCAAAGCACCTGAAGGCAGCAATAGATGGAAACTATTCAATGAGAGAAGCAACCAAGAAATAAGGAGAATTGTCCTGACAATTAGAACAATTAATAAATAGAATGACTTGCCTCCAGAAGCTCCAACACTGGAGTTTTTTTTTAAAAAAAAAAGATTGGATAACTATTTGTCTGAAACGGTTTCTTGCTTGAGCAGAGTGTTGGATTAGAAGACTTCCAAGGTCCCTTCCAACTCTGTTATCCTGTTATTTTGATATTCCTTGGACAAATGGGAGAGTTTGCAAATTTTATTTCACTTGAAGCTACATTATCAAGGATTTCCAGTGTTAAAGAAAACTGGAAAACCAGGGGAAATAAATGAAGCATATTATAAAAGTCCAATTATGAAATGTAGGTTTATATTTGCAAATTCTAGGGGTGCCCTCTGTGGAATGGAATAGAAAATGGGTCTGCTCTTGTTACCAAAGCTGTCATTAAAACCAAATCTTGAGAATGTTTACCAAATCTTTACTTATATTTACAAAGTGAGGTATTTGGACCCTTGGCTTTCAAACATTTATTCAATGCTTAAAGGAAAACATGATTAAATGGGATAAATATTGATAATATTGATAAATATTGTATTTCTTTTTAATGTGAAGATTCCGAAATTTAGCTTCTGGAGGAACAAATATTAAACTGCTACATAGAAAGAGCAGTTGAAAACTTTTTCTCTTTATTTTCATGAAATCAGTTTTTTTTTTCTTTGTGAAAATTAAATTGCCTGAAGAGGATGAAACCAATTTATCTAGCAAGCTAGATCTGAACCCCAAATGGCCATGCATGCTTTTGGTAACACCTGCTCTGGTGTATTATTTCCTAGGCATGACTATAAAGAGACAGAAAGGAGAAGCATGTGGTATTCAGAATGGTCATCTCTTTGCTATCATTACCAGTGTAAAGCAAATGTTTTGCAGGATGTGTTTTGCATATAATTGAGAGTCAGATGCAGAACTGAAAGAGATTTACTAAGAGAAGAGCTGGGAAGCATACACATAAAAGCAGGTCCCCTTAATTAGTTCCAAATCCTCTTAAGCAGGTGCAGAGATTTATAACAATATAGAAATATAAGGATCTTCCAAAGCAGCAAAACAGTTCCAGTATTAAGGTAACATGAGATCATCATTACAGATATACCCTTACATCTGCTAATGCCATTTGATCCCTTCCATGTTTTAACAGCTGACCATCATACAGTTTCCCTTTGCAAAGGGAAAGCTTTATACAAATCCACATGAAGAAATATTAGAATGTGGGACATTAGCAATTTTGTCATAAGGGAGAAGGAATGTTTACTTAAGGACAAGTCTAGGGAATCCTAAATTGGCTGCACAACTCTATAGATTTTACTGGAGTTGCATAGCAAATAACCTTACATAAATAAATAATAAAGGGCAAATTAAGGCAGATTAAAGCCTTTGGGTATCAGCCAATTCGAAATAATAGGAAAAAAAAACCATTGATTGGCTGACAGTTATTTGTGCTTACCTATTAGCTGTAAAAAGGAAACATTTATTGTTTAATGATTCTCTGAGCTTGCTTACAGCTATCTATAGAATCTTGCAATTTGTATATACATGCAAATAATTCATTGATTGCATATTAACTGTGTTGAGAATGATTGGGAGATGGAGGGCCTGCTCATTTGGAAGAACTCATGCATTTGCAAAAATTGATACATTTATTTTTAAATTATCTATGTAAGGAAAATACTAGGGCAGATGGAAGTAGGGATTATAGTTTTATAAATGACAAAACCTATTTTTTTTTTGTTGCAGCAAATAATTTCACCTGGTCTTTCAATCAGTGTAACAGAGAAAAAAGATGACTGTAATATGTTGAAGATCGAGCTGTTTTCTGGAATAAAAAGAACAAATTCTGAATCTGGTCATTGATGGACATTCCTAATTTTAAAGAAGGCTATCTCTGTTCTTAGGGCTTCATGAAACATTTCTAATTGAATGGTTTTAAATTTCATAATATAAAGGGGGAACATTGATTGAAAATCAATATATTTCTCATGATATAATTTGGCTTAAAAGTTTAAAAATATTACAATGTCAGTAACAAGTGTGTCCAGTTTTTACAACTGAAATTACACTTTTTATCATATTATTCAAAATGTAAACATCAATGTATAAAATGTATAAAATTCTAATAACTATGGGAGGGTTTTCAACTATATCATGATTTACCAGCATTAGGGATATAGAAGTATCCAGAGTAACTATACAAGACTAAATGTCATCTGAGAAGTAAAAAAAATTCTTACTAGATTTTCGCTTATTAATAAAGAGATCTGAAGATTTAGAGATGGATTTATGGGAAATGAGGTGAGGTGTTAAATGAATATTTGGTTGTATAATAAGAGACAATGATAAATTACTATTGCAAATTATAATTGCTCGAGATTAATTTTTTATTCCTTTTTTTCTTTTTGTTCTGGTTTGGTTTGGGTTTTTTTACTGCACGCACAGATTTTGTTACATTAGTTTTAGTTATTGAATATAATCCTCAGTAAAATTCTTCAAAAAAACCCAAGTAAAATTCCCAATTAAGTATGTAAGGAATACAAAGACCATTTTAATGGCACTTATGCATAATCTAATATCACTAATGCTTCAAAAGAGAAGAGAATGTTTCACAGAATCCTCATTCCATGAAAAATTAGTTTGGTGCCACTCGATTGCAATTGAAAGCTGGAATGAAAGTACAAAAATTCAACTAATGGAACAAAAAAAGCCAACAGACTCATAAATGCTAACCCACAATAATGGTAATTGCTGAAATGAAATTGTGTGCAAATAATAGACTGGCAATTTTAATGGCAAAAAGGGAATAGTGTTAGAAAATTATCCTTTTCTAAATTACAGTAACAAATCAGGGAGAAAAATCCTTCTGAAGAACATCCATTAAAACAATTTGCTTTTAGGAGTGCAGTGCAGCAAACTTGACTTTCCCGTTGCTAAATTAACTATAACAGTGAATGTGTAAAAGCCATTTAAAATGTTTTACTTTATGTCACAATTGGCTTAAATCTCCTCTTACCAGTCCCACAGTTGCATCTCTAATTGGACACTAAGTCTAGACACATGTCTAGACACAATTGCTTGAGTTGGATGGCCAACCCCACCCTGAAAACTAAGTTGGAAGAGTTGACCTCTGTAAAATACTCTCTACTTTTGCCTTTAATCTGAGACTGGGGAGCAGTATTCTCCATAAGCTTTGGGTCCAAATGCCACAAAATTAGCACAAAATGGATAAGGGTCTCATAAATAGTGTCTAGTTAAATTGCTGTGAAGTTCATATAGCCCTATTGCTAGGTGGATTTGAGATGCTGTCAGTGTGGACCTGGTGCCCAGAGGCAACCAATTCTGTATGCTGTGAAAGAGTGGCCAATGATTAGTTATGTAATTTATTACTATGAGCCTTTATTGTCAGATGAATTGGTAGTTTTCTGCCTCCAGTATTAAAACAACCTGATTGATTTTATCCACCTTGATTGGGGGCAGGGGGGCAGGGAGAGGACCATTTCCTGGATTGCCTCTGGCCACAAACTGGACCTGCTACTTCATGTACTTGGAGGTGCTCCACATTTCAGAATAATTGGTTTGCTGTTTACCCCCAAGCAGCTTAATTCAGCTGAACATGACAATAAAATATAAGTCATTTTGTGCCATTTGAAAACTTCCTACTTTCTCTCTCAAGATTTTGAAGGCTTCTGCTTTGGGATGGTGCATTTCTTTTTCTTTTTTTCCTCTTATTTTATGAAGGCATTTGCAAAGAATTCTGATTTATTATTATAATACCACATCAAAAGAAACTGAAGAGTCACAATTTATGGGCATAAAATATGATACCAAGGAAGAAAAGAAGGCAGAAAAGCATTCATAAACTAGAATGGGATAAAAAGAATATATGAAAATTTTCATAAACATGAAAATGAAAATTATATGAACATGACCCTTATCTAACAACTTATAAGATGGTCAGCAATAGAAAGAAAACTGTCTTGAAATTGATTAGAAAGATTATATTTGGTGGCACTTTCCAATACATTTGCCAGAGAAGAAGGGGAAAGAAACATGAAAATAGAAAAATTATTCCAGTTCAGCAGTTCATGCTTAATTTAGTAGAAGAAAATCCCATTAACAATGAAGTTCAATAATATCAATATTGCTGATTTTTTTTAAATATAGCTCTGTGTGTATACTCTCTTCTGATGAAGCAGTGGTAGTAAAATAATGGGACTGTTTTCTCCATGCATTAATTTGATTTAGGTGGAGACCAAAATAATTTTTCTGCAGATAATTTAAGTTCATGTTGGGAACAAATACCTATAAATCATAAGATACTCATAATCAGTTCAGCTCAGAAACATAATGCATTTCTATATATGAATATTTTATGCCTGCTTTTCTATCTATACATTAATATCAAGTCATTAAATAAATATAAAGATTCTTATTTTATAAAAAAAATGTGTATTTGCATGAAATAATATTAGTTTTCTAACCTGCAGATTTACTTATTCAGCTGCTTCCTCTCCAAGAAACCTCGAGAAGGGATTACATACCTAAGATAAGAGGGTATTTGTTCAATCTTTGATCATCTCAAATGAAGATCACACAATCTGCGAAGAAGAAAATTAGCCACAAGTTGTAGCCACAAATAGTCCCAGGCTTCTTCAATATACAGTATTTAAATAGCTGTGCCCAAAATATTTAGATGCATGACTGGGAATGATGGTATATTTTGGTAGCTCACTCTTTTCTCTTCCTTAACAAAGACAAAGTTCTCAGAGCCTCCAGAAGAACAGAGCTATTATAGTATTTTAACCTATTTCAGTTTTCACCAAGAAGCCAGTGGAAGGAGTATATCTCAGAAAATCCTGACATAAAGTTCAGGAATATTGCACTTTCTCCATGAACATTTCATAGAAAGCATATTGTTTTGAAGGAAATTTCAAAATAGTATCATGAAATGGAATGAGAACAGGTAGGGAAAAATGCAGAATGACTTTGAAAGTTACTTTGATGGTTTTGAGAATAAAGTCAAGGAACGAATAACCTGTTTTTCCCTACTGGGTGCATGGGTCTGGGATGAGAGAGAGAAAACTAAATGTCCCAAACTAAATATCTAACTAAATATTAAACTAAATATCTAAATATCTTCCTTAATATCTTCCTAAATATTAATGATTAATATCATTAATATTAAATCCAATTTAATATTAATGGCTACCATTTCAGTGTGTTAATGGAATATGAATAATGATTAGTTTATAATGTTAAATAACAGCTTATAACATTATTTTCCAGTTATTTTGCCTTGGAAATTCTGAAAGTTGTATGGAGGAATTAAGTTGGAAATATCAGAACAACTGTAGGCTTGTTTTCATTCTAAAGGTAAAAACAGGAAAACTGTCATGAGCTGAGGTGAGATGAGATGAGATGAGATGAGATGAGATGAGATGAGATGAGATGAGATGAGATGAGATGAAGCGAGGTGAGGCAAGGCAAGGCAAGGCAAGGCAAGGCAAGGCAAGGCACAATACCTTTGTCATTTTTTTTTTACTGTGAGCATACTGGCCCACATAAAAAATGAAATTCTGTTGCCTGCTCTCAAGAGAAAGTGTGTATACATATATGTATACACACACACACACACACACACACACACACACACACACACACACACACACACACATATATATATATATATATATATATATATATATATATATATATATATATATATATATATATATGATCACTGTCCATTTTGAATACATGGTGGAAAGAGGAAATTTGAGAGTTCATGAGGCTAATGCTATATGGAACAAAACTGACTGAATCTAAATGTTCTTCTTTGGATACCACAAAGCTTTGTCCCAGAAGGTAACAAGAAAAACAAATCATAAGAGGATGTGTAGTGTCCCAGACAATCCTGTGAACTTTGCTCAAGCATCACTTATATGCTAAGTTCTGGATAGAAGGAAGTGAACTACCAATGAACTTTTCTGCCATCATCACCACCCTCTGCCCCACCTTCCTATCAAAAGCAGTTCTGCTTCCAAATCAGACAGTAATGCAATATGACAGGATGCTCTTGATCATCCCCCTATAGAAAGTGGTAAGGACAGGGGAAGGAAGATAAACTTTTCTCATCCGATGTAGAAAATGGAGTTGCTGCTGAGCCCATTTCACTAGTGTCTCACTGTTGAGTGACTAAGCTAGCCTACTTATTAGGTTAGAAACTTGATGCTGCTAATTCATACAAGTGCATGTTCATATAGATGCATCAGTAATATGTGTATACAGGTAATCCTTGACGTACGACCACAGTTGGGGCCAAAATTTCAGATGCTATGCAAGGTGGTTGTTAAGTGAGTCACTCCTGATTTTATAACCTTTTCCCCATGGTTGTTAAGTGAATCACTGCAATTGTTCAATAAATCATGAGGTTGTTAAGTGACTCTGGCTTTGTCCAAAGACTTTACTTGCTGAAAGCCAAATGGGAAGTAGGAAATGGCAAACAAGTTAACCCATTATGCTGCAACTGTCATAAGTACCTGACAGTTTCCAATACCTGAATCTTGATCATATGACCATAGGGATGCTGAGATAGTCATGTGAGTACAGGTCGTAAATCACTTTTTCAGTGCTGTAATAACTTCAAACATTTGCTAAACGAATGGTTGTAAGTTGAGGACTACCGGCACACCTATATAGGTATATTCATACCACATTACATTCAAAGTTATCTTCCAAGCAGAACTGAAAACATCAGGAACCCTTTTAGCTTATTCTAGCCAATAAATAATTGATTTGTTGGGTACAATAAGCTAAAATGGTTCCTTGAGGGAAAAATATTTATGTTTTCAGTTCTGCTGAAGATATTTATTTATTAGCCACAATAAATGAATAGTTAATTGTTGTTTAGCTTTCTGAGAGCGTCAATTATTTCAATAACATACAGACTATTAAAGTACTTAAATATATATTATTAGAACATATTGACCCATAGTTACCTAAAAGAAAAATTCAGTTCCAGATATTTTATGCTGTTGTTTTTTCAAAACTAATCCAGAAAATCCAATGCTTTCTATTCAGTTTAAAGCCATGCTGTTTTCATCTAAAAAGTGAATTTAATAAATTTCTTGATGTAAAAATGCTTGTTGCAGACAATATTGGTGGATCTGTACTCATTCGTTAGTACTTCCAATTATTATACAATTTGGAATCACATCCTAGAAAATTATAGTTATTCATAATTCATGTGTATTTTAATGAATGTATTGAGAAATATATTTAACATCAGGAAAGTAAAGCTCATGTCCAATGTAATAAAAAATCATACACAGAAAATTTTTCACACTAAAAATTAATCACGCTTAGGGTTATTGCCTGAATAGTTCAGAAGCAGAAATATATTTGCAGTTCAAAGTAACTGAACTGTTTTCTTGAGTTCCTTATTAGATTCAGGTCACTTACTTTCTGTAGGGCAATATGACATTTTTTAGGAAAATATCAGTGGCATCTACTTCAATACACAACATAATGCACTGAACTTCAAACAATTCCATCAATGGAAGTGCATATTAGTTTATAAGTTCACAATAGATCTGCAAATGTACTATTATATATTACAGTAAAAATAAACAGTGCCTATTATTTCATGAATAAAGATGAGTAAATTATTGTAGTTTTCCAGGATGCCTTCACCGTCATCCTGTGATTTTTGTAGTAATATTCATTTGCTACTGCATTTGCCATAATGAACATTTTATTCCAGTCATGGGGTATAAAATGCCAAGAGCAGTATATTGTAAGATGCAGCTTTAAATTGCACTTCAAAGGCATTTGAAAGATTAGAAGTTTCAAACACTGGCAGAAACTGAATATGAGTTTTAGAATTCGCCCAATGCAGCACTTTCAGAAATATCAGTATTTATTTGGTGTTTTATTTTTAGTGAGCAATGGTGGTACAGTGGTTAGAATGCAGTATTGCAGGCTAACTCTGCTCACACTGCCATGAGTTCAATCCCTTCGATCCTGGCTGGCTCAAGGTTGACTCAGCCTTCCATCCTTCTGAAATCGGTAAAATGAGGACCCAGGTTATTGGGGACAATATGCTGACTCTGTAAACCATTTAAAGAGGGATGTAAAAGCACTGTGAAGCAGTATATAAATCTAAACATTAGTGCTAGTACTAGAACAACAAGGAATAGCCTGGTCTAACAGAATCTATACTGATACAATAATAATCCATTTTTTCCTGAATGTAAATATTGGCAGGACAGTATTCCAGTGAGTAATTTGTATTTGGCACTTAAAAAAAAAAGTGGGGTGTTATTCTCAGTAAATTTGCATAGCAGGAGAATGATAAATAAATAAATTTTAAAGAGTTACTGAAATATGAGTTTTCAGAATGCAGAATACTGACATTATTAGTAATGCTTTTCACACTGCATTACACATTCCACTGTTTTTTCCAAAACTTGTTACATCTCCCTCAGCCAGTTTTCCAAGTTCACCTTGACTTCCTATCCAGGCAGATGAAAAATACCTGCATGGAAAAGATCTAATATGTAGAGACGGCATATTGAAAAGGTTTTTTTTTTAAAAAAAACCCTACATATCTTCATCTGAATGCTGAGAATATGATTATCACCAATGCTTCTTAGAAGCAAAATCAATGAAAGGAAACATTCATAATAAGATGGTTTTAAAAGGACAAATGCAGAAGAAACAACCTTTGGGCAGAACTCCCATCCTAGCTGTAATCTATTTTACCTTGGGCAAAGGTGAGGTCATTGGCTGATACTTTCAACCTGGAAGTGCCTGTGCCTTGAACACAAACAGGACAGGATTTATTTTACAGGGCAATTTATCAGAGCTGAATCAGTCATCAGTTGTGACTTAACTTGAATAGATGGCATGAATGGAATGGGAAAACATAATAAAAATAAACAAACAAAGAAGAACAAAAAAAAATGGGGCTAAATGAAGAGGTTTCCTAATAAAAATGATCTCTTTATCTATCAGTCTATTTAGTTTGCAAATTCCAGAATGGTCTCACCTCACCTTACTCTTGCTCTAGGATCCTTAATAAACAGAAAATTCTAATAGAAAAGATTGACAGGGATATTAACTTAGAATACATCCTACAGATGTTTGCTATATTTTACAGACAAAAGATATCACTTTAAATCTTTTGCCAGTGTTAGCTAATTAATTCTTCAGTAAACCATTTTAGGAAATTTAAATTAGGCTAACATGTCTGTTGCAAAACTCTAGATGAAGACTGGATGACAGAAAACAATTTGCTACCATTTCACAGTTGAATTTTTTGCATATTAAATCTATAACCCTGTTTAATATATGATATTTCTTCCATGTCCAGAAAGATTAGAAAAAGTGTGTAAGCAGATAGTTACATCACACCACATAAAAATTTCTGTTTATTTAATGCCCTCCAATGGTGGTCTGGGTTTCTGCATCCAAATATGAAAGCCCTAAGTTTAGATAAATATTTACATAAAATGCAAACATGTAAATATTAATATGGAATATACAAAATCTACTAAAACTGAGATCAGAATCAGAAAATTGCTATGATCCCAAGGTATACATATAAATGTCACCTTTTGAATGTAGCCCAGGAGTTTCAAAATGACTTTTGACCTGCTTTGCTTTCTTGCCATTCAGTTCAGAAAGTTCCATCTACTTTAGAGGAATCATTCAAGTTTGCAACACAATTACCTCCAAGTGTATTTTTCTAGTCCAGAATCTAGACAGCCATAAAACTGTTCTCAACAATTACACAGTTATCTACAGTCTGCTTTCTTTGCTAGTCAGGATATGTCAGACTGAAAACCAACTCTTTCAGACTGATCTTTCTTAGCAGATGGACACTGATTTCAGCTTAAATTGTTTGACTGGCTTTTCCCAAGCTCCGACTTTACCCACTGCATTCTAAACTATAACATACTTGTATCTGTATTTAATCAGGCAACCAGAGTAAATCATGAGTTTAGGTTCTTTTTTGTTTTGTGTGAAATGTTTTGAATTTGAAATGATCTGTTTTGAATTAAGATGGGGTTTTTTTTCAATCTGAAACAACTCTTTCACCTTTAAATTATTTATGCTTCAATTATTTACGAAATATTTCCCTCCTGCCATTCAAAACAGTTTAAAAATTATAAAATAGCCCATTTCAAACATTCATTTGTTTCACAATCAGAGAAATTGCTTCAAATTTGAAAGAGATTGCTATGAATTCAGAAATGTTTTAATTTGAAAGGTTTCATATTCCACTACTTTTTTCAAGAGACAGGTCAAGAAAGATGTTCTTTTCTATATATTTATTTGAGGATGCCTGATTAAGTAAGCAGTGGTTCCTTGCTTCACATTTAAAATGTATCTCTGAAAATTCCAGGTCTTTTAGCAACTAGCAAAACAAACTTGCTTGTCTTTCCCTTAGATCATAATAGAGAAATATATTATTCTGGATGAAGTAATACTCATTTCTTTATGGTTCAATGTCAGGTGATAAATCTTCCTAATAATATTTGTATCGTTGTAATTAATTGTGTGTGTAAATGAAATTACAATTTTCCTTTAGAAATGAACTGCCGTTTGTATCTAACTATGCTGAAAAAATATATTATTTTACAAAGAGCCATTGATGCATTGATCATTTGATTTTATATGAAGAAATATAATAAGGTGATACAGTTTGATGCATTGATTCAAAGAGACTATATCAGAATCGAAATTCCTCTGTAGGCTGATCTGCACCCTCAAAAATTGTACCTTCAATGGACTCAACATTGTGCAAACTTCAATATTTTGGCCAAGATTGAGAAAAATAATATTAAAAGAGAATGATTAAAAAGAATGATTAAAAATATTAAAAGGATAATCTTTCTAACTAGACGTGATCATAAGTTTTCCAAACTTCTCCTCCCTCACAGCATGCCTGATTTTATAAGATTCTTTTTAATTATTTATCATATTTATATAGTTGCCCATCCCACAGACTGTGACTGGGGTGGCATTCAATAAATCACATCATAAAAATTAATATTTAAAAAAAAATCTGAAAAAAGTACCATTTGGAATTAGTAACAGAATAACAGAGAGAGTATTCAATACAGACATCTCACTAATTCAACACTTGATGACACAACTGCATTTTAATGGACTTCTAGAATGATGTCAGGAGTGGGACCAATCTCATCTGCTAAGGCAAAAAAGCCCTTCCTCTTTAGTCCTGTCAGATCAGTGGTGGGTTGTTCCTGGTTCACACTGGTTCACAAGAACCGGTAGTAAAAAATTTTAATAGTTTGGAGAACCGGTAATAAGATTGGCTGGCAATGCCCCCGAACCGGTTCCCGGCCCGGTCGCCATTCGCTTACCCCATCCACTCCCAATCTATTGCTGCCTCCTGAGTCCCAGCTGATGGCTAGAGGGGGGAAAACTGTTTAAACTCTTGCCACGGGGTTTCAAAGGGCCGCCCTACAGCTGATCAGTGTTAAAAGAAAACAAATGAGTAGACCGGTGCCTGCAAAAATAGAAAAAACAGCCCCTTTCAGCTTCAGCATAAGTTAATTAGAAGAAGTTGATTAGATTGGCCTCCTGACTCTCAGCTGATTTGCTGAGGGCTGATTTGTTTTGCTGAGGGCGCTGTTGCTAGCTGCAGAGTGCAGGAGCAGGTTTTTTTCCCCCTAGCTATGCTGAAAAAACGAAACTGAAAGTAAAGCAGAGTCTTTGCTGCAATGTGACAAAATGAGGCAGAGAGAGATTTCTTTTTCCTCACCAAAAAAGGTAGGTGCACAACTGCAAACAATGGAAAATTTAGGGCAAAAGAGGAAAGTTCAAGATTTTAAAATACAAAAGAAAAAAAGCTCTATTTAACTAGGAAATTGTAATAATTGAGATTATTACAATTCCCTATATTACTATTAATTGTATATTTTGCTGAAAGCAGAAATGGTTACGTTGTGGTTTGGAGGGATATGGGGGAAATTATTTGGTTTATTATTATTGGTAAATATAATTAATTGATTTATAAGAAACTGGATTGCATGGAAATAATTGGAATATTCATGTTCATATTAATTAATATACAAAAAAGATAGTTATATAACTAATTGATTTATGTTGAATTTGTATTAAACAACTGTACTATTATATAATTAACCAATGTGAGAATGGATATATAAAAATAGATGACAATGGGAAGGGGTACAATATAGAATAGAAGGGGAAAATTGAATTTGATTAAGATTAGAGATGAGGATGAAGGGTAATATTGATTTTTTTTAAAAAAATAGATGAGGAATAAATATGGCAAAAAGTAAATATAGAAAATACATTGTATGTTTGTACGTGTGTTTCTAATTATTGCTATTTATTCATATGTGTTCTCTTTTATTCTTCAAAGTTTAACAATTCATTCTTTATCTTAATATCTTTATATTTGTTTGGGGTTGGCTTTCTTCCCTTTCATCTTTTTTATTGTACAGCAATCTTTCTCCTCAAACCCACCACCTCTCTCTTTTCTTTCCTTCTTACTGTCTCTTCCCACCTTCTTCTTCTCCTCCCTACTTCCTCTTCCTTTCTCCTTCTCTTCCTCTCTTCCTCCTTCTCTTACCCTCACTTCTACTCTAATTTCCCTTCCATTCCTTCTTCCATCTCTCTTCTCCTTCCTTCATCTCTCTCTACTGCTGAATCCTTTTATGCATATGGATTACTCAGAGGGCTGAAAAGGTTATTTTTGACTGGTCCCTGCACTTTTGACCAGTCCTCGAATTTACGACTGTCCTCACATTTTATATTTTTGCCCTATCTTATCACCATGGTGAAGAGAAGCAGTTGTGAAATGAGTGACATGGTTGTTAAGAATGCTGCACGGGCATAAATGTGAGGATGGTCATAAGTGTGAGAACCAGTCAAAAGTGTGAGGACCTGTCAGAAATGACTTTTTTCAGCCCTCTGAGTAATCCCTATACACATAGCCATGGCCACCCGGGCACATGACCAGCTAGCCACACCCACCCAGTCACATGACCTCCAAGCCATGCCCACAGAACCAGTAGTAAAAAATTTTAGAACTCACCCCTGTGTCAGATGTAACTCCTTAGTCGATGGGACCTACGGCATATTTCTTCTATTGGGTTTAACAGGATGGGCATATATAAGATAATTAGTGGAAAGATGAAATATTTGATATGTTCATGTTACAGGACACTCTCATTAACCAAATGGTACACTTTTTTATATTTATTATCTATCTGTCTGTCTATCTATCTATCTATCTATCTATCTATCTATCTATCTATCTATCCATTTATCTATCTATCTATCTGTCTATCTACCATGTTTCCCCGAAAATAAGATCCTGTCTTATATTTTTTTGAACCCTGAAATAAGCACTTGGCTTTATTGCCATGCGCTCAAAAGCCCAATTGGGCTTATTATCAGGGGATGTCTTATTTTGGGGGAAACAGGGTGTCTGTCTGTCTGTCTGTCTGTCTATCTATCATCTATCTATCTATCTATCATCTATGTATCATCTATCTATCTATCTATCTATCTTCTCTCTGTAGCTTCTATATTTTTAGGTTTCTTAAAATATATGCTTTTTACATTAATTACTATTGTAGTAATTTATTTTTATACTTCGGCCACTTTCTAAATACAACATTCCTGTATTTTTCCAATATTTAATAGATTTGGTCTCTCTCTGCCTTTTTCAACCTTTCTTACAGCAAAACATTCTTTAAAATTAGGAAGCGAGACAGCAGGGGACATTGATTATGCTAATCAAATACTAATCAATAATATTCTAACCCAAATAGAATCCCTTCTGATCCTTTGTGGTGGAAAATATTTGTCTAAACTACTCAACTTGCTGTACAGCAGTTTACCCCAACCGTCAGAGAGACTGGGGGGACACTAAGAGAGAGATGGGAGAATTTCTGGATACAAACAAACCACAGATGGGAGAATTTGTTATTGGCTTATGTGATATATACAGTTCAGATTGCACTTGTTCAATTAAAGTAGAGAAAGAAGAAGACATTTAAAATTTTAAAAGCGATTCTGTGCTAAAAAACTTCATTAATAAGAGAACTGAAAGTTCCTACTGCAGTTTCAAGGTTCTGTATTTTACCCCTAATTCTTAAGTTTAAACTTGTTCTTTCTTGACGATGCTGTGCTTGCAAGTGACTTAATCCCTTTTCCAGACTCAGCCTCTACAAACCATTCTTCTTCCTTCTTTGTCTCACACTGAGAGCTCAGAAGAAAATATGTCAGCATTTGTAGGCACTGTCTCTATGTAGCTGCACATTTTCAAAATAACTCATAAAGTTTTGGCAAGGTTTTAAGAGAGATTCATAGGAGACTCAGTTCAATGCATATATTTCCTAAATTTATCAAATCCATGTGATGTTATCTGGGATTGGTCTAAATATGAAAAAAAAATCTATCTCTGAAATACTGAAAGAAAAATGTTAATTATTGAGAAATAAGTGGCACAAGATAGCAATAATATCTATCATCCATCCATTCATTCAACTAGTATTTTTTCCAAGAGGTATTTTGTCTGGTATTCATTCATTTATTTGATTTATTCAGCTTGAGCACACAAGTGTTGAGTGTGCAATTCTAGGAACCAGTAAACATCATTTTTCTTAAAAGAGAATGATCACAAAACATAACTCAGTCTGCCTTCAGTGTTGTTCAGCTCCCAATGCAGTAATTTGTATAATAAATATAACTTTGGTTTCCCACATAGTTTAAATTCATAGAAAGTTGAACATGCTTCTTGTAACTCTCAAACTGACAAAATGGTATAATAGCTGGATTGACAGAACATGTCATTTTCTTTCCAAATTTGCCAAATTTTTATATTGGGTTTGTACTAGTTTATTCCACCAGACCTAATTTTGCATCCCCACAATTAAAGGGTATGTAGATTTCAAATTTGAATTCAGACTTCAATATTGCTACAGTTAAACAAAAGCAGTGACAAAGATTTGAACTGTTTTATTGTATGAGGCTGGTATTTTGTAGCGTTCCCATCCAAGAAGTTAGCCTCTGTGGGCTATAGTGTTCTGCAAAATAAGCCGACCCTATGATTCGAAACCAACGTTTTCAGCCATTTATTTTCACCAAGGCCTTCACTGGCATTTTTATAGCTAAACAGCTAAAGATATTTCAAATGAGGCTTTTAGAAAGTCAACATTGCTGTTTCCCTGATTATTACGCTAAGGATATTTACCAGATATCCACTGTTTTGTTCTCCCAGGCCTGCATTATGTATCTCTCTAAGATGACTTAGCTACATATAAGTCCAGAATCAAATGCACCATTGACACTGAATCAATGCACATTTTATTCCGCTGACCATGTGTTTTATATCTTGGTTCAGTCATACAGACACAAACTGCACTAGTTTAGAAATAATCTGACATTGAATAATTTATTTAAATAATTACGTGCCAATTATTTTTTGGCAAATCAATTAATAAGAAAATCAGTGTTGACTCCTGGTGATTACCTTGACTAGTTTTCTTGTCAAAATTTTTCAGAAGTGGATTTTTAGTTTCCTAGGGCTAAGAGAGAGTGACCAGCTTAAGGTCTCCCACTGGCCTTGTGCCTATGGCAGAACTAGAATTCCCTTATTCTCTCTAACCAAAAGAAAATGGTGTTCCAAAGGGAAGACAAAGAACAAAAGAAATAGGTAGCATATATGTATAGTAAAGCAAAGGCAACCAATCAAATTTAACACATTCCTTATGTTATCTTGTGGCTGAGATCATTTGTGCTTCCAATTTTCTTCTAAATTTGTCCAGGTTTTCTATTAGGTATGTGAGTATTATCTTTATGGGGAAATTAATTTCCAATATTGCTTTCTATTATAACAATACAGCCTTTTTCTGGAAAAAGATAATACAATGATTTCTAAAAATGTCTTAATAAAGAATACATTCCCTTAAGAGTGAAAATAGAAAATATAAGCAAGGTAATTTTATTACAAACAGTTGTCTTGTCTAAATTCACCTCTTATACTGCACTGCTATACACACAGGAGCATTCCATTCTGTGTATGGATCTAGCCCTTCCAATTTTAGGCTATAAATCATGATCATTCATTTTCAAAAGAAATAAAATGTGATAATAATCAAGAAGGGCTACAAAACAGAGGATTATTATTGTCAGGTTCTATTATTTCTATAGCTTTCCAGAGAGTTCCTACTGTTTCTGATGGACCATCCTAGCATTTATAAGGACATCCAAGGGAAGAGAAATAGAAAGGCAAGATTAACAGAGCAAACACAATAAATTTACATGCAAATATCTTTCTTTCAGAAATGATGATCCACAGTCAATACGCAATTACACACTTTTGGAAGATCAAAGAGATAGAAAAAATAAAAATTGAAAAAAAATTAAAATCGTGATTTTTTTAAAAAAAAATATTTTTTTTTATCTGTATCTGCTAGGTAAAAAGATTGGCTGAACAAAATGATATAAACTTTTGACATTGATTTAGAATCAAGTGGACCATGGTGGTTTTAGAATGCTCCATTACTTCCAACAAGAAAAGTGCCTGGATTTTGCATAAAAAATGTAGAAAACAAACCTAGGGGTTCAAAAATAATAAGTTTAAAGATATGTTTTAATCCTTTCAGTAGTACCCAAAATTTTAAAAATATATCTTATCACTGCTAAATTTTTTCCATTTTTTCCTAAAGCTACAATTATAAACATAGTAGTACTTTTTCATATTCTTGGTGAATTGGTCAAATGCTGAAGTCTTGTAAAGGAAAGCTATGGCCTAAGGCAAAAGGAACTCTTAAGAACTTGGAAGAAGGAAGGGAGGGAGAGAGATAGAGAGGGAGGGAAGGAGAAAGGGAGAACAGGAAGGAAGAGGAAAGGAGAGAGAGAGCTACTGTGGTTTATAACAGCATATTATATTGCAGAAGTGTCAAACTCGATTTCATTGAGGGCCACATCATGGTTGTGTTTGACCTAAGGGGGACTGGGGGGGCTGGTCAGCTAAACATCATTCGAGTCAGGGTTGCCTGTGGCCTGAGCACTCTGCCAGTAAAAACAGACTCCTGAGCTCCATTTTCAGCTGAGACAGCCTCCTGAACCATCTGCCAGCAAAAACAGACCTGGGGAGGGTCACGTGTGACTCTCATGAGCTCCGTGATGGCCTCCTCCAACCCTCTACCAGTGAAATCAGAGCTCAGAAGAGCCACATGTGGCTGAGCTCCATTTTCATTGGTAGAGGCACCACAGTCCGGTCCTTTGCTGTTTCCAGGGTGGCCCCATGAGCCAGATCCAAGCACCCCGCAGTCAGATCTGGCCCCCAGGCCTTGAGTTTGACACCCCTGTTATATTGCATCTGAGAACTGAGGGTAGACTAAGTAGTTTTTTTCCAAGAACCCCTTTTTTCTCCTGCCTTGGATTTGAAAGTGTTTTGAAATGTGTAGGCAGTCCTATACAGTGCATCCAGAAAAAATGGCTTTAAAAATAAAAATTAACAGCAAAATAACCTGTTTAGTGTTGGGAACAAAGGCTTTCATCCATGAAAGACTGAGCTGAATTCATGTAAGAATAGCCCCTGATTAACCTAGAGAAAATTGGATTCCTTCAGGGCAATTCTTGGGCTTCAGAAGTGGTGTTGTTGTTTTTTTACCCCCAAAGACAAAAACATGAAAGAATTAGATCTCAGGGTTTTGGTATGTTTAGCTCTGGATATAATACTTTAAGAAGGATTTGGGCAACTAAATTCCTTTGAAGATAATTGTGAAAACTTAACGTTATGAATACACTAAAGTAGGATGATACTTTCAAATATAAAATATCACTCTATAAATCCAGAGTAAATATAACTCTATCAATCCAGAGTAAACAATACAAAACAATGGATTTAAGTTACAAGAAGGAGATTCCAAATTCATGTTAGAAAATTTGCTAATAGAAAGAACAGTGGAGACAATTATGCAAGGAAGTGGTAGGCTTCTTCCCCATTGAGTTCAAGTAGAGATTATCTATGTTGCTTCAATGTAAATTTCTGCACTGAGCAGAGAGTTGGACTCTTGAAACTCAATCATTCTATGATAGCAAATTGGAACATCCTGAGAATATGGTGACAATAATAATTTCAGTTAAGGAGTTGGTCAGTCATATCTAGAAAAGCAATAAAGCTTTCTTTAATAGTTATTCTGGGCAGGATAATTCCAAGATAAAGATAGGAATATGAAAATTAATGGTGGATTACTTTACTGGTATATTTGGCTTTTCTAGCAAGTCAAATTTTGGGAAATGTTAATTTTACTGCAAAGACAACTTGTCAAATCTGATTCCATGTTCTTATGCTAACATCCTATAGTTAATTGAAAGGTTTGTCATTTTAGCTTACATTAAATTAAAATTATGACAGTTGTTTCTATTTTTCTGGAAAGAATTCAGTGTGTCTTTTTAATGTTTGAATAATCATTGCCTTTTCCTAAATACATATTTCGTGCCTAGCAGATATAAAGTTGCTGAAGAGGAACATGTGTTTTTGCAGTGATATGGTATTGAAAAGTCTTCTGTAGTTAGTGTTATTTCCTTCCCATTGTAACATATGAAAATACATAATATTGTGACTCTGTTATGACATTCACTATTGTAGCATGTGACATGTTTCATTTTACAGTATACTGTTAATATTAATATAACTATTTATAGAAAACTGAGATATGTGGTATTAAATAATATAGAGATTTTTACAGTAATTTCTAGTCCAAATAAATAAGCACACTAGCATTTATTAATAAAAGAAATTTTAGAATCTCTGAAAAAAATTGCTGGGTCATAAAGTTTTCGTTATTCTCTACTGCTCTTAAAATAAAGTTAATGAGATTGAGATGCTGATATTTTTAAAGATATACCAACTGAAAAGAAACAATTAAGTTCATGTTAGTTTTACCTGATTTCCTTAACTAAACATATTCTAAACTCGACCCATTTATTTCTGTTTAAGGAAGAGAAAGTGTGTCTCTGTAATCCTTGTGTGCCAAACATTATATTTCTTTCTCTTTTATATTTCATTTTATATAACAGCAAGATCTTATAGGTGATTTCTCATTAAATAAGTTGTTGGACTTACAAATAAATGCCAAGATTGATTTAAAATATTAATAACAGCAGCAATATATTTAATTCTTGAAAAATTAGCTTTCACGTTTGAAAGATGTGATGACTGGGCCTTCTGCCCATCACATTGAGTTAACTCTAACTTTCAATCCCATGACATGCTGATCGGTCATTTGTCCTTCAATGACTGATGAAACTGGTTCATTCTGACACAGACTGTAAGTGGCAAATGCCAAACAATATGTCGCTGGAATTTGATGATCAATTATACCAACCCCCTTAAGGCCTTGGCTCCCTGTGAACTCATATTATGTCCAAAGTCAGGTTCTGTTCTGCATTTTTCTCAGCCAAAATCAATGCTGACACTCTTCATTTATCTCTACATAAACTGTGTGTCAGAGGGAGGAAAGATAAAAATGTTAGAAGCAATCAAAATAAAGTTGTGTGAGGTTGCCCCTGCCATCTAAAGTAGCCTTTAGCATTCAATTATTTTGAAATGAGGATTTGAAAATTAGTTTCTAATTATAAAGCCATATAACCCTTGACTTAAGACAATATATCCATCCCATTTTGCTCCTAACCTTGTTTCATGAGTAGAAGATTAAGAATGTAAATGACATCCGGTAGAGAATTCAGTAGGAACAAAATAGTACAATGTGCTAAGCCGATTTCATTGTGGCTCAGGAAAGCAGCAGTAGCAGTAATCTTCTAGCAAAAGATTATTGCTAAAAACTAAAAAAAAAAATATTCTCAGTCAGAAATACAGATCTGGGAAAAATGTATCCCCCAAAGGACATTCATACATATATTAAAAGGTGCAACTCATATAAAAAAGTGACAATATAAGTGGTTGAAGATATTGTTCAAAAACAAAGGATTGCACTAATGAACAAAACCTTTCATACTAATGCAACCTAAATTAGGCTGATCTGTACATTTTTAATTGGCAAAATATGTCAGGACATCCATTGGAAAGTGTCAAAAGGCCAAGATAGTGGCCCCAATTGTGCAACTAAAACTTTGTTGTCTTTTTTATCATCCACCATGAACTCTCCCATGGACACCCTTCCTTTGACTCCAAAAAGTGGAGTCTAAATGGTGCAGACTCAAGATAAGCTTCAAACTTATATCTGTTTCAAACCTTCAACTTCCTTAGGAGCAGTGACACTTTTTTTAATCAGTCTGCATTTTGTTTATTTTTGGCTTAGTCTCTGGCCTACAGGTTGCATGCAGTTCCAAATTCCCAAGATGATGCTGCTAAATTTTGTAAGCAAAATGGCTAAATTTCAGCAGCAAAATTTTTGGTTAACAAATAAAAAATAAAAAGTATTAGAACTCTGAAAAGTGAAAAGGTCCCTCTCTTATGATCCCTGATGTGTCAGTGGTTTCTAATACTATAAATCATGCTAATCATGGCCCAACTATGAGAAATAGGAATGGGATACACATCATTGTAGTGGTTATCCCTGTTTCTCTATGGCTGGTCCCAATCTATGTTGATGGGGGAGGAAAGATCAAGTTCAAAACAGGGATGGGTTTTATTACCAGTTCGGAATGGGGCCGTGCATGCCCAGAAGCATTTTGATGACGTCGGGGTCAATGGGAGGAGTGTACCACCGATTTTACTACCAGTTCTATAGAACCGGTGCGAACTTGGGGCAACACACCACTGATTCAAAACCATTGACCTGCTGGGCTGCTGGGGATTTACAGGGGTTCGGGAGGACCTCTAGCTAAGATTCTGTGCAGTTAGGAGAACCCCCAAATTCCAGTCCTGGCTGGTCCTGCCCGCCCCTGCCCATCCCTCCCAGAAGTCCCCATGCAGCCCATTTTGGATGCAGGTAAGTGCAGGGCATGCGTGGAGACTTGGGGAGGGCTAAAAATGGGCCTACTGGAAGTTTGGGAAGTTTCTGACCTCCAGAAGTTCTCCGGATCCTGGGAAGGCCGTTTTTGCCCTCCCAGAGGCTCGAGGAAAACCTCCAGAACCTGGGAGAGCAAAAACACCCCCCCTTCCATGGTGCAGGAGGTCAACTAGTCCATCCCCCACCATGGCCACACTCACCCAGCAACCGAGCAGAGAACCCCTTGCTAAAATTTTTGAAGCCCACCCCTGTCTGCAAGGTGACACAAGGTTTAATATTCTAGACTCTCCTATTTAACATCTATATCAATTTATTCAATAAGATCATCAATTGTTATGAAGTCAGGTATCATGATGTTTTAATGATAATCATCTGTATATCTTGATCTTTCACAAGCAAAGGTATTGTCCCAAAGTCTGGAGGCTGTGGTAGCCTGGATAAGAAGGAACAGACTTAAACTATGGGTTTCTCAATTCCAGGGATCTTCCATCTCTACCTGTGAGTGGAGTTGCATTCTCTCAGATGATTTGATGCAAAATTTAGGGATCTTCCTGGACTCTTAATTCCACCTTAATAGCAAGGCAGCACCAGGAAAGCACAGATTCAACTTATACCCAGTATCCCTGTTCCTGGGTGGGGAGACCCTTCTCAAAGTCATTTGTTAGTTAGCTTTCGTGTGGACTACAGGTAGTCCTAGACTTACAACAGTTCATTTAGTGACCATTCAAAGTTACAATGGTACTGAAAAAGTGACTTATGACTGTTTTTCACACTTACAATGATCCCCATGGTCACAAGATGAAAATTCAGGCATTTGTCAATTTACTCATATTTATGTCCATTGCAGTGTCCCAGGATCATCTGATCAGCTTTTGCAACCTTCTCACAAGCAAAGTCAATGGGGAAGCCAGATTCAATTAACAACCTGTTGCTAACTTAACAAATGCATTGATTCACTTAACAAATGTGGCAAGGAAAGTCATAAAATGGGGCAAACTCACTTAACAAATGTCTCTCCTGACACCATAAATTTTGAGCTCAATTGTGGTCATAACCCAAGGACTACCTCCACTGCAAAGCATTTACTAGGGAATACCATAGAAAATAACTTGGCAGTTTTAGCTGATCCAGAATGTAACAATAATGAGCAGTTATGAGGGTGTGACGATACTGCTCTGTAATACTATTGCTTCATAAATTATACTGGTTGTTGTTGTTGTTGTTAGTTCAGAAGTCTTGTCCGACCCATCGTAATGTCTCTGCTTTTTAGTATGCTCTATAGATTTGCCATAGTTTTCCTCCCCAGGAGCAAGCTTTTAATTTCTTGGCTGCAGTCCCCATCTGCTGTGATCTTAGAGCCCAGGAAAATAAAATCTATCACTACCTCCATTTCTTCTCCATCTATTTGCCAGGATGGTTACTGGTAGGCATCTACATACAATTCATGGTGCTTGTTATTGCTGAAAAGGCCTACATGGCATAGGACCTAGTTATTAGAATGACCCTGTAAGGGATCTTGTTAGATCAGACAGAGTCAATATGCTTTTTGGGAACCGGATTCCTTCTCTTCTAAAGATTTGAATGGACTATACTGTGTTGTCTTTTGAATAGCTTTCAAAGACTTGGCTCTTTTCCAGGTTTTGAGCTACAACAGGTGGATTTCTTTTGTGAATGGTTCTGATGCTTGCTTTCCTAAGATGACTATCTTTCTTTTCAGTTGTCATTCCATTCTTGTCTCCGTTTTGGTGAATTTTCAAACCAATTTTTAATGAAAATCATTTATGAGTGTAACCTACACAGTCATGTTCTGTATGAAAGCCAGGATCCAATTCTTTATGTATTTTTATGCACTGATTAAGATAATTTGTTTTTGATTCATTAGTGCAGGAATTGGCCACGTGTGACCCTAACCCAACCGGCATGCAATTTTTAATCGAATTACAAAGCCTTTTGAAACAATCATTTAGGATCATGGCAAGAACAGTCTGTGCACCAAAGGTTTACAAAGTGTTGTTGTAGCCATTTGAAACAGCAGCAAGGCAGATCTCTGAGAGAGTCATTTTAAGGGAATGCTGCTTAAATAACATTTCCAAACATATAAATAAAAATAATTTGCCTGTCCTTGTATTATTGAAATTTTGAATGCTGTTTTAATTGCTTTCTATTAGAAACCACACTACAAATGTCGGAATAGGAATCCAGGGGGTGTGTGTATGTGTAATCTTCAAAGAGTGAAATTATATGTGTCGGATCAAAATTTATGAATGGAAAAGGAAAAAATTACCAGATAGAATGTTTTCTTTATTATCCGTCTATTCACAGATTATATTCACAAGTAGGCTATAGTCACCTCCATGCTTTTCCTTCTAGCTGCATTGGTAATAAATAATCAAAATACAGATTTTGCTACCAGTAAAATCTAGTGGTTCTTGAAACCCTGATCTGCTCACCTCCATTAGATAAATAGGAGTGCTTTAGGAACAATAAAATATTTGCGGTTAAACACAGAGGACCATTTATATCCCATGGAGCTGACAAAAATAGATAGTGTAGAATAGGGAGAAAAAGAAGAATTTTCTATGGAAATCTCGTATAGAACAGCAGTTTGTTCCAAAAGAATACTATACTATACTATATGATGTTAGAATTCTCCAAATTTCATCATGGAAATAACTGTTCAGCAATTTTGCTTTTATGTGTTTAAAATAAGCTCACTACAAGCTACATTCATATTTTGAAAATTTGCACTTTCATAAAACTAACTAAAATGAATGGGATATATGCAAAATACATAAAAATTTATATCCATTATTATTCTAACAAACACCCAAATCTTATTGTCAAATCTCTTGTAATTTGAGCTGCATCTCCAAAGAAATCCTGTACTATTGATGGGAACGACAAAGACATTTTTGTGACTCATTCTTTTTTTAGAGATTTTTGTAGATAAACATCACAGGTTGAAATTACATAGAATTCAATGATACACTTAAGTCATGGATGCTTGAACATGCCAGATGAGTCTTGTCCATGAAATAGATAAAAAAGCTAAAAGATGATTTTTTTTCTAATGAGAAGCTAATTTCAATATAAAAGCCTGAGTCAAACAAACAGTATGTTTTAGAGACTTTAGACATGATCTCTCCATAGCTAGAACATGTTGTATGTTTGAGATTTGAAATATAAAACATGTATAAAAGTATCTTAGACATGTGTGAGTATAATTGCTAGTGAATGGCATACAGTAATCTTAAATATTTTAACAAACATATGAGTGCCATTTATTTGAGCAGCATGGTGGTCTGATGGTGAAGCTGCTCACCCCCCACTCAGAAGGTTGAGAGTTCAATCCTAGGTAGCAGCAGAGTACACATAAAAAATATCTGCTGCAAGCTCTGTGTAACATCAGGAAGGGCATCCAGCCAGTAAACCCACAGCTCCATCTAGTCAATACAACTCTGCCCCAAATTAAGGGATTACAGGGTTGTGAAAAGAGAAGAATATTTTTTATGAGTGCCATTTATTTGAATCCAACAATGGATAAATGCAAGGGTGAAATCCAGCAGGTTCAAGAGAACCGGTAGTGGAAATTTTGAGCAGTTCGGAGAAGGGGCAAATACCACCTCTGGCTGGCCCCAGAGAGGGTTGGGAATGGAGATTTTGCAATATCCTTCCCCTGCTATGCCCACCAAGCCCTGGCCACCAAGCCCCACCCACCAAGCCATGCCATGCCAAACAGGTCATGCCCACAGAACCAGTAGTAAAAAAATTTGGATTTCACCACTGGATAAATGGATATACGAATGTAATCTTTGTCATAAGAAAGCAGTTTCTCAAACTATTTGATTATTTTAAATTTCTTAGTTCAGATCAGATCACTAAAGCTGCCTCTATGATATGGGTGCCATAGAAATCACAGTCCATGTTCTTCTGTATTGCCAATTCTACAGGACATTCGCCACCAATTGATTACTCCTCTTTTATTTACATTTTCCAGGATAGATTTTATCTGCACAATTTACTAAATAATCAAGATGAATTTATTTCTCAAAAGTAGCAAAATGTTTGCTACATTGTATGAGAGTTTCACCCACAAATGGTTGCTAATAGTTCTTGTTAGGGGATAGTTTTGTGATATTCATTATATTGATTGTACTTTTATTGGTCAATGACGGAAATAAAGTTATGTCTAGAAATAAAGATTCCCTAAAGCAGCTTATGAATAATGCATATCAAAATATTCCCACAAAGGCTACTCTCTCTCTTTGCTTTTAGATCTTATGCCATATTTTTTGGTTTCTTTCATTTGAGTTCTTTGAGGGACATGTTTAAAATTTAGCTCATGAGTAGTGCAAATGTAAAGGTAAAGGTACATGGTGGCTCAGTGGCTAAGATGCTGAGCTTGTCGATCGAAAGGTTGGCAGTTCAGCAGTTCTAATCCCTAGTGCTGCGTAACGGGGTGAGCTCCCGTTACTTGTCCCTGTTTCTGCCAGCCTAGCATTTTAAAAGCACGTAAAAATGCAAGTAGACAAATAGGGACCATCTTTGGTGGGAAGGTAACAGCATTCCGTGTATCTTTAGTGTTTAGTCATGCCAGTCACATGACCATGGAGATGTCTTCGGACAGCGCTGGCTTTTTGGCTTTGAAATGGAGCTGAGCACCGCCCCCTAGAGTTGGGAACAACTAGCACATATGTGCGAGGGGAACCTTTACCTTTGGTGCAAATGTATCCACCGTCAATCAATGGCACCTACTCTTCACCAGTAATGCAATGAAAGTTGTCAAGCTTTAGTAAAGATTTGTTTATCTTCATTCACCTCTTACGAAAAACCTCTTCTGAATGTATAAACACTACCACTCTTAATCGTCAAATGGATGGGTGCATTGAAAGACTCATTGAACTGCTTCCTGTTAACTGTTTTTTCAACTGAAGTAGGTTTTCGCCAATTGACATCAGAATTTCATTTTTCTAGGGAGTTATGTGTTGATATGGAAAGTTTTCAGAGTTATTCCAAGACATCAGTTCTCAGTATCATCTGCAAATGTCCGTAAACTGTGAATTCAGAGCAAGTACGAACAGAAACAAAAAATGTGGAAATTGAAAGTCATGTGTCCCTAAAATGTCCTCAAACCATTTTATTTGCAAAAGAGTAATAACCTTTTCACTTCCCTTCCCTGTTGTCCCATTATTTTCTCATTTTTCTTTGTATTTTGATAAACTAATTTTGATAAACTAATAAAAATTTGAAACCTCAATAAAAAGTAATAACCAAATGAGTCTAAATATATAAAACAATTTAGTAAACTAATTACTTAATTATTAAAAGACTGATTACAATGTATACACACATGCACAAACACACACACATATATGTACATATATACACACACAAACACATATATACATAGATATAGATATAGAGGCGCGCACACATACACAAACACATCTATAGACATATCTATCTATCTATCTATCTATCTATCTATCTATCTATCTATCTATCTATTTATCTATCTATCATCTATCTATCAAGAAATTCCAAGTAAATTATAGGGACCACCAGTTCAAATGACATTCTACAGTATATTCCTACTATTCCTACTATACTAACCCTATAGGAACTTAGAAATGCTCTAAAATTGTCTCTTTTCTCCCCCTGTACTTTCTATTAATTCCATTTTATATTAGCTCATTGGCAATCATTCCTAACCACAATCGTACCAACATGACATAGTAAGTACATAAGGCCAGCATTTGCATTGTACACATACAAACACATTTGGGACTGGAATTTCTGTTGTAGGTCATTGCGGTCATAGGTTGCATCGATTTTCCAACAATTTTTATGGCAGCCATTAAGTGAAACATATTGTTATTATATGAATCCAGCTTCCTTAATGAGCATTTTTACAATATTTGCCAGCAAAAGAAAGTCACAAATTGAAATCCCATGATCCCATGGGGGTGGTGTGATGATCATAAGTGCAAGTACAGGTTATAACTCACTTTTTCCAAGGCTGGTGTAACTTTGAACCATCATTAAACAAACAATGGTAAGTCAAGGACTACCTATATAATGTATGCTTCCCTTCCTTTCCTTCCTATACTTACCTGTATTTAGCATAATACAGGTTGATACGTTGAAGAAGTATAACTGAATAAAGTCACATAATTTTGTAGACTGGACAAATTTCTCTCTTATCTTATCTCTTATCTTACAAACTTAAGAGTATTGTATAAATACTGTATAAATAGTATTGTTGTTGTTAGTTGCAAAGCCATGTCTGACCCATTGTGACCTCAGGGACAATGTTCCTCCAAGCCTTCCTGTCCTCTACCATTCTCTGAAATCCATTTAAGCTCACACCTACTGCTTCAGTGACTCCATCCAGCCACCTCATCTCTGTCATCCCCTTCTTCTTTTGCCCTCAATCTTTCTCAGCATTAGGTTCTTCTCCAGTGAGTCCTTCCTTCTCATTAGGTGGCCAAAGTTTTTGAGTTTCATCTTCAGGGTCTGGCCTTCTAAAGAGCAATCAGGGTTGATCTCTTCTAGGACTGACTGGTTTGATTGCCTTGCAGTCCAAGGGACTCGTAAGAATCTTCTCCAGCACCATAGTTCAAAGTCCTCAATTCTTTGGTGCTCAGCCCTTCTTATGGTCCACCTTTCACAGCCATACAGTGCAACTTGGAAAACCACAGCCTTGACTATATGCACTTTTGTTGGCAGGGTGATGTCTCTGCTTTTTAGAATGCTGTCTAGATTTGCCATAGCTTTCCTCCCCAGGAGTAAGTGTCTTTTAATTTCTTCACTGCAGTCCCCATCTGCGGTGATCTTGGAGCCCAGGAAAATAAAATCTGTCACTACCTCCATTTTTTCGCTATCTATTTGCCAGGAATTGAGAGGGCTGAATGTCATGGTCTTAGTTTTCTTAATGTTGTGCTTCATGCCAACTTTTGCACTCTCCTTCTTCACCTGCATCACTTGTCTGTCTTGGCTGGTCCTGCACGGCATAGCTCATAGCTTCATTGAGTTACGCAAGCCCCTCTGCCATAACAAGGCAGTAATCCATGAAGGGGATAAAGAGTATATTAAGCGTTAAAGTATTTCTTAAGTAAAAATAATAGAAAAGCCTTAGTTGCCATAGTAAAAGAAATTGAAAGTATATCAATTACCTTGATCTGCAGTTTAATCAGTTTAAGATACAAGTTAATAATTATTAAATATCAGCAATTAAGTGTTACTTCTCTTGAAATTTGTCCTGAATTAAACTTAACAAAGCTGTGCTAAGGTCAACCCAGACCTTGGGTTTTTTTGGAGCGGGAGGTGACTTCCATTATTTTGCAAGCTTCTCAGGCAACCTTCATTCACGAGCAAAGTCCCACTTCAATTATTTGTAGGGGTCTCCATTAAGATCAAAGGAAAAGAATTATCACACCAATCGTAGCTATGACACCATTATAACTATTTGTGTGTCTTATCAAGCTACTGGAGCTATTTGATTTTAAGTTTTTTAAAGATTTTTTTTAATTAAAAAGGGACACAAAGCAGTTCAATCTGGTTCCTGCAAACTTGTTAATTTTTCTAAGCATTTCCTGGGCTTTTTTCTGACTGCTGTCATTTTGGGTCCTGGCACTGAGCCCGTGTGCCACTTTACCTCCTTCGTCTCTGCTTCTTGCAGATGGATGACTAATTATCATGCATCTTGGAGACTTATGGGCATCTTGCAGTCTTCAATTATCTTGCAGTCTTCTGTGCTTGGGGACAGGGGAAGAGAGAGGGTGAAAATGGTTGGCTAATTATCATTGGAACCAGTCCTGCCTAATTTGGGTAACATCTTTGCTTCCCTAGTACTGTATTATTCTGAGAAAATGATAATTACCTGCTTACTATCTTCACTGTATTTCTGATTTTAAGAATGTCTGTAATGTCAATGGAGACAAATTATAGCTGAATACTTACCGAAGTTCAGTTATTTAGTAATCAGCAATGAAGAAATTCATTAGACTAATTAAACAGAATGATGGACTGTGAATGAACATAATAGGGCTGAGGTTGATGCAGAAGTTTGGTTTATATTGGATTTTTTTAAGACGATGATGACAAATTGGAACCACACATCTTGAAGAGATGCTGGATGCTTAATATTACTCAACAAAATGCATTTACAATATGGTTATTAAATAAACCAAAAACATCCACCACCAAAGCTATCCAGAGATTGTAATTAATTGTGAGAGATTGTGAGTTAAATTAAAAATAATTATTTATTGCATCTTCGATCTGATTTTGTAGACTATATTTAAAAACAATTCACAAATCTGTGCTAATATTAGGATTTCACCCTGTTGCTAAATATACATTAGAAATGAATAAAATGTAAAATACAATAAAATAAAATTATGAAAAACATATATCACAGTTTCAAATATCTCTAATCTCACCAGATCAGCCTAAAAGTAGTATCTATCTTTCATTTTAGCCTTTCAAATGATTGGAAAGAATGGGTAAGTTCCATTATTATTAAACAACGGTCACAAATCGGATAAAATAAATAATCACAAGGACACAATAATAAGTTCAGTTGAAATTAAAATATATACATTATGTGGAAACATTAAAATTATAATTGAGCTATGGAGAGGCAGTCGAAATGGTCATAAATAGTCAGCAGGGCCTTGGAGTGACTGAGATGAAATTAAGCTGAATCCTTTTGTTGATAGAATTGGATTTCAGCCAAAAGAAGCTGACTTCAGCTGGACCAATTTTTTTAAAGGTTATTTTTAGTTTAGATTCTAAAACAGAATTAACTTTTTCAACAATATTTTTTCGCCTTTAGTCTACTACTGTCTTTCTTAGATAAATGTGTGCATTTCTTTTTTGTGGCAACGATAAAATTTGGCAATGTGGTAAGTTCTTCCAGAGATATTGTGAGATCTTTTTCCCCAGGTCATGCAGAAAAGTAGATAAAAAACATATTAAATAGCTCTGCTCTCAGTTTCATAAATAAACACTCTGAAGAGTTAAGGAACATCTCCCATTGATGTCTGCTAAAGTGATTGCTGTGTGAAAAGTCTCTTGTTACCCTAACAACAGGGGTGGGTTCTAAAATTTTTTACTACTGGTTCTCTGGGCGTGGCATATTTTGTGGGTGTGGCTTGATGGTCATGTGACAATTCTTTAGGATTTAGCAGAGGTACTGGTCTACCAGGCTTTTAACTGCTTGCAGAGCTGTACCGGTCTATCCATTTATTTTTGCAGGCACCGGTCTACTCATTTGTTTTTGGAGGCACCCGTCTACCACCAAACTGCCTTTTACCACTGATCAGCTGTAGGGTGGCCCTTTGAAGCCCTGCGGCAAGAGTTTAAACAGGCTTTTTCCTTATAGCCCATCAGCTGGGACTCAGGAGGCAGCAAAAGATTGGGGATGGGGCCAAATAAAAGGTAAGAATAACAGGGGTGGGCAGGTTTGGAGGGCAGAACCAGTTCGGTGACATCATATCATCACTGCTACCGTTCGCAGAACCAGGTCAAACCAGGAGGAACCCACCACTGCCTAACAGCTGGATATTCTAAAGCTTAAAGAGAAAAATGAAAGGCACTTCTCCACCACTACTTAATACTCTTGACATTGAAAGTCTGGATAACATTACAAAAAGCCCAACTTGGGGAAAAATGAAAATACAATTTATAAATCAAAATTCTTTTTTAAAAAATATTGTTCATTAAGCCACCGTTTTTTTCAAAGAGTGCTGATGCCAATTGGCAATTTCTCCACAGCATAAGCTAATTTAAGGATGTTTCACAAAAGGACTGATTGGAATCACAAAAGAAATAGGAAAGAGGGGAGGGTATAGGAGGAGGTGGAGATGGTGGGGAGGAGCCAACTGATGCCAAACTCAAAACTGAGATGGACATATTTCCAAGAAGGAAACACACACACACTCCTCTCTCCTCAGGTTATTGATGACTCAGACTATCTCTGTATTTCACTCTGTATTTCAGAGTGTGTGTTAGCACATATATAACACCAGCAGCATGTGCAGGTGAGTACAAAAAAAAAATAGAATCTACTTTTAGCTGGACTTCTGCTGGGTTGACTGAAACACAGTCTAACTTAGTTAACTAGGAAGAGTTTGAGCCTGTTGGTCTGGACAGAGCCCTCAGATACTATGAATGCAGTCTTCTGTATATTATATCAATATTTCATCTGTTTGGTTAAATCTGCCCAGGGGATGACACATGGAATTCATTCCTGAGTGAGGGAATCATTCCACTCTCCTCAAGTATTTGCTGCTGTGTGTTTTTGATGTGTCTCCAACCCTTCCTTTTTGAGGAAGGTTGTTGAAAAAGTGGCTGGTCTTCTGTTTCAGAGAAAGTGAGTTATATGTATCCCTGAGCACATTCTGAGATGACATGGATCACTCATTAATGACTTATAGTGGGACCAGGATGGGGGTTGGGCATCGATCTTGGCTCCCTTTTATCTTTTTGTGGGTTTTGATATCATTAACCATGGTATCCTTTAGGACTAATTCGGGGGCTTGAGAATGAGAATTTCAGCCTTATGAGGTACATCAGAGAAGAAGGATAACTAAACAAGCTAATTTTACTTTATGGCAAAGCTATATTAAAAGGATTGTGTAAGTCTCAAAGTACTTCTTTTCTCCATTTCTTTACAGACCAAGAAAGTAGGAAAGGTCTCTTCTGAATCTCTTGTCCTGCCTACATTCCTGTTGCAGGCTCAGCTGCCTTTTATCTAACCTTTCCTTTGGTTGTTTCTTTTCCCTGTCTCTCCAGGTTATTCTCACATGCAATTACAAAGAGGCATAGTATTGCACTTCTAATTCTTGTATGGTCAATTTCTGCTGGTTTTCAGAAGAAAAGATCCATATGTGGACCATAGGTGCCTCATTTCTTTCCCCATTCCCTTTTACTTTAGGGTTCATCTAGATCTTGGAGATTTTCCTTCTTTAGAGCTGGATAGGATCACACTACCCCAGCCAGAACCACTGCCAATCTAGAGGCTCCTTCCAAACTCATAAATCCGGCTGGTGTCAGAAGGCCTTTGAACTATATCTGGTATACAATTGCTCCCATTCCTGAATCCGGAGGACCTACTGACAGCCACTTATATTTGAGTCACCTTGTGTCTGTATTATTGCAGTGCATCATACATGGGATTACCCTTGAAGAGCACTGAGAAGCTACAACCGGTCCAGAATGCAGCAGCATAAGTAATTATAGGCAGTCTTCAGTAAGCCTGTGTAGCAGTTATTTATCTGACTATTATCTGACCTGTGCTGGTTACAACTGGATTTTCACTGTAATTCAAGGTGCTGATTAATCACCTATAAACCCACATCCTGGCTATTTGCAGAATTGCCTATGTTTGATTGTCCATCTGATAAGATCTTATATGGTTGGCATGACCTGGGTATTCAAGCAATATCATTGTGGTTTCCAGGAGGCATGCCAACACCATTGCCCTTACTGCCTTTTGAGAGGAGCAGGCTTCTTTGCCAGCTATTGAGTCAAGACCCTATGTAAAGTTGTTTTAATTGTTTGAATGCATATAAATTGTCTTTGGTTTAATTTATTTCTTTTCTTCATCATTTGCTCTTTCTAATTCTTTGGTTAGCTACCCTGAGTCATATAGTGGTGAGCAGCCATATAAACCTAAATAAATAAATAACTCCAGATGCGGTTCTTGATAGAACAACAAAACCCCGTCTCTTTTCTACAACCACATAGCTTTGATCACCCTGCTATAACCACCCTCCAGGGATGAAATCCAGCAGGTTCTGACAGATTTTGGAAAACCGGTAGCAGAATTTTTGAGCAGTTAAGAGAACCAGTAGCGGAAATTTTGAGTAGTTTGGAGAACCGGCAAATATCACCTCTGGCTGGTGCCAGAGTGGGGTGAGAACAAAGATTTTGCAATATCCTTACCCCAGGAGTGGGGAGAGAATGGGGATTTTGCAGTAACCTTCCCCTGGAGTGGGGTCAGAATGGGGATTTTGCAATATCCTTCCCCCAGGAGTGGGGAGGGAATGGAGATTTTGCAGTATCCTTCCCCTGCCATGCCCACCAAGCCACACCCATATGGCATTATGGCAATAATGAATATTTTCCCAAACATTGCATTGTGAACTTCGACCTACAGTGCTAAATGAAGCTGCTTGGTATTCCATAATTCAGAATTGTTTTCTTTGACATTTAAAGAAATATGCTTATAATGCACTCTCCCAATATTCTCCTTATACTTATGCAGTCTATGATATCTTTACCCATGTTTATTTTGATTTTATTCCATTTACATCTACACATTATTAACTAAGAGCAGGTATAGATGTATAACTGCTGTTAACACTGTTGCTAGCAGCTCAAGAATTTTAGAGAAAAACAGTTAAGCAGCTAAATCCATTTCAAGATAGATGATAGATAGATGATGAGAGAGGGAAAGAGAGAGAGATACAGATAGAAATAGAGATAGACATATATAGATATGTATATCTACACACACTATATCCAGGCACACACACACTATATCCGCGCAAAAGCAACGTCATCAAAAATCTATATATAATTGATACAAAGCAATAAACTCAAAAATTTTAAATGTAAGAACTAGCATGATAAACCAGGAAAAAAAAGATAGTTATTGTCTGTATAATGCAGTGTTTCTCAGCAAATTTAAGATGTGTGGACTTCAACTCCCAAAATTCCCTAGCAAGCTGGCTAGGAAATTCTGGGAACTGAAATCCACACATTTTAAATTTGTCAAGGCTGAGAAACAGTGGGGTAATATAACACATTGTTGTTGGCAAGGGTGTCAAATGGTTTTTATGCCTATCATGTCAAAGGAGGTAATAACTTGGGAGCTATTACATAACCAATATTTCATCAATCCCTATACGGATTAGGTTCAAGGATTTTCAACCTGGATGCAGGCAGAAAGGAAGCATCTTGCTCATTAGCTTAAGAAAAAGGTTTCATGTTTGACTGCATTAGATTTCACAGTACAAAAGAGAAAACACTCAAGTGTATCAAAATGTAAGCAACTTACCTAAGTGGTACAGATAACAAATAATTCTGCTGAGATTTATGACTCAAGACAAGCAATGTACTGTTAAGAATATTAAAAGGTCATTTAGAGAAAAGCAAAACCTCAGAACAAAGTCCCTTAAGTTGCATAGTGCAAATATATCTGAAACACTTCAGTTAAACTCTGTATCCAACAGTTTTATGGTTTTCTCAAACCAAAATATATAACTTTAAATTGCTTAATATATAGAAAATATGCTATGCTGCTATTAATCAAAAGATATTTATAATAATGTTATAAGCATTCAGAGTGGACGTGCGGTAAAATGGACAGCAAATAAATATAATTAATAAATAAGTTTCTCTTAAAATCCATTTCAGAACTTGTGAACCCACTGTAGCTTGAAGTATATTACAGGGGTGAAATCCAGCAGGTTATGACAGGTTCTGGAGAACCGGTAGTGGAAATTTTGAGTAGTTCGGAGAACCAGCAAATGCCACCTCTGCCTGGCCCCAGAGTGGGGTGGGAATGGAGATTTTGCAATATCCTTCCCTGGAGTGTGGTAAGAATGGAGATTTTGCAATATCCTTCCTCTACCACACCCACCAAACCACACCCACAGAACCATAGTAAAAAAAAATTGAATTTCACCACTGGTATATTACAGATTTTAAAGTTCCACTGAACTTAGTGCATTTATTTCTAAATAGGCCTGGCCAAGAAAAAAGCAAGGGAAAAGCAGAAAATAAAATTTAAAAAAAAATGTATTTTTTCCCTATTTATTCATTTAGGAATTACTCTTTTTTTATCCTGTCTGGGTGCTGTTGTGCTTGCAAAACTTTTTAATTTTTCTTTCATAAGGTAAAAATCACAAATTTCAGGCTAAATGTAAGCAACTTATGTTTCATGCCAAGCGGCTTCTCAGAAAGAAAAATTTTACCAGAGTTTAATTATAATCTTTTGTTTGATAGAATGCATGAAATACAGGAAGAACATGCCAGACAATGATAACTATTGATCTGGCAGTTAGCAATTAAAACTACTAACAATGGTGAAGCATATTTTGTATGAAGAAGTTACAGAAGGATAAGAATCAGGCTAGAATTGAATAAAATATTGTATAGCCTATTAAGAACTAATTTACTTCCATGCCAACCATTTTAGGCACAAATTCTCAAATATGTGTTTAATTAAAAAAAAAAAGGATATAGATGAAAAGGGCAGGAAATGAGCCATCTAGTTGGCTTACCTTTTTTCCTTTAGAAATGTGACTTAATTCTTCTTCTGATATTTTCCCAACGTGAAAATGTAAGTTCACTCATCTCTTTCATCTAGATCATGGGTGTCAAACTCATGTCATCATGGCGGTGTCATGTGATGTATTGGGACTTTTTCCCCTTTGCTAAAATGGACGTGGGCCTGGCTAGTGTATGACGCATCCAGAAGTTTGACAGCCCTGATATAGATGTACATGTGTTTGTGTGTGCCTTAAAATCAATGAAGGTCATTCCCATATTCTCCTCATGGAAAGAACTCATAGTGGGTTCATAATGTCATTCTTTAATTTCATTTACTGATTTATAAATTTAATGTTTTTAAAAGCCCAATTACTTTTGGCCTATGCAGAATGAAGAATAATTTATTGCTAGAGCTATGCTGGCAGAAAGAAAGGAAGAAAGAAAAAGAAGAGAAAAATAAATTAGAGATCCCGGATTCACTTTCCAGAGGTGTCCAAGTGTTTCTCAACTGTGGAAGAAAATATAGTTCCATGTTTTGCAGACACTCTAAATAGAGGAACGTAAACTGCCTTACAAATAAGCCCAAAGCCCATACCAATCAAACAGATTACTCATTTTATTTAGCACTACCATTTGTGATCTTTAAAAAAAAACCTATTTTTGAGAGGTCTGCCAAAAATTAATAATAAAAGGGAAGGCCTGACTAAATCCAGACATAGCAGCTGACAGCTCTGCATTGCAGGGGCTTAAGGATCAACCTCTCCTCCCACACCAACAATGACTGAAACTGGCCACAGAGGAAGGAAGAGAACCAGGGGTGGGTTGTACTTACCTTTACTACCGGTTCGCAACGGGGTCGCGTACGTGCTTGCTTCATGTGCACATGTGATTCTGTATATGTGCATGCTTCTGTGCATGTGCAGAAGCTCCCTGATGATGTCAGAGTCAGTGGGCGGAGTCTCCTGCCGGTTTTACTATCAGTTCTTGCAAACCAATCCGAACCAGGGGCAACCACCACTGAAGAGAACCATCATAATACAGCATTTCCAATGGTGAAATTCAAATTTTTTTACTACAGGTTCTGTAGGTGTGGCTCGGTGGGCGTGGTGTGGCTTGGTGGGCGTGGCAGGGGAAGGATACTGCAAAATCTCCATTTCCATCCCACTCCAAGGGAAGGATACTGCAACATCCCCATTCACTTCCCTTTCCTGGGGGAAGGATATTTCAAAATCTCCATTCCCACCTCAAACTGGGACCAGTCAGAGGTGGTATTTGCCAGTTCTCCAAACTACTCAAAATTTCATCTCTGAGCATCTCTCATTCCCAACTCACACAACCGATCCAGAAGAATAACATGGCCAGTGAACATGGTCAGTGATGTCAAAAGCTACTGAGTGATCCAAAAGGACCAGAATGGTTGCCCCACCATACCAAGACCTCCAAAGATCATAGCCAAGTTCAACCAAGGCCTTTTCAGTGCTGTGCCCTGTCCTGAACCCAGACTAAAAGAGTCCAGATAATCCAGTGATGGTCCATACTCTGCAAAAAGCAGACCTTCATCCTACAGTGTATTGACCAATTGCTTCAGACTGATAACTATATGTATTTTACACAGAGAGAGAGAAAGAGCAAGAGAGAGAGAGAGGAAAGAGAAAGAGGGAGAGAGAAAGGGAGAGGGAGAGAGAGAGAGAGAGACATACACAAAACTTATAAACACACACACACACACACACACACACACACACACACACACACATATATATATATATATATATATATATATATATATATATATATATATATATGTCTTTGGTTATTCGGGTCTTCTCCTGCGTAAAATTGGATGTTTCGATGAAGTCTCATTCGTTATCTTCAGGCTGGTGTTTTTGGCTTCGTGCTTCTAGGAGCTCCTAGAATATATATATATCCATATATGTTTTTCCTTTAAGCCAAGTTTTTCCTACGTAGCCAATATTTTTCTGGAACCACAATTGAGCGAAATCACATTCACTACTTTCTGGGTTCTTTCTCCATCTTTTCTTTCTGGCAGCAAGCAAATTTTTATGCTGCATTGTGGGAGACCTATATAGCTATTTCTGGCTCGTTAGCCATCCTCAGTAGGCCACACCCACATCTCATGTTACTCCCTGTAAAGGCACAATGTCTATTTTCTTACTTTTCAGAAAAATCTTGACTACGTAGGAAAAACCTGGCTTAAAGGAAAAACACACATTAAACCTACGAAAAGTAAGAAAATTAGCCATATATATATATTTAGCCCACTGTGATTGGTCTAAAATAAATTTATTTAATTTAAAAATTTATTGGTCTAAATATATATTTAGCCCACTGTGATTGGTCTAAAAAAGCTAAGCAGGATGAAATCTGTCACACTCCCTCAGCCAATATACTTAACAGGGTTGTTATTGTGAGAATAAAATGAAAAAAGAATCCCATGTAATCCAGCCTGAGCTCCGGAAAGGGAAGGTAAAATATAAAGCAAATAAATAAATTTCTTGTAATTCCCTCTAAGACCATCTCTGTGATCTCTGAGAAAAGCAATACTGCTCCTCCTCCTCATCCTTTCTAAAACAATATTATTAAAGTATGAAAAGTACATTCATTTGGCTGCTGGACCATTTTCGAAATGAGAATAATTTCTGTAGAATGAGGCAGCTAGACTCTGCAGCTAGTCTCAACTAAGTTTCCATACTTTTGGAGCAAAATATACATCTATATTAAATAAGTAAATACTTATAATAACACTGTAGCCTATTCACAAGTCTTAATGACAAAATAGCTATTCCCACAGACAAATTGCCTTTTGCCACCTAATGATAGGGGAGGCTCTGAATGCTATGGTAGGAGCAGGTTAAATAAATATGGACTCAGAGAAAGCATAACTAATATTAGATATCCCTGTAAAACCTGTAGCTGGTATGTTGCTCAACACATCATCTTTCAGCAATGAAACAGGACCTTAAACAAAAAGAATTTATCTCTGGATTAGGTGCAATGAATGATGAAGTAGCTTTTGAACATATTTAGCCTTAAATTACAGTTTATATCTGGGGCAGCAATAAGCCTACAATTTTTTTTAATTTATTATTCAATAAAGTCCTCCCAGCACTGTATCACCAAATACATTTTACACATAATTGAAATGGCTAAAAGAAACCCAAAGAACCTAATACTTGTAGTATGCATTCACTCCTGAACAATGCAATTTTCAACATTTCCAGAAACAAATTCTGTCTCATTTTTGGCCTCTGGGTAGAACTGGAATCTTTCTGTGCCTGTGGTACTAAGATATGAATTATTACAATATGACCTTTGGATGTACAAATAATGATGCATCACGCATTGACATTTTGTCAAACCCAAGGGATTTAGAAGTACACACTTTAAAAAAGAGTTATTTTAAAATGAGCAGGATTGATTGGACAGACAATGCTGCCTTAACAGTACACAAAATAATGTTTTCTGTATAAATCTACAGAAATTACTGCAATATGTGTATTGGTGGCGGTCTGGTACTGACTCTGATCACTGAGAGATTAATCTGCTTGTTTGTTATTACTTATTACCTGGGTCAAAAATATTCCTAGGACTGACAGTTTCCTATTAGCTCTTATTCAAACAGAAATGAGAATAAAAAACACTTGCAACTGAATCCAGTTTACCTAGAAGGGCCAAACTAGATGCTATGTTAAATATTACTTTATTAGTTAATACTCATCTTTTTAAATGAAAACAATTGAAGGAAGGGTATAACATAAATACTAGAACCTCACCATCGTTCATTGCATCACCAGTAGTGGGATTCACTTACCTTTGCTACTGACTTGCAAATGTGAGCGTGTGCACCATGTCTGTGCATGCACAGAACCTTCTGCGCATACGCAGAGCATCCATGATGATGGCTGAGTAGGTGGGTGGAGCCTCCAGTTGCCACTGCTACCAGTTTTCCCGAACTGGGTAGAACCAGTAGAAACCCACCACAGAACTGCACCTAATATTTGGATTTTAATCCTTACCTTCCTATTGAGGTTTTGTAAAACGGAGGATAAATTGACAAAACAGTCCAAAAACAGCTAATTTAAATGTGTTTTCCAATTACCGAAAATAGCCAATAACTGTGTTTAAACTACACGGTAAGAATTGAAATGTTCAGCACCAATAAATAAATTATATATGTACACACACACACACACACACACACACACACACATATGTAGGTCTTTGGTTATTCGGGTCTTCTCCAGCATAAAATTGGAAGTGTCTTGGCGATGTTTTGACGAAGTCTCATTCGTCATCTTCAGGCTAGTGTTCTCAGCTTCGTGCACGAAGCCGAGAACACCAGCCTGAAGATGACGAATGAGACTTCATCAAAACGTCGCCAAGACACTTCCAATTTTACGTGGGAGAAGACCCGAATAACCAAAGACCTACATACAAACACCCACGAAAACCTCAGATAAACCTCATATAATATAATATAATATAATATAATATAATATAATATAATATAATATAATATAATATAATATAATATAATATAATATAATTATAATGACATGGGAAGAATATTTTCTTCAAAGACTCTGGAGTAGTTTTGTTGCACCTTTGACTTCCTGTCCAGGCTTCTAATGATTAAGCAGTGATCAGGCAACTACCCACAAAGCAAAATGCAATAAAGATGGTTAAGAGAAAAGTAGCAATCCCTCTCATGAATGATCACTATACTGTTCAGGTGTTCATTAAAAGCCACATGACTTTTTGCTGCTGGGAAACTGTTAACTTTCCCTCACATCCTTTAATTATCTATTTTGGCATACAACTGAAGCTGCTATGTTTCTACTGGCACTCCATTTTCTTATGGCAGACAAGAAAGGGGAATACATGAAACAAAATGAAGGAAAAGCAAGGGAAGGGGAAAGTCAAAGAGAAGTATTTTCATTCTACTCTAGGAGATGCAAAGAAATCTGCCTTGATGAAGACCATGGGAGAAAAAGTATAACAAACTAAAATCATTCACACATTATCATAGTTAGATGACCAGATTTCAACAAGTACAGAAAAGAAGATAAACGATAAAATTATAGTGATGGGGTGAGGGAGCATGGAAAGCAGCAAATGAACTATCTCCTGATTAAGGAACTAAGGTGAATTAAGGTGTCTTATTGCATGATTCCCGAAGTCAGTTGTGTCTTTTTCTTTAAAAAAAATCATTTAAACCTGTTAATGTCTATTCAGCCCAACTTTAATATTAGTGCTTTGGGTTACAAATGTGATTTGTCACTATTTTATTGTAGCAATCACAGTTGCTGATGTTGCTCAAGGGGATAGATATATTAAACCTTCGTTGGAGCTGTGGGAAAAAATTCTAGTGGCATTTAAAAGATAAGCAAATAGATTATTATAGATTTTTTTTCATGGATCGTAATTCATTTCATCAGTTATTTTTAGATGTAGTAGTATTAGGACACATCCAGATAGCTGCCTTTACTAGGCTCTGAGATGACATTTAAGCCAGTCCCTGTGACATGCCACATGCCACACTTTACCCAAACACAACATGGACTCAAAATATACCCTGAGGAGCTAAAAAGAACTACAGGAATTAAGAAAAGATGCTATAATACATGGTATTGCTCCTAAGGCTTATAGTAGTTTGGAACAATTTCTAGGCTCCAAGGAGCATGTGATATGTGTTGCAAAATATTGGAGAATGAATTATCTTTGCCTGAGTTCTCTTTCCTACAACGTGACCACACAGTCTTAGTATACAGCCTTTGAAATTCCCTTTGTGATTTAACTACAACTGGTGTAGGATTCCTGGGTTGTTGCTTTTGTTTTGTTTTATGTTTTTGATATCTTTCCCTTCCTGGGTTAATCAGTTCATCTACTGAATGGCATATGGGTAGTTGCTATTTAAGATAGTACCTTCTTCCGACCCCTTGACCAAGACTATAGGGATAACTGTGTAGGATCCTCTACCACACTTAAGAACATAAAACAGCTCAGAAAACTCAGAGCCTGATCAATAATTCAATCTAAAGAGGAGCCACCTTATTTTGCATGGCGTGTTTACATCAAATGCCTAATGACATATTTGCCCTGGCATAGGAGTCCTTTAAACAACATACTGTTGTTTAAAATGAATCTTAAAAGAATTCCAGATGAACGCCTTCTGATATACAGTATTTAAACTCAGATTTTAACCCAATTGAAAATCTATGGAGCCGACTAAATAAACTTGTTACTCAGAAGCGAACCAGCAATAAAACCCAGTTAATAGAAACAATCATTCAATTTTGGTTTCACATTATAAAAGCTGCAGAACTTGGTTCACTCCATGGGAAGACATTGCCATAACATTGCCATAACAGCTGCAGGCTTTGTTCACTCCATGGGAAGACATTGTAAGGCGGTAATTCTTGCTAAAGATTACCCAACTAAGTATTAACTGACATGGTGATAATTTTTGTATATCTCATGTTTTTCTGTGTTTCACTTTTCTTCTTTATACTGTAACTGCTATTCTAATAGCAAATCCTTCATAAAAGTTATTGCATTACATTCTTGATTAAATTATCTTTCCATTGGTATATAATTTTATGGTACTACTCCAAAAAAAAAAGTGATGTTATTAGCTAGTTCATATATATATGGACTAAATGTCTATATATCTATATCTATATATCTATATATCTATATATCTATATCTATATCTATATCTATGTAGGTCTTTGGTTATTCGGGTCTTCTCCCACATAAAATTGGAAGTGTCTTGGTGACGTTTCGACGAAGTCTCATTCGTCATCTTCAGGCTAGTGTTCTCGGCTTCGTGCTTCCAGGAGCAATGTGAGATCGCAGCTGTCTCTTCCTTTTAGTGGGGGTGTGAGCTGATTGGGTGGGAGCTTGGCTGTGTTCTGATTGGGTGGAGGTGTGTTCTGATTGGTTAGGGGCTTGGTTGTGCTCTGATTGGCTGAGAGTGTGTTCTGTTTGGGTGGGGGCTTGGTTGTGCTCGGCTTAGTCTGAGTTGCAGGGGGATTTGAGCTGGTGAGCTGCGTTGTTGTTGTTTGGCTTCATGTTTGTGACCGTGAGAGATCTTCATGGTGGGTGTCAGTCTGCTTCATGTATGGATTGGAGGGGTTTAAAGTGGCTAATGATGCAGCTGCGGTCTGGCTTCTGGTCCTTGGTCGTGTCTCATTATCAATGTGGGTTTGAGTCTGATTTCTGCATGGATGTGTGGTGGTGACATTGCTCCTGGAAGCACGAAGCCAAGAACACCAGCCTAAGATGACGAATGAGGCTTCGTAAAAACGTCGCCAAGACACTTCCAATTTTACGCGGAAGAAGATCCAAATAACCAAAGACCTACATACAAACACCCGCGAAAACCTCAAGAAACAGATATCTATATCTATCTATCTGTCTATCTATCTATCTATCTATCTATATCTGAAAAGTATCTACTGGCTACCATATTCAATGGCGCCTTTTTTGAGTGATCAAGAGTCTTACAAACACAGAATTTTTGGTCACACGCGGAAGGACGTGTGTGCTGAAGCTTATTTGAGATATAAAAATTTAAACTGCTTGGGAGAATGAAAATGATGGAATGCATTCTTTCACCGGTAGAAAATCATTTTTTGAAAGAAATTCTACTAATAACATCTGAAAAGAACTAAGGCCGTAATCTTTAAAAGCAAGTTCTATTGAACTCAATAGTGCAGCTTACTACTGTATAGATGGTATTATGACTACACTGTAAGAGCATCAGATTTGTGTAATATTGCACAATGAAACAGATCAGGGACAGATTTTCAGGGATAGTTTTAAAGCTTTTGGATGTGAGAAGAAAGAAAAGGGTGAAAAGCAGTCTCTAAAGGAGCTTATCTATGGATTCTGAAGTAGGAATCATTAGTATTCATGTTCTTAATCAGTGTATAGTTCTAAATAGCATATAAATAATGACATATATTGTTAACCTGCCATGTAAGTTCTTGCAAGAGGATTAGTGCTGGTATTTAAGTGCCATTTGTGTAGACATAGGGAATTAAACCTTACCAGGAAGGAAAAATGAAGTATTAAAACTTGCTGTAGGAATTATTGCAACAAGGCGGCTTGCAACAGTATCAGAGGCAAATAAAATTAATAAATAAATAAATACAAGACCATTATAACTCCAAAGTTCAGTAAATGCAAGTAAAATTAATCATGCTTTATTAAAGTAGAAACTATGGATATCAGCAATAACTGCAATCTTTAAAAAAATTAGCTAAGTGTTTTGCTACAAATTTTAGAAATCTTTGGGCTTCTTGTTTTTTCTAGATGTGGCAGGACTATAGCTGTGTCATGTAACCATGCATGATTATAAGTATGATAAAATAGCAGATGTTTTGCATAGCATACACTGCACTGGAAGTTGAATAATATTCCTTCCTTCATTAGCAGGAACCTAGCAGAATTTCATCCTCGTAGCAGTTGAATGTTGTTTTCTGGGCAATCCGGTTTACATAATGTTCATATTTGCTTCTCAACAAGCACAGTTTCCATTTTATCAAATGCAGATTTGATCAACCAGCCAATAATAAAGCGTTGTTTCCTTTAACTAAGTCAACTAATAATAACATATAGTCAGCTTTTTTCATACTAAATAATGATTCTTTTCTGGGCTATGATTATTCAGCCAGTAAGCAATTACAGTTAATTCATGCAGTATAACAATGATCTCTAAAATAAAAGAAGCCTGACCAGTTCACAATGGAGGGAGGGAGGGAGGAAGGAAGGAAATGATAGGAAGGCAGGCAGGTTGTAGACATTTTAGTTACAAAGCTGCTCACCCAAACATATATCCAGAAATGCTTTCCTGGCTTCTAAGGCACTTAGTTACAACTGGAGCTTCCATTTGGTATTCAACTTCCATTTGGCTCTCTCGTATCTCATTTGGATACAAGATTCTATTATACTATATCCCAATAAGTGTAGTTTTAACTTTCTTATAGAGGGACTGATGTGAATCTTGCAAGTCTTGTTAGACTTTTACCTTTACCTATAAAGGTAAAGGTAAAAGTAAACCTCACTCATATGTGCTAGTCGTTCCCGACTCTAGGGGGTGGTATTCATCTCCGTTTGGAAGCCAAAGAGCCAGCGCTGTCCAAAGACATCTCTGTGGTCATGTGACTGTCATGACTAAATGCCAAAGGCACACGGAACATTGTTACCTTCCCACCAAAGGTAGTTCCTATTTTTCTACTTGCATTTTTTACGTACTTTCGAACCAATTCTTACACTTCATTGAATTAGGGATATCTCCTTCAAGATCATCATCCTTACTTTCAACAGCACTTTTCTTAGATAGTGCAAAATATCCAAAAGCAATACAAAATAAAGACTTTTGATCCATCACATAAAACTCCCCATTTTTAAAGAATGAAATATAGCAAGGAGTTATATCTGGTATTATTACTGCCCTGCAATGTTAGGAAAAGGTTGGTTGTGTTTCTGAATTATATTTTGCAGATGCAGATGCTGAAATGCTTAAAGAAAATTTTGTATGCAGCTTTTAAAACACAAATCACCAATTGTCTTCTCATAACCCTGAGAAACAAAACATCTGTATAGCTTAGAGTTCATTTTGGGGTCACAAACTGTAATGTGTCTATTGTACTTGGTTTAATATATTTTGGATTTTCACAATCTTGCCTAAATCCTGTTGTCTCAAGAGAAAAACCCTGTACCTTGTCTGATTCTGAAATGATTAATCATTACTTCTATAGCATATTTCAGTATACGAAAATATTTCATTTATCCCTGTAAAAACCTTAGAGATGGGTTAGGCTGAGATAGCTCAGCCAAGGAAATCCAGTAAGCTGAAAATAATCTTCTTTTATGTTCAAATCCATTTCACCAGGCATTGCTCCAATCAGATCATGACAGAAAGTAGGAGCAGGGATTTTTTGTTTCCTATTTCTTCTATCTTTTGCCCAGGCCATGCCGAATTAACAAGTTAATTGGAACACTTTTTATGTACTTATTTCTTCTATTTTAAGTGCATTATTTCATGACATTAATGAAAAAAGATATAATATGATTTCATTGTTTACTTCATGTCAGAAAATGTGCTTCTTTGATTGAAGTGAATTAGGACATTACAGTCCTAATTCACTTCAATGGACTCGGTCAGGGGTAATATTCACATACCTTCACTACCGGTTTGCAAATGTGAGTGCACACGCCACCTCCATGCATGAGCCTTCCACGCATGCATAGAGCATCAAAAATGGGACATGATGATGTCTGGGTGGGTGGGTAAAGCCTCCCACAGGCGCCACTACCAGTTCACCTGATCCGGATGAAACCGGCTGAACACTTCCACTGGTCCCGGCAATATTATTTTTATTTTTTTATTATTATTTTTATTTTATTATTATTATTATTATTATTATTATTATTATTATTATTATTATTATTATTATTTTAGAATGAGGTATGTTCAAACTTGCTTAGTTTGAGAATGATTTCCCCATGTGTGAAACACAATATAGAAAAAAAATTCATGGCTAGTTGGATGGCAATAAATAAATATGAACAAAGCTTCATATCCTGCAAACAAACCTGAATATCTGTGAGCTAGATTTATTTGCCAATTGTAAAGGAATACAACTTCAAATTATTAGATTGGAGGTAAGAACAGGGCGTGTCAAACCCACGGAGTCATGTTGTCACGTGACATATCATGACTTTTTTCCTGTTCTCTAAACCGGGGTTGATGTGGCCAGCGCGTGACACATCTGGCCCGTGGACCACAAGTTTGACATCCCTGACTTAGAAGGTCCTTCCAGGCCAGTGTTTGTCAAACTCAGCAGCTTTGTGTGGACATGAACCCTCAGAATTGTCCAGTCAGCATGTCAATCACAAGCCATTGCAACATTTGGCTAAATGAAAGTTGTATCCCTTTGATTAAGGTTTCCCTCTCCTACCCAAGTGACAAACATCAAGTGTGTAAAATCCTTTGCATGCACATATCTGAAGGGCATGCTTTGTAAAGCATGGTAGGGCAAATAAAACCATCCTCACTGAAGTACCCAGCTCTCTTGGAAATTGTGTGCATTCAGAGATTTGTGTAGCTGTTTCAACAGAGTCTGCATTTTGAATATCAGCATCAGTTCTGTAAAGAATGCAGATTTTCAAGGAACTTTAATGATTTAGGATACAGTATGTTGCTTTGCTCATAGTAATTGATTTGTGAAATAACTCTTCACAAAATCCTTATTCATACAAGTTTAGGACAAGCCTGATTGTACTCTTCTTGATCACACATTGACAATACATCACTGTAACATAAATATGAAGATACTTCTAATTGAAGAAATTGTACTCAAGAATACTTAACCCAGTATCTGGTTGTATAAAAGTCACTTTTTCTTTGAATGAGAATTTATGGCTTTTTCATAGGTAATTGCCTTGTCTTAATTTATTAATAATCCTGAACAGAAATCTTAATATGTCTATTAATGCCCTTGCATCATTAACATTATCTTCAATAGAAAATGCAGTCTTAAATGTTTTAGTGATATAAGAAATATCAACAATTTTCAGGCTTAAGAATCTTTGATTAAAAAGAATGACTAGTAGAAAAATTATTGGAGTCAAATTGGCTATGATCTTTTTAAAGGGCAATAATTAAAATGTTCACTTTTAAGCAAGTGTTTGCATATAAAACACCAACATATATTTTAAATAAAGAAAAATATGTAAATCAGTACTCTAAAGTGGAATGGCATTGTAATAAAAAATGAGCCCCATTCAATATAATTAGGTTCCATTTAAAAGACCTGTTTTGGTGTCAGGCAGGCACCAGATCAAATAAATAAATAAGTAGAGGATTAAAGACAAATAGCAAGACTGAAATCAATTTGAGTCTGCAAGAAAAATGAGAAATTATCTGCTTTATTATTTTGTTTGTTTTGCTTAGCATATGTCATTTTTCCAGATTCCATACAATGAAATTTATGAAGGCTAAATTGCCTGTACCATTTCTAAATTCATTGAGTTAAAGGTCTCATCCTGAGGTTTCTTAGATGAATGGTAACCCTTTGGATAAATGTGCATTCATTTATTTATTTATTGCTGACATTTCTGTGCCACTCCACTCCAAATGGCTCTAAGCAGAATAGAGCAAAAATAAGAACTAAAAACAATAGAATGAACAGAAAACAGTATAAACCATAATAGCATAATCCATCTTACATTATAGTTTAAGTTTATAGCCTCCATTCGTTTGTCTTTTAATGGCACAGAGATTTTCTCAAAGATTTTCATGCAGCTCTGCACAAAATATATTTCCATGCTGAGACCCTGACATCCAAGCAGTGAGGAATTTTAGGGATGCTACTAGTGCTTCCCCAGTCAGAGGTCAGAGGACATCAATTGTGTTTCTGTAGCATAAGCTTTATTTACACATATGTATGTGAGACAAGGATTTCATAGCCTTAATGCTTTAACAGTTTCAGTCCTAGAAAAACACAATTTCAGCTCTCTCTCCCACTCACCATTCCAGAAGAGATTGGTTTCACTTTTTAGTTAATAAATAATTAAAATCTGGTTTCTTTTCTTTTCTTTTCTTTTCTTTTCTTTTCTTTTCTTTTCTTTTCTTTTCTTTTCTTGGCAAAATGGATAAATTAATTCCTATGCAAGTAACTTGGAGAACATTTTTGGGCAAAATCAGACTAAATATCTTTTCTTGAAACACATGTTCTCATCTTTCTCATGGACAAATGCCCTTGAATGTGATACCTATATAATAGATGCATAAAGGTAACGGTAAAGGTAAAGGTTCCCCTCGCACATATGTGCAAGTCATTCCCAACTCTAAGGGGCAGTGCTCATCTCTGTTTCAAAGCCGAAGAGCCAGCGCTGTCCAAAGACGTCTCAGTGGTCATGTGGCCGGCATAACTAAACACCAAAGGCACATGGAACGCTGTTACCTTCCCACCAAAGGTGGTCCCTATTTTCTACTTGCATTTTTTATGTGCTTTTGAACTGCTAGGTTGGTAGAAGCTGGGACAAGTAACGGGAGCTCACCTCATTATGCAACACTGGGACTCGAACCATTGAACTGCCAACCTTTTGATTGACAAGTTTAGCCACTGAGCCACGTCCCCTGATAGATGCATGTTATCCACTAATTTAATTAATTCAATTTAATTTAGTTAATTCAATTTATATGCCGTCTTCCTCAGGGTGGCTTACAATGCATTTTTAAAAAACCCATTATAAAAACATTTAAACATTAAAACATTAAAACCCATTCACACCATTCATGGCCGGATCTCACACAATCGCAACAGCGAGATCAATGGCCCCAGGCCTGCCGGAATAGCCAGGTCTTCACTACTTTTCAGAAGGCCAATAGGGTGGGGGTGGTCCGGACCACAGGAGGTAACTTGTTCCAGAGAGCAGGGGCAGCCACAGAGAAGGCTCTCCTCCGCAGGTCCTCCAGCCAGCATTGTTTAGCTGACGGGACTCGGAGGAGACTAACTGTGTGGGATCTTACCAGTCTCTGGGAGCTATGTGGTAGAAGGCGGTCTCGAAGATAACCTGGCCCTGAACCATGTAGGGTTTTAAAGGTAATAACCAACACCTTGAATTGTGCCTGGACACCAATAGGGAGCCAGTGCAGCTCACAGAGAATTGGTGTAATGTGGGTGTATCTAGGTGCACCCACGATAGCTCGCGCGGCTGCATTCTGGACCAACTGTAGTCTCTGAACATTTTTCAAGGGTAAAAATGTAGCACATGTTGCAATAATCTAACCGTGAGGTGATAAGGGTATAAGTGACTATGAGGAGAGCCTCCTGATCCAAGTAGGGTCATAAGTGGTGCACCAGGTGAACCTGTGCAAAGGTCCCCCTAGCCACAGTTGTCAGATGTTGCTCCAATCTTAGCTGTGAGTCTAGGAGGACACCCAAATAGAGAGCCCATTCTGAGGGGGACAATTTCTCCCCCTACTCCAGAACCAAGGATGGACAATCAACATAGTCTTTAGGAAGCAATACTCACAGCCACTCAGTGTTGTCTGGATTAAGTCTGAGCCTATTGACTCCCATCCAGACCCCTCACAGCCTCCAGGCACTGGGACATCACATCCATTGCATCACTGAATTGATGTGGGGTAGGGATATACAGCTGGTTATCATCAGCATATTGCTGATATCTCATCCTGTATCATCAGATGATCTCACTCAGCGGCTTCATGTAGATGTTAAATAGGAGGGGAGAGAGGACCGAGCCCTGAGGCACCCCAGAAATGAGGGGCCTAGGGGTCGACCTCTGTCCTCCTACCAACACCGACTGTGACCGATCAGAGAGATAGGAGGAGAACCACCATAATACGGTGCCTCCCACTCCCAACTCCCTTAGTTGTCCCAGAAGAATACCATGGTCAATGGTATCGAAAGCCACTGAGAGGTCAAGTAGCACCAAGATGGAGGAATGACCCCCATCTCGGGCTCGCCAGAAATCATCCATCAGCGTGACCAAAGTAGTCACTGTAGCCAGGCCTGAAGCCAAACTGAAAAGGGTCCAGATAATCCGTTTCATCCAATGACCGCAGGAGACCACTTTCTCTACAACCTTTCCCACAAAGGGTAGGTTGGAGACTGAACGAAAGTTCTTTAATTCTACTGGATCAAGGGAAGGCTTCTTGAGGAGGGGCCTTATAACCACTTCCTTCAATGGTTGTGGGAAGGACCCTTCCTTCAAGGATGCATTAACTAAAGCCTGGAGCCTTGTGTCACCTCCCTGCTGGCTGAGATCAGCCAGGAGGAGCACGGGTCCAACAAACAAGTGGAGGAACTCATCACCCCTGCAGCCTTGTCCACTTTCTCAGGAGTCACAGGCTCAAACTCATCCCACACAATAGGACTAAGACCTGCCCCCATCATATTGGTCGGAATTGCCCAATTAGAGTCCAGGTCTATCCAAATCTGAGCGACTTTATCTGACAGAAACTGCACAAACTCCTCAGCTCTACCTTGCAAGGGCTCCTCCACTCCCCCTACATCAAGGAGGGAGTGCATCACCCTAAACAGGGCGGCTGGGATAAATCAGTGGATGAAATAAGTGCGGAAAAATGCGAACATTTTGCCACCCGTATCGCCACTAAATAAGTTCTAATAAAGGCTCTTAAGAGTGTTTGGTCAGATTTGAAGTTACTGGTCCTCCAGCATCGCTCTAGACATCTCTTCTAGCACTTCATCTCCCAGAGCTCCTCGGTAAACCAGGGAGCTTTCCTGGATCCACCGCCATGGAGAGGTCACAAAGGCACAATCCGGTCCAGTGCCCTATTCCAGGCAGCAACCAGGATCTCGGCCAGACTGTGGACAAGGGAGTCAGGTATCTCCCCAAGCTCCTTCTGGAACCCTTCAGGGTCCATTAGGCATCTGGGGCAGAACCACTTAATTGGCTCCACCTCCTTGCAATGGAGGAGTAGTGCCCTGAAGTCCAACCTCAGCAGGAAATGATCTGACCATGACAAGGGAGAAGTATCTATACCCCTTAATTCCAAATCATATCTCCACTGCCCCAAGAGAAACACCAAGTCAAGCATGTCCCCCTGCCCTATGAGTTGGACCTTGAACTACTTGGGTCAGGTCCATGGTTGTCATGGAAGCCATGAACTCTTGAGCCGCATCTAATTAAAATGTTTTTTGAAAAGCCAATTTGTGACTTTTACTAATTCACTTCCTCAGTTAAGTAATCTGTTGAGATTTGAAGTCTTCAAATCATGACACAGAGAGAAAGGAAACTGATTTCACTTCAGAATTACCTTTTGCTAAATGCATTCATTTTTGTAACAAGCTCAGTAATCTGCAGATAGTAAGAAAATGGTGTGGAAACTTCTAAAAAGGTGTGTTTCCAACCATTTTCCGTGCAGTTGAAATTATTTTTATGAATGAAAAAGATTTGTTTAACATGTGTAACTGTTTTAGTAATGTGCATATGACTAGCATAACGAATATGGAACTGATCCAATTAAATTCCATCAGATGATTCAGCTGCAAATGACATTTCTTCTGCCAAATGACATCAAGAATGCTCATCTATGAACTGCCATGATGAACAAGCTTTAGCAGAATAGCTTGGGGGCGACTACAAGATTCAGACAGTTAGGAAATTAAGCACGTACATTCCTTGCCAGAACAACTTAGAAAGGAAAAAAGAGCTATATTTGAAGCTGAGGGCAGTGTAATATACAATACCAGATTCAGAAGCATCTAATAATATTAATTTTAAAAATCTCACTTCAGGCATCAAATAATTCCCAGAATGAAGGATAAATCTGTGTCACATATGCTTTCACACGTTCTGCTTACAAGAGATACCCAGAATCAGCTGCAGGATCCAATCTGAGTCAGTCAGCGGGACCAGAGCTTAAATCTTCCAAGCTTTTGGACTCTGAAGTCCTGAAGTCCATCCTCAGGAACTTCTCAGACCCATTCCGGTAGACAGAAGTTTGCTGAGGATGGGCTCCAGCATGAGTCCAAGAGCTTTTGGAAGACTAAACCTCTGGTCCGGTGACCAACCCAGATTGGATCCTGTGACATGTGTATTCACTTTCATTTATGAGACTCCTTAGCCTTGCTTCTAACATGACACATGCTGCATCTTATCTGTACCTTAATCTGCAAGGCAAGAACTTCAAAAGAGCTGCACAGGGAGGGAAAAGAGTGCATAGGGAGGGAAGAGAAAGAGAGGAGAGAAGAAGGATTGTTGCAAAATAAGGGAATTGAAATGGTAAAAAGGCAACCCTGAGAATGTGCAAATTTATTAGGATGAAGAACGAATTAATATGAAAGTTAAAGGGGAATATATATGATTAACAATGGATAAGATAACTACTTGAAATAATGATAGATAAATAAAGAAATAACTACTTGAAATAATGTTAAGATACTAGGATTTGAGGGCAGATGGTGATGCTGTTTATATAATAAGTATAGAAGTATTAAGATAAGATAAAAAAGTATGGAAAATGAATATTTTGGCAAAAATGGTAACTATGTAAAATGAAATTGGATTTAATGAGTTGTATAAGATATGATATGGTCAATACTCTGTTCATAAAATGTGTGTGTGTGTGTGTGTGTGTGAAAGAAAAAAATCAATAAAACTTGATTTTAAAAAAAGCTGCAAAGAACCCACTACAATTTTTTTTTAAAAAAAAACCCAACACACAAAGTAACTCTACTAGTTCTACTAATATTCTTCACCTCATTTATATATTTCCTTACATTACATTACATTGTTATTCTAGAGCAGGGGTGTCAAACTCTATTTCATTGAGGGCCACATCAGGATTGTGTTTGACCTTGGGAGGCCAGATGGGTGTGGCCAGAATGGGCATGGCCAGCTCAATGTCACTCATATCATGGGCACCTGTAGTGGGCACCTGTGGTGGCCCAAGCACTATGCCAGTGAAAGCAGAGCTTAGGACGGGTCACATGCAGCCCTCTCAAGCTCTGTTTTTGCTGGCAGAGGGTTGTAGAAGGGCATTGCAGCCAAGAATGGAGCTCCGGAGGGCAGAAGCTGGTCCTTCACTGTTCCCAAGGTGGCCCTGCAGGCCAGATCTAAGCATCCCGCAGGCCAGATATAGCCCATGGGCCTTGAGTTTGACATCCCTGTTCTAGAGCAACACGTGACATGCTTCAGTTCCTTAAAGTCAGAATGAAACAAAGACCATGATAGAGAAAATCAAGTACATTTTTGGCAACACAACTTCCTTTAGTGCAGGGGTCCCCACATTTCAACACCTCAAACCCTTCATAAAGTTTCAGAATGTTCATTGACACCCTCCCAAATATTTATCATATGAAAATAATTTAATAAATACTACCTTAATACTACAAATAATAATAATAACAGCAACAAGTCCTTAGTTAGGACTTGAATTAGTTTTAGAATGTGAATCTAACTGTAGATTACGACACACAATAACACATAATAACAACAATGGGTTGTCCCATCAATTCTTGGAAATCAATATTGACTACTTTGTGAAAAATGTCTTCAGTGTAATCTTAATGTACACGCCTCCAAAATCCAAACCCAAAATAAATATAAATGAACAACAACATAAAAACACATTACAATGAAATTTTGGGAAAGCTGGATTTATTGTAACAATGTAACTAAAAAATTCTTCATGTCTTCCCTGGACTAGGTTTGAACCTCCCCAAGAAAGGTATACCTCACAGTCTGAGAAAGCCTGTGCATAAGATTCTCAATCCTATTTGATTCAAGAAATTAGGGAATTATTCCGCTAAATTTCTCTAGAAAGTACATTTCTATGGGAGAGGAAAAATTTCTAATTCTTTGTTCTTTTGTCTTTTGCTTTTGGCAGGAATAGCCCACATTGTTCTGTGTTCTCTCAAAAAGCCCAGATCTAACCACAGTTTGGAGCATTATGAAAATTTGGTATATTATGTGTTGAAAATTGCAGCTGCTCCAGCCCCAAACAGAAGATTTGGAGAGAATGTTGCAAAGTTAATTCTCCATAAGAAGCTAAATGGAGAGGGAAATCAACTGTTTCCTTTTAGATCACTAAGTTTATTAAAGAGGATTTACAAAAAGCACTGCACAGACACAATAAATTTATATGCAAATGCAAATTAATAGAAAATCATCTTTCCTTGTAAATATTTATTATTTTATTGTTAATTTTCCTCTTGACTGGTAAAGAGTCAATCTTGGCAGACAAACACAACACTTGGTTTAATAGAATTAATATAGTAGATTCAGCATGTTCAATTTATTTCAGGAGAAATGCTCCAGTTTTCTCATGAGAATGATAGAAATTTATCCAGTACCTTACCTTCTAAACCAGAGAGTTTGTCAAAAAAAAAAAAGTTCAACACATTATTCACCATAGACTGTTACAGTTTCTTTCTGAAAACAGAACAGACCTAAACACATTTTGCCTTTCAGGCGTTTCAGGAAGAACAATTGTAACTTACCTGTGCAGCAACAAATAACAACTTGTCATTTGTTGTGACCAGTGTGGTAAACATCAAGTGATCCAACCTGAAGCCTTTTGTTTTAACAAGAAGAAAATCTGACATAAAATGAATTATTCTTCATGGGACATAAAGAAAACTGCAAAAACCTCAGTGTCTTTTGTGAACCTCTTTAGAAACTTTTAGTGAATTGGTTCACAAACTTGCACAAAGCAATAATTGGTGATTGTTGTGGAGAGAAGTTGATTGGTTTGGCTTAGTGTATTGTGTGCACATAACTACCATGGTTTATTCCACAAAATATGGCAATGGATAACTAGGGCTTATATCATGCATATCCAGTTCTTGGGTGCATTTCAGATTTGGGATATTAAACACATGTTCTGTGATTTCATAGCCTTGAAACAATTTTACAGATGTTTATTTAGAAGTAATTCCCCACAGTCAACAGATTTTATCTGAAATAAATAGTTGCGTGGCTGCAGTATAAAAGAAAGAAAGAAAGAAAGAAAGAAAGAAAGAAAGAAAGAAAGAAAGAAAGAAAGAAAGAAAGAAAGAAAGGAAAGAAAGGAGAGAGAAAGTAAGAAAGGAAAGAAAGAAGAGAGAGGAAGGAAGGAAGGAAGGAAGGAAGGAAGGAAGGAAGGAAGGAAGGAAGGAAGGAAGGAAGGAATTGAATTATCTGAAAGGAACCAATCTTTTAGAGCCATTAGACATGTCATACATATTCCATGGTACTACAACAACAAAAGGGAAGCCAAGAAAGACCAATTGTTACTGAATAAAATAGCAGCAATAATTAGATGAGGCAAATAAAGTAAAATAAGTATGAGGAAGTTGACAACATGTTAAATATAGAGCTGGAAAGAGTAAAACTGACTAGAATAAATTAAGTATCCTGTTGAGATGCTTCTTTCTCTTTTTGTATTATAGTGAAGTGACAAAATAATGATATGACTACTGTAAAGCTCTATATCTCTTTTCTGAATTTCAATCAAATGTGTATTGATTGTGAAGCTATGTTGAGGACAAATTAGAGGAGAGAAATGGAAACACTTGGCTATATGTGGCAAGAAAGCACATCTGGGGAGAATCAATAATAGGTGAAGAGTAAAACAAAGCTAAATGTCACAGCATGTAACAGGGTCCTGTAGCTAGAATTTTCAGTCTTGGAAATACAGTTATGTTCCTTTAGGGAAGGAATGAATTGTACTGGTAGCCTTTATCAGTTTGTTATTTCTATCCAAAATACTGCTAGTATAAAATAACGTTAGCTACATTAGGCAGAAAGATTGCAGTGATACCCATTTCCCATTCAATAGGAGAGTGTCATAGATTCATAGAAACTAAAGTAGACTTACTCTTAGGCTTCTCTATTCAGAAGTAATGCTTCCCTGAAATCTGTTGTCCTGTTGTGCATTCTTTGAGTCTGATCTTCAACAATAGTCTGCTTTGAAAGCTATGAGGAACAGGTCAAGAAGGCCATCTTCATAAGCACTATTGGTGGAATTGTTTTCATTTGTCATTTTGATATCTTCCTTTTCTTCTGGCATAGAATCTTACTTATCATTGCTCTGAGTTTATTAAAATCTACCCTCTTGAAGTTCAGTGTATGTGTTCAACTATACTCAGCTTTAGTTTCTCTTAATATCAAGAAATCCAATATTGCATAATTACTTTCCCTTCCAAAATCCCCATTATTTTACCCTGCCTAATAAGTCTTCCTTATTAATATGGATAATCTCGAGGCTGACTTTTTCTCCTTTGATTTCCTCCATCAGCTCTTGGAGTACATAGGCTAACTTTCCTGACTTATATGTTACAGAAGTAAATTATCGCTAAGGTAGACCTGGCATTTCTGAAAGGATTATACTGTACACAAGTTGTCTCCCAAATGGACAAAGTTATTAAACTCTCACATCACTATTACTATTTTTTTACTTTTTTAGTGGCTAGTAGTGGTGCTCATTCTATAACTCCCATTTATTATAACCCAAATGCTGTCATTGATATCACTCAATAAATTCTTGGGGGATGTCTGTATAAATGCAAATAAACACAATAAAATTCTTCCTCCTGTTTGTTTTTGTTTTTGTTTTTGTTTTGTTTTTTTGCTTCTGTTTCTTTGAAATAAACAGTATCTTTCAATTGCTCTAACCCCAGTAGGAGTATCCCCCCATGAAGTTTTATTTATGTTGTCAAATGCTATTTTCCTTCTTCTAATGAAAATTCAGGCTCATTTTGTTCATTTCCTTTTTATTATATTAACACTGACTTTCTTCAAGGAATTCACAGGAAGAATTTTGTCTTTTATTCTCAAAGCAGCATGAGGATAAGTTGGTTGAAAGTGGCTGGCTTAAAATCGTACAGTGAGAAGAGAGACCAAGCTATTCTATTCTGATATTTCAATCTGCTTGAATTAAGCATTTTGCTTCAGAGAAGTGTTTCAGTCAAAGCCTCTTCAGATCAAAGCATTTTTCAGCATGTGTCTTTTAATTTAATTAACCATTGTCCCTTAGTGGTCTATGTTTATTATTATTGGGTTACTGTTGCCCAAAATTCATCTCTATCAAAGCTGTGAGCAAATATTAAGTAGAGCTATACTAACACCATAATATTGGCAGGATTGCTCTGCTGTACTCCTCTTTTGACAGAAAACCATGCTGCTGTAAATTGTCATCTAAAAAAGTCCTGTTCTGTTGTCCATACATGCTTCCTATCCTGATCAAAGGTAGACACATATGTTTCCAAATTTTTCTGGATAGTATACATCGCCTTTTCTGGATAGGTCTAAACCAAGGTTCAACCAAGTAGGTTTTCTGAAAGCTTACATAGTGATCGGTTACAACTACTCAGTGTATATATTTATTGCTAACACTTCTTTAGTATTTATTGCTAACACTTCTTTAGACCTGGCATTTCTGAAAGGATTATACTGTACACAAGTTGTCTCCCAAATGGACAAAGTTATTAAACTCTCACATCACTATTACTGTTTTTTTACTTTTTTAGTGGCTAGTAGTGGTGCTCATTCTATAACTCCCATTTATTATAACCCAAATGCTGTCATTGATATCACTCAATAAATTCTTGGGGGATGTCTGTATAAATGTAAATAAACACAATAAAATTCTTCCTCCTGGGTTTTTTTTTTTTTTTTTTTTTTTGGCTTCTGTTTCTTTGAAATAAACAGTATCTTTCAATTGCTCTAACCCCAGTAGGAGTATCCCCCCGTGAAGTTTTATTTATGTTGTCAAATGCTATTTTCCTTCTTCTAATGAAAATTCAGGCTCATTTTGTTCATTTCCTTTATCTTTAGTACTGCAACATTAACGGTAAAAGCAGATAGATACAGTAAAATAAATAACATATGTCTCAACTTCATTTGATCATCATGTTGATCATCATGTTGATATCCAAAGCAACAACTTCAAGAGATATGTATATTTTGCTTGGTCTTGCTGTGGTGCTCCAGTTGAGACTGAGATCTTCTGAAAGTCCATTTCTTACTCAACCATCTCTCTATCCTCTACAGGTGGCAACCGCTTCATAACTTCATCTGGGATCAGAATTAAAATATGGTTAATCATAGTTAGGCCTGGGCTTTAAAATGGCCGCCGCCAGCTCCGAAGTCCAGTAAAATGGCAGGCGCGACTTCCAATGGTGCGATAATTAGTCAGCTGGCCTGCGGAAGCTTGCGGAGATCGGGGCACTGCAGGAAAGGCCTGGACCTCAGAGTGTGCCTGATGTCATAGGCAGGAACTCCGGAGCCGCTTAGAAATAATGGAGCTGAGGCGCTCGTGAATGTACCAGCTCACCAGTAGCTCAACGAGTCACCCGCGGCTGAAATAAACCGGATCCGTCCAGCCAGATCAGAATCCAGATCACTGCCAAAGGTTTGGGGTTTTCAAACAAAAAGGTAAAAATAAAAGGGAGCGTAGCGGCCTGGAGCACCAGGAGCGCTAACAGCCCCCTCCCCCACGCAGCTAAATAATCCCTCGGAGCAGCTCCTTAAAGAAACAAACCTGAAAATCAAACTAAATTCACACTGACAGACAAAAATAACAAATAGAAATCCTAAATAAAGTCAGCCAGAATATCAATCACCAGAGAGACAGAAACACAAGTTGCCTCAGTCACTGAGTGAGAAAGACTGGAGTGTATGTCACAGAGTGGGCGTGGTCAGCCAGAATGGAGAGATTGCTGGAAATCCCAGTGCTGTAGGCTAGACTGAGAAATAATTAACATGTGCCATTAGGTAAACCGATTATTTTCCCTGTGAAATTGTGCTTTCACCAATAGGTAGGTGTTAAATCAACTGCCAGGAGATCAGGAAGGAACTAATCCTTGCCTCCCAAGATAGTGAAGGATACTTAATTGATGACTTTCAGCTTCAATGGATGGCAGCTTCTGGGTAGCTTTGTATTTGAAAATTAAGATGATAGGTCCGAGCTATGCACAGTTAGAACTATTATTTTTCTGCTAGTCATTAAAGCAATTTTCTATGCAATCCTGAAAAAGATGCAGCTAACGGGTCAACAATAAAGAACCATGAAATTTTATTTCATGAGTATCAGAGAGATGTTGTCCAAATCCACACACAGCTGTGCTGGTTATCCCTTTGGCAGATTGCAATGAATGCCACAGCTGAAAAATCTCCCAGGAGAATAGAGGTAAATTATGAATAGACCTATAACAATAAAGGAAGTTTCTGACTCTATAAAAACATTAAATTAGGAAAGGTTCTGTATCAGATGAATTATCAGGTTCTTATTACAAATGTTTTGAGGATAAACTTTTGAAATCATTATAAAATACAATAAACTCTATCTTCCAAGGAGATTGGAAAGACTCCAGGGAGTTGGAAAGGGACAAATATATAATTAATAACCAAAAACAGACAAGAGACAAGAGACTGATATCACTATTGAAAAATAACAAGTTGTTCACAATGCTTTTAGCTGATAGAATGAATGTAATCTTGCAAGAATTTATTCATGAGGAACAATGTGGGTTTTTAAGCTGAAAGACAATTAAAGGACAATGTTAGAAATGTGTTGGATGTTTTGGAACATATAGAGCCACTAAATGAAAAACCAGCTGCACTTACCTTCTTATATGTAGAAAAAGCCTTTGACAATTTGAACTGGGCTTCTTTGTTTAAGGTTCTAAAAGATACAGTTTTTTAAGAAAATATAAATTGGATAAGAATGTCATAAATTAGATAAGATTGATCTACACTTCATAGAAAGCAGAAATAAGTGCTAGTGGAAATTTAACAAAACCCTATGAGATACAAAAAGGAACAAGATAGGGATCTCCATTGTCCCCTCTTTTGTTTATTTTAGTTTTGAAATTATTGAACAGAAATATAAAGACAAAAGGATTGTCTTATTGATGGACAGATAGTTGAGAAAAAGCCATAGAAGTTTTTTTTGGTACATGATAACTACAGCAAAATTATTGGATGCACAAAAATGGAAAGATTCAACATTAGCTAGAATAGAATGGTTAATGAAAATGATGAATATTGCTGAAATGGCTGAATTTACTTCTTTGATTACAGAAGAGACAGTATCAGCATTTATTGCTGACTGGAAATTCCTTGAAGCCTTTTTGTGTGATATAGAAAAAAAATGAATTTATGATTTATGGTTTTAGTGATTAAATACAATAAATTATAGAAAGGGAGATACGTTGTAACAATAGAATAAGAGGTAAATTTATAATTGAACTTATAACTATTGTAAAAAAAGTCAGAAGCTACTTCTTTTCAGTTTTTTCTTTACTTTCTTCTTTGTAGCGCTTTTCTTTTTTATTACTTTATATTAGTTTGTTTTAATTTTTATTATATGTATATATGCATACTTCGAGAGAAAAACACTTAATCTTTCCTCTGGCTCAAGCTGATAAACAGATGAAGAGAACTTGTGGCTCAGAGGTTAATACAACTGCCTAATATGCAGGCAGGCCAAGTTCAAATCTGAGTAAGGGTGTGGCTAGGTGATGAGAGCGAAATAGTTCTATACTTCATTTTTATATCAGCAAATATATATTAAGTACATGTGTGTGTGTAGATACACAACATTATGTAAATCTGAAACTTTATCTGAAAATAAAAATAACCTGGAGCAACCCAGAAAAACTTGAATATTCAGACACAAACACACAGTGAGTAGCTAAAAACTGCTTCATTTATTATGGCATTCAGTGACAATGCTCAAAAGGTAGCAAAGAATCCTGACTTATGAAACTGAAGCAGCCAGAATGGTCTCTCGAAATAACTTATTCATCACCAACAGAAAAGTCTGGGACTCCACCAGAAAGTAGTATGCCAGTGAGATTGATACCAGAAGCAATATAAAAGAAATAGAATTTTGCCCCAACTCAGAATTTGTTATTTAATCATTTTGTATGCTAAGTTATTCAAGAAATTAATTACACTCCTTGGTATTTATAGCTATATATATATATATATATGTTAAGAAGAACAGAAAGAAAGAAATGATTGTACTTGTTCACAGCCCAGGCTGAGAAAATATACCATTTCAAATCTCAAAGACAAGTTGAGGGGCAAGTTAAAATGAGAAATACACAGAGATAAGAATTTCATTTCCTGTGTAGGTCGATTTCTTCTCTGTCTCAAGACTAAATGAGTTCTAGGAATGATATGGCACTTGTTTCCAGTGATAGGAACTTGAAAAATATTCAGGAAGAGTGAATGTTAAATATCTCTCCTATATGGTGACATGCATATTTCTTTACACCGTTATTCAGAATGTCAAGAGAGTATGTGGGGCAAAACTATCTTAACAGCTTTGTATTAGGCAAGAGTTCAAGCGGGTTTATTATCCAGGGAAGAAATTTAGAAGGATCATGCTGAAAATGGATAATTACTTCAAACCTTTATTTTGGGAAGCAGTTGAAATACACGTCTAGGTTTAAAGCACACAATTTCATGTCCATAAAAAAGAGAGGCTGACATTCCATCTATCCGATTCAAATGCAAGCATTTGCCAGCTTAAACAAATTACACAATCAAAATCAAGTTTTTCAGGAGTAAGGGCTTATTATGAAGTATATATCTTGTGGGAATATTTTTTCTAAAAAAAAAATCACTGGTGGAGCAAGGTCCAGTAATTCTGATTTTAGGGCATTAAAGATTGTCATCCCAACATCTACCCTTGGCATCAGTAGTTCTTACTTACATTTGTTTCGTGTAATCTTGGCTCTTCATACTTAGGGCTACCATATTTAAGAGGCAAACATCTAATAAAGAGAGAGAGAAGATTTTTTGTGACCCAGATGTGCTGGGACTATGGTTTTCAATGCCTCATCATCTGTTTGTTCCTCATAAAGTTTGTTTGGCTTCTGACAGCATTCTTCTATTACACACTCAACAAAAGGCTTTGTTACAGCCAAAAATAAAAGGTGCAATTGAAAGCGGCCAAAAAACATTAAAGAAAAATAAATGTAGACAATTACAATATTGGATGAAAGGCTGAGTCAATCTTTCTTTTTTTAAAAAATGGGCAATAAATATATAAAACATGGTAGGAGAAGTACAAATGTTAACCGTTACAGGTCTGTGTAGCTGATATTTGACAAATATTCCACATTAATTATTTTAGAAACCTTCATAACAAACATATTAGGTAATTTAATTGAAGAACCATACTAGGCGAATAGCAAGATTTTTACCATTAATGCTAGATTGAATAAAATTAAAGCAAAATGGTGTTATACTTCCTTGGAATATACTGTCATGGAAATCATGGAAACCTGAGAAAGATTTCAAGAATGTCAAGCAAAGCATTTTAAGATTTGCCTGCTTGTAATTGAAAGTTACAATTGACGTCATGACAACTTCAGTATTTATGAATAATCAATAGGTGAATCTACCGTAGGGTGAAAAGATATGGGACAGTTGAGCTGTGACTCTAACTGCTCCTTTAACTCTTGTTTCCTTCAGCAATGTTTCACAAAAATAGATTGCTTATCTTCTCCCTTACTATGTTTTTAGTAAAGGAGATTTTATTTCCACACAGAATCAATGCATTTCCCTTTTTAATAGGTTTGCAATGGTTTGAAAATCATTTGGAGAGGTGTTGGGAAGGAGGGTGCAGGATTGAGAACATAGCACGTATCTGCATTTTTAAAAAGACAATCACCTACCTGCCCTGTGCAGCTGTCCTGCAATGCTGAGAAAAGAGAAGGAAGGAGAAAGGTTTGGGCAAACTGTATCTGAAACATTGTGAAGTTCCAATGCTTCATTGTCTCTGCATGCGCCACAATCTTCTTGGTTATTTCCTCAAATGCACACACCAGCCTGGCTTCCTCCTGCAGCCTCCTTTACTGTAGTCTTACAGCGTATATGTGTCTATGAACAAAGTACAGAGGCCCTGGGTTTACGTTTGCAGAGCTAAATCTCTATGAAAATAAATCAATAAATAATAAAATGAATAAATAAATACGTAGCAGATAAATAAAATTTAAATACTTTTATGAGTTTGTGTTTAACTATATGTAAAATTCTTACATCTGTACCAGTGGTGGGTTTCAAAATTTTTTACAAACGGTTTTGTGGTTGTGGCTTGATGGGTGTGGGGTGGCTTGGTGGGTGTGGCTTGGTGGGCGTGGCAGGCGAAGGATACTGTAAAATCTCCATTCCCTCCCCAATCCAGGGGAGGGTTACTGCGAAATCTCCATTTCCTCCCCATCAGCTGGGACTCGGAAAGCAGAGAATAGATGGGGGTGGGGCTAGTCAGAGGTGGTATTTACCAGTTCTCCGAACTACTCATAATTTCCACTCCCGGTTCTTCAGAATTGGTCAGAACCTGCTGAAACCCACCTCTGATCTGTACACTGTAACATCTTATGTAGCACTGAACTTTACAACTCTGTAACATACAACTTTAGCAAGCTGTTTCTTTTTTTCAATTATTTAGCTTCTGCTGCAAAAGATGGGTTCTTTTTTTTAAAAGTACCAAAATAATTCACAGTTGAACTAGGAAAATTATGACAGACTACCCAAAATGAAGTGGTAGGGATGTTCTTTCTTTTTAACTGGCAAAATAATTTATTACAAAAGCTTTTGAAAATTCATTTGCTGAGAAAAACATATGGATAATCTGTGTGATACAAACATTTAAAATAAACATAAAAATCAGCATGTTTTATAAATTTAAGTATTCCAAAGCTAAGAATTCAAACTTTGATTGGCATATTAGCAATGTTATAAAATTAACAAATACATTTAATTGTGAGGAAGGACATTCTTAACTTTTTAATCTCCATTATGAGGTTAAAAAAGAACTACTTTCCTCTTCTGTCTTGGTTGTAGCTTTCCTTTGATTTCAAATGATTTTCATGTGGTTTTTTAAAGATTCCTGCCAACTAAAGCATTCTACAAAGAAGGCTTTAAATCAAAACTTTTCATTAATAAAAGTAGAAAAACTATGCAACTTCACATCTGAGAAGCCAAGAATATTTCCAATTTTTATCTTCAAAACTAGACAAAGATCTCTGATATTGAAAAGGATAATCTGATACCAATTGTCCCATTGCTTGCTTCTGCAGAAGCAGCTATTTCTCTTTTCTTGTGGATGTCAGACAATCAGTACAAAACGGTAGAGAGGAGAGTTGCAGAATCCAATCTGAATTGGTCATCAGGACCAGAGCTTTAATATTCCAAGCTTTCAGACTCCTGCTGGAGCCCATCCTCAGGGAACTTCTCTCTCAGCAGAATCTCTCATCATATATTCTGGTGGGAGAGAAGTTCCCTGAGAATGGGCTCCAGCAGGAATCTAAAAGCTCGGAAAACTAAATTTCTGGTTCCAGTGATTGACCCAGATTGGATCCTTCAACATTATGCTGGAATATGTATATTTGCCTTCATTCATGGAGAATCTTCATAGATTTGCACATACAGTAAGAGCTTCTTTGGATTCAAATCTGCAGCCTATCATCATGTTATAGGCCAGTGATGGCTAACCTTTTCCGAACAGAATGCCCAAAGCAAATGTGCATATGAGTGCCTGAACCCACAAATGCAAAGTGTGTGTGGATGCTGCGCATGCACTCCACCCCCTTATGCATGTGTGTTTTCCCCTCCACACCCCGCTCCCCATGCATTTACATGAGCCCTCCACATGCACTCCACTTCTTGTGCATGCATGGTAGAGGTCTGAAGTTCAGCTGGCCAGTGGGAGACGTACCCCAGACCTGAACTGGGGTGACAGCTTGTGTGTTGTCAGAGAGGGCACTGTGTGCCACCTCTGGCATGCATGCCATAGGTTCGCCATCATGGTTATAGGCTCTGGGTGAAATTTAAGCAGCCCTAAACTCACCTTCAAGCTAATTTGAATCCATGATTTTTTGTGCTTTAAATAACAGCCAATTTGGGGTTGTACTGGTAGTTAAGGCACCAGGTTAAGACCATGAGTTCTAATCCTGCCTTAGGCATGAACCCAGCTGGATGGCCTTGAGCCAGTCCCTCACTTTTACCTGGAGAAAGAAAGCAATGGCAAACAATTGCTGCAAATTTTGCCAAGAAAACTGCAGGGAATAATCCAGGCAATCACCAGGAGTCAACATTGCCTCAAAGGCACATACTGTACAAATATGCACACTCACATATTTTAAATATGTTTGGGAAGAGAAGTAGTAAATATTTTTCTTCATTTCTGTACTGCTGCACTGATTCCTCAGAGTCTCCAGCATTGAAAGAGAAGAACAGAATGGCCTTAAAAGTCAAACAACAGCAAAAGTTATATTTTTTAATACTATTGTTTTAGAACAAAAAATGGTGCATGCTTTGAAAATGATTTGGAAGAAGTGCTTTAAGAATTTGTGCAAATTGGCACAACACCTATCTGCTGTTAATTAGAATGAATGTCTTTTTTTTAGGCCAGCTGCAGTTATGATTGCTTTAAAAATTGTATGAACTTTACTATTGTCTCACAAAAACAGCTGCATCTGTTTTTAGGTTTATATGGGAATATGAAAAGAGATCTGCTGCTTCAATAAATAACATACAGTGGATGTGATCATGCATAGTCTGATAAACCTCTTCCTGAACAGTCAGCATTTGCTCAATGTTTAATGGGGAACAGATATACTGAATCAGAATACCTAGAAATTAATGTTATATGTACCCTCTCAAACTGTCAGTTTTGCTTTTTTTAAAAAAAAAAAATCTCAGTACTTGTACTCCAAAATCATATTGATTTTAAGTATTTGGGTAGAGTTGACCTAGGAAACTGAAAGCTAAAATCAAAAGTCAATCCAGCATAAAATGGAGTGCTAGGAAACAAGGAACAAGACAGCCATAAACAGACTAAACAGACTAATGGCTTTCTGGGAGATGTTTATATGTAGCAGCCTAATGCTATAACCTTATGTTGACTTATATAACAGTTGGGTGTCATTTTCAGTAAATATGCATAGGACTGCGCTCAAAAAGAACAGAGAAACAAGAAGAGAAACTAAAGTTATTCCACAAATACAAAACAAATCACAAGAAACACAATTATACTGAACAGCCCGCTCCTAATTTTTTACTTTCCTAAAATCACCCAGAGGTCCTACTACCTCTTCCATAATTAAAAGGAGATGATTGCAGTGGTAAGGTTACTGACACTTATTCAATGAGCAGTGTATTTGTATGCAAAATCCAGACACAGCCAAATAGCTGGCTCTTCCAGCCATTGCAATTTCCATCTTTTTTAAATGAGCCACACAAACTAAGAGTGCAAAGCTTGTGCTGACTTAAGTACTGCATTAGCTTTTAAAGAAAGGAGGCACATGCATTATCCATTTATTATTTTTAATCATTTTCATTTTCTTTCAGTATACACAACCCCATTATTCAGGTTTAAAAAGCAATATGGATAAGTGTTCAAAGATTTACATTATTTATTTCCTCCATTCATTCATTCTTTCTTTCCTGCTGTACTAAAATTATACAAACAAACAAACCAAATTACAGCAGAGTGGAGATGAAGAAAGGAAAGAGATGATTAATGGATTGTGCACTTATTGTCTATGGCTACTTCCAAATGTGTGAAGATGTGTGACATTTTATCTCAGCAACAGCTGTGTTGGCTGGAGATGGAATAGGATGGATGCCTTATGGTTATGAAAGCTATCTTTATTGACTTTGAACTACATGAAATGTATACGGATACCTTATTTTTCTAGAAGTATGTTCAGCATTTAAACTACTGCAATCTCAGTAGAACCTACAATGTAGGAAGAGGAATTTTGCACCTCTTATTGGTAGGCCTTTGAAATTCCTTCTCACAGTCATAGGAAAAGCATTCTTGATCTCAAAGGGTGAAGACTAATATCAGTTCTCATTGTGTACATCAATTTCTGCCTTGTAGTTAGATTATGTGCAAGAATAATAATTTGGAACTTCTTCTTATAAAGACAATTGTAAGATTCATTAGAACAACTTTCAATATTTCATGTTTGTAGGAGCCACCAATTACTTTATCAAAGATATTGGATCATATCCAAGCAGAAATAAAAAGCCAATTTTCTCCAGAAAGTCATTCATGTGTTTATAGATCTTGTTCTATTACATTTATCAATTATGGTAAGTTTTAAGGACCTTGAAATGACATTAATAGTGTTGACTGCAATTGTTATTACTGTTACTTTAACTTAATGGCAGATAACTGGGATTGAAATAAAGTTTGCTACTAAACGGTACAATTTTTCCCAAAAATTTAATTTAGGGGGAAGGCACTTTGATAATGACAGAGCAAGCTAAATTGGTGCAAAATGTTATTTTTATTTCATTTTCATTTCAAAGGCACAGGAGCACAGTTGCTCAAGTGATTAAGATCAGGGGTGAAATCCACTTAACTTTGCTACCGGTTTGCAAATGTGAGCATGTGTGCTTCCTCCACGCATACGCACAGGATTAAAAATGGGATGTGATGACATCTGGGTGGGTGGACGGAGCCTCTCGCCATTGGCGCTACCAGTTCGCCTGAGCCAGATAGAACTGGCTGAAGTTCACCACTGCTTAGGATGCTGGCTTGCAAACAGCAAGCCCATGTTGGGATTCTGAGTGCTGTCATGAAGCAGGGTGAGATCCCATCTTTCGCTCCAGCTCTTGCCAGGGACATGAAAGGCACTCCCAACTGGACGTTCCCCAAGCAATGGTGATGTCAGTGCCTAATCCTTTCAACCCGGAAGTGCCTCAGCGCTTCCAACATGAGTGTGATGTGATTTCAAAGGTAACCCCTTTCAGAGCCTGCTCCAGTCCTGGATTTTGAGAAATGCTGTTTTAAGGTGTTCATCTTGCTTGTCTCAATGGGCAGTTAGATATTGGTGGATGTGCCCTTGTCTATCCCTTTTCTCAGCCAGTTTGGGGAAGTGAATCATAGATGCCATTGTCTGAAATTGGTTTTCTTCCAGTATAAAGTTATAGCCATACTTAATATATCATAAAACATGTTTCTCAATGGTAACATGAAAAACTCACTGAAAATCTAAAGTGGGGGGAAGAACTGAGAACATTCCAGATAGCTATACGGGTGTTGTCTTATTGTTCTGCCTACCATGGCTTTATTTTTCCCCACCATATCCTCCTAAGTTAAATCAATATCCTGGCCCCTAAAATGTTAAGGCAACTGACTCTTTGAAGAAACCCATTATTTTCACCTACACAGCATGAACACCTGTACAGACCAGCTGCTGGCTTATTTGTTATTCAGTAAGAAACATATGCAAGTTATTATCTGTCCCAAATAAATCATCTCTAAAGCACAATGGTTATTAATCTTTCTGTTTTGTATAATCTAATTTACAAATAAGAAAAGTGTGAGATAAGTGAGATAACAGTGGTATGTCAGACAGTGAACTAAAAGGGTTAGCACAGAATTATTAATCATTTTGGGGGTGTTTTCAAAGCACATCTATTTGATATACAATTTCTACCCTTTGTGCATTAGAATAAAAGAGCTCGGAAGCCATCAGCCATCAGAAGCATTGCACTATTAATTGTCAAAGAATATCAGGCCCAAGGACAAGGACAACTCAGCAAAATCCAGTACAATCCAGTACAATTGAGTACAATCCTTTACAGGCAGTCCTTGACTTTCAACAGGATATTTAGTGACCATTTGAAGTTACAATAGCAGTAAAAAAAAAGTGATTTATGATCATTTCCCATGGTCACATGATCAAAATTTAGATGCTTGGCAACTGACTCATATTTATGACGGTATCCCAGGTTCATGTGATCACCTTTTGCAACCTTCTGGCAAGCAAAGTCAATGGAGACGCTATATTCACTTAACAACAGTGTTACTATCTTAACATCAGTGAGTCACTTAACAACTGTGGCAAGAAAAGTTGTAAAATAGGGAAAAACTCACTTAACAAGTGTCTGTTGCTTAGCTGAATTTTGAGCTGAATTGTGGTCGTAAGTCAAGGACCACCTATATTTGCTTACACCTAATGGACAAAATCTTGCCAAACTAAAGCTATAACTTTCTAATCTACTAGATATGCAGTACTCTGAGAAATTAAGGTGTTTCTGTCCTCCACCCCTCCCCCATCCAATTCTGGATTGCACAGCCTTTTAATTTGAGCCTCTCTCTGATTGAATTTACTGCCTCCTCTCAGTGCTGCCAAAACTCCTGTCTACACATTCCATTTCACAGAACTGTAAAATCATGAATAGATCATCTAAATTAGATATCCAATCCAAAGCCATACCCAAAGAAGGAATTATAGTGCTAGACACCTTACTCATCCTATGCATATAATAGGATTATCACATCTGGGTTGCAAAAATCCAGGAAGCTACAAGATGGCAGCAAAAAAGTATCGAAAATTCTGGTTCTTTGCTGCCCTCTAATGGTCGTTTAGTTTTTGCAGCCCAATTTAGGCATTCCTATTAAATATCTTAAATAAAAGAAAGCTCATAAATTTAATTGCACTTATTAATTTTAGAAAAGTCTTTAACAGGTCTTCTTGATAAAAAAGAATCTGCAGATACAAATGCAAACTGAAACAACTAAAAATTAATCCCAAATCAAAGCAACATTTAGACTCTTCACTGTCAAATAATTGTTACAGTACATTGGGACTGTACTTTAATTGAAACCCATTGCCCTGTAATTTTCATTCATCACTTTGGATTTTTTCTCCTAGAAGAACTCCACATGTGTCTCATTTCTGCATTATCATATCTTCGTGCTTCTAGACTAAACATGCTAATCTTTTTCAATTTTCCTCATGGAATTTAGTTTCTATGGAAACCATGTCTTGGATCCATTCTAATTTTGTCAGTGCACCTCCTCAGCCATTCAATTTACTTTTCATTGTGATGAAAAATGTAGTGGGACAACAGTATTTGCCTCAAGATCTCCAGAATTTCAATGTTCCTTTAGAACTTGTGCAATGAGGACAAAGACTTACAAGTCAGGAGTTCGCAAGTGTATTTGACTGAATACACTACCTGGCAACACTCATAGAACAGGCTTCCCCATAAAAAGGAAGCTTATTTACTTCTTCAGGTATCAGCCCTTAGAGCCATATTATATAATTTGCAGAAATACCAGGCGAGATAAGGCCAGTCTTGTTTCTAATTCTCAGATTAAAAGATTTAATATTCTTTTCAAATATCACTGAAGTTACCATTCTTCATTAAAGATTTGTGAAACAAAAAAATATAATGCCTTTTTAGAGTGAATGAGAAGAGCTATTCATATAATTTTTAATTTAACCAGTGTTTGCTCTTATTGTAGCCATAAAGCAAAAGCTTTAGCCTCACCAACAGAACTAATAATCATGACCTGGTGAACACTACAGGGCATCCTGAAAGCACACTATGCACCCTAAGCCTCATCTCTGGTAAGATGGCACAAATTCTACTGGAGGGACCAAAAGGAGGGAGAATTGATAAGCGAATTCATAGCAATGCTAAGTGAAATAGCCACCGCTTGCGAGTTCTCCAAGCTGGACGAGACCATGAAGGATTGTTTGGTGCTGGGGCTGAGGGATCTCACCTTGCAAAGCTGATTACTCGCTACACCAGAATAATTTTTCAAGAGGCCATGGAAGAAGCAATGGCAACTGAAGCATCCCAGAAATCTGCAGCCACAATGAAGAAAATGAATAAAGGGCCACAAGGAGAGGAAGAATCCTCAATCCACTACGAGGATGTGGAGACCAAGTTGGAAGAAGAAGAGGGGAATGAAGTGTATCATCTCCGTTTGGAACAAAAGGGGAGAACCCAGGACAAAGGAAAGAAAGAATTCTGGTGTGCAGGACGTGAAAAAAATCATCCAAGGACGGAGTGCAGATTCTGAGATGCAATCTGCCAGCGTTGCAACTGAAAGGGGCACATTGCAAGAGCCTGCAGGGCATGTCAACCAGTGTCCCACATGAACAGACAAACCAGCCCACCACCAAGAACCAGACAGTTCCAAACAAGCAACAAGAAGCAACTGTTTAGAAGAAAGCGCAGAAACAAAGATCATGGATTGGAAAGACGTGAAATCCATCAGACAATAATAGTCAAGCACTCAAGCGTGGGAAAGGCAAAGAAGATGGTGGCAACTGTTTACATTGAGGGGAGACCATGCAAGATGGAGGTTGGCTCAGGGTCCTACCTGTCCATGGTCTCCTGGACAACCATCAAGCATATAATTCCAAGTCTCACAACCGGTGCAATCAACCCGCAAAGACTCACCCTGAAAGACTATCAGGGAAACTGGATTTCGGTGCTGGGCATCAGAAATTTCAACATAAAATTAAAGGACTTCCAAGGAAAGCTGCCCTTCACCATAATGGACCGAGACAGACCTACCCTATTGGGTCTGGAGTGGTTTGAACATTTGGGACTGGCAGTAACTAGGATCAACCAAGTTGAGGACAATGGCTGGGAAGAAGAGCTGATAAGGGACTTCGCAGATGTTTTCAACAGAAACAGGGAGGGAGGGAGGGAGGGAGGGAGGGAGGGAGGGAGGGAGGACAGACTAGACAAAGTTATACTGTAAAGAAGAGGAAAAAGAAAAGAGATACATATATTCAACAAAGCATTTCAATGAACAGTATCTATATTTAATTTTCATATTTCATTAATTTGAATCATTCATGGCTAATCTGTCAATAAGTAATTCATAATTCTCTTATAACAGTAATTATGCAGATAACTAATACCGTAATTGAGGTCATCATTTATTAAAGCTTTTGGAAAAAAGGCAGGTTGTACCATATCTGGAATATCCTATCTCCTCCCACTTATGACTTTATGACTGTAACCTTGCTGGTATCCATAAGATTTATATTGACTGTTTCCTAATATGATTTGATTGCTTATTTGTTCCCTATGACTATCATTAAGTGCTGTACTTAATGATTCTTAACGAATGTATCTTTTCTTTTATGTACACCAAGAGCGTATGAGCCAAGACAAATTCTTGTGTGTCCAATCACACTTGGCCAATAAAGAATTCTATTCTATTCTATTCTATTCTATTCTATTCTATTCTATTCTATTCTATTCTATTCTATTCTATTCTATTGCCCTGCAGCATAATTACTTCAACCCTTTTATTTTGAAAGACTGAACAAAACAGGATAGTGACAACAACATTCAATATATTAATATTTTTCTATTTTTTTAAATAATTACTGTTATATTGAATAAATTCATTTAGTTTCATTAAATTATGACAAAATTGGGAGTAAAAGGATTTTGGGGTGAGTATAGGATATTTTTCTCTTAACTTCTATAGTGGTACAAATAGTTTTATAATCATAAAACAACAGAATTATCGTTAGCATAAAAGAAGAAAGAATATAGTGAATAAGAGATTTTTATAAACATTTTGTATTTCATAGTAAGATAATGTTAGAGCCTTAATTATGCTACACATGGTTACAATAATTTCAAAGAGACCGACTTTTATAATGCAACAGAGTAATAGATTCCGATAATCACTTTCTCTCAGACTTTGAGAGGGAACTTCTTCATTCAGAACTATCTCAAAAAAATCTTGTTAGGAAGAAAACTGTATAGTTTTATTTTGTGAGTAACAGATTTAGATAAACATCTACTGGTAACTAATAATGTATGGTTATCCTTATGGCTGCCCACTAGCATTGTTTTAGGTTTATTACAAAGTTTATATCTCAAAAATTTGCATCATGGACATTGAGACCTAATATTAATATCATGGTATCACATAAATATCCTACAATTTGTTGGTGACAGACGTTTGCTGAGGTTTCAAATTTCTGGGAAGATGTTTTTGATGAAAAAGTCTATGATTAAATAAGGCATTGAATACAGTTCACGTTTAAGTTTATTACAGATATTCAGTGGTTAGGATAAAAGTTTATGATACAAGCAATTGATTATACTGCATTCTTGCTATTGGCAACTGAAATAATTATTCATAAACTTTTAATATTTGGAGAAACTTTGTGGTAAAAGTTGATTCAAAAAGTTCTGTTCAAGTACTGTGCTTAAAAATATTTTTTAAAAACACATTGGATAACCAAAATTGATAAGTATCTTTTTTCAGGGTGTGGCATGGTCTTATTTGTAGCACAATTTACACATGTACTCCTTTCCAAAAAGTATCTGATAATAGAAAATACGATAGGTTTACAATATGAAGATATTTAGAATATAATATAGATAGTTATAATGTTGAACTAAGTATTGTATATAAATCTATTTCCTCTGCTTTAAAAAATCCCATCAATAAAACAACAATTAGAATACTTTAGAACTGGTCCCATCAAATAACTGATCCCATTAAGTCTGTTCAATAAACCCTTAAAGTTCAGACTTAATGCATACTGCAGAATATACAACTTAAGGAATTTAGGAAGATGTGATCTTCTGTCATGATGAAGACAACATCATGACATGAAAATGTGTAGAAAAAGAGATTGAAGGGACACGTCTATATTGTAGTTAAGTACAAAGGCTGAGGAAAGGCCTTTATTTACTTGAAAGAAAAGCCCATGCAGGATTTTGTATAACAATGTCAAGTTATAAATAAGATTATGACAGAAGTATTGTTTATTTCAAATATGAGCCTGTAAAAGTAGTACGGTAGACTTACACAACCTTTCATCTTGAGAAAAAAAAACCCTTATCTCTTATAGGCCAATTATAAGTTCAAGAAACAAAAGAGATTCTTTAGGCAGCTACTGGAACATAAACATAAGCTATTGGTGTTTTCTGACAATAAACATAAATGACTCTAAAAGATGTCTTCAAATAGTTGAACATCTGGAAGAAGGATAATTACAGAGTGCTGCATAAAATGTAGAATCAAAGGGATTCTCTGAGTCATGTACCTTTTGGAGAAAGAATTCAATTTATTGTGCTGCTGCTCATATGCTGAAATAATTGAAACTCACTGACTGGTTTACCAGAATCAAGATCATAACATTGCAATGGAATTGTCAACAAGATGGCCTCTCAAGTAGGAATCACATATGGTAGCAACTGCTAGAAATCTGTTGGGAATTGTAAAAGTCCTCCTGCTGCATTTTTGTTGGTCTATGGCAGCAGTTAAAAGCAGAACCTCATAAGGTAGTAATTTCTGTCAACTGATGCCAGTAATTTAGCTTCATATTATCAAGACTTTTAGGTTTAAATCAGTACTGCAGGGCAGATGAGACTATAGAGGAAATAAAGATAACTATATAGCTAAGGCGGTGCTTCAATTCATTAATCCTGCCTTCCATCTTGATTTTATTATTCTCTTCCCTCCTCCAGCCCCCCATCCCCCGGATATTCCTATGACCACCTTCTCCATTTATATTTCATTCTTGGAGAAACAAGGTTGAAAAAAACCTTGCTCTATTCAGATAATGATATAGATTTCTAAGCATAAATAAGGCTCAGGCAAATATTAACCCAGCAATTATTTATAAATAAATAAATGGCATTTATTTATTTAAAAGAAAAAAAACAAATAGAAACAGTGAACTTTATACTTAGTTTGCAGCATAACATTTGCATACAATTTACTTTACCAAAACATTTATGCAAAGAAAATAAATAGGGAAATATTATTCAGTTTCCATTAACATTGGCCAAGTGATGTGAATTTTACTGGGGAGAAAGGAATATTCTAATTAATACATAAAATTAAAAATAAGTTAATAATTAAAAATTACAGCTGTGTCAGAGGGTTCTTTGGAATAACACTAGAAGCGTTGTAATTTTAATGTTCCATAATGTGGCAAAGTCAAAGAAAAGAAAAAAGAAGTAAAAAGAAGTTACTTCCAATTTTATTTACAACAGTTGAAATATAAATATAAAATCACCTCTTACTTTATGGTTACAGTAAGCTTACATCTTATTTTATTATTGTCTACAGTTTCTATAATCCATTAGTTTTATACTAATCTTAAAATCAAATATCATAAAATCTTTATTTTTCCTGTATCCCACAAAAAGTCAATAAGGGCTTTCCAATCATCATTAAATTTAAACAATGTCCTATTTCTAATTAAGGCAATCAGTCTGGCCATCTCATCGATTTCCATCATTTTCACAATCCATTCTTCCATTTTGGATAAAGTTGAATCTTTGCACCTTATCATACAGCAATCTCACTGCAATCATTACATATAAAAACAAATTTCGATAATTTTTTCCAGCACTGAGTCTTCTTTCTAAGCAGATCTCCTTTAACTATACTGTAACTATAGATTTAGTTGACTGCTGAAATCCAAAAACAGAGAAAAACACTCTTATTTGAAATATTTTGCTTCTGGGACAGATTTATTAATTTTTCTCTGAAAGAACTGGATAAAAAAATATTGATTTAAACCACAGTAAAATACAGTTCAAAGAACATGCATTGATTGGATTGCTTCGATACAACAGGGAAAATGCATGCCATTAAAACTACACATTTAGAAAGGATGAATGAAGAAACGATGGCAAAGAAAATATGTCTCCAGATAATGGAGGAGAGACACAAAACTATTAATAAATGCAGTAAAGATTTTGTGATTTATCATCTTGAATATGTGCCTAATCTGCTTGGAATACAAGAAATTCAAGTGATGTCAAATCTCAACAAGGATTTGAAAATGTTGAATGGGAGGGTGAAAGAAAGATGATAGTGTCACATGGGAGCTATTTGAAAACTTCTCCAGCATTCTTGGTTTTGTTATTCAGTTTTAAAAATTAGGGAGTTAGACAGGACACTCCTAAGAATGTGGAGGATCAGTGGTAGAGCCGTTGCTAAGAAGAAAATCAATACTTTATGCCAGACGTGTCTGTAGTTTCTCTGTACATGAGGCCCAAAGGAAAAAAATAAGGAAGCAGCCACTTCTCTACTGCTGTCTCGTTAAGGGAGTGAGGGGGTGAACACAAAGTCCGCCATATTGTCCAAGTCTCTTTTAAATTTGGCATCAACACTGCTTGAAAACATGGAGACAGAGTGAATTTAAAAGCATAGAGTTATTTAGCCCCTCTTAGTCACAAAATAGCAAAGTGCATCAGTAATGGTAAAGTTCCTCACGCACTAATCACACCTAGGAATATAAACTCGTTCCCTGAAGGAAAAATATTAGTATGCAAAACATTTTGCTTTTAAAGTTAAGAAATGCTTTCTGTTGACAAGGTCATTGAATATGAACACTACATATTCTGTGGGCCTGCTTCCACAATATTTTCAACAAAGTCAGCCAATAGACCAGTCAACTCTCATTACTGGCAGAGTGCTACCATACAATCTCATTGCAGTAGAAGGGCAGTTTTTTTATGCTGCCTGGCCTTAACATTAAGTTCTGTAATCAACAAAGTCTTACAGGAAAGAACGGTTTTCACTGTTTTCTCGAAAAAATATCAACCTTGGTGTCACTTAAATATTTAAGAAAAGGTTTGGTGCAGTGGTCGGTTTCAAAAATGTTTACTACTGGTTCTGTGGGTGTGGCTTGGTGGGCATGGCATGGCGTGGTGGGCATGGCTTGGTGGGCATGGGAAGGATACTGTAAAATCTCCATTCTCATGCCACTCCAGGGGAAAGATACTGCAAAATCCCCATTTTCTCCCGATCATCTGGGATTTAGGAGACAGAGAAGAGAAGGGGGCAGGGCCAATCAGTATTTTTACTACCAGTTTTCCGAACTACTCAAAATTTCTGCTACCTGTTCTCCAGAACTTGTCAGAACCTGCTGAAACCCACCTCTGGTTGGAGAGACACACTTAATAGAGTTGTATTCAGGTGACTAAAATCTTGATAGAATTGTCAATCATAGAAATAAGAAACAGAAATCTGTAACCCAGGTTTTTAGTAGTCTTGTTCTGGCATTCCCTAAAAATTAGGTTTAAGTGGTCTACAGTAATTAGGAATGTACCTTTATGGAATGTAGACTTTATTTGACAAATGAAGTTAGCTCTCTTTTGCTCTTAGTCCATTTTTACAACTCCTTAACGATGGGGTGGGGTTTGTATGTGTGTGCACGTGTGCACATGTGCATGCACATAATAAGATTGTGACTGAGTTTGGCTCTGTATATATTTTAACTATATGGTTTTCTCTGTAGATAACTGCTATAGAAGCAATGGATATTGTTAATCTCTCTCTCTCTCTCTCTCTCTCTCTTTCTCTCTCTCTCCCCTCCCCCCCAAACTTCTTACAATTTGGAAAAGTTTGATAATTACCAGATCCTTTTTTTAAAATAGCATGCTGTTAGCATGTTTTCATTTGTACCCAGTCTTTTTTCAGTACCGGGTTGGGCAAGCCCCATATAGAGCATATTGCAATTGTCCAATCTGGTGGTCATCAGGACATTATATTTTTTTATATTTTAGAATATTTCTTAGAATTAATTTAAATATTTCAGATGAACAAAATGAAATTAGTTTTCCATCTGGAATATTCCAGATCATTTTAAAGCAATACCTCCTTTTATGTTATAATTAATCTTCAATAATCAGCAGTACTAAAATAATATACAAAAAGAATGGTTAATAGGTTTTTCCTTAAGACCCTCTGCATAAGCCCTTTAAATAATATATTTTACATCAATACAGAGTTTATTTCAAAAAGTTGAGAAAGTAGTTATTCCGAAGCATACCAGGTTCACTCTGAGGGTCACTTTCAATTATTTTCACAATTTCCATCCAGATTCTGGTTAAAACCATTAATTAATATTCCTTCAATTAACTATTCCATTCATTCATCCATCATAATTATCTCAGTCAATTAAACTTAAAATGCACACTTCATTTTGCATGATCAGATTGTTTGTTTTTACTTTCCAAGAGATGAGAAGTGCTCATTTAAGTGCTTTTACTGTTCAAGAATAAAGTATGGTACATTCCTTTACTTTATATGTACTTCCTAGCTAATAGGAACATAAATTTTAAGGTTGATAGCCATGTTAATCGATGGTAGCAAAAATGTGAAGGTGTCTGGTATCACATTTTCTGACTAATAAATTATATTAAAAGGCATAAGCTTTCATGTAAGCTCATGTAAGCTGATAACTTTTAATATAATGTGTTAGTCAGCAAAAGTGCTGCCAAACTCCTTCTGAGAAATGCATCCGTATCTGCAGCCTTGATGCTGCTTCTGGATTGTTTCTGAATCAGATAATTTCCAGTCTTCTAGATGAGAGTTAGCTCTCCTAATTTACCACCTAAAGACACAATAGAGTATTTAGGAAAAAGCCAAGAGCAAGATTTTAAAAAAATCTATCCACATTAGCCATACCAATTCAACAGGAGTTATGGATAGAGATAGACCACAGGTAACATGGTAAAGCAAGCCTCTATTCAGAGATTTGCAGAATGATCACTAGCTAGTTAGTGTGTGTTCTGTCTCATTGTCTCTCCTTTCAAAAATCTTCATTCTCTAGTCTAGGGCTACTGGGTGACTCCACAAGATTACTTTGACAAATCAAACACTGCTTGGTCAGCCTTCTAGACGTCAAAAAGTCTATTAATTCTTCCTTGATCCTGTCAAATTTCTCCCTCTTTGGAAGAGGAATTCTTTGACCAGGCATGGCATTGGACATCTTACAGTCATGACTTAGCCATAAACCCAACTATTGTATCAATTTTACGCTAGTAGACACACAGGAATCAAAGTCTGGGGATCAGTAAACTAGGCATTAAGCCAGTCACTCCTTTGTTCCTTATTACAAATCTCCACCTCTATTCTTCACATCTCAGCCAAATGTCACTGCATTTACACAAATAAAGTGATCTGATATTAAGGACCATCATAATTTGCAGAAAAGTTCATGCTGACAAGTGCATTTTGCCAGCATTATTCAACAAAGGTTTGCACTGTTCTTTTCAAAGCAAAAACTGGGCAAGGAGATAAAATTTAACTACTCCTGATTTTCCAAGGATTTTGGGATGTGCAAAAACCTTTTTGGCTCAAATGTATTACAGTAGAAATAGATGTATTTGTTAAGCATCATTAATTATACCCAGCTAAAATTGAACTGTCGGAAACCATGAAGCACTCATAAGAAAAATAAAAACTACACAGTAAAAACTAGTCAACCAGAAAAAAAAAGAAGGGTTTACTGAGTCAAAAACGTGGACTTTTTTGTGTAAACATATATGTGAAAGCTTTATAGGAATATCATGATTACAAGGGGATCAGATCTATTTTAACTCAGAGCTTATGAAGGCAGTCAGATTTTCAAAGACTTTTTGAATATCATTAGGGGTGAGAGTCATATAAATCTCTGGGGACATTTGGAATGCACTGCAAAAGAAAATGTACATCTCCTGGATTCCAACAGCTGATCTCATAGTATGCCCACTCTGTATGATCATACAGGCTGGGTGGAAACTGTGTAAAATAATTAGGCGCCATGCCTTGAAGGGTTTATAGGTGGCAGCAAGTACCTTGAATTGCACCTAGAAGCCAAACGACAACCAGTGCAGGTCATGGAAATGAAACAGATATTCATGTTGACTGAGGCTAGAAAAAAGACAAAGCCTCCTTAGATAAATGTTGCTATATATTTTTTCTAGCGCTGCTGCTATTATCTGGATCCTTCTACCCAGCTGAATGCATTGTAAGCATAGCTAGCCATCATGAGGTCAAAAGACCCTCAGATAGCTTGACGGGCTAGATAGCCTGTTATTAACACCCAGCTGTCTGCAATTATGCAAGTTCGAGGCTCAAGGTTGACTCAGCCTTCCATCCTTTCTAAGGTAAGTAAAATGAGGACCCAGTTTGTGGGGGCAATAAGCTGACTTTGTATAAATATACAAAAGTATGAAGGCTATTGCTTAACACATTGTAAGCTGCCCTGAGTCTCCGGAGAAGGGCGGCATATAAATCTAATTAAAAAATAAAAAAATATTATCCTATTGTTCTTGGAAATAATATGGCCCTATTTACCCATGTCTCTAAACTTCCAAGTCAGAGTAGAATATTGTAGATATTTGGGATTAAAACTTCCCTCATCTCTTACTATTGACCGTAATAGCTGGAACTGACCAAATGTACAGTATATCACAAACTTTTTGGCAGATTACTTCCATGTGAATGCAAATGCACAGGAGGATAAATTTTTGGAAGCTGGTGATCTGCTAGGCTTTAACCATCTTATTAAAATGGCCTTTTTATTTCTCAGTGGTTGGAAGGTTATACACTTTTGTACATCACTGGCACAGCCTTTTTCTTGGTATACATGAGAAAATTGATCTAGTGTAAATCCAAGCTGAAAATCTACCAAAATTTTGCTTAACAGATTAACAGAGCTGGAAGCAGTGGTGGGTTGCTCCGGTTTGCCCTGGTTTGAGCAAACCAGTAGTGGTGGTGGTGGGAGGCTCCGCCCACCCACCCCAACATCATCAAAAATGATCTGCGCAGAAGCTCTGTGTGCTCATGCTTGTGCTCAGGCTACCAATAGCGAACCGGTAGCGCCGGGTTTTGAAACCCACTACAGGTTGGAAGGGACCTTGTAGGTCATCTAGTCCAACCCCCCACCCAATGATTATGTCCATCATAAACAAAAATAAGTAAGACAGATAGTCACCCAGAAATATTTTTTCTCCCAAAATTTGAGTCCAACATTTTTATTGCTAAGTGAGAGATTTGTTAAGTGAGTTTTGGGCCATTTTACAACCTTTCTTGCCACAGTTGTTAAGGGAATCACTCCAGCTGTTAAGTTAGTAGCACAGTTATTAGTAAATCTGGCTTCCCCATTAACTTTGCTTTTCAGAAGGTCGCAAAAGGGGATCACATGATCCTGGGACACTGCAACCATCTTAAATATGAGTCAGTTGGCATGTGCCTGAATTTTGATCATGTGACCATGGGAATGCTGAAACAGTTTTAAGTGTGAAAAAAGGCCATAAGTTACTTTTTTCAATGCTGTTGAAAGAGCCTGGGTGGTGCAGCAACTTAAGTAGTGCTAAAGTGACACCAGCTGCCTGCAATTACTGCAAGTTAGAATCTCACCAGGCTCCAGGTTGACTCAGCCTTCCATCCTTTTGAGATAGGTAAAATGAGGACCCGGATTGTGGGGACAATAAGCTGACTTTGCATAAAAAGGAACACCGCTTTTGGGGGGGGCAAAAGCCCTACTAAGCAGGTATATACAAAAGTATGAAGGCTATTGCTTAATGCATTGTAAGCCACCATAAGTCTCCGGAGAAGGGTGGCATATAAATTAAATTTTTAAAAAACCTTTGAACAGTCACTAAAAGAATTGTTGTAAGTTGAGAACTACTGTACTGAATGCAAGGATTAGATAGAGAGCAATCTGTAATGGAAAATCATACTAAAATATATTTAACTTCTATTTGATAAACATGAGCCTCATAATTCCACTATTACATCAACTGCATTTCTTAAGATTTGGTGCCTAATCAGTTTGTCCTAAAACTCATGCCATAAGAATGATGGGGGATGAGTCAAGCAATATTCAGGTTTCCATACAGGAAGTCTAGTTGACTTGGAGACAGTCAAGACACCACACATTTAAGGGAGCAATTGAGAGTTAATATTCATACTGGTTCTTATTACTAGATGGCAATGGAAGGGAAAATGGCATATATTATTCCATAGCTTTTTTCAAAATAACTTTACATTGTAGTGTCTGGAAGCACCAACATTGCCCAGTCTGTTGCCAAGGCATAATAAATGCAGAATTTTCATATTGTCATTTCCTCCTAGTTTCCAGATACATGTGAAGAATGGCTGTATCGCAGCTAGCATGGAATGCCATGATAAGGATATGGTATACTGGTGAGTGTGTGTATGTGCATCACACAGCATCAGAACCTAAAAACAATTTGGAGAACATGAAAAATATAATAATGTCTCTTTCATCCTTGCAGATTTGGACACAATGGAGTCACAACAATAAGCATGCTTTAAAATGATTATCTTTCTCTCATCACATTACTTGTAGCTTGTTTCTTCTTGGATTTCAATAAGTTTTAAGGCCAAATGGGACACCTACAAAGGTTTCATTTGACCTCTAGAATAACACTGCTCCAAGAATTTCCACAGAATCCTGTCTGAGGAGAATAATTTTTCTTTGCTGTATAAAATGATATATTCCAAATCAACAGCCTGACAGTGACTACAGCACTTGTGTTTTATGCTACCTCTTTTGAGAAAATATATGTGTGTGTATATGTCTACATGTATGTAATGTACAGAAGTGATACATGATTAGAGATCCAATCTAACAAATATCTGCATAAAAAAAGAAAAAAGATTTACAGCAAATGCCTCAAGACTGCATTAAATTTGCAACAGTCACATTCACAGAAGCTACAACGGTGCCACACCATTATTATTATTTTATTTTGCAGTAAACATTTTATATATAAGGAAGAAATAATGGTAGTGGGAAGCATAAAACAGCCACCCAGGATTAATCATGATGAAACAGCCAAATGGTTGTTATTGTTTTAGCTGCAGAATCATGTGAGAAATAAACATAGGAAGGAAGAAAAGAAGGAAAGAAGGAAAAAAACAGGGCATGTTTTTCAAACATGCCTGATTGAACAAGCCATAATTATTGGGTTCACACAATATTTTTTACTATTCACTATGGTATGCTTTACAAATGCAGTGATTGCCTTCTGAACCCAAACAAAACACATTACTATGGGCATCACGGTGATATATGAATTTAGCCACAGAAAGATACTTCATATGAAATATTCATGAACAACTAAGACAAAAAATAAAGGGATATGAGAATTATACTTATTGTTAGATTGTTACTTCAGTTCAATGCATATTTATGAATCACTAATTTCATTAGGGCTGACTTTCAGGAAAGCATTCCAATACAAGAATGCAAACCTTACCTTTTTCCAGCTGGGACAGTAACTTGTAACTTTTGAAGCCTGGTGGCGCAGTGGACTAAGTGCTGTTAAAGTAGCACTTAGTTGCCAGCTGCCTGCAATTATTGCAAGTTCAAATCTCACCAGGCTCAAGGTTGACTCAGCCTTTCATCCTTTCGAGGTAGGTGAAATGAGGACTCAGATTGTGGGGGCAATAAGCTGACTTTGTATAAAAAAAACCACTGCTTAGCAGGGGCTGAAAGCCCTACTAAGCAGGTATATACAAAAGTATGAAGGCTATTGCTTAACACATTGTAAGCCGCCCTGGGTCTCCGGAGAAGGGTGGCATATAAATCTAACTAATAAATAAATAAATAAATAAATAAATAAACCCATTACAGTACAATCTACATCTCAATTGTGATTTCCAAAAGCAAAGAAGAATACAACAAAATCCAAATAAAGTGACAAATGACAGCTGTAATTCAATGAAAATTTGCCTTGTAATCTATCAGGTATAACATCCGTCCAGATGATAGATGACAGACAGACAGGCAGGCAGACAGACAGACAGACAGACTCATACAGTTTGTCACAAAGTAAATGTTGGCATGCAATGGGTAAAAAAAATATATTTGCAATATTTTATTATGTCTTAACAAATCTGCTAGATTATCTGTTATTCTAAGGGTATGCAGTACAGCATTCATGCGCAAGTATGTTTATCACTTGTAAACAAAATCTTAAATATTATATATATTATTAAAATTTTTGCATCTTTAAAATTAACAAACTGTCCTCAGTTCAACACATACTAAAGTTTTTAACAGATTGAGCTGTTCTAATCATACCCTAATTATTTTTCTAAAGACCTTTTCAATCAATAGTACTATACTCTTCTATGTACAACATTAGTTTATACCTCAGTGCATGAACAAATTCAGCACAAATTGGCTATTGAGTTATAAAGTGTAAGTTTAACTACAAAGACATAGAATTGAGTTGCTAGGCTGCCAGTTTTGTTGTGTGACTAGAAAATATGGCATACAGAAAATATTGTCCAGAAAAAAATATGTATAAATATCATATAATCAATTTTTTAAAAAAACGCATAATCACAGGAGCAACATGATTGAAGTACACAATGGTTCCAGAAGTCAGAATATTGATTTAAAATTTTCATTAGGCAAAAAAAAAATTAAATAGAAAATTAAATATTTACATAAGCAATTCTGATTGAATAAAAGTTTAACTAAGTTCAGAAGACCTTATGTTCAGCTAATTGGCTACAGTAATAGAATACAGGAAATTTCTGGGAAAGAAGGAATTCAGGAGTACCAGATTGAAAAAATGTTCCAAAAGGTAGTTAAAGCATCAGACTAGAAACCAGGAGAGTGTGAATTCTAATTCCACCATAGGCGTGAAAGCCAGTTGGATAAATCCTGGATGAGTCCTGTCAACCCAACTCACTTCATTGGGTTGCTGTTATGGCTAAAAAAAGGAGAAGAAAAGTATATTGAATAAGTTTCCTGCCTTGATTTATTATAAAAATAATAAAGGAGAGATAAAATAGTTATTAGAATGAAATTAAGCTTTAACTCTGTAGGATTACTATTACTGTATTATTATTATTCTTTTCTTCCTTACTAGTATCTATCTCTTCCCACTTATTACTATAACCATGTTGCTTGTATCTTTCAATTATATTGTTTTTATTTGTTTCCTAATATGATTTGATAGCTTATTAGTAGCCTTGACTATCACTAAGTGTTGTATATTTTTATTCTTGATGAATGAATTTTATTCTCCTTATGTACTGTGAGAGCATATACACCTAAAACAATTTTCTTGTGTGTCCAATCCCACTTGGCCAATAAAGAATTCTATTCTATTCTATTCTATTCTATTCTATTCTATTCTATTCTATTCTATTCTACTCTATTCTATTCTATTCTATTTTTGTTCAATATAATAGTATACTAAATCAGTTTTCAAGATCATTTTAATGTAATCAAACTGATATTGTTATTGTCCTTATGCTTTATTCCAAAATTATAGTTACATTCCCTATTCACAGGTCATTTTGAGTTACAATGGTAATTGGGACCAGAATTTCCATTGCTAAGTGATATAATCATAAAGCAAGATGTTACATGACTGTGCCCTTTAGTGACAGCAATCCAATAGTCCACATTGCTGTTGTTAAGTGAGTACAAGGTCATTAGGTGAGGATCTCATGTGACCATGACTTCCAACTTCCTGCTGGCTTCCAATTAACAAAGTCATTAGGAAGTCAGCAGGAAGTTACAAATTACAATCTCAACCCTTTCCTTTTTAGGTGCCTCACAAGCAGGATGGCAAGCAAGAACTATGGGTAGTTCTGTATGGGTGGGAGGGTGCAATGGAGAGGTGTAAGTGCAGGAAAGTGCCACAGAATATGACAGCCCTGCTACTCAGGAGAAAAAGTGTAAGAGTGGGAATAACTTGTGATGTTTTGCTGACTTCCCCATTGACTTTGTTTCTTGGAAGCCTGCAGAGAAAATCACAAATCATGATCATGTCACCATAAGACACTGCTATTTCAAGGACTGGTCATAAATCTCTCTCATTCAGCACTGTTGAAACTTTGGGTGGTCACTGTATGAATGGGAGTAATTCAAGGATTACCTATCCTGTATTTAGCTGAAAGAAAAAATATATAAAATATATAAAAAGATAAAGATAAACAATAATGCGGTATCCAATTCCACCCATCTTGTTATCTGAGGATTGCCAACTTCAGCTAAGTGTTTCCTCTATTTAAAGTTCTTCCTTGGTTTTCCTTTCAATAAGATCATGATGCAATATTATTCCATTGTATACCTTGTCCTATGGAACAGTGTCTCTTCAAACAAGATCTGAAAGGCCCCAACCATTCTATCCTTCTGGAGAACATTTAAAACCTAATTCTTCCCCCAGTGTGTTGGGTTAGGGTAAGGCTAGAATGGATTGAGAAAGTGAGTGAAGACAGGAGGTGGGACTGTTGCACCAGGTTTTTCTGTTATTTTTATATTGAGTTTTATATCGTTTTGTACTGTTTTTATACTCTTTTGTTGGTTGTTAACCTCTCAGAATTGTTTTAAGATAGGTAGCTATATAACTTTTTGGAATAATTGACTAACAAGGTCCAATTCTGCTTAGCTTTTAAGGTTCCCCAAGGTCAGTTGAGAGTGTCCCCATCTGTCTTGGTATGTGGGAATAACTTTGGGAAATGTGGGAAAGAAAGGCTGCCTAGGGAACAATCAGATATGAAAGGATGGGACCTCCTCCTTGGATATGTGTGGGTGGGTATAGTAGTAGTAGTAGTAGTAGTAGTAATAGTAGTAGTAGCAGTAGTAGTATACTGTATATACCAGTGATAGCTTTTCGGGAGCGAGTGCCCAAAGCATGCACGTGCATGCGAATACATGTATGCATGCCTGAACCCTCAAAATGCAATGCGTGTGCCCCCACGCATGAGGTCCATGCATGCATGCATGCATGCAGAGGGCCCCCGTATGGGCCTACCCCCACATGCATGTGCATGCTTATGTGCCCTGCCCCATGCATGTGCATATGGGGGGCCTGCACCTGCCACGCCCCCATGCATGCGCACCAGAGACCCAACAACCAGCTGGTACTAGGGTGATGTGTGCCTACAGAGAGGGCGCTGTGTGCCACCATAGATTCACCATCATGGGTATATACTGTTCTCAAGAAGAGAACTCATTGACCTAAATGTACAGCTGTTCGATCAATGAACAACTAATTTCATTTTAATCTTAGATTATCAATGAATGGGTTCTGAGAAATGCTACCTGTACTTTGGTCCAAATTAAAATGATATTTTAGAAACTGAAGTTCCTTTTGTAAGTTAGCATATCAGTGTCTTCCAACATATTTCCATATTGTATGTTAAAATAGTTTTTTGCAGAAAACCATTCAGTCTTCATATCAAGGAGTGGTGGAGAGGAATTACAAGCTGTATTAAGTCAGTGTTTCCAATTGGTTGAGTAAGCCAATATATGTCTTGAATAATATTTGCACTCATCAAGTATATATAGAATTGTAACTGTGTATTGATAAAATGTGTATTCCTTTTTGGTCATATATTTTTCTGTAGTATGTTATGGAAGCTCTGAAGAAACTAAGAATATCTTCATATACTAACACATCCTAGGCAAGAAAGAGAAATATTGCTGAGATAGTGACAGAGACATACTATACAGTATGGCAGAATGCACTTAAACACAGTTTCTTGACTTGCCATGGATGGCTGTGTTTGCCTAATACCTTAACCCAATGGTTCTTAAACTGTTTGACCCAATTACCATTTTTCCTGGTCTCAAAAACAGCTAACCCACAAAAAAAATTCCCAGATTTTTTACACATGCTTCTCAGTCCCAAATTGGATCTCGATTCACAAACAAGCAATTGCATGTAGTTCTACGTTAACGATGGTAATTGGGAATGGTATTTCTGTTGCTAAGCAAGGCAGTTGTAAAGCATTATGTCATGTGATTATGTCACTTAGCAATGGCAGGTCCAGCACTTCCCAGTTGCTATTATCAGGTGACCCCCATGTTATCATTAAGTGAGGATATCACATGGTTGCCATTTGCAACTTTTTCCTGGCTTCCTCATTGACTTTACTTGTAGGAAGCTGGCAAAGGTTACAAAGGATAACCATATGATTATGGTCTGCTGCAATGGCAGATCTTCAGGAATCGGTTGTAAGTTCCACTCGTTTTGTGCCATTGCATGTTTGAATGATAGTCAAGCAAGAACCATCTATACCAGAGGTGTCAAACTTGAGTTGTCATGGCGTCATTATGTGACACATCGTGACTTTTCCCCCCTTCATTAAACCATGCATGGGTGTGGCCAGCACTTAACGCATCTGGCCTGCAGGCCACGGGTTTGACACCCCTGACCTATACAAATAGCTCTATTACACCTGGTTTAAAGATCACTATCCTAAGCATTAACCTTGCTCCATAAACTACAATGTTACACAGCGAACTTAACCATATTTGGCTTAGTGTAGAGGTATAAAATCTAAAGGCCCAGGGCTACAATATATGCAGCCTCCAAAGTCCTGGGTGTTTTTCCAAGTATCTTTTTCCAAGTTGCCACTGAATTATCATTTCTAATGTGGTACAAGTGGAAACCGAATACATGGAATATATAATGATTAATTAATAATTAATTAATTAGATTATAATTAATTGTAATGACACGTGAATTAAATCAAGGGTAACTTTTGAACGAATTCGACCTACTTTGTGTGCCCTTTAGCCTTCTATTGGCTGAAATTAAAACGATCATCAATATAAACGATGTATCAGCCTTGGAAGCCATATTAGGCTGGAAGCTTCAATATTGCCACCTCCTCATGTGTGGGAAAGTAGGAGGGGGGATTTAAGAGAGGGGAATTAGTAGACATAATAGCATTCTTCCTATCGGTCAAGGTCAGGGCGATCCAACATCTGGAGGAGGAGTGGTCAGGGGCTGGGTCGAGATGGAACGGACGTTGATTGGAGCATGTGATCGACTGGGGAGGAGGGGGGTGGTTTTGGGAGCTTTGAATTACTGAAGGAAAACCCGGGCTTTTCAGATTCAGGATTTCCCAGATGTGCCAGTTTACCTATTCTAGTAAAGAGAACTTTGGAAAATCCCTGCTTCCACGTCTTTACTGGGAGTTGGGGGTTTTCTGGAATGCTGACACGATGGTCCAGACCCACATTATGGCTGTCAAACAGAAAATACAATTATGGCTGTCAAACAGAAAATACAAAATACGGTTTCTGTTAAAAGATTTCATCTGAAACACTTTCTCACAAAACACAAAGGACGTCTTGTTAATACAGTTTCTTACAAAATATTATAAAATGCACAAACTGTTTGGGTTCTTCCGTTTGTTTACCACAATAGCCACCAAACACAATACTCTAACCTGATATTATTGCATCAATAATGAATACATTCACTCTGATATCCTATAATGCAGGAACATCTTTCTCCATCCAGTGGCAATCAGAACATTGTTGTTGTTCAAAATACTTTGCACTTCTAAGTTTTTATGATACATTATATTTCTGGTACTTGCAAACTCTGAAAAGATTTTAATAATTTATTGAGGCATCAGGGAGTTACCATATGAAATAAAGATGAGGCATTATTTCTGTCACAAAGGGGGAAAGCATCTTTCTGATCCTTTCTCACTTCCCTACTGATTCTTGAAGACTGCAGTGGCTTTACATTTTCTATGTACAAAATGCTTCCCACCTGAGAACAACAAACTGACTTGATCAGCTGCAATCTTCAACACAGAAGGCTGAAAAGGCAGAAGAAACACATTGTAATTGTAGCTTCAGAAATCACTTTCAGCTGAAAACTCCGGGTGGGCTTTGTGATTTTATACACAAGAAATAAATGATTATCTCAACCCAAGTAATATGTTTGGTTGCACAGTCAGTCAGATGTTTAGTGTGGTTTTGGCATTTTGATCCAAGTCCTTCCCAAGGGACCCAGGGTAGGCAGATGTTATTCAACGATGTTAAAGATACAGTGGTAGAATTCTAATTTTTTTACTACTGGTTCTGTGGGCGTGGCTTGGTGGGGGCATGGTATGGCTTGGTGGGCGTGGCTTGGTATGCATGGCAGAAAAAAAGATATTGCAAAATCTCCATTCCCATCCCACTCTGGGGCCAGCCAGAGGTGGTATTTGCCGGTTCTCCAAATTACTTAAAATTTCCGCTACTGGTTCTCCAGAACCTGTCAGAACCTGCTGAATTGCACCCCTGATTATAGGATATAAGATATTCCAGGTAAAGCTGCCTTTTGCCATTGACTGACAGTTATTTTGTCAATATCAATGGAGTTCAAGTGGTGTTCCAGATGTTTCAGGATTGCACCAAAGATACCTATTGCTATTGCTATTATTTTTTGCTTTCTTTTGCACTGTCATTCTGCTACAGTTTGCAAGTCTTTGTATTTTGTGATTCCCTCTACTTCTTTCTCTTCTATTTTGCGATCTCTAGTACCATTCATTCCCCAGACGTTTTCTTTTTTCTTAACAATTGTTATGTCTGGGATGCTACGTGGCAGGGGTTTCTTTAATTGAATCTAGAGTCCCAGAATACTTTAACTTCTTCGTTTACCTATACTTTGTCTACTTTGAATTCCCACCAGTTCTTTGTGGTAAAGGATCAAATGCTTTTTTATAATCAATCCTGATCATATGTAAATTCCTTTCTCAGCTTTTGCAATTCTCCAGAAGTACTTTATCAATCATAAATTAATAATTTGATAAATTGAAGTGTTTTTTATAAGGGCAATCTGGACTACCGAAATATGGGATGGAGCATATTGCTTTCGCTTTCACTTTTTGGCACCAATCCAGGAGTCTTCACAAGCAGCCGCTTTCACGACAAATTATTTTTGTGTTAAATTGTGTTAATTTGTTAGTAAATATAAATTTGATAAATTGAATTTGACAAAGTACATGATATTGGCCTATAGTTTCTAGGTATCATCTCTTTCACTAGGTCTTTTTGAATCCAGTAAGTTTTGCCAGTTATTAGCCAGTCACTGATGTCTCCTTTATGAAATACTTCATTAAGTTATTTAGCTTTAATTAAATGTAAAGTAGTCAGATATTTGAATCAAATGCCATGCAACAACTGATCATTTCCAGAAGATGTCATCTTTTACCATTTCTTCTATTATTACTAGTTCTTCCATTTGATTTTCACTAAATATTGTATTATTTAGTAACATTTGTGTGTTTATTTACCTACTAGGAAAAATATTGGCGATGTTTTTAGGGTTATTGTGCAATCTTGGAGGAAAATGTTTTAAGTAGAATTTTAAAATGTCTTATAAAGAAGAATATTTGTAGTTCAGGGATGAAATGAGAGGTTCCTGGTGCTCTCTGAGTTTCATTGTTTTCTTGAGGACCCTTTCATTACCCAAAATAGATAACATCATTAGTGGATAGCTCTGCCTGGATAGCTCTGCAGACTAAGCACCCTAATTAACATTCAGCTGTCTGCAATTACTCCATGTTTGAATCTCGCCAGGCTCAAGGTTGACTCAGCCTTCCATCCTTTCTAAGGTAGGTAAAATGAGGACCCAGTTTGTGGGGGCAATAAGCTGACTTTGTATAAAATATACAAAAGTATGAAGACTATTGCTTAATGTATTGTAAGCCACCCTGAGTCTTCGGAGAAGGGCGGCATATAAATCAAATCAAATAAATAAATAAATAAATAAAATATCTACAAGAAAACAACCAAGCTTAGAGAGCACTAAGGACCCTCATATAAAACATCTCTTGATTGAACATTTTTTGGAAAATTCATGAGTTTTCCAGCATTTTAAAAGATACGTTTAAAGGGATTTCTTAAATGCCATCTGGAATATCATGCTGTGACTCATTGAGCATAATTGTTTCCATAATACTGTTACCATTATCCTCAAGTAATATTTATTTATTTGTCTTAAATGCTGCTTCAATAGACCCAAATCTCAGTGCTCACATAACTTCTGTATTGTGATTAACTCACACAGTAAATGTACATACATACATACATACATATATACATACACACACACAAACACACACACACATACACACATACACACACACAAATATAAGCAACTGTGAATAGCTAAATGTGCAAGGAGATGCTGCGCTCAAATCCAGGCTCTGGAGCACAAATGCCTACGGATGAACATTTGTTTTCACATTTTATGTATCTGTTCTGGATAATACAAGCTAAATTCATGGAACTGCAAGAAAGGAAACTTTAACAAAGTATAAAGTATGTAGAGTTTGTGAGAGCAAATGTTTAAAAACTGGTGCATAATTTAAATATACAGAGGTTGAAAAGAGGTAAACAGAAATTCATTGTAACATTCCATTTAAATTAAATTTAAATGCAAAATTATTTATTTTAATTAATTACAAAATTAAAAGACTCTGAAAATAATCTTTATCAGAAACAGCTGACATGCTCTTTATTTTTTCTTCAATTCACTCAAATTTTAGGTTATTATCTATTGATTAAGCATGCCTGTGATTTAGTATGGTCACTCAATTGACTTGGGCTGCCTGTATAGCATGCAATTTTTACAAACTCTGTGGAATTACTTTTTTCTGAAAGTTTCATTAAATATGCTCCTGATTCTCGTCTTTGATCAGTAGAAAAGACACAATCTCCTCCAGTGCCTCTTGTCTAACAAACAAAATAGTAGTAGAAAAAAAAATCATTTCAGTAATTGCTCCCATTTAGTTCACGGAAACAAACATGATGGAAGTTAGTGTTTTTAAAGCACTAGCCAATTTTGTTTTCCTCTACACGCAGACTGTACACATTTTTTAGTACTGACGTGTTTTTCACTTCTGTTGTTGCCTTCAGTTTCAGCTATTTTAATGCTAGCTTCAGCTAGAGTAAACTGCTGCACTGATTGATTGCCACTTATAGTAATTTGTATTTTATGAATTAATGGAGATTTTTTTGCTCAATGCAAAAAAGCTCAGCTGTATTTAAAAGGCAGAACTAATTAATCCAAGAAGCCATATTGATGTTTTACATGTTTTTATTATTGATTTCCTATGCAGTTTGTTTTTGTATTTTTACTCTTTAAAATAACTTCATAATCCATCCAGGGGGACTCGAATTATTTATCAGATTAGAAATAGTAATAATAGTAACACAATAAAGTTATCTTGAGTTTATTTTAATGTTTGGTAACCACTTCCATACAATTTTATTAGCAATAGTATGAAAGTGGTTTGCCATCTTCTAACATCCTCATAAATCATTAAATACATCTAAATACATTATTACAGTATTTAGATACATTAAATACATTTACATCTTAAGTAAATTCCTCAAGGGGTTTTTGTAATATTAGTATTATTGTCTGCTCACAACAACATGAAGTCACACTGCCACCTCTTTAGCTGGGTTTGACCTTCATATGCATATGTTCCAGGGGTGGGTTCTACCTACCTTTACTATCGATTCGCAACGGGCCCGCGCACACGCTCTTCTGCGCATGCGCAGAAGCATTCTGATGATGTCAGGGTCAGTGGGTGGAGCCTCCAGCCTGTTTTACTACCGGTCAGGGGTGGGTTCTACTTACCTTTACTACCAGTTTGCAGCAGGACTGTGCGCATGCTCTTCTGCACATGCGTAGAAGCATTTTGATGACATTGAGGTCGGTGGGCGGAGCCTCCCGCCGGTTTTACTACCGGTTCTATAGAACCGGTGTGAACCGGGAACAACCCACCACTGATATGTTCTTCCCAATAACCAAGATGCTGCATTGTACTGGTATAGTATATGTTTGGATCCAAGCAGTATGGCATTTTGTAATTGACAGATGGAAATTTTGTCAAGCCATTGTCTGTATTCAATCTATATGATCTTGCAAACAACTAACTACTGTAGGTGGTCCATTGTTTCTTCAGCTTCTTTACAGGCATTTGCTGGCTTCTCAATTCTGGTTTTATATGCATTTGTTTTAAGGCTTAATCATTTTTAGCCAGAATTAATCCCGTTGTTTCTTACTTCAGTTTTCCTACTCTTAGCATTGCCAGGTCTTATTGTTATCTGCTTTGTCTGCTAGGTTTTTTTTTTTTTTAATGTACTTGTCATGTAATAGTTTGCCTTGCCATATCTCTTTTCTGTTCTTCATATGATCTTTCTTGTAGGCCAGTTTGGTCTCTCTAGTACTGGGTAAACTATCATGGTATACCAGCATCTTCTTCACTCTCCTTCAGATATTCTGCCAATGCCCATTTTTCTTCTTCAATTGTCTCTTGTACTTGCAATATTCCTTGCTTATGTATGATATTATAGTATTGGCATCTTTTAATACATGCAAAAAGCTATTTCTTTGGAACAAGTTCCATTGCAGGCAACCTTATTCTGATATTTCTATTCTAGATGCTCATGTATTCTTTATTTCAATTCTTCTTGTTTAGTTGAAGGCTTTTTCTTTCTGAGAAAAAGACAAGGATAGGGTGTCCAGTTTGAGAATGAAAATGATTCAGTATCTATGCTCACTTCCTCTTCCATTGATTCCTCATGGTTTGCCTCTACAGTCTGAGCTATATTTGGCAAGGCTTCAATTTCTTTGAGACCTTTGCATTTCTTCCAGTTTTGCTTTTGTGAATATTTTATTTCATATTAAAAATAAATATTATAAATAAACATCGATCTGTTAGTCTCTGTTCATTGTTCCTGATTCTAGAAACAACTTGCAGAAATAACATTTCTGCAAGTTCTCTTACTTCTCTCTGAAGTGGTATACATATCTTCTTCTCATTGGACTTGATTTGTAATAACAGATAATTACTTGTTTTCAATCTTTATGTATTTGCAAAAGGTAAACACTTTTTGTCCTACTAAGAGCAGTGGTGGCGCAGTGGTTAGAATGCAGGATTGCAGGATACTTCTGCTGACTGACAGCTTACTGCAATTTGGCAGATCAAATCTCACCAGGCTCAAGGTTGACTCAGCTTTCCATCCTTCTGAGGTCAGTAAAATAAGGACTCAGATTGTTGGGGGAAATATGCTGACTCTTTAAACCACTTAGAGAAGGTTGTAAAAGCACTGTAAAGCGGTATATAAGTCTAAGTCCTATTGCTAGTAATTCTGCAGCTGCTGGTCCTGTTTGCTCAGCCAACATTCCTGAGTTCTTTAGCTCATTTATCACCAGATATCCAGGAACTCCAATACCTAGTGTGGTACTTACTGACCTGGCCAACCACTGACCTTGTGTGAGTTTCTATAAAATAAGTTTCACCATATTTTATATGGGAGAGACTTATAAAAGGAGACCTTCTTCCTTTGGTTCCTCTGATGAGATCTGCCCAGTATGGTTGGATCCCTAGTATTGCTTTCATCTTCCACAGAACATGTGAGCTCCACAAGCATGTCAAGGTAGTGCCTTATATTATTATTAACTATATTTTAATCATCACCCCTGCCATCACCAACATCATCTTCTTCATCATAATTTTATATAATCATATAGGGTTTTTTTAATCTGTGTAGTTATTTTTACTAATACAATTCAAGTTCTTAATCATAGAAAAAAGTAGCACCATGACATTTCCAACATAACAACTTTCCTCTGTATTTAGATAACATAAATTCACTTCAAGCACATAACATGTCTAGGCAGGAAATGTTCAGATAACCTGAAGGTATTTTATACATAACAATGATGATCTTGCCATCTCTTGCACTCTCAAGGTGCAGATAACATAACTGAATTCATCCGAAGCAAAATTGGGCAGAATGTTTCAGGTTCCATTTATTTCAATGGAAGAGATAAAAACTACTCTCTTGAACTTAATGAGACTTAAAATGGCTTAATTGTTTTGTATTCATGTCCATTCATAAGTCTGAGATCTGGTGTGGAATTATTGAGATGTGTCAATGAACTAAGAGGATTCTTATGCACAAAGGAATCATTCTTCTAATACTTTCCAACTTTTGATTTCATGTATTACTTTTTGCAGCTAATGCTGAAGAAATTCTACATTAAAGAAAATAGTGTGGGGATAAAGGTTTGCTACTCAAAGGACAATTTCTACAAATGGCATTTTTCTACTTGCAAAAGACGGAATAGAAATGCTGTCATAAATGATTCAAAGAAAAGTCAATAATGTGTTGTTTGGAAAATGTTAGCTGGCACAGCTCTACTCTTTGTTCACTGCAACCTTTTCCCTTGACACAATCACATCTAAGCACCCAGCATTCTTTTGACATTAAAAAAAATGGAGAATCACTTCATACATCAGTGTCAGAAGTACCTATAAAGTGCACCCATGGAACCTTTTATTTGGAAGACAAAGCAGGATGTTTTCAGAACACTGAGATGAATTTTACAGAAGATAATGAGTGAAAGAGAAAAGGTTCCACCAGTCCAATCATTTAAGGGTTAGTCATCAACAACATTGCAATGGGCAGAGCTTGTTGTATGGGAATGCAGTCTGGCTAAACTTCTGCACAATTGCTTTGAGGTTCCTTGGACTTTTCAATAAATTGAATGATCTCCAATACAAATCAATATGAATATATTGCAGATGTTTAGTATTTGTATTAACTTTGTCCTAAAAACAAGTTACTCTTCCTGTTCACCCTTCGAGATAGACCAGATAAGAAGCATCAACTATGAATATTAACACTATCTTTATTATAAGCTTAAACAACAATATCTTACAAGTAAAGTACCTCTCCCTTCTTTTCCCTTTCATTCCAAAACCAGGGAGGATCTATTCTGAGATGCTTTCGGCATCCCCATCCCTGCTTTAAATTCAGATTTTGTTTAGAGAACTTTGCCTAGATTGCAGTTCTTCCTCCTGTTTCCCAAAATCATTCACCTATACCATTACACTTCCTGTTCTGACCTGAGTCACGCTGGCAAGGCAGATGTCAATTTAAGTCAGTTTATTACACAACTCACACAGCATCCAGTGATTGGGCTGGTAAATCTCTACCTCACTTTCCCTGCCGTCTCAGTCAGCATCACACTGTTCCACTAACTAGGTGCAAGCCAGCCCACAAGACAAAGAGAGAAGTCACTATGCTCGCAAATTCCATATCCACAAAACAAAGTCCAAGTTTCCAAAACAAAGCATAGTCTAAGAGTCTGATGTCAGAAAGCCAAGCCCAAAATCCACAAGCAATGTCCAAGGTTTAAGCAGAAAAACATGATCCAACTTTCATGAAGCATGGTCCATGAAACCCAGGAAGTAGATGTCAAAACAAACAGGTGTTTCTGACAAACCACTTCTCCCAGCATCTGGCTAAGTCACTCTACACTCTGAGGAGGGGCAGTACTGCTTCCTCATGAGCAACTTCACAGATCTCCTCTGTTCTGTTCTCCACACCCATGAATCAGGCAGGGAAGGCAGCTGTTCCTTGTCAGAAGTAATCTGGAGCCTGTCATTGCCACTGACCTTCTGCAGCTGATCCTCTCCTGCAGGTGGCTCCCTGTCTGATCAGCCATCCCTCCCAATGCTGGACCGGTCTGGGAATGCTCATCCTCAATCCCTGAACTGTCAGCACATTCCAGGAAGACTGTACCATCCTCATTGGATGGCCCCGGTTCCAACTCTCCTCCTACACCAAACCAGGATCCTATAGGGCCATTATGCTTCCTAAGAGGAAAACACTGGAACATTACATTTACTGGCCAATGGAATATGTGGCTATTTCTAACTGAGCTCATTTTCATTTATTTCCGTTATTATCTAAATTACTATGCATATTTGTCAAACGTTTGTATCCAATGGTAAAAGAACTTTGCTCATATGAAACTCATATGACACTCAGTTTTTATTGATTGTCCCACCTATCAAGCAGCAATTAGAAAATGATTACTATCTGAAGACCAAATCAATTTCTATCAAGCATGCTGACAACTTTTATATTGAGTATAGCATTGTCCAAAATGATCAGGTGATCTGCTCTACAGATCTAAAGGTCATCATGAAGAGATCATCAGGATCCATAGGCCTCTTAAAATTTGGATGCAATCCTCAAGTGCAGAGGTCTTCAAACTTAGCAGCTTTAAGACTTGTGGACTTTAACTCCCAGAATTCTCCAGCCAGCTATGCTGTGACTCATTCTTTTAGCCCAAATCACGTCACAAGATTTTTTTTGTTGGGGGAAGTAGGAGAAAAAAGTATTAGGTATGCTTGTCACTTGAGCTGACCATATAAATATATAGATCCATCTATCTATCTACCCATCTATCATCTATTACCTATCAATCATCCATCAATCTATCATCAATTGATCATCTATCTATCTTACAATATAAATAGATCATCACCTTCATCAAGGCCAAAAATTGCTCTGCATTTCCTTAGATTGGACATTCCAATTGTCATGAATAAACCAAGATTTCTAAAGACTCTAAAAATAGTCAGAAGAATATGTTAATAGTGGGACTTTATGATGCTCTAATCTATGTTATATGGAATGAATTGCTGTAGTTGGGAATATTTTTAAAAGCAACAAGGCATTTATTTATTAAAATGCAGCAAAATGATTTTGAAACGTATACTTTCAGCTGAAAAAAATATTTACAGTGGTATCTTAGTACTCAACTGCTTTGAAACCCATTGAATTTGATACTCAATACATTTTGGCACAAAAAATTTGTCCTGATAAGTTGTCATTTGTTTGGTACTTGTTGGTGTCGGCTACCTTCTGATTCACTATCTTTTCCAGCTTAAACAAAGGGTCATTTGTTAGTCATGTGGTTTGTTTTGTACTTATTATTTTTAATACTTGTTGTACCTCCCTGAACCAATTAACAATGACTGCTGAGATATCACTATATTTTGAAAAATTATTTCACCAAAATTTATGAACTAAAAATACAAAATCAAACAGCAATTTTTAGAACATACTATTTTATCTAAAGCAAAATCCTTACCCTTACTGCAATTGTCAATGTACCAGTTTGTCAACGGTTATCAAAACACAACCATTTTATTTTTGTTTTCCCATCGTTAGATTCACTTGATCCTATTCAAAGGGGTTATAGAAAATTGTAACAAAACTTGCATATATTTACTCAGAGCATTGATGCAGTATATGCTCTGAATAATAAGTAATCAATGTATAATAAAGCTGCTTGTCATCAAACTAGAGAAGTATCTATAGTATATGTCTACAAATATCTTGAATTTGAAACATTTGTCACCTAGGACATATAACCAAGCAGTCAAAATTTGATGGAGCTGAGGGGATAACAGATAGTTTCTAGGCATTTCTGAAACAAAGATACAGCTAAATCATAATTAATGCACATTCAAATAATGTGATATTCCATTCATTGCAGTGGTGGGTTGCCCCTGGTTCACACCGGGTCTATAGAATTGGTAGTAAAACTGGTGGGAGGCCCTGCCCATTGACCTTGACGTGATGGAAACTCTTCTGCACATGCACAGAAGAGTGCACGCATGTCCCCATTGCGAACCGGTAGTAAAGGTAAGTAGAATCCACCCCTGATTCATTGCAAATTGTACCATGATCCTAGGTTACATTCTCTTCTATTGATCCCAGGTCACATTTAATAGTAACCAAAATTTAGTTAATGCAAGGTTGGCGCATGTGCAGTTGAAGTTAATGTGGTTAAATCTAATGCAGTTAGGGTTATAGATACTCCTACTTCAGTCTTCACTTGTTTATCTTCATATTGGCTTGTACAATCATTTGCCATTTTCCTTTCTAATTTTTTAAAGAATGCCCATAAGAAAATCTTCCAAAGGTAGATTCCTTCATATACAAATACTATTAAAAATGCAAAAAAGGAAGTTCCTGGTAACATTTTTCATTGTCTATTTTCATCAATCTGGAATCAATTACCATATTTTATGTATAATATGGGAACATTTCATGGGACTCATTATCTGTACTTATGGAGACTTAGCTGTAAGTGTATTGGATGTAAGCCAAGCTTTATCCAAGAAAAGGGTTTTTTCCTTCATTTTCATAGGTTCATTACTTGTTTGCATTATTTTTAACCAGATGCTTTCCAACTGACTGACACCATCTACTGAAAAAGGACCTTACATTTTTTCCCCTCAAGATCTGTTCATTTTCAAAACCAGTCTCTGAATGAACCCTACCAAGGTCAACTGGCTGTAGATACCGGGTTCATCTACATTTGCAGAAATTCCATCTTTGAACTTTGACGAAGTTGTACTTTTCCATTCAAGGGTGTTTCATAGTCTGAGTTTTTTCTTATATCCATAGCTTCTGATTTGATGAGCAGGTGGCAGCTATGGCCAATTGCTGAGCTTAATTTGATATGCCAGTTACACTCTTTCCTGGGTCAAGAAGCTCTTCAGACAGTCATTCATATCCTAGTCTCCTCATGGTTCAATTATTACTATGATAATGATGCTCTTGAAGACTATTCAGAATATTCAACTGATCCAGCAGTAAGGGAAGTGATAAACATTCCTTGGTAATACCATATGACACCCCTATACCACCAGTTACACTGCCTGTTTGCTTCTGGGTGCTTTTCAAGGTGCCAGGCCGTCTGGTCACCAAACAGTCCCCATTGGCTGACCTGTTACCATGTCTCTCCCAATTCATGAACTCTCACACACTGACAAATTCCACATTATAGTCTAAGCTGTTTCTCTCCCATGGTGCACCTAGGTATTTCTTAACTTTAGAAAACCCGGTTGAAATTGCTCTGTATTGATTGGTGCTCATTCTGGAAACTGCAAAACCTGACTGGTGGTTTCTCTGCTTTCTGCCTTTCCCATCCAAGCAAGGAAAACAAGCTTTCCCGACTGGATCTTGTACAGATCTGTCTAGAGTGTGTGCCTTTTTCTTTTAGGGATAGTTTCAGTCTGTGATCCTGGTAGCCTTGTACTAATGTTTCAATCATTGATGCCCTCACATATTGATTCTTCCTTTCTCACATCATGTCCTTCAACACTAAAACAGACCACTTTTTTTTTTAATTCTATCCTTCTTACTGTAGCATTATTGCTCTGAACGATCAAAGCAAAAGCTGTTTGTTTTTGTTTTGTTTTCTCTGTAGATCCACAGAGCTATAAGGAGAATTCAGGTCTGCAGGAATGAAATAAGTACCAACATTCTTGTGTTCCAACTGGCGTATTTTAAAAAAAAATAGTAAGAAAAATTTCACAGTACTAGATAAAGGGAGTGGGAAACTAAGGGGAAAATGTTTCATGCTGCCTGGGCAGAAACCAAAAGGGTGCCCACTGGGAGACATAAGACTTGAGTAGATTGTGAGTTTCTAAGATTTATTGACTCAAGTTGAAAAATTATTTTTAAAAAATAGCAACTGCCAACCAGAAAAGATTATGGCAGCCTGGCAGGCCAATATAAAATGGCTGCATAGCAGTGGTGGTTTGCCCCTGGTTTGGACCGGTTCACAAGAACCAATAATAAAACCGGCAAGAGGCTCTGCCTACCATTCCAGATGTCATCATAGGCTAACTGCAAATGCGCAGAAGCTTGGCGTGTGCACAATCCCATTGCAAACCAGTAGTAAAGATAAGTAGAACCCAATCCTGCTGCACAGGGCAACAACCAGCTGCTGGAGGGTAAGGTGATATCAGCTTTGTTACCAGTTGATCTGGGACTACTTAATAGAATGAAACTAAATGCTGTAGACCAGGGTGGGCAACTGTGGCCCTTTTACAACCTGTGGACTTCAACTCCCAGAATTCCTGAGACAGCCAACTGTCTCAGGAATTCTGGGAGTTGAAGTCCACAGGTTGTAAAAGGGCCACAGTTTCCCACCCCTGCTGTATCCATTTGGAAAGGTTTAATGTGGCTCAGGTTGGAAAATCAAAACTTTGAACACTGTGGGGTGCATTTCCAATAGACTGGGACTGGGGTGGGGGGCAATGACATCATCCATTCTTACACTTAGGAAGCAGTGAATACTAAGCACAAAGTGTGGAATAGAATAGGTCTATAAGGAAAGGACTTATAAAGTCTATAAGAAAATATAGCTTTGAGGTTAAACCCTGTTTTTTGAGTTCAGAATGGAGCCATTTCATGCTCAAAATACTTTGGAATTGTCTGTACAATGTTTGGAATACCTCCAGTAAATCTGGAACATATATTTACAAGTCAGCACAGGGTGAAAAAAAGACCTCTCATGCAGAACTTTTCAGCTCAAAAAATACTTAGATTTGAAATATTTTACACATTATTAGTATATGTGTAATGATGTGAGGAGGCTGAAATCTACTTAAAAATAACAACAAAAAGTAATCTCTAATTAAGCAAATATAGTTTAACCCTAATGTTATTCATACTGTTTATGCTTGCATAAAAACATAACACATTTTTCAGAGATTGAGTAGAATGGATCCCATACCAATATTTACTTTCTTATATCACCTAGTCACTTAATGAAGGGGCTGAAAATAACAGCTTTAAATTTAAAAAGACAAAGAATTAGTCTTTAAATATAATTCTATGAAAAAAGTTTAAGGAAGAAAAAATTTGTTTGTTTCTGCTTGCATTCTCTTAGAGAGAGAAACACCAAGAGCCATACAGATATTATTTGCCTGATGATGTCATGTTGGGTTCTCCTGATTTTTTTTTTATTTTGCTATTTTCATTGTCTTCCTAAATGGATCAAACCCATTTCAAATTAATACTATTGTTGCTCTCCTAGAAAAAAATATGCAAACAGGAAACCTAAAAGGGGCCTGTAATTTGGTGGTTAAAAATTCAAGATATAACCCTACACATTTCTTTTTCTTGACCTCACACAGTTTGAGAGAACAGACACCATCTTGGCACTCTACGTATAACAACTAAGCCTCCCCAAAGTAGCACATCTTCTTTTTGTCCAATCATTGTAGATTAAACAGAGATCCCTGGTATAAACTCATGGTTTCAAAAGTGAAAGAAGTGTTTTGAAAAGTGCTGAGGAACCATATACTTGTTTTAATATATTGCTCCTGTACAGTGATCCACAGTCATTTTTCATATTTGACAAAACCCAAAAGAATGGTGTGGCCAGGATAGTTTCCAAATATTTTGCCTATGTCTCATTTTTGGCTGCATTGTAGGAAAAGGATTATTATAGTTCACTTAGATTATACAGCCACAATTGAGCAAGGAATTATGTTACATAAGACAATGACAGTTTTAAACTGTGAAGGGGGAGGAAAGTAAATCAGTAGATTAAACTTCTAGAAATAGATGGCAAGCTTAGAAAACTTTCTCCACAGAAGTTCACCAACTACATCAAGGATCTACCACTTTGACTGTCACAAAAGGCAACATGAGGATTAATTCATTAGCCTGAGGGCTACAACTCTGAAGCCTTTTCATAGTTGGTTACCAAAGTTTCTACCGAGTCAAAAATTAAGAAAATTAAGTGTATTACAAGATGATTAGACATTTATTAAATAAAAACATTTACTCCAAAACAGGCTGCTTTTTTCACCATTTCAGTTTGGCCTTTTTTCTACAACATGGTTTGCACTGGGTTTTATACCCTAAGGTGAAACCAACTACTGTGTTGCTGACAAATATTTATCACTTGTCCTTAACATCAATGCTCTACAGATTTGTTAACTTTCATAGATTAGAAAAACTTTTTGTATAAACCTCCATTGTTAGTAAGGAATGAGTAACATCAAAAATGTTTCTGAAGAATAAGATTTATAAAATTCTGTCATTCTAACAACCATATACTTTTGCTTCAAGATGGCGTTATGCTGAAATTCAACTAATTTCATAATTCTTCAACATTGCCAATTTCTATAGCAAACTGGTACAGAAAAAAACTGAAATTGTAGATTAAATTGCAAATTGATTAAATTGCCCCCAAATCATAAAATTATCCTAAGTAGCTCTCATGACAGCTTCATAGAAGTAGTTGAGGATTTCTTCTAACTTTGGCATTAGACATGAAGAATGGCAACACCACCTCTTTACCCATTGCTAGCCAAACCGAGGCCATTTCCATGAACTGGGTTCTGTCATGGCCTCCTGAACTGAACCTTCTGTCCACTTGAGGCTCAGAGCAGAGTTGGAACCAGGGATGGGACCTACTCTCTCCGCCACCATTGCATCTCCTCCTAGCTGTAGCTGACAGTTAAAAAGTGAGGTTGCATTTCTAGCCCCATGCTGACATGTGGTCACAAGTTAGGACTGGGACTATTTCACAAGGTTCAGCCCAGATCCAAGTAGTGAATTTACAGGAGCTTTGATGTGATGTTAAGAATCCAAATACCCTTCAGTCTTTCCCACCCAGTCATTGAGACATAGTTTGATTCCTGACAGTTTAAGGAAAAATCCATTTTTTTCTGAGGGATTGAAGTATACACTGCTCAAAATCAGTGAAGAGCTACAGGTGACCTATGGGCCATGAATTGGAAAACTCTGTTCTACATGTTATTAAAGATGAAGAACTAGCATTTTTTTTTCTTTATTCTTTCCCACAATCAAAAATAGTATAGCTAACAATGCTAATGATAGAAAGACATATCACACTGTTTGTAGTTTTTTCCTGATTCTGATAAGTGTTACTTTACCAAAGAAATTAAAAAGATGTGAAATTTAAAGGACAATATAATGCATACTCTTCATTCTTCGTTTTTGTATTAACCCTTGCCTTTGTTCTGAAGGTAGAAAAGGGGAAAATGAAAGCTTTCTAATCCAGCATTGGGTTACACATTGCACATTTAATTTTACTGAAACCAATAATATAAGCATTAACGTATGGCAGAGTTGCAGCCAAGGGACATTTGTAGGAGGATAATTCTGATTTCCAGTTAGTATTATAAATTTTATAAGCTTGGACAGAAAATCAGTCACTGGAATTCAAGCAGTTAAAATAACCAAGAATTTATTAAGCAGAACCCACAACACAATGTTTCTTCACTTGAGCCTAAAATGGGAATAATCTGACAGAGACCGATGCCAAAACAGTAATTGGCCAATAAACATCTTCCAATGCTATACTTAGCAAGAAATATTTCAGAAAAATTTGATTTTCCTTCTACAACCAGTAAAATGCAAATATGGGTGCTTAGATGGAGGTCAGAAATTGTTTACAGAGGATTTAGACAAAAGAAAGCCTGGCTGGTGAAAATAGAACTTATTCACTGAAAGCTAGAAGTCTGTAAATAATGTATCAATATCTGATCAAAATCTATGTGACCACTAAGAGTCAACACCAACTTTATGGCACATAATCAGCAAGGGCCAGACCACAAGAGATTGGACCCATATTCCCTATAATCCTCTCTCTTTTATTTTCATATAAAATGGGGGGGGAAGGTTGATGCATTTTTTTAAACCATGTTCTTAGTCTAGGCTTAAGCCTCATTTTATGTGATCATTGCCTTGATACCAGATCCTCCTCCCTCTGTCCTTCAAGACCATTCTTTATAGTCCCTACAAACACTGAAAAAGCAGATCATAGAAAATTGGTCATCCACATTGCTGCCAAGAAGGGCTTCTTCTGCAGCTCTGCCACAATGAACATTCCACCAAATAGTTGAGTGGTTTGCTTGCTAAGAACTGACTAACGGTTCCAGCTCTGCCTGCTTTATTGCTTTCACCAGTGCCTCTCTGATCTCTGACAACAGCTCCAGGAACTGTTCTATCTACTCAACTAGGTCAGTGTATCAGTGAGAATTTCTGACACCTTGCCAAGAATGCTGATCATAAGCCTGAAAACAAATGGAACTGGCAGAAGCTGTGCTGGTCTACTGAGAGTAAAAAAATCTCTCCTACCTGTCCCCAAACTTTCAAAGCTACCAGACATCCGCCCAACCATCTCAACCTCCTCAGTCAGCTTTACTGTCTAATACAATTGCACTAGACCTGTCACCACAATGGGAAGGAAAAAAATATGTCCATCTGTCTTGGTAGGTGTTTTTATTTGGATTTTTTTTTCTACATGTGATAGAAGTTGAAGTCTTCTAGAAGAAAACCTTCTGCCTCATAAACTGAATTTTTCATATATTTTCAGCACCATCCCCCAAATACATCTTGCAAGAAGAATAGAATAGAATAGAATAGAATAGAATAGAATAGAATAGAATAGAATAGAATAGAATAGAATAGAATAGAATAGAATAGAATTTTTTATTGGCCAAGTGTGATTGAACACACAAGAAATTTGTCTTTGGTGCATATGCTCTCAGTGTACATAAAAGAAAGATACGTTCATTGAGAATCATAAGGTACAACACTTAATGATAGTCATAGGGTAAAAATAAGCAATCAGGAAACAGTATCAATATATTGTATAGGAAAATGTAAAGTATAGGAATCAAACAACTACAAATCGGTATATAGTCCTGATAACAATAAGGTGACAGGAAGAAGTACTGAAACTTCCTATCCTCTTTATTAAAATTCCATTTGGCAGATCAGCTTCCCCCTACAATACTTGTAAGAGGAAAAACATCATATTCCTTGTAAGGCCTGCAATCAAAAAGAAAAGCAACTGAGATGATGACATGCGATCTCAGGCAGGAGGCATAAATTAATCTAGGAGAGAGGTAAAGGTGGACAAGAAAAACAGATATAAGAGCACCTCCCTAGCATCAAAGGCAGATAGCCAGAACTGATCATTTCCAGAAACAAGACAGCAGATATCAGATCTCTTTGCCGTTCTGTACACTGTTGATGCAAGCAAATGCTCCCAAGTAGCATTGTTTGGCTCATCCTTGTGTATTTATGTATGATATCATGTGAAATTATGGGAAGCACCTTCCTTTAGCCTTTAGAAGCAAGAGCAGAAGTGGCATCTAGTTCAATTCAATTCAAGACAACCAGCTGTTAAACTGTTGTACTCACTGTAGTATCTAAGTCAAAATCACAGTCAAAATCCATGTTAATCTAGGAAGGAAAGCCTGGAAAAATTCACAGTCACGACAGACCACAATCCGGGTTTTACAGGCAACCAGTTGGTCCAGACAGATGGAAAAAGTGCACTGGTGTTATAAGATTGAAAAAAAAATGCGATTTACAATACCTGAAGTGCTTAATAAAGAATTTAATTTCTATCAGTTCTATTAAGTGAAACTTGCTTACATAATTATGGTTTATGGATGAAAAATGTACTAGTGCAACTGGGCTCAGAATCATCCTGAGATATTTCTCTGTCTCTCTTAGTCATACAGAGATGCCATTGTTCTCATCTTTCTTTTTCAAGAACTTCATTCAATTATTCAATTCTAAATCTTTCCATTCCTCTTGATTCACACTTCTTTCATATATTTGCTTTGCAATTCAATCCTCATTCATTCTCTCTATGTGATCAAAAACATCCCAACCTATTTCTTTTATAGTCCTCGTTGATTTTTGTATTCGGTCCACATTCATTCAGCACTAGCTCCTTCCTGATCCTATTCTTTCTTACTTTGTCACACACATTTCTTAAGTATCCTTTTCCCATTGCATTTCACTTCCTTTCATGTTTTCTTGACATACCCAGTTCTTATTAATAATAAATACAAGTATACGTGGACATACTAACAAAATGTTCTAAGCCAGGAATCTGGTTACTGTGGCATGTGCTAAGACTTTTTCATAGCTGTCACATGTTCTGAATATTAAGATTCATTTTAAGGCGTGTGTGATTAGCAAGGTGACAGAACAATGCTTTTTGAAACCACTTGAAGCCTCTGAACATAGCATAGGGGTCAAACTACACATGAGCCTGTTAGGTCCAAGCCAAATGTGTTCTCACTCGGGTCAGCAGTCAAAAACTCAAGCAGAACAAGCATTTTTCACTATGTATGAAAAATGTAAAATAAGTAGCCTTGGAAGGAGGCCATGTATGGATACCGCAGCAAAAGAAGAAAACTACAGGATTTTTCTGCAAATGTTAGTCCAAATTTAGCTTCTGAGCTGTTACTGTGACAAAGAAGGAAATTTAAAAGTCAAAATACATCCCATATTTTTAGTATTATAGCAGACTAACACTTCGTAAGAAATGCAGATAAGACAATGCTATGTCATGTGTTTTTCGTGTACAATCAACGGTGTCAAATTCGCAGCCCGTGGGCCAGATACATAACATGCTGCCACGCCCACCCCCCAGTTTAGTGAAGGAGGGATTCTTGAAACATCATGTGATGACAACGTGACATTGTAAGTTTGACACCCACAGTATGTTAAGGCAAATGTGATCTTAACTCTCAATATGCATATTAACTGGCCAGTGTGATTATGTCTTACTCCTAATTGAGAATGTGCAACTGCTTACTCCACAAAAAGATTGAATTGGGCATATTTCCCAGTCTATATACATTTCCAAAATAACTTTGGAAATTACTCAAGCATACAGTATGAATACAGTACACTCTACTAGACCTTGTGCAATAAGCAAATATGAATGGCATTCTTTATACGGTCTGGTCAACAGACATGCACATGTAAATTAATAAGCGTATTCTCCAATGAAACTTGAGCAAAGGTAAATTATCTCTCAGGTTGTTTGTTTCTCTCCATATCAGTTGAATCAGATCTGTCTGTCATATTCATAGGTTGACCTGACCACAGGTTTATACATGTTTTAATAAACTCCTTGTTTGCTTACTGCAATTTGATATATATGTGTCTGCCTTTGCAAAGGCTTCAGAAATCTCAGATTCTTTGAGATGAGGCTATTATCACACAAACACCCTTCTTTCAAACAGCTAGCACTACCAGAGCAAGAGTTGTCCATCTGGAAGAATTCTTCACATTGTTTGCAGCATATAACACATAGGTTCTTGGTGGGATTCACAATTATAAAGAAGTTCAGACAGATCTTGAACTTCACTGGCTTCCTCATCTGTTATAAGACATAATTGGTTTTCAACTTCAGTGCCTGAAGCAGCCCAGCACTCAGCCTATTTTGAACAGGTTCACAGAAGGTTAGGCTTGTACCTATGATGAATGTGCCTGGTTCCTAAAACATGCATTACAGAGCCAGATGTTTGGTTCTTGCTTGCAAGTTGAAAACTGTGATGAAGAGGATATTTTCTTGTTTATGGAATTCCATTCCATGGAAGATCTGCCTAATTGTTTGTTATCGGATTGATGCAGTGGTGAAATCCAAATTTTTTTACTATGGATTCTGTAGGCATGGCTTGGTGGGCATGGTTTGGTAGGCATGGAAGGAGAAGGATACTGCAATATCTCCATTCCCTGCTCATTCCAGGGGAAGAATACTGCAAAATCTCCATTCCCTCCCCACTCCTGGGGGTAGGATATTGCAAAACATTGGCCAGACAGAGGTGGTATTTGCCAGTTCTCCGACCTGCTCAAAATTTCCAGAACCTGCTGGATTTCACCGCTGGACTGGTATCAAGGAAAGTCTCTTTTCATGGATCAACTTTTGGTTTTAAATGCACTGCACTTATTCTTCAGCTTAATTTCATTCCTTTTGTTTGTATTCTACAAGGTGAACTAAGTGTGTACATTTAGTTGCAGAAGCAAGATTTCTTTTTTTAATAAAAAGAGGCCACAACTGCCCAGTGAGCTTATTTCTTAAGACTTGGTTCCAACAGTCACTTCCACCTGCACCAAGATGAGTAAATGCCACATTTAATACTGTTTCAATAAAAATCATCTTTGTTTTAATACTTCTGAGTTATCACACACACAATTCCCAAGCCTCCACCACCCCCAAATTTGAAATTTCCATTGTGATAATAAAATAAAAAGTTAGTAATTTAGTAAATACAATAAAATCATAGTTAAAACATTACACTAAATGTACAGTGACAATTTTGTTCAAATCCTACGCTCTTGCAACATTTGGAAACAGAAGGTTTTGATGATATATCCATAAATCTGGCCCATGGCAATTTAGCACTGAGGAATAAGCTTAGGCTTAATCAAAGATATGCTTTGATATATGCTTTCCCATGACATTAAATTCAACAGTTAAAAGCAAGCAAAAATCATTTGTATTTTAAGTGTGTGTATATGTTCCGATATTCTTCTTAAAAATTATCTAGCACAAGGGAACTGGGAGGAAAAGAAATGGATATGAGCCAATAAGTAAGAAGCATTAAAAATCCTCAAAGAAACATTAAACTTGACATTTGGCAGCATGTAAAAAGCAAGGAAGCATTTCCATAAAAATGTTTCCTTCATTTAAACTTTTTTGGTTCATGCTTTAATTCTAAATTGTATACTAATACATACAATTACATTTCCTTTTGTTTATCAAAGTGATATTTCACAACGTTGCCAGTGAAGCCAATCAGTGAATCAATGACTGGATGGGATAGAAATTTATCATATCAATGAATCAATGATATGAATTATTTGACCTAGTTCCTTTACATTATCCATGTTTAGATATTTGTATGGCATTTTGATGCATCAAAATAAAATACTAGCTGTTATTAAAATCAATCTAGGCATAAAATTACTTCCAGATTTAGCCTTATCACACTTAAAAACAACAACAACATAAACAACATGGAAAAGCCCAACCCAGATCAGAACTACCACATGAACAGAAAAAGACAGATTATTTCATGGTGCCAAGGCACCAATTCAGATTTTAGACATTTATGCTAGCGGGATTTTTTTTTAATGGAAAAAGATTCCAGCTAGCAAGTAGAGGGTCATTGGCATTCCATAGCAACTATTTGACATATTTTTTTCATATAAATAGTAAGACATATAAATATTTTTTTTTAAAGCATGCATGTCAATGGATAGTACTTTGCCTAATTTGAGTCTTACATCATCATTTTATAATTATGATTTGCTCCATTTCAACCAATACTAAATTGCTTGTCACAACTTCAGGTTTGATAGTGTTCTTAGCTAATGCTTGCAAATAGTCTGTAGCAACAGACACCTAAAATTTATTATTCTCCCCACTTATTAGGTCGCAATACGTTTATCAGGTATCTGGACAGGCAAAAGATAATATAGACAGGAAAAGAAATCAGAGGAAAATGTAATGGGATGAGGTAAGGAGGTGGATTCCTAAGAGGGAGGAGGAATTCAAAAGGAATAAATGGAAACTCAGTCTCAATATTATGTGTGAGAGAAAGAGGGCGAAGACCATAGGTGGGTTTCACCAGGTTCTGACCAGTTCTGGAGAATCGGTAGTGGAAATTTTGAGTAGTTTGGAGAACCGGTAATAAAAATTCTGACTGCCCCGCCCCCATTTATTCTCTGCCTCCCAAGTCCCAGCTGATCGGGAAGAAAGAGAGATTTTACAGTATCTTTCCCCTGCCCCGTCCACCAAGCCACACTCACAGAATCGGTAGTAAAAAAAAATTGAAACCTACCACTGGTGAAGACATTTCCTCCCTAATAGTTCATAGAGTATATTATAGATCAGATAGTAGAGTGCTCAATTTGAAAATATTTTCTCTATAGGTGTAAAACAATAAAGAATTCATCTTGGAAAATATCACATGTCTTTCTTGGGTTTGGTCCCAACAGAAAGAAAGACACTGTTTACATTTCTTGGCAACTGCAACAAATAATAAGTCTATAAGTTCCATTATCTTCACCAAACATTGCTCTGTTGAAGGTAATGATAAGCCTTTCCACTTTTGAGCATATGGTGGTCCTATTGTTATATATATAAAAACAAAGTTCTGTGACCTTTTTCCTAATTGCTTGTCCATTAGTCCAAAAGAAAAGTCTCAGTTGTACTTTAACCTTTAAAAATCTTCTGAATTAATGCATCCATTTGTATCCAAAATATTTTGGTTTTTTACAACCCGTCATGTTATTTGCATTCCAGCAGTGATTCAAAATACCCTTATGCGTTGTAGAAATTTCTTTTGGACAAATGTCAACAATGCATCAATTTATAAAAAGTCTCTTTAAGATTTACATTATAACATAATGTAAATGTCAGTCCTTTCAACTACAGAGTTTCCCACTGGTCTATTTGTATATCCAACAGTTTTAGTCCATCTGAAAATACATTCTTTCACTTGTTCTTTTTCTGTCTCATATTTCAACAAAAATGTATACATTTTAGATTCATCATTAGTACATAATTCTATTTCAATTTCACTCTAAGTCTGTTCAAAACAGACTTATATAAAAGATGCAATCTTTTATATAATTAAAACCTGTTAATTTTAATAGGAAAACCATTGATACAAATATACTTCTGTTTCACATCTTATCTTGTTTCCATTTTACAATCCCCTTTAGAAAATTCTAGTATGTCTCAGGAGGTTAGCCATTAATGTTTTCTTATCATTTCTCGTCTATAAAAAACTTCTAGTGCTGAAAGCCATGAAGGTGTTTTCTGAGAAATCTAAGTTTATATTTATTCCATACTCTTAGGAGTAGCCCATTTGTTTCTTTTTATTCCAGATTACTACTTCTTAAAAAGCTGAAGCCATTTTGGTAAGCCCATTCTCTCATCAGGTTTTCTCCTTTTGCTTCTGAGGAAAGGTGAATTATAAATACAACAAATAAATACATTTCTTGTGATATATTTTATATTCCTTCTTTACCTAAAAGCACACTGCAATATAACATTACTAGCATTCTTCTCAAACTGCTACCAGTTGAGTCAGCTGAATAAAATGAGATCCATTGAGTTATTTCTGTAAACAGAAACAAGCAACTACTTGCTATATGTCTATAGTATATTAAGTTTTTAAAAATATTTTGAATGATGCTGAGATATTTGTGTACTTTTGCAACTTCCAGTTATAGTATTTGCCTACAACATAAAAGGTAGAGCAAAAAAGAAGAACAGGTAATTGTAAGGTTGTAATAGAAAGCAGAATGAATGAATTAAAGATATTCAGAGATTTCAAGTTCATGAATTCATCTTATCAAACCAATAGGTTATTAAATGCACTGTAATTAATTAATCATTTTTATAACTGTTACTGCTGAGGATTTGAGGCAGCTCAAATTCAATAAATAGTATAAATAAATATCCCATCTCTTCTACTATAATCTAACATAAGATGCCCCTACACTTTCCAGAAGGTCTTCAAATGGTTCTTTAAGGCCAGAAGATGGAAAACATCACTTCCCTCAAGAGGCAAAAATATGTTTGAAAACAGGAACAGCCATTTTATTCTATCATAACAGCCATTCTATCATAAAGTCCCTTGGCCATCTCTGTGTAAGAAAGATTATACCAAACCATGTAAGATTTTCCTAGTAATAACCAGCACTTTGAAGAGGATCCAGAAGCAAATTAATAAGCAGTTCAGCAGCTCTATGGCAGCATAAAAAGGAATGATCAGATTCATGCCACCCACTCTCTTTAATATTAAGGGTAACCCAGCAGTGTACTTACCTTAGCTACCAGTTCGGGAATGTGAGCACGCACTCCTCTTCTGTGCATGTGCAGAGCCTTCTGCGAATGCACAGAGGGTCAAAAATTGGATGTAATGACATCTTGGTGGGTGGGTGGAGTTACCGGTGTTACCGGTTCGTATGAGCCGGATAGATCCGGCCAGATTTCACCGCTGAGGTAACCCCCTCACAGGCTACTGCCTGGTGGTTTAATTCTGAATACCAGTTACACCTGAAATGTGCAGTCCCGGCCTATTCTGGCTATGTGGACATGAAGTAAAAGTTAAATAATTCTTTCTCAGGAGAAGATAAGTGTGAGTCCTAAGCAACCTTTCTTGTCCTGCTATCCTCCTATATTAAAACTTACAACCCATCACTCTAAACTGAATAACATGCTAATCAAAGATTATGGAAAGTGTCACATTGGATTCAACCAAATTCTGAAAGGGTGGGCCGGAGATTGAATTTAAATATGAGGCTAATTGACATAATTATCAAGTAGATGCAATGCTTAGAGGAAACTCACTTAGAAAAAGCACTAGCCACCGGAGAGGTTTGCATATTCCATCACTATATTCCCACCTCCTTTTTTTTTTTTTAAGCTTGACACAAACCTCAAGAAGAAGAGTCTCAGATCAGATGTAGTTCACCTGCAATTTTTTCTTTATAACATTCAAATCCCCAAAGTTCTAACTGGAAAGTTCAGTACCTCAGGATAAAAGTAGATGTGGCATTAAAGGACCATGATTAGAACTCCTCATGTCTTTTTCTGCTATAAAAAAAGCAGCTGCCAGAAGAGCCCCTGCTCAGTGGCAGCATATGTGACTTACATGCAGACAGTCCTATCTCTGGCAACTCCTGACTGATATCTGGAGAAAATATCAGTGTAGAAAATGAACACGGCTGTTCCTTGTTCAAATCAGTAAAAGTATCACCTTTATTCAGGGCTTGATTAAGATTTTGCAGCAAAGGGAGTGATTCCTTTGGGATCTTATATGAAAATGTTATTATTTCCAAAGCTTTGTTTCTCCCCTATCAATGTAACTAAAAAAGTACTGCAATTGTTCCAGTCTGTCCAACTGTATTAAATGGCAGTTTTGGGAGAAACAGCATTTTCTATAAGAACATGATACATTTGGAAAAACAAATGTAGCCCCTTCTTTCATTCTCTAATCCAGACTAAAATCTCTGAATATATATTTTTTGCTCCCCCCAAAAATAAGCTTTAGTCCTAAATTTACAATGTTTCATCTATTTTGATGGCCGAATTATATTCATACAGCCCAATTCTATATCACATAAAAAGTAACTTCATCTGTCAAATGGTATGGAAAACATGAATGGGATATTGCTAGGATATTACATCAATTCAGAAAATGTTTTGATCACAAATACAAACAGGAAAACTTAGTCACAATAACGCAATGGTTTAAAAAGAGATACAATTATATTACACTAGCTGGATGCCCGTGCTTTGCTACAAACCTATATGATCGGGCGTGATAAATTGACACTTAAAGCCCAAAACTTAATGTATATTGTGTAACTCCATAGCATCAGAGCATGTTAATAATATAACTGGCAGTTGGAACAGAGTTCCTTTCAGGTGGAAGGGGGAGTAGAACGTCTAACTCCTTAGCATCAGAGCGTGTGAATATAATACTGTATATAAATACTAATGATCTGATGGTCATTTCGAAAAAATCCTCTCTTAGTGACCACCTAGAAACTAATAGGAACATATGTGCCAAATTTCACGCTTGTAGGCTTTACCGTTCTGAAGATTTCAGAATCTAAAGTAGGTCATTCTAAATTGGTTGGATTGTTCCTGGAGAGCTGCATCTTTCTTTTTCAGAGTTCTATGTACAGCAAAAACTTTTACTATGCAAAAACTTTTTTGCAACTATTTGCTCTTTCTTACAACAGTTGTAATCCCTTGATCTTTACAGGAAGCCAATAAGATAAATACCGTTCCAAGAAAAAGGAGTAGATCAGATAATCTTCTTGAAACTTTGTAGTTGTAAAGATAAAGTAGTAATTTGTGAAAACTCCATAGACATTGTATAAATAACATTGATCCAGAAATTAAAAGCCTGGTATTTTGTTCCAAATCAATAAGCAAAGGAATGCATTTTTTTAAAGCGGAGGGGGCTAATTTCATATCTAAATAAAATTCATTTTTTTAAAGATAGCAAGTGAAGGATTAGGTAAAATTATAGATCAAGGTCATGAAATTTTTACATAGAGGATCATGAAACTAACTATATATGTGAAATCAGAATGCAAATATTAAAATGGTGATGCCGTTTACATTTTAACAAATGTCACGGGAAATCAGCCTTCATTACTATGCATCCTTCATCAGCTGGGGCCAAAAGAGTTCAAGACTTATCTCATTTTCATTGCTTTGTAGAGAAAAATTCCCTCTGGCATTTAATAACTGTATAAGATGTGCATCACACTTCATTTCAACTAATTTGATTCCATTACACTCCCCATTCATCTGTCAAATATAAGGAAAAGAATTCTAATTGAGGAAATAAAGTATGTGTGGATATGTATTTATGTGCCTGAGAGGAAGAAAGAAAGATTTTTTATAAAATGAAACCAAGTTATTTTTTCTGTTCTTGGCTGAAGCAGTAACAGTACTTGTTTTTCACTCAAATGCTGAGAACTCTTCAGTTTAGGACTTTTTTTTAAGAGAAGGAGGGAGGTGATGAAACTGTAGGTCTGTCAGATTCAGTTGAAAGATAGTGGAGTGCCTATTAATTCAGAAGTCTACAATTCCAAGCTAAATCAGCTTTGTCTTTTGATGGTGTTGTGCTCACCAAAGAGAACAGATGTACAACTTTGAAGATCCTTCTGTTGTTTCCAGAGCAAAAGGACCTAAATCCCCATTTTTAAGTAAAATGGGGGGAAGGGAAATCACATCTGAAATTCTAGAAATTTCTGTACATAAACAATGCTAAATTAGATGGACCAATAATAGCTTTCAGTAAGGTAGCTAACTTTGTACAACTCATGATACTCTTACTACCACTCTAGGATAAAAGTCATTAGTATTTCTTGGAATGATTTTGAGCATCCACATGGATCAGAGGTGAGACTGGTGATGAGCCATTCCTGGGATCTTCTTACTTATGCAGTTCCACCTGCTACAAGTAATTTTTTGAAAATTTTTCCTGTACCCATTCTGATTTTCAACAATATTTAAATTAGACAACAACTAGTTCTGATGTTAATTTGCAACTGTCAAATTATTAACAAGCAAGCCGTTGCGCTTTTGGATCCAAATTGTACATTAAATGCTAAATTAATATATCACAATATATTAGTAGTAATAGTAGTAGAACCAGTAGCAGTAGTAACAGCAGCAGCAACCATCCTTGTAAAACATCAACAAGACCAAAATCCCAATTGTAATAATGAACTGGACTGATACGTTCACATGTATTGCAGATTCCTACAAGAAATTAAAGGAATTATCTTGTAAAGCATAATCCCACAATTGCTAAATGCATATTCTGAAAGATAATTACATAATGCATAGTATGCAATGTACTAAGCCATTAATGTGACATTGTTTGTCTAAGGTGCTTATAGTGACTGATCAAATCACTGGTTCTTATTCTAACAGATAATGAAATTAGTATCTGGATCAATGAAGGCTAAAAATTAGATATAACTGCTATACTTACTAGATGCATAATAATTAGGCACTCAATATTACTGTCAAAGGACATATCCCATAGACTAAGAAATCAGTTCTGTGAGCTATAGCCTAAGAGCTATGTATTTTTCTTTTGAATATATATCAATATCAATACATGAACAGTGAGGCATCTGCGTATCATTGGAATACAGGTAGTAATGATAGTATTAATATTATCTGTTATTTAAATAATACTTGTGTAATTGTAATAATATTTTATACATATTTGTATTAAAATATAAATCTTCATTATTTAATTGTTCAACATTTTAGTCCTCCATTCTAATAATATTAACAGTATCATTAGAAAATATATAGTATCACCATCTTTCAACGTCTAATCTTTGTGTCTAGCTATTACTTTTAATATATTAAATTAAAAATGTACATAATAATATTCCCCCTATTTATTGTGTATGCCTCTATACTAGCTCCTAGTAAAGTCAATCTTGTATTACAAAACATTTCCTCTTTATGTCCCACAATTAGTCAATGTAGCTTTTTTTAGGTAATCCAGGAAAATTTCCAAATGTCTCCTTAAGTCCCCACTATAAGTTCAATCATAACTCCTGATATTTAAAAGTCACTTTACTTAGATGTCTTTTGTATTTTCAATGTTAGAGCTCCAGTAGTCATAAAATAGATAAGTATAAAGCAATAGATAGCACAACAGTCCTCCAGGTGTTATTTCCACTTTCTCCTCTGTCTTATCACAGTATTTTTCTCAGGGTTGTAGAGATGTAATCAGTGGTGGGCTGCTACTGGTTCGTCCTGGTTCGGGTGAACTGGTAGCGGCAGTGTCAGGAGGCTCTGCCCAGAATTCATCACGGATGCTCTGTGAAGAAGCGCCGCATGCTCGCGCTCCCAATAGCGAATCGGTAGTGAAAGTAAGTGAAACCCAGTACTGGATGTAATATATTCCATTCACCAGTAGATGGCACCTTCCATTTAACTTCAACATTGCATAGATTCTAACAAGTTCTGTTTGTATTTATTCAAACAAATAATCAAAATTTTGACAAGTAATTCCAGCATTTTAAAATGCCTTATTGCCAATAAAAATTAGAGATCCAATCTTTTTGTGTTTTTAAAATTTTTACGCTTTCTTCTTAATATCCTTTTTTTTTTCTTTTGGATCTATGATTTTTCTCTCTGCAATTGTTCACCGCTTAAACAAACTCTTCAAAGAGTCCCTTTTCCAGAGTTAATTTTATTTGGGGTAGGTATTAAATAGAAAAAAAAAAACAGTTCCAGTCACTGTTCACACACCGCTCCAGCACAGTTTCTTTGGCTGCCCCAGCTTCACGCCAGCCATAATGGCTGCCACTCCTCTTTGTTGTCAGCTGAGAGGGAATTAGCCCTGGATCAAGCAGGAGAGCCTCCACTCTCCATGACCTGCAGGGCGCCACTCTACCCTTCGTCACCCCTACAGGGTGACTTTAGCCCCTTATGGGGCCCCCCCAGTAAAGGGGTTTGGCATGAGTTTATGGAGCCCTGCTTTTCGCATCTGATAGCACCACAAAGTCAACTGGAAGTTGTCTAAGAGCTATGTATTGATGGTTGGCTTTTCTCAGCTCCTATATCTTTTGCTGTAATTTTGTTATGTGCTTTTATCTTGTTTTTAAGTATTGCTAGCTGCCTAGAGTCATGAATTTGAAATGGACATCCATGCAAATTTAATGAATGAATGAAGGTTACCACTAGGATTAGACCTGTTCCCTGTCCTCTTTAAAATCTACGTGAAACAATTGTAAGAGGTTATCTATTGGTTTGGGGTGAAATACCATCATTATGCTAAAGTTATCTAGTTATATTCATCCCTGATTGAGAAGAAGAAATGGTGGAAGTCCAGATCTGGCACCTGATGGTTGTGAAAGACTGGATGGGATTTAAAAAAGGCTTAGAATTGGTATCAGAAAAGTAGAGGTGCTGTTTATACATGGACCTTCAATATCTGTAACTCCTCTATCTTTAATTCTATAAAGATTAGCACCTTATCTGGAGGAACAACTCTGAAAAGATTCTCCAGAATAGATATTTTCTTCTGCTGAACATCAAGTGGAAAGCCTGCTAGGATGGCAGTTGCTCAACTTTGACTGGTGCGCCAGATGAAGCCTTTTCTGTATCAGAAAACTGTAGCAACAGTTATCCATGTCTTCATCATCTCATGGTTAGCCTTACTGAATTTACTTTAGGGGGATACTTGAAAAATATTTTTTTATTTTATTTATTAATTTTATATGCTATCCATTTCACTATCCAAAGTTTGATATTGAATAGCTATTCCCAAAAATATTGGGAAGCTACAGATGGTTCACAGTGTAGCTGCCTGCATTTGACAGCACCAGCATGACAAATAACATTGACTGCAAAAGCTAAAATGCATGCCAGCATAGTCTATTTATGTTGCTAGTTACCACCTAAAAACCCTTTATGGCCTTTGTCATGGTTAAGACAGTAAGCTGAGAATCCCACTCAAGATGCCATGGAAAGTTGTTCTGAAGCAAGATTTCAAGTAGCAGTCCCACTTCTGCTAAAATTCAAATAGCCCCTTTTCTGCCATCAATTTGGAAGACAATGAAGACTCTTCTCTTCCAGGAAGTGTCACATTGGAAAATGAGAGCTGCTGAAAGGCTATAACAAGTAAAGGGCTGCATAATATATTATATTTGTTACACTGCCATAAGTTAGAATATGTGTTAATTGTTTGATATATAAACTGCCATCTATAGAAGTAGTAACACACATATACATTTTTTTAAAAGGCAGATCAGGTTACTACACCTTGTTTAACAAATCAAGCTTAAACTAAATCATGGTTCAGCATAACATGAATGCAACTTCTGCATTTAATCTAACCTGCCTTTGATTATTCTATTTATCTTTTCCACTGAAATCAGGTGAGGTTGTAACCTCATTCACCCATTTGCCCAAATGTGAGGAAACTATAAAGGGAGACAGGATTTGTAAATGTTTCTCCAACCTATCTATATTGAGATAAATGAATTGAAAAGGAACTGTGCACAGATTCACTTGAATGTAGGTAGAATGATCTGGGACTTTAATATTAGATCCTGTGGAAAACTATACTTGTATGAAACATAGTGTAATACTTTTCCAGAACATCTGTCTGGTACAGAAAAGTTGGATAATTGTGGAGATGAGGACTGTGTATATTATTCCCTATTTTTTCTCCAGATATTTAAGAGACTGACAGGCAGTAATTTGATTAATTCTTAGCGGCAATCTTAGTCTGAATAGGGGTTAATAAAATGGAGATGCTATCGATTGACAGTTTCCATGCCCAGGAATTAGGAAGGCAGCTTGATTTAAGACAACTAGTATTCTTTCTTTAAAAAAAAAAAAGTAAGTCTTAGACCAGGAAGTCCAAATAATTAAAATAAAGGGAAGATCTTGTTACAGCTTTAGCTATGGGCATTCTTAAAGAGGATAACCTTTCCATAACATTCCATATTCTGGTAATCTTTCAAATATCTTATAAATGAAAGAGAATTCTATTTATTTATTAAACTTCTATGCTACCCACCAAGGATTATTTAGAATTTCCACACACACCCCAAAATCTAGTCATAGCCCCATCATCCCAAAATAATTGGCTCTTGTTTACAAATAGAAAGAACTCTACATTAAAACTATTATTGGTAGATGTAGGCGCAAATTTCAGGATTATAGTAATTTAAATGGAAATGCAGTGAATATCATTACAAAGGGAAGTCTTTGATAAGGTATTCAGCTCTGCATGCAATCAGAAGTAATTAATGAACAGTTTCAAATTTCCTGAGTCTGTGGTTACAGTTTTTGTCTCTCCTTGAGACCTGGATTATAACAAAGACAAATTCAAATAAAAGACTATGTTCTATAAGTAGAACACATGATGATCTTAGATCCCGTCTAAATAAAAATCCTAGGTGATTCAAATGTTAAAGCTTCCCTTAGAAGACTGATTAATGGATCCTTTTTTCCTGTTACAGTTAGTCCTTGAAAAAATATATTGCATGCAAGATTTTACAGTTGACCTTGGAAAAGATATGAAACAGCGGTGAGGAAAGGAAGAAGCATTAAACAGACTTACACAATACAGAGATTGAAGCACGGGTGAGGAGAAAACTCAAAAAACTTCTGATGTGATGTTGTTTAGTGTAACGTAAACAAAATAAAACAGTGTTTCAAGATTGTTATTTTACCTTACTGCAATAAATCCCTGCCATTCCCATTTGTTGACCTGACCTACCCATCTCACAGGGATGATAGTTATGCTGACTGTTTTTCAGAGTTTTCACAAGCTCTGGATGTAGTAATAGACTTCTGAGAATCAGTACAATTTTGTAAGATCCTAGTCATTTGCATATAATGCTACAACAGGATTCATTAAGAGTAATTCATGCTCAAGTAAAGGACTCTATTTCATTCATAACCTTAAATTAGAGTTGTAAACAAATGTGCAGCCCATTTGTGAACCCCAAAGTAATGGAGCCAACAATTTGGCCCTTAGTTTTGCTTTCTTGGGAAAGGGGATGGAATTAAGGTATGGAATGAGTTCCTTGAGGCTTATAAACTATCTTTAGACATAAGTAGAAAATTTATCTAATAACATTCTATATTACCATTAAAGCAGTGGTGAAGTGTAAATTTGTTACTACCAGTTCTGTGGGCGTGGCTTGGGGGGGGTAATGTGACTGGGTGGATGTGGCCAACTTTTTTTTTTAAACTTTTAAAACCATTTTTTCTACAATCTCTTCAGCTGAATAGGTTGTAGAAAAAATGCTTTTAAAAGCCTCTGACAATCCCAGCTGAGCTGCCTGATCGTCAGAGGCTTTTTTTTCTTTTAAAACCATTTTTTCTACAACCTCTTCGGCCAAAGATGTAACAAAAAATGCTTTTAAAAGCCTCTGACGATCAGGCAACTCAGCTGGGATCATCAGAGGCTTTTAAAAGCATTTTTTCTACAACCTCTTTGGCTGAAGAGGTTGTAGAAAAAATGCTTTTAAAAGTCTCTGACGATCCCAGCTGAGCTGCACAATCATCAGAGGCATTTTTAAAAAACTTTTAAAAGCATTTTTTTGGCTGAAGAGGTTGTAGAAAAAATGCTTTTAAAAAATTAAAAAAGGCTTTCATGATTGTGTGACTCAGCTGGGTCGGGGGGGGGGCTGGGATTTTTGCTACCAGTTCTCCGAACCACCCGCCACCATCGCTACCGGATCGGGTAATCTGGTCCGAACCCGGGCATTTCACCCCAGCATTAAAGTAGGTCTTCTTGTGTATGAGTGGATTTCTCGGCTTGAAAAAAAATGAAGTCATCCTCTGATGAGCATTTGCTTCCATGAATACCTATTTTCTAATTTCAGTTCACTTAAGAGTTCACTTAAGATTTGTTTATGAGAACAAAACCAGAAATACACTGAAATTTATGCAGCTCCAACCAGCAAATTAGCCAAGCATTCTCCCATGTTTTTGTAGACTATTGTTTATTACATATTTTAGGCCTTACTTACAGATAAGCTTTCCTTCAACTATCAAGTGTATGATCTCATTTATCTTGTAATAAAAGCAGTTTTCCACCAGGTCAGAAAAAAGTTAATTATTAAATGTCAGGTTTTCCTGAAACTTTATCTGGAATAACCAAATAATTTATGGGAAATAGTATCCACATTTTGTTGTATTTCCCCTGAAGGAGAAGATCCTGGAAACTGGTTAATATCCAAAATATTACTTTGATTTAAGTACCCATACACCAAGTAAAGCAACATTTCTACAATTACTAACTTTGCAGCAGATTGCTAGAAAGATCATAATCTGCTTTAACTTTCAATCAGCTCAGGGACATTGTGTTTGACTGTTGTAATTGCCTTTATGTAAAATTGTTGTAGCTTTAGATTTTTAATTTACTTTTAGTCATCCATAGTCACACTTCCAAATGAACAGCCATAAAAATCATCTAAATGCTAGTTTTTTTTAATTCATCAATTTCCATTGCAAATTATGATACCTCACTCCAAGAGTGGAAAGATGCTTACATATAATGAGAGCATCTTATAGTATCAGTTCTCACTAATTAAATATAAACTGATTTCCATGGACTTTTACTCAGACATTGAGAAGAATCTTAAATCTTTCTTAAATATCTGTAGAAACAAGAAATTGATCTGTTAGATGAAACTATAGTGTGTATTTAGGAACTAGTGAACAGTCTATACTTTTTTACCTACAGATGTTTATAAGGGTTTCTTTAAGTGCAAATTGGAATCCTGGATCAATCAGGATCCCATCTTGCATTGAAGACAACTATATAGAGCTGTAGGACCAATAGTTGTATAACTGGAATGTTCATTAATAGTTAGCCAGAGGCCAACATATTTATGCATATTTTAACTACTGAAGTAGTAGTAGGTATTCATTTAATAGTGAATTACTTTCTTCAGTAAGAGGAAATGTTGTCCCACACAGAGCCAAAACCATTCTTGTGTGTAATTACACGTTGCTGGTGCCCATAACCATCCAAATAGTTGCCCTTTATGGTGAACATTTTATATTGCCCATTCCCCTGCTACATACTTGGTGAAGTATATTATGAGTAGACCTGCCAATATAACATCAACTTACATAAAATTAAATTAAAAGTGAAGATCTACATAAAATAGTAGCATGTGGAAAATTCCAAGCTCAATTCTTGATAAATTCCATTAATAGGGTCAGATAATAGACCTATTTTTGCCTGAAGTCTAGCATCAAGAGACTCCAATTTTGGGGACTAGTGAGAACATTTGGAATGTGTAGATCATGTTTTAGAATTTTCATAAAGTTGCCTGTCCACAAAACAACTGTCTAGTTGTTTTGTGGCTAGTTACAAGAGTAAATGAAAGAAAGTGAATGCAGTTACTGCATGGTACTCTTTCTAGTTCCTCGGGCTACTCTGTACCATGCCAGGTTAATTTTTTTTCTTTTTTTTTCCTGAGCAAATGGACTATTTCCTCTAAACATAGCACTGTGTTGAATCCACCCCATTGGTTTTATTTTCTCAGAATGTGTATTGGAATCAATGTGGAGCTCCTAGAAGGTCTTGGAAATAAAGATGATGCTAGAGGCTAGCACTTGGCTTTACAACTGCCAGCTTCCCATTAAGAATTAGTAGATGTAAACTATAATAAAAGAAGTCAGATGAAATGGAGAGTGTGATGGTAATCATCCAAATATACGAAGGACATATAGTTTAACTTTGGAAATAGCAGTTTTCTAACTTGAAAACTGATCCTGTGATGGGGAAAAATGTTTAGGAGGTATCTGAAAACAGCTTTGAATAAGGATTTCAAGATGCCCTAGTTCTGTTAATATGCTAAATGCAGTTACAGAGATGATTTGCCACAAGGGAAGAGCAAGGACCAAGTCCCTTCACAAATTTTAGGAAACGCTAATCTGTCATTCTCACAGAAAACCAGTTTTTCACCTTTTGGGAAAGGGCTGGAGATTAATTTCTATGGATGTATCCCTTTTTATTATATTCACACGCCTCAGAAATAAATCAATATTTTCAAAGTAATTCACTGATTAATTACTCTGATTTCTTAAATAATACTTATTCACTTAATTAGAATTTCCAAATGAATGTTTATCTGCCCCTTTCTTTCTTTCTTCCTTCTATCTGGAATGAACCAATTATCTTAAAGAATTCTCAGTTTCAATTAAAAAATAAATAAAAATCGAAAAGCAGAGATACAATATTTCTCATTAATACAGGAATCATTATTTAAGACATAGAATGTATTAATTACTGATAACATTCATGGTGTTATTCTTAGAAGGATATAATTTAAACAAAATACCTTGTAGAATTATATTTTATCAACTTCATTCTTCTATATATATGTATATTTATGTTGTTGTTGTTGGTCGCAAAGTTGTGTCCAATCCCATTGTGACCTCATAGACAATGTTCCTCCAGGCTTTCTGTCTTCTACCATCCCCCTGAGTCCATTTAAGCTCACGCCAATTGCCTCAGTGATTCCATCCAGCCACTTCATTCTCTGTCATTCCATTCTTCTTTTACCCTCAGTTGATCCCAACATTAGGCTCTTCTCCAGTGAGTCCTTCCTTCTCATTAGGTGGCCAAAGTATTTGAGTTTCATCTTCAGAATCTGGCCTTCTAAAGAGCAATCAGGGTTGACCTCCTCTAGGACTGCCCAGTTGGATCGCCTTGCAATCCAAGGGACTTGCAGGAGTTTTCTCTTGCACCATAGTTCAAAGGCCTCAATTCTTTGGTGCTCAGCCTTTCTTATGGTCCAACTTTCGCAGTCATACATTGCAACTGAGAAAACCACAGCCTTGGCTAAATACACTTTCGTTGGCAAGGTCATGTCTCTGCTTTTTAGTATGCATGTATATGTATATGTATATGTATATGTATATGTATATGTATATGTATATGTATATGTATATGTATATGTATATGTATATGTATATGTATATGTATATGTATTGTGTTTATCAAACTAAATGAATGTGATTTTCTCCTACAACATATGCAAAACAACCTGGCAAAAATTAGAGTATTAACTTTGGGTGGCCAGTGGGATTGATTATGGTATTTCCAACAGACCACTTAAACTTTTACATAGCAATGGTAATTCCATACTTTTTTTGGCAATCTCGTCTTCTGCCTCTGATTGATTGACAGAATTAATTCTGTCTCTGCCTACCTCTTTCAGCACTGTCCATTCTTTAAAATGTGAGGAAAGGGTGGGTCCTGCTCCATCTTTTCTTTCTGCTTTCCTGATTACAAAGGGGACATGAAATAGAGGGTTCTAGAACTTGGCATGGGTTCTTGGCAAGGATTTCATCAACAATTCCAAATCTCCCAATTGCTTCAGTTCTAATCAGTACATATCATTCCATTACTTAGAAGAATGAAATGAAGAGGATAAAAGGGGGGAAAAAATCAAACAGACTTCACAGCTGCTGTAATTATCTTTTTAAAGCTGTGATCCATAGAAAGGAAGCCCAGCATTCTTATTGGAATCTGTTTGCGATTTTCCAATATGATTTGCAGCTGCCACACCATACCTTTGATTAAAGAAAATGAGTAACTGTAAACCTGAATAGCATAAAAAAGAACTTTTACAGGAAAGGGTGGAAATATTTGGTACTATGTATTTTGCTTTTAGGTGGAAAAGTTATCATAGAACTGGTTTGCACACTCCATTTAGTACACAGAAAAGCTGTTCAAAACAGTTTGTGTGGATGGTCCTTTCTGAAAATTATAGTTATTTCAATTACATTTTAAGCTCTACAAGAAGTAAAGAGAAGAATAATGGCATGTTCAACTGTAGCTCAAAAGACCTGATAACCACTTGCATACCTGTTGATGTAAATGAGTGTTATTTCTTTCATGTGTGATTTCTTTGAGAGAAGAGAAAAATAGATAGTGCATAATCCAGAAATTATTATGTCACAGTATGTTTAAACCACACACAAATGAAAGAGACATTGTGCCATGGAATTAATAAGACCAGGATAGAAATGGGAAAACCCTCTTGGACCTAAACACTCAGTGGAATTCTTTTTGCTCTGGTAAAATGAGTTGGGTTACACTTGAGCTCAATGACTGAAATAATAGCAGTAAATGAAATAAATGTATGGTTTTTAAAATGCACACACACACTGATTCAGTGGAATGTCTCAGCATGGTTTGTTTCATTACAACATGACTGTTATCTTGCAGAATCCAGTGAATATGGACTCTTTAGGAATAAATATCAGCCTCTGCCATCTGTTTTAATGGTTGTCCCAATACTCATATAATAGTCTATAATGGCCCTGCTTACCATGAAGTGCTGTCCATGGACTGGTTCATCCTTTGGCAGCTGTGCATACAGTACTAATGGAATCTGTGTCCTGCATTATAACAGGGTTATGTTAATTAAGAAGCCTTCTTAGACTCCTAATTTGAAATCAGATAACATGAGAAGGTTGATGGGCAAATCTTATAATGACTAGAAAAAATATGTTAAGTGACTATAAATATAATTAAAATATTATAAGTTTGCACCCAACCCCCAAAGGGCAAAACTGTGAACATTTCTTGACTGGCTTAAAATTATTATTCTTCCTTGAAGAGAATTAATTCTCATTCAAGAATTTATTAAATCTGAAAGGGATTTTTATTCATGCATATATTTTACTCAAAATGTTAATGTGGTTTTATGCATCCAAAACATATCTTGCATGGAGATATCTCGTCCATTATATCCAAAATTTGTTAAAGTTTGCTATATTTTCTTCTAAATTTATCTTTAAATTGTAAATGTCGTCATGACCATCCAGTGCACCAGCCACACACAACAGGCATACAAATCAAACACATGTGTTCTTTTCTACATTTTGGTCTGGCCCTAAGCAACAACAATCAAAAAAAATGTTTGTTTTTTTTTTTGCTGTCAAAAGGGAGATGAAGAAATCCCTTTTGTACAAGTTTGTAGTATCAAAAATTTCCAGCTTTAATATCTGATAAAAATAAAAAGCCTTTGTATTAATAAAGTGTTGCTTTTGTAATGCTGTAATTATGCAAATTACTTCTTAAGTGACACTGTCCTCTATTTGGCTTCACACAGCAACATTTCAATGATTGGGTAATAGGAGTCTGTTACTGAGATGGATAACAATGAAAAGGACTCAAAAGAGGCTTTCAATGGAAATTGCAGCCATTTACATAACAAATAAAGTGTGTGTCCCCATACTTTGTATGTATAAACTGTATCCACTAACCGCTGGACTTCCTTTGCTTTTCCATGTAATTTTGAGACTTTGGTTGGCTTTAAACAAATTCACATAATCCTTATTTCCGCTACCCTAACATGGTTGTTGACCCCTTATTTATCTAATCTGTTATACAAATATGCATATTCATAAATATGCTGTGATTGGTGCAGCTGGCATGCTGCCATTAACTGTGTCAAGTTTCTTTCCATTCTAGTTCAAGAGGGTGAATGAATAACCCTTTTTCTTGGAAAGTACTCAAAAAAACCTCTGGGCATTATCAGTGTTCATCAGAAGCAACTAAACAAAATTCAGTCTTAATTTATATCCCATATTTTCCCCAAAAAAAGGCAGGGACAATGGCCTCAATCTCCTTGTGTCTAGAACAGTGATTTAAAAAGCATGGACTTATATTTTCACTTATATTCTATAAATAAATATACTCTAAAACCTATATAAATAAAAATACCCTAAATTATAGAGTGTAAATATAACTACTGATACTCTACTGGGTAATTTTCTCTGCAGAATGAACTACAAATCTATCACCCTGATAGACCATGAAGTTTCTGGGCCTCTTTCAAACTATGTAGAATCAGTTTAATGGGCAGACAGGGAAAAATGTGGCGTCCATTGCTTTAAATTTGCTTCCCTTCTTATCACCTAATGTTTAGGTGGGTTAGTATTTTTCTTTGTCCAAACATTTCATTTTTGGAGATCACAATGTCTTATCCTTTGGTCCATAAATTTTCTCATGGATTCTGCTTGTAAATTGTTGGTTCACCATATCTTACTTATTCAATCTCTTCAGTTATTTGCTGTCCTTAGTTCCTCGACTTTTCTGTAACAATATTTGCAATAGATATACATAGTTCTATAGTGGCAAAGTGGAAGATCATTCGTATTCCAAGGAGTTTAGTGACATATTTTGATTTGTCCTTCATATTAAGAAAGGCCTAAAAGTTTAGGGCTCATTCTGAGCTAGCATGTTTGTTTTTCATTCTTGTTTGTCAAATAAAGGAAAAAGGGGAAGGGGGAATCTTCACATAGCTGCAATGTTTTTCTTATCTGTGAAAGTCTCAGTCTTTCTGTTCCCATCCTTCATTCAAGAGTCACCTGTTCAAGGTCAGTTTTTGTAGTCTCATGAGCATAGAAGCAGGGTCATAAAGTCTTGGTGCCAAGTTTTAATAAAACTTTAGAACTGATCTTGAGGCTGGAAATTTCTGCACAGAATTGTAGGAAGTTAGCACTCACCCCTTTCCTGGAAGAATGAAATATTTTAGGAAATATTAAAAAGGCAGAATATTATATTCCCCTGGTTGAGAAACGGAGAAGCATATTTTAAAGACAAAGCAGCTCCCACCTTCCTCCCCTCACCTTTTTGTTAATGGGCCAGAGACAGAAACCCAATCCTTTGTCAAAGGACATCTGCAACACAATAGCAACAGAAACTCACCACATGTGACCTGGGAAGATTACATGAGCCATCAAGGCTAGCTAAGACCCCCACCCCCTGGGAGTCTGACAACCAATCAGGATACTCTTTCTGGGCCCCAGGAAGTTCAAAGCCAGGGAGAACATAAAACCCAGAGATTCCCTGTATCTGCCCTTTTCTGTTCAGGAACTCAAGCCATGTGATCCTGTCCACCACTAAATCATCTTTCCAAGCAGTCTCCATGTTTCCAGTGTCTTTTTCCCCACTTGGAGCAGAACCCAGAAGGATATTTCTTCCAACAGAATCTAGCGTTGGGTACTGTAGAAATTTGCCACTCTTGGGATGTATCTGCTGATTCTGTTAAGGAGCTCCTGACCACTTGTGAGAGATTTGGGTATCATCATGCTTGATACATATGCTTTTTAGATCTGTTCAATTGAATTAATAATAAATCTTAAAATTTCTTTATTCGTTGGGTGGTCATTGTCTCTGGAACCAAAAGAATAAATTGCCTGGGCACCTGATCACTGCCCTAACACTTGGCAAAACAACACAGTAGGTCAAGGCTGCATTTGACTCTTCTCCTAACCCCTCCAGAAACTATCACCAAATGATACAAAAGTGAGAAATAATTAAACAGGTGATTAAAGACTAATCCGATATACAACTTAGATTAACGTGTTAATAAAATAAGTCAAATGACATTTCTGTCCTATTTTTTCCTTTCTAGAACAGAAGAAATGCGGATCTAAATTTTAACCTATTTTTCTACTCAAGAAAAGAATAAACTAGAATAATTGTGTGAAAAGTGTTTAATATTGAATGTTTTGGATAATCTCCAGATATAATAAAGTTACTCAATCAATGAAAAAAGAGAACAATATCATATATAAAACTGGAATGTTTTGATTTTGAAAAAAAGAATAGCCTGCCAAGGACAAGGCAAGGGCAGCACACAAATCCCAGACAGGCAAACATTAAAAAGGGAAGCAATACTCTGCTCTTTCAAAATTTAATTATCTCTGAAATAGCAAGTGACATGCACTGCAATCAAATTTCCTATGCCAAGCTGAAATTGGTTTGGTGTGTACTACTACAGGCAAGTTCTTTTTAAAATAATTCAAAAAATACTAACAAGATTGGGGAACCGAGTGTAAAATTAAAACACTGGTGATTCTTCTAAGATTGCATAAATCTGATGGAAAAGATTTTTAAAAAGCAACCAAAGAAAAGAATTTTCTTATATAGCAATTCTTAAGATTATCTTCTTTGAAAAAGAATGCCAGAAAATCTTTCTTTAAGTGTATATCAAATCTAGTAATTAAGTTAGAAAAGTGTTCTTCAGACAGAACTCAATTGTTCAATACCAGCATTCATAATAAAATACGAATATATAAGCAGTAGGTTGTAGTCTACACTACAACCAGAGTAGTGTAGAATGCAAAGAATGGACCTCATACAACTGGTGCAATAGGATAGAAGTTTCTAAATGTAGATATAGATAGATGAGAGATAGATAGATGAGAGATGAGAGAGGGAGAGAGATAATAAGTAGATGCTTGCCTGTTTATTTCCCCTGCAGAGTCTAATTTGTTCCACCTATTGTTACAACTGCTAAGCAGAAAGAGTCAGAGGGAAAAATATACAGTAAGAGCTTTCCAAAAGAATCAAGATTATTTTGGCACACATGTAATTAATCCAACACAGACTTATTTCTGCATTCCATATTCTGTAAACAGTTTGAAAGAAGATTACTAGGAGAGAAAAGAAATAAATATTGAATGATTGGAGACCAGTCAATATAATAAGTAAAATGATTCAGAATAATGCATCAATTAATGGAGCCTGAGTGGCGTAGGAGGCTAATGCCTCCTACTAAGGCAGCATTTAACATCCAGCTGCCTGCAATTACTGTGAGTTCAATCCTAGCCAGGCTCAAGGTCTACTCAGCCTTCCATCCTTTCTAAGGTGGGTAAATTGAGGACCCAGTTTGTGGGGGCAATAAGCTGACTTTGTATAAATATACAAAAGTATGAAGGCTATGGCTTAACGCATTGTAAGCCGCCCTGAGTCTCTGGAGAAGGGCAGCATATAAATCAAATTAAAAAAAATACATGCTGTAGAAAAGGAAAAAATTAGAACAGAGTAGGGTGTAAACACACACACATATATACACACACATACCCTTTCATGAAGAGATTTGTTGAAGCCAAACCAGCTGCAGCCCAACATATGCACCATGCAGCTAGTATTGGTTCTGGACAAGAGAAATAAATCTCTTACTGTGATTCGGCATGTTCGATCACTTTCCTTTCGAGAAAAATGACATAATAATGACACCCTGGACTTTAAATGCAGTTTCAAGGATCTTATTTTCTATAGTTTTTAGAACAGATTTTCATTTATGAAACTGCTTTACTTTAAAATCTTTTCATTCTCTAAAGCCAGCATTTCTTATTTTTAAGTCCTGGGAAAGTTTGTTACTTTTATGACTTGCTAGGATGGAAAAATTAGAGCATTTCAAAATCTTAGTTATTAGTTTGCAATACTGTAGTAATAGTAGAATGATTTGTTTGACTTATTTGGCCACCAGATTGGAAGAACTCATGGTGGCTTGTATGTTTCAATTTTATAAAAAGGAAAGGGAAAGGATACTTTGCCCTAGATTTTTTAAAAAACCTTTCTATAGTCTATATGGTCCAGGGGATCTGTTTTAGATTCCATATGAATAGTGTTACAGATTTATTTAAGGCTAAGGAGCACTAAATCGTCTAACCATATATCCCAAATTTCTTGGATATTTATTACACATTTAAAAGTCATATTTTCAGGACTGAAAGTCTTCTGGAGGAATGGTGGATTAAAGAAGGTTCTTCAAAAAGAGAAGATGGTGACCATGGTAAAAAACAAAGTCATGAGTATTCCATGAATGTTTTTGGAACGTCTCTGAACAAGAACAGAATGGGAGATCACCCACATGTGCACCAAGCAGGTCCTCCTCGTAAGGAGATTGTAAGATTACCATCGCCATTGGGTTTTGAGCAGTGGGACATAATGGAAATAGCCATCTTGCTTGCAACAATGGTAGGTGTCTTTAGAGGACACCAAGTTTGCAACTTTCTTTTCTAATCATGTTCAGAATTTGAATCATAGGCTTAAAAATTTTTAAATTTTGAAATAAACAGCAAAAAAGCTAAATAAGACTTTGATCCTAAATATATATAAATGGATTGATAGTCCAAATAAATTTGGAATAAGGTTTCAGATTTAATTACAAAGAATTCTATCCATTGGGAAATGTTTTGTTTGGATTTTTATTTTTTTTGCAAGACACAATAAGTAAATTTTGAAAATTGGACATTAGAGGGAACTAAAGATTTTAGTTAAAGGAGAAAAATATCTAAGTTTGATTGACAATTAATTAAGCGGGACTAATTGTCAGAAAGCCTTATTACTTTGAAAATATTAAAGAATACTTTTGAAAAATGGAATCAGAAGTTAGTATCAGTAATATACTAATTACTAATAGTAATAGCGATACTTGACCATATCCAAAACATGTTATGGAAGCAATGGCAGATGAGTAACAAGTTTTATTTCATAAGATATATTATTCGTAGAAGCTAAAAGAATAATGTGAAAGACGATCCATCACTGAACATATAAAATAACCTGCTTGATGTTTCAAAAATCAAAAAGCAAACACAAATAATAAACCAAGTGAGTGATTGGGATAATTTCTTTTACATTGGATTTGGGACAAAGAATAAATGAAAAGAAATCAAATTCTATGACATTTGAATGGACTAAGCCCGTGATGGCGAACCTATGGCACGCGTGCCAGTTGTGGCATGCAGAGCCATCTCTCTGGGCATACGAGCCATCACCCATTGCTTTTCTGGGTTCAGGCATGCCGGCCAGCTGGTCTTTGTGCACACATGTGTGCTAGAAACCAGAACACCAGGTGGCCATTGCTCATGCGTGTGCCGGAAACCAGAAAGTCATTACCTGAGCGTGCATTTGCACTGGGCAGCTTCTCTTCCAGTTTCCAGCATGCAGGCAAATGCCCCTGTTTTGGCACTCGGTGCCGAAAAGATTGACCAACACTGGACTAAGGGTTAAGACTTAGAAGTAAAAGAAAGGATCGTAAAATTGGTTTACTTTATCAAGTAAACATATCTTAAAATAAGATATGTTGTTGTTTCTGGAAAACTTTATTGAATTTTCTGCTGACATGAAGCAGGACTGAAAAGATGATGACACACAGACACACAGACACACAGATACTCAGACACACACACAACCTGGATCTAGATGTCTGTTTCAATAGATTCAGTGCAGTGTATCTAAAATGAGTCTTGAAATCATTTTACAGTTTCTATTAAAATCTCTTTATCTTGTAAATCAAAACATCCATTCAAGCTTTTTTTTTACTGGACCTTGTATGCCATCCAGGTTTCCTTGGACAGTTATGGCTTGTTAGTTCTTGTTGTCTCATACAGTTAAAGATGCATTTAATTTCTCATATGCTTCAGTCTTACCTTTTTGTTCTTTTAACTGCTTCTTGATTTCATACCTCCTCTCAATCTTAACAACAAGGTATGCAAATTCTAAGAGTTCACAGAAAACTGTTAATTTAATGAAAACAGTTTTTAAATTGTTTACTTCACAAAAATAACTTCAGAATTGTGGGCATAAACATTTCTTAATTGAATTGGGATGTCACCCAGAGTTCCCAACTAGATTTGGGGGGGAAAATTACTTCTTGCATAAAACTTCACTCCATGTAGGAAGCCAGGGAAATGATCTGGGAAATAAAATTCAAACATAGGTAGAGGTAAATGAGTTGCAGAAGATGCAGGAGAATATTACAAAGAGACTCAGAGGTGTACACAAAAATACCTGAATCCCCTGGGTATAAAAGAGAGAGAAGGCAAAATTGGCAAGAAACTGCTACTGTAGCTATTTCTATTAAGGACTGTTCTGCATTTCCTGATCGGATCTATTTTGAAGGACTGACTTTCCCTAACTCTATAACATCTCCAAAGCATCCATGTTGTGAGGGAAAAAAGGAGTGAAAAGAAGAAAGACACTGTTTCCTAGATTTACATGGCATTAATATCTTCTAAAAGTCTAGGATAAGCATAAAGAATTTGATTAAATGTTATACTCTGCAATCTTCAAATGCAGTCCACAAATTTTATTTTGCAGTTGATTGAAGAGAGAAATAAACTGGGTCTTAGCATATCTTAGCATTTTCCCATCATATTAGAAGTTTCATTTTTTCAGAAAAGATGCTGCAAGGATTAGCATATTTTTCTTGAGGTTTCTTCCAAGACTGCAGTGAACTTTCTTAATCTCACCTGCAATTATTATACCATAGTTATTGTTCAGAGATAGGGCACTCGAACTGGTTCAGGATACCAGCTTAAAAGTTGGAACACCTGACTTCTTAAGACATGGACTGCCTTCATGGCATTCATTTTCTGCACAGGAACACATGGTGTCAGCGTTCCAGAAAAAAAACCCAACTCCAAGTAAAAACTCTGAAGCAAGCATTTTTCGAAGTTCTATTTACTAGAATAAGTAAACTGGCACATCTGGGAAAACCCGACTCTGAGAGGTCTGGGTTTTCCCTCAGTAAATCAAAACCCCCAAAGCCATCCCCTCACTCCTCAGTCGATCACATGCTCCAATCACCATCCATCCCATCTCTTGACAGCACTCCGACTACTCCTTCTCCAGATGCAGGATCAGCCTGACCTTGACCAACAGGAAAAATGCTATTATGTCTAAAGACAATCCCTCTACTAAATTCCCTCCTACTTTCCCACATATGAGAAGGTGGCAGAATGGAAGCTTCCGGCCTAATATGGCTTCCAAAGCTGACACATGGTTGACATCTTGTTCCACATCTGAAAAGTATTTGTACATGACAAAATTGAACATCTAGAAGGGTGACTTTGCTGGTCTCACACATTCCCATTGAGGAAGCATTTTTGTAGGCATCTAACAGATTTTGTCACCATAGATTTTGTAAGTGGGAAAGTTATGGGTGGATGCCAGGGAATTACTCTTAAGAATATGGCAGCTATATGATATTTACAAGAATACCTTGTATGTCTATAAAAGGAACAAATTAAGTAAGTGTTTAGAGAGTTCTTGCATAGCTATCTTACATTTACAAATCTGTGGGAACTGCAGCAGGTTACCAAATATGACACCAGGGAAAATAGTCACTTTGCATAGGGTATGGAAGTATTTCAATGGCCCACCCTTTCAAAGCCCATTGCAGCTCTCGGAGGTCCAAGCTACAAAGTTTTCGTCCTTTTATCATCACATTCATTTTTAAAGTGATTCATTAATATGCAATACCAATTCCTGAAGACACTTCTTAGGTGCCAGGAAATCTTCCAGAATAACCTAATTAACAGCCAAACCAATGGCTTGAAGGCATAATAGTCAGCAGCATGGAGCTAGATTAAGCTGAAACAAATGCATAAAAAGCTTTAGTTCTCTTTTGCTTCTCCTATGTTATCTAAAAGCCATTACATGGATTACTTAAGGGAATGGTCCATTGCAATTCTTCTACTGATTTGCCGAAAAGGAGTCACAAAAACCTCTAGAAATTCATAACATTGGCACAAAAGAAAATACAAAAAGGCCTTGAGACAGACAGCGGGGATATTTTTTTCTTTTTCTTTGAAGCTTATACCTTGGGTCAATTCATATCTCTCCATCTTTCAGAAGAAGAAAATGTGATTTAGCAAAACTAAATGCAATGACTTTATGAATGCTTTTGCATTGTTATGTCTTGATACCTAATCAAGCATCACTGGTTCAGGTCCATTTTCAAACTCAAACTTTCTCATCTTAGCTTCTCAACCACACCAGAATTTGTCCCATTCTGTTCTGTTTTCAAAGACTTAACCTGATGATGGCCACACAGATGGTTGGACAGAATCCTGAGACTCTTTGCATAATTCATTTGCAGCATTCTGTTGGATTGCAAAGAATAAAAACAATGCAAAAAAATCTACTCAGATGAACAATGGAAAATTAATGCAAAGCTAGCCACAGAGTAGTAAGCCTGACAGAGAAAAATGCCAGCAATCCTTCTTGGCAACACAATTTCCAGTACATATTGAACAAATAAGAACCCAAATCCTGTGTGTAATGGGTGATTTAAAAGTGCAAGAAATAAATTTGATTGTGACATGCTAAGTCAATTGAAACATTTAGTTTTGTTTAGCATATTTTACATCCTGGGTATTTGGGACTCTACAGTGCATATAGCTTCCAACTGAAATACTTTGTACTGTGTTTTATATCCAAAGTCTTAAAGAGACTAGAAGAAAAGTTCAACTTGCAAAAAAGCATGCATAAACTGATATATTTTCTGTTATGTTCCTGAAATATGAGGGAGCATAAAAAGACTATAGCTCATGTAATTTAGTAGGAATATAAAGAAGCAATATTTATTGTATTTATTTATTAAACAAATTTATATAGCCATCCAACTGACACACAGTGACTCCAGGCCAGTGGTGCGTTTCCCCTGGTTCGGACTGGTTCATAAGAACCGGTAGTAAAACCGGTAAGAGGGCCTGCCCACCATCCCGGATGCCATCATCAGCAATCTGCACATGTGCAACATGTGATCCCATTGCAAACCAGTAGTAAAGATAAGTAGAACCCACTCCTGCTCCAGGCACTATACAATATTAAAAATTCATAATTAAAAAGCCACAGTTTAACCCTCCTCTCCCCTCCACTCCATGCCAGTGACAAGAAAATTGGACAAACCACTTGATTGGCTCAAAATGGGGTCCCCAAACTAGCTGACAAAATCACATTTTCAAAGCCTTGCAAAGAAGCAAGAAGATGAGGGCCAATCTTATCTCTGGGAGAATGATGTTCCAATATGCTTTTAAACAGCTAAATTGGAAAACAGCTGAATTCTTAGCTGAACACCTAAGAAACTAACACTATTCTTTAAGAAGTAGAAGAAAAAAATATATACTGCTTTGTCTATTGCTACTTATGAACAATTCACCTTTTTTGAATATAGGAAGTTAGGAACTGACAATGTTGCTCTCCATCTAGGGTGAACCCACCATAAATACATCTGTGATTCTACTTCAAATGCATATTTCTACTCTGGGCTGCCTTAACATTTCCATATTCTTAGACTATTGTACTTCATTCCACTTTAGCGATAACCATAGCATGGACTGTCTGCTGTGATTAGTAGGACTTTCTGGATCTGACTGGTGTCTTGTACAGTTATGCATCCTGGCTACCAACTGCTATACAAGTAATTTTTGAGTTACGACAGTTCACTTAGTGACCATTAATCTCGCCCCCCCAAAGTACTTACAGTACCGAAGTTATGAATGTTGCAGCACCACGGCAGTCATTCACCCTTACGAACAACCACAGAAACACTCTAACATTTGCCCTGCGTATTTCCCCTACTCCAGCCAGGTCTCCAGAGGCACTGGGAGATCTAATGAGCCTTCGGTTTCTTGGTCTGCTTTGCTGCTTCAGGCCTTTGGTGCATTTGCAGAGAATGGAGGCCTAAAGTACCATGAGATCACACGAGTCCCATGGTGAGTTGACCATGTCAAGTTGGCTGCAGCATATTGACTGTGGCAAGATGGCCATGGCAAGTTGGCTGCAGCAAGTTGTCCCATAATTTCCTTACAATTTGTGTATTCCATTAAATCTCCTTGCCACCAGTTTTTTCACCTCTTCTCCTCGTACATCTGTCCTACATTTACACCTCTCGGTGAGCATCCTTTTAATATTTTGCACTCTAAGAGCTGTGGCACACCAAGAAGCCCTTTTGCACTTGCCAGAGCACAAGGTCTTTGTGCCATGCTGGGGTGCAGTGGATTTGTGCTGTGCTACTGGGCCAGATTGGGGTGACTAAGGCTTCTAGGACTGGCTGTGTCTTTGTACTCATTGCAAAGCCCCAGAACTACAGCCTTTATTTTTCTCTAGCCTCCTATACTTGCACACATGCATGCAGGTACCTCTCCATATTCTCTTTTCCTGGCCTCCTTAAAGTTACACTGTAGTAACCCCCCCCCCCCAAACTCACACATTCTTTGTGCTAGGCTTTCCAGGGCTCCCTACGCTGTGGCACTCTATGCTTCTTATTTGGCATTTCCCACTTCCACCTTCTGTTTCCTGCTTATCAGCCCATACATCTGAAGTTACAAGGGCAATTGGGACATCATGCTTTTTTTTCCCCGTCAAGCGTGCATTTTATGACAGATACAAGTGTAAACATAATTATAAATACCTTAAAAGGATACGAATAAAAGAAAACATTAGGACAGGGATGGTAGGCACGCTGGTGCGCTTATGCACCAGTGGTGGGTTCCTACTGGTTTGGCCCAGTTTGGCCAAGCCAGTAGCGGTAACGATATGACATCACCAAACCGGTTCTCCCCCCTGCCCCCCGCGTTATTCTTACCTTTTATTTGGCCCCACCCCCAATCTATTGCTGCCTCCTGAATCCCAGCTGATCAGCTAAAAGGAAAAAAACTGTTTAAACTCTTGCCACGGAGCTTCAAAGGACCGCCGACAGAGAGTTTAAGAAAGAGTTTAAATGACAGCTGATCAGTGTTAAAAGGCAGTGTGGTGGTAGACCAGTGCCTCCAAAAACAAATGAGTAGACCGGTACAGCTCTGCAAGCAGTTAAAAGCCTGGCAGACCAGTACTTCTTCTAAATCCTAAAGACTTGTCACATGACCATCAAACCATGCCCACAAAATAAGCCACGCCCATAGAACTGGTAGTAAAAAATTTTAGAACCACCCATTATGTACGCCCCTTACCAATCTCTTAGGAATGGGGTGAGATCTACAGTAGACAGTCTAAAGTTAAAGTTTTGGGAATTTGGGGAAGAAACCACAGAGTCAAGTAGTGTATTCCAGGCGTTGACAACTGTTATTGAAGCTGAATTTTCTGCAGTCTAGTTTGGATTGGTTTACCATGAGTTTGTATCTATTGTGTGCTCTTGTATTGTTTTGGTTGAAGCTGAAGTATTCATTGGCTGGTAGGACATTGTAACAGATGATTTTATGTACTATGCTTAGGTCAGACCAAAGACGGCAAAGTTCTAAGTCTAAGCCCAAAATTTCAAGTCTAGTGGCATAAGGTATTTTGTTGCAAGCAGAGAAGTAGGGGACTCTTCTTGTGAAATATCTCTAGACTTGTTCGATTTACAGCTGCATAATTTAGCAACAGAAATTCCAGTCCCAGTTGTGGCTGTAGTTGAGAGGTACTTCGTTTAGCCAGTATGATGAATCTTTTACATAGGATCCAATCTGGGTTGGTCACCAGGAGCAGAGGTTTTGCCTTCAGAGCTTTTGGAATCCTGCTGGAGCCCATCCACAGGGAACTTCTCTGTGTGTGGTATTTATATGGTGGCTGTTGTGTGTAGCTTTTTAGATATAGATTAGGATGCTTGGAGTAATGACTTAATAGCCAGCAACAATACTCCAATCCACATCTAAAACACACAACAGCCACCATCTAAACACCACACACAGAACAGCCCGGAGCACACAGAGAAGTTCCCTGAGGATGGGCTCCAGCACAAGTGTGAAAGCTCGGAAGGCAAAACCTCTGGTCCTAGTGCCTGACCCAGATTGGATCCTGTAACACTATCCTGGGACACATATATTCGCCTTCAATCTTTTACACACTTCAACTAGAGCATTGTCACATTGCAGTCTGATGTTTATCACGCAGACGTACAATATATAAAGTTTTCTCACATGGGGACACTGAGGAACATATATAAAAGCAACAGCCACCATGATTCACAGATCCTGGAAAAAGAGGGAAAAATCCTGAACAAGTTACAAAATAGTATTCATGGGCTCAAATAAGCAGGAAGTGCTTGGAATGAAAAACTAAATCAACTGTTGCTTTATGCAGCATTCCCACAAGGCCGCTCCTGTTCATATACCAGATGTTAGAATAAGAAAAGGACATATGGTTTAATTTATCTTGATTATATATTATGTGGTATAAGGATTAAAAGAGAGTCATAAAAAAAAATCCAGTCAGAAGTTGCCCTCTCATCTACAGGATAATACATATCTGTAGCACAAGTTTGTCAAGAACTAACTTAGCTGTACAAACCGATATTGCATTTTAAGAAGAGCCAAAGCTCACAATTATGAACAGGGACAATAAAGTTGAATTCCGGTTTCCAAAGCAGAGAAAATTATTTCATGTAGAAAGTACTTTGATATCAAGTATCATTATGTGTGAAGTATATAGCACAATGGGCTGGTTGACCTGAAGTGCTATCTTTCTTCCCATAGAAAAGATAGAAGATATTCTTTGATTAAACTAATGTTCTTGAGGGTTTTCATCACAACTCCTCTCTGCCTTGCTCTTCAGATCTGATCTATGCAGTTTGAGTATTTACCTACTAGCTCTCTTTCCGTATTAGAGGACAGCATATTATAGCTCTTAGCCATAGTACTAAAGATACGTTTTTGGGTTTCCTATCTCTGTATTGTTGCCTAAATCAAACTTATCTTTTTCTTTCACATTACCACCAGTCTCACTAACACTTCTTTTAAAAGTTATATGCCTAACTTTAGTCTTTCTCCACACATTCCTTCTGTTACATATAATTAACTTTCTCCTATCTGAAAAATAGAATTACATATCCTCCGTGACTGTAATTTCATTACTATCCTCATGTTTTTATGAGGAAAACATGTCTGTTTTTGTTACAGATGGGCCTAATCAATTTTAATTATCCCAAGCCATCCAAATTATGTCTACATCTACCTCTCTATCTGTGCATTGTAAATAAAAACATTTCCTGCAAGGGAAATTGATGTGCTTTACCATAACCCAAACTTCATGGAAACAAGGCAAAAACCAGAAAGATTATATATTCTTCTTGTGGTGGCGCAGTGGTTAGAATGCAGTACTGCAGGCTATTTCTTCTGATCACCGGCTGCCAGCAGTTTGGCAGATCGAATCTCACCAGGCTCAAGGTTGACTCAGCCTTTCATCCTTCCCAGGTCGGTAAAATGAGGAACCAGATTGTTGGGGGCAATATGCTGACTCTGTAAAACCGCTTAGAGCGGCTGTAAAGCACTATGAAGCGGTATATACTGTAAGTCTAAGTGCTATTGCTATTCTATTGTAATTCATGTAAAAGTATGTAAAGTGTGTTCTAAGGACCTTAAAACCGAAACCTCTGATCTTAGGCTCAGCTGGATCTACACTGGGGAAAATAAATTTAATTATTACAGGTTTTTCAGCAGAAAAAAAAATCCATAAACCTCCATACAAGAGATTTAAAAAGCTTCCATCAAACAAAAGATACAGTTCAAAAATGACTCCATAATTTTTTTCTGTACTCTTAACATTCATTTCATTCATCTATTAAAAAATATAATGTGTTTGACAGCTATCTTTGGAATCGCTACTGTAAGTGGTCAGTAAAAAGACCAGTTTTAAGAATTGTTAATACTCCTGTGACTGTTGAGTCATCAACCTGCACACCATAACATAGACTTCTTTAAAAGTCACTGGCAGTCATACAAGCTCCTTATTTTTAGCTTTTTAGTTAGGTTTAAGTCCCTTTTGCTTCAAGAAGTAAAGAAAATTGGATATTTGGGGGGGAGGTCTTAATACTTCACTACTGATGTACTTTTGCCTTATAGTTCTTCTATATTGTTGCATCCTTAAGGCTTGGTGATGGGGGTGGGGGACTTATGTTTTTCAATACAATATTCAAACATCCCAGGGCATTATTGTTAAACTGAAAGATTATTGTATAGTTTCCCACTATAAGCAAATAACCCAAAGCTCTCTGTAAATGGCTATTCCCTTTGTCTAAAGTATCAAGGTATCAGAGCTATGCAAACATTTTGAAAAAGGCTCTTCAGAATATACGGGAGCCTGTGTTAAGAAGTATTTCTTTTCAAATGACATATTTTTCCAAGCATCTATGCTGACTCAGGGGGCTGCTCCTGACTGCCCCTGCATGCATGTGACTTGGAACCAGCTTTGTTAAAGAATTTGTCATTGAAGACATATTCATTTAAATTGGCTGACTAGAGCTCTGAAATGCCAATGCCTATGGCATTGCCACTGCCACTACTGTATTTGTATTCCTTTCCCAAGCAAAAAGAAAGGGGGAAAGATGCAAAAACAGATTATAAAACATATAAAAGACAAGCCAGTTTTTAAACATAGCTATAAACTATGAGCATAGGTAAGAATGTTGATCAAATTTTCTATTACATCAGTAAAGAATAAGTTCATAAGCAGAATCAATTAAAGTTTTAAATCCAGGACCCAGTAATCCCATCATAAAACTTTTTTAAAAATATTCCATGCTAAATAAATCCAGTCCTACATATATTGATATATTCCAAAATGTTGGTATACAGTTCAAAATTATATTCATGACTTTTTATTACTCTTCCTAAAATCATATTAACAAAAAGTGTAAATTTATACTTCTATTCCAACATCTTTCATATATGTCTTGCAGTCTCTAATGCTGGAAATCCAATTCAATTTTGACTAAGAAAAAGAACCAAATCCCTGCCAAGATATAGAAGGTTATGGTACTGCTTTCTAATTATGCCTATTGTGGTTACTGAAGTTGAGCCCTTGGGTCTCACAGAGAAACAAAGGTCAAAAATGAAGATATTTTCCATATTCAGTATTTTCTTTTCTTGTCCAGTGAGACTACCACTGGCAATATTTAGTTTTTCTGATTGTATCTTTAAAATATCAATTATTGTGTACTCTAATACATTAGAAATTGGTTGCTCTATTGTGAAGCCAAATTGTTTGGGAGGGTCAGTAAAAAAATAGTATCATTTGCCAGGACAATCTATATGTAAGGATAATTATTTAAAAGGAAAAACTTCCATAATCAGCAGTCTTTCTCAGAATTCAAAATTAATAAACCACATTAAACAAAGCTGGAGAAGCTTTATTAATTCTTTTCAATTCTTTATATTAGCTGTATTTGGAGTATCAATTTATATGTACTCAGAAACTTGCTGATTGTTCCATTCCATACTTATGCACTGGGATGTCCTTGTTGGGGGGGGGGGTGGATTTTGGACACATTCTGTTCTTTAGCTCATTTGAAGTACCTTGGTTCAAATTGTTGCCCTAGGACAATGATGGCTAACCTTTTTGCCATCGCATGCCAGGAGAGGGGGGGCAGGGGAGGGTTGTGCGCGGACGTATCCACGCGCATGCATGCGCAATCCCCTCCCCCCCATTCCTGGCAAATGATGACCTAGTAGGCCCGTTTTTCTTTCTTACCTGCTTCCAGATCATCTCTATTTATCTGGGAAGGGCAAAAACAGCCTTTCCCACTCCCTTGGAGGCCCTCTAGGACGCTTTCTAGGAGTCTCTGGAGGATTGGTACAGCAAAAAATGTCACTTCCTATCCCACCGGGAGTCAGGAAATGGGCCCTTTCAGCCTTCGTAGAGCCTCCAAGGGAGTGGGAAAGGCTGTTTTCACCCTTTCCCGATAAATACAGAGGATCTGGAGCCAGGTAAGGAAAAAAAAAAATGGGCTTTCCCCACCCCCCCAGCCCGCCCTCCAGAGGCAGGAAACAGCCTGTTTCCCTACTTCTGGTGGGCCCAGAAGGCCCAAAAATCAGCTGGCCAGTGTGCACATGCGCCCCAGAGCTGAGCTGGAATGCCCACTAATATGGCTCCGCGTGACACCTGTGGCACGCGTGCCATAGGTTCGCCATCACGGCCCTAGGATGTATCATTTTGCACAATTAAAGGTCATGAGGAGAGTTTTAGTAGTATATAGATAAAGACAGCGCTTCCTGAGATCAATGCAGAATAGTAGGCTGTACTATAGATTTTTGAAACAGGGCAAGATTTTTGTATTCAGTGGAAAGGAATAAAATGGATGCCTTTGGAATAAAGTTTCAATTCACACTTCTGATACAACTTCAGTAAATGTAAGTAACAGTAACAGAGTTTGAAGGGACTTTGGAGGTCATCTAGTCCAACCTCCTGCTCAGGCAGGAGACATGTACTAGGGATTCGAACTGCCAACCTTTCTGATCGATAAGCTCTGTGTAATAGCCACTGAGCCACCTAGTCAAGTACATACACTTCTTCCATAGAGACTCTTTTTAGTTCAATATTGTGAGGAATCCTTAAGAATCATAAATCATGTTTATTTATTTATTTGTTCAATTTATATGCCGCCCTTCTCCGGAGACTGAGGGCGGCTTACAATGCATTAAGTAATAGCCTTCATACTCTTGTATATACCTGCTTAGTAGGGCTTTTGGATTCCCCCCCCCCTTCAAGCGGTGTTCTTTTTATACAAAGTCAGTTTATTGTCCCCATAATCCGGGTCCTCATTTTACCTATCTTGAAAGGATGGAAGGCTGAGTCAACCTTGAGCCTGGTGAGATTCGAACTTTCAGTAATTGCAGGCAGCTGGTTTTACTTAACAGTACTTAACAGTACTTGGTCTGCTGCACCACCAAGGCTCTTGCCAATATATTACAAGGCAGACTCTGTAATAAAGTCACTTAATCTTGACAACTTTGATTGTAACACAGTTTTAAAATCTCTAGCACTTTAGTAATATTTCCAGTCGGATTATCTCGTTTCCTGTGAATCAATCACTAAGGATTTTAATTATTTTCTGATTGTTAAATTCAATCTAAGACTGCAAATGATGGGTACTTTTAAAGTGGTAAGCAACTCTATATAACTCTTTTCCTCAATTACTTTGGACCAGGAATAAATTCAGCAGAAGCTAAAGCTCACAATTGTTCATTTTATTCAGAAACTTTTATTTTCTTTAGATCCATAATTTATCACAACAGAGTAATTTAAACAAAGACAAAATGACTTTTCTGGTAAGCAATTAATAAAAAAACATAAACCCTGGAATAGAACTGAGTTCGTTGATTTGTCATCATATCAAGTAAAGTTAATTATCTTTTATCAGCCCCAATAATAAGGCCTTCTAGGTGGATAACTAAATTATTAACCTAATAAAGTACCAAAATTTGAACACCGATTTCTTATTGCATTCTGCACTTTTGCACTATACATTCCTCATTTACAACCATACTATTTTTTTCTGATCCTGGTAGAAAAATCCTTTATCCAGTATCTAGTTTTTAAGAATAACAATTTTAAGCCTCCCTCAGATTTGATATATTGAAGCTGGTTCTTTTCTTAGAATTTATGAATTGCTTTGCAATTTGAAGACTAGCACCTATCTTGTTTTTCTTATGCATCATACCAAATCAAGATTCATCTTACCACCTTCCTCCAGCTATTCCCTGCTGTTTGTCTTTCTAGGAGGCTGTGGTTTGAGAACGAGGTCTTAGTATATAGGTCAGACACAATCAAGCAAATTCAAAATTCTGATTCAAAAATAAACCTCTAGATACCAACAAACGGCTAAGTCTTTTTCCTTAACTTAGTTCATGCAGAACATCCTACTTGGTTTCTACTCCACTAATCCTAACAGTAAACCTAGTTGCCCTTCTCAATTTATTATATCTTTCCATCTCATCCTCCATTCTTCTGAAATGAAAGCAACTTGTCATCCAAAATCCTGTGCAACTAACCAAAACAGCTGTCTTATGTGCTACACAGATATTTTTTAAAGTATACCATCCATTGTCCGTATTGTCTATTGCTTTTCCCAGCTAGAGCAATCTTAATTGTTGCTGCAAACTACTTTTGATTAAAGTTCCAAGTATGTGCCTTTAGATATAGATGCCTAAGAAAGAGTATGTGCTAAACTGCTTCAAATAGATGTGATCTATTTTGTTTTATTTGTCAAGACCAATTTTAATTATTATAACACTGAATGGGAATAGCAGAATTAAATGCTTGATGCTACAACAGAAGCCAGAAAGAAATATGTCATCCAATAACTTCACATCAATCCAATGGCAGAAATTAATCTTCAAAACCATTGCATGTTTCAAAAATGTACTGTGATTTTTGCTGCTGGATTACTTAAAATTATTTATTATGACTTGTGTTCCCAAGCTATTAAGCTAACAAATGATGGCTGCTTCTCTATTGGCAGGGTTCACACATTTTGCTAATCCATCATTTAATTAACTTTGATTTAATGAACAAAATATTTACCAGAAGTTACGTAATATGCTAAATAAATCGCATTTCAGTTTAGCAATATATGTGAACTAAATCTATGTCTTTTTGAGAGAAATATTAGAAACTCAGATTAAGAAATGCGGAGGAACAAAACAGACATGAAGAACTATAACATGTAGCATGACCAGAAAAAAAATTAATAATCTCAGAATTTCTTCATTTCTTCTATATGACTCAATATTTTAAATTAGAAATCTGTGAGCAGAACCAGTTATATAATTACCTCTTCTGGATAGTCAATCAAGTTAGTTGGTAGCTCCTAGGATCTATCATAGATTAGCGATTAATGCACCAATCTCCAAAATTCTTCACCTTATATAATTTTTCTCTAAATAACAACTTATTTCAGTGTAGTCTTTTTTGCAGGTTGCAGATTCACCAAGCATATCAAAGTAAAATACAATAAAATACAGCCCTCCTATCCCCTTAATATAACCAATAATCAATTCCCAGTAATTTGCTTTTTAGTAAATGATGAGTTCTATAGGCTAAGGAACTAATTAACTAAGAAATCTGTTTTAAGTCACTGATAGGAAGAAGAAACAAAATCAGGCGGTTAGTATCAAACAAAGTTTATTTACTTCCATAAGAAATATATTAATTGCATTTTAATTAAAGAAGAATAAGGAAGAGGCATAAATCAAATAGTATCCCCCATAAGATGCTCTCACAGTAAATTGTATAATAAAACCTCATCATCTGCAATATTATGGATACCAGACAGAGGAAGTCTGGTACAAAGCCTCACAATATAGAATAAAAGAGAAGAAACAGTAATAATCGACTGTCTGAATCTGCAAGAATCAGGACTACTTTCATCTTAGCAATAAAGTGTTTTGGAAATTATCTAATACAGAATTAGCATAACATTTCAGGTTGTTCTAAAAATGAAAGAGCTGCTTCTTTCTCCTTCTTGCTGAAATTGTTTCTTTTTTGCTTCAGAAGTAAATCATTTCAGCAGGGAATTCACAGCTTTGCATGTTGTTGGAATATCGTCCCCAGTTTCTGGCTCAGCATGATGTTTCCTTTAACTTTTAGCTTACCAGTGATGAATGCCTATAAGTAGGAAGAGGAAAGAAAAACAATTAAATGTGCCTGAAAGTGGCACCTTAGAAACAGTTAAAACTGACTAAGAACAAATTTGCACAATAACCACAATTATGCACATACTTCAACTGCAACCAAAGAAATAAAACCCAATGACCTAATGACTATTTTCAATATCCAACGTGGTCACCTTCGTTAGGTAACTTGACAAGATTATGGACAAGACATAAGAAGTAGAAAAAGCAGCAGCAGAGAGGGAAGAGTTGTTTCTTTTCTTCACTATGCTTAGAACCCTTTATACACAAATAGTTTTTACTGTACCAATAGATCTAAAAATGAGGAACTTGCCTTCATTTTGAAAATCTGAGAATAATTTCATTTGGGCTTTAAATATTATGCTTTACAGCCTTATTACCCGGAAAGCCAAACCACTGTCATGAAACCCCTATAATTGCAATGTTTTAATATTGCATTCAAGAAATCAGTAATGCTTCCAATACTTCTAAACACACAACCCAAACCTAAATTCCACAATTTTAAGAAAAAAGGCTGTAATCTGGAGTCACTGAAATCTCAACTGATGTGTAATTCTTAGCCAAGTTTATTTTTAAGATGGCTTTGATATCTGAGCTACTGTGCTTGAAAATGTTTCAAAATTGATGCACATCACATGTGAACACAACACCCCCCAAATCCCCCCCCCCCCCGAGGGAAGAATTCAGGGGGAGAAATAAGACTTGCTGCATATATGGAACACTTGCAAGTTTAGGTTTACCGAATTATATGAGGTTAACAAGAGATTTCCATATATATATTCCTCTTTGCACAGTGAAAACAGTCCTTTTTCAGTTAAAATAACATGAATATATTGCTCTTTCCTTCCATTTCCCCCCAAAATAAAAATCCTGGGAGGTAGTTTAGGCCAAAAGAAAATGAATTGCCTAAAATTATACATTTTTTCCCCTACTTATCTTATTTTTTCATTTATTCCCACTTTTCAAGTTAATGTCATGCGGGCCACATAACCGTGGACATGTGCTGGCTCAACAGCCTTTGAAACGAAGATGAGCACCACCTTCTACAATCGGCAATGACTAGGCAACTAAAATTTGCAGGGACTCCTTTACTTTTACTACTTTGCAAAAACAGGTAGTCCTCGACTTACAATCATTCATCTAGTGACCATTCAAAGTTACAACAGCACTGAAAAAAGTGACTTATGGCCGTTTTCACACTTAGGAACATTGCAGCATCCCAGTGGTCACATGATCAAAATTGAGACAGTTGGCAACTGGCATGTATTTATGCCGGTTGCAGTGTCCATGGGTCATGGGATCCCTTTTGCGACCTTCTGAAAAACAAAGTCAATGGAGAAACCAGATTCATTTAACAACTGATTTACTTAGAAACTGTTTCATTTACTTAGCAACTGTGGCAAGAAATGCCATAAAATGAGGCAAAATTCACTTAACAATTGTCTCACTTTTCAACAGAAATGTTGGGCTCAGTTGTGGTCGTAGGTTGCGGATTACCTATACATCCAAAGTTGGATCATATAATTTAAAGCAGACTTAACATTATTGCAGTGTACAACATGACTAATAAAATGTTGGTCTCATAGCAGCACTAAGTGTAAATGTATTTTAATTCTGATGTTCTACTTAATAAGTCACAGCTTGCTGCAAACATTTCTTTGTATACCTTTTGTGGATTGATCTTGCCTAGTGTTAAGTTCACAAAGTCTTCATCTGAGACAGTGAAAATAGTATCAGCTTTTCCACGGGCAGGTCCTTGATATACCTCTCCAGAGCCATTCTTTAAGTCTATGGCTGGTGGCAAAAAAGATACCAAAAAGAAACATTAAGAGAAGGAAGAACTGTGGACTTCTTATTTAAAACTACTGAATTTTTCTGTGTATAAGACACACTCTCCCCCCCCCCCCCAAAAGTGGGTGGAAATGTCTGTGCGTCTTATACAGTGAATGTTGCCAAAGCCCCACCTACTCATCAGCCCCCACCCTTCGGCTTCTGCCTCCCAGCAATTTGCCTCCTTGCAGCAAACAGCCTGATCAGCTTCAACACAGCCTGATTTAGCACGAGCAGCTGATTGGCGGTTGAATCGGCCAGAATACCATCTCTATCAGCTGTTCCAGGCTGCGAAGATCATCATCGCCCATCGCCACCATCAGCAATGGTGCCTATCGCCACCTCCATTTGCCCCATTTTTGGCCCGTTCCAAGCAGCGGGGATCAGCTACTATACATGCTGCAAGGAGGCAAATTGCTGGGAGGCAGATTTTTTTTTCTTGTTTTCCTCCCCAAAAGCTAGGTGCGGAACATCTTATATCTGGAACATTTTATAATCTGAAAAATACGGTATAGGTAGTAGCATTGGAGGGGAAAAAGTTAATGAAGAAAATCAGAGGACAAACTGCATGCTTCCTGGGAAACATATTTTTCTACCCAAAAACTTTAGTTCAAAATGGGTGCTATAGTAAATGACAAAATACTAGTAACTAAAGAAAATGAGTTTAAGACATTGAATTAGTCTTAACAGGTTTTTTAAAAACTAAACATTAAATAGAAATAATATAGTTACAGAAATTATGAAAACCACTCTCTTACCACTTAGTTTTAAACTTCTAACCATAGACTTCTTAAATTAATTTAGTAAAGCACAGAAGTAATAACATATACCTAATTATGTGCATCCTGTGCAATAATTCTAGTCATTAATCATTCTAATTTCTGTATTAATGTGCTAACAGAATGGTTGGAGTTAAAGCTTTCTATACTGACTTTTCCCCAGGTACTCAAGCCCTTTAGTCTCATTCAGATTATGATATGCTGTTTAAATCTCCAATTTCCCAGAGACCACCTTCAATTCAAATATCTTAATAAAAATATTGTACATACGCTTTAACAGCTATTTATTCAAGAAAGCTTTCAGAAAAAGCACTGGCATGTTCTAAACTGATTAAGACAGATATTGAGAACATTTAAGGCATTTTGTTTCCTAACCAATCTGAGATATAGGCTGAGCTGTGTTTGGTATCTTTTATCCAACTGGAATCAATTCAAATAGAATCTTGTCATCTTTCAATATGAATCACAAATTCCAATTGAATCTTGGATCACTTTCTAATTTGAAATTTGAATAGCATCTTTGCTGATTTATCCATTCATGGAGTATGCACCATATTATGACATGAACATATTTTTATCTTCTGTAATCCTCTAACCAGTGAAATGGAAATAATAAATGAACTGGACAGGTTTTTCAGCCTTAAATGTGACTGTTACTCACTGAGTATGCACTAACGACAGTTTCCAATTATGTAAATAAATGACAAATGACTTAAAGAGAGGACCCATGAAATTCATAAAAAAAAGATTGCGTTTTGGAGTATGATTAATAACTGTAATCAAATAAACAGCTAAACAGATTTTCCAGTTCAATATGTCAATATCAACTACTTCAAGAACAATAGTCATGGAAAGTCATCTGACTTGACCTGCAAGGGGAGAACATAGGACAAAGCCCAACCCACACCATAGGTTCTTTGTACCTTCAAGAAGCAAGTGCTTTTATTTAAATTTATTCTATTTAAAAATGTTAATTATTCTTCATGGACTTTTTTAGCTGGTACTTTTCTAGATTATCTAGAACATAGTAGGGAAAGTATTATTTCTAGTTAAGAATGGATTTTAGGAGGAGCTCTTCTATTCTATCACCTCTTATTATATTTGACAACAAAGTATCAGCAGTAGAGTCCTTCAAGTTTTTATACTCTATAATCTCCCAGGATTTGAAATGGACACCCAACATTAGAACCATCATTAAAAAGGCACCACAAAGAATGTTCTTTCTGCATCAACTTCAAACTGCCCTAGGAGCTGTTGATACAGTTTTACAGAGGAATTGCTTAATGAGCCTGTCATTTGTACTTCTGTAACTGTCTGCTTTGGTATAGCAACCACACAGGACAGGAACAGCCTCCAACAGATAGTTAGGACTGCAGAAATAATAATTGCAACCAGCTTGTCTTCCATACTAGATCTGTATGTTGCGCAGACCAGAAGAAAGGCTGAGAAAAAAGCTACAGACCCCTCACATCCTGAACATAAATTGTTTCAACTCCACCCCTTGGGATGCCACTGTACAACTGCAACTATAAACAGGGACAGCTTTTTCCTTTGTGCATCACTGCTGAACACCTAACTTTCACAGTACTGTCTAATGTCTATGCATATTTACCCATGTTATAATATTACTATTATCCTTCTTATCGTCTTTGCTACTCAGTCTTATTGACATTGGTATTCTGTTGCTTTGCATGTACACTGATAGCTTCTGCATCAGAGACAAATTCCTAGGGTATCTAATCACATTTGGCCAAATAAAATATTCTAATTCTAATTCTAGCTGTGGTTAGAATGCAGTATTGCAGGCTAACTCTGTCCATAGCTAGGAGTTCAATCTTGACCGGCTCAAGGTTGACTCAGCCTTCCCTTCTGCCGATGTCAGTAAAAAGAGGAACCAGACTGTTGGGGCTAATATGCTGACACTTTAAACTGCTTAGAGAGGCCTGTAAAACACTATAAAATGATATACAGTGGGGCAAAAAAGTATTTAGTCAGCCACCAATTGTGCAAGTTCTCCCACTTAAAAAGATGACAGAGGCCTGTAATTGACATCACAGGTAGACCTCAACTATGAGAGACAAAATGAGAAAAGAAATCCAAACAATCACATTGTCTGATTTGGAAAGAATTTATTTGCAAATTATGGTGGAAAATAAGTATTTGGTCACCTACAAACAAGCAAGATTTCGGGCTCTCCCAGACCTGTAACAACTTCTTTAAGAGGCTCCTCTGTCCTCCACTCATTATCTGTATTAATGGCTCCTGTTTGAACTTGTTATCAGTATAAAAGACACAGACTACAACCTCAAACAGTCACACTCCAAACTCCACTATGGTGATGACAAAGAGCTGTCTAAGGACACCAGAAACAAAATTGTAGACCTGCACCAGGCTGGGAAGACTGAATCTGCAATAGGCAAGCAGCTTGGTGTGAAGAAATCAACTGTGGGAGCAATAATTAGAAAATGGAAGACATATAAGACCACTGATAATCTCCTTCGATATGAGGCTCCACGCATGATCTCACCCCATGGGGCCAAAATGATCACAAGAACAGTGAGCAAAAATCCCAGAACCACATGGGGGGACCTAGTGAATGACCTGCAGAGAGCTGGGACCAACATAACAAAGGCTACCATCAGTAACACACTACACCGCCAGGGACTCAGATCCTGTAGTGTCAGATGTATCCCCCTGCTTAAGCCAGTACATGTCCGGACCCATCTGAAGTTTGCTAGAGAGCATTTGGATGATCCAGAAGAGGATTGGGAGAATGTCATATGGTCAGATGAAACCAAAGTAGAACTGTTTGGTAGAAACACAACTCGTCGTATTTGGAGAAGAGAGAATGCTGAATTGCATCCAAAGAACACCATATCTACTGTGAAGCATGGGGGTGGCAACCTCATGCTTTGGGGCTGTTTCTCTGCAAAGGGACCAGGATGACTGATCCGTGTACAGGAAAGAATGAATGGGCCATGTATTGTGAGATTTTGAGTGCAAACCTCCTTCCATCAGCAAGGGCATTGAAGATGAAACATGGCTGGGTCTTTCAGCATGACAATGATCCTAAACACACCACCCGGGCAACAAAGGAGTGGCTTTGTAAGAAGCATTTCAAGGTCCTGGAGTGGCGTAGCCAGTCTCTAGATCTCAACCCCTTTGGAGGGAGTTGAAAGTCCGTGTTGCCCAGCCACAGCCCCAAAACATCACTGCTCTAGAGGAGATCTGCATGGAGGAATGGGCCAATATACCAGCAACAGTGTGTGCCAACCTTGTGAAGACTTACAGAAAACATTTGACCTCTGTTATTGCCAACAAAGGATATATAACAAAGTATTGAGAGGAACTTTTGATACTGACCAAATAGTTTCCACCATAATTTGCAAATAAATTCTTTCCAAATCGGACAATGTGATTGTCTGGATTTGTTTTCTCATTTTGTCTCTCATAGTTGAGGTCTACCTATGATGTGAATTACAGGCCTCTCTCATCTTTTTAAGTGGGAGAACTTGCACAATTGGTGGCTGACTAAATACTTTTTTGCCCCACTGTATGTCTAAGGGCTATTGCTAGTCTATTCTAATTGGTGCTTACAAGTGCTGTGAAACTGCAGAGTGAAAAGAAATACACAAAGGCATTTGCTCAGATAGTGGGCATAAACTACTCAATGTTAAATCTTACATTTGAAAAAAGAGACATGCCTCTACAAATTATTAAATATTTTTTATCATTCAGCCTCACAGAAACATGCTGTATTTTCTCCACTGCATTCTTACTGAAAAAGACATAACCATCCAAGACTCTAATCAAATAGCATATTTAATAAGTGTTTTTTCACAGTTGTGATTTGGAAAAACAGAAAGCAGCATACATTTATACTTTTATAAATATTTAAGGAGAAATTATTATTTAATTCTGATTTCCTAAACTCCTGTTTATTACAGGCTTTCTTCAGTGAACACATACGCAATATTGCAGTATTTTTTGCTGTTGTTTTTTCTTTAAAACAATCAGTTTCACGAGTATCCTGAATCCCAGCCAAGTATATCTCCTTTCTTCAAGAAATACCACTATTTCTCAAAGTGTCTGATTTTCAAAGTCCTATTTCCTGCACAAGATGCACTGCCAAAATGATCTACTGCAAGGTATATAAGTTGTCAGGAATCATGATGTTAGCAATGGAGAATGTTATGACAAAATTGTGTTCTGTCAATTCATTTTCATGTCTTGCAGATTTTCAGAGCTATTTTTTCTCTCATCCCATATAAGGAGTGCAAAACCAAAGACAGTAGCAATTATTATTGTTGTATGGATCTGGCAGATTTAATTATGATGTTGTGGCAATCTTGCCATTATAAGGCAACAATTTGGAAGCTGCTTTATTCTCTTCCTACAAGTTATATTTTCATCTAACCTAATTTTATTTTTTTCATTTTTTTAATATACAATAGTTTTACATTTACCAATGCATATGAAAAATTTGCTTTGACCTGATTAATTAGTTTGTTTAAAAACCTGCTCCATTTTACCATAACAATTGCATAATACATGTACTGAAAGGGCCAAGTCATGTTACTCATTTTGAAGAACAGAGCTTGATCAAGGCTAATGAAACAGAAAACAATTATTTTCTGATAGAGAGATTTTGTTAGAGGATGTATGGGGTAGAAATACTGGAACTTAGCTGAATATAAATTGTTTATGACAAGCGCATATAATTGATAATCTAATGTTTTGGACAAGCTATAAGCAACAGTCAAAACACTATTGGGTAGTATTGAGTTTCAGGATTTAGTTTGTCTGTGGTCCAGACAAACTTTGTGAAGTTTCACCAGCAATTATGACTACGCAGGCCACACTCAACATTTTGGTACCGATTGATGAGGACTTCTTTGTGCCTGATCTTGATTGGTCATTTTAATGGTGTTTTTTGCTGATTCATCCATTGTCCATGCTGGTTGGTTAATTTCACCTGCATCAATTGGAAACTAACTCAACTAAAGATCAGTCAAAAGTCAAATCACCTGGCTATAAAGCCCCGTCAGTTTCTGCTCAGTTGCCTGTGGTATGTGTAGAGACCACTTTGCCTCTGAAAAGGCCAGCCACCCTTGCCTGTGAAAAATCAGAAAAAACTACTGTCCAGCTAAACCTGGAAGTTCAACACTGCCCAACAGATAGCAGCCTTGAAAGTCTACACCAGTACACACTCAGGAAATCCTAGATTCACATTTCACTTTTCCCACAAAAATACTAGGTGACTTGCTCTCTGCTAAACTATAGTCACTGCTTATCATCAGCAGTACGGGATCATATACTAGTACAAGCCAAATATACATCGTTTCTGTTTAACTGAATTTACAATGCATATGCACAGTACTGGTTTATTGGTGTTCATGTACACAAAGTTCTGGACACTTCAAAGATGCTGTGTAAATATAAATGCTAAATAGCCTCACAAAGCTAGTCCATCAGGGGAGGAAAATGGTCCTGATTTAAACAGGTTATGCCTGTTTGGGAGTGGAGGGACAATGAATTGTCCTGATATATCAAACGCATTTCTGTGCAGCCTGCAAATAAAATCTTGTTATTATTAAAATAAGCTGCTAAAAGTTTTACGGTGAAGAATTCCCACTCCCATTGCAAATATTAATTCTAGTTTGCATACTCCAGCCGCTAAGGGATACTAATGAAATGAAGAGGTTGGCGTGATATGAGGGAGGAGGCTATAGACAATTGCACAAAGCAATAAAAGCTTTTTTGGCAGTCATGAATTTGGGAAGAAAAAAATTATTGGCCTTGTCAACCAGAACTGCAAATCATTTCCTTAAGGGCTTTCTCTCCCCCATCCCCTTCCTGACATGCAGCCCAAGGACATCAGGCAAAGTTGCCAGAGTTACAATCACCACCCACAACAGCTACAAACTCCAGGGTCTCTGGAGGTAGCCAGAGCTGTCAGCAGCCACAGGGTCCAGAACAGCAGGTGGCAAGGCAATGGTGGCAAGGCAAAGCCAAGGTAGGCTGCAACACATGGTTAATGATACAAACAAACCTACCAGATCAGGCAGGAAAAGAGAAAGTGCCAGAAGCTAATATATGTAGCTAAATTTCAGTTTTATTAGCTATTAACAACAGAGGACCCAAGAAGAAAGGTTGTGAGGAGTTACAAAGATTCTGGGGAGTAAAAACAAGCAAGCAAGTATTAACCAAAGTTAACAAACAAAAATAGGGAGGGGACGGAAATTACACCCAGGTTTGTTGACATAAAAATGCCACTCTGAAAGGGTAAATTATAGCTAAAAGTTAAGCTTAGCCAACTGCCTTTTCCAATTGCTGCATAAATTCTCCATGGATATTCAGTATGAAAGAAAGGCAGAATTTAGGACATAATAATGTTTGGGTCAATCTATCTCATGTCTGAATTGAAATATCAACTAGCCAGAACCTATGCAGTTGTTTTTTTCCCATCTTCCCCAGACAGATGCTGACCCAGAGCTTTCAGCATACAACGCTTTGCCTTTTAAAACGGAATGGGACTGCTCAAAAGCCAATAGAGGTTCCAGAAACATTTCTGCTTTGGGCCTAAAGACAAGGGAGGTCAATTCCCTATGCACTTATTGTTTTTGCTCACATAGATATTCTATAGAGACTGTTTTAGGTTTCTTCTTAAAGATAACTTCTGAATTTAAATCTTGGCCACATATAAAATATATAATAATAATATTAAATGTTTATGTTCTTGTGGCGCCACATTATTAGCTGTCCAGGGCCACATCAATCAATCATTATTATTATTATACCTTGGTTAAAAGCAGGTTTTAAGCAAGTCAGAATCTACTTAATCTTAGGACTGCCAATATACAATTTAGCCCTGGAAAAGAAATTATGATAACAGCAACACAAAATATGGCATTCATTCAATTATTAGATTGAAATGCTGCCTTTCCTTCATAAATTCAAGGTTGCACAAACCTTGTCACATGTCCTTTTTTTTCCCTGCAACAAATCTATGTGACAAGTTGAGTCAAGAGATAACAACTGTCTCAAACTTATGAATGTCCGTGACCGACATAGGCACAATTACAATTGTCAGTTCTAGGAGAAGTGAACATTATGTCGCTGCTTTTCACGTAGCGGGATTTAGAAAGAAGATTCACTAATTCCATTACAGGACATAATAAGACACTCCATAAATTAATTAATCTTGCAACTTACTCCACTGCACTGCAAGCTTGTTATCCTTATTGATGTTCCACTGAAATACAGCATTTATTTTCTTCACCAGCTCATTTCCAACTTCTTTGATACGGCGACCAATTTCTTCAAAAATCAGGTTGCTCTGCAACTCTGCTGCCTAGCATATAAATTGAATGTTCTTTGAGAGATATTGCAGTTACCAAACCACCCAAGCCCCCCTTACATCCATATTATTTAAATCAGCCACTTTTATATAACATTATAGCCCCCTCCCCCACTAATAGAGAATAACTAAACCGAAAGAGAAATGAAATCAATATGCTGCTATTCACTAAACAGTTCAAGTCATTCACAACCCGATCATCTTGTAGCATTACCTATAAAGCCTTATATGGCATAGGATACAGCTACTTTGTGGTACTGCTTATCTTCCCTAATATCTGCCTGTCTACTTTGGTGCAACAGGGTTTCTGTACTCTTTCCTTCAATTGAACATCTGGAAGTGTACCTTCTCTGTCGCAGTTCCTGACCTATGAAATGAGGTTCCTCCCGAGTTCCAAGTAACTCTCATAGTACTAATACCTTGGAGGGCCTTGAAGACTTGGCTATTTACCCAGGACTTTGATTAAGAAGGGCATAGTCTCTTTTGAGGAGTAAGTTTTTTCCATTTTCTCATTTATTGCTGTATTGTTCTATAATTTTAATATTTTCTTATGATCAGCTCAACACTGGCAGTTGGGCAGTGTACGAAATAGAAAGATGTAAGAGAATAGTAGAAACACCAGATTTTAAGCTAAATCATTATGGAAGACTACTGGGTAGATAAACTTTTTACCTATAGTACAGTCTAAAGACAGAGTATTTTTGAACGTTGTAGCAACCAAATATATTGGTCGACTTACAGAATGGCATCTATCAATAGAATTCTTCATATTTTTGTCATGATTCTATATACCTCTAGGATTGATGTATATGCAGGGTGTAGATATCTGAGTCTATTTCACTAATTGCAATGCTCTGATATACTTTGGGATATAGCCCATTTAAGTAATATGAAACAATTTTAAAGTCTTTTTTTAAAACCTGAAATATTCAAATTATCCTCCCTTTCAATTTATGTTCACCAAAGAAAATGCCAAGTGAATGCCAATACTATTAGATTAAGAATGCACCGTTCTGATATGTTTGAATATTATTAATAAGCTTTGATGCTCAGATGTAGAAAGGGTTCAATTCAGAGAATACAAGAGTTGACCACATAACTAGCAAAAAGAATATGAGTGGCTAAATGAAAGTGGCCTCAACAGCTTAAATAAACCTCTTTTTTGTCTAATGCAGAAGCAGAATTCTCACAGAGAATTCTATTGCTATTTTTGACAGAAAGCAGACATAAGGAAACATAAATCTGGAGGCCATCATACCAGTGGCTACTCGTGTTTTTCCTACCTTAGGCTCCTTAGCTGAAGGCTGCATAGAAGATGACACTAGATCCACATAAGCTCCTACGATTGCAACATTCCCAGTTTCTTTGACCTGTAGAAAGAAAAAAAAAATGGAAGTGGATTTTTCATCTCCCTGACATCACAATTATAATCAGGGTTAATTGTTATGCTTTAAGTCAATTGAGAAATCCTTTCTATTCCTTTCATTGCACAATTTAGGTCAACAAACAAAGCAACAGTATGAGGGGAATGAAAAAGTGAAGTAATTAGAAATCATAAAAAGCAAACCTTCCTAAACATAAAACAATTGTTCTTGCAACTATTCATTATGATAATTCAAATATCAGTTAATGAAAGAAAATCTACAGCGCCTGACACAATTACGGATAAAACCCGCATGCCCAGAAAAGAATCACTTGTAGTATTAAATGTAGATTTATGAAGAGCAAGCTGCATATTTTAAGCAAACTGCAAATGGAACAACAAGCTTCTAGCATTTAATAAACTGCAGCCATTTAACTTGGAATCTGTTTTGTTTGTTTCAATAAAATACACTTTACATTTTTCAAAATCTTTATTTACTTCAACAGCTCCACAGCAATAGCTCTTCTCAGTTTGCTGTGGGCTTTTTACAAAAATACAGGAAGGAAATGTGTTTTAGAAAAATTAAGATGAATGAAAAATAAAAGTTGGAGAGGGTGGGTGATGCCAAGAGACTCCAAGCCAGGGGCAATATCAACAAAACCTATTTATATGGATCTTTTTTTTTTAAAGGCCAACAAAGACTAAGTGTGGCTTTTAAGAGAAAAGAGATTCAAGCACATGAAACAGGAGCTTTTAAAAGCTAATCTAATTCTCTCCCTCCCCTCCCCCCCCAATTTTTAATGTAAGTTTAAAATACAAGATAAACTCTTCAAAGCAATGGCACTTCAATTGTTATATCGTCCTACAAAGAGAAAAAGAGAAGTGAAGGAGATTATCTAGCAATATGGCAGAACACTTAAGGCTTTCCATGGCCAGAATCCTAGTTTCTGGTATCTCTGGTTAAAAATAAGGATTGGGGAAGTGATCAGAAAAACTTTTTTTAAACGTCAGATTGCTCCCGCCAGTTAGGGCAGTAAGTAAGGTCAATATAATATACAATATTATTGTATATTATACAATATTGTATTGTATATTATACAATATTGTATTGTATACAATATTTACATTGTATTGTAAATATTTACAATATTGTATACAATACAATACATATTGTATTGTATACAATATTTACAATATAAAGTAACTCTAAATTCTCCATTCCTTTTATTTATTTATTTAATTTAATTTTTTAAAAAAAATATTCATTGGTGGGAAGACAGCAGCATTGACCAATCAGTTTTGGAGGACATAAGAAAACGTCGAGTGGCATTTCCTCCAGGGCTTTACTTAGCAGCAGGCTGGTCAGGAAGCTGGAGAACTAGTTAGAAGACATGCAGAGAAGGCCACCATGAACCAGAGTTCCATCCCACATTGACTTGTCCTGCCCTTGTCTCCATTCCTAAGTTTGCCCATGGCCTAACACAAATTGTGCCTAAGAATAAATGTCATTATAATTCCAACCCAATTTTATCAATGGCCATACATGCATCTAGACATTTATTTTAATCTCGAACATTGCTTCTCTAACCCACAAGCAACAGCAGCTTCGCAGACAGGAATAGAGAGGACTGTCCAGAATGCCAGAGATAAGAAACTATTCACTTTTGAAACTGAAAAAATAAATATTGGTGCAAACAAGCCACCTCTACCTAATACATATGCTGGGCAACTCACACTGTTCTTGGTCATGATTATTAGAATTGTAGCACAGCACACCCAGAAGTCACAGGGCGTGGTTAAAACAGGTTTCAAAATGGAAAAATGGAAGAGGGGTTATTGTAGGATACACCATGTACAGTAAATGCTGGTAATTAAAAGGGAATGTTCAGGAAATGAGAATCTTCATTATATTCTAAAAGTGTTTTCAATTATGTTAGCATTAATTATCTAAAAACAAGTTATGAATAATATGAATGTATCAAAAATCTATAGGCCGAATTAGATACATGCCTACATGATTTTTCCTTCTACTTTTCATCACAATATTCCTTATGTGGTATCTAAAATTCTCCATATGCAGTTTTAAACAGTTTTAGACACTAAAAGAAGTTTATGTTTATATGTTTAGGAAGTCTACATACAAAAAAGAAGCATGTTAGTTTCTTCCCTTTATTCCCCAATGAAATCAGTGAGATTTGTACAAAGGCTATACTTTTGAGACTCTGACCTTGGTTTGAATGTGAATTCTATTTCCTTCCTTCCACATTTCTGTTTGCAAAGTTTGCCCTGGGAAAACTGGTTTTGCAAAACGAATCTGTCATAAGAAAAAAAAATCAAAGAAATTAAATATGGATAAAATATAATTGTGTAACACAAACATTAACCTTTGCAACTTCCCCTATTTTTGCTACAAGAAGTCATATATAAGAAAGAAAGAAAATGCAGACAACTTGATTGTGAAGATTCTGTATAACTTCATCAAGCCAGTAGTATCGGCATCTTAAGTATTTTAGGTCAGGCATTATCTGTGCCATGCGGAGATATGGCTAGGACAATTGGCAGAGACTATCTTACTGCTATGACCTTCTCTTTGTTATATAATAACCAAATATTAGCATGCAGAAGATAAAAACTGAAACTAGTTTTATGGAAACTGTTCATAAGGCACTCTGGAGTATGTAAACTGTATTTAAGAGTTAATGAAAAGCAAAAAAAAAATATCAACAGTTCTAAAATCATGATTGATGCATATGTATACATTTGAGACAGGTTTGAAAATTTAATATTAAGAAAAGTGTATAAAAGTTGTGAAACTTACGCACAGTCACTCAAGCACTCGTCACTTCTCGTCTGGACTATTGTAACGCTCTCCAGAGGGGTAGGGGCTCCCCTTGGGGTGCACCCGGAGGCTCCAACTGGTGCAAAATGCGGCCGCGCGGAGGATTATGGGAGCGACGGGGCGCTCCCACGTGACACCTCTCCTGTGCGAGCTGCATTGGCTTCCGGTGGACTTCCGGGTGCGCTTCAAGGTGTTGGTGACTACCTTTAAAGCGCTTCATGGCTTAGGACCGGGGTACTTACAGGACCGCCTTCTGCCACCAATTGCCTCCTACCAGCCAGTTCGCTCCCACAGAGAGGGCCTCCTCAGGGTGCTGTCAGCCTGACAATGCCGGCTGGCGACCCCCAGGGGGAGAGCCTTCTCTGTGGTAGCCCCTACCCTCTGGAACGAACTACCCCAGAGTTACGAACAATCTCGAACCTCCAGACTTTTCGTCGGGCCCTAAAAACTTACTTCTTTCAGCTAGCCGGGCTGGCCTGATTCTATGATAATTTTAAAGTTTGATACCGATTCTAATTGAAATGTTTTAAATTATGGGCCAAAACTTTATTTAATTACTTTTAAAATTATTTTAACTTTCTGTACAAATATTTTTACTTCTGGCTGTTCACCGCCCTGAGTCCGTAAGGAGAAGGCGGTATATAAATCTAATAAAACTAAACTAAACTAAACTAAACTAAACTAAACTAAACTAAACTAAACTAAACTAAACTAAACTAAACTAAACTAAACTAAACTAAACTAAACTAAACTAAACTAAACTAAACAGATTTGATATTATAATAAACTAGAATCATAGAGTCTTGAATTATCAAGAAATCCAGGAGAAGCTTAGAAGTCATTACAGTTCAATTACAGCTTTATCACCGCAGGAGTGCAAAATCTATGGTCTCAGAAACTGCTGAATGACATCTCAATAATGGATGAGTCAGCGTGGCCATGATAAAGAGTGCTGGCAGGTGATAAGTCAGAAACATCTTAGGAGCCATAGGTTCCTAGTTCGGACCAGATTGCCCGATCCAGTAGCGATGGCGGTGGGTTATTCAGAGAACCGGTAGCAAAAATCCCTGTTCCCCGCATGCCCAGCTGAACCGCGTGATCATCAGAGGCTGTTTTTTTTAACTTTTAAAAGCATTTTTTCTACAACCTATTCGGCCGAAAGAATGCTTTTAAAAGTAAAAAACAAAGCCACTGATGATCGTGCCGCTCAGCTAGAATCGTCAGAGGCTTTTGAAAGCATCTTTTCTACAACCTCTTCAGCTGAAGAGGTTGTAGAAAAAATGCCTTTAAAAGCCTCTGACGATCCCAGCTGAGTTGCCTGATCATCAGAGGCTTTTAAAAGCATTTTTTTCTGCAACCACTTTGGCTGAAGAGATTGTAGAAAAACTGCTTTTAAAAGTAAAAAAAAAAAAAAGTTGGCCACGCCCACCCAGTCACAAAACCCCCCAAGCCACACCCACAGAACCGGTAGTAACGAATTTTACATTACACCCCTGCCCCATAGGATGTACCAAACTGGAAATTGAGCTTGTTTGTTTTTTTAGAAAGTATCTTAAAAACCAAACAATAGCTTACAATTCTGGCTTGTTCAAACAGCATAGACATACCATTTTTGAAATTTTAAGAACTGTATTTAAGAAAAGTAATCTTCTATATTTAATGAAAACACAAACACATACAGACCTTTACTGCCTTGAATTTGGTCACATCGTTATTAGCAAAGTGTTTCAAAACATGCCTGGAAGCAAATCCCAAAGTACAAAGTCCATGCAATATGGGCTTCTGAAATCCTATTAGGAGAACACAATTTTTCTAAGAATTTATTTCTTATTTACATTCCTCGGTTTAAACACGGACTTTAGGGACCATGACCATTTATTGTTTTGCAAACCTACTCATATGCACACACACACACAGAGTTAGAATCTGTCTGCCAACAAAAATCCTGAAATTAGTACAGATGGCTACATGAAATCATTTCAATATAACACATGGCTGGCTAAAGGACTGTAATCCGGTCACTCTCCAAAACCTCAACTGGTGCATAACACAGCAGCCAATTTGCTACCCAGGAATCACAGTGTGGAACTGGAGAGAACAAAGGATATATATCATCAGATCAAAACCTTATATAGTTTTTCGATCCATGAAGATAACAGAAAGCCAATAAACAGGCCATAACTATAATAGCACTGCTTGTGGTTTCCAACAGTTGCCTATATTGTAATATATAGCCTTGAAACTAGGGCTTAGAAACAGATTTATCCTCTATGAATTTGCTCAATCTCCCTTTAAAGCTGGCAATATATCTTGCAGTAGTAAATTCCTTTTATTTTTTTGAGAAATAAAAGGTACTGTGCAGAGTTAATTCTGGTTGTATTTAAATGCTGTGATCTACAAATGTCTCAACCTCCATTGTATGAAAGACAATATTCTCTTTTAGGAAATTTTCTCTTTATTGCATTCTACTTCCACGGTGTTCCCATCTAGTAGGGAAGCCAAAAAAGTAACTAAAAAGTCTGCTTGGTGACTCCCTGTTTATGGAACATCTTTTCCAAGAACACAGCATTCCTTTTTTTGTTATTTTGGTATTAGATAAAAATAGTCATTTCTCTTCAACGTTTCATTGTTTTAATCACTATGACTTAATTGTAGATAAATTTATTTTCTCAATTCACTCTATATTTCTTTTGATGACTGTCTCTAATCTTGAAGAACAATAAAAATATATTTTTTTTCAAACGGTTATTACTGTTATACATTTGAAACATTCTTTTTCTTTTTCTTTTTTTATTGCATTTTTACCATTAAACAAATCTTACATCTTATGCATAACTGCGACCATTTATATACCATAACATTCCAATTCAAATACACTCTATACATTTTTACTATACATTTTAATTTTACTTCTATTTTGTCTATTTCTTTTCCATTTTTCTGTTCTCAATCCAGTTGCACCACTTCTCCCATATTGCATATATTCCAAATCTATTTGTCCTTTCAGTTTAATTGTTAAGAAACATTATTTCATGCCTCTAAAAACACCACCGTATTTTATATAAGGGAAAAACAAAAGCAACTTACAACCATTTTATACCAGGAAAAGAACACTGTTTGCAACAATTCAAACATTCTCACGCTTAATTACAATTTTTTTTAAAAAAAATGACTTAAAAAAAAAAACACAATAGTCATTCATTTTCTTGGAGAAGCTACTCAACCTTACCTCCAAGGGCTGCAAACCCAGGCTCAATGTGCAAAGCATTCCAATCGCCACTAAGCCGATACAAGGCAGCCTACAGAACAAAAATCATTTGAAAAACATGATCAACAAATAAACAAAAATTTACTTTTCTTTCTTGTGACTGAGAGCAGAATCTGCTCCAAAATGCATTCATTTGCAAAGCAGTTTGCCTTTCCATACTGATGGAAAATAAAGCAACTAACATCATAAAACAAAAGTTGTTAAAAACACACAACAAGTTTCAAGAAACAGAAGCTGAGCAGGTATCTGCCACAAGCCACATCACTGGTACTGTAACATAACCAAACAGGCTCAATTCAGCATTTCCTGGCACGACAATCAAGCCAGAATGAACACAGAATGGAAAGTCTTCTGTGTTTTCATCCTCCAGAACAGATTGATGCAGTGTGTGGAGTATATATCTCCTGATTCGGCTCAATGGGCTGGGATAGTACATAGAACGAAAGATGGAGAAGGTTTCTATACAACTTTATTTTGAATCAACTACCCAACCACAACAATTTGTAAACAAACAAACAAACAAACAAACAATGTTCAGCAAAATGATAGTGTCTTATCTAACCTGAACTGGGGTTAGGGAAAAAAGAAAAGCAGGCAAGAAGAGTAGAATCAGTTGATAGAGTAATTAGATGATCGCGCCCAAATCCTAGGGCAGTGATGGCTAACCTTTTTGCTGTCATGTGCCAAAAGCAGGGGTAGTGGGGGGGGGATTGCGCACGCGCATGCCCACACCCATAATTCAATGTGCCCCGTCGCCCCATGCATGCATGAACCCCCCTCACTCCTCCCCGTTTTTGGCACGTGATGGTACGGTGAGCCCAGTAGGCCCATTTTTTTGCCCTCCCCAGGATCCAGAGCCTTTCTAAGAGCCTGGGTAGGGTAAAAACAGCCTTTCCCACTCCCCTGGAGGCCCTCCAGAGCCCTGGAAACAGCCCGTTTCCTGACTTCCGGTCGGCCCGGAAGGCCCGAAAATCAGTTGGTCAGCTCGCACATGCATGCTGGACTGAAGTAGGGCAATTCTCGTGTTACCACAGATATGGCTCTGTGTGCCACTTGCGGCACCCATGCCATAGGTTCGCCATCACGGTCCTAGGGTTTCAGGCTACACAAAGAAGTTCCAAATCTTGGAACAAGGCAACATCAAGCCACTTCTGCATTACTGCCATGAAACCACATAAACATCATGAGATTGCTAACCGTGAAACTCTGTTTGAAATAATCTTTGCTTTTGGATTCATAATAATCAGGAACCATCTCCTGTCCAAGGAGAATGATTACTATTCATTGAATTTAGATTTGAAGAAGAGACTAAATGTTATTTAGAGTATGACAAACCTTTTTCCTAAGCCTTCAAATATAATTGGGTTTTTGTTTTGTTTTGTTTTTTGCTATAGGGGTTGGCACCTGGAAAATGAGTTTGCTATTGTTGCACACACAAACGTGTGCATATGTGTGTGTGTGTGTGTATGTGTGGGTGGTGTTTATGTGGGTGGAGGTATATAGTTGTACTAAATCCATATTTAAAAACACACTTTAAAATCAAGAGGGATGCTCTAAATATTACCAACAGCAACATTTTGGATTCTTTTTCTTCCATGAAAACCTTTAGCGTTTATGTCAATTTCTTTTCCACCTTCAGACTGACCCTTTGGGCAGAGAATATTCTTTAGGCACATATTAATGTTCTTTTTCCATAAGCTATATGTGCAACTGAACAAAACTTAAATTTATGCATCATGTTTCTTCCTGATAATCTAAATGCTGTTTGTTACTGCATATTTATATCTTTTCAGCTTAAGAATTGCTATTAATTTTGGAAAGCTAAGATTCTGGTTTTGCTGTATAAATTTTTCACAAGATGACTGACACATGAAAGAACTCAATAGGATCAGATCTGCAATGCTGTTAAGCTGTGAGGATCCAGAAGAATCACTTAAGTTCTTGCATGTGATTCTCCATAGTTCATTAAAAAAAATTCATATTACAGTACAGTAAGGTCATCTGCATCAGGATATATATTTACTAAATTCCACATCTGAATAAAATAATTAATTGTAAATATAGTGACATAGTAATTTGGTCCAAAGAGACATATTTGGGCTATGTCTTTGATCTACAAACTGCACTGCCATTCAATTGGGGAAAATGGCAGTCCATCATATCTGGAGGTTGACGAAAGCTTATATACAGTTGGAGTGAACCTGCTCATCTGTTAACATATGTTACTTTGCCATATAACTGAGACATTTAGGACTGATAGGGAGCAGGCAGCAACCAGATGTTTCTTAAGGCAGCATTTAAGATCCAGCTGCCTGCAATTACTTGCGAGTTCAATCCTAGCCAGGCTCAAGGTCGACTCAGCCTTCCATCCTTTATAAGGTGGGTAAATTGAGTTTGTTGGGGGCAATAAACTGACTCTGTATAAATATAAATATACAAAAGTATGAAGGCTATTGCTTAATGCATTGTTAGCCGCCCTGAGTCTCCGGAGAAGGGCGGCATATAAATCAAATTAAAAATTAAATTTAAAAAAAAAGGTAGAACTAGAGTGTATAAGAATGCAAGCGCACACTCTGGTCATTTTGGGGAGAATGCTGAACTCCTTTTTGGGGGGTCACAGTTCATGGCCACTGCTTTGGCCTCCATGTCTCAGTCAGCACTTTCAAGTTGATCGCAGCAACGGATGGATATCTTCACCTAAGTGCCATTTTTAATATTCTTTGTACTGGGGTGCCAACATTACCTCCCTCTTCCTAACAATTAATAACCGAGAACTCTCTCTTTGTAAGGTGTATTTGGGGGGATTAAACAAAGATGCAGGACTGTCTTAGAAATTCTGGTTTAAAAACCCTAAGCAAAATGCAAATATTCTGTCAAAAGAAAAAAGAAAAGAATGCAGAACTGTTCCAGAAGCATACAAGTCGCTTTTTTTGTAAATTGCTATGTACAACTTGGTTTCATTTGCTTGTTTATATCCCTCCTTTATTATTTTTGTAAATAACTAACACACTGGTACCCTAATACTCAGGGGTGGTTGTACTTGCTTTTACTATCGGTTCGCAACGGGGCCACGTGCTTGCATGCGCAGAAGCTTCCTGATGACGTCGGGGTCGGTGGGCGGAGCCTCCCGTCGGTTTTACTACTGGTTTTTGTGAACTGGTCCGAACTGGGAGCAACCCACCACTGCTAATACTCCTCCCTTCTGGTAGTTTCCCCACTAAAACAACCCTGTCAAAAGTCACCTAGCAGGCTTTCGTGCCTAAGGTAGGACTAAAAATCACAGTCTCCGGGTACCTTAACCACTGGACCAAACTGGCTCTCAAATTTGCAGCTTGCTTAGTTAATGTTCATACTTCCAAAAATCACTTTGCCATGGCGAATGAATCTTTCAAATTCTTAGTTAAAAGTAATTTAAAGCAGAGATAAAATTGGCGAAAGAGAACTGAAAAACAAAAGAAAGAAAACCCCCAGCAACTTTTGCATGCTTGCAACAATGGTATCTTCTTTCATTTTCAATATCATGTAAAAATAGATCTCTCTCTCTCTGTCTGGACCATGACAAAAATCAAATCATTAGAAGCAACAGACTGAAGTCAATTGTGGTATGGTTGGATTGTTCTCCAATTAATAACAGAAACAGTCAAATTTTATTTCCTAACAATCTAGATGTTCTACCAGATCAAAAGTGGAAAGACAATATCCAGCCTGTCTGTAGCAATTTTTCAGTATTGCTAGCTGTCAACAATAAAGGTTACATGCAAAACTAATACCTAAACTAAAACTAAAATAATTCATAATTATTTTATGAATGAGAGAAAATGAACCAGACTCTCTTTCTCTCTTTCAAGTAAAAATTGTTCTAATCAAATATATTTTCAGATCTGGAATAGAGCAAATATCGTAGTGATAAATAATTAACAACGCTAAATAAAGATATGTAGATCCACAACTGAATTTCTTTTCCCATTCCACTTTGATAAAGAGCTGTTCTGACCTATCTGCTGGAGGATTACAGTTCTCAAAAGAAGAAAACAATAAACACTTTTTCTTGCAATGTTTTTTTTTTATAAAAGTACTGAAAATTCTTCTCTTCCCTTAATTAAAAAATATAACACATTACAGCAAGTGTATACGTGGCATTTTATAGAGCTCTTGATAATAAAAACTGAAAGAAGCTCTGTGGATGAGAGTATCAAGTGCACATTTTCCCCATTTATCTATTCTTGTGCGAACACCTGCACAGAGCTAGGTTCTCATTAACCTCTTGCTATCAATCTAAAACATACCTATGAAAAGCTACATTTACTGTAGCCAAATTCAAGTTGGTCCTGAATAAAATGATTAGGGCTGTTACTTGACTTTCTGCTTAAGCACCAAATAGATTCAAAAATATTTATAGTGAAGAAGAAAATGTGTGAAAACTGATCTTTCTACTACCTTCATAAAATAATACATGTAAATGTCTTGAAGATATCAAATATTTAAAGTTTAAAATAAAGCTATTGAAAGTTTGGCTTTTTATATAAGCAAAATATGTTGTACAAGAGAATGTACATATGGAGAGAAAAATTATCAGTAGTTTCTCTCACACACACACATATAAAAGGGAATGTTTGCTCTGAAAATTGATATAACAAGGGATGCTATAAAGATAAATTCCATTGTCAAATATTAAGCATTTGTGTAAGGGGGAAAAAGCAATGGTCTGACAAATCCCTTAAGCTACAGTTTTATCCTCTATCATCTAGAAATCAACACACTGACCAAAGGACACTTTAAAAAAAATCTCCAAGCTAGAATTAGGTCTGCCCTTCTGCAAGATTAATCCCTTACAAGATTATTTTCTATAATAACAAACAGCAGCACTGTGAATTAAGGCCAGCCCTCTTGTTTAACTCCATAACCCTATCAAAGAGCAGCTGAAATAACAAGGGAAGAAAAACAGAAATAAAAGAACACTGAAGCATCCAAGGATGTGTAATTTGTGGAGGGAAAAATCAGTCTATGGCAGAAACAATATACATACATTTGCGGCATGTCACGTTACCAAATTAAAAGCAAATATTACAAAGACCCACAGGTTTCATTTTGACAATGAATCTCCCTGCCTTTCTTTGAAATTCAGCAAAACCTTGAGATATGGAAGAATTAAACTAAAGATGAGGTAATGAAACCGATGCTCAAAGCACATACATCTACATTCTGAAAGTGCTTTTGTTTCCCTGAATTAGAGAGGCTATTACAAGTATCCTTTTAAAATATTTAACAGGCACATATTTCTATTCATACATTTTTGCTGTAAGATATAAAGACTTGGGATGCAGGTGCTGCTACTATTGAGTTGGCAAAAGATCCATTTGGTCTGTTAAGTCCTTTGAAATCTCCCTTCCTTTTATGTGACTAGGCTGCTGTCTGGATTTTTGGCTTTGCGATTTGTTGCTATGCTATTCCAGTGCTTGTTTATGCTTACTATAAGAATTGAAAACAAAGAAGCCACCATATGTAGAGCTGCTGAAGTGTCTCACCCCAATCTTTAATAATATGCTTTATGTGGTACTTTAATATCCGGCACAATTCAATGCAATTACAGTAAGAGACATAATAACAGAGGCCAAACTGACCCCAGATTAGGAACAGTATGAATTGTACAGGTCACCAATAAAGCCTAGAGGTAGGAACATTTAACTGGCTGAAAAATGGAACCTATTAATGGAACCTCCTATATAAGTATCTCATGGTTCTTCTCTAAGCATGGGTTCAGTGGCAGTGCAAAGGTGTTCATGTTTCTAAAACAGAGAAATTCTCTGTATGTACCTTTGTCTCAGTAAAGGTGTTGTCGCCCACCAGTGCCTAGCAGAGCTGGCAGCAGATTTTGACAGTGAGAAAGTTGGGAAGGAATGTGGGGCAGTCCTGGAGTCTGGGGAAGGCTCAGATGAGGGCTCTGAGTCGGAGGCAGAGAGGGGGCCAAGGCCATCTGGTAATTCTTTGCTGCCTCCCGAGTCTGACATCAGCGACGCAGAAGAACAGTGTGAACTATTCCCAGTGTGCACATGTGCAATTAAGTAAACAGGGTCGACTTGGGAGTAAGACTTGGAGATGATTGGCCCTTCCCATAAGACATAAACAAGAAGTGAACAGGATGTGAGCTTTTGCAGGAAGCAATTAATTCATCTGGCCGATTCAAGATTTGAAATGTCTGTTTGTGACTCTGTGCCAAGTTTGGCTTTGACCAGTGTCTGGAAATTAGCTTTTTGGCAGTGTTCCACGTGAGATAGGTGGGTGTGATAACTTTCCTCTGAAAGACAGTTTATCAAGCTTTGCAGACTGTAAATGAAAGTAATTTACAGCTGTATGAATTAAAGAAATTTGCCGGGACTAAGTTTGTGCTGTTTAATTTCTAAGGAAGCCTAAGTCAGAACAAAAGATCCCTTTCACATTGGCACAAAGATGTAGTTCTGTATGTCTATCCCATTCAATATATAGAAGTGCAGCTATTGATAGATTCTTTTAATCTCTTTCATAATCTTCTCCACCAAGAATCATTTAAAAACTATTGCAATGCTGAGTTTGAATTGTTCTATTGTAGAGTAAAGAAGATGGTATTGAAGAAGAGGAGAGAAAACCATTCCCAAGGGCACGAAAAGGAAAATTTAGACTGAATCCATCACATGTAAAAAGTATACTCAAACTTCTCAGCCACTTTCCCTATTTACACTGTTATTAAAAAAGGAAAAAGGAGAAACTTAATCAACTTGTAAGATGATTTTACTATAGCCAGTCTAAATAAAAATAGTTTTTAGCTTTGTGTGAAGTTTATTTCTTGATCTTGTCTGACTTGTAGCATTGACATCTATGTTGTATTATTATACAAACCTGTATTAAATCTTAAGAACAGCATCCAATATAACAGGATATTTTGACCATCCTGATGGGGGAGGTGCGCCACCTTTAGTCCTGAGGGGAGGTTGAACTGTCCTTTTTAGGGCTGGTGCACAATTTGAGGATCAGATTTATAGTTCCAGCTCAAGGAGGAGGTGAGTGGGGGCAGCTGGCTGAAACCAATTTAGGAGATAGTGTTTGTTTTCTCTGGACATTGTTTTTATACTGTGTGGAATTGTTTTATTTAAATGTTATATATTGTATCCTGCCCAGAATCATATTGGAGTTGAACAGTTCATACATTTAATAAATAAATAAACTTCTAACAAAGACTTTAAAACCCTATTCTTATATAACAGCATGACAAAAGATGGAAGATGAACAGTGAAAGTGTTGCACAACAAATTTAAGCACAAAGATGTTGAAAATTCAGTATTTCATGGAATCTTGGATGTGCTTTATAGCAAAGTCCTTGGTGCTTTCTTCTCCTAGGACTAAAGATGTTACCTAGTTGGCTAATGAAATGTCTAGAGGAAAACAACCAAACTCAGAAAACACTAAGGACCTCACAGCTCAATTCTGAGCTACACATGTTCTTTTCTAGTGGTTTATAGTACATATTGAGAAAACACTGCAATCCTAATAAAAATGCCTTTTTAGGTACTAGCTTCAACCAGCTTTAGAAATGTTGTGTATATTCCAATATATTTGTATAACTACAACAGCTGAAAAATAATTAATTCTTAAACATGAATAGAGATATTTTATCAAGCAACACTTAGTAGGTCAATTTACAATATTTGCACAATAAGTGGTGAAAGAATCGAACAGAAAGGAATTAAAAAACAATATATAAAAACTGAGAATATATCATTGAGAGTGAAGGGGGAAGATAAAGAAAAGGACCTCAGGCTTCTGATGTGACAGCAACCCCTGCTACCTCCATCACTCCTGTCTTCATGCTTTCCATGCTTATGCCAGTCGTGACAGATGGGGATTTTCAGTATGGAGTGAATGCAAGAAAGGTTTTGACAATGACACAAACATCTGCCTAAGAACATTTCCTTCATCCTCTGACTCCTTCTACCTCTCTGGGTATGACTGAGGCAAAGAGAGAAAGACTAATTCCTGCCAATAGTTATTCAGCCATATATTAGAAAAGTGCAATGTGAATAGTTAAAGACTCTGCTGTTTAGTTCAATGCCATGCATAAAATATGGTGCAGATGAAATCCTAGATTTTCCTAATACAGAGAGTTGTTGACATGAACTGGTATCTTTTCTTATTCCTGGGGGAAGCCCTGGGTTCAAATTCGCTCTCCTTCATGGAAGATCACTCTGTGACTTTGGGCCCGGCCTACCCATAGGGTTGCTTCTGAGGCACTTATTAAACAAATGAGATTGTTAGAACTGTATCCGACATCCAGCTTCTGGGAAAAGGTGGTATACTAATCTAAAAAAATAAATAAATAATACAACCATATTGTCCTTTGAAATAAGCAAGTCTTTAAATAACACACTGCAGTGCATCAACAAAAATGTCTGGATATACAGGTAGTTCTCAACTCACAACAGTTAATTTAGCAACTGTTCAAAATTACAATGGCACTGAAAAATGTGATTTGTGACCATTTTTCACAGTTACGAAGTTTTACAGCATCGCCATGAACATGTGATTAAGGTTCAGCTGCTTGGCAAGTGGTTCATGTTTATGACCATTGCTGTGTCCCAAGGTCATGTGATCTCCTTTTGTGACCTTCTGACAAGCAAAGCCAATGGGGAAGCCAGACTCACTTAACAACCAGATTGCTAATTTATCAACTACAGTGATTCACTTAACAACTGTGGCAAGAAAGGTCATAAAATGGGGCAAAACTCACTAAGCTAATGTCTTATTTAACAGCAGAAATTTTGGGCTCAATCGTGGTCGTAAGTTGAGGACTACTGTACTTTATATATGGACACACCCTAAATAGGACTCTCTTAGATGTGAATATTTTTCTTTAAAGAACAAAGTTCTATTAATGGATGTTTAAGGCATGTTTTAAAAAGGAAGCATTGGGGAAGGGGGATGTTTGCAGTAGAATACAAGACCTAAGTTAGTCCAAGACCCAAATGGATTCAAGCAGTTAGCTACCAGCTGGTACTGCTCATAAACTCTGTATTGCAAAATTCTAAAAATCATTAATCAACTCCTCTAATTTAGTAGTAACTTAGTATTTCTAAAAAATATGAACTGAGACTCTTTGTAAGAAATTGTACAAATGAAACTTTTCTCTAAGAAGTAAAATATTTACCTGATCTACTGTAGTGGCATCAGTGATTACAACATCTGGTGGCCTCTTGGGAGCCTCCACTGTGACCTAAAAGAAAGGAATGAAGCAAGATTCTTTTTCTTTATGAAATGTTGGATGTTTTATAATTTTACACAAATTGCTGAACTCTGAAGTTTTAACTAGAGTGGACGGTTTCTCAGGTAGAGAGCTTGTACAGAAAATGACAAGAGGTAGTACTTAGAATATAGATTCCAGAGAGCAACCAGTTGGTCATTAAGCACACTGCAAAACCTTAGTCTGAGGTAATAATACATCAAAGTAAAATTAATTCAAAGATCAGCAACCTGACCACCCTCCCTAAATAGCAAATGTTGCCAGGGAGTTTACTTGCAGTGCCCTACCATCAGCCCGACTTAGCACAACCAATGAAATAGATATGTTTTGAGAGGCTGATGATAGGGAAAATATCACAAGCTGAGGAGAACTTAGTGTTGAAAAAAAATCAACTTCCAAGTGAGTGAACTGAATTTCGGGAGTAATTACTTTTATGACTGTTTAGTAATTGGCAGCACATTTGAAATTCAGTAGCCTAACACAAAACCCATATTACCTTAGCCTTCTCAGACGATCGCTTTCCACCAAATCCTCCAGCTCCAATAGCAAAGACAGAGAACTGATTATAGCACAAAAGATCCTTTCCATGGTATGTGTGTACTAGAGAGGATGAGAAAGCCAAAAAAGATGCCTTTTTTAAAATTTAATTTTAACCTTGTTTTTTTTTTAAAAAAATGAATAGAGTGGCTTGGGTGTAATACACTTTTCAAAGGTAGAAACCTAAAATCATTGCGAGACCATTAACTTTGCTGAAGGTTCAATCTGGAAACTGAAATATTCATGTGCTCTGACCTTGTATTATTTTTCTATATTGTTTTGAAACTGATATAACTATGACACTAAAATGATTGATGATTCTTAGAGATGCTTTTGCTATCTTGGATTCTATCAATGGCATATGGAATATATCATCATGACTAGAGCTATGAATGAACTGAGTATTGGGTGAGCTAGTTATAAAATACTAGAAGGGGAAGACTGGCTTTTATTTTACAACACTGATAGGCATAAATCTGGCTTATGGCTCAGGAATTCTGGGAGTTGAAGTTCATAAGTCATAAAAGAGCCATCATATCCCACCCCTGGTAAAAGTAATGTGTATAGCAGATGCTGGTTTATTATAGTATTGAGTTATATTGTATTATATACATGAGTTCAGGGTTTTTTTAGTTCAGTGAAGGAGAGAAGAATGAACTAGAGTTATTTCTCTGTCCTCAAAGAGAAGATAAGGAGGATATGACTGTCCAGTACAAGGACTGGACTAGGACAAATCAGAATTATTATAGGTTTAGTTTAAATTTAATAGGATTTTTTAACCAAAGTCACTTAGTTTTTCTGATTCTCCCAGGATCTTACTTATTGACTCCATCGAGCTAGAAATGATAAATTTCACCCCATTCATTTCAGATGACAACCTCAATTTAGAACACAATTGAGCCCAAAATTTCTGTTGCTAAGCAAGATATTTTTCAAGTGAGCATTGCCCCGTTTTATCACCTTTCTTACCACATTTGTTAAGTGAATCACTGCAGCTGTTTAAGTTAGCAACAATAAGTGAATCTGGTTTCCCTATTGACTTTGCTTGTCAAAAGATCGCCAACGATGATCACGTGACCCTGGGACACTGCAACCATCATAAATATGAGACAGTTGTCAACCATCTGAATTTTTAACATGCGACCACAGGGATGCTGCAATGGGTGTGTGAAAACTGGTCATAAGTCACTTTTTTCAGTGCTGTTGTAACTTTGAACAGTCACTAAATGAACTGTTGTAAGTCAAGGAGTACCTTTATTACTCTATTTCTAGCTCTTACATCAAGGGTTGGCATATTCAATTAAAGCCCTACAGAGCTAATATTTTGGGACAGCTGAACATCCCTAGCACATCTAGAGGAATTTAAGTTACATGAGGCTTTTCTATATGCGTTATCACTTCTCCCTCTGAGATTGGGAAACTAGCTACTGGTGAATATACAATTTTCTCTAATGCCAGCTCTATAACATTTTTGGTTTTGAATTTTTTAATTTTATTCTGGCCTGACTATTTACATCTACTGGATTAAGACTTTATTCTACCCATCTGTTAAAATTTATAGTTTGTTTTCATTGCTCATTTTAAGATTGCAACAAACTATTGTAGGAACAGCCAAAAGGAATTGTAAAGGTATTTTAAAACAGTACAGCAGATGACTTTTAATGTATATCTACAAATAGGGTTATAAGTGAAAACAAGAAGAATGTCTGGGTGAGGTAAAAGGACCTAGGCTTCAATATGCCTTCTAAAAATTTGGACTTCATAACTGTAAGTTTTCCAGTTTTATATGAACACACACATCACTACTTTTTCAGATTATTACCTAGAATTGTAAAATTGGAAGAGCCACAGTATTACATTGTGGAAATGGAATGCTATGGTTTGGAAAAGCCAGGCAAAAATGAAGCTTCTGATAAAACTGTGCAATTCATTTTATACAACTTTCCCCTGAGATGGCTTCCGGGCTTCCAAGTTATCATCAATGAGTTTTCAGGGCAGTTTCTATCCCAATCCCTCCAGCTATTTATCCATCACAAAATCCAAGAAAATTACCATCTAAAAGTATAAGTGCTCCTGAGCCTTTATCAAGAATGTCAGCAATAGTAGCTTGTGAAGTCAGTTTTCCTAAAATATAAAACAAAATTAATAATTAATTTAACAATAATTTAGCAATAATTTAACATTGGATGACAAATAAAGACAAATAAGTATTCAAAAAAAAAAAAAAAAAAAAACCAACCCCAGCCATATATTTTTCTATTTTCTTCACAGAGTATCAATGATTATTATTAATACAGAATTCAGAGGCAGTGATGGAACAGTTGATTGGCAGTATTCTGGGAGGCCGATCCAACCGCCAATCAGTTGCTCGTGCTGAATCAGGCTGACCAGGCTGTTTGCTGCAAGGACACTAGCCAGATGAATTCCGATCGATGCTGGTAGGCAGAGGCAGAATTTTTTTTTCTTGTTTTCCTCCTCAAATACTAATGTACGTCTTTTACTCCGGAGCGACTTATATTCCGAAAAATACAGTAATTTTATTTGAACAAGGACATTTGAGGCCAACAAACAAGTACAGTCAAGAGAGCAAATGTAACCATGTGATTGAAGCCCCAATACTTTTTCACTTCCATTGTGATACATATAAAAAGGAGGCAAGGTTTCAACTGGAAAGTGGTGGCAATCATTTGAACAGTTTGGCCCCCCTGTGCAAAGGAGTATCCTTTTGCACAAAAACACTAACTCATCCTACAAAAACCTAGTCTTTAGAAATGTTGGGAGTTTTCACTTCCCATTATTTCTAGGTGGCACGGATTATTTGAACCTTAACCAATTTGGAGACACTAAATTGAAGAAAATCATATTGAATACTTGCTCTGCTCTTTGAGGCATGATAGAACATCTCTCCTTAAGGGCAGGAAGAAAAGATATATTTTAGATATAGCTTTATAGTATTCAGAAGTGGTTCTATTCCAGTGAAATTACTATTCATATAACTACAGAGAGAGAAAAACAATAACTAGAAGAGAAGAAGAGAAATAGTGCGGTACATTTATGGGAATACAATATATTTCCTAATGGAGCTAATTAGATATGTAAAAGTCTCACCTGATGTAGGAAACGGTTTGTACAACTCCAAATATTGTTCACCGTGTAAAGCCTAAAGGGGAAAAAATATTTTTCACAGAATATAGAACTACTTCACTGAAATATCTATCAAACTATTTTCTTAAATACATTACCAGTTTAATTTGGCAAACGGGGAGGAGGGGGGGACGGGGACAGGATTAAAGTTCACATTGAGGATTTTCCCAATAAAAGGGATTACTTTTTTATCTGTTGAAAAGTAATGAAAGTAATGAGGCATTACTATTTTATGGCCTTGTAAATCTTCAGTCTCTGAAAGTGAATATGCCATTAGATGCAAAATATCCTTATCTCTTCCAAGGGTCCAATTTAAAAAGTAGTTTTCATTTAATTCACTTCCTTTTTTTCCCTTTCACTAAACTTTCAGTGACTTGGGTATTTTTTTAAAAAAATCATACTATCAGTATCCCTCGTAGATTGTTTATTTTTTTCTTTCTTCTGAAAGTAGAAATTAAAGTGTAAAATACCTCAAGCTCATTAGTACTTCAGTCTGGCTTCAAAGAAGTACTGAAAAAACGCCTACATGAAATGTCTAGCAAAGCATATCCAATTACTTTGTTATTCCATCCCAATAAAAATATTGGAATGGCTAGTAGAATGGCTGTGATATTCATATCAATCCTACAGAACTGAGTACACCCGACTCCCAAATTTCCATGGTATCTTGGACACTGAGGAAAAATGGGAAAACCCGAATAACCAATATATATTTAAAACTCTTTCCATTTCCTCATTTTGTACTGGTAATGAACACGGTTTTCTAATAGGTTGTAACATAAAACAAATTAGTTGCTGTAATGCATCCTTACTCTTGTTACATCAATATTAAGTCCTGGAATACTGGATATGCCACCATCAATCATGGAAGCTTGAGCTGGTATGACTGCAAAAGTAGGAAGGCAGCAAAACTCTTCACTCCCTTCAAACAGAAATTTCAGATTGTCCGGATCCTTGGTGGACATACCCACTCCAAGCGCATATAAAATGGGCTGCAAATGACTGTATTCATATACATACTCAGGGAGCTTCTGGCCAATGCATTTTGCCTGCGGGTATTAAATGCACATGTTACTTATTGATTTAGATGTTCAGCTAATAATATTTGCCATTAGTTCAAGGAGCCTAAAGTGATTAAAGTTGGTAAATAAATACTTGCCATAAGTGATGCTAATCTCTCTAGTTTTTTCAAGGTATATGTATACTTACAGGAAAACACTTGGTTCACATTTCTCAGACAAGGATTTTACATATTTTAATAGCTCCTATTTTATTTATATATATAACAACACACTAAGCATTTTATTGACTAATAGATTTTGCCAACTAATTATAGGGCAACATTGTTGCTGAACCCCCACTGCCAGTAATTCTAGTCAGTGTAAGAGTGAAACACTTCTAATATAAATGAAGGTATGGATGAGTTATAAAAATGATTTTATAAATTAGCGCATAATCCTAATAAATCCTATTATAATAAATCCTATTATAATAAATCATCCAATCATTCCAAACATAACAAATTAGCTCTTTGATTCTAAGCATTAAAATGTCAGGGAGGCTGAAGGAAAAGATGTTATGGATTAATTATAACCCCAAAGCCAAATGCATCCTTATTTCAATATCTCTACAAAAAGTATCAGTTCAGACCTCTGTTAAAAACCATCTGTAGAAGATGCTGTCAGATAAATAACAGAATAACAGAGTTGGAAGGGACTTTGGAAATCTAATCCAACCCCTGCTCAAGCAGGAAACCTATATTAGTCCAGACAAGTGGCTTTCTAGTATCTTCTTAAAAGCCTCCGTGAATGGAGCACCCACAAATTCTGAAGGCAAGCTGTTCCATTGGTTAATTGTTCTCACTTTTAGGAAATTTCCCCTTATTTCTAGGTTGCTTATCTCTTTGATTAATTTCTATCCATTGTTTTTTATCTTGCCTTCTGGTGTTTTGGAAAATCGATTGACCCCCTTTTATTTGTGACAGCCCCTCAAATATTAGAAATAAAGAATAGAGGACCTCAGTACATCCACATTCTTTTTTATCTGGCTCATTACTTAACCCAGATTTGTTCCCTGCCTGTTTATCTCTAACTAGATCTGGCCATTTTCAAAATCTGGTGCTCTCCTTCCCCCCGTCTCTCAACTGAGAAACATTTACCAAAATAGATATCTTCAATTAACAATAGTTGTTATAGGAATTATTTTATTAAGCAGAATGATCAAATATTTCCCAAAGTGATGATATTTGATTGTGGAAGTCTGAGGGAGGTAGGTGTCTATAGCAGTGGGGAAAGCAAGGGAAAGTCCATTTGTCAAAATAAAAGGCAGCTAATGTGTTGGAATTCAGCCATATTTCTACCATGTCTTCTTTGACTCAATATGATTAAACAAGGGGTTGTATGATTAAACAATTTGCTAGGTCCATTTTTCAAAATTATCATATTCTGCAAAATGAAATGCAGTAAGACAGCCTACAAGGTACAAATAGGATAATAAATGTTCTCTCTATTCTTTAATTGTTAAACAGACATTGCTACATTATATTGCCTGGAATATTAAGTCACAATATTAGAATTATAAATTAGAATACTTTTATTTTGGGCAGAAACCATACTTTGTATTAAGAGAAATTAAATCTATTTAACAAAACAAACATTAAGAGTCGGAATTTTCCAGAGCAAAACCAATTCATCGCTCACCTAATCAATGTAATGGTTCTTATAAATGTTATTTAAAGAATAAAAATATTTATAAATAAAAGAGTTTAATAAAAGAGGTAAGTGTGACAAAAAGTGTTGTTTTAAAATTGAACTTTTAACACTATACACTGTATTTTCTGATTCACATCTGTAACAAGTTTCTCGTGGTTTGAGGCAAGTGGAATGTCTTCATGTACAATAATGAGCATATGCATTTTACTTACAGGGTCAATGCCTGAAGAGGATGTGTGCGCACTGTGGCTTATGGGATTTGAAGAGACATTCTGAGACTCTATTTGATTCAGCACTTCATTCAGCTTAACGAAAGATTCTGGAAATATAAAAAATAGTGGTTTCAAAACTAGAAAAAAAGAAAATAGTCTTTCCATAGCTATCTCTGGAGCTGTAACACAACCAACACAAAATGTTACATGGCATTTGACTTCACACGCAGAGGTGTGTTTTTTTTTAAAACTGCGTCATACTTGGAATGTCATATACATTTTGTAAATTGCAGAAGTGTTACTTGGTTCGAATGAATAAGCAACTGTCTATAGTTAAGCAGGGATGATGTAGGACAGTCTGCTATTCCTGTATGTTGTGTTATTACAGCATAAATGATTGGCTAATGTTCACATGGGTGCTTTGGAAACTGTTTCTGACTCCACAAAGGAGGACAGCTGGAAGCAGATTCCAAAGAATCACACGGAGGCTAAAAATAATTTGAAGAAAGGGACTCCGTATTCCTAAACATTGTAAAAACATCTTTCAATACTTTTACAGACATGGTAGCATCATTCTTTTTTAAATGAGGCATGGATTTACAGGCATCATTCTTTTTTAAATGAGAGTGGTGTAAGAATATTTAGCTGTAGATTGTACATATATATTGTATTTCTTAGCCAATGCTATCACAATGAGTGACAGGTTGTACTTCAGTTTGGTTTAATTCTATACCTTGTTCATCTTGTTTGTGTGAAGTGAAACAAAATAGGGGTTCAGTGTGATCAATAAAAACATCTGTTTCAGAGCCCTATCCTGCTTATTTCTTTAAATACAATTGGACAAAATTTACCTTGAGCAAATGGTTATGGTGAGATTTTGTCCTAAAAGTTTTTGAAGTCAGTAACAATGGCTCTTAACTTTACAAACCTTCAATTAATAGCCCCATCTGGCCCAAAATGTTTGATACAAGAGAAGAGAATGCCATGCAGGAAAAAAAAAACCTCTCTCAACTGTGCCTGGCTGCCCCATTTGAAAAGCTATCCAGCTTCATATAGGATGTCTTTTATGGTGTATTCATTTCCTGTTACCTCTGTATCTCATCTTCACTCAAAAGTTCAGCATGACCTTCTAAACCAAACACAATACTTAAGACACGGCAACTTGAGAAATAAATTTAAGAGCTAAGAATATTTCACTCCCAAGCATTGGTCAACACAATATAATTGGCTAGTCTTAAGATATGGCAGGCCTCCGCATAAGCATATATCCAAATGGAACATCATAGGGTTAGGGTTTAGGGTCATTGATTATTTACTTATTTAATAGTATTTTTTTTGACAAAGATGCTATAATTATCTAGCAAGGAAACATAAATAACATTGACCTATTATTAAGGCTTATAATCATTTTAATAAGATCATTACAAAAAATTTTTTTTTGAAATGATACAGCACTCAACGTTTCACACTTGTTAATCTCAGGAAAATGAAAGTTTAGATTATGCATTTGGAGACTAAATATCTGCATATCATTTTGAGCCACAATTTATAATTCTATAAACGATGAATGGGGCCCCAATTTGGAGATTTAGTAAAACAGAAGAATGAGAAATGGTCCAAAGTAAATTCATAAATTCAATATTAACCTTATCCCCATGTATACCAATAGCAATGTTGGGATTATAAGTGGGCCTTCCATCAATAAATATAAGGGCAAGAAAGCAATAATTTTATATTATAGGAATATTATAGGAATATGCCTGATGCTTATTTGGCACAACAATGCTTCACAAACAATTTAATGGTAACAGATGGATGAATTAATATCTAAAACTACTCTCACAATTCTCATTAGATCAAGAATGTTTGAGTGATATAAATTAGCATACATTATTGAAGAACTATTATTTTTTTTAATGTTTTAGGCAAGATAGAAAGAGGGTATGAAAGCTTAAGTTAGCTAAATGGTATCTTTTTTTTTTTTTTTAGAAAAGGACAAGGAATGTCATACTACTTAGTCTCTTACATCTCTGAGAGAAGCCTTCACAGAGTTCTGTTTTCAAAGAATGCCAACAGTTTATTTGGATGGAAGATAAAAAGGATTACTAATTATACATCATGCAATGGCACAGTGGCTAAGACGCTGAGCTTGTTGATCGAAAGTTTGGTAACCTAGCAGTTCAAAAGCACATAAAAAATGCAAGTAGAAAAATAGGGACCCCCTTTGGTGGGAAGGTAACAGCGTTCCGTGTGACTTTGGCATTTAGCCATGCCAGTCACATGACCACAGAGACATCTTTGGAAAGCGCTTGCTCTTTGGTTTTGAAACAGAGATGAGCACTGCTCCCTAGAGTCGGGAACGAATAGCACATATGTGCGAGGGGAACCTTTATCTTTTTATGCATTTGTAATACCTTACAAGTTGGAGATTTGATCTACTGTGCAAACTTTATCAGGACCTAGAGCTAGATTCACCCTTGTTAATCCAAGTGAATCAGTCTAGTTTAGAAGAAAAAAAATCTGATGACAGATGTAACAAAGCAAATTGCTTTGTTTACAATGGTTGCAAGGAATATACGAAAGCACACCTTGGCAAATAGTACTGTTAATATTAGAGAGCATGTATTGAACGGCTGAAATTTTATATGCATTTTACTAAATCCTACGGTTTCAAATAAATACAACTCTTGGTAATCCTTACAAACGATAGGTAAAGGCTTACGCTAAGTGATATTCTTGTATAATTATATGTAATGGTTTAGTGTATAACAGCTTTTCACAACATTAATTTACTTACATTAATGCTGTAATAGTTTTTAATGAAATATTCTAGGATAGCTTGAATTTGCAGATATAAAGGAATATAGGCTTCAATTTTAATGTGTATAATCTAATTAGTTTTCCTTACTTCAGTGTCTTCAGGCATTAAGAGAGAAAGTTTTTTTTAATTGTCTTATTTTCTAATGCTCTAATTCAGAAAAATTAAATAGTCTATCAGGTATGTACAGCATTTTTCTCTTCATGTTTTTGCTTATTCTCACAGGTGAAGCTTCAGAAGTTGGACTGTCACCCAAAAACCATGCAGAATGCCTTATTTAGTAGAAAACTAAAGCTCACACTATATATAACAAACTACTGTGTCTCCCCCAAAATAAGAAATCCCCTGATAATCAGCCCAATCAGACTTTTGAGTGCATGGCGATAAGGCCAAGCGCTTATTTCAGGGTTCAAAAAAATATAAAACAGATTATATTTTGAGACAGATTTTGACATTGATGTGTCAAAATCAAAATGAATAAGGCAAAGCAGGACTAATAATTTTTATATCAAATATCATGTCATATCAGACTCTCAAAGTTGATTATATGCCATGAAGTCAGTGTCAACTCTTACCAATCTGGCCCTACTCTTAAAACATTTGCATATTTACTTAAGATACCTATTTATCATATCTAGGTAGCTATGGTCTGTGACAGATTAACCTATCTGGAATCCACCTGGATTTGCTAGAAAGGACATGAAGATGGGGGAGGGAAAGTGCTTGAAATCGTTCTTTTCTGCATTAAGTAATCAGAGCTTAAAAACATAGGAAGCAACCTTACATTAACTCAGATCATTCATAAATTTAACCCAATACTGCCCACACAGACGGTAATGATTTGGGGAACATCCAGATCCAATTCTTGAGCTTACCAAGGGGACTTAATGCATGCAAACATGTGTTGTATTCCTGAACTATTGATCAACTTTTTAGAAGTAAATTATATTTTGTTAATGAAACAAATTAATACCCAAGGTGTTTGAAACGAAGATATGAAGATAAAAGAGAGTGCCACCATCTTTGCACCTCGATATGCCTTTCTCCCCTAATTCTTCCAAAAAATTAGTAGCTGTAGTATGTGCTTAGGCTTATTTGTACAAATTGTCCCAGAAACCTGGACCTAATTTCCAGCATTCAGTCCCCAGTTAGGTGCATAATAAATGCCAAATCAGCCCTAAAATAAGGTTGTAGGTAGATGCTTTTTTTTTTTTAATTCAATCAATTAGTAGTTTCTTCATGGCCATTCCCAATCACAGTAAAAATGATTTTCACTGTTAAATAAGGAAGGTAGGATTATTGAATTGACAGGCTGTCAGGTTTTCGGTTATCCTAGTGTTGACACAGGCAATGATTTATCAGCAATTTCTTAGTTATCATTTGATACTGGCTACAATTCTGAAAAAGGATGAGTAGGTGATCCTTTTGGATAATGTATATGCCTGCTATCATTTTATTGATCTGTTGTTGGAATTATACACAGTAAATTGTACATCAGTCTATATGAATTGATAAATGATTAAGCATATATTTACACATAGACCCATCTGATTAGCTTGTTGCCAACAATTTATTTTTTTTATAATTGTTGGCAACAAGCTGCATCGATACAACTTAACTCCCAAGAGTCTTATCTTGGGAGACTACTGTCAGACTACTGTAGACTACTGTCATTCCTCAGGAAACAAACTTTAAAAAATTGCTTTATACCTTGCTGTCTGTCAGTAAACTGTGACAGAATTATATTTCACCTCTTTTGTAATGTAATATATTTGTATACAGGATTATGGGAAATATTTGGGTTACATGCAGTTCTCTAATTTTAAAATTTCCTTTCAAACCTCCTATTTTTAAAATAAAATGCTACTAAATCTTACATTCCCACAAGGTATATCGAACTAGTTTTGTACACTGCAATCACAGCAAGGATATTTTACTTTTGTTATTGCAAAATATACGTAGCTACTTATGCAGAAGAATGTTTAAATAGGTTGTGAGAATATGCCTCAATGTTTAAAGTAACCCTGCATTTGAACAATAATCTTTCCTAAAATTTAATTTAATTTGAAAATGATTTATGGATTATAATTCCATGTATGACATTATACCATTTCTTAAATGTAGGCTCCCTTAACATAAAACATTAATATTACAATTTTCAGTTACCTGATAATTCAAGTTACAACTCACAAAAATCTATGCTACTTAATAGCAGTTGTTAGTCAGAAAATGTGTTACCAAACTCTTCCCGATTTTGGCCACCATAAATTAACATTGTTCTCCCTTTTCACTATTAAATATAGATCTGTGTTTTTCTCAACAGCAACAAGTTATAGTTCAGACCTGGAACTATATCAAAGTAGACTGAAGGTTTGGGATGAAACTTTGGATTTTAGCCTTTATGAAAAAGGTAATTTATAAATTAGTAACATTAATGGAAACGTTCTGTGCAAACTGGTGCGACTATTTACTTATATTATACAAAATTTATGATACCTTAAAAAATTCAAAAACTTTGGGAAAAATGAAATATTATGGAAAAAAATTATACTCTCTAAAGCTATACAGAGGACATTAGAAGATGAATACACACACATAAACACACACACACACAATATTAAAATAAAAATAAATCATTATGTACTTTTATTTTTACATACTGTAATATTTAGAGTTTTTAACTTTATCAAATATGTAATGAATTTAAAGTTGCTTTTACCTCCAATGTCTTGAGGTGCTTGAGCATTATCAAAATTACAAATTTTTTCCCAATTATGTTCCACAGCTTCTGGTGTCATTAGTTGGTTCTTTTGCCTGACAATGGCTCCCAGAGATCGCTCCCAGCGTACTAAGCAAATAGCAGTTAGAAAGGGTATTAAACACCAATTAAAAATAGCCATTCAGGTGTAGTTGATCACTAGTTCCTTTTATAAATGTAAATTTTTTTCTGATCAAAATAAAATATGGATTACTGCTGATAGCAAATTGGAACTTAGTATACTGTGCATATTCTTGAGGACTCTGAATAGAATATTTATTCCAATCTGAATATGAAACTGCGGCAAATTTTCTTGATTTGTCATCAACACATTGTTTGTTTGTGTTGGACCCCAGAACCATTTTGACAGCTAAGAATAGATAACAGTGGAATTAAAAAGTAATATTAACTGTGGGCCCTAATATAATTCCAGTAGAAAAAGGAAATAATAATAAAAACAGAGGTATGAAAGATCAACTTCTGATTGATAAAACAGTTCTGTAGGATTGAAAAAAGCAAAATAACAACAACAAAAAAATCATAGAATTGCGGTGGTGCAGTGGTTAGAGTGCAGTACTGCAGGCTACTTCTACTGACTGCTGGCTGACTGCAATTTGGCAATTCAAATCTCACCAGGCTCAAGGTTGACTCAGCCTCCTGATCTTTCAAGGTAGGTAAAATGAGGACCCAGATTGTTTGGGGGGCAATATGCTGACTCGGTAAACTGCTTAGAGAGGGCTGTAAAGCACGGTAAAGCAGTATATAAGTCTAAATGCTATTGCTATTGCCATTAAAGCAAACTGCATTTACCAACTATCTATGATTAATCTCTTTTAACCAAACCAAATAAATAAACAAATGAACAAAATCGAATCCTAATAGAGTATAGAAAGAGGGCAAGGACAGGAGGCTCAGAGTCAGTGAAATTATCCTCAAATTCTACCACTCTTAAAATGAAATGACAATGTTATTATATCCTAGTTTAATTTTTTGTGTCAAATTCAGTCTTTCTCACTAGACCAAATGAGCAAGAAGACTTACATTTTCCAATCCAGCCAGCTCCAACCTGTAACATACAGTTTTAAAAATCAATATAATTTACAAAGAAAACTGAAAATGAAGCAAATCAAATGGGAGTGGTTCCCATTTAATCTCAACAGATTAGTTCCAATAGATCAAAACATGTATTTACCTTCATAATTTACCTCCTTTTTACCTCCATATGAAGTTGATTCTTACAAAAGACACTACGATTCGATTAAGTTCAAATCAATATATGACCAACTTTAAACAAGGCAGGGAGTTAGCTTCTTATATTACAAAGCACTGATCTGATTTTGTGTTCTTTCTCCTCAGTTTTTTTTGCTCAAGTCAGTCAGCTTTACGTTCTAAGCATGTTCATTCTCAGGGTTTTAGTGTTCCCTATTTAAGATTATTTTCTTAAATAATCTAAAGAAATAAGTTTTTCTTAAGTAAGTTTATTGCAGGTCTAGTAATACTTCTCTCTTCTCCTTGGTCCTTGACATTTTGGATGTGAATATAGTGTTATCTGGAGTATGGAATTTAGAATATAAGGTGATCATGCGGCTGACCCTGTGGACCAGACTTTCAGATTACTATTTAGGGCAGTACTTATGGCGGGATGACTTCCACAGTCCTTGGGCCCGCAATATTCACATCAAACTTATGAAGATAGGTATTCCCCCTATTGAAGCCCTTATGCTAGGCCCAGATGCAGCCAAATAGCTGATATTTTTAGCTTTTTAAATTGTCAATGGGTTTTAGTTTGAATGTTTTAAATTTTGGGCCAAAGTTATGTAATTCTTTTAAAATTTATTGTATTGATATGTGTTTTAGTTCTGGCTGTGCACTGCCCTGAGTCGACTAGGAGAAGGGCAGTATACAAATTGAATAAAATAAAATAAATGAATAAATATTTCAGCCATTGGATGATATTGAAAGACAACAGAATCTGGTACTTGGTGCAGGAGTATGTTCTCCATTTTCTCTCGGTATTACTCCCCGAATGCACTCCCCCCACAAATATCTTTCTACACTATCTTTTGTTAAATACAGGTTGGCCTTTCTGAAGGCACGTTTTAATGTGATCCCGTCAAATGTCTTGGATAGCAGGTGCTCGGGAGGTGTGAAACCCACCCACTGTTCATGTGATGGTCGATCTTCAGAATCGTTGGCTCACATATTTACTTGTCCCCATTATCGGGAGATAAGGTCATAACTTATCTCTCCCATTTGTCAAAGATTTCCTGGATTATCTGAAACTCTTAGTCTCCACTTCTTACTTCAAGATACTGATTCTAAAATTACACTAAAGGTAGCAAACTTTTTTGCTGCAGTCTTGAGATGTAAGAGCCAGGAAAAGAGATGTTCTGGACCCACTGACTGAGGTCAGTCCTATTGATTGCCAGCGGTTGAGCTAGCTGGTGGCTGTATAAAGTGCAATGTGCAGATTTATGTAAATTGCAATATAGTATTTTCTCCCTATGTACAACTTTACTGTGAGTTTGATGGAGTGGTTTCCACCACTGATCTTGCTGCCGTTTTGCACTTTAGTCTGGTAATGTGCCAGCTATGTGTCTTGAATGTTTTGGTCTTTTTGGTCTTTACACAATAAAGTATGCTATGCTACATAAGGTGATCATGCAGGATGAGGCCACCAATGGATTCCTTCTTCTTATAGCAATTATTGCCCCTAAGGTTCAACATGTGTTGGAATCTTTTTAATAAATATTCTTTTCACCATTTTGTATCAAATATTTGATTTCAAATCCATTGCTGTTTTTCAGCATAATATTGACATGATTTGTTCAATTTATCCTATACAGATAGTCCTTGACTTACGACCACAACTCAGCCCAAAATGTATGTTGTTAAGTAACAGTTGCAAATGAGTTTTGCCTCATTTTATCATTTTTCTTGCCGCATTTGCTAAGTGAATACTGCAGTTATTAAGTGAGTAACATGGCTGTTAAGTGAATCTGGCTTCCCCATTAACTGTGCTTGTCAGACCAGGACCACGTGACCCTAGGACACTGCAACCATCATAAATATGAAGCAGTTGTCAAGCATCTGAATATAAATCAGCTATTACAAATGCATAAAAAGGTAACATATGTGCTAGTCATTCCCAACTCTAGGGGGCAGTGCTTATCTCCATTTCAAAGTCAAAGAACCAGTGCTGTCCGAAGAAGTCTCGTGGTCATATGGCTGGCATGACTAAATGCCAAACGCACGGAATGCTGTTATCTTCCCACCAAAAGAGGTCCCTATTTTTCTACTTGTATATTTTACATGCTTTCGAACTGTTAGGTTGGCAGAAGCTGGGACAAGTAACGGGAACTCACCCCATAACGGGGCACTAGGGATTTGAACCACTGAACTGCCAACCTTTCGATCAACAAACTCAGCATCTTAGCCACTGAACCACCGTGTCCCACTCTGCAATGGTGATAAGTGTCAAAAACATTCGTAGATCACCTTTTTCAGTGCCGTTGTAATTTCGACAGGTCCCTAAATGAACTGTTGTACGTCAAGGACTATCTGTAATGCGAGAACAGATTTCTGCATGGATTTGAATTGTGAAGATAGAGGAAGAGAGGGAGGGAGGGAGGGACAGAAAGAGAGAGGGAGAGAGAGTGGAAGAAAGAAAACATGATAGATGCAAGGCCCATTGCTGGGAAAGAACAATACATGGATATTACCTCAAACAGTCCACTGCTCTCTTGACATCTTTCATGACAAAGCCAAAGGACAAGAGGGGCCACATATTCTGGTTTTAAAGCATCCACCACAGCTAGGGAAAATGAAATTTAAACAAAAACAAGCCTCAGGAGTAGAGAACAGAAGAGATATTTTATCATTTGTTTGGCTAATTTGTTGCGAATATTTACAATTATTTACCTGGAGGCATAACAGTCTGTGTTAACCTGGAGCCTGCTGTGGGAGCAATCGTGTTGCAGTGGATGTTGTACTTCTTGCCTTCAACTGCAAGTGTGTTTGCCAGACCCAAAAGACCAAGTTTGGCAGCACTGTAATTAGCCTGGCCAAAGTTCCCATATATTCCAGCAGCTGAGGAAGTCATGATTATTCTTGAAAAGAAACAGTAGGAAATTCTGTCATTAGAATACAGCAAAAAGCCTGATGGAAGATTGAAGGGGAATGCATCAGTGGTGGGTTGCCCCCGGTTCAAACGGGTTCGCAAGAAATGCTTGTAAAACCTGTGGAAGGTCCTGCCCACCGCCCCAGATATCATCACTGGCGTTCTGCGCATGCGCAGAAGCAAGGAGCGTGCATGAGCGAAGTGAGCACACGAGAGAGATCCTGTTGCGAACCGGTAATAAAGGTAAGTAGAACCCACCCCTGGAATGCATCAGTAAAAAGCAATAGAATAGTGCTAATTAGACAACATTGCCATTTAATCAAGTTTTAAAGTGCCCATGAACATCCATTAAATAGAAAATAAACTGTTTTCAATATCTTGTCTTATTCTGCCATTGGGTTCATAAAAAATATTGAACTAGCTGTGTTAAAGGACCCATTTAGCATGTTACCGTGACTACCATAAGGTGACATTTAATCCAATGTCTTTGAAAGCTGACATGCATGGAGTGACTACAAAGGTTATATTTCATAAGTAGTGAATATAGAGATAGTCCCCAGTTAATTCACAGAGCTTTATTGCAAATAAATTTGCTTTCAGAACGTGCTATTGGTAATGAAAACTAGTTTAATGTACATCAAAATAGCATCAAAGAGTTGCAAGAAAAAAAATCACATTCCTTATTTAGGGACAACTTATAGAAAAGAGTTTACAAACTGAAAAAAGTGAATGCAGACAAAATAAAAACAGAGTAAGCATCTCTTTTTTAATGTGATCATTATTTCTAAACTGTATCCTATTTAAATGTGGTTAAGTGCAACCAATGACACAAATGCAATGTAGTACGGAAAAGTCCCTTTTCCTAAAAAGTTATTCAATTTTAGATTCAATCTATCAACATTTAAAGCAGTCAAACTATTCAGAGAACTAGCATTTTACCCAAATGGCAGGAGTAGTTCTCAGTTTTTACTGAGAGCTATTCTTGCTGTTTGGGTGAAATGCTAGTTAGCAATGTTTTGGCTTTGGGGCATGAAAAAAAACTAGTTAAAAACAACTTCCAACGTGTACGGTATATAGGAGTCCCAGAATCCAGCATCTCTGTTGCCATTATCTCCAACTTTCAGAGGATTTCAGTGTGGCTAATCAAAATTTGCATAATGTCATAAAAGATCAGAAAGGGTTGAACTCTGGGCTCCTAATTAAACCCTATTATGAATTATACCGCTCTAGCAGAACTCATGCTGGTTTTTCAAGCTACTGCAGTATCCATTAAGAAGTCATCCATGGTAGCTTCTCCTCCACTATCACAACTTTAGGATGCAGTTGGAAATCTTAGGCAAGATTTCCAGGTTCAGTCGCAGCAGCTACAACATGACAAATGAAGTTTATATGGCCGTGGGAAAGATTATAGATAAAAATGCAGATTTTTTTCAGCAGTTTAAACACTACCTTGATTGATACTAGCAACTATACTGTTGCTTTAAAAAAAAAATCTAATAACATTCTGAAATATGAACATTCCTATCACTGTTTGGTTGCCTGTAGAGATGAGGATTCTACTTTAGATGTAGTTTTGCATGTTGAACTTTTTATGAGAAATAGATGTTGGTACAGTATAATCACAAACCACTTTCTCTGTGTCTAATCTAGATGGTTTTGGTCTGATCAGTATATATATTTGGTGACCAATCATGTCTACTTACCTTCCAAATTTTTGATTTTTCATATGGTTCCATGCAGCTCGAGTTACAAGAAAGGATCCCCTCAAATGAACTTTGTGAATTATATCTAGAAACAATTGAAGCCATTAAATATATCTATACCTTGAAAAGGCATTAAGTACGTTAAGTATGTAATATGTTCATTTTAAAAATGGACTATGGTACATAATCATAATATGGTACAACTTACCCCAGTCTTCGTCACTGATCCTAGCAAATGAACGGTCCCTCAAGATCCTAAATGTCAAAGAAGTAAAAAAGAAGAGGCAAATTATCATAAATTGAATAAAAAATATTCCAGTGTACTGGAAAAAGAAAAAAATAACACTCAGATCAACTTACCCGGCATTATTGATCAGAATATCTGTAAATTAAATCCATACAAAATTATTAAGAAACAAATCTAGCTATTCTTGCTTCTGACACAAAGGATAACATTTATTAACAACCTATTTGCGTTTAATTTTGTCCTTACCAAAATCGATAAAGGAAAACAGACTTTCAGAATTATTGTGGTTGTCAAAGACTGGCAAACACTTTTGACATCGCATGTAGGTCTGAACTATGATCATCTTTTAAGCAGTAAAAATGAACCCAGACACAGAAAGGAACACTCTGCATTTTTTGTAGAATGAATTTAATGGTTTCAGAATTCTGGGCAAGTGCAGCAAACAGCAATTTGCTTGCTTTCTGCAATAAGTTAAACAGGCTTAACAGTCTCATTGTAATTCAAATGCATTTCTGTATGTCTGTGAAGTAACATTTATAAAATAAAGAAAAAAGAACATGCTGATGCATGCTATCGTATCTATTTGCTGGTACAGCAAGTCCAAGTTTCAGCCCACATAGCATTAATATGCAGTGTGCTGCTAGTGGGAAAAAGATCTTATCTAAAAGAATAACCATAACAGTTTTTGCATATGGGTAGCTTAGAGGGGAAAAGTGAAAATTCTTACAAGGATTCTTTATTGTCGCTTTGTTTCCATCAATGGAATGTGGCTTTAAACAAAAAGGATTTTTTTTTAATTTGGCTCATGCCTCTACTTCAGGGCTGTCAAACTCCTGGCCCACGGGCCCAATGTGTCACATGCTGATCACGCACACACCCGGTTTTGTGAAGGGTGAAAAAGTCCCATATATCACGTGACGCCGCCATGATGACGTGAGTTTGACACCCCAGCTCTACTTGAAGGAGAGGTCTTTTCATGATCAAACCTACTTTGCTTCATTTCAAGGAAGAAGGAAGTTCAATTTCTTCTAAAACAGAACTTTGTGTTGACCATGATAAAGCTTTAATGATATCAAAAATTATAACTTTAAAATTTACAGATGGAAGAGAAAGCCACCTTGAAAAAAATTAAAGAGAACTCATTCTGAAGAAAATATCTTGATTACTACAAGTAATTTCAGCTTTCATCAAAAAGTAATGTAATTTGTTAAAGAACTTAATAAAGCCATTCCTTTGTTCTGGAAGAGTTTCTCCTGAATAATAGATTGCTCCATTTTTTTCATGAAATAATACAGAGTAATAGTAAGGAGATTCTAGCACAAACTATGCTTCTATTTGAAATGTACCTATTTTCCCAAAAGCATCCAGAGCGGCTTGCACAAGCTTCTCACCAGCTTCCACTGAATCTGAGTAAAAAAACCAACAGGAAAGAAAGAAACAGAATAGATCAGAATCTATTGAAATGATGGAGATCCTAGCACAATGGTAGGGGAACACAAAATGGTAATAGAATGTAATCTTGAGGGAATATTTTCTTTCATAAGCAAGTTATTCATTGGTATGCACTTACCAATGATAGCAAGTTCATGACAGAAAAAAAGACAGAAGTTGTTCCTATGACTGCAGCTAGTGAAATATTTCAACTGTATTCATAATTCCCTGAGGTGCTACTAACAAAAGTGGATGCTATGGTTAGGAAGACAGGTTGCACAGGGGAAACAAATGTTGATTTGGATTCTAAATGTTCTCTTTATGAGTGGTAAAATTTAGGTTTAGGCACAAAAGCCAATATTCTCATTTCCCAGTTATGATGCCATCTCCCCAAAATATGCTATTCCAAAGTGATGCCTTTCAGGAGTGACTACAAAAATAGATATACGGGTCTGCTTGTGGTAGTACTAGATACAGTAAATTGTCAAATGATTGTTTGTATCCAAGCTTTCTTATGCTCAGAAAAATAAGGACTGTTAATGACACATGGATAAATTTGAATGTGAAATTAGGAGAATGTGGTTGCCTTCAAATGACCAAATAACTTTTTCATATACAGAATGCATCAACATCACACATTATACAGTGGCACATGATATTTGCTATATCACTCACTTGCATAGTATATGTGCTACGTTTAAGTGTGCACTAATATGTCTTTTAAGTGAACATAAAACTCTGTGAAGCACAGTGAGTATATCAAGCTGAAGAATATATCGTTATTGCCAAATATTCTGAAAAATATTTATCCCTTTTAAAATAGGGATATTCTACCTGGATTTTTTTCATGTAATGTATCTATATAATATATATGTTGTGGCTCCGTTGCCTGAGCCTGCGTCATCAGCAGGGGAGGACTCTGAGAGTGAGGGAGAGGAGTTGGCAAGGCCTCCTTCTCCAGGACTCTCCTCTCTGGCAATGCCTCCGGAGGACACCGAAGGGCAGGAGATAGGCCCAGAGCCAAGCTCATCCCCGCAGCCACAGGAGGACATTGACGAGGGGAGCGAGTTTTGGTTGGACCCTCGCCAGCGTCGGAGAGACAGGAGAGCCCAGCAGAGGAAAAGGCGTGGTCGTGATTAGCTGGTGGACCACGCCTCCTACCAGACTATATAAGTGAGGGATTGTAGCCATATCTTCGTGACGAACAAAACAAAGATACGTGGATCCCGGTTTTGAATCGGCCCGGCGTCTCAGCTTTGGTGTGTATGTGACGGACCTTTTAATAAAGACGTTGGCAAGCAGCTGCGGATTGCTGCCGACCTTTGTTATCATCTCACTTGGTTGCCTGCCAGTTCCTTAGCCTCTGGTTGTCTGAGGGGGGGTTATTTCTGGGCACGGGGCCAGAACAATATATTTCTAAACCAAACAACCACAACATAACAAAGAATAAGAATCTAATGGAGAGTGAACCTCACTTTAAAATGAATCACATTTTGGAATTATGGATCATGGCTCAATACTAAATCTAACATGGATTTGCAATCACAAACAATCCATCAGTTCATTAACAATCATGCAATTCAAGGCATATTAGATCTCTCTCTCATCAGTGGCATGATCACTTTCTATTGACTGAAATAATTTATCATGGTATAGTCATTTAAATCTTCAAGGAACTTGCTGATTTCGTTTTGATTATCATTTACAACAATCATCTCAATGATAGAATGGCAGATGATTTTCTCCAGATCTGTAGCATTCACTATTGTAGAATTACAGCTGTAATTTAACTGTAGATATTTTATGGAATATCTATCTCTACACCACTGGAATAGAGTGGGAGAAACATACCATAATTAGCTACTGCTTTTCCACCTTTGGCTCGTATTTCTTGAACCACTCTGTCAGCAGCTGAAGAACTCTTTCCATGTCCTTTGAAGTCACCCCCAAGATCGTTCACTGTGACAAATATAAAAAAGACAAAGAGAGACAGAGAAATTGAGTCCAACTAGTACTTAGATAAAATCTCTGCAGTCTTCAGTGATCATTCAGGCATTGCCTCACTAGTATAGTGAAGATTCCATGCTGTAATGAATGTCGATGAAGATTCTCAGTTATCCAGTAGAATTGTCTGGAAGTTGAGTGATCGCAAATGGATTTCTTTTCTTGTTGATTTGAAACTTTTCAATGCTTATTCAAGACTTATCTTCCAGACTGAAGAAGCTATTTGGGTAAGCAACAAAACGTATCATATCAACAACAACAAAAGGTATCTAGTTGCTATAACTCAACTTCAAGATGCTGTAATCCATGTGTGAATTTCAGACTTCCAGTTGGTGAGGCCAAATGGCAGGCATGTTAGCATCTCCTATGAAGGTGTGACAATAATATAAGTAGTTGCCATCCTGCAGTCTTTCTGTTAAGAAAGAGTTTATATTGAATCTTCTATTAATATTTAGGTCTCTTTCCATAAACTGCTATCTGAAAAGGTCTCTTCAGAGACCTCTTTATTCTTGCAGCAGCTCTGCAGATATTTGTTGTGACCCAGGCCCAAGTAGTTGACATTAAATGCAAAACAGTTCCAAAAAACAAACAGATTTTATTAAAACAGCTGAGAATTAACTCATTCTCAGCATATTCTAAATGAAATGAAAGCAAAGTCCTTAAAACAGCAGTCTTTAGTTTATCTCTGACCTTGAGATAATTAGGCAAACTGCCAAAGAGTTTTCTTGGCAACAATTCAGGAGCAGAAGAAAGAACTACAGCCAAACAAGAAGCAATTCTCTCAACGGTTGTTTTCCAGCAAGGAGGCCAAGAGCTGTTGCTGGTCTTTTAATTCTTATGGGAGGGGCCAATCATCTCTTGGCCCTGCTCCCGAGTCGTGCTCTCTGCTTTAGCTGCTCCTGCCTTCTGGCAGCTCTTCTCATATGTGCACTAGGAACAGGCTCCTTTTGTTCCTCTGCCCCTCTGTCAGCCTCTGGAGGCTCCAAAGTCAGCACATCACTCCCTGATGGTCCTGGCCCCATCTCTGCTTCCGAAGCAGAACCCTCATCCAGGCCTTTCCCAGCCTCCAGGACTGGCCCATGTTCTTCCTCAGCCTTATCGCTGTCCAACTCCGCTGCCAGCTCAGTAGACTGCTGGTGGACCACAACAATATTAAGCATTTGGCATATCCAATCAACTGTTCTAAGTACTAAATATCATTTCCTGTATTCAAAGTGATTTATCAGTTTCATTAATTTTAATTTGTGGCTTCTTCAAAATAGCATTATTATTTTTAAGATTTGCATGGAAGTCTTAAAAAAGTCTGGCTATTTTGATGAATACCAAAGTTCAGCTAGCCCTCAACTTACAATTGGCCGCCTAGTAACCATTTAAAGTTATCACATACTTCTCTAGGATTACTTATGATGATCCAGGTTCATAATTCAATGGTTGGAAAGCCTTCCCCCCAGTCACCTGATCACATTTTGGGTGCTCAGCAACCAGCCACCATTTATGGCCATTTACAGGATCCAGCAGTCACAACTTATAATTTTTTTTTTTGCCAGAAACTGGGATTTATGTCCAATTCCTGGCAAAAAATACCCACTGTGGACAATGAATTCACTTAATGACCATGGTGATTCATTTCATAACCCACAAAAAGGTCGTAAAATTTGGTGCAGGCATATGGTGATCCACTTGATGATCATAATATCTTACAACTGTAATTCCAAGATTAATTACATTCATACATTAAGTAGTGCTACACATTTATTTATTTACTTTGCTAACAGGTCAAACCACGAGGTCAAAGAAGTCACTCTTTTCAGCCAGGGCTCAATTCTAATTTACTTTTACACAGATAGCCTTTACTGATTTATTTTTACTGTACATTCAGATCAACAGGTCTGAAGGGGTAAAATAAATTATACATTTTAAAAAGATTTTCAGAAAGAATATATAAACACTTTCCTATACAACATGAAAAAGTCCAATCTTTCTTTTGTGGAATAGGTGAAAATACTTTGGTTAAAGCATCTTGACAAATCATCAAGTAATCCATGTTTTTGATAAGCAAAAAAAGTCGTGAGAACAGTTGTGTGTTTGATGTACAAGCTGAATATAAAAATATGTGTTTTAAACCCTGGACAAACTTTTTGTGGCAATAAGCACAAAAGTCACTGATTTTTTTGAAAGTGCGTCAACATTTGACAGATCCAATAATTTATTACTCCTTCACAAACTATTTTTAATCCAAGGGGCAATTCCAAAACATTGCATTTTTTCATGATGAATGGACTGCTAGCTATCTAAATAATACAGAAAATTCCAAATTAAGCAATAATGCTAGAAAAGAATTCATCTAGAAGAATAGTTTAAAATAGAACCAATTATACTAAAATATATATATCTGGTTTTATGAAGCAGCATCTCCCCCATGTGGTCAAACCTAAAAATGTTTTAACCAGAAAAATATATTTAATCATTTATTTGGCTCGATGGAATATATTCAAAATAGACAGAATACATTTAGTCACAAGGAGTTGAGCTTGATTCAAGTGGGTCTTTATGTTTTAATTGCAGTATACTTGAAGGGAACTGGTTTTTGGGGAAAATGACTTAAAAATCAGCAATTTTAAATTTCCAACATTACCTTTTTATTTCAACTAGATCTTGCATTTTTTTAAAAAATTGCCTTCATTTTCTTTGCTAGCTATTCTACCTTTTGCTTCCAATTAGGTACAGACTATCCATGACATGGAAGCTAGTATGGTAAAGTGATTAAAGAATCAGACTAGAACTGAAGATACTCTTGAGTTCTAGTTCTGCCTAGGCACAAAGCCAATTGGGTGACCTTGGGCCAGTCACTAACTTTCTTTTACCCCAGGAAGCAGGCAATGGCAAGCTACCCGTGTTTCCCCTAAAATAAGACAGGGTCTTATTTACTTTTGGACACCAAAATAAGCACTAGGGCTTGTTTTGGGGGGTCTGTATCATTTTTTCCATGTATGAGAGGCCCACTTCTTCTACTTGCTCGCGGTGGAGCAGGAGGCAGCACGGTGTGCCAGTGCCACCACTGCGTGGCAGGGGGTGGTGGAGCTGCACCATGCATACTGCACCGGCTTACCTCAGGGCTCCCGCAACCAGGCCACCCATACCCCAACACCTGCCTCACCTCACAGCTGTGGCACCAGCACACTGCTCAGCCTCCTGCTTTGTTGCGACTATGAGCAAGCAGAAGAAATGGGCTGGCAGCCACATGGGTTCCTGCTGCACAGGGCTGCTAGTGCTGCTGCCATGAGGCTGGTATCAAGGTGTGGATGGCATGGCTACGGGGGCCCCTGAGATAAACTCTACCACACTCTTGACTGTGGCACCACAAACAAGTAGATGGAGTGGGCGAGCGAATGGCTGCACAGGCTCTTAAATAGGGCTTATTTGGGGTAAGGTTTATATTAGGTGTGCACATAAAAACCATGCTAGGACTTATTTTGGGGATAGGTCTTATTTTCAGGGAAACAGGGTTTTTTTAAAATATTGCCAAGAAAACTGCAGGAATATGTCCAGGAAGTTACCAGGAGTCAGCACTGACTACAAACACGGCCATGGCCACGGCCATGAAATAGAGAGAGATATACAATATTGTTCTTCTATTTTATACTTTTGTTTCTTTTTTTATTATTATTATTCATTCTGCTTTGGCTTATGTTTATACTGGGGCATTACCAAGATGCAGGCAGGTCCAGCTCCTCTGAAGAGACAAGCCTCTCACTTCTCACTAAAGGGATGGGGGGGGGGGGGCAAAGCAGTGAACTGATGTACTGAACTATCCACATATAACAAGTTTCCCCGTTTAAACCAAAGGTATTCATTGAAATGCTTATATTTCACCTTAGTGGATTTCTTAACTAATCTTGTTAATGAAAACTCAGAAAACCTTGTTCCACAAAAGTACACTTTCACTCTTGCACATTCTAAATAGGCCTGATCGTCACAAAAGCAAAATAGTAAACAAAGTTGCTCATAGGCCAATACAAAATTCATGAAAGCCACTGAGGAAAAGAAATAGCTTCATACAAATTGGATTTTTATTCAAAAGACTGTTTGCATTCAGTGTTTCCAGCAAGGATTCTGATTCCACTTAGCATTTATCTGTAAAAATTATCCTGCTTATATTTATAGCCATATGCTGAATATAGCAGCTATATAAAACATTCAATCATAAATATTTAATGTTATGGTTATTTCAATAACAGAAATGGAGAAATTCTTTTTTCCATTATTTAAAATATGGTTTTAAATTCTACATACTTCTAAATAATTATTATGCTACCCAATTCCGATTAACTGTCAATAATTCTGGACATTTTGCAGATTGTAAAAAACATCTAAAATGAAGGAAACAACAAAATCTATCCAACTTGGAGTTTTGTTGCTATAAAACACTTGTTTTTATATGTAACCTATTTTGAGTACAAAATGATAAAGGCTTGTTCCAGCTCCTTTTAATAATTTTCCATAGAGAAATGTTGGCAATGCTGCTGACTGGAAAATTCTGAGAGTTGAAGTTCACACACCTTATGCTTGCTGAGGTTGGTAAATACCAAGGGAAAAAACCAAAAAATTTGAAAAACCTGTTAACACAAATCAAAACCTAGCGTAAAGAGGTGATTCAGTCAAAATTGCTAAAACAACCAAGATTAGATCATACAAATTTTCAAGCTGAAACTGGGGACACAAAGACTAAGTAAAGATTTTAGCATGATTCAGCGTGTTCGTTGTCTGGATCCATCAGCAAAGGAATATTCTAAAACACTGTTTCCTAATCTTGATCACCTGAAGATGCGTTGACTTCAATTCCCAGAATTCCCCAGAGAACCATGCTGGGCTCTGTACATCTTCAGACAGCTAAGATTAGGAAACACTGTTCTAAAAGATGGTACAGGTCTGGTAAATTCAAAAACTCTTTTCCTCTTTATACAGGTAGTCCTTGACTTACAACCACAATTTGAGCCCAAAATTTCTGTTGCTAAGCAAGAAAGGTATTTTTTAAAAAAGGTATTTTGCCCCATTCTATGACCTTTCTTGCCAAAGTTGTTAGGTGAATCATTGCAGATGTTAAATCAGTAACACGGCTGTTAAGCGAATCTGGCTTCCCCACTGATTTTGCTTGTCAGAAGATCACAAAAGGTGATTACATGATCCCAGGATACTGGGATTATCATGAATATGATTCAGTTATCAAGCATCCAAATTTTGATCATGTGACAATGGGGATCCTGCAACGATCATAAGGGTGAAAAACAGTCATAAGTCATTTTTTTCAGTGCTGTTGTACCTTTGAACAGTCGCTAAATGAACTGTTGTAAGTTGAGGGCTACTTGTGTTTGTATCAAGAAATATGAAGTCTCCTGGTTCTGAGGTAATTAAAAATTTGGAAAGCTTCAGCTCCATATCTTAATTCAACTCGTTAACCAAGACATTTAAAGTCATGGCAAAATTCCCATCAGCTCATATATCCTAGCCTACTATCCTATCCTTTGATTTAATAGCTCAGTAGATCCATTTTAGACAGTCGTTCAAACATAAAATAGAATTCAAAGTGAACTCCAAAAAGGACTGAATTTGGCTGAAATCTAAAGCCCTGGAAAAACAAAAAGGAAACTTAGAGTTTGCGTGAGTATGTGGATGTAGCAAAACATCCCCCCATCCACAAGTCTTGTTTCTATCTCATTTCAGGGTTGGGTTAAGGAAAAAACAAACAAAACAAGCAAAACCAATTCCTCATTTTTCTCCCTCTGATCTGCCTTCCCTGTCAACCACTCAAGTCAGGATGTTTGGGAATGGCTGCTTTGGGAAAAAGGGGCAGAGGTGGGAAGAAGGACATCAGATGAGTGTTACCCTGTCCAAAATCTGAGAAGGATCCCTACCCTTTAAGCTTCTGGAGGATTGTGAAGCTAAGTTGGGGGTTTAGTGGTAGGCTGTTTGTTGTGGCACCTATAAGGGGTGGGGGAAGAGTATTCTAATGTTTATGGTTTTTAATGAATTGTTGTGAGCTGTCTAGATCATGATGTGAGGAAGGCAGCAATATAAATCCTGCAAATAAGTAAGTAAATAAGGACCTGGAAGACCTACAACTGCCAAAAATATTTTTTCTACATCACAAGGGTGTGCTTATTTGCTTGTTTGTATTTTCCCATTATCTGACATTTAGCTAAATTGGCAGAAGTGATAACTTCTTACTAGAGGGTGATACAATGCATGCCAAATGGAAGACAAAACATGATTTCCTCTTTCCTTTGAGAACTGCCAATGCCATTTCTATTACTGGGCACAACTGGAAATAATTTTCAGGCATAACATAATTGCCTCTTATGAGTAGAAGAATCCTGCCAAGGGATTTAACATTTTAAACTTATTCAACAACCAAACCAAATGCAGTCTTGTAAATAATGAAAAAAGCTGTCAGATAGGCAGCCAAAATAAAATGGTGAAAAAGCAGTTCTTTTGTAGAAAGAGGTTATTTTATTTAGTTAGTTAACTGGTTAGCTAAGCTAGCTTAATGACATGCCATGAAAATACTTTTTCACTTTTCATTTACTGGAGACTTTTGTATCAAAGAATGAAAAACCTTTAAAGTTGAAGTCCTTGGGCTAATAAAGTAATCTTCAGAGAACCCTCATAATAATTGGAGTTTAAGTTTGGCAATCTTGCTCTAAATAACAAAATGTATAAATGTACTTTTTTCACACTGATTTCTCAATGACCTGCTGAAGATCAACTACATAATCCCTGCATTTCTGCTCTTTAAAAGGGTGCAGGAGGAAATAATCAGAAACTGGTCAAATAACTTTACAGGCACACTTATAAAGTAATCCCCCTTTAAGTTTGGATTCATTTTTGCGACCTCTCTATTTCTGTATGGGAGCAACAATACATTCTTCCAATCAGACCCACATAAGTGAAACACATACATTTTTAAAGTTTTTCCCATTTAATACCTTCAAAATCTGTGTCTCATCATTTAATGTGTGTGTGTGTGTGTGTGTGTGTGTGAATATACATGATTTATTTTTCATCAGTATTTGGAAATTTAACACCTCTATTACCAACAAATTTGCTCCCAAATTATTTTTAAATGAACCAAGGTATACAGTCTTGCAAATCAGCAACTGAACTGTGGTGCTTAATTTATTTTCTATTACTGAATCTGTGAATTAGGTTCATCATCACATTCTATGGTAAGCACATAGGGCTAAATTAGGTTGCCAGTCTAATAATCTTTTCCATTACTGCTAAATTGAAGTTTAAAAGATAACCCTATTAGTTAGTGGCTGAACTATCCAGCCAGAATGTAATGGTTTGCTATTCATTCGAAGTACTAGGTAATTTCAAGATATCATAATAATTCTTTTTTAAGTGGAAGCTGGAATCAGACATTGCTAAATCCAGATGGTCAAAGTGCCTACTAATTCCAGATCTCTTTATTCAGAAACAATTCTCCCTGAGTTCAGTAACACATATTTCCCAGTTAGAACAGTAGTGTTAATGTTGAAAAAGTACAGGGAATTACAAACACATCACTAAAAGCAGGTTTATGTATTTGTAGGAATTTTAATAAATGGGGAGTTACCGACATTCATTCTTTTGTATTTTTTTTAAAATCATTAATAATACAACTCAAATAGTTGTAATCAACAATTCTACTCTATCAGCTGAGTAGAAGCTAAAAACTAAAAGATTACTCCCTATAACGCAGCCTGGGAGAAAAAGTTAAAAGATACTTTGGATTTTCTTGATTGAAGTCTAGAAATACTTGTTAAAAATTCAAAAATCACAAGTAATACCTGTGAAACTACATAGCCTGCATTGGACAAAGACCTTAGTGATATATTCTTTTTTCAAAATAATACAACTAAGTGGAAAAATTTTTTTTAAATCAGAATTATTATTCAACTCTTGTTGAATTTAACTATTTTTCAAGAGTTACTATTCAAACACACAATTCTAAATTGAAGTCAAAGAAGAAAAATCTAATTTAGCTTCTTGGCCATTATCTACTTGAATAGGACTAGGATTGAAAGATTATGTGTGTGGAGAACAGATAATAAAATGCTTTGTCCCACTCAAAAGCATTCAGATTGAAAGCAATACTAGTTTTTCACAGACTAATAATGAATATGAGACAGTCAGAAACTAACAGTTATTTTATTCCAAAGTACAATATTCTCTGTGGCTAGTCTGTGTCTGGCATCTAGCCGGCAAGTTGGAATGTTACCTAAATTTCTTAAAACTGTATGTTTGCATTATAAAATTTCCTGCCAGCTCCAGCTGAATAAACTGTTATACAAGACGTTTTGTTCTTTGTTCCCAAAATGGGTATAATTTTTAAGATTTGGCTTTGCCGGGTTTTCCGACATGATCCCAATTTACTAGACACTCTAAACTCATTATTGAGTTACACCAGAATATGGACTTTGTAACATTTGCTGTTGTAACAGTTAACATCTGTTAACTCTTCAGTGGACAAAACTAATGTAGTCAGTGTACAAATATCTATCTGCAGTAAGTAATTGCTTAATAAGTTTTGAAGTACTTGTTGCAAAAGAGCTACCAATAAAAATGTATGCCAAATATCCAAATTAATCTCTTAAATTTCACAATGTTATCTGTGTAGGCTAGTGTTGTACACATGATTTAGAAATGGTCATCTAAGGCATTTCAGAAGGCGTAATAATACTAAATGAACTTGTTCTTGTGGAACTAGACATTCCCTAACCACTAGCTACCACTATAACTTAGCATTATGTTCCCATAAATAAATAGCTGTATTGGGTAAAATGGCATATCAATAGTATCCTAATGTGCTAGGTGTTGTGACACTCACTGAAAATAATGGCACATAATTTTTTGAGAAGGAATTTCAGTGGAAAAGCAAAAAAAAATAAATAAAAAAAATTGAAGAATAAAGAAAATAATTTTATTTTAAAAAAGGTGAAGATGACTAGAACAAGTTTCATTTTAAAACACAATTATGAATTTAACAGTTACTGGCAGAAGAAAAAAAAATACTTACCCACCACAGCAGCTCCTCTTTCAGCAAAAGCCAATGCATATGCTCTGCCCAGTCCTAGCAAAAAGAAAAAAATAAGTAAAGTCTTTTATAACCTGACAGTTTAAAAAAAAAAACACACACACACAGGATATCAACATCAAAGGAGACAATTATATATTGTATTTTCCCAAAAATAAGATGTGGTTTTATATATATATATATATATTGCCAACAAAAAAGGCATCAGATCTTGTTTTTTGGGGGAAGGAGAGGTCTTACAATGACTCACCTTGCAGCAGCAGCACCAACAGCCTCGCACAGCAGGAGCCTGCAGCCAGCCCAGTTCTTCTGTGGCTGCTTGCCGTGGCTTGTATGCATCACCACTGGCCTCAGTTTCGCTGTCAGAGGCCTTCTGTAGCCTATAAAAGAGCTCCAGATTGATCTGGAGCTCTGTTATCAGCTGCAGAAGGCTTTCCAGAAGAGCCTCTAACAGCAAAATGTAGCCCTGGGAGCGACACTCAATCCGGACCTAATTTCTTGGCTGCAGAGGGCTTTCCGGAAGGGCCTCTGACAGTGAAACCACTTGTTTCACTGTAGCTGAAACCACTTGTTTCTGTAGCTGTTTGCTACCACTTGTGCACATCGCCGGAGGCGATGTGCACAAGTGGTAGCAAACAGCTACAGAAGAAGTGGGCTGGCAAGGCAAAGCAGGTATTGGGGTTGCGAGGCCTTGTAAGTAGGGTAGCTTCACCCCACTCATACTTTAATTTTTACCATACGCCTCGCCCCACCCACTGCACCTCAGAATGGGTAGGATCTTAATTAGGGCTTATTTTGGAGGGCGGGTAGGGCTTATATTTGGTACACGTGTAAAAATCAAGCTAGGACTTACTTTTGGGGTAGGTCATATTTTCAGAGAAACATGATACTTAAAAGCAAAATGTTATATTGCTCTTAGATATCTGAGTATCTGATGCATCAAGTTAAATAGAAGCAGAAAAATACTCAATCCTGATGACATGTAAACTAGACCAGTGTTGTTCAATCTTGGAAACTTTAAGATGCATAGACTTCAATTCCCAGAATTTTCCAGCAGCATTTCTTAAAAGTTATCAAGGTTAAGAAACATTGTTGTAGAATCAATTCGGAATTCCAAATAGGCTTCCAGAGAAGAAACTTTTTGAAAAGGCAAAGAACTGAATGTGGCAGATTGGTACAATTCAATTAAGCCACCAAACTTTAGAAGGTATTCTTCCCTTTATATGTCCAAAGACATAAATTTTCCACTAAAGAAAAGAAAATTGTTTTGCTGCATGAGCTGCATGATACTACTGTAATTTTGTAAGGCTTTTTTTTAAAAAAAGGTTTTGAAATGTGAGAAAATTACAAGTAAAATTACAATTACAAGTAATTCAGTACAAGTAAAATACTTTAAAATACATCTTGACTAAACTGAAAAGGATACATATGAACTGAAATATTTTCACAGCGTCCTTTTCTTGAATTTCATCCTGAGATCGTTCTTGAGGCTGTCTTCTCCACTCAGATAAAATTATTGTGAATATAAACTGGCTACACAAGTTCTTATATCCACAGCATTTAGAAACTAAAATCACATTTTCAAACTAAAGCAAGATTTATAATTAAGTTTCTTTACACAGGCAATTTCTGTTTTGAATATATCGGAGAATATATCATTTTCAAGCAGAATGATTCTATGTCCTTTTTAATTAAAAGTGCAAAATAATTATGCTGACAAGGTATCAATTCATCTTTGATTATTGTATTTCTTTAGCAAACTTCAGCTGAGATCTTGATGATTCCAACTTAAAAGAAATGTAGGGTAGGTTGTAGTTTTTATCATAGCTACAGAAATACACAATTAGGTAGCCTCTTTCCTCTCCTTAATTGTAGTTAAGACCACCTGATAGATTCTGTTTCTAAATGTGAGCAAAGTTTATAACTCAGTGAATTAATTAACTGATGATTTCATGATCAAAACAAGTTTGTTTTGGAGACAATGACTCTAACCTTGTACTATGAACAGTTTCAGTGTATTGTATCTGTCAATGCAAACCTCTACATATTGCTCAAAAGTCCCATTAAATTTTCTGCCGCTCCCTCAATTCACTATATTTAGGAATGTAATTTCATTTTGTTTTATATACAATACGCATTAACGATACTTAACAACCTACAAATAGAACAGATTTTCCTTTCATTCCAGCCCTCCAAAGATCTTAAATTTTCTCCAGAGACCTGAAAGACCTTACAGAACTGATTTCGGGTATTTGAGCATGTGCAGAGATTGAAGTCCAAAATCCTTACTAAAATGGTGTACCTGGACATCTGATATTGTGTGGATCAAACAGCCTGCCAATCTCATCCAGTTTTTTCCCCCCCCTAATTTCAGTAATGTTTCCATATTCTTGGCTAAATTTCCTTCAAATTCAACTATGTAGTGGTATTTCTTCCATTTAATTTTAAAATACTTTGCACTGTTCAGTGAGGAAAGAGAATCCAAGGGGTGATTATATTATACTGAACATCAACACCAATAATCAGAATCCACCTTATGCTAAAGTATTAATAGATTGTTAATTAGCCTCTGTCTCCTAAAGTCTGTTTTCCATAACTTAAAAGACAAAAAGTGTATAAGTAATGCCATTAAAACAAAAAATCACAATCAGCAAATGAATTGCTAATGGAGAAAGACTGCTACAAAAAATATCTTATTTGGCAAAACTAGTTTGACAAGTCAATGATGAGTAAAAATTATCACATAATTTATCTTCGTTATACCTGTTTGGTATCAAGCTTCTTTATCTCTGAATAGCCAGTAAAGCTTTAAAACTAACTATCCAATCTCTGCCTAGCTAAAACTAGGAATATTTTACAGACATTTTAAAAAAAGGAGAGGATTTTTTTTTTACTATTCTTGAATCAGTTCTAAAATTATATTTACATATGGTTTTTAGAGTTAGTAGAGAAATAATCACTAAAGAAAAATTGATTCAAAGGGACCAGATCATGTCATTTTGAATTATGACTTGAGTGCATGAATTACTAGAGTTAGTTTACAGAATTCACTGCCAGGTGGGTTACGTGGGAAATATCCCAACTTCCAGGCTCAACCCAGAAACTAAAAACAATTATGTGAACAGGTTTTATTAGGTTGAGGATTTAAACGAAGAATCTTCACCACTAAATAAACGACTTTCTTTCTGGAAAGAAAACAGGCTGCACTTACAAAGGTCTATCATTGGATCTACTTAAAAGTAAACTCCGGAGAGGCATGGATAGAATTATAAACTAGGCTTCATTTAAAAGGGCGGTTTCGTCCTTAAGGAGAAATGCAAACAAGAATACAAGAAAGCTGCAAAGATCTTGCAGCCTATTTACAATCAAGCACCCTTGCAAGGAAACCTCCGGACAATCAACAGTTATCGTGATCCACCACTTACCTCCCCCAGCACCGGTCACCAGAACTACCCGCCCGTCAAATCTCAAGGGAGAAGACATCCTGCGTCCGGTCAACGCAAAATGAACCTTTCGAGGAGTCCTGCCGGACTAAATGGACAGAATACGGGCAAAGGGCACGGGGGAATGCGCACGCGCGCAATAGCTTGCTGCATCCTGGGACATGTAGTTTTCTTATTCACTCTCGGCTGCTGTGTTAGGTGGATTTAATTTAATAATTATTGCCGTATATGATCCCACTCCCGCCCATCTCCCAATAGTTTCACCATAGCAGCCTCCCCAACCGGAGTAGAGCCATTGTGTAATGGGAATAAGGAAAATTACAGGGCGTGTTACGGGTAGTTAAATTGTTAGAAGAAATATGCTTGTGGGTTCAGCTCCAAGTGGGGAAAAAGACACTGGAAACATGGAGACTGCTTGGAAAGACGGTTTAATGGTGAACAGGATCACATGGGTTTGAGTTTCTGAACAGAAAAGGACAGACATGCTGCGAGTCCCTGGGTTTTATGCCCTCTCTGGCTTTGAACTTCTTGGGGCCCCGAAAGAGTATCCATGTCTTAACCAGGAAAATATAATTTTCTGCCTTTTTAATATTTCCTAAACTATTTCATTCTTCTAGGAAAGGGGTGGGGGTGCTAACTTCCTACAAAATTAACTTGGCATATTCAATGCCATTCCTCAACATACGTTCAACCACAGAGATTAGATACTGTTCAGAACACGTTAAGCAAAACATGGAGTAATTTATAACTCAGTGCCATGAGATGAGACCAAGTATTGACTATATCTGGAAGGTTACCAAGGCAGAGAATCCTCCTCGCATTGAACCGAGCCACAGTTCTAAAAGCAGCTCCAAGATTCCGATTGTGGGTGTAGAAAGTTAGCACCCACCCCTTTCCTAGAAGAATTAAATATTTTAGGAAATATTAAAAAGGCAGAATTTTATTCCCTGGATGAGAAATGGAGAAGCATGTTTTAAAGACGAAGCAGCTCCCACCTTCTTGCTCCCCCTCCCCACCCTTTGTCAATGGGCCAGAGGCAGAAACTCAATTGCCTCCCATCTTTGTCAATGGATCATCATCTGCAATACAATAGGACCCATCTAGAAACAGAAACTCAGCACATGGCACCTGGGAAGATTACATCAGCTAGCAAGGCTAGCTAAGACCCCCACCCCCTGGGAGTCTGACAACCAATCAGGATACTTTTTTGGGACCCTAGGAAGTTCAAAGCCAGAGAGGGCATAAAACTCAGGGACTCGCAGCATCTTGGCCCCTTTTCTGTCCAGGGACTCATACCATGTGATCCTGTCAACCATTAAACCATGTTTCCAAACAGGCACCATGTTTCCAGTGTCTTTTTCCACACTTGGAGCTGAACGCAGAATATTTCTTTCTACATGGTTAAGCAAAGCACTTCATTAACTCCCATTGGCTTCGGGAAAAATCCTTCTCTCTTTAAGCCAGTGTTTCTCAACTTGCTGGCTGTGAGATTCTGTGACTTGAAATCCACCCACCTTTCAATTGCCAAGGTTGAGAACTTAGAAGAACTGTACTGACACTTTGAATGTACACTAATCGGCATACATTAAAATGAAATTTTGTAACATACAGTCTCTCAAAGGGTCCCCACCTCCAATATACATTAAATAAATATGACAAATAAATACAAAATTATGCATATATTATATGGTGTGGGAATGCCATTTTAAGCCTTCCTTTGCATCAGAACTGCACACCCATGTCTAAAGTGAAAGGTACTCACTTCTCTAAAAGAGACTTTTAAAAAATGTTTCTCCTGGAGAACTGTCTTTGCGGAGGCCCAGTCCTAGACCCGCTTCTCTTTTTTCCCTGCGTCCATGAACCACGATCAGACTTCTGAGTGGGGAGTCCGTGATGGGAGAAAAAAGACATTTTCCTTTTTTCGCATCCGTATTTTAAAGATCTTAAGCTCTGGCGGAATCCTAAAAAGACGAAAGATGTTGGGGACGGAGAGTTTGGATTTACTGAAGGCCGGGGCCATTAAAAAGGATAGAAACATCTGTTCCGTCCCGAATCCTCCGGCATGGGCAAAATCACCAAACTACTTCAAGACGCTTGAGATACATCTTTTTTAAAAAAAAAAAACAGCAGGGGGAGTATTGCCATGGTTTCATTATATCCAATCTCCTTTCGTTTGATATTTTGAGAGCCTGCTCTATGACTTCAGCAATCTACTCATATGCTTAAAAAGTCAGAAAATGCAATAAGCAGGATGATAATATATTTATTCTTTGCTTTCAGTGGGCAAAGCTCAATCAAATAGCAGGCTTGAACTGCTTCCATAGCAGTTGGGTGAAATTAACTATTCAACAATTTTAACCAAATTCACAGAGGTAAGAATGGGCGGCACAAACCCTCAAGATTTTAAGAGGGAGATGGAGCATATAAACATCATTTTTAGAAGAAGACCAAGCTCATCCATACTAACTTAGTGTACAACAGTGGCCATCATGTTTTGTTATTCAGCGGTGAGGGAAACGTATTGCATAAAAAAGAAATACCATCTTTGATGTTTCCAGACTCAAGCTTTAAAAATTGTTTGGTAAGACCCATGTATAACCCTTGATTTCATAATTACTTTTCTTTCTGTCTTTACCTTGATTGCTATGCTAAGCTAGAAATCAGGAAATCAGGGGTTCTAGTTCTGCCTTTGACACAAAATCAACTGAGCCAATTATTCATCCTCAGCCCCAAGAAAGAGAAAATGGCAAACCACTTCCCAAAATCTTGCCAAGGGACTACTCCATGAAGAATCATCACAGACTGACAGGTAATACACACACTGTATTGACCTAAGCCAATTACAAATGTTGGTTAGCATTTTCTGTTTAACACAATGAGCCTGTTTTCAAGAATAATTGTTAATATAAATTCTAACAAAATAGTTTTATCAACATTCATATGAGCAGCTCATATGCAAATAGGGTTTTACTTCAGTTATAATTACTTTCTTACCACAATAGATGACACCACCCATCTAATTTTGATTTTTTTTTAAATAAGCAGGATCATATCTAAGACTATGGTTATTGCCTGGACTAAATAGTAAAAGAACAAATACTGATAAAAAGCAGTAGCAAATCTCTGTCATTTTGTTGCAAAATAAATCTAGATGGACTAATCCATACAGACATCATTAGTTGATTTTAAGTCAAAAGACTATTTTTAATTGTTTATTTGCAGTAAAAAGGCCTATGAAAAATAAAGGAATTATATTGGCTTGCAAAAGCCCAGCCCACACATCATTCTTTCATTAAGGGATCAAGTGCCTTCTTTTGCTAACAGCAAAAACACTTACGCAATTTTGGAAGTTTTCAGAAATATATACTTTTACTCTCAGAACTTCTAGCAATTAGCATGTAGTATTTGCTGAGAATCTGGGGAGATGGATCATACATATGAAGAATACATCTGAAGAATATGTATGTATGTATGTATGTATGTATGTATGTATGTATGTATGTATGTATATAATTTCCAGCAGTTTGGAACATATTCTTGGAGTTTCTATGGCAATAATACTTCCTGCAATGCATGACAAGTTGCTAATTTAGTACAGATGCATTAGAATACCTTGCAGTTTCTTATTGTTTGCTTCAAACAATAGTAAAATAGTAAAATCGCAGACCTATGCAATTGACCATCTGTCATTAACATAACTTAAAAAAAACTTCTGACTGGATATGATGACAAGCAAGAAGTATTGTGCAATGACATAGTTCAAAACAATTTGGCAAATGCAAACATTTTGAGAAGCACTTCACTTTCCTTTTTCTTAAGAATGGTCTGTTCTGTTTAGCTGTAAGTACTGAGCTTTGTACTTGCAGTGCATAATAAATGAATTTTTAAAATAACTAGCGCCTAAAGTACAAGCCTAACATACTGGTTTCTCTTGTTAGACTGGTCTTGGGGAAACACACACACACACACACACACAGAGCAACTTGACTGCTTGTAATTAAGTTATAATGAATTCAAGAAAGGAAGAATGCATAATGTTAATACCGTCTATAAATACCATGTGCTTTTCTTGAGTGAATTAATCTGTAGAATTGTTAGTGTTCCATATATTAAAAGCCACTTGGGAAACAGAAATATACATATAAATATCTTTCACTATAGCGAAAGTTATATGCAGTGTTGCAACTTTTTGACTATTAAAAAGTATGATCAACAGATAAACATGAATAACCTCTCAGGGATAAAAGATAACCATAGCCCCCTGCTTGCTCTGTTGGGCAGGAGGTTTCTGTACTTTAATATGTAACTGATGAAGATGTTTAACAAAAATGTGAAATGAAGGTGCACAGCTAAAAGTAGAGCAATGGCTATCCTTTACTCTTTTTAAAAAATGAATGCAAAGAATTAAACTTCACACACTATTCTAATGACCAGAGGAAGAGGGAATAACAAGAGGCAAAAATTAAAAATCAATCTACTTTAAAGAAAAGGCACTATCAATCAATCCATGAAGAAACAGAATCAGAATAGAGCTGGAAGGGACTTGGAGGCAGGGGTGAAATCGAGCAAGTTCTGACAGGTTCTGGAGAACTGGTAGTGGATATTTTGAGTAGTTTGGAGAACTGGCAAATAGCACCTCTGGCTCGCCCCAGTCGGGTGGGAATGGTGATTTTGCAGTATCCTTCCCCTGGAGTGGGGTGGGAATGGAGATTTTGCAGTATCCTTCCCCTGGAGTGGGGTGGGAATGGAGATTTTGCAATATCTCCTGCCATGCCCACCAAGCCACACCTCCCAAGCCGCACCACACCCACCACATCCACAGAACCGGTAGTAAAAAAAATTGGATTTCCATACTGCTTGAAGGTCTTCTAGTCCAAACCCCTGCTAAAGCCAGAGATGTTAAAACATTTCAGACAAGTGTTTGTCCAGTTTCTTCTTAAAAATCTCCAGTGATGAAGCACCCACAACTTCTGAAGGCAAGCTGTTACATTGGCTAATTGCCCTTACTGTCCTTAATTCCAGGTTGCTTCTCTCAGTTATTTCTCTCCATTGTTTCTTGTCCTGCCCATTGGTGCTTTGGAAAATAAACTGACTCTCTCCTTTGTGGCAGCCTCTCAAATACTGGAATACTGCTATAATGTCTCCCTGTGTCCTTCTTTTCTCTAGACTAGCCAAACCCAAATCCTGCTACCATTCTTCATATGTTCCATATGTCTCCAGGTCTTTTATCATCTTAGTTGCTCTTCTTTGCACTTTTTCCAAAGACTCAACGTATTTTTTTGTCATGTGGTGGCCAAAACTGGATGCACGTAATCCAGATGCGGTTTTACTAAGGCTTTATAAAGCGGTACTAATACTTCACATGATTTTGATTCTATGCCTCTGTTTATACAACCAAGGATTGTATTAGATTTTTTTGGCTGCTGCCGCACACTACTGGCTCGTTTAAGTGATTGTCCATTAGGACTCCAAAGTACCTTGCACAGTTATTGTTATTGAGCCAAGTTTCGCCTAAACTGTACTGAAAAAAGTGTTCAATAAGAGATTGTGCCACTGGATCAATGCAAGGTCATTATTTAGATTTTCTTTCTTGTTAAAGATATGGCATTCTGTGGAAATGCCATATCTTTAAAAGGGGAAAGTGAAGAAATCATGCTAGAACAAATGCTTTTAATACAGGATAATCACACTAAGATCAACTGAATTTGGTTCACTCAATTAGAGTGTATTGCCTTTATTCAGGGCAATAGCATCTGGTAATAAAAAGCAGCACAGAGATCCTGGCTTTAAATTTATGGCTATAAAATGTAATAATTACTGTAGTTAAAGTGTAAGTAAAATAAAAATGTCTTGTGCTATTTTGAAGATTAGCAAAGGCATTATTGTGAATGGCGCATGAAATGTACAACTTTCAAACGTACAGTTGTGCAGAAAATATTTTAACTCAAAAAACATTTTGTATGTATCTAATTGTGGTAGAAGCCTTTACATAGTGTATATATTGCACTGAAATGTTCTCCTGATAAATAAGATAACCATGGTACGTTGATGGGGAAGGAAATGAAATGAAGAATTAGAGCAAAGTTTCTCAACCTCAGCAATTTTAAAACGGGTGGACTGCAGCTGCCAGAATTGGGAGTTGGCTGGGGAATTCTGGGGACATCCACCCCGCTTAAAATTGCTGAGGAGAAGAAAGAGTGAATTAGAGGGAAATGATATCAAATTCATATAAACAAAGAGAACAGTAGAAGAGTGATGATGTATATTAAGTCCTGGCATTTTTTAAGCTCATCTGAGGTAATGTGATTGACGTGATCCCGTTTCATCCCGTTAAAGGTTAGGGACATTAACGTTTTAGTAGCATATACATTATTATATTATTACCAGTTATATTTTGCTTAAATATCCAAATGTTTGTGAGATAAAATGCACAAACCTACAAAAACCTGACCAGATAGAGTCCTGACAAATAGATTCCTGCCATTTTGAGGAAAAAAACCCCCAAACCTAACCCAGTTCTTTTTTTTAGTAAAAAGGGAAATGTAGAGCTTGCTTTGAAAGGGATTAAAAAAAGAGAATTACCTATCCCAGACATGCATAATGCTGCTCTATCCATTTCAGTCCTTGGCCCATCTAAAAAGTTATTTATTACATATGGGCCTTAAAATAATATATACTCCCAAAAGTTAAAGCAGCTACACTTACTTCAGTAACATCTGAATTTCTCGATTATCTTTACTTGGAGATTTCTTTGCTTAGAACTATATCCATCTCAGTTAATGTAACAAATGGTTATCTAACAATGCTAAAATCACATAATTTGCAGAAAGAAAGGAGGAGGAGGGGAAAATATCATAGTAGAAGAGAATAATTTATAGTAAACAACAGAAAATTGTAAAGCCAAATTAAAAATTGATCTGGATGTTATTAAATTGCCAATGTTTGCAATGATAGAGAAAATCATGCATAAAACTTAAGAGAGTGCAAATGTTCTTCAGTTTACTCAGAAAATATAAAAATATATATGACAAAGAAAAAGTAAAAAGAAATCAACCACTTGCTTAAAGTGTAAAGCATTACATGTTCAGCATTTTTTCAACAGTACAAAGATTAAACAAATTTATTCAAGCTGCTGCAATATATTTTTCAATATTTGCTATATATTCAACCTACATGACATATACATTGATTTCCGAATAAAACAAAAATACACAAATATTACAAATTTGGTTCACAGATTTGTAGTTTCTACATCCAGATTACTACCCACATCTTTCTCTAAGAATCACTACATTCGCTAACCTTGTCCTAAAAATGTACATACAGGTAATCTTCAATTTACAATTAATTGTTTAGCAACCATTAGGAATTACAGTAGCACTGAAAAAAAAAATGACTTACAAGTGGTTTTCACACATCAACCATCACAGCATCCCAATGGTCAGGTGATTTAAATTTGGGCCCTTGGCAACCAGCATGTATTTACAATGGTTGCAGTGGCCTGGGTCATGTGATTGTCATTGTCATTTCCAGCCAGCATCAAAAAAGCAAATCATGAAGCTAGATTTGCTTAACAACTATGGCAAAGAAGTTCACAAAATTGGGTATGACTCACTCAACTGCCTTGCTTTAGAATGGAAACTGTGGTCCCAATTGAGGTTGTAAATTAAGGATTATCTGTACATGTAGAAGACACATATATTCCAGTTTCATCTTTCTTGAACAATTGCATCCAAAATGACATTTTTCTACAAAATATAACTGAAAACTGTTATATTTTTAACTATATATGACATGGTGCTATTAAGCATGTTTAGGATGTAGAGGATGTCTGTAAATTTTCAGTGATTGTCAAATACATACACATTGATAAATAATACAAAATTATTCCAGAACAGATGAAGAAATCAAACCATAAAGCTGATTAAAGTAAGGTTCACGTAAAAGAAGCCCAGTGTTATTGCCCTGGAAGTATAGATTAAGTTCAGGGCTTTTCAGAAGCACATTATGTGAAATGCAATCCCTTCTGGGAAGCTTACTGCAAGAATAGCTAGAGGACAGCAACTTAAAGACTCTATTATAATATGTGGGATAGAACAGTGATGGAAATACCAATTCACACCAGTTAAATTATTTTCTAATGGAAGCCCTGAACATTTCAAAAAAGATGGAAGCTCTAGACCTCAAAAAATCACTTAAATTTTTCAATAGTATAATTATGGCAATGTAATTTAAACATTTATGCATAGCGCACAATTAAATGAACTTTAAAAAGGTTTTGTTAAAACTGTTCAGTCTTAACTTCATTCAACATAGGTAGCACAGCTCTCTGCAAGTATGCATAGACACAATCTGTAAATTGTGAACTAAAATTCTTATACTTTTAGAATATGACATTTCATTATCCCTGCCTATTTCATGAAGACCTATTTATTCTGAGTAGTCCTATTTTATGGCTTTATAAATCCATATTTTAAAGCATAGTATTATCAAAAAAATTGAAACAGCAAACAGATAATTCCAAATAAATAAATAAATCTGTTGAAGAATTTTCAACTGATAGTAAATTCTTCTTTGCCACCAATACTATGAAGCCTTTCTTCATTCTTTCATTGGCTCCCTAAGACTATCAACAATACTTAGCCTTTGATTATATGAGCAATTGATAATGATACCACTAAATATTGCCTTCATCTAGCATTTTGTTGACACCATCGCAAAGCCTCTGGAGGTGAGTCTTGTAAGATCCAAATGGATTGTATAAGGCAGCCAAAAATTCACAGTCCGAGAAATGATCAAACACATGGTTGACACGTCCATGAGATTTTGCAGTCAGATGACGGTGAATTATTTGATGAAGTAGATCTCTACAATCATTCAACAGTTTTGATAAAAAATTCCTGTCAAAGGTATAGTCCACTTGATAGAAGCTCACCACAGTTTTAGCTAATTGATGAACCTTCTTTTTGAACTTCTCCATAAGTACAATCTCTTCCTGATTAAACTGGTTATTCCGGTGGAGGACTGCTAATTTGATAACAGTCTTAATGAGATTTTTAATTATCTTCTCAGCTTCCTTCTTGTTTTGTATGTATTCCTTTGTCACTCGGTAGAGTTCATCCAACACATCACTGCTGGTATCATCTATCAGAGCAGTTGCTATTGATTTGGAAGCCATTTTGCATAGAATTTTCTTTTGGGCCTGAATGGCCAAACTTTTGGAATTAAAGACATCTGTTGCCACTAGAAGAAAGCAAACAAATACAAATCAGAAATTTTAGTCATTTCTATGTGAGTTACAATTGAAGCATTTTAAGAATTCTACAAGGAATAAAAGCAAAATAACTATTTAAAAGTATTTTTATAATATATATCTATTTAAATAGTTTGATTCTCCCCCATATAACTGCTAAAATATATTGATTACAAGGAGCTATAGGACTGTGAGTATTGCTTTATTTAATACATATGTAAACAAAGATTATCACAGGAATATAAATTAACAAAGTTCTATATAAATATTTATTTTTGTAAAACAAATATTTATTGAGATGTGTTAAGACTTAACGCTATCATCTAAGGCTCCCTCTGAAAGACTCCTACAGATTAAATCCTGGAACTTGGAATATGTCTAAGAAGTCCTAATACTACTAATCACAAAACTATGCTATGAAGCACAGACTAAACAATTTATTTTAATGCTCAATAATTTCCCCAAGTTTATATACTAGTGGAAGTGTTACAATCTATTGTAAATATAAATAAAATACAAATAGATTCACATGCTCTAAAACGGGGATCCCCAACCACTGGGCCATTGACTGGTACTGATCCAAGGCCTGTTAGGGACTAGCATCTACAGATGGAGGTAAGTGGCAGATGAGCAAAACTGTGCATGTGTGGGATCTAGATTCTGTGCTTCCCCACTCCCAGTCTGTGGAAAAATTGTCCCACAAAACCGATCCCTGATTTCAAAAATATTTGGGATCACTGCCCTAAATCACACAGATAGCTAGTTCCTATAAAGAATATCAGTTTTATGATAAATGATTAACAGGCATTTATGTTCTCATTTAATTCAAATGTTTGACCCATATGATTAAAATTAGTTATTCTAAAATATCTGGCATTTTTCAAAAGGCATTTCTTGCATATTAAATTATTGCTTTTTCTTCACATACTCTATGTACACATACATAACGTACTTAAAGTACTTCTGTGCTTTTTCACTATTTTGAAATTTTTTCCACACTATAATTCAATTCTTATAAAATTGCCTTCAAATGATTGGTACTCTACTTGATGAACCAACCAGGAAATCCACTTTCGGTGGCAATACATATTATTCTCCTTTACGCTATATGCCTGAGCATTTCAGTGAAGGTCAATATTACATTTTAGTTGGTCTTTCTAAATCTGTGCAGCATGTTGATAAAACATTTGCACTTCCTTGAAGAAAACAGCCAAAGGAAGTACCTCTACTGAATAAAGTACTGCAGATAATAAAGCAAGTTGAAAAAAAGGCAGAACATTACTTTAACAGCTTGGCATTGACACTAATCAGATTTAACTAATCATTTTTATATGTTTTCTTGAATTAATAAAATCTTTGTTTTCATATTTGTTTTTAATCCTCCATTTTTGTTTTAATGGATATATTTCACTGTAATTTTTTTATTTATTTAGAGGTCTGGTATCGGTGTATCAATTGCTCTGTAAGCCAGAATCAGGCATTAAATTAAACTGATAGTAATTACTGAAAGCCAAAGACTCAGCACATCAAGTTTAATACTTTAATTTTGCTGGAAAGCCTCAGGGGTTTGAATATGCAGCAGGCAATGATGGTTGTCCTGCTTATGTTAATGCACAGTAGGATTTATTGCTTTTAATTCTGAGATGTAGTTACATTTTCATTTTACTTTTATATTATTTATAAGCCATTTAAAGGCTTTTTGGAATTGCAGTAATCAACAGATAATTTTAAAAAGTTTAAATGCCATAAGCAGTTTTTTAAAAAGTTTTACCAAAAGTTTAGTGGTTTTGTTACACAATTTTACTGGCCTGATCTCCGAGCCGTAAAAGATGCAATCCACAACCCACAATTGCCTAACTCCACACAGAGAGCAACTGCATTGTCAATAGCTATATTTTTTTAGGTTTCCCCCTTTTTGCTACACTATATTCCTTCTCCTCCTCAAACTATGGATATATCTATACTCCCTCTTTCAACACTGTATGTTTACGATGAAGTATTCCAAGAAATGCATACAGCAGCTATCAAGTTTATCTTTGAAATAAATATTTTTCTTTTTTACTGAAACAGCTTGAGATATCTGATCTTTTCAGGTCTGGCAGCAGCTCTCCTATTACTTCATAGAGAAAAGCTGATAATTTAAAGCAAAAAGTGTGAATTTAGGTTTGTATTATAAGAATAAGTATTTGACATGTCACTTATCTGAACAGTTTCAACCTCTCAAGATAATTCATCTGGATTATGCCTGCTGCTTGTAAGTCAATTTCCCACCCGCCCCACCCAAAAAAATCAAACATTTATCCCACAAATATTCACAGTTTTATAAGAATTGGAACACTTGTAATTATTTAGTTCTGTGAAGTACCAAATAATACACTCCTGTGAATTCAGGGGTGTCAAACTCGCATCGTCATGGCAGCATCACGTGATATAGTGGGACTTTCCCCCCCTTTGCTAAACCGGGCGGGGGGTGGACCCAGCACGTGATGCATCTGGCCTGTGGGCCGCGCGTTTGACACCCCTGAATTAATTCATTCTTATTTCACTGTCAATAATTTACCACAAGCAATTCAGCAAGCAAATGTTAAAAAGATTAAGCTAAATGTTTTATCCAGCTGCAAGCAGATACACTGAGTGGGAGCTTCAGACTTTGCATATGACTTTCTCAAGCTTTAATACTGATATTGCTTTAGAATACATATGGGAAAAAATGGAAATGCTACATGGGCAGAACTTTATAGAAATAAATCTTCATTCAGGAAAAGAAGTGAGAACAGGAAGGAGAATACAGAGAAATCAAGACTTGCTTTTTGATTATTTTCTTCTGGCAACTCTGTTGAAGTCTTCCCTTTATTTCTCCACTTAAAAACCAAAGGAGATTGTGAAAGAAAATTGTGACAGAGTATGGAGTAAAACTAACTGGAGAAGAAGAACTAAAAAAGGAAGTTCTATTATAGAAACTGCTCATTATTATTTTTTTTTTCAAAGACCATTTTATGAATATTACCAAAGCCAAACAGTGTCCACAATGAACTAAAGAAGTATCAACAGTTTTGGCGGAACCCACAATGGTATTAACGGTAATGGTATTATGCTATTGGAAAATTATGATGCTAAGGGCACATAAAATTTAAAATAGTTCATGGGTGCAGACAAAATTAAAGATAACAAGAAAGCTAAATAGAATATGTTGAAAGAGGACATAGCTCTTTGACCATGTAAAACCTTTCTTCAAGTTATTTTTGTACCTACTTGTCAAAAGTCCAATGGGTCAAAGATGTATCATATTTTTAAGTACGTAGCTGCTACAGCAGATGTTATATAAATCCACTTCTCCAATACTTTTTCTGAACATATACAACAGATGACCAAATAATGCAATTCTGAATGCATTTATTTAACTGCAGGATACACAGCTTGTCCTGTTATATGACATAAGATGTTCTAAAAAATTAGTGGTCTTATATAATCTGGGCCTAATGGTAACAAGTCAACTGGAATTTGTTATTAAGGTGAATATTTATGGCCCACTGAGAACGAACTTACTATATCTGGATATCTAGTTTATATAGAATTTCATTTTTACCACTTGGCTGTTTATTTGCAAGATTTTGCAAACAGTACAATTATTGCTGCTGACAATAAATCACAAGACGGTAGCTATAAATGTTCTTGTTACTCTGAAACAAACTAATTCTGCTAAGTGAAGGGAGACATGGACTATTAATAAAATGAATACATCAGAAAATATTAGTTACAATTAGTTTCCAGTCTAGTAGCAAGGCTGACACTGTTAATACAATTACATATTTATATAATATATAATTCTATTACGTATTACATAACTATGTAATCTTTTAAAACATATATACAGATAGACCTCGACTTACGACCACAATTCAACCCAACATTTCTGTTGCTAAGCAAGACATTTGTTAAGTGAGTTTTGCCCCACCTTATGACCTTTCTAGTCACGTTGTTAAGTGAATCACCGGAGATCTTAAGTTAGTAACCCAGTTGTTAAATTGAACTGGCTTCCTCATTGATTCTGCTTGTCACAAGGTTGCAAAAGGTGATCAAATGACACACCCTCACCCCCTGACACTGCGACGGTCATAAATATGAATCAGTTGTTGGACATCTGAATTTTGATCATGTGACCATGAGAAGGCTGCAATGATGATAAGTGTGAAAAACAGTCAGAAGTCACTTTTTTCAGTGCCATTGTAACTTCAAACAGTCACTAAATAAACTGTTGTATGTCAAGGACAACCTATATATCATCATTTATTTGCAGATTTTAATGTCTGGCAGACTCTGTGTAACTCACATGCAAGATGGAAGGGTTCTAATCTGCTCTGGGAGTACAGTATGTATATTCTAGTTGAAACAAGTGTAGTATAAAGAAAAAAAATGGCATTCCTACTGCACAAGGAATCTCAACAATGTTATTCAAAACAATGGTGAAACTATTTTCTTCCTGTTTACCTTCCTGAAAAAAGTTCTTTTAAAACATGATCTGTAAATACACTAAAACTACATTAACCTTTCAGAGGGAGGAGACATATTGATTGGTTTGTGTTTGTGTGTGTGTATGTGTTGATAAAACTAATAGAAAAATAAGGAAAAAGTCATAAAGTGAACAATAATGAATTGAATAAACTAAACTAGTAATTAGAATTGATTCTGCAAGCCCCAATTACATTCAATAACTGTACTTTCTCAAATTTCTGATATCAAGGTAAACTGTATTCTGAATAAAATTAAAACACACACATTCTTCATTTATGTTTTTGAAAACAATATAAACTCAGACATAATGATTACTCCAAAATCTGTCAACCTCTACTGAATTTAAGGCTCCCTGATTCCAATGCAATATTTTGACTACTACATCAACTGGCTTTCCTTGGACTCAGTAAACTTACTTCATCTTTTTAAACACACTATTCTCATTATGTTATATCCTGCTGTCCTTTCCAAGTGTTAAAGTTAAGTAGACATGTGGTGGTTCTAAGGCCTGAGTTGACAAATACAGAAAATTGTAATACAATAATCACTTAGCTTCAAGGCCAAGCACAAAGGATAAGTTAATGGAAAGAATAGTAGGAAAAGGTTAAGGATTTAAGCTACCATTGCTGTAAGAAGCATCGGCACATTCACACTAGTGGAGACAATCAGACAATCAGATGAACTGCACCTAAACTGTCATTTAAGTTTCCTTATATAATTAAATATTCTAACACCCCTTTCTAAAGGCTTGTGGCCTCCAATGAATGAATTGGGCCATAAATTCTTTAAACATTACCACCATAACTATACTGTGCTAAGTAAGTAAAAGGATATTTCTTACACATCACAATCAATTAATTTGATATCAGTCCAATACTGAAACAAGAGGCAGGGGGAAAATGTTTCTTTCACTCAAAATAGAGTAGCTTAGACTGGAGTAGTGCAGTGATTGCTAACATTTTTGGCACTGAGTCCAAAGTGCACACATGAATGCGTGTGCACGCATACCCATAATGCAATGTACATGTGACCCCCCCATGTGCCTCCCCCCCACACATGCGCAATTTCCCTGTGTGCACCCCACGCATGTGCACGCATCTTCTGCATTCACCCCACCTCCCGCATATGCGCAGCAGAGACTCAAAAACCAGCTGACTGGAGGGAGGTGCACGCGCATGCACAGTGGAGCTGAGCTGGGGTGACGGCTCACATGTGCCATAGGTTTGCTATCACGGTTCTAGTGCATTGCATTGTTCAGGAGAAAGAAAGAGGTATAAGAATTTGAACTATAATTTCAGTCAATCCATGTTCTAGCTACTAGTCTCACACTTTCAAGATCTTTCACATATGCCTCCTCTTTTGATTTTTCTCCCTTGGCACCAAAACTTCATGTGAATTAGTATGAACTTTGATTTCATATGGGTAGGCATCATTTAGTGACTGCCTCATTTAGCAACTGTTTCTAGTTACAACAGTGATAAAAAAGTAATTTTATGATTAATCCTCACATTTATGACCTTTGCAGGTCTGTAAAGCAAAGAAGTGCTAAAGTAAGATTCTAAGTACAGTCACAGTTACACTTACAAACTGCTTTGCTTAATATCCAAGTTATTGGTTTTAAATTGTGGTCACTAAACAAGGACATCCTATGTATTATTTTTCAAGCTGAAAGTTGGAACAAAACAACTCTCAGCCTTGTTTTCCAAAAATATGAACTGGAGCTTCATCTTTTTTACAGCTAAGCAACAAGATAGAGTAGTTTATTGCAGAGTTTTGCTCTTGAAATGCTTCTTTATAACATGGAGCCTTCAAGAACTATGTTTATGACATACAGACTTCAAGGACTATCAGATAAACATGTAACATAAAAATGATAACTTGTGACAGATATTTTATTAAGACTGTAAAGTTGGGGCTCAAGCATCCTGCAGAATACTGTTTTATGAGGAATATCAGTAATGTTTTATACACTTTTAGTGAACATTTATTTAGAAGACAGTGGCCCGATATAAGATAATAATTCAAATCATTTTTATTCAGTTGATGAGTCCAAGCCTTGCCCTGCTTTTTCCAGCTTATAAACATGACTTATTTTTGTAGATTATTGACTTAACTTTAAGTGAAAGGTTTAAAGCTGGAAATACTGTAATGAGAAGAACACAAGGCATTGGTACTTATCCACACATTCATAAACCATCAGCTAATGCAGGGAACAAACAATAATTTGTGGTTGGTAAATACAGCTGTGATTCCAGACAATTTACAAGATCATTTGTTCTCACTATTCCTTTTCTTTTCTGGCACTGCTACGTGTAAGAAATCAGAACCTTTTTTGATTACCATTTCTTACCATTGTAAGAAATCAGAACCATTTTAAATTATCATAACCACTGCTTAATGCCTCTTTCAACTCAACTATACTTTTAAATTTTTTTACTACCAGTTCTGTGGATGTGGCTTATTTTATGGGCATGTGGTCATGTGACAATTCTTTAGGATTTAGCAGAGGTACTGGTCTACCAGGCTTTTTTTACTACCAGTTCTGTGGGTGTGGCTTATTTTATGGCTTGATGGTCATGTGACAATTCTTTAGGATTTAGCAGAGGTACTGGTCTACCAGGCTTTTAACTGCTTATAGAGCTGTACCGGACTATCCATTTATTTTTGCAGGCACCAGTCTACTCATGTATTTTTGCAGGCACTGGTCTACCCATTTATTTTTGCAGGCACCAGTCTACTCATTTATTTTTGGAGGCACCGGTTTACCACCAAACTGCCTTTTACCATGATCAGCTGTAGAGTGGCCCTTTGAAGACCCGAAGCAAGAATTTAAACAGTTTTTTTTCCTTATAGCCCATCAGCTGGGACTCAGGAGGCAGCAATAGATTGGGGGTGAGGCCAAATAAAAGGTAAGAATAACGTGGGGGGAGCAGAACCGGTTCGGTGATGTCATATCATCACCGCTACTGGCTTGGCGGAACCGGGAGGAACCCACCACTGAACTATAGTCACAGTTATTCTTCACAATTAACTTCATTCTTAGCTTTCAAACTAGTGAGTAAATCAATTTTCATATTGAATTCTCTGTCTCGTTTTATACTGTATATATACTTTTAATATATGAGATTGAGAATATCACTTGCAAGATATTAAGTAATCAATTAAGCCAATACCTTAGTCACACCTCTAACATTTATATTTGCTTTAAATTGCATTTGCTATAATCAAGCCTTATCATATTACCTAAGAGTTAACCTGTACAGATATACTAGTAGTTTTAGCTTATCTTGAATATAAGTAAGCAATGTTTATCAGGCCATGGGTCAAAAGTAATATGTATTTTATAAACTAGAAATATGTGATGTAACTTCCATCAAAACGTAAGAAAGTTGTAGCTGTGCAAAATAGCCGGCATAGAGTCCTTCTGCAACAACAATAAAGCAACCTAGGCCGCTTTAATTTGAAGATGGCTTATGTAATTGCCTGCTAATTGGCCCACAATAGTAGAAAAAAAATGAAATAAATTTACTAACTTCAAGACTTGTTTGAGAAAAAGACTGGGACTGGCAAGAGATTTCTTTGTGCTGTCAGGTTGGATCACTACAAGCCAAATTTCAAGTCCACTCTTGTGCTGGGCAGTTATGTGATGGCTGGACAGAATAAATGGCCTCCAGGAGACAAATTGCTTCTTTTGTCATTCTTAAAACCCAGAAAAGGTCTCCAAATATCCATGTTGAGGCTAATTTCAGTTGATGGGGGGAGGGGGAGAGGAGGAAAATGAATCAACAAGAAGCATTATATTACATAAAGGTTTTGAAATATATCAATTCTATAACTGAACTAGAAAGATGAAGAAGATACAATTCCAGGTAAGCTCAGACAATTAGATAGTTTTAGAGAGAAATGAAATCACCAAGTCAGAATAATACCAAAGACTGATACTACAACTCTATGTATGTTTTTCAGACTTAGATCCCACTTGATGGTTTAGTAAAATAGCTTGTTACCAATACTTTCCACAATCCAGGAATAGTGGATGACAGTTCAAGCATAATCAACCTTCAAATTGATCGTCCACCAATAACTGTTGTTACTTTATCACAAAATGTAGGATAACTAAAGCATTTCATGCTGCTGGAGTCATAAACTAAAGTAGGGCTGGCCTAGCAGGCCAGATTGGGCCCAGGAATTGAAAGCTATAAATTCCGGATATATAACCGTTAGAAAGCATTTCTCAACTTTTCATTCTGTTGGCTATTTCAGCTATTCCAAATGGAAGGAAGTAGATGAGATAGTTATAGGCGTTCAGTCCCAAATATGTCGTAAGGCTAGTGTGTTTTGCACAAAGGAGAAGTGCAACCAAAGAGAGGAAAATATTTGTTCAAAATGAACTAGAAAACAAATGTCCTGATCAGGATATTTTCCATCTCTAAAAGGCAAGAATTTGTGTTGTAGTACATTATGTGATATTTCACTCAGCCTGTACGTTTGATCAATACAAAGGTTCTATTAATATTTCATCAACTAAAATACAATGGAAAATAATGATAAAAACACATCTCTGGCAGTGCACTGTGGTTCAATTATAAAGATCCAGTATAATTGCTCCTTAGCTGTAGACTCAGCAGTGTGTTACTCAATGCTGTTTTTACTCATTAAAAGTTTAATATCTAAGTATAATTCTTCTGGAAGTTATACAAAAATGCATAAAATGTAGCTTAATGATATTTACAGTTTTACACTTGGGAAGATAGTTTATATATATAAAGCCCTCATTCCATATATTTCATTAGTTCTCCAGTCTATGAAACAATTAAAATAAAAAACAGATGCATGTAACAGTCATACAGCTGAAATAGAATTAGGAGCAGCAGCCATTAACTAAACACTATCTAAACCCAAGTGGTTTAGACAAAGAAATAAAAGATAAAGAGTAATGGCTAATGGGATTGATGGTCTCCTTAGAAGTATACCTCTAACAACCATCCATTATTACTACCTACTCAAATCAGTAATCCTATAGAGATTTACCTAGAAATAAATTTTTCTTAATCCAGTGAAATTTAAAGACAAATAAAATGCATTGAATGCTTTGTAATGGAAGGAATATCATTCAAAAGATATCCATGACAAACATATAGAATATTGCCATTAAACACATATATATCCAAAACCTTTTTGTGGTGTAAAGCGTGATTACAATTATGCCCCATCAAGTTAGTTTTAGTGGCCACATAGATTTTCTCCATGAGGTAGCAATTCATGGAGAATACAGCAATACAGCAACTCAACTGGGAAATACCCTAGAAATTAATTTAGAGCTGAACCGGAATTTCAGGATCACTGCCTTTATTAAAATATCACAATCTAACCTTTCATATTTTTAAAGAAGCAAATAACAAATGTAACATAAATTTAATTTTCATTGGAGTAAAAGCCACCATTAGTTTTTCTACCCTACATAGATAATCTACCCTGTGTTAATTTCAGCTGTGTTTCAAAAACAGAAACAATGAACTGTTTCTTATAAAGTATTGATAGGACTATAATTCTCCTGAACACAGAAAGCTGTGCTAATTTAGTTAACTGAATTTGCAAGTAAAGTTAGATTAGTTTTTAAAGTTTTCTTCCTACTCCTTGTCTTGTTATGACATGCATGCTGCTTACTCATCTACTACACAAAAGAAGTGAAATGAGCATGTTGGAATGCTAGATTCTAAAGCAGTTACAGGAAAAGGCTTTAGCATAGTTATCCGGATTTAAATTCAGTTATTCCCTTCCCTGAACAGAAAACACTAGCATATCGGAGCATTTGAATAAATTTGTTCCACCAGTTATACTAAATTTAGTAACTTTTGTTCAGCCAAATGGCTTGAATCAGAAACAAACACACTTTTAACTCACATTAGATATATGTGGAAAACATTACTATTGAAGGGATCGTCAGATTAGAAGAAAGCAGCTCTCTGCAATATTTTGAAGTTCCCTAGCTCACTATCAAACTGACAATCTGATTAGTGTGGTTTATATTAGCAGCTTATCTGGCTTTTTAGCAAAATCAGGAAATGTGAGCTGTTTAAAATATGCCCACATTTTCAGAAATATTTACCCTCTCTTTGGACTTAAGTAGGTATTGCATTAAATTTTCGGGCGGGGGGGGGGAGGGGAGATCGTCTTCTCTCACCAGTCATTTCCCAACCCAACCCACATTTACACTGCTAAATATTCAGTTTTCTTGGAACGTTTCCAGATCTTCCACATGCTCATCATACCATGGAAAGAAAGAAAGGCTATTTCCCTTTTGACAAACTTTGCCACAGACGTACTGTTATTCAATTCAACATGCATCAACCAGTAAAACTGTTTCTCCAAAGCTCTTTCTTAAAATAACGATCTTTCAGTTCTCTGAATTACACAACTTCCTTTTAGAAAAGTCGGAGGGTGTTCAAACTAACGTATATCTTTTCCCTTTTCAAGCCATTGTTGCCTGTGAGTACATAGGCACACAAAGCTTCTAAGTCATTTACTTTCTGTATGCTTGTCATTCTACAAAGAACAAAACATCCTTGGTGTCAAGGGCTTAGTTGCTGCATTTTCAGTGTAATGCTGATAGTTGTCTTCGGATTCCTTTGCTTTCTCTCCCCTCCCTTAAAACAGTTCAGTATTACAGCAAATACAAACCTCTATTCATCATCTCCCAGAAGCAGCTTTGGAAAGCAACCATTAAAAAAAAACAAAAAACCTCCTTGGGAAAAAAAATAAATAAAAAGCATACCTTCTTTGGAATCATCTGCTTCGGAACCCATGATATCAACCTAAATCTTTGAAGATTTAGATGACGTGCCTGTTGGAGAAGCAGCAAAATGAACTACTCAAAAGAAGAAAAGGGGGCTGGGACTAAGAGAGGAAAAGTTTTGTGAAATCAACCAATGAGAGCTCAGCGGTGCTCCAAAGTCCCACCTCTTGGAGAATGCATCTGAGAACCGTCTGAAAAAGTGCACCTTCAGACACCCCTTTTATTTGCCAGAAATGGCTGCCTGTTCAGCTCAGTGTGTGTGATACAGTGTGAAACCACTGCAAGCCAAGCAGCAGAAAAAGAATACTCAGTTTTTAAGTATTGTTTTATGGACTGACAAGCAGTGTGAGTCCATATCACACAAACAATAGAAATTAGATTTGTTTCTTCTGTCTTTGCTGTAAAAATCAGCCCATGTTTTCTGCTAGAATTTTAGTACAATAAAGAGGAGTTTTTTTCCATCCTACTTCTCATACATTATTGCTTTGTGCTTTCATTTCTAGGATATCACACTAAATCATGACTGGTGATCAGCAGTCTATCCAAACACATACAGATTCAGCTTTCAAAAACATACTGGGAAAATTTGTTTGTTTTCACAGTTCACTCTATCAACACACTGATTTGTCAAGTTCCAGGGGAGCAGCCTATGGGGGCAGAGTGATACATTAACTATGATTTGTCAAACACTGCAACAAACCTTCTGACTTACACGGATGATACTTTATGCACCTAATTTGAAGGCTACATTAAGGTCTTCAATCCATTAAACAGACAAATCCAGCTCCACTAACCATACAACAATAAAATTTGTGACTGAAGCCAATACTGATCATATGCCCAAAGTGAATGATAACCACATAAAACAAGGTGTCACACTCTTGGCATCACATTGTCATCATATGATGTATCGGGACTTTTTCCCTTCGCTAAAATGAGGATGGGTGTGGTGAGCGCGTGACACACCCAACCTGCAAGGCACGAGTTTGACACCCCTGGCATAGAAAGATCTTCAGGATGATGCCAACCTATACAAGCTAAAATGTCAATGTTTATCAGAATCTGATCACACATCATTCCAACTTATATTTTATTTAATGCTTCAAGCAACTTGTTTAGCCTACATTAAGCAAGACTTACAATTCAGCATGATTTGTAAACCAATTTCTTTTCTTCTTCTTTACTTCCTCTTTTACTGCTTTGGGTTTCAAGGGAACCAAATTTTATTAAGGATGTCAAATTAACTGATTGTTGTTTTGGCAGATTCAGAGACAACATCCCATGGGATGGCATGGGAAGGGGCAACTACTTCCCTTCTCCCTGATGGCCAAATTTTAAGGAGAGGGAACTCCACTAGGTAAACCAGACCAGAAAATTAACTCTACAGGAAGGATAAAGCTACCGTATTTTACGGAGTATAAAATGCACCTTTTTCCCCCCTAAAAGAGGATGAAAATTTAAGTGTATCTTATACACTGAATGTAGCCCCGCCCATCCACTGGCCCCCATCCTTTGGCCTCTGCCTCGCAGCAGTTACATCCTTTCAAGAAAACAGCAAGAAAAAACAGCTCCTTTCAGCTTCAGCACAGCCTAATTAGCAAAAGGATTGGATTCACCTCCCGACTCTCAGCTGATTTGCTCTCAGCTGTTTTGCACAGGGCTCTGGTGCTTACTGCAAAGAGGTCAATTGCTGGAGCAGATTTTTTTTTCCTTGTGCTAATTAAGCTATGCTGAAAACGAAAATGAAAGTAAAGCAGGTTGTTTGCTGTTCGCTGCAATGAGGCAAAATTGCTCAGAGGGAGATTTCTTTTTCTTCTTTTCCTCACAAAAAAAGGTAGGTGCGTCTTATACTCTGAAAAATACGGTACTTTTATTAAGATTGACTATAATAAGAGAATCTTCAAGTCAGATTGGCATCCACAAACATTCCCAAAGGCAAACCAGAATTTGTAAATTTGATATTACAAAAAATATAAAGGTTTACAGATTATAGTTTGCCATAGTGCGTCTACTGTATTCAACAAGACTGGGCAGCATCTCAGATTTAAAGAGGAAAATGTGATCCGGAGGGTGGCACATGGAGCCATATTGGTGGGCACGTGAGTGTTGCCCTAGTTCAGTTCCAGTGCACATGCATGCGCTGGCCAGCTGATTTTCGGGCCTTCCAGTCTGACTGGAAGTCAGATACAGGCCTTTTCTGGCCACCGGAGGCTTCCGAGGGGAGCGGGGGCAGGGAGGCCATTTTCGCTCTCCCTAGTCTCCATGAAAGCCTCTGGAGCCTGGGGAGGATGAAAAAGAGGCCTACCATGCCATCGTATGCCAAACGTGGGGGTCGCACGGGAAGGGGATCGCATGCACATGCGTGGAGTGCAATGAATTATGGGTGTGGACAAGCACACGCACGACCGCCCTGCGTTTCCCCCTCTTTTGATACGCAACAGGAAAAAGGTTAGCCATCACTGCCCTAGAGTAACAGACAACTGAATGGGGGAAACCTTTCCTGTCTTTAAAAAGTAGGTATGAAACTAAAGGATATACACTAATCAAAATTTGCCAAATTTTGCCAAATTTTGTTCAGATTTTTACAAGAACTAGCTCCATTCACTAGCTGCTTGAACAAAAATAACCTTGCTTGGTAATTCTACATTTAGATTGCTGTAATAAGCACTTTATGGGGTTATCTAACCTTCAGGAAGTGTAGAATGTTAATGCTTGACTATGGAGCATGTAAGACTAGTGTCATACATATTATACATAGTCTCCACAATCTGCTCAGGCTGTTCAAAGTTCAAGGTTAAATTTAGTCATTCTTGTCTTCTAATGTTTTTAAACTTTTATATACAGCAATAGCCCTTAGACTTATATACCACTTCACAGTGCTTTACAACCCTCTCTAAGCGGTTTACAGAGTCAGCATATTGTCCCCAACAACCTGGGTCCTCATATACTGTTTTATATTTTAACATTTTTTTAAAAAAAATATTATTTTTATAACACAATATAACAATACAAGACATACAAAATTTATAAACAAACTCTCTTTAAAGCTATTGCATGGTGGTCTTCTTTGTTATTCACAATTTCCCCTTCTTTCTTTCTTTGTTATTCTGATTTACTACTTGTCCCCAATATTTTAATTGCAATATATATATTTCTCTCATTCATATCAATTTTCTATTTTTTATACATTAACATATCCTTCCTTTATTTTTTAACATTTCTATCTTTCCCCCCTATTTTTCTTTTTCATTTTTCCTTCCCTCCAACCACTTATACCACTGAGGACCTAGTTATCTTCGAGACTGCCTGCTGCTACCAATGACTTCCCATCGACCCGTGTGCTCCCATGGAGAGGGCCTCCTCGGGGTGCCATCAGCCAAACAATGTAGGCTGGTAGTTGGAGTAGGTTTGGAGTAGGTTTCAGTAGGCTGGAACCAATGTAGTTGGTTCCAGAGGGTAGGTGACCCCGAGGGGGAGGTCCTTCTCTGTGGGGGCACCTACTGTCTGGAACCAACTGCCACCATAGATAAGGAGAATCCAAGACCTCAGTGCCTTCCGCCGTGCCCTTAAAACTTTCTTTTTTCAGCAAGCTGGGCTGGTTTAACACTTTGAAATGTTTTAATTGGTTTAACATCGTTTTTTAATAGTATTTTAATGTTTGTAGTCAATGTTTTTACTCGGCTGTACACCGCCCTGAGTCCCCAGGGAGAAGGGCGGTATATAAATTTGATATAAATAAATAAAAAATAAATGATGGTGAACCTTTCCGGCACTAAGTGTTGAAAAGGAAGTGCATGGGCAGCACCTAGTGCTTAAAAGGAAGTCAGGGCCATGACCAAGAGGAGTTGCCCAGGGGGCATGCACACGCCAGATAAGGTACTTCCGGTTTCCAGTGCACGTATGCGCATCGGCCAGAAAGACTTCCGGTTACTGCCGCGCATGCGCCAATCAGTTGGCTAGCACGCATGCTCACACTAGAAAATGGAAGATAAGCTCTTCCAGTTTCTAGAATTGCCACACACACAAAGACCAGCTGATTATTGTGTGTGCATGTGTGCCAGAAACCCGGAAGAGAAACGGGCGATGCATGTGCCAGGTGACATGGCTCCATGTGCCACTTCAGGCACACATGTCATAGGTTCACCATCACAGACTTATACCATTTGGCATATACCATGCCAAGTCCTATAGTATTCTGTGTCCTCTTTTTCTTTAAGTTTTTTTGTCAGTTTATCCATCTCGGCACATTCCAAGATTTTTTTTATTAGCTCTTCTTCTCTTGGTACATTTTCTTTCTTCCAATTCTGGGCATAGACTATACGAACGGCTGTTAAAATGCGTAATATTAAATATTTTATTTCCTTTGCAAATTTTTCTGTAAATATCCCTAGTAGGAAAGATTCAGGTTTTCCATTTATCGGTTGTTGTATTATTTTCTCTAACCAGTTTTTGATTTTGCCCCAAAATTTCTTTGCCGCTGGACAGGTCCACCAAAGGTGGTAATATATTTTAACCTTTTACTGTATATCAGCCAGGCTTCACTTTGAGGGAGATCGGCAATTCAGAAATGTGAGTAAATTTACAGAATTATTTGCTGCTGGATCCATTTTATTAAATTTTGCCTAGGACCATTTTTGCTTTTACAAGTCTATGGTTTTTTTCCTTGCACTTTTCTTGCACTTCTGAAATGCAAGAGATGGACAGTCATAGATCCAACTGTAACCTCCAACTTCTCATGATTGGATGAGAAACTCAGAATCGTAAGAGGACTTAATGGAAAATAATGCCTCCAATATTATAAGCCACCAATAGATGGCAATGCTGATATTGTACACTTGAAACTTTGGCATGTGTTTAACATCTGTTCTTTTACTCCAGTTAGTGGGAAGATGCTGTGAGAAAAGTTGTGTTACTGTTGTTCATGAAATTGAAGTCTGGCATGAGTACTCATCAGTACACTTTAAGCAACATGCCATGATTGAATTCTGTGTAATCATCAGAGAGCTATTCATATTTACTGAAGAATTAGCCTACTAAGGGACATTTACTTCCTAATCCTGAAAAACTCATTAACTGGTTTGCCTTGCTCTTTCTCTTTTGAGGCCTTGTTGTTGAACGTGTTGCTGTGTTGAGAAACTCAGAAAAGTTTAGAATTCCTGCAGCTTCCCTGGGGACATTGCAAGTCCAAAGCCAACAGGCAGGTAAGCAGCTGCTGTCAGATGGGGATGGGAATAAGGGTGCATGTGAGAGTGGCCAATGCAGTATAAGCACTGTGAGACTGGGGGAGACTGGGTGGTGGGATAGATTTTCCTGAGGAACTTGCTACCTTCCCTGCTGGCTTCTCCATTGACTTTCTCCCTGCAATCACAAACAACTTTACAATTTCTGCTGGCTTCCCAATTGATTTCTGGGAAGCTATCAGGGAGCACTGGAAATGAAGATCACACAGTTGTGGCTGATCTTGGCAACCCAAAAGCAGTGCTAAAGTAGCAACAATGCAGTAGTACTGAATTGGCCACAACGTTCCCAAATTTCATTCCCACAGAAGTCATGGATTCGGTAAGTTAGTCCATTTGAATTATCTTGATTCAAAATTGTTGCCCTATATCAGGGCAAACTGGTGGCGCATGGTCCGAATGTGTCATGCATAGGCCACACCCACCTTGGCTCAGCAAAGGAAAACGTTGTCACATGATGTGATATGTCACATGATGTGATCGAGTTTGACACCCGTGCCCTATACCTTCCAAATTCACCCAACTGAAGATTACAAACAGACATGAGAGTTTTAGTAATATATATGTTCCCAAATACATTAAAGTAAACTTAACTGATTCTCATCTTCCTAAGACAGAGAAATAAATTGTGTCTGTGATACCAGCAAATAAGTCAGCTTACTTAATTGGGTAATTAAACAATGAAGGCAGGCACCTAATTTTGGCTATTTAAAAGCCTGCATTCACTTTGATATTAAAAGCATATATCCACAGACACAAAAGAGAGCACGTTAAACCAACAGGCTAGAAACTGGGAGAGTGTGAGTTCTAATCACACCATAAGCACAAAGCCTGAGCCAATGTCTCTCTCTCAGCCCTAGGAAACAGACAATTGCAAATCACTTCTGAAAAACCTTGGCAAGAAAATTGCAGGAACTAGTCCAGGCAGTCACCAGAAGGAAAAAAAAACCTGACTCACAGGCATGAACATACACACAAACAAACTATTGGGCTCAGCTGTCCTCCTGAAAATTGCCTTTAACACTGCATGATTACTATTTTCTGTAAAGCAACATCAGAGTATGAATGGATGCTAGTTAAATGATTCTAATTGCAGCATTGCTGTTTGGAACTAGCTATCTTTATAAGTGGCTGATATAAAAAGCTTAGCAGGAATTGGATCTGGGGGGTACTTTACCAAGAATCCAAGGGTGGTAGATAGATTCAGAAGTAAAAAATGCCCAGAAATAATCTAGTAGCGAACTACTTCTCTCGTACTGCTGGGAAGAGGCCATGACAATTATCAGAAGTTGAACTCACTTTGAGGCTTCATCTTTTTACTTCTACTTGTAGATAAATTGGTATCATTCAATATATAGCTAAAATACTGGAGGTAGCATGCAGAAATAAGATTCTAAGTTCAGTGGGTAATTCAGAAGATCCAGCTTTAAAAGCTGTTCATTAAATTAAGGCTCTGGCATATTAAAAGTTCACGGAAACAACTGTATTACCATCTTTGGAGGACAATATAATACATTCAACTTGAGGGCAGGGGGAACAAATAATTTCATTACTGAGTCTTCAAAAAAAGACAAATTGATAGAGTAATTCATAGGGTTGAATTCATGTATTAACAATCAGCTCTTGGCTCTAGTGAGAACTACACAAATTCTATACTCAAGTATACAGAAATGCTAAGAAAAAATGAATCATTATTTTGCTTTTCAGTATACATTTTCATGTATGACAAATTTAATTTGAAAGTAAGAGTAGTAGAATATCATGGTGTGCAGGCAGGCAATCTGTTGTCCTCCAAAAGTTTTCAATTCTTAACTCACCAAATACCTTGTTGTGCAATCTGTGACTAAACATTCAAGGAAAAGGACAAGATTATCTTCCTTAGATTTTCTGAACGTCTTTTTGTTTCCTAGACTAGTTGTAATTTATACTGCTTTAACACATACACCTACAAAGATCAGAACAGTGTGATCAACAGTGTTCTCTCTCTATGAAAGCAAGAGCTGGACTTCAAAGAAGTAGGATAGAAAATATTGATGCTTTTGAACTTGAAAAAGATTTCTGAGAATACTGTGGGAAGCCAAGAAAACACAAATGGATCATCAAACAAATCAAGCCAGAGTTCTCTCAAGGCACAAATGATCAATCTCAAATTATCCTTCTTTAGACTTATTATGCTAAGACCTAGTTCTCTAGAGGAGGCTGTAATGCTGGGAAAGGTAGAAAGAACAAAAAGAAAAGGAAGACCATCAGCAATCCGTCAGATGGACTTAGTTACGATGGTGATGAGTGCACTGTTGGAAGACCTGAAGCACCAATTAAGGGATGGCTTGCCATAGAGAATATCTATGATCGCTAAGAGTCAACAGCAGAGTGATGACATATACTCAATTTCTTTCACTGTATGCTGCAAGGCAATGTTATCTGCCACATAAACTATCTATCCTTAAATCAAATTCCTCACCTTCATTTGATAAGTAATCATTTCGTGGAAGCAAAAAGATACTTGGCACAAAATTAAGATCATTTCTTAGTAACCTCATTGCAATTATATGTCACTGTAACAATTTATTCCAGTTAATACTTTGTGAAGGTTTATTAAGACACTTGATTTTTAGAATAAGCATTCAGGTACAGTAAAAACCTTGATTTAATAGACACATCTCTCCCTCTTACTTAGGTGACTTGGGATGCAACGGAAAAAAATTCCACTTGGGAACTGTCTCCAAACCCCCCTTGTACACACATAACTTTTAATTCTATTATATTTGTAGAGGTTTGACAAACCCTTTAAATGTAAGGTTGGTGCTCTCTGAGCTTGGCTGTTTTCTTGCCTATGTTTCATTACCATTTTCACTGGGAGAAGGAAGTGGGAGTTTGTTCTCTGTTTATATACAGTGGGCTGTCCTATCAGTCTTGGAAGGAATGTTGACACTTTCAGCGCAAGCCACAGAGAGCAAATCCCATTCTCTTCTAGCACCTTACCCAGCTGACTAATGAAACATCTGCAAGAAAACCATCAAGCTCAAAGATAACAAGGACTCCAAAGTTCAACACTAACTACAAAATACCCTTTTAAAGGTCCTTTATTTTTTTTTGTCCAACAATGTAATATAATATCAATTATATGATCTGTGCATATTATATACTTTTACATTACTTTCAGATTTTATGGGCTCTTAGAACTAACAAAGGCATCCTTTCTGCAACTGATCCATTAATTGAGAATTTATCTTGGGAGTAAACTATTTTCTTATAAAATATTGAAAAGTACCATATTCAAGAACTGAAAATTGAAAAGTGAATATTAAACTGATGAGTTATACAGATGGGAGAAAAAAGAATGAAGATATGGAACATGTCCTTTATGTTGGTCCTTAAAACATAGATACTGTAGTAAGGAAATTCTCCATTTAAACAATGGACGGGAAGCATTACGCTATTTTAACCTATAAGTCATGCTTAAAATAGTGATGGGATTTTATGCATGTATAAAATAAAATGATTTTATGCAGATAATGGAAATACAATTGTATGCATGTGCAAAGCATATAGGATACAGACAGATGTCAACTTCAAGTAAGATTGATCTGCAATTATGTCTTTAAAGGTATTTAAAAAGACCTGTGTTCTGACAAACGAGCACAATTCAAAACCCACTGACAATGTCTCCTTGAATGGTGATGAAACATTTTCAACCAAATTTCCAAACAAGGAACTCAAACCAACAGCCTAACAGTTATGTCTGTCTGAAATCTGCCAAGCAGCATATGTTAAATTGAGGGTTTTTCTGAGGGTTCAAGATGATTTCTCCAATTCTTTGGTGGCATATACTAACCCTATCTTATATTAAAGTCAAACTCAGAAGTTCAACATATGCAAAGGAGGTGAGTCATGCACAGGGTGTCTGAGCTGGTCCTTGTATCTTATCATGTTGAACTCAAGGGCTAATAAAACAGCAAGCCCATGTATGGTTATGTAACTGTAAAAGATTATTAGAATGGAGAACAAAAAGGAGCATCATATTCTCTCCACATAAATCTTCTATATACCTTCTGTACCAATACCAATCAGTTCATTATTGTATCAATACTGTATAATACTGCCAATACTGTACCAAAAGGATATTATGAAGCAGAAAGAACAGGTAATCACATTTATTACTTAAATTGGAATTGGGTAATTTCTAATCTAAGAGTTTTATACAAAGAGTCCTGGATTTATGACGGCGATCATTTGAAGTTATAACAGAACCCCAAAAGCTACTAATAATCTGGTTTCAAGTTCCAACGGTTACTCCTCCTACACTCATGTGACCATATTTTGGGCATTTGGAAACTGGCTCACTGTCAGCACTAGGATAAATGTGTTTATCCTAGTCAGGTTTTCAGGCCGTCTACAAATAAATTGCATGTCAAACGAAGTCTTTTATGAAACAAATTTCCATTTTATTTAGCACGGCGCTTTTTACACCGACTGCTAGTAGCCAGCACTTATGTGCTGACCCAAAAACTCTCCTCTTCCTTCCCCCACTCCTCTGCATTCATTGGCCATCTTCCCAATCATTCACCCCAATCTACTACTCCAATTCAAAGAATTTCCCCCCTCCCATCCATCTCCTAGGGGACATTATCTCCAGAGAAAAATAAGTAGGTGAAAGGCAACCGTCCCATACAGATGCCTGCGTTCTCCTTCTTATGTCAGCACTAGGATAAATGCATCTTGACATGCTGACATCCGGCCCCTCCCCCTTCATTTCTCCAGGGTGGCCTGTGTAAGACAAACAACAAGTTAAGTACCAGTACCCCGTCCGGGAGTGTGTGTCCCGTCCCCTCCTGCCTTGCCCGGGTGATCTGCATGGAATCTGGCTATAAGGCGGTCAGCTTGGATGTTTCTGCTTTTCACCCAGGAAGCCTCCGATAAGGGATACCCTTCCATTTGATTAAGTATTGGAGGTGCCCCCTGTGCCACCTCGAATCGAGAATTCACTGTACCTCATAGTGAGTGTGGCCCCCACATTTATAGGTGTTTGCAAAATCTGGCGGCCATGTGATCACGACTTTTGAGATTTTTGCCAGAAATCGGCATTTACTTCTGGTTTTCCATACAAAGCGGCCCATAGCAAACAATGAGTTCACTTAACAACTATGGGGTTCGCTTAACGACCAGAGCATTGTCTTCATGACCCTTGCCACCTGTACACGTAGACATAGATATGAACACCTAGTCTTTCACAGAACTTCATATAACCAAGCTATCCTGACTTTCTCTTATCATAGCTGCTGCTAGTTTTGTTGTTTGTTTAATTTATATGCCGCCTATTTTGCTATTAAGCGACTCTGAGCATATTTACAAGATGAAAATAACAATATAACACATTAAACAATAAAATGATAATATTTGATAATTTTAATGTTAATATTTATATAAAGAAGGAACTAATGCAATGGGGTAGAGGAGGAGTTTTCTTTTAGTAAGTACTGTTTCTGCAAAGCCGTGTGATCATAAAACCACCTAAATCAGAAACGAGAGTATCAGATGTTCTAGTTTCTGTATTTAGAAGTTTCCATAGTTACTGGACCTTGCAGAAACAGGGCTTAAAAAAAAAAATAATCAGCATTATGAACCATGAGTTGCTCAGCCTTGATTGATAGCATAACACCAGACACTCATTTGTTTATGTTTGAAACAAGAATTATACTGTTCCTTTTGCTCTTTACTAGGATGAGGCAACTACCATTGCAAAGGTCCTCCATCTGTTCCAAAGTCAATATATAAGCTACTAGCAGTTTACAATTGAGCTACATTCAAGGAACCTATAATGCCATATTTAGATACATAACTAAAGATATACTTGTTTCTTTGCATATCAGCCAAACAACTAAAATTTGCTTTTCAGGACATTACATAGGCCAGTGACTTTTTACCTCCAACCTGAGAAAGAAAGTTCATTCTTGTTACAGTTCCCAAGCTATGGAATTCACATTCCATGTCGTTACTGCCTTGCAAAAATTCAATATCTGGTCATCTTTTCATTGAGTTAAATCTGTGCTCTAATGTTTTCTATCCTATTCTATCTTATTATAAATGTGCAATACTGACTTCTTTTAATTGTTTAATATCTGTAATTTTTTAGAAGGTCTTGCTGCCAGCTTTTTTGTTTCTAACTCACTGTAAATTAGTGGCTTTTTAAAAATGTTGATTGTTCTTGTATGGCTAAATGGCTTTAAATGTTTGGTTATAATACTATGCTTGATCAGTAGGAATATCCATAGACATAAGGGTTAAAATTTATGCTGAATTATAATTTGAAAGAAATTTTTTATTGAATGATATATCGATGGTATCTAAGATAGATTGTCAAAGATGTTTAATGTCATTCCCTTTCCCTTTTATGTTAATTTGTATTTTAATGTAAGGTGTTGAAACTTAATAAGGATATTTAAAAAGTCAATTGTCCTTTAAAATGAGCGTGCATGTTAGAAATATTAAGTTTTTTATTACCCTTTCAATGGATGTATGCATTAGAAAGTCAAACAGGCCTCCTAACAATAGCCACACACTACATAAGCCTCTAAAGTGATAAGATGCCAATAACGTATGTTGGATTGCTATTCTGATCATCCAAAGTATCATCCAAAGAAGTTGATGACAAACTCTGCAGTAATAGGAAGTGTAAAGAAAATAAGGCTATGGATGAAGCAGTAAACAAATCTGATGCTTCAAGGATAGTTTGCAATTACAGAAAGTTAGGGAGATAAAGTGAATGGTGTCCTTTCCTTATTGGGTATCTTTAATTTCTTCACATACTACTTTTTGTTTCTTTTCCTAGTTTTTTACAATGCTATTTTGTGTTGTAACATTACTTTCCTTTTGATAATTTTATTGGTACTTGTTGATCAGTAGTGGGTTCCACTTACCTCCGCTACCGGTTTGGAACTGTGAGTGCTCATGTGCGGCACTTCTGCACATGCACAGAACCTTCTGCACATGCTCAGAGCGTTCATGATGAAGTCTGGGTGGGTGGGCGGAACCTCCCACCACTGTCACTACCGATTCATCTGCACTGGGGCGAACCAGGAGAAACCCACCACTGCTGTTGATTCTATGCCAAGTTAAAGTAGGATGGTTTGTTATTTCTACCTTCTGAATAGATCCAATGGGAGAGTCATGTTGCGAGTCTTATAAGTCAAAGAATGTCATCTTTGACCCAGGAAGATGGGCTTGTCTGTAACAGCTCTTGTCCTGTGGATCAGCCTTCCTCCCAAAATTAGATTGGATCTCACGCTTCTGGTTTCATGAAAGGCTCTTAAGAAACGCATGTTTTCCCAGGCACAGGATCAGACATTTACTATATTTTTTGCTCCACAAGATGCTCCAGAACCAAAGACATATCTAGCTATTGGGGAGGAAAACAAGACAGCTAAAAATCTGCCTCTGTCTCCCAGCTCCAGCACGTGACTCATCAGGGATCAGCTGAGTGACAGCTGGATCCTGGCTGCCCGTAGCCCCACGAATCAGTGGGCTGGCCAACCAGAAACAGTGGTATTGCCTCCTTTGTGTCTGCTGTTTCTATCGGGGAATGCTGGAGCCTTTGCCAGAATTCCTCGGCTATCACCGCTGCTCACTGCCACCTGTTGGCCTCCTGGAATACCGCCAATCAGTTGTTCCAGGTGGCAGGGATCACCGCCAGTTGCCACCGCTGTGTGAATGGCAGTGGGGAACAGCGGCAACAGGCAGTGGTGATCCCCACCGCCTGGAAAAGCTGATTGGCCTTATTCTGGGAGGCTGATCCAACCGCTGATAGGTGGTGGCGGTGAACAGTGATGGCAGCAAGTGGTGGCGATAGGCATCCAGTGCGGAGGCCAAAAACAGCCAAAGGGTGGGGGACAGTGGGTGGGTGGGGCTTTGGCAATATTCGCTCTATAAAGTACGTCTTACAGTGCAAAAAATATGGGTAATTAGATACTCTATTATGGTTGTTTAGATTGATCTGGTTCTTGTTCATGTTTTACATAGAAATGTACTGCATTGTTTTAAAATTCTGTATGTCATTCTGTCTTTAATAAGAGATAATTAGCTAAATAAATAAAGGTTGTGGAATACTTTTAAGAAAAATGATTTGGTCAGAATTGTAAAATAGGTGATAAAAACCTAACAAAAATGGTCACTTTATATTTCTTAGAGCTCATCGGTTGAGTTGGACCTTGACTTAATCATCCATTGTTGATTACATTTTAGTGATGCCTTGGGATAACAGTTAATATATTTCCACGTTTAATTTAACTACATGATGAACATAAGTTGCTCACTAATAGCACCCAACTTTATTGCTGTCAGGTTGGCCACTTGTACAAAATCTATTTTTCATCTATTGACTGTATTCTCATGATACATAGTCTCATGAACCAGCCAAAACCTTTTTTTTTTTTTTACATATTATGAAACTCAGTCTTTATGATCAGTTTACAACTGAGTGAGCTCTACATACCTTCCTGGATAATTTCTGATTCAGCATGTCTTGCACATCAGGAAAAAAAAAACCTGGCTTGAGTAAATCACATTTTAGTGTGTCATTCAAATGCAGAAATTTGAGGAAGTTATGATGAATCCTTCCCCAAATCTACACTGTGCCTCTTGATGACACTATCTGAATCTTGGAACATGGCCAGATGGACTGCTGAAAAAGTAAGGATGTATCTCAGAATGCTTCTCTCTGGTCTCTTCCACATCTATCCCTACCTGTAGGCTGTTGTGCTTCATATTACATCTTTTTTTTCGTCCTTCCACTGGTTGATTGAGAAGTGGGATAATTTTTAAGCCATTGAGGGGGGGGAGGTTTTTCAACCTAATGTAAGAAAACATGGAGGAGGAAAAGCTTCTTCAATGATTACCTTTAATAATTATTTGGAAACCTCCATAGTGCAGTGCATCTACTTAAGCCGAATCAAGAGGTACTTAAAATAGTGCCAGCTACACTACTTAAATCTTTTGTTTCCAGGCCATATTTAAAGTTGAAAGTGTATTTGGATGCATATATTTAAAAGCTTCAAAAGTAGTTTGTATTAGGAACAAGATTTCAATGGTGGCCCTCCACTTTTGGAACTAGTTTTCAACAGGTCTATAGGTGGAGACTAAAAATTCAAAAGTTTAACTGAGCTCATAACTGAATTGGAAGTCTAATGAGTCCTTTGGCACAAAATATGTTTGAATCTTGTCCTCTGTCCTTTTAAATCAAATAAACAAATATTGATTTAAAATAATTTGATCAAGCTACCTTAAAAGTTTAAACCATATTGTTTTGTTTAATTTATCTTTATTTATCTTTATTTTTCTAATGAGTTCTAACTAAGATGACTTCTTCTTAATAAAACAAACATTTCACTTGTTTCTGACCAATTTCAAAAGTTGAAAACTGTAGCTGTTTGTGGCAAAGTCAACCTTAGCAGTACTGCTCCTCATTCTCAGAGGAGTCAAACCTCCCTCCCCCCGTTGGTTTTTTTTTTCATTTACCACATGAAGTTTTCTTGTGATTTTTCTTCCACACTTAGAATAAAAATGCTGCACTGATGAGTTTTATGACATACTAATCAGAGGTGGTATTCAGCAGGTTCTGATCAGTTCTGGGGAACCAGTAGTGGAAATTTTGAGTAGTTCGGAGAATTGGTAAATATCACCTCTGACTGGCCCCACCCCAATCTATTCTCTGGTTCCTGAGTCCCAGCTGGAAATGGGGATTTTGCAGTAACCTTCCCCTGCCAGACCCACCAAGCCATGCCATGCCATGCCCACGAAGCCATGCCATGCCACGCCCACAGAACCAGTAGTAAAAAAATTTGAATCCCACCACTGAAACTAATTGAATTAAACATTTAGTCTACTTGCACAATCATCAGCAAACTAATTCCAAAGCTGCTGTATGAATCCAACCAAGGAGCTAAGTAAATAAATTTATATTTACAGTGGACAGAGAAGAAATAAAACAGCAGGGTAAATGAAGATTACATACACAAACCCTAGAAAAACATTTTCTTCTCTTTTGGAATAATTTTTCTTCTCAGATTTATAGTGCTTTTCATTTTAATTAATAATAATAATTCCTACTGTACAGGAATTATTATTAGTGCTGACACCATTAAAAAAAGACGAAATGCTAAAGCAAATCTATAAATGTATCATAATCCATAGACTCACACTGAGGGCCTACCTAATTTCAGCAGGACAATTGTTCTACAAAAGAGAACATCACATATCTTCTGCTTGTTGTGTTTGTAAAAACTGAAACACTGGCTAGCAAAGCCATTTCATACAAAACTCATATATGAATGAGTAATGGTTCACTGTATTGTAACACAATAAAGACGAGTGTGAGTAAATGGGTAATTTCCTTCACCGGAGTAGCTTCTTCTCAACACAAATAAAGGGACTAGAATTTAGGACTTGGGTACAATGCTGAGGTTACAGTGGTCCTTAGTTTATCTTTATGTAGCTCTCATGCTAATTGTTCTGTAGGCAATTTGAAATATAAGAAGTATAGGACTCTTTTCCTCATGCAAATAAGTCAGTATTTCTATGCTGGTTGGCATTTATAAGCACTGATTTCAATACACCAGCATAGAAGCATATTGGGAATGATTATTAGTTCACCTCATTCACACATGATTTAATGATTCAAGTGAATTATATGAAAAAACAGAACTTCTGTTATATCCTGTTTCGTATTTAGCTTTTAAAATATGCTTTCTCCAACTGGTTCAGCTAATGAACTTGCTTACCTAAGATCTTCGTTTTCATTTGTGTCAGGGAAATAGATGCCTTTGGGGCTTATCATTTTTCAAGCTCTTCATGAAAACTAAACATATCACATGAAATCTGTCCATTTTAATGTAAAGTATCTATTACTTCACAACTTGTGTAGCACCAAGAAAAATGTAAACTTTTGATTTAGGTGGAATTTTTAAAACTCCACAAAACAAACTTGTAAAAACCCTACACTTAAGGGCAGGCCACTGGAAATAATAGTGTGAAACGCCCTTTAACTAACTTAAAATATTCAAAGCAGTATCTTTGACTGGATTACAAAGCAGTTGTCTAGTTTAAATTGACAGTTATTTAAAAAATATATATTTCAAATTATTCCTCATAATATATACTGAAGCATTCAGCCAATTACCAAAAAAGCTACGCACGCTAGGGAAAATATAATTAAGGCATGTTACTTATTGCTAAAAGTTAATATATTAACAAATTTTCTAATCATTTCAATTGTAGCCTATTTTTATGTAGGCCTAAAAATGAGCCAAAGTCCCTAGAGCTCCTCTTCATAATCTGCATGTGCTTGCGTTCATTTTATCTCCCAACTGAACAAATCAAAGTCAAGAAGAGTAAAATTTTATGCTACTTTGAATAGTAATAGAGTTTTTAAAAATATGGAATCAATTGTTTAGAAAATCAATTGTTCCAGCTTCTGTAATGTAACTTGCGGTTACATTATCTATTTTTGTTCTCTACTCTCATCTTAAAATATACTTTGGCATTATTATTTGGCATCATAATAAAAAGTACGCTTATGAAACTTTTCACTTCATTTATTGAGAACAGAGATCCAAAACAGATATTCGTGTACTTAACTATTTTACAAATGAATATAAAAAGTTGTACTTTTACATGGCATTAGGTGCTATAGTTACATAACAGGAACAAAGCTCTATGGTAATAAATAAACATTAGGCATTAAAGAGAAGGAAAAAGTTGCCAAATTAATTTCTTTTCAACAATGACACTGAGTCTCTCCAAGCATGGCCTGATGTGGAATATATGGTACTTGTTTCCATCAACAATCTATAAACCAGATTTCTAGATGAATTCTGGTAAAATAGAAAAAGAAACAGACTTGAATAGCTTGAGGACTCGAGGATACAAAATAGCAAAAGCAGATCTTCAAAGGAAAGGAAATCTCCAATCACAACAATCTTAGTGGATGCTGAGCTCATAACTGAGACAAAGTTGTTTAACCTCTGCTTTCTATCTAGCGAAGCAATTCATTTTATCTAACCTATTTTGAGTTAGGATTTTAGGGATTGTTTACTTTACGCCATCCCAATAACTTTGCAAGCACTGCTCTCTCTACTCCCACCCTCACCCCAGCAATAGCTCAGAAACTCATCAGGCTGCTGTAGTATTAGAATCCTTTCTTGTCCTAAAATCCTCCATTATTACGAGAGGAAGAATACTGGAAAAATCCTTCCTTTAACGATTACACAAATCATAGCCTCCAGAGCAGTGTGAAATCTTCCCTGGTTTGCTACCGGTTTGCTGTTTGCACGTGCGCGCCAAATACATGCTGCGCACACATGCAGTGTACACACCAAATGCGCCCTGTGTGCGCATGCCCAATACACACCAAACTCATGCTGCGTGTGGAAAGAGGCTTGGGAAGGTAAGTAGAACAGCGGGGGGGGGACGGGACAGCTGTGCCGCGCAATTTAGATTCACTAGAGAGCAGAATTTCCTGCTTTCTAGCAATTTTAAATCCCGCGACACAGCTGATCGTTGAAAATACTGGTTCAAACCAACCAATAGCTTTTTTTTTACTACCGGTAAAAGCATAGTTGGCTGGAGAATTTTAGGAGTTGAAATCCACAAGTCTTAAAGCTGCCAAGTTTGAAGACATCTGACCTAAGGTGAGGTTGGCTGAATCATTTGTTTTATCCCCCAAGATGAGGGAGATCACTCAAGACTTGAATATGTCAGCAAGCCTGGGAACTCCAGGGGACAGAAGATCTAATAAGGCGGTCTCATCACTGTTAACTTCCCTTCATCTATTATTTTTAATCTCGGTTCTTACAGTTTTTAAATAAAGGTAATGATTTTTTATGTTTTTGTTTTGTATGCCACCAAGCTACTTGCTATATAAGATGGGCCATTAAATAAATTAGGCAAATAAATAAAAGTTTTAATCACAACACAATCAGCTGGTATCTAACAGCTAAATGACTGGTCCACAACCCTATGCAGTTATACTGCTTAGATCCTATTGATCTCCTTAAAGGAATTTTTAAAAATAGAATTTACAATTCTACAATTGTACATTGTAGAATTCCATTGTTGAACTGTTGACTGCCAAGATACACATGAATAGGTCTTCACAATAATAAAAGCCAATCTAGATTTCTATAACCAGGTGTCCCTCCAATTATGAGGAACTACAATTTCAATCAGTAGCTGCCTTCCTGATTGATTGTGGTATTTGCAGCTTCCTGATGCTAAAAATCAGCAGACTGGGGAAGCTCTGCATTCAACAGGTTGCCTTGAACAATGTAACAGTAACGGAATTGGAAGGAACCTTGGAGGTGATCAAGGGATTCGAACCACCGAACTTTCTGAGAGTTCGACAAGTTCAGCGTCTTAGCCACTGTTAGTTGCGAAGTCATGTCTGACCCATAATGACCCCATGGACAACTTTCCTCCTGGCCTTCCTGTCCTCTACCATCTCCCAGAGACCATTTAAGCTCACGCCAACTGCTTCAGTGATTCCATCCAGCCACCTCACTCTCTGGCGTCCCATTCTTCTTTTGCCCTCAGTTGTTCCCAGCATTAGGCTCTTCTCCAGGCCTTGAACAATACAGATGTCAAATTTAAAAATGAGCTGTTCTCCCCTTTTTCTGAAAATCCTACTAGCTTCTGGAAAAAAAAGGCATGCTGCCTGCCTCACAGAGGTGGATTTCAGCAGGTTCTGACCAGTTCGGGAGAACCGGTAGCAGAAATTTTGAGTAGTTTGGAGAACCGCTAGTAAAAAATCTGACCGGCCTATTCTCTGCCTCCCAAGTCCCAGCTGATGGGGAGAAAATAGGGATTTTGTAGAACCTTCCCCTGGAGGGGGGTGGGAATGGAGATTTTACAGTATCCTTCCCCTGCAACGTCCACCAAGCCACAACCAAAGAACTGGTAGTAACATTTTTTGAAACCCACCACTGCTGCCTCCGTTGATATTTCTATCGAATCTCTATTTAAAAGAGATATTTTATTAGATTTTTATTCTTGCTTTCATACACAATAATCCTTCCTCCTATTTACCGACAACAACAACAACCCTGTGAGGGAATTTGGTCTGGGTGAAAGTGACTGGCTCAAAGTCAGGACTAGAACTCCGTCTCGAGGTTTCTTTAACCACTACATCACACTGATTCTCCATATTGGCAGCATTTGCTTTTGAAGATATAGCCCGAATTGTACTTCTACATAGGAGGAGCTTTCTCCTCCTTCCCCACTTTCTTAGTCCTTAGTTCCAGTGAAAAAGCTCATTATGCAATATGCATCGTCGGGAACGCTAATAATGTATAACGAATTGCAATTAATCACAAAGCTAAGGACTAGAGATTTAAACAAGGAAGGATTTTGCTTGAAAACGGAGACTTGACTGCTTATGAAAAGTCGCACCCTCGGCCAGCCAAAGCTTTGGGCGAGGACCACCCACTCGTCTCCGCCTTAGTGCAAACTCAAACATTGCTAAACCCAAGGCATTCGCTCACCCTCCCACTCCACCAATTCCTCCTGTGCCCCCAGCGCGCCAGACATAAATAACCCCACCCCATCACTCCCCACCGGCCGTAGCATCCCAACGTAGCTTACTATGTGCTCCGCGGACACCAGAGATCCCAACGCATAAACCAACAGTTTAAGTTAGTTCCAAGTCTCTCCGAGGCTCTGGAGAGAGGAGGAAAGGGGAGAGAGGCAGGGCATCAGAAGAAAAGGAGGCGGGGCTGGAGACTTCGGGCCAATCGCTGTCTGGAAAAGGATCAAAGAGGCGGGCGGTGAGCGGGGGCAGCAGGAGAAGGAGTTCGCGTGGTGGTTTGCCAGGTGTGCTCGGCTGGTTCCGTCCGCTTTTGCTCCCGCGCAAACCAGCCGCTCGTCCTATTAGGATGAGAGGAGCAGGGATCGGGGTCGACGCTGCAGCTTTCCCAGAACACAGCCCCGCTTCGTCCCCCGAAGGGCCTGAAAGATTCCGGTTCGATCTGATCAACGGGTTCGTCGTTAAGGCTCTGCAAGACTATTTTTCGCTTTTGCTAGAGAGAGCACGATGAGCAATGTTAAACTGAGTAACCATCCCAAAAGGATTTCTCAATGGATTCTTTTGTAAAAGGAGTTGAAAACGTGGGTGTAATGCTTAGAGGACATTCCGCCCATTCTTGTTTTTATCAGTTCCTTATCAGTTTGGAGTGAGTCACGATTACTCGTTTTGAGCAATCTGACAATGGAAGCACTCCTTATTTGCTCTTGTAGGCCTTTTAAATTAATGTTGTAGACAGTTCTCCCTTTTCTGTTTGCATATTCTTGTTTATGTGTCAGCTGCTAGATATGTAAGACCTCTCACTATGCATACAAAGACATGTTTGATTTGTAGGGTGCATACGTGTTTAAAAATGGTATTAGTGAACTGAATAGTAAATAGAGGATTCTGCCCATCCGCAACTTGTTCTGTACAGCACAATTCCCATATTAATATCAATAAATGTAAGCTATTTTCACAACAAGCATGTCTATGGTTTATTCAATTCAGTTTTAGAAAATTGCAAGACAGAACTAGAAACCAACAAGGGTAGAGTTTGCATTTCTAGGCTAAGTTGGATGGCTAATTTACAACTGAATACATAGCACATACAGCAAAAGACTCACACCTTTACTATGGTTTAAATTTCATTAGACTTGAGTGATATTATAAACTGACCATTGTAGCAGATTGGAAAAATCTAAAGGGCTCCTTTTTTCTAATGGGGACTACTGTAGAATCATTTGAAGATTGAAAGGAAATACTTTTGCTCAGGAACTCAGGCTGGGATATTAAGGCTTAATAAAGGTATTTTCAGTTGCCACCAGATTTAACATCAGTGTTGGAAAAACTCAGCAAAAATGCAAAAATAAAGTAAGAAGCGTTGCCCTAGATACCACACACACTTGGTTTTCTCAAAGGTATTACAGAAATAGTTTGCTATTATCTTTTTCTACTATTGTTTTTTCTTCCCAATTGGAAAAGACAGGTACCAAGATATACTACTGAGACAGCTGTTTTATGTACAGAGTTAATCAGACTGGCAGCTGAAGTTTGCATTATTCATCAATCAATGGAAACAAATATTCATCACCACCTCCCTGTAGCAAGCTAGCTCAAGAGATACATAATACTATGTAACACATAGGAAATGGCTGTATGTGTATCCACCTATAAAGGAGAATATTTATAGTTCAGGGTTGAAGTGAAGGGTCCTTGGTGCTGAACATGGTTGTTTTCTTGCAGATGTTTCATTACCCAAATTCGATAGCATCATCAATGCAAGTAAGGAGTGCAGTTTGCTCTCTACTTATATTCTAGTGTAGGGGTCTCAAACTCTTTGTCAGGGTGTCGTCACATGACATATTGTGACTTTTCCCCTCTGCACATGATGCATCCAGCCCGGAGTTTGACACCCTGGCTTGTCCTGTTGGTGGGAGTGGTTTTGGAGGTTCTTTGGTTGGGCTCAGTGGTGGGTTCCTCCCAGTTCAGCCTGGTTCTCCCAAGCCGGTAGCGGTGACGATATGATGTCACTGAACTGGTTCTTGCCCCCCCCCCGCTACCCCCACATTATTCTTACCTTTTATTTGGCCCCGCCCCCAATCTATTGCTACCTCCTGAGTCTCAGCTGATGGCTAGAGGGGAAAAACCTGTTTAAACTCTTGCTGTAGGGCTTCAAAGGGCCACCCTACAGCTGATCAGTGTTAAAAGAAAACAAATGAGTAGACCAGTGCCTGCAAAAATAAATGGGTAGACCAATGCCTGCAAAAATACATGAGTAGATCAGTACTTGCAAAAATACATGACTAGACCAGTGCCTGCAAAAAATAAATAGGTAGATTGGTACAGCTCTGTAAGCAGTTAAAAGCCTGGTAGACTAGTACCTCTGCTAAATCCTAAATAATTGTCACATGACCATCAAGCCACGCCCACAAAATAAGCCACACCCACAGAACCGGTAGTAAAAAAATTTAGAACCCACCCCTGGTTGGGCTGTTTCTTGTTATTTTGTTTGGCAGTTCCTTGATTAGTGCATTATTTACTTCTTGATTTGATTTTGATTGGAGAACAACCAGATGAGCATAGATTAACAGCAAGACCAACAATCAAGTATGTAAGTATATAAATGCATTCTATATCTTCTCAAAGACCTCTGAGCTGGAAGTTTTAGTCTGGAGAGTGCACAGAGACACACATAATAAACATACATTTTGTATCCGAGTTTACAGTATTTATACTATTTGTGTACTCTAGTAGTATTTCTAGGAGAAAGCACCCAAAAAATGGCAGGAGCCGTTACAATCATGTGTTGCAATGTGTGATGGCTGCTTTTTAAAAATTTTGAAGGGTGAAGCAATCTAGGATACTAATTTACAATATTAAGTTATCTACAGGTTAATATGAGTAGGGGAAATTATCATTTTACTCTTTTCTAAGCAACCTAGGAGTTGATTCAGAGAAAAATAATTTCCCTTTATATGAATGAAAGGGGCGCTTGGGCTATGTGGTAAGTAGGGAATTCTTTTATCTTCAAATTATATTTTGAGTTCTAGTCTCTTTAATTGCACAGCTAGTACAAATATGAATTATCTTATAAACCATGGAATATCCTCAAATCATAGTTTAAGAGAAATTTATGGATCATTCATGGCATAGTATTGGTATTCCATGTCATGAATTATACATAAATTCTATGGAGAATTTTATTTTATAACTTTTAAACAGTATTAAACTGATTTTAAGAAACAATGGACCCCATTAAAGTAATAAAAAATAAAGATATGACTTGATGTCAGGATGAATACAGGTAAATATTGGCATATAGTTCAAAAGCAGTCCAGCCGAAAACTGGGATATAGTGGTCCCCACAATATTGAAGAAGTACAAAACAATACAAATATTCTTAGATTTTAGTGTAAATCACAAGAAGGTTCCAATATAGTCAATGTTAAGAGCAGCGAATTCCAACCATTTGGGCACCAGGGACCTGTTCCACGGAGACAGGTTTTTCTATGGACTGGAGGGGATGTGGTTTCATGTGCTGCCTGTATCCCAAGGATGGGGCTTTGCTTGTTTGCATGGCCCATTTTCTGGCATGCCATGGTTCAGTACCGGTCCATGGATTGGGGATTGGGCAGCATATCTTGCTTAGAACATTACAAACAGTAAGTGTTAGAAGTTTATTTTTCTGAAATTGTGTATTACACAAAAGCAAACATTGAACAGAACTAATTAGCTAAATGATAAATTTTATTTGGGGGTTCTAAACCTATGCATATGCTTTGTAATTTGTTTTGTACACACAGAAATGTAGAGAATCGTAATAATGGCAACTATAATATTGACAATTGCACCACTCTTTCCGATTATTTTTTGAGCAGTTACTAGTGGTAGAATGCTTAAGCATTTTATTATTTTGCCTTTTTAATTATAGAAGAAATAAATTGAACCTCTAATACGCTTTTAGAAAAAATAGAAAATTCCAGCTACTTCATTTGGCACACTAACAAAACAAAAGGGAGAAGTACATTAATGGGAAAAACATTCTCTAGATACTAATTGGAAAAAAGAGAGGCACATAACATTTTAATATAACTTAAATCTTTAAGCCTTCAAATAAAGTTTTGAGCAACTATGGCATCATAAAAGTTGTACATGGTTGTTTGTGTAGATATGTACTAAATACATGACAGGCTTAAAAATATTAAATAAAACATATTCTTAATGAAAACACTAGCTGTTCTAGTAAAAAATGCAGAGCTTTCCACAATATTGGAACCTTAAACTTAGTGCAACTTATCAAAAAATTTACTAAAGTTTATAGTCTTTCTCAAAATCCCAGGTTAAATCTAATATAAGGAGCTTGAATTACAAGTAAGCTAAACTCTTAAGACTTTGGTATAATTTTGGATTTTGCAATTCAGATATAAAATTCAGTAAACCAGTCTTTATATACTAAGCATTAAAATGATTTTTCCACATTAATCTTTGAATGAAATATGAAGGGCAGCAGAATTAGTTTTAATATTCTTAAATGAAATAAATGGTTATAACACTAACATTTAACATCTCTTCCTAAAAACTGGTGCTAGCCGTTATGTTAGTGTAATTTTTCTACAAACATAGCAGAACATTACTGTTGTTGACGACTCAGGACCCCAAGCGTATACATACATCCTAAACAATTACAGGATTGGGCTATTAAACATATTCTTTCTAAGCAAGCAACTGAATATATGTGGAACAGACCTAAAATGTATAAAGCTATTTTCACAGTCATTGTTGTGATTTAGCATTGCAATTTATATTCTTCCCACTGCATTACCTGCAAACTGACTCAAAATTTAAATTCACTGCGTCAAATAGCTGCACTAGCTCTTTTAAAATGCTGCTATGAATTTCTTCTTTATAAGAATTGTCTAGGTCTGTGATGGCGAACCTATGGCATGCGTGCTACAGGTGGCACGCAGAGCCATCTCTGTATGCATGCAAGGCCTTGCCCCAGCTCAGCTCCGCATGCATGCGCGCGTCCCGCCAGCCGGCTTTTGGGTCTCTGCCCTGGTGTGCGGGAGCCAGGGCGCATGTGGGAGATGCATGCACATGGGCATTGGGGACACACAGGGTGTGTCACACGTGCATGTGTGGGAGTGGGGCATACAGGGGTTGTGCACGCATTGCATAATGGGTATGTGTGCACGCTTTGGACACTCGGTGCCAAAAAGGTTAGCCATTACTGGCCTAGGCTATTGCACAAGTATATTTTCGATTATGTTAACACTTGTTTCCTTATTTAATGCTTGCATAGAAATATGCTATAATTACATTTAAAATGCTATATAAAAAGTAAGAAATATTACTTTTAAAAGTAGTATCCTGAGAATAGTACAAAATTAATTATACAAGCCCTTCACTTTTGTTTTATTTACAGCATCTATTCCCAGACAAAATCTGTTTCATATGAAATTGTATTGACAGTTTTTCCACAAAAATATTTTAGTAAACTGTTTATAATTTGCATTTAAGTAATCTATCTCCAATCCAATTATTTTGCAAGATTTTTACATGAGTAAAATAAGAGTAGTTCAAAATAATTACACTACATGGCCTATTTTAGTACATAGAAAATTTTTGAAAGCTTTGTACATTTTTATATTTTGGTCAAAAAAAATAAGTGTACACAGTTATTACATTTTAACAAAAACAAATTTCAAACTCTTGATTTTTATAAAAAATATAAATCTATACTATTTATGATACATTATATCAGTTCTCTTTTGCAACCTTTTCTTATTTTGTTTATTTCAGAAATGAAAGCTAAATGCTATGATTTATCTGCCAGCGGAAGAATAAGCATGTTTGGATTAAACGAAGACAAAATTTACTGAGAAAATAACATTATATTGTCAATTTCCTGTGTTTTACCAATGATTTAAGCATAGATGATTTTATAACCCCCACCCAGATTATTCAATTATCCTACGCAACATATACTTAAATTCAATTTTATGGATTTTAAACATTATGTATTATTTTTAAATATAATTCTTAAAACAATCTGTAAGCTAGATATTCATACTCTATTTGTCTATTTTAAATAAGGACTTGATTATATATATTTTCTTTATATCTCTTGGTTCCAGGAAAAGACTGCCATCTTGATAGCAGTCATTCAAGCATGAAAAGTTCCAAGACAAACTTTTATCTTTTAATTCTTCACACTAAAGACAGAGTTCAAGTTGTAAAAGTAACAAACTAGATTTCAGGAAAATATTACGAATGGTGGCTCATCTAGTAGCATTTCTTCCTATAGCAAATTTCAGTATAGCATGGGTATCTGCTTATGTCAAGTATGTTTATTTTACACAAGTACAACCCATATACAGTTAGAATAAGAAATTTGGCAACTGATTGTTCTGTCAAGCTAAAAGAGATGATATTATAAGGCTTCTTTATGGAATGGTCTTTAGAAATTAAGTGATAAAGACCATGCTCAACAACATGGAATGAGGCATTATTATCAATTAAGAACAAACAGTACTCAACAAAATACATAATAAATATTTACTGAATCGTCAAAAACTATTATTATGCAGAATAAGAAGGAACTTGCTAACCTTTAAGGCATTAGTGCATTAAGGACTATATCTCCAAGAAATAAATATAAACACCAGGAAATATTACTATAGGGCTACCTATACAATTATGCTTGATAGTATTCTATAATATTTTACAAGTGCTAACAGCACTTTAGAACACGTATTTCACATCAGTTTTCAACACTTCACCAAATGAATTAAACTGATCAGGCAAAATTCTCATCTTTACTGTCCCATCAGCTCCACAGGAGAATATGTGATTTGCTGGTCCTGTCTCAATCTGCATGACACCTGTCCCAAGATTTCTGAAAATAGATTGTCTAGAATGTTCATTGAGGAAAGTATGAAGAAGGCTGAAATTAGACAGAGACCATACCTAAAACACAAAGAGAAAAAATGGATTGTGATTTTGAGTTGATCTCCCCAAGTTTGATAAATATGTTTCAATTATGTAAACACTCAGATGATTAGTTATGGTTCTTTTTATGAGTTCAACTAAGAATGGAAATTGCAGATGAGTATTTAAGTAGTAATTTTTAAAAGTTAAGGCTAAGAATAAAACAGTTTAGAACACACTTTAAATAGGACATAGACCTGTCCTACTATGTTAGATAGGGTGGGCATACTCCCAGTCCTTTCCCATAAATATTGCCATCTTATGGGAGCAAGGTAGTATGCCATTTTTGTGGGAGCTCCTGTCCATGAACATCTTCCCTCTGAAGTTCAGCAGGCTTCCCCCCCTCCCCCACAAGCACTGGGATGAGGTGAGTATATATTAGATGCTTGATTTGGAGCCAGGTTGTTGTTTTTAATGTATTTGTTTTTTATAGTTTTAATAAGGATATTATGTTATTTTAACTTTTGATTGGAAACTGCCCAAAGTTGTTATAAGGTGGGCAGTTATATAAATATTTAAATAAAATAAATAGTCCTCTGGAATGTTATAATGAATACTGTTTATAAGAAACTACTCCTATTCAAATTAACAAGATGTAATTTTGTAATGTAATGACCTTGATATTTCCTTCTGCAGATCCTGTAACAAAATATTCTTCTGTAGGATCTACAGCAATTGCTTTAACTGGAGAATCATGACTTTGGAAAAACTGTCTCTGTTGCTTTTGACGAAGATCTATTAAGCAGGTATAGCCTCTTCTTCCACCAGATATTAATAGCTGGTGTTTGGGAGCATATGCCAAAACAGTTGCTCCAGTATCATGACAGGTAAATGCTGAAATAAAAAAAAAGTAAAATAAATTATAATGTAAATAATATTTTATTACTATTGAATATATTTATTATATGATACTGTTAAATAAAGCATCAGTACTAAATTATTGGATGAATCAACTTGATTTTGAATTAGATCAACAGAAAGCATTTGTTAGAAATAGGCAAAACTCTCTTTTTGACCTTGACTACTTATGGATCTTTTGAAGCCTTCTCATTCCATACACGTGCTAGATGTTTGTGAATCCATTTGAATTTTCAATATTTCTGCATAGTAATGATCTAAAATGTGATCTGGTCTCCATGCAAGTTTTAAAATTAGATAATAAGAACCCAATTAAACAAATGAGTCAAAAACATTGTATTATTCATTTATCTATTGAGGAAAATGATCTTGCTTGTTTGTGGTAAAAGTAAGCAAACCCCTCCATTTATCAGTTGAAGGGGACATTAGAGCCAGGTGTTTCAGTCAATGGGATGAAACTCAAGGCTGAATGTGGATGGAACAACTTGCCACAGCCTATACCCATGGCTAAGGGTCTGCAACCTTAAGCACTCGAAGTGCCATTTGGACCTGTTTCCCACAGAAAAGAAAACATCGGGAGCCACAAAACCCTTCCTGTGCCTATTTCTTGAGCGGCATATGTAGTTGAATTAAATGTTCTGTTTTCTTCTGAAACGTTTCTTTTCTTGGATTTATCCATGGTTGAAATACGGGGGGTTGAAAAGTTAAATCAATTGTGTGCTGGCGGGTGTCGCACATTGGCAGTTGTGACGCATATTTTGAGTGACAAGGGCCACAGCAGAGGGGTTAAAGAGCCACATGTGGCTTCAGAGCTGCAGGTTACTTACCCCTGCCCATAGCTAAGTCTCTGCAGGACAACTCATAGCAAGATAAGTTAACAATGCAAATTAATTAAAATAAATAAATAAATATTTTAATTTTTGTCATTCACATTTCATTTTGTCCCTCCTTTTGCATCCTTTCTTTAATTTTTCTATTCCACCATTTCTTTGATATTAGTATAATTCTTGTCCTGCAACGGGTTATCCTGTGGCGAGTTGGCCATGGCGAGTTGTCCTGCAGTGAGTTGGCTACAGCAAGTTGGCCGAGGTGAATTTGCCGTGGCGAGTTGGCCATGTTGAATTGTCATGGACCTGAGTGTGGGAAGTCCTGCCTTATCTTAAGAACAGAATTTTTAACATTTATCATTGTTATCTAATCTTCACAGCATATATATGTATGGAAATTAATCATGGCTCGAACAAAGATTTCTGTAATGGTATGTAGGAATGACTTTGGGAGTTAGGAGGAAGAGCCATAATTCTTGCCATAGGATTGGCAAAACATCTTCAAAGAGACTCTCCCTAGTTTTTTTGGAGAGTAAAAGTATGGGACAGGCAAGATCCTGTTAATATTATCAATACCTTAATACCAATTATATTACTACTTTAATAATGGAATGCATTAAAATATAAGTAAAGCTAGTATTCTTGGCTTGTTTATTTCTGGATTCACACAAAGCTAACGATTTTGAGAGCCTCTGAAAAACAGTTGTTTATACTCACCATGCTGGAATGGTTAAAAAATTACAAAGACTTTGGTACTCCCCTAGTTCACTGTCAGGCAGTTCTGTTCAAATGAAGGCATTTCATTTCAATGTAACCCTCCCCAAGAAAGGCTGATCAACCAAGATCATGCTAAGAGCAAAGTGTGGAATATTCTGGGATATTTAAAAAAAAAAAAAACTTTCAGGGAAATGTCTAAGTAATTAAAAACCCTTTGCATTGTTGAATGTCAGTGTTCATAAGAACAGGAGAAGACTAAATAAAAACAGTATTCATGATAGGTTTGCAAAGAGAAAGCCAGTACTCTCTAAAAGAAAATTGCTACTCATCGACAGTTTGTGAAAGAACATAGATAAGCCAGAAGATTATTGGAAGAATTTTCTATGGACACATAAGACCAAAAAATAACTTTGCTTTGAATGAAAAATATAGTATTTGGCAAAAAGCAACCATTGCATTCCAGCAAAATAACTTTACCTCATCTGAGCAATATGGAACTGGCACTATCATGGTTTAGGCCGACTTTGTTGCCTCTGCACCACAACAGCTTGCCTGTGTCCTATGAATTTTGAATTGTACTAGCAAATTCCACTGACAAATGCCAGGTTATCTGTCTGTGAATGAAGCTCAAGAGAAAGTGGGTCATGCACTGAGACAAATTCACAAGTTGCACAAGCATAGAATGGTTAAATAAGAAACAATGTTTTGTAATAGCCAAGTCAAAGTATTGATCTTAATCAATACTTGTGGAAGGACCTAAAGTGGGCAATTCATGTGAGGAAGCCCACCAACATCCCGGAGGTGAAGCTCTTCCGTAAGGAGAATAAGCTAAAATTCCTCCAGACCGATGTGTAAAACGTATTAATAGTTATCAGAAACATTCAGTTGTAATTATTGCTACCTGCTGTGAGGGAAATGGGAGGTTTAAAAATATGATTAAATAAAGAAAGAAAGGAAATACTGAAAGCAAAGGTTCCCATACTTTTGCCACACACAAATAAGTAGCTTTTGACTATTTTCCTCAATAAATAAATAAACAAGTATAATGTTTCTACTGATTTGTTTAATTGAGTTGCCTTTATCTAGTTTTAGGAAATGTATGGATAACAGATCAAATTTTAGGTCCTATTTATGAAGAAATATTGAAAGTTCAAAAGAGTACACAAACTTTTAAGCACCACTGTATATAGTGAAAATAATTACCTTTCCTATACAAGATAATTTGTATTACACAATAGTCATTCATACAATAATTTCACACAATAGGAAAAGTAGGCCAAATGAATTTAGCATCTGTTTTTATAAACAAAATTAATCCAAGTTTTTAAAAAAATTATAATTTTTTGAGGAATCAGAGTTAAACATTGGGTGGCAAATATATTATGAGGCCGAAATGAATTATGACTAACTATTGTGTGTGAACTAAGTAAATCTGTTCTACTTCTATTAGAGATCATGCCAGACAAATCTTATTGCATTTTTGAGAGTGACAAAATTAGTAGAACAAAGCAATGTTGTGGATATAATACTTGGACTTCAGTAGGGCATTTGATAAAACAGACCACAACCTACCACTTTAAATGAAATAAAAATGTGGGTTAGACAGCATCATCACCAGAAGGATTCGTGACTGGTTGACCAACCACATTCAATATGTAGTCCTCAATGGAGGACATGTAGGGAAGTATGTAGTGGAGTACTCCAAGGCTCTGTCTTAGGCCCAGTACTCTTCGATACCTTCATATATGATTTAGATTAGGGGATAGATGGGAAATTCATCAAATTTGCAGATAACATTAAGCTGGCAGGAATAGCCAACACAGAAGATTAAAATACAGAAGGATCTTGACAAACTTGAACATTGGGTCCTATCTAGCAAAATGACATGCAATGGTGAAAAAAGTAAGGTTCTACATTTAGGCAAGAAAATCCAATTGCACAGGTATAGTATAGGTGGTATCTGACCATTTGTAGTAGCAATACTAGTAATTGTGAGGGATCTTGGAATCCTAGTGGACAATCACTTAAATTGTCCACTGTGGGTACTGGCATCTGGGTCCGATCAAGATATTCCATCGTTGACCATCGGGGGTGAGGTGTTACCCCCTGTGGATAGGGCTTGCAACTTGGGGAGCCTCCTGGATTCAGTTGTCTCTGGAAGATCATGTGGCAACCGTGACCAGGGGGGCATTCGCCCTGGTGCGCCAGTTGCGGCCTTACTTGGACCAAGTTGCCCTATGCACTGTTACTCATGCGTTGGTCACCTTCAGTCTTGACTACTGCAACGCTCTCTACCTAGGGCTGCCCTTGAAAACCACTCGAAGGCTTCAGCTGATGCAAAATGCGGCTGTGATGGGAGCGTTCCGACACTCCCATGTTACACTCCTCCTGTGCGACCTGCATTGGTTACCGGTTGCCCTTCGGGTGAGGTTCAAGGTGCTGGTTATCACCTACAAAACCCTTCATGGCCTAGGCCCGGGATATTTGTCGGAACCCCTCAACAATCCCCAATCGCCTGGTGTGTTCCCACAGACAGGGCCTCCCCAGGATGCCGTCGGCCACACAGTGTTGGCTGGCGACTCCCAGGGAGAGAGCTTTTTCTGTGGGCGCACCCATCCTCTGGAACCAACTTCCTTTGGAGCTCTGGATGGCTCCTGGCCTTTGCTCATTCTGCTGTGATTTGAAGACCTGGTTGTTTCGCAGTTTGGACTGACAGGGATTTCTTAATTAATTTTAATTGTTTTAAATTCAAATTTGTAATTTCATTGTTTTAATGAGGGATTATGCATTTTTATTGTTGTGAGTTCTCAAAGATAGCATATAAATTGCATAAATTGCATAAATAAATTGCATAAATCGCATAAATCGCATAAATAAATTGCATAAATAAATAAATAAATAAATATGAGCCAGCAGTGTGCTGCAGCTGCCAAAAAAGTCAACACAGTCCTGGGCTGCATTAACAGAGGGATAGAATCAAGATAATAACCACTTTATAATGTCTTGATAAGACCACACCTGGAATTTTACATCCAGTTTTGGTCACAAGATGTAAAAAGGATGTTGAGAAAACAGCAACAAAGATGATTAGGGACAGGAGGCTATAACATATAAAGAACAGTTGCTAGAATTGGGTATGCCTAGTCTGATGAAAAGGAGGACTAGGGGAGACATGATAGCAGTTCTAATAACTAAGGGGTTGCCATAAAAAAGGAGTCAAGCTATTCTCCAAAGCACCTGAAGGCAGGACAAGAAGCAATGGATGGAAACTAATCAAGGACAGAAGCAATCTAGAATTAAGAAGAAATTTCCCTACAGTTAGAACAATTGATCAGTGGAACAACTTTCTTTCAGAAGTGGGGAATGCTCCAACACTGGAAGTTTTTAAGAAGAGATTAGACAACCATTTGTCTGAAGTGGTATAGGGCTTCCTGCCTGAGCAGGGAGTTGGACTAGAAGACTTCCAAGGTCCCTTCCAACTCTGTTATTCTGTTACTTTCAGGAAAAATCCCATAGCAAGACGTTTATTTGTATAAACTCTAGCACAACTTTCATTATGGCCTAGTTCACAAAACATGTTAAAGGTACATCTGATTTGACAAGTCATAAGCCATAAATTATAGCGATAAGTTATTTATTCATCTATTTTTCATTTATTCAACCAATTTATATAGTTTAAATAAATTATATGTTTATTCTTGACTGAGATATATTGTCTTGGCTTACCATGTTATCAAAACTTGGACTATTTTGAGAGAGCTGTTCCAAATTTAAAAACTTCTACAGTGACTAAAAAAGTATTTCACGTAGGTTAACACAACCTTAAATTCAAAACCAGTTTTGAGTTCCAAATGTTTCAAATTTTGAAACTTTTTATACATCCCTTATTTAGCATTACCATATATGTACAGAAAAATGAATAGATATTTTATCAAATACAGTTATCTTGACTGCATGTACAAGCACATAATGTTATATTAGCATAATGGCCAATTCTAACTAAAATCTTATTTCTCAATAGGGAGATGAAGTGTAATTTAAGATTTTAAATCTTAAAATGTATAGTTTTATGTTTGTACGTATGCTAGATAAGCTTACCATGAACCAAGCTACTAGAAGAGGCAACCAAGGTATCCCACAGACAAATATTTCTAAAAGGAAACAAACAGAGGAATAGTAATATATCTAATGATATCATGATAAAAGAACAAATTGAATTAGTAACTAGAATTTAAAAAGCATCAAATAAGAGCAACAATTCCTTTGAAATTATCTGAAATATTTTATTTTTATTTTATTGGAAAGAAGAAGTAATAGTTATATGATTTTTAACTGTAAGTATAATCTAACAATTTCTACTAAAATAGTTTTTACAGAAATTACAGTTTAATTGTAACCCTGAGGGAAGAAAAACTATAAAAAGATGATTGGATAGTACAATGCTTTGAAATGTAAGTAGTCCTTGACTTACGATCATCATTAAGCTCCAAAGTTATGTTGTTAAGTGAGTTTTGCCCCATTTTATGACCCTTCTTGCCATAGTTGTTAAGTAAATCACTGAAGTTGTTAAGTTAGTAATATCGTTGTTAAATGAATCTGGCTTCCTCATTGATTTTGCTAGTCATAAGGTCGCAAAAGGTGATCACCTGATCCTAGGACACAGCAACCATCATAAATATGAACCAGTTGCCAAGCATCTGAATTTTGATCTCATGATCAGGAAGATGCAGCGAAGGTCGTAAGTGTAAAAAACACTCATGTCACTTTTTTTAGTGACATTTTAACTGTGGTCACTAAATGAACTGTTGTAATACTAATACTACCACTACCTGTAGTATGATTTAGATTATAGCAGATATTATACTTCAAATCAAAGCTATTGAATATAGATACAATGTTTATTATTACAATTGGTTGCATAGTCAGTCAAAGTTTAGACCAGAGATGACATTTTCATCCATCTTTCAAGACTTTCCCAAGGATCTGGGATAGATGATATTATTATTATTATTATTATTATTATTATTATTATTATTATTATTATTATTATTATTATTATTATTATTATTATTATTACACAGAAAAATATGAAGTCATAGCTGCTGGTTCTTTAGCTAATTTTGGCGGTCATATGTATAAAGTTCTTCCCCAGAACTTAGAATGTTGTAATGATCAATCTAATACAGGTAGCCCTCAACTTACAACAATTCATTTAGTGACTGTTCGAAGTTACATCACTGAAAAAAAGTGATTTATGACAATTTTTCACTTATGACCATTAAAGCATCCCGATGGTCATGTGATTTACATTCGAATGCTTGACAACTAGTTCATATTTATGACCGTTGCATTGTCCTGGGCTTTTGCAACCTTCTGACCAGCAAAGTCAATGGTGAAGCCAGATTCACTTAACAACTGTGTTACGAATAGTTGTAAAATGGGGCAAAACTCACTTAACTATTTCACTTAGCAACATAAATTCTGGGCTCAATTGTGGTCGTAATTTGATGACTATCTTTATATGTGCAGATTCTAACAGTGCGGCGATTTGTAAGTAACAGATGGAAATTCTGTCAATGTGCAGATTTTCTAAGTGTTATCCAAGATTTTTTAGTATAGCACTTAATGTGTGAATAATCTCTGGAACCATCATGACTGGTTTTTTAAAATTATTATTTATTTGATTTTTATCATGCTTCTATTACTTTTGTTACTTTATCATGCTTTCGTTACTTTATAAGTAGCTCAAAACTGAACATAAATAATAGCACTGCTTGCTTCTATTTTCCCCACAACAACCCAGTGAGATGGGTTGGGCTGAGAGAGATTGACTAGCCAAAAGTTCTACCAGCCAGCTTTCAGGCCTAATGTGGGACTACAACTCATAGTCTCCTGATTTTCAGGCCAGGCCCTTAATCACTTATTATTAAACTTTATGCCATCTGACTCTCAATGAGTTGTGGCTCACAACAATCAAAGAAATTGCAACAAAATAAATAAAACATAAAAAGTGAAGATAAAATATTGGAAGCATGAGGAAGTAAAAGCTCGCTTCCCCACACCACAAGCCTAGGTGAAAAGCTACTCTTCTAAACAATACCAGAGTGGGGGGCCATCCAAATCTCAGGGGTAACCTGGCTCCAAAGATTAGACGCTACTACTGGGAAGGTATGCTTCTGGGGTTCTAAGAGATGATACCTTTTATTTGAAGGAACCTGTAGTATGTCAACACTGCATGATCAAATTAAGCAGACAGGTTTTATGGAAGAGAGGGCCTTCCTAAAAGGTCCCATGCCCTGTAGTGCTTTATAAGGAACAACAAAAATAGACTGTATCTAACAGAACTTTTGTACTTAATATATACAATTTCTACTTTCATGTCATGGCACACTTGCTTCTTGTTCGATCTAAAAAGCTGTTCTCCACAGAATAGTATCGTATAAAAAGAACGCTAAGAATATTTTTTTTTATACAAAATCACTACAGTACTAAATAAACAAAGTAACTGGTAACTTTTTATTTATACAATGTTTATTGGTATGATCTTGAAGAAATTTTAATACCTGTTGTCAGTAGATAATCCGGCAGTAGCTATCAAAGATGAAGAACTGATGAAAACAAAATCACTAGCCGTTTTATTATGGCATTGCCATGTCTGAAAATATCAAGAAACAATAAATACAGTAAAGCAACAAAAATATAGTTAATTTAACATTAGAGCTTTTTTACTTAGAAATATATTAATTTCAGGTTGAAGCTTGCAACATTATACTTTTTTTCCTACTTATTTTTTTTTCATAGAATAGCAGAACCTTCACTTCTGTTAGTAACTGAATCTTAATCTCTTGGTTTATGGATTATCACAATACAGGTAGTCCTTGACTTACAACAGTTCACTTAGTGACTGTTCGAAGTTACAACAGCACTGAAAAAAGTGACTTATGACTATTTTTCACACTTATGACCGTTGCAGCAATCCCATGGTCACTAGAGTTACATTCGGATGCTTGACAACTGATTCACATTTATGACAGTTGCAGTGTCCCGGGATCATGTGATCAACTTGTGTGACCTTCTGATAAGCAAAATCAGTGGGGAAATCAGATTCACTTAACAATCATGTTACTAATTTAAAAGCTGCAGTGATTCACTTACCAAATGTGGCAAGAAAAGTTGTAAAATGGAACAAACTCATTAACAAAATGTTACACTTAACAACATAATTTCGGGCTCAATTGTGATTGTAACTCAAGGACTACCTGTAACTTCCTGGACTGCATAAAATATTACACTCTTAAATCACAGTTAGTTTATAGATTTCAAATGATTCTTCCAGAGCATCAATTCTATGAGGAAAAATATTTGAAGTATGAAAGTCCTATTTTTGCTTGGAAATTCTGTTCTTCCTTCCACAAATAAAAAATATAATGAAGGTTTGTTATACATGCAATTTTCAAAAGGAATATTTGTCTACTGTGTAAAAGAAACTATATACAAGTATGATAGCTAAGTAACAAATTAAAATAAGGACTTTGTTGTGGTTATAAAAAAAAATAAAAATAAAATAAAACAACAACTACCCCATATCCCCCAAAATAAGACATCCCCTGATAATAAATCCAATCGGGCTTTTGAGCGCATGACAATAAGGCTAAGCACTTATTTCAGGGTTCAAAAAAATATAAGATAGGGTCTTATTTTTAGGAAAACAGGGTAGTAAATATTATGACTTACCAGGTATGGTTTGGGTGTGCTTCCATTATGTAGGCAACCTTTACAGTTTGTCTGATACAAACTTATGTGTCCATCACCATCAACGATCCCAAACTAAAGAAAGTAGATACATGTTTTTACATTATATTTACATTATATTAATAATTAATTAATTAATTCCTTCATAGTTAAGCTGTTCCAGACGTGTGTGGATATGAATGTGTATTAAGTCATCAGCAATTCCTACCATATCTGGAAGAACTGAATACAAATGGAATTCACATGAACAAAACCCTCGTCATTCATTCAAAATATCTTTTTGTGTAACGTATTTTTACAGAATAAAACAATAGGATCCAACTAGTTTAATACAAATGTTTATGTATAAACAAGACATTGGACTCTACTAAAGTATGAAAAAAAAATTTCATAGATCTCACTGAGCTGTAATTTCACAACTGGAAAGACTATTTATGTAATTTTGCTCATGAAATTGCTTTTGCTAGTGGACAGAGAAAAGAACTTCAAAAATGAAACAGGAGATATTTTTTCCCTCGTTTTATAATTTTGAAAAATGTAAAAAACTAATCTCTTTTTAATCCTTTACAAAACAAACTTCAATAGGTAATTAGTAAAGATAGAAACACTGATATTGCAGCATATGGATGCAATTTGAAGGATTAAAAACAGTATCATATTGTGCAAAATGGAATAATTGGGGAGCTTATGCAAATGATGCGATACCTTTATAAGTAGACAATCCCTGTCATTTAAAAAGAAAAAAATAAAACCAGATATGTCTTTTATACTACAATATGTCTAGCTATATAACAATCAAGACTGTGTTAACAGCAAGGCCATATAATCAAATCCTATTAATTAATAATAATTAAACTAACTTTAATCTTTAAATTTAATTACATATAATATTGTATGCCTATGTTGAGAGCCACTTTTGTCTAGTTGTTAGTGTACCAGGCTAAAAATATATGACTTCTAGAGTTCTAGTTCTGCCTTAAGCATGAAAGCCTTACGCAAGATAAGTTAAAAGTCTAAATCTAGAAGAAAAGTTTTTAGTAGCTTAATACATTGAATTAGGTTGTCTCAAAGTGGAAGTGGAACATGTTTTTCAATTCATTATTTGAATGATCAAATAATGATAATTGAAAATGAATGATCAATCACTATTATTCTTACAATCAGTGATTAAAAAAGCTAAAGAAAGTGCATCTGAATAGCACTGAAATTTTAGTTCAATCTTTGCTAGACACACAAGCTGTTTGATTTTAGAGGATTTATATACTCAAATTTATATACTGACTAAAAACAGATATAACTATTGGATTACTGTTGGGTAATAGCTAATGTCTAATTTATTACGTTTTCAAAAGAAAACAAGAAATGTATATTCATTTGTGATATTTGTAATAATTGGATTATTTTTAATGATTAAAAAACATTAATCATTAATGTTTTGGAAAGGAACAACAGCAAATTTATAAACAATTTGTAAATTTATAAACTTATCTAGAAATCTGTAAATATTGTTGTGATCCTTAATTAAAGGAATATAAAGCTATAAGTGACATTTAAACATATTTCTTTTTGTCTTATCAGAGATAAAAGGATGGTACCTTATTGCCTTGATAATTAAATCTCATCCGTGTAATTCTGGAGTTGCCACCAGATCGAAAGCATGCAAGTTGTTGAGAATGGCCCCATTCAAACATCCTTACACTGCCATCCTGGGCACCCGTCAAATCTGCAATAGAAAAATATATAACATTGAAACTTAGGAAAGAAAGAAAAAAAGAATTTACAACAAACTCAAAAAGGAACTAAAGAATTATTTTCAAGACAGATTAGCAATTATAATTATTTAGAAGTATACTTCTAAGTTATTAAGATAAAAATTCTTTTAATTATTATTCTTTTGGTTATATTTTTAGAAATAATAATTATTGGCTCTTTAATATTGAGGTTATACTTCGAGCTGTATTACATTAAGGAGATTAGGACAATATGAAAAGTTTTTAACTCATTCAAGGCCAGCCATATCAAACACTATTGCAAAAAATATAACTGCAAATAACTAACTGAGGTTATCTATAATTTCAATTTTTCTAGATTTCATCTAGAATTTTCTATCTTATAAATTATAACAAGGTTGCAAATTAGAAATAAAAAACTTACAATATGGTAATGTTGGGTGAGAAGCCATTCTTCTGACATTATTGAGATTCTTCTTGATCATCTATTAAATGTCCAAGATAAAAGATCCATTTAGAATTATTCAGAAATATATTCATTTAAAGTTATTAGTAGGGTAAAATGCAGACACTACTATGTTTGCTTCCCTTCATGATTTGGGGTTTGAGAAATGGATGGCAATCAATGAAAACGAAGCCCTTCCTACAATGTTTATCCAAAGTTCATATCAACAGAATCTAAATCCAGGTTCTTGGAAGCTTTTGGTCCATAAATCTAAGGTTTGCTAAACACATATACTAGATTTCAATCTTACCTCTTTTCTTGCCAATTCCTTTCTGATTCCATTAAATTTATTGGAATATTCCTGTATATTGTAAGGTAAGTAAGACAAAGGCAGAAGCAGAGGCATGTAAGAGAGAGTTAAACAAACTTTTACAAAAAAATAAGCAGGAGTGAAGAAACTATGTTTTTTGCATTTAATCATCCACAGAAGATTTAGGTGTGAAATATATTGGTTGGAAAAAAGGTTTATGTAATGAATCCTAGATGACAAATCACAAATTGTAGCAAATGCTAAGATATACTTCATAATCGGATTTTTTAATCAGTCTGTACTGTAAGATTATTTTTCTAAAATGATATGTGAAAGATGTAAATAAATAGCAGCCCATCTGTATAAAGCCCATCTGTTTATCTGATAAAAATGACAGAAATGTTTAAATGTTTGTCATCAATTTAATGAAGTCTGTCTTTTTTTCTTTGATGTTAGACCTATAACAGATTAAGATGACACTGAAGCTACCTTTTAGTGAATGAGCTGTCATGCCTAAGATTTTAAGTGCTGGATAGTGAAAACAAGCAAAGGTTTTTTAGGAATACTTATGTGAGAAAATGATAGATCTAAATAAGAAATTCACATGAGTTCCTGGGAGAAAAGGAACATAATATAATTAAAAACAAAATAGACCTCAGGAGGGGGAGAAGTTTAAAGTCTGTTGGTACAATCACTTGTACCAACAAACTCCTCACTTGATTGAGGAAATATTGGGAATCTAAAAGAAAAGCCAGAAGAATCAAATAAGATGATGTTGGCTGTTCTCTGGTATGCTTTTGTCAAATCCCTTCCATCTGTTTCCAAAGTAAGTATAGCGTCTATTTATTATGCCAGTTTACAGTAAGTTTACAGTAAGAATTACATTTATAATAGTTGTAATATACTTTGAACACTCTACACAGCAGTATGTAAATGCCGATTATATAGTCTTACTAAAAGAAGTAAGAAAAACTCTATTACATAAAATCTGTTAAGCAATGAAATTGTTTTGAGTATAAACTGGGATGATTAAGCTGTGAAATGCAAAGCAAGCTAAAAATAATTAGCAGAGACTTAATAGAAGGGAATCAATAAAAATTGTGACTATGGACTCATGTTGCAATGTAATTGTTTCTATTAAAACTCATGCATTATATTATAACTTAGGTTGAGGAAAACTTTGTCATTGCTGCAGGACAAATAAAAATGTAAGAGAGCTTTATGTTCCAATTTTAAAAAAAATATTCTTTATTGCATTTCATTAATCAATACATTATCTAATAATGCCTCAGAAACAGTATCTCATTAAAAAATACCAGCATAAAATCAACCTAAGCCACTTCAAAAATTCCAAAGCTAACTGTTATTAAAGAGCATTGACAAATGTAACTAAAAGAAATAAATAAGTCTCATCCAAATCAAAAACGACACTGAAAAATAGAATAAAGGTGCATTGAAAGGAAGCAAAGAAAGAGTCAATTTCAGATGCGTTTCTTATAAATCAAGTATCAAAGAAAGCATGAGGTTTTGCTTCCATTTTTCACTTAGTCTGTATGTTGCCTGAGAAGAAAATACTAAAATAGATAGGAAAACCCTCTCCTAGGTTTCACTTACACACAGAAGTTCTAAAAAGTAGTTTTAACATGTAAACCAAAATTGTTCAAATAAACAATGTTAAGATTGATTTAAATTAAAATTCAAAGTATTTGTGAAATCTTAATAGATTATTTAGAAGTACATATTATAAATAAAATAAAAGCCATTGAAATATAAATGTTTAAGGTCATTATTATTTGATAACAAGTGACTCACCATAGCAGCACCCCTGCCAGTCTGAGTGCTGCCAAGCCATGGCATATTGATTGGTGTTCCAGGAGTGCTGTGTGTATAAGGAGTAGTTCCTTGAATGTTTCCCAAGTCATCACGAGCATGTATAACTAAGAAGTCATCAGCTCTATAAAACAAAATGTTCAAATGAATGAATGAATTACTACCTAAAAATATATTCTATTCTAATTCAAAGATGCTTGGCTACCTATATCCATGAATTCTCACTTGATATCAGATGAGTTATTGGCAGTAAATTATCTGATTGTTAGTGCATTTGTACTTCAGATTTTCTTATGAGCTACATAGCCAATTAGTGGATGGTTCAAGACAAAGCCAGTTAGTAGTTGAAGAGAAGAGAAATGTTGTCTGTCAGTCAAAAGAAATGTTTTTAATAACACAGTAAGTCAAAGCTAGTTATCAGGAAGTTAGGTTTAGTAAGTCAAAGAGAAAGATGTATGAGCTGAAGTTTACTAAAAAAAAAGGACACAAGGCTTTAAAAGTTTTACAAAAAACCAGAAGATAAGTCATTATTTCAACAGGATATCATTAAATGTTCAATGTTAAGTCAATGTTAAGGATATTGGCAAAAAATACAGTAAAAAGAAATACCCTTTAGCTTCCACTTCAATATCTTCATCAACCCAAGTGTAGATCTGAGTTGCTAAAATTCCAGAAACATCCAGTTCTTGAATTTCGTGGCTTGAAGCTATTGCAATACAATTCCTGTTGGCCTAAAATGCAGAAATACATATTTATTTCACACCATCTATTGCCCCAATATGTATACCCAGACTCTAGCCAATGAACAAAGCAAGAATAAAATCAAGAATCAAGTAAGGTCAAAAGGACAAAAGATTTATACGATATGAAGAGAAACCAGAGAATCAACCAAGGTATATTCAGAGGAGAATTATACAAAGCTACAACAGACCGTCAACTTGGTCTAGGCACATTTGAATAACATTTTAAACAGCCTTGTGAAATGTTGCAAAGGATGGGACCAATACATTGGAGAAACATATTCCCACTTAAAATTTCCCACGTAGTTCGACTATATTAATCTGTTTGTCCTGATGCTATTCTTTAGTTTCGTAAATATATGTTTGCAATGTGTTAAATTTTTATATTTAGTTTCCATGTTTATAATATTTAATATGTTTTTAACATTCTATTTGTATATCACTTAGGGTCCCTTTGTAAGGGAGGTGGGTGGTTTCTAAATGTAAGCAATAAAAATAAAAACTATTCTTCAAGAAAGATGTCAGTGCCCTTGGTGCTATAGAACCAAAAATCTTTATTACAAAATAATAATTTAGTGTAGATCCTCTAGTTGAAAGTACAATAGAATTTCTTTCATACGGATCTAAGTTACAACATTTCAAAATATTTAAGGACTATTCCTTCAACTCTTCCATTTGTCTATACCTTATTGACAGCAAAGGCAGTAATAATGTCAGACTCTTTATGGATAATTCTTGCTTTACTTCCAGGAGATCCTGCATCATGCTCTATCTGTGTTAAAAAGAAAAGACAAAAGGCAACATACACAATACAACACAATAGTAAGGCTTTCTTCTTTTAGATCATGCTAAAAATTAATGATAAATATTAATCAGAAATCTAGCCTAATTAAGCATAATTATAAATTCAAGATAGTGCTACATGCTAGTTGCCAAGCCCCTGAATTTTCATATGATGATGGCAATGTTGCAACAGTTATAAATATGATAACTGGTCAAGTCATTTTTCTTTACTGCCATTGTAACTTTGAAAGGTCACTAAATGAATGGTACATCAAGGAGTACCTGTACATTAGTATACTGCTTAGATTAAAAAGCCAGTTGATTGAAGATTTTAGCAAATTTGGTTTGGTTAATATTTTACATATGAGGTACTAAAAGATTTTCTAGAAAATCTTTTAGTATAATTAGAATACATCTCTTATTATTATGATACATACCTTATTGATTCCGGATTCTTCTCCTGAATTAGTTTTGGTAAATTCAGCCTGGTCTTCTAATGACTAAATCCCCCCCAAAAAACATCAAAAAGAACTGTGAAAAATTAATATATTAATAATATGTAACAATATGCAAGGTGAGCATACGTAATAGAACACATTTTTGAAATTACCTGTAGTCACGATAATTTCCTCCATTTTTAAAAAAAAAGTTAAATAACTTGCTTTACATTTAGATAATATATATACTAGCTTTTTCAGAGATTATGCAGATCTAATTCAGCTTGAATTTTACATGTATGATTGTTCATAAATTTTAAAAGAAAAATAGAATTCTGTTCTTCTTTCCTCATAATTAGAGGAGACATTAGAGACATAATTAGATTTGTGCTGAACACTGAATTAAAGAGGCAAAAGCTCAGATATGTCACCTAAAGAGTCAAGAATTATATCTTAGTTTGGTATGTACAGTAGCTATGAAAAAAGGGAAGGGGCCTAGCTGACAAAGTTATTACTGGTGTGTTCTGAAGGTTAATTAGTTTACTTGGAATAAGCCTAGAAGATAACGCATGAAAACAGCAGACAAAGTAGTCAATCATATATTATATTATTTTATATCATATTATAGAGATCGCTAACATGATGAATATTTCTTTTTCTTAATAGCCAGTAATACAGTCCAATAATTCAATAAACCACAGAGGAATGCAAATAGTTATATGCAATACCTTTGCCTTTTCTATTACTAGATTCCTAGGGGAAATGTTTTGGAATTTATTTCTATAGAATAGTAGTAAAATTTTAATTTCAAAAAGAAATACTAGCTTAATTAAATTGTAATTAAATTTCTACATAAACATATAACACTAACCTCATTTAAACACTTTCTTTTGGCAAATATGTTTCTGATGAAGGTTTCTTGGACCATTTCTTGTTTAACGAGATACTGCCAAAGTCTTTTTACGGACAATGCATAATGACTTTTGGATCTAAAAATGAGAATCATTTTTAACATGTGATGTATTTCAAACAAATACAAGTGATGTATTTGATATACATTAGTATATATATTGACAAATGAAAACAGAAAACGGTAAAATCAGAAATTTTAATGAGAAACAATAAGTGCTTCATTCTAGCAGGTATTTTGCTATATACATGCTACTTTAGTAAAATTCTTAGTATTTTAGAAAGCAATGACATTTATGTTGAAGACACCTGTTGCAAATATTCCTCAGGCGTAGAAAGAAAATGGCACAAGCACAAGTAAAAGGTAATATATCTGATATTATACAGTACATCATCTATTTTATTCTTCTCAAAATAATTTCTACAGTTGTAATAAGTAGAACATAAGTACAGTCTGCTAATCATACTGAATCATTTTACTGAGGAACTGCAAAAATATTGCATATGTGATATGATTAATTTATAACATGGAAGATAGGATGATTGTGAGACTGAAGGAAGTTACTCAAATAATATATTTTATTAGTCAACATATATAATCTTCATCTTTTCTGTTCAGGTTGCATAAATAGAAATTATTGAACAGTTTTAAAAGTAAATGGTCACAGAATATGCGTGAAGAAATAATGAAAACTATAATAATATAATAAAACTATAATAAAATAATAATCAGTTGCTTTTTACTGATAGCTATTGATTAATGGCTGAAGTTGAAAGCATGAATCAGGTAGTATATTTAGAATATTAGTGTGGTTAAGGAATGGGTAAGGACCACAAAACTCACATTTAATCCTTAAAATAGCAATAGCACTTAGATTTATGTACTGCTTCACAGTATTTTACAGCCCTCTCTAAATTGTTTACAAAGTCAGCATATTGCCCTCAATCTAGGTCATTTTACCGAGCTCAGGAAAATGGAAGGCTGAGTCAACCTTGAGCAGGTAAGAATCAAATTACTTGAAGTCAGTAGAATTAGCCGGAAACCCTGCATTCTAACCACTGTACCACCACAGCTGAAAGCTCATTGAGAGATTCTGAACTAATCCCTTTAGTTCTTAATTCATCCTCCTTTACATGGCTGCCGTTGTTCTATACTGTATATCTTTCCTTGATATTTCTATATAAATGTTATCCAAAGCATGGTCTAATCTATTTTTCTATACATAATTTAAAAAGATTCACAAGAATTAAAGAAGCTTCCAAGAATTAAAGAAGCTTCTAGAGAACACAAGATATTACCCAACCAATTTAAGCTTTTACAAAGAAAATTGTCTATGTTGTCAGTAAGAGAAAGGGAAATAAAATTTTTGAGTTTGCAAGAAACCAAGAAAATACTAGAATACAAATTATGAAAGAAAAAAGTAAATAAAATATTAAAATTATAAGAAAAATAAAAGGTATAACAGATAAGGTGAGCATAAATGAAAAGATAATATCAATACTATTCTAATTTATATAAAGGACAAGTAATTTCCTTGGAAAAAATGGATAGTTAACAAAGTAACATTTATTAAAGATTACAGAGAAACAGAAAGCTTTTGAACAGACCTATGAATAAGGGAAGTTTGTGGAATTATAAAAGAAACTAAAACCAGAAAGATGCCTGGATAGTGGTGGTGGTAGTGGTGGTGATATCTAGGCAACTGGAAAGAGGTCAATATTTTATTAATACCTAAAAAGGCCCAAATTTGGACTTCAACAAAAAGTATTGGCTGATATCCTTACTGAATATTTATTCAATATATATACCGATATAATTGTTCATTAAATATTTGATTGTTATTTATGAGGTTATTTACAAGGTTATTTATATTTGACATAAATATAAAATATTAGCACCAGCAAAATGGAAGTTATTGTTAGAAAATAACTTCAGCATGCTAAGATCAGAAATAAGTAAGCTAGAACAGACGGAAGAAAAAAAGATAAAAACAAGAAGACAAATATCTCATGAAGAAATATCAACTAGAAACAAAAAAATCAAGGAAGCATGGGAAATAATAAAGCAACCAATAGCCAAGATGATCAGCAGAGACTAACTGCACACCCTACTGATATCTCATATATATTTCTGTGCTTATACACACACACACGATTTCATAAATTTTGGCAAATATTATGCCCTACATTTTATTTATAAATTCTGAGAAATAGCATATTGGTAAGCCAAAGTATCTGCACTAATATCTACTTTTTTTTCTTGTGCGAATCACTCAAGCATATTAACCTTCTTTTGGAGGTTTTGTCAAGGAAACTCGAAGCCAATTTTCTCCCTCTTAACTGTACCCATGATTGTTCTTGATGCAAAACTTTTTTTCAATCAAAGAACTCCTTGCTTATCATTTTCAAGGCCCTAGTTTTATATATCTCTTATGTTTTCTTTCAGTTACTTAATCAAAGCTTAATGATTTACATTATTCATGGCAATGAAAACTTAAAAGATGTAGAAATGGCAAATTGTGAATTTGTGAATGAAAAATAAGCATTCCCAAGAGATTCCATATACTTCACTAAATAGTAGATAAGAAATATAACAAAATTTATTCTGTTCAAGATATAAACTTACTTGAAAGGAGTGTTTGTTGGCTCTAGCAAAGCTTTGTGGCGAAGTAGTGCAGGGCCTGAAGATGAGGCATCTTGTAAAATGTGAATAGAAATAAAGTTTTCTGGTGGACCTCCATGCATTTCAAGTCGTCTTAGAAGAACTTGTTCCCAGCGCTGAAGAGCCTTTAGAACTGCATGGCATAGTGGTGAACAAACTGGAAGTTCTAAAGACAGATATTTTTTTATTCAGTACAGTATTTTCTTTAAAGTATATTATATTCTCTGAATGTTTTATACTACATACTTTCCACAATGTTTCTGTTGTTATAACATTAATAACACTAAAAACCTTCTAGACATGTTTTTTCATTAAGGTGAACTTCAGAGCTGAAGTTAGCAGTTTGAATGAAAAACAATGTAAGAACTGTTCAAACTAAACAGAAACATTTTACCGAGTTAAAACAGGACCTATTTTCTCATTAACTATGCGTAGGTCAGTGATGGCTAACCTTTTTGCCATCGTGTGCCAGGTGAGGGGGGGCAGGGGAGGGTCACGCATGCACGTGCCCATCCGCATGCACGTGCAACTTTCTTCCCCCCCCCGCTCCTGGCACAAGATGGCCTGGTAGGGCCGTTTTTCTTTCTTACCTGGTTCCAGATCCTCTCTATTTATCTGGGAAGGGCAAAAACAGCCTTTCCCACTCCCTTGGAGGCCCTCCAAAGACCTGAAACGGCCCATTTCCCAACTCCCAGTGGGACAGGAAGTGACATTTTTTGCTGTCCACAGCTTCCAGAGCCTCTCTGGGAGTGGGAAAGATAAATAGAGAAGATCTGGAGCCAGGTAAGAAAGAAAAATGGGACTTCCCCACCCCACCCCCCCAGGCCCTCCAGAGGCAGGAAACAGCTTGTTTCCCTACCTCTGGTGGGCCCAGAAGACCCGAAAATCAGCTGGCCGGTGCGCGCATGCGCCCCAGAGTTAAGCTGGTGTGCCCACTAATATGGCTCCACATGCCACCTGTGGCATACGTGCCATAGGTTCGCCATCACGGGCATAGGTTGTCTGCATCAGCTATTAATAGAATGTCCTAAAGAAAAATAAATTTACCCAATTGCTAGCAGCTCTTGAACTAGAAACATCGCCATCTGTAGCAGTATTGCTGAGCAAAAGGGAGAAATGCTCATTTCTCACCTCACATCAGCCACCCCATCCACACTGCATGAATTGTGAAACGCTTTGTGAATTGGCACTCTTTTCTGAAAACAGTCTGCTGAAATTGTACAAATAGGCAGCCCAATTGAATTTAAATGTCTGCAGTTAATATACATTCTTATTTGCACTATAACTCAGTTATAGTGGGTGCGCCTAGGTTCACCCACATTACACCAATTCTCTGCAAGCTGCACTGGCTCCCTATTCGTCTCCGGGTGCAATTACCTCCGGGTGTCATTACCTTTAAAGCCCTATATGGCCCAGGGCCAGGTTATCTTCGAGACTGCCTTCTACCACATAGCTCCCAGTGACCAGTAAGATCCTACAGAGTCGGTCTCCTCCGGGTCCCATCAGCTAAACAATGTCAGCTGACGGGCCTGCGGGGGAGGGCCTTCTCTGTGGCTGCCCCAGCTCTCTAGAACCAATTACCTCCTGAGGCCCGGACCACTCCCACCCTATTGGCCTTCCGCAAAGCAGGGAAGAACTGGCTCTTCCGGCAAGCCTGGGCCATTGATCTCATTATAATGATCTTGCGAGACCCGGCCATGAATAGGAGCGGATGTGTTTTAACGTTTTTAAAGTTTTTAATGTTTTTCTTTTAACATTTTTTATGGGATTGTTCACATTGTTTTATTCTTTGATGTAAGCTGCCAGAGTCCCTTGGAGTTGGGCAGCAAAGAACTGCGATGAAATAAATAAATAAAATAAATTACATTTATTATCATATATCATATGTTCTGAATTTTACTGACAAAGTTCCATTTTGACTGTCATAATTCTGAAAGATCCCCAGCTGAAAAACATGCATTACAAGCTTGGTATTATATTTCAAATCAAAACTGGGTCATTTCAAATGGCTACAACTATCAAAAGACTTCCCGTTTACTCAAAATATCTGGCATACAGTACTTCTAGTTTAAATGAATGCAGTGATATGCACATATAAAAACAGACAATGATATCCACCAATGGTCAAAAATATATTAATTACCTGTAAGATCATGTCCAGCCAATGGGTAAAAACTTTTCAAGTTACGGAGAACTAGCTGAACCATAGCCAAGCGCATCAATGACCAACTAAACAACAAAAAATATGTTATTGTTTTCCAGCAATTTCCATGTTGCTGAAGACTGAACATATTTTGTATTTAACTATTTAGCTAAAACTTGTTTTCCTTTTACTCTTATTACTGTAAATATATCTATTACAAGGCATTCTAAATTCATTTTAAGAACAAAAAAGGACACAAATAATTAATATTTTATTTTAAATTTAACCCTAATTATAATGCTTTTGCAATCTTCTTCCCCACATATACTTCAATCCTATAAAGTAGCTGTTCAAACTCTCTTTGGATAAAACATTGTAATTAGGCAAGACCACTCTTGAGATAAGTTTTAAACAATGAATTTCTAATTCATACCATATACTTTTAGTTACTACTCTTAAAATGAATTCTCAAACTCACTATCCTCCTAAGGGTTTGTATGCAAATTTTAGGAGAGAGATGGGCATTTTTTCTATTATTATTTGAATATACAAAGTTGGATTGCTGTCAGTTATTTACACCTGCTCTTTCTGGAAAAACTGAGAGTAAAGTCTGGATTTTTCAGTTCCTGCTGCAAAGAACAAACATTAATCCAAAATAAATGTAAATTTAAATCTACATTTCAGGAATTATGCAATGTAAGACATCCTATCCTTATCATTAAAAATGTGATTTTAAATTTGTTTTGAATTTTATTTCCAATGAAATGATTTTATTTTATAAGGTTCTTTTTTTAATATATAAAGTATAATTATTGAAAGTGTCTATTTAATTCTTGCCCAATTCTAACTCTAATAAAATCATTAGTTTGATCCATGGACTAGGAAATGGACATCATACCAATATATTAATAACTTTAAGAAATCTTGGCAATACAAATTTTGAGAAGCCTTAGCTTTGGTAAAGAATTATATAATTTCTTCTGCATTACAATTTATGCCTATGCTAAATTAGAACCTGAGTTTTGCACCATAGTTTTCTTTAGAGAACACTGTAACATATTTAATTTGCAGGATCCAAAGAAGTATCAAACGCTTTAGAAGGATTTCTTCCGACTAGTCTGCTGTCCCAACCAAGACAGGGAAAACTCTAAATTAGCATCATTCAATACATTGCCTAATGTAAAAAGATGAATGAAAACATGCCTGCAAAATTATTGAATTGTGTAAAGAAAAAACTGTAGATAATTCAGTAATAATTTATACCTAAATGAATTTGAGTTAGAGTGTTCCTGAAGTTTTGAATCTGATAAGAACGCTCCATCTTCATCTTCATCTTCATCACTGCTGTCCTGACTTTCTTCTGAATCATATTCAAATCTAGTTTGGGATGATCCAAGATATGGCTAAAAGAAAACAGATTAAAAAAAAATTGTTAAATTGTTACTATTTTGCTTATCAGGGAAAGAAAAAAAACCCTAGCCTTTCTCTTGCCTTAATACTGAATTGGCATTTTATGCATTTCTAAGGTATTATTATTTTATTTATTTATTAAATTTATAGGATATATATATGTAAGAATGCAAGATTAATCCTTATAATCTCAGCAGAGATTAGGATATTATTTGAAAAGATTATTGTTTGTAGATGCAGAAGTTTGAAGAAGGAGTTGACAGAGATAGATTCTCCATTTGTCAAGGACTAATAGGACAAGTTTTATTTCCAACAACATAAAAAAATACCTTTGCTATAAAGTAGTCCCAAATACTGAGTTCGGGAGGAATAAATTTCTCTTTGTAAATAGAAAAGTCTTGTTCTTTTCCAGGTAAAATACTAGGTGAATTTTCTTTTGATGATGATTTTGAAGTCAGTCTTAACCGCTTATTTTGCTTCTCACCATCATCTATAGGAGAAGAGACTACAAAAAAACCATATTCATTTTTATAGGACAATGAAACTTATCAAATAAATGAATTGTATCATTTTCACCTTTCAAATCAACTATAACCTACATGCTTAATTATAACAAAAGCAAATAAGAACTATCAATCAATGCCTGTTATGTTAAATTATTGCAATTAAAAAATAACATGGCTAGCTTTTATTCCCGCCTGTAACTTTTTGCTTACGTTTCCACGAAAATCTGAAATGTATTTTAAACAAATGATTCATAATAATTCTTTCTGCATAAATATGAAAATGAAAATATTCAATGCTCATACTACAAATATATGTCTAATTTTATAAATTCTTAGAGATACATTATAACTGAAAATATAAACATATCGGGGGTATATGAGTTTTGTCCTTTTTCACTGCTCTCTATTACGTCTATGTATAAACATTTCTACTGGAAATAAATGTTATTTCAAAATAGTTGTCATCAAACTATTTAATATATAAAGATGAAAATCTCACTTACCTTAATGCTAAAAATATATCAAATATTACATATTACAGTTCAAAGTCTTTTAGCCAGAACAAGCATGCACATGCATTACTTACTATGGAACATCAGCTTTTCAACTAAATAAAATAATGCTTACTCTTATATTGAAATGGAAGCACAAAATAAGCTGAACAAAATGTTACATGATACAGAGGCTGAAAAATATGCTTATCTCTAATTCCCATTCAATCTTCCCTATTATGAAATAAATTTGCTATTTAAGCAGGCAATATTAACCCATTAATTATAAAATTATCAAGCAACTTTAAACGTATTATAAAAAAATGAAAATACCACTGTATTTTTAAGAAATGCACTTTAAACATGGTTTACCATTTTATTTTGAAGTTACAAGAACTCTTGCGGTGTAAAGGTGTGGAACAGTTTATCTTTGTCAAAGACAAAAATGTTCTTTAAAATGTCTGGCGTACAAATGTTAACACCTATCTATCTATAAGTCCTTAAAGCAAATGTTTTTTTCCCCCAAGAATTCTGTAACAGCTTTCCATAGCAATCATACGACCATCTAAAATGACACATTTGCTTTAAGTACTTGCAGATAGGTGCTATATTTATTTGACACAATCTTTGACTCTGTCATTTTCAGAGGAAGAATTAAGGATATGTGAAATCAAAATGGTTTGTATTTCCAAAAGAATGACATAACAGAGAATGAAAAAACTTCCGAGCTATGGTCCCTACAGAAGTTGCTCAAATCAATTTAGTCAAATACTATTCCAAATACTAAAATAAAAATAAATTGAAAAGCATTCTGAAATGACACTGCCTTAGTATCAAAACCCATAAACTGTATCATGTTTTGCACAAGCAGCAACATTTTGAGCATTCCACAGCTTGCAATGGAAAGTTGAGCAGTCATCACAATTTGCATTCCATTAGCCATTTGAAATTTCAAACAGGTTGACCTAATTTTAATTGAATGATATCACAGAACTATTTTGTTATGGCTTGCCTTTTTTAAATATATTGGAAAGTAATAGAATTAAATAAAAATGTGATTTTTTTAAAAAAAGTAAACTACAAATTTATTCTGTAAAACATTTTACTTGAAAGAATGGTATGAATGCAGTACTTTAAATGGATATATATTCCCAGTTAAAAATCTAGCATTCATAATTACTGAAATATTTGCTTGCAATATAATATGTAAATATGAATATACTGTATCCTTCTGTAATCTGTATTATCTTTTTAAAAATGTCCTATTTATTTAACAAAATAGTAAGGTATGCAACTTATATGGAATTCATGCTAATTTATTTGCTAATAACATATTTAAAATTTTTCATTTACATAAAACAAATAAAAAGATTTTGCCATATTTTCATTCTTTTTACAATTTAATTCTCAGGAAATTATTTTATATAGATTTTCAAAGAGGATGCTATCATTTAAAGATGTTATTCTTACATTTAAACTATTCAATGACCTATTTTTATATGCTTTTAAATTTCAAACCTGACCTCCCTGAAACCTTATTGAATTGTTTAATGCTTTTAGCACTTAAACATCAGGTTTTCTGGGTACAAAAGAGGTCTGTTTTTTAGCACTTCAATCAAATAAACTGAAAATAATATAACTCATATAACAGATAAACTAATCAGAGAACAGCTACTGACCCATAATTAATATACACTTTGTAATAAATCATAATTAACTACTGGTATAATATTTATGTGTCAAATAGACTGCCTGAATGAATTCTGAATATTGATTTTTTCCACTACTTCCCTACAGTATCTACACAGAATCACCCAATAATTGTTTCAGTGAAATAAGACACTGTATATGACTTTGGCAACATCTGAGGGGTAGTATGAAAATGCTTAAGCCTATAGCAGGAAATGGACTTAATAAAGGGGGAAACATTTTTGTAGGTTACACAAAGTAATTTTCTTCTCTTTTATTCAATTTACCACTGTTTCAACTGTTAATTCAATTTCCATTTCAAACATAGCTACTTTGGTCTTTGACACATTAATTTTTAGAACCATGTTCCTCCTTGCATTGTACATTTTAACATGCATTGCAAATTATTTGGGTTTTCAGCCAACAACATGGCATAAACTACATATTGAAATATGAACACATCTGTACTCCACCCAACACACTTCTGATATTACCACAAGCTTCTACATTCCTTTATATTCATCCATAATTGCATTATGCAACCAGGGAGACATCACATATCCTTGTTTTTTTCCTTCTACAATGCTTCCTTCAGCATTTCTAGGATCCTTATGCATGCTTTATTTCTTTCACATATTATTCTTGTCAAGTTGAGCAAGCAATCTTCAGGTCCATATTATCACATTTACATTCTCAAAGATTATTCACATACTTTTTTTGAATCAAGTAATATCATATATTTTTCAATTATTGCTGAAGGAGAAAAACCTGGTCTATGCATCCTCTCCACAATATAAAGCTTCATTTCAAATATTGCTCATGGTCACCCTCTGTATCTTTTCAACCAAAATTCTGTCAAACACCTTCCAGGCACACTTGACAAACTAATACTTCCAAAATTTTTGCATTTGTTGCTACCTTTCCTTTCGTACAATGGACAACAGCATTCTTCCAATCATCAGGCAGATGTGGTCTTCACACATACATAAAACAAGACCAAGGCCACTTCATTAAAAAAAAAAAATCAACATTTCTCTAATTACCCTATTATAACTCTGATCCTGAGATCTTTCATTAATATTATTGACTACAATATAATAGTCAACTGTCACCAACCTATGAATTCCTATTTTCACTTGCTTCCATAAATAAAGATAATGCCAATTTAAACTTTCTGAGATACAGTGGGGCAAAAAAGTATTTAGTTAGCCACCAATTGTGCAAATTGTCCCACTTAAAAAGATGAGAGAGGCCTGTAATTCACATCATAGGTAGACCTCAACTATGAGAGACAAAATGAGAAAACAAATCCAGACAATCACATTGTCTGATTTGGAAAGAATTTATTTGCAAATTATGGTGGAAAATAAGTATTTGGTCAATATCAGAAGTTCCTCTCAATAGTTTGTTATATATCCTTCGTTGGCAATGACAGAGGTCAAATGTTTTCTGTAAGTCTTCACAAGGTTGGCACATACTGTTGCTGGTATGTTGGCCCATTCCTCCATGCAGATCTCCTCTAGAGCAGTGATGTTTTGGGGCTATCGCTGGGCAACATGGACTTTCAACTCCCTCCAAAGGTTTTCTATGGGGTTGAGATCTGGAGACTGAGTAGGCCACTCCAGGACTTTGAAATGCTTCTTATGAAGCCATTCCTTCGTTGCCCGGGTGGTGTGTTTGGGATAATTGTCATGCTGAAAGACTCAGCCACGTTTCATCTTCAATGCCCTTGCTGATGGAAGGAGGTTTGCACTCAAAATCTCACAATACATGGCCCCATTCATTCTTTCCTGTACACGGATCAGTCATCCTGGTCCCTTTACAGAGAAACAGCCCGAAAGCATGAGGTTGCCACCCCCATGCTTCACAGTAGGTATGGTGTTCTTTGGATGCAACTCAGCATTCTCTCTCCTCCAAACACGATGACTTGTGTTTCTACCAAACATTTCTACTTTGGTTTCATCTGACCATATGACATTCTCCCAATCCTCTTCTGGATCGTCCAAATGCGCTCTAGCAAACCTCAGATGGGCCCAGACATGTACTGGCTTAAGAAGTGGGATCTGGCGCTGTAGGATCTGAATCCCTGGCGGCGTAGTGTGTTACTAATGGTAGCCTTTGTTACATTGGTCCCAACTGGTCTTACTGCAGGTCATTCACTAGGCCCCCCCGTGTGGTTCCGGGATGTTTGCTTACCGTTCTTGTGATCATTTTGACCCCATGGGGTGAAATCTTGCGTGGAGCCCCAGATCGAGGGAGATTATCAATGGTCTTGTATGTCTTCCATTTTCTAATTATTGCTCCCACAGTTGATTTCTTCACACCAAGCTGCTTGCCTATTGCAGATTCAGTCTTCCCAGCCTGGTGCAGGTCTACAATTTTGTTTCTGGTGTCCTTTGGCAGCTCTTTGGTCTTCACCATAGTGGAGTTTGGAGTGTGACTGTTTGAGGTTGTGGACAGGTGTTTTTTATACTGATAACAAGTTTAAACAGGCGCCATTAATACAGGTAATGAGTGGAGGACAGAGGAGCCTCTTAAAGAAGAAGTTGTAAGAGCCAGAAATCTTGCTTGTTTGTAGGTGACCAAATACTGATTTTCCACCATAATTTGCAAATAAATTCTTTCCGAATCAGACAATGTGATTGTCTGGATTTGTTTTCTCATTTTGTCTTTCATAGTTCAGATCTACCAATGATGTCAATTATAGGCCTCTCTCATCTTTTTAAGTGGGAGAACTTGCACAATTGGTGGCAGACTAAATACTTTTTTGCCCCACTGTATATCTTAGCTGTTTATTTTAAGAATAAAACCTACACTTTCACATGTATTCATCAAATCCACTCCAGAAGATCAGGTCACTTTTATTTATATCACTAAATCTTTCTCATTTCTTGTATTCACAATTGCATAATTTTCATTTCATTCATTCATTAATGAATGACTACTCTTTGTCATTTATCCCACCTATATTCCAAGTAATGATCTTCTACAGACTCTGATCATCATCAGCATGGCCCATCATAGATTTAGTTGACCGAGGTTTTCATAAAATGCCTTTTAGCAAGATGGAGTATGAATGGTGTACATTAGAATATCAGCCTTAGTCATACATGTGTCACATCAGAATTCCGTGCTAATATTAAAGGTAGTACTAGTGACTGGTTGCTCTTGGCAGATTTAGGCCAGTATTCTATGAAAGCAACAAATTTTCAATTTCAATTTACGTTATTCTATACAACCAGAATGCTAATCAACTAACAATCCAGATGATATCCCTAAATAATTGGAATTAGGTTTCCAATCAAATAAAGTCTATAGCAATATCAGCTTTCTTCAAAACTGGAATTTTGGAGAAGACAGAGCATTTTAATTTGGTGATTTCTTCTCTTTAACACACTAAAAGTCAACATATATAAGTCTTATGCATCTTTAAAAACTCCTATCTTTTTATGTCAACCATACCCAGTTACTTATATTTTAACTACATAAATATTTCATAAACATAATACCCACCATATTTTTCGAAGTATAAGACACATGTTTTTTTCCCCCTAAAAGGGGGTGAAAATTTAGGTGTCTTATACACCAAATGTAGCCCGCCCACCCACTGGCCCCCACCCTTTGGCCTCTGCCTCACAGCAGTTACTTCCTTGCAAGCAAACAGCAAGAAAAAACAGCTCCTTTCCGCTTCAGCACAGCCTAATTAGCACAAGTTGATTGGATCGGCTTCCAGACTCTCAGCTGATTTGCTTTCATTTGTTTTGCTCAGGGCTCTGCTGCTTGATGCAAAGAGGTAAATTGCTGGACCAGTTTTTTTCCCTTGTGCTAATCAAGCTATGCTGAAAATGAAAATGAAAGTAAAGCAAGCTGTTTGCTGCAAGAGGCAAAATGGCTCAGAGGCAGAGGCAAGAGGGAGATTTCTTTTTCTTCTTTTCCTCACCAAAAAAGATAGGTGCATCTTATACAGTAACTACAAATAATTTAAGTAACCAATAGAAATATATACCCATCCATTCATCCATCCACACACAGACATAGAAACTCAAGACTGCAAACATACTTAATACTCCTGTCACCTATTTTCTATACAATCCTAGTGACGTTGGGCTAAGTGAGAGTGATTGACTCAAAAGTCATCCAGTTGGCTTTCATGACTAAGGCAGGCATAGAATTCGCAATCCTTATATCTATGCATCTTAACCATTCTTGCAACCCAAAATATTGCAAGCTAATTTAAAAGAAATAATTTTTATTCTCATTTTTAGAATGTTTAAATCATTGAACATTCAGGGCATGAAACTATATACAATTAGGGCTTGACTTACAACCATTTGTTTAGCGATCATTTGAAGTTACAATAGCACTGAAAAAAGTGCATTCCCATGATCATGTGATTAAAATTTGGATGCTTGGCAACTAGTTCTTATTTATAATGTTTGCATGTCCTAGGATTTTGTGACCACCTTCTGCAAAATAAGCAAAATCAAAGAAGCAGCCAGATTCACTTAGCAACCGGGTTATTAATTTAACAACTGTTATGATTCATTTAACAACAGTGGCAGGAAAGGGTTGTAAAATGGGGTAAAACTTACTTAACAACTGTCTCACTTAGCAACAGTAATTTTGGGCTCAATAGTAGTCATAAATTAAGTACTACCAATATACATTTAAGTAATATCAGTCTATTCTGAACAGTTATATAATTTTCTATTTGTCTCTATCCAAACAAAAACTCTAAAAAACATTCTACCAAAACTTCAAATCCAGATTAAATGTATAAATCAATTATGCCGCCTCCTCTGAAACAGTTAAAAAAAATCTATTAACAGATTAATTTCTTTTAGCTGAATTTCACTGAAATCAATTTTATGTATTTCATCTTGACTTCATCTAAACCCATATAGAAAGCTGACATCAGTTTCTATTTAAAATGTATAAATTTAGTGTTGAAACTGTATACATTTCACCATATTATTTTTACTTTAGTAAAAATATTCAATACAAAATTATAGACTGGAGATCTCTTCCAAAATCATTTGGTGTCAAGACTTGCTAATTACATATCTAATTATAATTAAAATAAAATCAATTGTATAAATCTATTTTTTGTAAATGCTATTATGTTATTATTTGCTAGTCTACACTAATCTTCAATTAATGTTTTTTCATTAAAATTATTTTTATGCTGAACTAATAAAAATTCATAGCCACATGCATACAGTCATGTGACACAAACAAGTAGCTCGATGGACACAAATATATTGAAATATTTCTGATAATTGCAAGTCATGGTCTTCCTTCATTATTAAAACTAATTTAGTATGAAAATACCCAACTACATGATTTGTAATAGTTGAAATTTTGATTAAATTTTCTGACATAATGAACCACAAATCAGAGATCATGACTTACAAAGAGACTGTTTTTGCTTGATTACTTTTTTATGCAAGGTCACATCACATATCAACACTAGGTTCAAATGCCTAGAACTGAAGCTAGCATCTTGCCTGCAAGTTTGGTAGGACTATGAGTACTGATGGTTGTTAGAGATTTGGTAAACCCCACGCATTCCATAGAAAATACTACTACCTGATGTGGGCTAGGCATAGGGAAGTGCCTACCTGCCAAAGAGAGAAAACATAAGACTACGCTTAGATAGAATATTGCTGTCATACATAATAGAAAACCAACTTAACATTTTTAAAAAAAATGTTCAACCAGTATGTTGTCAACATTACAAAGTTACAAACAGAAAATTATTTTAATTTTCCAAACAGAAACTTTTTCGAATTTATTTAGGATTCTTTATGTATGCATTATACATTCAGAAGGAAACAATTTTGCTTATATTAAAATTATGAATAATTTACTGCTGCATTAGATTCCTGAATATAGAGAAGTGTATTCCCCTAAGTAGGCATGCATGAAAAGTGAAGAGTTATATTACTTTTTGACAACAGGAATATTATATACATTAAGCCATGTGCACTAATAATAATCCTCCTGTATTGGAACCTGATTTTTCACTCTTTTACTTGTATATGTGATTCCTCCACCCCCCCGCCACAAAATTCTAATACTGTCATTGTTAAACAAGCCAGCAAGAGGCAATATATCTTATTCCCCAACTTGTTTACTCAGAATTTGTTTTCACATTTGTTTTCAAAAGGAATAACATTTCAATAAAATAAATCCAAATTCTAGTTTATTCTTTCCTTAAATTGGAAGGAAGAGAGGGATACACAAAATACAAAAGTTCAATTTTTATGTTATGATATTTCTGCTCATGTATGTAACGATAATTAAGATTTAGTATTATATAGGAACTCTGTCACTGTATGATAACATAAAAAAATGTCCCTGCGGATTTTATTCCGCCAGTCATTGCCGACTATAGGGGGTAGGGTCCATCTCCATTTCAAGATCATTGAGCTAGCACTGTCCAAATACATTTCCACAGTCATGTGGCCAGAATGATGTCACGGAGCATTGTTACTTTCCCACTGAAGAAGTACCTATTTATCTACTGGCATTTTGTATGCTTTTGAACTGCTAGGCAGGAGCTAGGGCGAAGATGGAAGCTCACCCCATCACATGGAGCTCAGATCTTGAACCTAGGCTGCCTGCTTTCTAGCCAACAAGCCCAGTGTGTTAATTGCTGAGCCACCACACCACTCTGATAACATACACAGTATAAAAACTAAAAAAAACCCCCGAGTTCAGTAAATATTTACAAACGAAAAAAATAAGGAATGTACTAACCCATCTTGGTTGTTTCTTGAATTGGTCCTTTCTTGGGAATCTTTGCACCACCACCAAAGACAGCAAACCACATTTTGTCATTAAGGGGATGGGCCACAATCCTGAATAATTCATTGCTGGAATGTGTTGCTAGGCCATGAATGAAGAGACTAAGGTAGATTGCAGTAAGAATTTCACAGAGCAAAACTGTAATCCCAGACTGAGCTTCTTCCCCAGCTTGATTCAGCAATTGTATTAAATCCATTATTCCTGAATAGACAAGAAGTGCCATTTAGTGATAAATTACATACAAAGACAAGAGAAGCCATTTTCAATTATTTCCAGAAATACTATAATACTATAAGGGGTATAATACTATAACATGTTTGAACCAACCTCCAGAACTCCCAAACAGTGTGACCGTTACTAAGAATTCTCTAAGTCAAAATCCACAAATCTGGAAGTTACCAAGATTGAAGAATCAATGGCTGGGTGGGCAAAGAAAGGATTTCCTGGAGGTTACAAGGTATATTTCCAGGTTTTTTACTATAATCTTTCTATGTATTCTTTATACTCTTTCCCAAACAGAGAACCATCCCATGCTATGTTCTGATCCCAACCATCCCATGCTATGTTCTGACCATGCTTCTGGTTCTGAAGTATGCAATATGGTCATAGGCTGCATTAATCATGAATACTAAACCAGGCGTCTCCAACCTGTGGCCCACTACTGGTCCATAGCCTTTTGGCCACTGGGCCGCATGAGTGCCTGGCCAGTGTGTGCACAAACCATGCTCACATTAGCATTGTCATGAGCATTGCGTAAACGCTAGTGTCACTGTGAGCATACTCGCAACCACATTTGTGTGAATGCAGGCCCACTCGGGCATACACATGCATGTGTAGAGGTGCCTGCCCTTCCCTCCGTCCGTGTTGCCAACAAGAAAGGCTGGGAACTCTATACTAAAGTTAAGAGGTTTTTTTTTCATAATTATTCATTAACCAAGGCAAAGTGAATCTGGTGGACTTGGTGAATCTGATTAAACTAAATGAGAACAGGCCTGGTTTAGGTATATTAATCTGAATGAAATTAAACTATAGAGTCCAAAAAAGCCAAACAATCCAGTTAAAAACAATCACATTATGCCTTATGAACTGGGCCTTAATTTTTAAAGATAATTAATCAGCATGAGGTTACCTAATACTGTATTTAATCTAAAGTTTAAGAAAAAACAACTAATAACCAGAGAGTCATATTAGAAGAAGAAACAGGAAAGAAACTATTTTAAACTCCCTGTTGTAACACAAAACAATATACTGTACTTCAAAGAAGCCAGACAATTCAAAACTCCATGAAGAAAATTAAATCTTGATTACCTGGCCATTGAGCTGGTGTAGTATTTGGTGTTACTGTTTCATCTGAACTTGCTGTTCTTAGAGAATGCCGATGAGAGAGCAACAATGTTTGATAAATCATTCCAGTGAATTGGTTTGCTTGCAATAAACTATTTTTTTAAAAAAACCAAAATTGTAAAAATCAGTATGAATTATGGTATTTTGATTGAATATAATGGTCAATCATGATTTACTTAGCTTAACTATTTCATACATATTCTAATCAAGAGCATTAATAACATTAGCTGCTGAAAAGCTATAAAAATTTTGCATTATCATCTGTTATTATGAGTCCTGATATTTAAAGTCAGCTTTATTGATTACTGTATTCATTAGTGAATGAATGAATACTATTACTAAGATCAGGTAAACTTAACATTCAGAAACAGAAAGTATATGACGTAATTTTTGGACTTCCTTCTTTAAGGAGAAAGATAATTACATAGCACTAGAAATGGCATGTAGAGATGGCATGTTGGATGGTTCTACAGTACACAGATTTATTTTTCATGAACCCTAAAATGCTGACAATTAGTCTCAGAGTTACATGGCAGCTATTTTTTTTTCTGTTCAATTGTTCTTGAAGACTGCCTGGAGAAGTTTACATGGCACTTTACATCAGAAATCATGGTATCCTGGTTTCTAGCCTTATGCCTTAACTACTGCATCAAATGTGCTCTCGCATTACAGCCTAAATGACCTTCAAAATACTAATCTCATGAAATCTCTTATGAAGGTGTCAAAATATTAGATATAAAAGAATCCAAAGTTGTCTTAATGTTTGCTCATGTTATTCATAGTTATGGCATAGTATCTTAACTTTGTTATGAGTGATCATACTGAACAAAGCAGATTTAAAGGAAATATTTAATAAGATGGTCCATACTGCTTTGTGAAACGTCATAAAAACAAAAAAAATTATTTTTCCCTGCTCATATGTTTGCTTGAAATATATGAATTCTAAACCTTGTTTCTGCAATACCACTTAATAAGCAGATTCAAACTATGTGAATAGACAAGCCTTTACTGGCAATATAATTATTTAGTCTGTCAGGCAATTTTTTCAGCCTTATCATGTAAAACTAGGAAGGGAATAAAGATCGTTCTACATGTTTGCCAATTTTCAGATACATAATGTTTTCTAATACAAATAATATGATGTTATCAGAGGTGATCAGGAAACAGCGAAGTATAATTATGAGGAAAAAAATCAGTTTTGGATATCTTCAAACCAATCTACCTCATTAAAAAGCTATAGTCTGTTTTAATCAGTTGCTTATCATGTCTGATCTAAGAATTTGTCACCTTTCTTATATTTCTAGCTTAATTGAGTTAGCCAATTTAACATTAGCTGAGTAGACTCTGATTAAGCTAACAATGTAAAATAAATATATTTATCAGTATTAATAGTTAGTTAAATACAAATTTATGTCAAAAAGTATGGATTCCCAAACTATACAAATATAATCTGGAAATGAAGATATTGCAATAATAATAGTAATAATCTTTAATGAATATCATATCATAAATTAACCATGGTACTGATGAATTGTAGCCTTTCTTATATTGAGGTCCTAGTACTTTAGATTATCAGACAATAATTAACCCCATTTTTGAAGAATGCAGATAGTCCTCAATTTACAACCACAATTTAGCCCAAAATTTATGTTGCTAAGTGACACATTTGCTAAGTGAGTTTTGTCCCATTTTACAACTTTTCTTGTCACAGTTGTTAAGTGAATCATTGACATTCTTAACTTAGTAACCCAATTGTTCAATGAATTTGGCTTCCCCATTGACTTCGCTTGTCAGAAGGTTGCAAAAGGTGATTGATTTCATGACACTGAAACACAACAACGGTAATAAATATAAACCAGTTGCCGAGCATCTGAATTTTGATCACATGAACATGGGGATGCTGCAATGGTCATAAGTATGAAACACGGTCTCAACCCACTTTTTTCATTTAGAATTTTTGCCATTGTAACTTTGAATGAACTGTTGTAAGTCGAGTAGTATCTGTACAAAGAAAGATATAGATAGGAGGTAACGTTTTGTGCATTTTATACCAGATTTTGATTCTACTTCACAGAAAGGAAAAATAAAAATGTTGTTTTCATTGTGCCAAAAAACTTATTTTTGTAAAGAATAATATATATATACCTGTAGTTATGACCCCCACAGAGAGACTGGTATATGCAAGCTGACAAAGATGCTGCTAATGTGTGCATTACTTGTATCTGAAAGAAAGACATATTTCAGACAAAATTATTTATATGATCTTGAATACCTTGTTTTCATTTTATTTGTTCAAGCAAGAGATTAGATGGCTATTCATTTAAACATAAAATAAACAACTTCCAATATACATATAAATATTACTATGGCTGTATAATTACAGCAATTAATGTAATAAAAACCTTTTTTAAAAGTTCAGTGAAATACTGTCAAATTATAGATACTTGCCTTATTGTTCTGTACATCTGGGTGGGGTGGAGAGTCAAGAGAAATAATAGCATGTAGTATATCATGTGTCAGGTTACTAAGATGCAATAATGGGTTGGCCACCACCGTTTTGGCACTTGCAGTACAGGCAAAAAGGAGAGGTATTGTGCTCTGCTCAGATACAATATTACTATACGATTGCTCCGAGAATTCCTTTATAAAAAGGATGAAAAATAAAGAGTATATTTTGACTTTCAAATTTCCTACAAAGATGAATTTTCTTCTATACCCACACAAACATATTGACACAATGTTAATTGGAGTAATTATTCTCCTTTCTCACCCAAAAATGCCACTAAAGGTGGATGAAAACAAGTAATCCAGGGGTGTTTTGTGGGAAAATGTTTAAGTTGCAATAAAGTCTAGGATCAATAGTATTGGCCTAGTGTCTAATAGGCAGCATAACTTTGAATTTTCTAGGCCAAGGTTTCAAACCATTACTTGGTCTACTAAGCTTCTTCATTTTTCAAATTTCCAATTTAATTTTCATTTTCAGGAAACTGAAAGTTCAAATACTGGAAGCATGAACTTAGAAACTTTTTATTGAGAAAAAGTTATCTGGAATTTTCCTGGTTTTTAATCTGAAAACAAAATTATAAATATATAGCTCAAAACAATTTAGCATTCTAGATATAGGGCCAGAAAGATTTGATCAAACTGATATAAGCGCATAAGCTAAAAATAGTTTGCTAGTAATTTATTTAAATTATTATGTATTAATATTTAAGCCCAAGCCCAATCAATCAGGAAAAAACCCCTCTATTTACCTGTTGAGATTCTTGCAGAAGCAAAATCAGTTCCATTCGTACAGATGCCAAGCCTCCACCATGAGACCCATGGAGGATGCAATAACTAAGAAACATTCGCAAAAGTGATTGGTATTTTATAAGCCAGTGTCTTCTTTGAATATTTTCTTTTAGTTGTGTATCTGACAGGTCTTCAGCTCTTTCATTTAAGGAATTTTCACCCATTACTGGGATAATTTCTTTCTGAAAATCATCTGCTTCAATATTGTATTCACATGTCTTCTGAAGGGCTACCACCTCCCTTTCAAGCCAATTATACAACTGGTATCTTAATTTTCCACCATCTACTTCATAGCCAGTGGATAATGTTCGAAGTTCCTCTGTAAGAATCTTCAGGCATGCCCTAAATTTCAGCTGTACACAAATTATGTCTTCTGATGAAGCTAAGACATCATTTTCACCTAATGAACTGTACGTTTCAGTGCAGCTAGAACTAACTTCATTTGTTTTTTCACCTGTTATCTTCTGCAAAGGTTTCATGACAAGGCAAGAATCCTCACTTTCCTCATCTTTGTCACTGTCCCATTTTAATTCCAATAGGTCATCTTGGAAGACTGTAGCTGGCTGACTCCAATCAAGCAAAGCATCAGAATCTGAATGTCTGTCTGGTGAAGCATCTGATAATGATCCTAAACCATTTAGCACTGGTTCTGACCTGTCAGTCCTGAAAAACTGGTCATCTTTCAATTCTACTGGCATTGGAGAAGAGAGTGAACATTCTTTACTAGTGTTCCTTAAACTTAATGTTCTTCTTAAACACTTTGACTTTTTGACCACTTTAGGCATCTTCGATAATACTTCTAAAGCCAACATGGGACAGCCAGACTTCAAATGAGTATATGCTGCAGTAAAGAATAATTTTCGTTCCTCTAAATTGATTTCATCTGCCAGCCCATTTTCTCCTGTTACACATATCCTTGTGGAAGATAAATCAGAAGACCCAAAATGGCGTCTCAGCAAGAGAGGATGTGTCCTTAGATAATTATAAAAATTAAATACCGAAGGACTACAGTTTGAGAAGCTTCCTTCATCTAGAAAGAGATCACATGAAAAAATAATGAATTTATTTTCTAAAAGAAATAATTTAGATGTTGTTTTACTGTCAATATTATGACAAATTTATACCCTAAGGAAACACACATTAGAAAAAATTCTAATCATTGATTGTCTTGTTCATTATGTCTATTCTACTTCTTAACATGGCAAAATGATTTATCATGAAATGTTTAAGTCTTTTCCCTATACATTTTATTCCATCACAACTATATAGTTGTAATATAAAAATGATAGTTCCTTAACATTCATCGTTGTAATAATCATGGAAAGCTTCAAGATGATGCTTTGGAAGAACACTGTGACATAGTAAAAACAAATCAGCACTTACAGTGTTTGTGCTTGTAGTAGTATGCTTCATTTAGATAACACTTGATCATTTCAAAATCACCATTAGTTGGTTTGGAGGCCACAGTTCTTCACTATTCATTAAAACCACCCAAGACAATATGTAGAATATTACTTACTACCAGAAGAGTTTATTTAATAATTTAAGGCTAAATATAAAATGCACGCATTCCAAAAGTAGATCTAAATTGTCTCAGTTTACCTTCAACATTCAAAGTGGGATGGCTTAAAAGGGTATCAAGAGCATGACCATACTCTTCCAAAATCCAGTAAGCCATACTTCGGAGAAAAGGATCAAAATGTGGTTTTAATGGACTTTCAGTGGAATGAGGCTTACTTCCCAGAATTCTCTTCTGAAGAATTGATTTGTAAGTACCAGATGTTTCAAATTCTGATTCATAGAGTCGTGCAATTACAAGAGCTAGCTGAATGTCATTTAATTTCTCTAGGCAGACCTAATTAAAATAAACAAAGGAATGATTTTTTTTAAAAAAAAGATCCAATCAGAAATAAGCAACACAGCCCTATTATGTATGCAGCCATCCAGATACCTCTGGCATATTTACACAAATAATATGGAGGCTTAACCTTCTGCTGCTGTTGTTCCTTTACAATTGGCTTTTGGGGCATGATGCTTACAGGTTAGAGATAATATTGCATCTTCAAGGCCAATAGCCTTTGATAAATCTGTCCTTCATGAATTTCTCCTACCCCCTTTTCTCCAGACTAGAGTCCCATATAGTCTTGCTTCTTCTCATAGGGACAATGTTCAAGACCCCTATATCATTTTGGTTATCTTCTTATACGTTTTTCAGCTTTTTCATATATAGCAGTTAAAGAGTACATGGGCTTACTTAAGGACCATGATTATACTCAGTCTATAGAAATATCACTTAAGACTTATATACTGCACTCTCTATTTACAATGTCGGAATACTGTCCCCGACAACCTGAATCCTTATTTTATCAACTTTGGAGGCATAGAAGACCGAGTTAACCTTGATCAAACTTCAGGCTGTGGACAGAATTAGCCCACAATACTGCACTTTAATCACTGAGCCACTAGGGTTTCTTAGACTGAAAATTTCTCCATTATGTATTAAAACATATTTTAGCGTTCTATACTTCTTTTGCTTTGTATAGATATTGGACAAGGTTGTTCCTATTTTCAATCAGTTTAAGTGTACTTCATATTTATATTCATATCTGACCGAACCATATTTAGAGGATGCTATTAAACATATAGCTGGACTTCAACATAACATTCAAATCTACTTGAACTCTTAAAACATTGGGTCTGTGTAAATAAATTATTAGATGCATTGTAATCTTTTTCAATAAGATTGTCTAAAGAAAACATATTAGTTACCTCAATGGCATCTTTTAAGTGACCAGCCAATAAAAAAAATGCTGTAGAATGTTCAAAACGTTGCTTGCCTAGCAATGAAAAAGCATTCTTCAGTGCTGCTTTACGCCATCTGTCCTCAGTAAAATTGTTCCCAAAGAACTGTGTCATTTTAGTATCTTTTAGAGACCTGCCAATGTAATTATTTATAACTAATGTCACAATGTACAGAAAAAACTGAAAAAATTATGTTTATCAAAAAAACACATGCTCTTAGATTCCAAATGGCATATTTTAAAAAACAAGTTGCTGCTAAAATTCTGCATGTGCAATTAGAAATGGCCAATATTTAACTTGGGTGCTATGCTTATGATACAATAACATGCTCAGATAAATGCCATGGCAAAAATAAGCAACCAGAAGATATTGAAATAAGGCACATAAAATAATGTTTCTCAAACTTTCAGTAGTTATAAACTACTTGATAAAAGATTTTGAAGCTGGGAGGACTGCCTAGTTAAACAAAACCCCTATATTCCGATCTTTAAGAGCATGGGAGTTCACATTCAATTATGTCTTTCCACTCCCTTCATTTATATTGTTTTAAAATCCAAAAATTTAATCCAAATTTAAGTATTTATTTATCACTTGAATTGTTTTATGGACCCCATGTCATGTACAACAAGTGATTTCCTCAAAAGGAATCACTTTCATATCATCAAGAATTATTCTGTTTCTATTTTGTATCTGGTGACTCATATCTGGCTAGATAGCAGATAGCCTATGCCAGTGTTGGCGAACCTTTTTCTCGTGGCATGCCAGAAGTGTGTATGTGCGTGCGCAACAGCTCACGTAAGTGCCAGAGCCCATAATGCTTCCCTCCCTCCCTCCCTCCCTCCCGGAGGTCTGGGGCTATGCCAGAAGTCTGTTCAGGCGGGGAGACAGGGAAGCCCCTGACCACCCATCCTTGCCACTACCACCCCCTCGCACAGCCGATTCTCTGACAGTGGCAGGAGCAGCTGGCAGGGGAGAGGGGATGGCGGCAGGCTGTGGCAGCAGACAGTTCATGCCGGCTAAGAGGCAATGTTCCTCCTCCTGCCAGCCTCCAGCTCAGCTCCGGGCAGGGTCCAGCCAGCCATACCTGGCCTCCCCTTGCGGCAGCCCACGTGGATCCCAAGCAGCGCAACTTTGGGGCCTTTCTTCATGGTGGGGATGATGAGGCAGGCAGACAGCTGGAAGCACGGGACCAACTGGAGGCAGCCCTCCTAGCTGACAAAGGGTGGAGTGCTGGGGCTGCAAGTGGACAATGATGGCATGTCTGGTGCACACACGTATTAAGATGTTAAATACCAGCTAATCGTTGCACGCGCATGCACATCAGTAACCAGCAGACTAGCTGGCTGGTGCGCATACGTGCCCTAGAAACCTGGAAGAAGAATGGGCGACACCACACGTGCCAGCCAACATGGTTCTGCATCAGTGGTGAAATCTAAAATTTGTTACTATCGATTCTGTGGGCATGGCTTGGTGGGAGTGGTGGGGTAATGTGACTGGGTGGGTGTGGCCAATTTATTTTTTTTTTACTTTTAAGACCATTTTTTCTACAACCTCTTCGGCGAAGAGGTTGTAAAAAAAATGCTTTCAAAAGGCTCTGATGATCCCAGCTGAGCTGCCTGATCAGCAGAGATTTTTTTCTTTTAAATGCCTCTGCGGATCAAGCAACTCAGCTTGGATCGTCCAAGGCATTTAAAAGAAAAAAAACTTTTTTTCTTTTAAATGCCTCGGACGATCCAAGCTGAGTTGCCTGATCATTAGAGGCATTTAAAAGGCAAAAAAAGGTTTTTTTTCTTTTAAAAGCCTTTGATGATCCCATCTGAGCCGCGCGATCATCAGAGGCTTTTTTTTTAACTTTTAAAAGTATTTTTTTGGCCAAAGAGGTTGTAGAAAAAATGCTTTTAAAAGTAAAAAAAAAAAGCCTCTGATGATTGTGCGGCTCAGCTGGGCATGGGGAGGGGGCAGGGATTTTTGCTACCGGTTGTCCGAACCACCCGCCTCCATCGCTACCGGATCGCGTGATCCGGTCCAAACCGGGAGCATTTCACTCCGCTCTGCATGCCACTTCCGGTACGCGTGCCATAGGTTCGCCAACACGGGCAAATGCTTTAGTTGAGCCTCTGTATCCAGTTGTTTCCTTTTATTATTCTATATTTCTATTAGATGACCACAAAAGTATAGCTTCAAGTAAAAATGTGGAAATTATGTTATATTATATTATCCCTGAAAGGGTCCCAGTAGTGTTGATATAAATTATGCAGTAAATGTAAGCTAATTTGAGTTCAAAAATGAGAAATTTAGGACTTTGAAAAATTTTGGAGGTATTCCAATAGTACATAAAGGACATTAAGGAACAATCTCTCTCTCTCTCTCTCTCTCGCTTGCTCTATGTTGCTCCTTAATGTCCTTTAGGTACTACTGGAATGTTTACTACTTCTATCAAGCAGTAGGAATGCAAGAAAACTAGTTGCAATATATATTGAAATACAAATTCTGCTTTAAAATGGTACCTGTATAGTCCCCAAATTACAGTCTTCTTTTTCATTGCAAGATAGAAAATGGCTGCATCAAGAGGGTCATTGTTTCTTTGAAAGGCTGCTTTAGCGACCTGAAAGGATAGTAGTAAATTTTGTGGTTACAAATGTAGTATTTTGTCATAATTATGTCCAGAGACATTTTGAGCAATTAATGAAATAATTTATATTTAATACACAGAAAAAGTTAAATCAACTCATAGTTTGTTATAAACTGCCTTTACCTTTTCAATGCATCTGCGCAAATTATGGGTATTTCGAACCCACCATCCTATTCCCATAGCTCTAAGCTCTGACCATGTTGGATCACCTTTCTGTACTGCAGGAAGCATGTTTAGAAGTTCTTCTTCTGCAATAGAGTGAAATGCCCAGGCAAAATGACTCGAAGACAAACCTGAAATAATCACAAATAATTACTTTATAATTATTTAATTTACTTTTTAATTGATAACTATATTACCTTAAAAATATTTATATTCTTTTTCTGATGCTTTTTTTTAAAAAAAGTTGGTAACATGAAATAACATACCAAAAAAATTGTGTCATAATTTGTATGAGTAATGACTTGCAAATAGCTACACTTAAAACCTTGTAAAACACAAAATATTTATTAAGTCTGTATGCCACAAATAAAACAAAAACTTAGATCCCTGTACTTAACTATTTAAAAATACATCAATAAATACAGAGACTTGATGAGACTATCCTATAGACAAAAATTAGAAAAACCTGTAGTGTTCAATTGTTCAGTGCATCTCTTGATTATCAGCACTATGCCAAAGTTTCTCCATCTCCAAAGCTCACATTCCCTCAGAAGCAATCCTAGTTATATCTAAAATATTGTTCTGTTTTGCATTAGTGTCTCACAAAGAGTGAAGAAAATATTTACCTTGATATAATAGCTGAGCTCTGTGAGCAGGTGGCAGAGAAGTTGTCATAAAAGTGTGAAGACGAACCGCCAAAAGAAACTTCAAACCACATTCGTCAAGTGTTTCTCCTCCTATGAATGAGATTTAGTCTATAAAATGAAACTCTTTAAACAAAACACTATAATTATTTGCCACATTTTCCATTATTTATATATATTTAAGTCTTACTTGTTAGGCATAGTTTCACAATATAGGGAATAGGTAACAAATTTATGTACTATAATGGATTTTAAAGCAATCAAGAATTACCATAATATTAAGTAACATCATTGTAGCAGACAAATAGAACCCTACAGTATTTTTTTATTTGAGATCCATATTACTAAATTCAGAAGAAAATATTGCTGTGAAGCTAAAGGTTTCCCCATAAGCATTGCAATATATGGAAATTTGCCAGTCCATACAGAAAAAGAAGTAATTCTTCTAACTTTCAAACTTCAAATATTTAAGCAAAACGTTTCTATTTGTACACTGGATAAAATACTTTCTTAGGAAGTAATAAACTTGATTCTAAAAAATAACAGTAACTATGGAAATAAAATATAGTATTAATTTTCCTTGGGTGCTTCCCAACTCAAACTATTTTATTTATGGAATTTCTATACTGATCCATCTCAACCAATGACTTGGGATGGCTTATAGTTCTAATTATCAAATTTAGTCTATTGTGTATCATTACATTTCTTATAAGCCTTCATAATTAATTGATGTATTCTGTATTAACAATGGTATCTAATAATGTTTAGAAGTGTTTGCAATTGATTGATTGATTAATTAATTCATTCAGTTACGTAAGTATAGGCAGGACTGTTAAAAAAAACCTGAATTAGTCATTACAAAACTTACCTTTGCTTCTGTCTCTGCTTTCTCCTATATCAGTACTGGTAATAGCAATTGTATCAGCTAATGCCATCAATAGCATCTGTTCCATCCTGGTAAGTCCTGGTAAGCTAGAATGAAGCAAGTGACGAGAAAGAACTTGGGCATGCTCTTGTCCAAAGTAAGTTGGATTATACTGAGAAAGATCAATAACTTTTGGCTTTTTGTCATCTTCATCTACTTCAATTGTAGTCAGTTCATCTGTATACAGGCTGGAATTTTGAAATAGATCCTCATAATTTTCATCAGTCACATGTTTGTTAAGGTTCTTTGGAGTATTTGACTTTTCAGTACAAGCATAGGAACATTCTTCATCAGCAGCAAGCAATGCATACAAAGGAAGCGGTGGAACAGAATCTATTTCTGTATAGTCTGTTATTACACATCTGTTAAATGTCATAGGGTCTCTTGTACTACTCCCACTAGCACAGATTGAGAGAGAGCGATACCTTTTCTCATGGCAGGGGTCACTTAAGGCAATAACTTCTCCAGCAATGCATTTGACTAGATGCGATAAAATGGCTTTTGCTCTACGTACTTTCCCTAGATCCATAAGTTCCAAAAGTTGCACAGGATGATACTGAGGTAAAGTAGGACATAATGAATGAGCTGCTTCAAAAAGACCAGAATCTTCCATCTCCAGTGACAGATCAAATATAGTTCGTTTCCCACCAAGTTTTTGAGCAAAGCTAGCCATAGATCGGGTTAATGTTCGCTTTAGCGGGGGAACACCAGATGACTGGCTTTGTTTAACTAAACTTGTTATAGATGGTGTACTACCACTGTAAGATTCTGTAGTAATGGGATCTTGCTTTGAAAATGGCTGCCACTGAGAATAAACATGCATTTCACAATCCATCCCAACCACAAGGATACCATCACGAACCCAAGACAAAGAAACTGGTAAAGGAGGTGACCCTTCTACTGATGAGACCAAATCCACACATCGTAACAGTATAAATCTAGATGTACAAGAGGTTTTAGCATTTTCCCATACTGGCAGTACAAGCATTTCCTTAGCACTTTGTTCCTGTATTTTCCCAGCCAACTGACCAAACATATAAAGCTTTGAACCAATGCCTACTGTTAATATATGAGAGCCATCTTCCCTGGACATCCAGTCTAAATGAACCAAATGCTTTGTTCTGAATGTTAAGTTCTTATTTCCTACTGCCATTGAACTACTATTGACATTCAGAGAATCCAATGTTAGGTTTAGTTCATCTAAATGAAGTGTTTGTTCCAAGTTCCAACAAGAGCCTCCTGTAGATTCACATTCAAAAATGCCGACATTCACAAAAAACTCTTGAGAATTACTGTTTTGGGGTGGTGTTCGCTTGTATGCCACAGCTAAACGATTTGTATGAGCGCAGCTAATTTCAAGAGATAAACCAGACACTTCAAGGGCACTGCTACTAAGATGTCCATCTTCAATAAGCAATGGCCATTCTTCCCATACATACGTACCACTGTTCTTAGTATTCTCTGGTTTCGATAATACATCTGTTTCTTGTGTCATTCTACACCTCCAAAACCTAACTTTTCCATCTGAGCAAAGTGTTGCAAGAAGATAAGGAGCTTGGCGGACTGGATAAATTGAAGAAGAACTTAAGTGACCTAAGATTGAAACACAAAAATCCTTAAAATACTAACCAGAGAAAAAAATTAGTTGAACATGAAATTTTCAAGCATTTTTTTCAGAACTTAAGAGCAAATTTTAGTGCTCTATAATTTATAAAACCAAGTTTACTGTTGTAACATGGTATAACGTTTATGACAATTTAATAGCTGTTTTTATATCAATTTTCTTTAAATATTAGGCTTTCAAATTACCATTAAGATATAATAAAAACTGAAGAAAAGTTAAATGAAAGTCAGTTAATACATAATTTTCTCCTGCCCTATTTGTTTTTTTAATTTACAAACCTGCTGATGGCTTAATGCTTACTATCTCCACTCCTTCTGGTAAATTCAGTTCTCGACTATAGACAATTTCTGAAGAAAGAACTAATTGGCTGGTACTCTGAAGATTATCTCTGCAAATCTGATACTTCTTTGTAAAGGAACTGTGAAGCTTTTCTTGGTCCGGAGAAGAAGAATGCAGTTGTTCTTGAGATGCTGTTTCAGATGCCTTAGGAGCTATTTTTTCATCTACAAAAATTGGGATATTTTATTTATTGTTTATTTAAAATACAATCTGTTCTATGAAATGTCAATATATTCTGAAATTACATTAACTAAATTCTATGTTTATATCAACATATATATTTTTCTATTTTTATTTTTCTACAAGTCACTAGAAATCAACAGCATCAGAGAGTGAGCCAGTTGCTAAAGACAATATTTCATATTTACATGGTCTGCCTTTCATATGCAAAATATTGTTCAGAACATACTGACCTTTATCTGGACCATGACACCTCTTTTAGCATGAATTCTTTCATATCCAGCACAATATTCCATGATATAGGCATTATGGGCTGGACCTAATGTTTCTAAAGAACTCTTTCACCAGCTCTTGAATTACAACTATAAACATTAAACATGTTGACACTGAACCTAACCCATTAAGCTTAGCATTTAGTTCATGTCCTTCATTAATATTCCGGTTCAAGCAGAATAATTCTGACCCCAGTGACAAAGTGAAATTACTATCTTATTACTACCTCTTTCTATATGGAAGTTTCATTGACACTTTTGGATTCTACATGCTTGTAATATCCTTCTACTTTCTAATTCTTATGTATTAGTGCACCACCCAAAAGCTAGTGTATACATTGTCTATTTAGTCTTAAAACACAAGAGTTTTGAAATATTATTTTATTTTATTAATAATTTGCCTGTGCCTGTAGTCAAAATATGTAAAGATTATGCGGCAATTACAAAGAACAGCTAAAAACCATACTTATCTGTCTTTGAAAAACAATTCAGAGATTATAGAACATAGAACTGAGAAATTCAATAAATTTTTAATGAATTTATCCTGCAATTATCAAATGAATACATTCTTCAAGATGCATAATGTATAAATTCTTACACATATTGTCAAATATTTAGAACATACCGACTGAGACTGGTAGGGATTTCAAATGTAATTTCCACATATGTAACAATGAGCAGTTTTGAGTATATTCAATTACAATTAAATAGAATTTTTCAGAAAATCCATTTTCTTGATATCCTGCAAAAAGAAAAAAAATTTCAGTAAAACACAGCAATTAAGAACATCTCCAACTATTTATTATGGTTCCTTTGTATGTTTTAGCTAGGTCTTGCAAATTGATTTTTAAAGAAACTGTGGTTCTCTACAGTTTATAATTCAAAAGTCTTCTTGGATCTAATGATGCAACTACAGTGATCTAAAGGTATCAATGGGACTTTATGCTCTTTATCAGATTAGTTTAAATTTATCAGATTAACCTTATTAAACAGATTAACTTCATTAAACATACGAACTCCACACAGATGGTTCATATTATTATGGTATGTTCTATGCATGGACTACTTTAAGGGTTTTGAAATGATATGTTTAATTTAGTCCAGAAATCAATGCGATTTGAGAAAGAACCAATTTTAAAAACACTATCAATGGCAACCTGCAGCACAGGGTATGACTATATTTACATTTAGAGTTGTTTGTTTTTATTTATTCTTCTTGGCTTTGACTAATGTATAGCACATGTAAGAGAGAGGAGATGATAAAATGACTGTACTATTTCAGATTATAGACAAAATGCAACTTCTGAAGTTTCCCTCATAATAAATTATTCATAAAAATAAAACTAATGTTGCAAGACACCAACTAAAAATGGATATTTTTCCCAGAAAGGCAATTTTGTCCTCTCATGGAAATTCTTTTCTTTTAAACTCAAGGATTTTTTAACAATGACATATTGAATTTGTAACCAGAAATCATACAATCATCTCTGCAATTCATTTAGCTTCATTCTTCCATTTGGTTAGGCTCAGCCCTATGCATTTTTATTTCTTGTTGATAATTATTAGAGTTTTACATAAGAATGGTATATTAAATTTTGTAATATTCGCCTGGCATGATTCCCTTTCTATGCCATTTGAATAAAAATGAACTTAGGAGAAAGGAAATCTTTGACAGATATTATTATTAAATTTCTATCTTTCTGTTTCCACAGTGCACAAGAGAAATTTTAAGTTATAAAATCTAAAAATAGAAACAAAACAATTAAATTCAGGCATTAAACTGTATATATCAACACCTTTCCATGTCAAAGAACAGGTAAAACTAAAAGTCATGTTTGTATGTACCGCTAAATTATTAATATTTTAGTGTAGAAAAGAAATGTCACTATCTGATTATAAAATATATTAACTGTTTTACCACAAACATAATGCTATAAGCAAAAGTGGTTATTACAAAATAAATTTTACTTAAGATTTAAAATGTATATGCTTTACCAGGATCAAGTAGTATTGACTCTTTTTCTGAGAATCTATTCTCAATATTATTCATAATGAAATCTTCTTGAAAAACATGAAGTAGCTGCATTTTCTCACCATGCTAAATTAAAAACAGATACATTTTAAATATAATCAACAGTGACAACAATCTAAATACAATAAAAAGAAATTAATTAGTTTATGATATAAAATATTAAATACTTGGTTAACAATAAATATTTGGCTAACATTGTTTTTTGCTGTTTTTTATTCGTCAATATTTTACTGAAGAAGATCAAATAAAGCATGAGATAAAATAAGAGCAAATCTTACCAGCTCTGTAATAGAATTCAGTTCTACAATGCAACCCGGTCTAGCTGTAGATTGCTGACTTATGATATTAAAAAATTTGCCAACGTATTTCTGCAGTTAGTAACAAAAACCAGTAATTAATTGACATGTAATTATATTAATTTCATTAATTTCTTCATTTTGATCTACTGATTTACTATTTAATACAATTAGCCATCCTACATAAATAGGAACTAATTTTTGTACCAACAACCTAGTAATTCCTTATATCAACAAAAATAACTTTCATAATGTATTTGCTTCTTGCTTTGTTTTGTGTATGCAATGCTAACTGAATCAAATTGGATAAAATATTTTGCATATCATGGAATAATCAACTAATTAAATATAGATTAAATAAAATTACATTTTACCTTATAAAAACAAGAACAAACCATATTTTCCATTTTTTTTTACTTGAATATAAACAGAAAGCTATAAAATCTATTTATTTAAATTTATAGTCACTCGTCTCCAATTGATTCTAATAGTCATTTGGGTACTGCTAGATATTCCAATATTGTATTTTGTTTTCATGTTACTTTTTAATTTTTGTGAACTGCCCAGAATCGAGCTGCACCAAAACTGAAAATATAAAATAAGATAATGTTCATGAATTTTAATTCCTAAAAAATTACCTCCTTCAAGAGGCTTTTGCCCAGAGAGTGTTAGAAAGAGAGGCGGGGGTGGGTGGGTGCGGGGAAACAACCTTCAAAGCAGATTTTTAGCAAGTAGCTTTCAATGAGGATGTGTAGTATCTTTAAGCTGCTGAGTATATTTGGAGTATAACAGTGATTTTACAAAATAAATGCCAGTATTAATATGACCAAATCAGAAAGTATGAATTTAATGGAAGGCAAACTGCTTACATTGCAATAATTCAATAAAATTATTATTTTTATTGAATTATTTTATAAATTATAAAATTTATAATTATAATTAATATAATTATAATTAATTTTATTATTTATTTATTTATTAATTAAATTTCTATACCGCCCTTCTCCTGGCGGACCCAGGGCGGTGTACAGCCAATTAAAAACCAGTACATAAACAATTAAAAACATCCTAAAATCCATATAAGTTAAGGCTGAAGGTATAAGAACCGACTAAAAACTCTAAAAAGTTTAAAATTTAAAAAATGTAGAAATATTTAAAAAATAAAAGGGATCAGGCAAGTCCGGCGAGTTGGAAAAGGTGCGTCTTTAGAGCCCGACGAAAAGTCCGGAGGTCAGCAATAGTTCTCAGTTCTGGAGGCAAATCGTTCCAGAGGGTGGGGGCTACCACAGAGAACGCTCTCCCCCTGGGGGTCGCCAGCCGGCATTGTCTGGCTGACGGCACCCCGAGGAGGCCCTCTCTGTGGGAGCGAACCGGTCGGTGGGAGGCAATTGGTGGCAGAAGGCGGTCCCGTAAATACCCTGGTCCTTATAAATTTTATAAATTATAAAATTTATAATTTTATTAATTTATAATTTTATTAATTTTATTAATAAAATTATTGAGTTATTTTGGGCAGGAAGGTAGACAAATAACCTTCAAAACCTTGGCTCCAGTCATTCATGGAGCATATAATTTTTAAGAATGGCAATGAGATCCATGTGGACCCCATAGAGATTCTTTTAAGTAAAGATGATCCTGAATGTCGATAGCAGCTTCCTTTTGTATTTGTATTTGTTCCTTTTTTGTATTAAGGGGGGCGGGGGGGGGAACCAAGTTAACTAACAACCTGGTAGGCACCAAGAGTATCAGATCATCTTCCCTTCTCTACATTAAACTTCCAACTTTGATTGAATTTGGAAATGAAAATTAAGACAAGCAATTAACTCAGGCACAATGTAACATATTTAAATTTATCCTAAATGTTCAAAATCTGTGAAGGCAACAAATCTGGGAAATAAAAATAATTAAACCCACTACTGTTGATAATGATTATAATTAAATGTATACATGATAGTTTTTAGTTCATAGTTTAAGCAATTGTAAGACTACTAATTGTCTTTTTAAAAAAATCAAAATGTATTTTATTCAGAGTGTCTATGTTTAATACATAAAGATGGAACACTGACATTAATTCGGCTAATAGTGAAATATTGGAACTGGGAAATAAAAGTTTAAGATGATTTATTCTCTTTGTACTTAATACTTTTTACTAAGTTTATTTCAGATATTCTTAGTGCAAAAATGATAATAATGAACATACTTCAAAGATTATATAGTTGAGCAGTAATATAGTATGGTTAAGATGCCTAAAATAATATACTCATGTAACATTGCCCAAGTCCCCATTTATTTAAACCAATTTTACTCAAGAAAAAGATATGGTTTCTTCAGAGGTTCTATGATCCTAAGATTAGAAAATATTTCTCATAAATTAAAATTAATCTTCAGGTCAAATGAACAGATAGGTAAACTAAATTTAACTGGCAATATTATAACTCTAGTTGAGCTTTAACTTACAGAAATTCCTGGATTTGACAGTTCACAGAGCAGTTTTTTGGCATCTATTATAGCTTGATAGAGTCTCAAATGTTGTCCATCACTCGCAACAAAGCAAGCACTTGGTGAATTACAGTACGCACCTAAAGACAATTAGAAAAATATAACTCTTAACAAAAAGAATTCCAATGCCTCATCTTATGCTTTTTTTTTTAGATATCAAAAGCTTAATAAAGGCTATTTGATTGTACATATCTGAACATGCTTCAGAGAGGCAGTTTAAAGGAGTTGCCGACAGGTATTATGTGAGAATCCCCAGTAATTTCCTGTAAATGTTGTACAATCATAGTATATTTTATACTATGGTATTTAGTATAAAATATATACCAATTTTACTTATAAGGAAGAAAACGCACCTAAGCAGTAACTAGGTATGAGGCAAGGCAACCACGCCACATTTGAAAAAGCAGATACGTGAAGAGAATTTATTCTTGCAAGCTCAGAAACGCCACCAGAAAAAGACAGTGGGCCAACTGGATCAACTCTCCAGAGGATAAGTTCACTGTAAACAGCAGTAAGATCCTGAGATGTGCAGGCAGAACTTTTATTTTGATGTTTTGGAGATGCCTCTTCTGTGCTATCAAGAACTGGTATCCTCACTGCATTGTGATGAGAGGTTGTGAGTAGCAATGGAAGTACTGAATGGCAAGCCAAGTCATTAAGGTGGAAACGATGTCCACAGTATCGTGATTTGTGGCAAATACTGAGAACATTTGAAAAAGCAGATTCCTCCGCAAAGCTGACTAGCCACTGATTTAGAGATCCATCTGCATGCTTGGAAATCATCATAACATTTGGGGTGAAAATGCTTAGTTTTACATTGTTGGGTGATTTGCTATGACCTGAAGAAATTAACATAGAGCAGGAGCGACCAAAGCCAGATGGTTTTTGTTTGCCTTGCTGAAGAGCAAGGTCAACATTTTTTGTACAAGCATACATCACTACACTTCTGCAAAGTGAATTTGCATCACCAGTAGGAAAGGCAACAGGAATCCTTGAAACAAACGACACCTAAAAAGGAGAGAGAGAAAAAGTTCAGACTCAAGTCAAGCTTCCAAAACAATCACATTTTTAAATACATAGTACCTGTAAATTTGTAGTACCTGTACTTGACGAAACATGCCTGGTTGGTATTCATCTAGCCAATCAACATGCCATACAAGCAATGATCCATCCATAGGATGAATACTAAATAACATGTCTGCATTTTTGTTCCATTCAGCTAGCTGTATTTCAATTTCATGATCAATAACAGCTGAAGACAAGGGAATGGAGTTTGAATTTAAAACAGGTTTTTCACCAGGAAATTCTTTCTGTTCTTGATTTCTTCTCTGTTCTTCTCTACTGTCATCAGTTTCTAGAACTATATAAAAAAAGTGAAGACATCTATATATAAAAACATACTTAAATCTTGGGGTAAAAGAGCTTTTTTGAGCTTCTCTGAAACAATTGTAGTAAAAGACACCTCCAGTTATACTGTTTTTTTCAGAGTATAAAACGCAGAGTATAAGAAGCACCTACCTTTTTTGGTGAAGAAAACAAGAAAAAATTATTATTTATTGTTTATTATATATATATATATATATATGTATATGTGTGTGTGTGTGTGTGTGTGTGTGTGTATTTATATTATATGTATATGAAATCTTAATCTCTTCACCGCCCTGAGTCCTTTGGGAGAAGGGGGGTATAGAAATTCAATAAATAAATAAATAAATAAATAAAAAGAAAGAAATCTGCCTCTGCCTCCCAGCAATTTTGCCTCCTTGCAGCAAACAGCCTGCTTTACTTTCATTTTGTTTCAGCATAGCTTGATTAGCACAAGGAAAAAAAAAATCTGCTCCAGCAATTTACTCCTTGCAGCAAGCAGCAGAGGCCCACATAAAACAGTTGAGAGCAAAACAGCTGAGAGTCAGGAGGCCAATCCAATCAATTTGTGCTAATTAGGCTGTGCCGTGCTGAAGCTGAAAGGAGCTGTTTCTTCTTGCTCCAAGGAAGTAACTGCTGGGAAGCAGAGGCAAAGAGTGGAGGCCAGTGGGTAGGCGGGGAAAAAGGTGCGTCTTATACTCCAAAAATATGGTATATAGTACAGGATTAAGACACTCTTCCTGAAATAACTACCATATATAATTTAAAATGTTACATTTCATTTCATAAAATCATTTGTTAGGCTAGTATTTGTTTGCATAAAGAGCCATGATGTGTAGGAATTCACCTTCTATTGAATATTTATTCCTAACTACACTGGTTAAGAATTTCCACCTTCTTCTAAGAACTATCTCATTTGCTTTTACTATTTGACCAGAATCCTAACATTTTCAAGAGAGCCAAAAAATTTCTTTTGGCCACCATTACTTAACATAGGAAAAAAATCTTATAATTTTTGGACCTCAAAAATATTACCAAATTATTCTATTTATATTTTTACCTTTCTGTTACATCTCATTACTGACCATAATAAAGTTTCATTGACACTCACTTAGTTAATCAGTATGTTAGTATTTTATTCATGAAGTACTTCTAAAATTAAGCCCCAGGACCTCCAAAGTCAGCAACTTCAAGACTTGTGGACTTCAACTCCTAGAATTCCCCAGCCAGCATGAGCAGTCGAGGAATTCTGGGATATGAAGTCCACAAGTCTTAAAATTGCCAACCATCGAGACCCCTGATTTAGTCAATTATTTTTAAGTATTTGTGTTTTTTTAGTATTTTATCTATTTGTTAAATAGTCTGAACTATTTTATTTAATTCTATTAAGCATCCAGAAAATTTATGTTTTTATTTTCTTTAGGCACCTTTGCAATCTCTTACAAATACCTAATAAAATGCTGATCAGTGATCTTAGAAAAACTACTACTATGCTAGATTATTTTTAATATAATTTTTAATAGACCAATTACAATAATTTTGTTTTTACCTTTAAAGCTCTGTACGGTACAGAGCCAGCTTTTTTGTGGGTACACTCCAGGACTCTACCATTAAATTTTGTCACTTGATGGGATCCTGGAGGCATACAACCAAAGTAGCCACCCCAGCCCTTTAGAATAGCTTTCTACCTGACATGCAAAGAATTCTATATTTTAACTTTCTGGAAGGCTATGACGATCTAGCTCTTCCCCCCAGCAATGGGCTAACTTGAGCTTGGAGAGCATTTAATCTGCCACCTGATGGAAGAGTTGTTTTGTTTATATTAGTTTTGAGATGCCTAGGATCATTATATAAGCATCCCTTTAAGTTTTATAAATAAATAATTCACAAATGTTTATACTGCCTAGGTCATAAGATTCTATGTAAAACACAGGAAATATTTCCATATTCTAAAATAGCCAGTGTACATGTATTGAGTCATTATTTCATGCAGCCAGAAAACAGTGAGAGAAGATAAAAATATCCATTTTACCTTCATCAGATATGAAAGTCATCTGATTAGGTTCTTCAGTGCTGCCTTCTGAGGAAATATGCTCAAAATTTCTTTTAAACTGCTGTAAAAAAACCTCCATTGATAGGGTAAAATGTAATTCTTTATTATTTAGCCAGTGCACTACAAAAGGACCACTTTTTTCTTCATTTTCATTAAGACTCAGAGACATGATAGAAGGGAGCAAGGGAATGTCTACAAACAAAAATATACATTCTATTCAGAAACACACATTTAAATTATTTTTACATTTTAGCGACTACTTTAGAAAGGTACATATAAATAATTATAGGACAGATAATTTTCTTTTCCAGCAGCAGGTACTAATCAGTAATTTACCAGGATACTCTGTTTAGCAGAACTAAATTGCCTCGAATTTTTAGAAATAAGTAAATGCATAAAACATAATATATTTTAAAAAATAAATTAATTGAGGACCCAGTTTGTTGGGGGCAATAAGCTGACTTTGTATAAATATACAAAAGTATGAAGGCTATTGCTTAACGCACTGTAAGCTGTCATGAGTCTCCGGAGGAGGGTGGCATATAAATCAAATTAAAAAAAAAAAAAGGACTAATGATGTTACACATATTTGTTGGTGCACAGTTCTAGAGGGCTTTTAGAAGGAGCTAATTAAGCCAAACAATATAAAATGTACAATTTCATTTAATATTTTGCAAAGAAAGAATATACCGATATATTTACATCTACACATTTTGAGTGAGATTACTGATTTTTAATAGACCAAGTTACTATAATGACTCTAATTAACACTAATTACCTTAAAAACCAAATTGTCAGCATTCGTCATATGAAACTGTATGAAGACTTACAACAAAAGTTACTGAATGTTATGGTATCATAATTGCTACAAATCACATTTATATTTATTAATTCCTCTTTAGGAAGCTTGCAATATATGAAACTAAAAACATCCATAAAATCTTAATAAAAACAATTCCCAATAAATGCAATCATAAATACTATTAATAACTGCTGATGCAGTAGGAAGAATTTTCAAAGCAACATTTTAGTTTTACAACTTTAAAATTATATTCTCTTTTCAGCACAATTTTAGCATCTATAAACATTATAGTATAATGTGCTTTACAGAGATAAATCTAAATTGAACCCACTTATCCTAGAATTAAGTTTGCTTATTCTTTATCACCTGTGGCTGGATTGATGCTGGCAGCAATGTGGAAATGGCAAAGTGCATTTGACTGCAATGGGCTGTTTCGATGAACTACATGAGGGTCTTGCTGATGGGGCAAGTATCCAGTATGTGCAAGTGCTATTGATCTTCTTCTTCCTCGTCGGAAAGGTTTTAGATTTAACTGTTGAGACCAGGAATATATTTTCATATGACATAATGAAATGCAGAAAAATATTTTCTACATTATATGTACAATTCTGAACAGAATCCTCTGATTACATTTAAATAGGGTAGCTATCTTTCTTAAAATACAGATAAAAACTCATTTTCAAACTGAATGTTCAAATCAGGCCTTATCAATTATTAATATCTGGTAGATGTCGCTTCTTACCTCTAAAGCATTTTTCATGCTTTCTTTGCTAGAAGCATTCCTCTTAAAGTTATTTAATTTCACTGGCTCAGGCCAATGGTTATATCCACCTTCATATAAGAGGCTATCATTAGGCAACAGAGTTTCTGCCCAGAGGCGGCATATATTGTCTTTGCAGCAGGTCAGCAGTACATTACACACAGCACCACTAGGAAAGAAAGCCAAGTTAAGCAAAAAGAAAATATAAATTTCAGAAAGAGGATTTTTGAATCCTATTCAGTGTTATTGCAATACCACATACTTTGATTTCATATACATGTATTTTGGGCAACAGATGCTTAAAAATCTCATGGAAACATTATTTTTAATGCCGGATTTCTGTTTTTATATACTTTTATTCATTAAACATGAAACTAAGTCAACTGAACATTTAAAGATGTATCTCAAATATTATTGACTGGCATTGATGGTTGATACTGGATGCTGTCTTAAAATTTATGTTGTTCTGGTGTCATTGCAGGAAGCTGCAATTTCCTGATGTACTTTGTAAAATTCTTGGACATGGTATGGGTATAGTGGGTATTACTGTCACATTTCACCCCTAATTGTGTAGTTTCGATGGTCAGGTTGCGATATTTCATGATTTTTTCCAGTTCTTTTTCTTCGACTCTGGGGTTTCCTGGTACAGCGGTATCAATAGATTGTATGCTTTGATTTTCAACAACTGTGATATCTAGAGTGTTGTGTTCCAAATGATGATCCATCCGTTGTTGTTATTATTATCTTCCACTCAGTCTGCACCGAGAAGCTTCTGCCCAGGAGCTTCTACTCAGTCTGCACTGAGGTGACACCAAGCAATTTTGCTGATGCAGTTAAACTGAAACAGCAAGCTTGTGCAGGACTCCTCGTGAGCCATGAGTTTTATGGTGCTTAAATTTATTATTATTATTTGGAAATAATTTAATGTTCTGTGTGCCTGTGTGCACAAGTTTGATAAGTAATGTGCATGTGCACAGTCTCATATGCTAAAGAAAATATAAGTTACAATATATAAATCATATACATAAAAACGTAAAGAAATTACAACTTTTATTTATTGAATGTTATTTACTTTGTAACTATTCTTACCGAGGCATGTAGTTGCTTGTCTTTCGCCATGAAAAACCGTCAACAGACCGAGGATGAACCAGATAAATGAATGAAAAACTGAGTTCCTGCACTGTGGTTTCTGGTGTTGTATGTTGTGATGCAATTACTGATTTCCAGCAATCAGTGTTATACCACACCTTTACAAGACAGTCATCCTGTATAATAATGAATAAATAATCCATATATATATTTAAGCTCTACAGAAGAGCTTTTTTCAATTGTAACATAGTCATAAATTCATTTATTATTTTTTATAGTATGTATTAGCCTATAGTCAAATTCAGTAACATTCCTATTTATGAAAGAAAAATGACAAGAAATTACTTATACAAGTAATCCACATTTAAGGACAGCAATTGAGAATGGAATTTCTATTGCTAAGCAATGCAACTGTAAGCAGAAAATCATGTAATTATATACCCTAGTTCCCCTTGCTGTTAAGTAGGGATTATGGGTTGTTAAGAAACAACTTTCTTGCAACTTCCCACAAGCAAAGTGAATGTACATGTACATGTACATATACATATATCTTGCATATATTATACATGTATGTTATGCATTTATATATACACACACATAGACAAAATCTGTTATGGTCCTCAATTGATTTATTTTTTTCTGCTATTTTATTGCTAGCTAAAGTTTTAAATATATTAATACTAAAATCATTTTATCATTATATGTTATTATTATTATTATTGCTATTACAAAATATTGATGTTCTACACAAAACACAAAAAGTTGATACAAATTGAAATTAAAAATAAAGTTTATCATACCTTCCCTGCAGTAGCAAAAAATTCTCCATCTGGTGAAAACATCATTAGATGAACTTGAGAAGCAGTTCTATAAAAAGAAAGGGAAAGCATGGTAATTGAGATTTCAAAAGCTTAATAATTTATTGTGACAATGTCAGACCTGGAAGCCATCTTTTACATTTGAGCCTTCAGGATTGCCACACTTTCTACTGTGGGAAAATGGGAGGGAGGGACCCATTAGTTGGAACCCTGACAACAAGTTTATTAAGACACTTTTTGGATATAATCATTTTTCCCATCAACATAAATACTGCTTCTGATTTGGACATACTTAAAAGTCAAATGTAACTGATCTACTCTGAAGGAATTTCTTTCATATTTTGATGTTTGAATACAAGGACAACAGAACTAGAATTAGCTAGTGATCTAGACCTAGCCTTTTAACTCATCAAGAGACCATCACAGATCAATGTATAATAAATTTAATCCATCCATATATCTTGGGTGCACCTTGCTTATTTTAGCTAACCAAAGACAGTTTACAGGTAGCCTTCATTTAGCGATAATTGAGACAGGCAACTTGGTTGTTAAAGTGGTTGTTAAGTGAAACTATGACTATACTTATGACCTTACTTCAGCTTTCTTTTGCTTTATAGATTTGTAAAGATCATAAATGCAAAGATTGATTGGAAAGTTATTTTTTCATCACTGTTTTTACTGAGAAGAGTCATTAAACCAGGCAGTTGCTAAATGAACACTACCTGAATCAGGTAGAGGCAGAGAGGGTTGAAAACATTTTTGTGATAAAGCCCTGCTGCCAGCTATAAGAGAGGCAATGATCTATACAATGGTGAAGACGGTCTTTCTGTAACCAATTATTTCAATCATTTCTCAGTCACAAAACAGCAGTTTTTAAAGAAAATGTTCTTAAGAACAGTAGATATACACTGGCAAATGTTCTTGGAAGATAGATTATTTCAAGACTTTTCAGACTCAGTTCAATGAATTATTTGGTAATAGAATCAGTTTTGGCTGGCATAACAGATGACTTCTTGCAGGAGCAACACAGAGGGAACACAACTCTTTTGATTCTATTAATCTATTAAACACTTTCTGATACTTAGTCATTATATTTTTCTGGACCATCTCTATATGTCAAAGATTGGGGCTACTATGTTACAGTAGTCCAACTCCTACTTCCAGTATGGTCTCAAAAAATATAAATACTGAATAACTGTATGTCTGCATCTTAACACTACAATGTGGTTGACAGAGGACATTACTTATGTTTCTGATGGTTTTTAATATGTGTGTGAAGCTATCAGGACAAAATGTCAGGGGTTTTCAAAATGCTGGTAACATTTGGGTTTACTTCTTTATAAATCTAGACTGGGATAGGCTGCATTTTGATCATCTGATTTTGCTGTTACAGACCTCAATGAACTGCAAAAATTGTGGGGTATTCCTGCTTATGCCAAGATTAATATGCCCTACAGCTGTTATCATAGATAGGCATTTCTCTGAGACAAAAGCAGATGTTATTTCATTTATTATTTGCATATACTGTAAATAAGCAGAGTATACTCTGGATTATTCTTCTTCCTTTAAAGTTTAAAGATTCCTACTGTAATATCTTGAGTTATCTTGTTGAATCTTTTTATCTTGTCCTTTGTATTCTGTACAGTATGTTGGATTAATAGATTCTCTTAGGGCTTTCTTCCTTCCCATCCCCAAATTTCTAATGGATACTTTGTATCATTATCATTCATTATCTCTTTTATTCATTAAAAATGAAACTCAGTCAACTGAACATTTAAAAATGTGTCACAAATACGATTGATTGGTACTAATGGTTGATATGGGTTGCTGCCAACATCCTAAGTATCAACCAAATATTTTCTTAAAATATATTATGTTCTGAGTAGCACAATTTTTTGCAGTTCAGCTGGTGTTATTGCAGGAAGCTGCAATTTCTTGTTGTGTTTTATAAAATTCTTGGATATGGTACCAAGTGCCCTGATGACAATGGGTATCACTGTTACATATTTCATCCATAGCCGTGTAGTTTCAATGGGCAGGTTGTGATATTTCATGATTTTTTCCAGTTCTTTTTCTTCGACTCTGGCATCTCCTGGTACAGCGATATCAATAAACTGTACGCTTCGGCCGTCAATAACCATGATATCTGACGTGTTATGTTCCAAATGACGATCCGTCTGTATTTGAAAGTCCCACAAGATCTTCACTGTCTCATCTTCGATAACTTTTTCCCTTTGTGCTCCCATGACTTTTCGGATACAGGTATGTCGTATTTTTTACATAATGACCAGTGGACTAATTTAGCAACTCGATCATGTCTAGCTTTGTAATCAGTTTGCACAATTTTGCTGCACTCACATGTTAAGTGTGAAACAGTTTCAACTTTGTTGTTACAAAGTCAGCAGTTTGGATTATTTTTTTTTTATTAATTATTATTGTTGTTGTTGTAATTCACTGCTTTTTATTACTGTAAAATGTTTTATGTATGTATTTGGAGATATTACAAAGGCTAAACTATTAGTATTACAAGTTAAAAGATAAAATGCAGTTTCTCGCTGTATTTTCTAAAATGCAACACATACTATCTTACACTAAACTACAAATCAAGTTAAAAAAAATAATCATATTTTTAAAGGCAATATTTTAAAGGCAGTAAGGCAATATTTATATATTTCTTACTTGCTCTGCCATATGATTCTCCAGTTCTGAGTATCAGCTTTTTCACGATTTTCATCTTCTAACAGATTTTCAAAACTGACATTAGACCAAAGCTGCAAACAACTGGAACTAGTCAACAGACGAAAACCTAGATTTTTCAAATTAAAAAGCACAGATTTGTTTAGCTTAAGAGACAAAAAATTCCATTATGGAATTCAAGATATTTAGATGAAAAATTTGTACTGTAAAACCATGGAGAATACCATACTGTAGATAAATGTTAGATAGACAAATCTCTCTCTCTCTCTCTCTCTCACACACACAAATGAACATCACTTTAAAAATTATTCCTTTTTGTCCCATGAAAATGCTTGAATTGTAGACTGTTATCAAGTACCGTATATACTCGAGTATAAGCCGACCCGAATATAAGCCGAGGCACCTAATTTTACCACCACCCAAAAAAAAAAAAAAAAAAAAAAAAAAAAAAAAAAAAAAAAAAAAACACCACACACCCAACCCCCCCCCATCCACCCCCCTGGGAAAACGTATTGACTCGAGTATAAGCCTGGGGTGGGAAATGCAACAGTTACTGGTAAATTTCAAAATAAAAATAGATACCAATAAAATTACATTAATTGAGACATCAGTAGGTTGTTTTTAAATATTTATTTCGAAGAAAAACAGTAAACTAGCTCTGTAAGTGCATAGTGTAAACTACACTGTAACTAAATTACACATGTAGTATATATACCAAAAATAATTCAATAACAATTTAATCTGATACATTGGGTTAAGTGATGTAGGGCTTGATCTAAATTCAGGCAAGTTCAAGCCTCTGTTAAGAGATACTTGCATTCTCTCTCTCCCTTCCTTTTTCTTTTTTTTTCTCTTTCTTTCTTTATCTCTTTATTTCTTCTCTCTCTCTCTCTCTCTTTCTTTCTCCCTCCCTTTCTCCTTTCTCCCTTTCTGTGAAGAACCCCAGAAGGTCTTTGGAAGGAGGAAGAAAAGCCAGATGTTTTGAAACATTTTGTAGCTTACCCTGAGCAAGGATAGCTAGTGCAGGCACTTACAATAAGCTCTCAACTCAAGCTCAGTGCATATAGGGATCCCCAAACAGTTCTCTCTCCCTTTCTCCTTCTCATCAGCTCTACTATTTATTATCTTAGCCTAAGCCAGGATAGCTAGTAGCCAGCCTGTTACAATAAGCTCTCAACTCAAGGTCAGTGCACCTGGGGATCTCCCTAAACACTGAGGATTTCTTTGTTTCTTTTACCCTTGAAGCCCCTCCACCCTCTACCCCCCCCCCCGCAGCCCATTTTTGCTTCCAGGGGGCTACAGGGAGTCTTGTTAGGCACCCCCCCCCACGCCCCAGTTTGGCCTTAGCAAACCTCCCTGGAAGCCAAAACGGATTGCAGGAAAAAAGGCATTTTTTCCTCAGTCAAGTATAAGCCGAGGGGGGCTTTTTTCAGCATTAAAAATGTGCTGAAAAACTCGGCTTATACTCGAGTATATACAGTATATGAAATCTCAGTCTCTATTTATATTGGTTACCATTTAGAAAATGAAAGGTTGATTCTGTGACATATGACTGCTTTAACTGTACCACATTCAATAATATTTAATTTTTAGGTGCCTTATAAACAGGTGTGTATAACACTGAGTAAAAGATTACCTTACATGAATATAAAAATGAAAAGATGTTTACAAAATTAAAATACTGATAAAGTAACACTGAAATTCCAATATATAATGTACAAGATGCACTATAAGCAAATATATATTAAAATAATTTAAACACCAACTCATTTTATAGATATATTTTTTCAATCTATACATTCAACTATTCCTAATACTCTCTTCCTTTAATCAATCTTCTAAAGTATCATAAAATATTTAAATAAATAAATAAATAACACTCTGGTGGTTAAGGCACCAAGCTAGAAACTGGGAGACTAAATTCTGGTCCCACCTTATACACAAAAGTCACCTAGGTGACTTTGGATAGTCACCCTTTCTCTCAGCCCAACTCACTTTATGAGTTGTAGAGGGAAAATAGAAGGAAGGAGGTATGTTCGTTGCCTTATTTATAAAAATAAAAAGTGGGATAAAAATAAAAATAAATGAACAAATATACCATATCCATTTACAAGACAAAAAAAGGAACATCAAAATCTTTATGTGCAGTGGTAAGGAAAGTGAGATAGATCTGAACTAAAAACTTCGAATGATTGAAATGAACACATAAGTCATGAACAAGCAAACTGCTCCTGGTAATTTTTAACTTGTAGATTTTAACTTTTTCTTTTGTATAGCTTTATACATTAGAAAAAGCTAAAAGTAAACAATTAAAAGATATGCATACATAGATGCATGTCTACGTGTGTGGGTATGGGTGTGTATTCTTGCCTTGCTTTGATAATTTAGAACATATGGAAATATACTGAAAAGTGACTAGAAATGTTTAAAATAGAATTAGATCAGAGTGAAAACTAAGAACAGTATCTTTCCTTACCTGTGGGATCCCAGGTTAAATTATGCACAACGTGTTCCAAGCAAATCTGATCTGAATTCTGCCACTGATAAGATAATCCCTAAAATCACATAAAACACAAGGTGAAATCCTTAAATCTAGCATGTAATCAGTTGAAACTGTTGCTGAATAAAAATTTGTAATAAATCTAACAGAATAATTTTTTATCAAACCAGAATACTGATATGGCAAAGAATGTTTTTAAACATTTGTACCTTTTTAAAACAAACATTTAGCATAAATGGAAATAAAACTATGTATCTGGTTAACTATTATTATAGAAAGAAAAACACTAAAACCAAGTTTAACAAGACAAGGTAGAAACTGTTGACTTGCACAACAGACCATTGACCTAACAGGTATCACACAAATGTGATCTATTCCACAAAACAAACCTTAAGAGCAAAGTTTGATCATTATAATTCAATATATATTGATTCTTTAATAGGTCACATTGAATTAAATAAAGTTAATTACAGTATGCAGCACAATGTTCCTTCTGTTTCACAATATGACATTTATTCATTCCAGCTGTACTTATTTCCTGAAATGTTTAAAAAAGAAGCTTGTATAAAGCATTTCAAGAAATAAGTACTAGCTTGTCCATTACCTCCAATTATCTAGCTTCAATGATTAAACATTGGAACGATTCATCTTTAGTTCTTAGATGTTACTTTTCAGTGTATGTGGTTTTTTTTTCTTTTTTCTCTTTCTGAGGAACTCTAATTTTGTTTCAGTGTCTTCCAGGCAAATTCACTGAAACTCATGTGGTCAATTAATTTTGAAATGTAATTGAAAAGCAGTATTGCACCATGAAAGACACTACCATTGCATAAATCAAACTTCCCAGTGCTTTGTAATCCAAGATCATTTGTACTTTCAGGGCACCTGAAAGTTTCCATTCTTTTATGGAATGAATAAGTAAATGGCTAAAAATGCAGTCATCTTAATATAAAAATAAAGCAGTCAAATCAAATGTGACCTAAACTTTTCACTCCCTGGAATGCTACTTATAATCTGTGCATCTTAATCCTTTGATGTAAAACTCTCTGGAAATTACAGGACTATAAGCAGAGAAGGAAAAAAAATTGCCAGTCAGCAGTGTATACCATATGGTACTTATGAAAACTATCCATATAAAAATTATAAAATTAGTTGCTTTCAATATGATTTTGCCTTCAGGTTTGAATAAAAAATTTACACAGCAAGCAACTGATACACTTTTTTCCTTTTCTACCAAAGTACTTTAAGAAAGCTGGCTTTTTTCAGACACTTTACAAAAATCTGGTGCTAATTCCATGGTTTCTATAATACTTTTTGTTTTGTCTAAATCATGGGAGCTAAAATCAGCCTCAGGACTGAAGATCATCAATTGCTATTAAAAACTGGTAACAATGCAAATGCTGGATAAAATCAATCAAATAAATTAGACTCACCAAAACTCCATGTAAAAATTAACTTAAACTTAAGTCAACAATATAGCTTTTCTTAATGTCTTAAGTACGAGCAGTCTATTATGATTTCAGGAAAATTTGTGTAACTGTTAATAACCCACTCAAAGTTTATTAGATTTCAGAAATAATCAAAGCAAATCATATTATATATATAATTAATATGACAGAATCACTTACATAATTATGATTCTTCTTCTGCTTTAGATGTTTGACTGGCTCAAAGATGCAAATTATATTTCCATAAGCAGCTGCAATCTAAAACAAATTGCAATTTAAGTCAGTGTTTTTGTAATCTTCATTTCATAGAACTGTTAAGGCACAGAAGTTTATTCAACCATATCCTGTTGGCTGAAAGAATATGAGTCAATAAGAGAATTATTTATTTATAATATCTGCAAGGCAGTCCAACTCAAACAGTATGACTGTGGGTGGCATACAACATAAAGACAAATAATATACATCTATATATATATTCCTAACTTCTCTAGAACAGGCATAAAATCAATGCAAATATATTTCTATACATAAAGATACAGCATCGTGTGTTGCCATTTCTCTATAAATACTGATGGGGAGGTGTGGGGTGCTGGCTTTGTTGCTGTGAGCGGGTTGGTTGCCTGTGTTGTTACATCTTGATTAGTTGATGGAGTTGATGTTTGCAGACTAATCTACAAAAACCCAACGGCTCCCTAGGACACACCATCCACTGGAAAAACACACACACCAATTGCTACTTAAACGTACAATCACATCACCACCCTGCACAGATCAATTCTGTAGCCAAGACTCTCATCTCCAGAACCAAACGCCTAGCCAACAAAGACCACATGAAAACTGAATTACACTCTCTCACAAATGTATTAATCTCTAATACTATAGCTAAATTAATACTAAATAATCTAAATATCAACGTTTGGTTTTGGTTTATGTTACATACACTCAGCCAGTTTACTCAAAAACCTTTGTCTAAGTGTCATTTGAAAACCCAGGTGGTGAAGCACTTTTGTCATCACTTTGCTTAATATGCATTTAGGAATGCATTACATAATTATTAATAAATACATCTGAATCTAGAAATATAATTGAATACTCAACTGCAAGAAATTGTTATCTATTAAGTATATTTATCCAATTAAGTCTAATTAAGTATATATTTCATTTTAAATATTTTTTAATTTTTTATTTTATGATTGACGGGGCCACTGCGATGACGCTGCCGGAGAGGACGGCAGGGCACCCGGGCTGCAAGGATAACCTGGTTCCGTTGCTGGCTTGGGCGGCGGTGGCGGCTGCGAGTGAGAGTGTGGCGGCAACATTTGGAGGCCCAGCAGCGACATCTGCGTTGGAGTTAACAGGTGAGTGGTTGGTGAAGCAGGCAGTCCAGGGTTTTTTTCCTAGGACGCTGGACACCCTCCCAGTTTAGAAGTTTTTGGGGGTTAGCCAAGTGAGCTTAGCTGAGAGGCCCATTGAGGCCCACTGGGGTTTGTGAGGAGCGGGCTGAGATGCTCAGAAGGGGGAATGATGGGTTGATCTATCCCCTTGATTACTGCCCACCCCCTTGAGTATGGCCACTCAGCCTAGACTGAAGTTATCTTCTGGCTTCCTCCACCTGACCCACCCTATCTCTCTCTTTGTGATACTCTGGCTATTTAATCTTGCCTTACTTCTCCTCTGATATCCCACTTTTGCCCTTTGACTTTATCTTGGCATCTGCTGGAATTTGGAGGATACGGGATACTGACAGAGTGTCTTGGATAACACCTTCACTGCGCCGTTGGGAGGAAGGATCTGTTTCTCCTTTGTTACTTATGATTCTGGACTGGTAACTGTGAGAGGGTGGCCATTGAGACTATTACCACCCCCTGGATAGACGTATGACAGTTACAAGACTTTCCACCACTGTGAGAAGGTGATGGCGCTCTAATGCGGTTGGTTTTCTCCGTGCAACATCATTTCCCTCCCTTTGTCTTAATCCATTTTGAGCAGCCTAAGAAGGATTGCCTTTCCCCACCTCCAGTCTTTGTTGTTCTGGATGTACTGAACCACGGAGCGTCTCGCAGTGCGAGACTTTCCCCTCTCGCAGGTTTGGCCCTCCCAGTAATCAAGGGCCACCTTGATGACAGCTTTTGGAACCCCGAGAGGTGGTATGCTAAGAAACAGGGCTTTTGGGGTTTTCTAGATAGGTTTTTAGTATCAATTTTTTTAAAAAATTGATTTATATGCCGCGCTTTCCGGAGACTCAGGGCGGCTTACAATGCGTTAAGCAATAGCCTTCATACTTTTCTATATTTATATTTATACAAAGTCAGCTTATTGCCTCCACAAACTGGGTCACTTTACCCACCTTATAAAGGATGGAAGGCTGAGTCGACCTTGAGCCTGCCTGGGATTGAACTCGCAAGTAATTGCAGCAGCTGGATCTTAAATGCTGCCTTTGTAGGAGGCATTACTTCCCTACGCTACTCAGGCTCAATTTTAATGGGATCCGGGAGGAAGGTGGGTTCTAATGTAAATAATGAGGCTAGGGAGCCTCTTGAGAATCAGCACAGCCTGTTGGAAGGTATCGACAGGCTGGATGAGGATGGGGGCAAAGACGAAGCTCGGAGAGGAGAGAGACATTCTATATCTGTGATGGTGGGGAGGGGCAGAGGGAATGGAAGCAGGGGGCGGGGACTTCGCCTTCTCTGTATCCAGGTGGTGGTGGTGCGTTCCTGTTCCCACTGCTCAACTTGCCTCCCTGGGTGTGTGGGAATGGGGGACCCTGGACTCAGAACGGTGTATGTGAATGCCAGGTCCGTTGCTAATAAGGCCCTCCTCGTACAAGATCTTACTAAGGAGGACACAGACCTGGCTTGCATTACGGAAACCTGGTTGGGGCAGGAGGAGGGAGTCCCTCTCTCTGATTTATGCCCCCCCCCCGGTTTTCGTGTGCTGCACCAGCTACGACTCCAGGGAAGGGGCGGGGATGGTGGTTATTAGGGAAAGTCTTAGTCCTAGGGAGGCCACTGTCCCTCAGATTAGCGGGCATGAGTCTCTATTGAAGTGGGACCCTGGAGTCCAGTTGGGTTTGTTGGTCACGTACCAATCTCCCAGCTGTATGGCCACAGCCCTGCCCGCACTGCTCAATGTGCTGGCCGAAGTACTCCCCAGCCTCTGGGTTGTGGGAGATTTCAACTTGCCTTCAATTGGCGAGACATCCAAGACAGTCCGGGAGTTCATGGCTTCCATGGACCTGACTCAGGTTATTCAGGGTCCAACTCATAGGGGGACATACCCTTGATCTTGTTTTTCTCTCTGGGCAGTGGATAAATAGCCGGGGTAAGAGGAAACTTTCTATTTCCCCCTTGTCATGGACCAACCATTCCCTCCTTAGACTGGACTTTCAATCTGCCAACCCTTGCCACTGGGAGGTGGAACCAATAAAATGGTTCTGCCCCAGGCACCTGATGGACCCTGAGAGGTTCCTGAGGGAGCTTGGGACATTCCCCGCTTCTCAATCCTGCGACTCAGCCGAGGCACTGGTGGCATCCTGAATCGCACCTTTGCAGCCTCTGACCCGATGTAGATCCCGGGTGGCTCCTTGGTTCTCCATGGAGTTCCGGGAAATGAAACGCTGTAAAAGACGCCTAGAGGAGTGTTGGAGATCCTCCCGGTCTAAATCTGTCAAACACAGTTAAGAACCCATACTAGGGCTTATCTTGTGGCGATGGAAGCCGCGAGGCGGGATTACTTTGCCACTCTCATTGCATCTGCAGAAAACTAGTCACCCTAAACAGTGGCCCTGTTTAGGGTGACCCACTCCCTCCTTAATCAGGGGGCGGGGTAGACCCCTTATAGGGCAGGGCTAAGGATTTTGTTCAATTTCTGCAAGATAAAATCGCTCAGATCCGGACTGGTTTGGACTCTGACTGGGCGGAATCCATCCGGGAGATGGGGAAATGTCTTGGGAATAACATCTGGGTTGAGTTTGACCCTGTTTCCATCGATGAAGTGGACAGGATTGTGGGTAGACTGGTTGCCTCCACTTGTTTGCTGGATCCATGTCCCTCCTGGCTTGTTTCGGCCACCAGGGAGGTGACTGGAGACTGGATCCAGGCAATTGTCAACTCTTTTTTGAGGGAGGGAGTCTTCCCCACCTCTCTTAAGGAGGCAGTGGTTCGACCCCTCAAGGAGCCTGCCTGGATCTAGACTCACTTAATAACTATTGGCCCATCTCCAACCTTCGCTTTATTGCGAAGGTTTTGAGACCATGGTGGCACAACAGCTCCCACAGTTCCTAGAGGAAACGGAGTACCTAGACCCGTACCAATCAGGTTTCCGGCATGGGCACAGCATGGAAACGGCACTGGTCGCTCTGGTGAATGATCTCTGGTGGACCCAGGATGGAGATTCCTCATCCTGGTCCTACTTGACCTCTCAGTGCCTTTTGATACCATCGACCATGGTATCCTACTGCAGCAGCTTGAGGAGCTGGGGGTGGGAGGCACTGTTTTTCAGTCGTTCTCCTCCTACCTCTTGTGTCGCTTGCAGTTTGTTTGGGCGGGGGGACAGAGGTCCACTCTGAGGCCCCTAACTTGTGGGGTGCCTCAGGGGTCAGTTCTCTCACCCCTACTCTTTAACATCTATATGAAGCCGCTGGGTGAGATTATTTGTGGTTTCAGGGTGAGGTATCATCAGTATGCCGATGATACCCAATTATACCTCTCTACCCCGGACCACCCTGGGGATGCCCTTTCCGTGATGTCCCGATGCCTGGAGGCGGTGCAGGTCTGGATGGGTAGGAACAGACTCAGACTCAACCCTTCCAAGACTGAGTGGCTGTGGTTGCCTGTATCATGCGCTCTAGAGGTCCCGTCACTTTTGATGGGCAGGGAGGTGCTTGCCCCCATTGAAAGGGCCCGCAACTTGGGTGTCCTCCTGGATTACTGGCTGTCTTTAGAAGAACACTTGACGGCCGTGACCAGGAGGGCTTTCGCACAGGTTTGCCTAGTGCGCCAGTTGCGCCCTTTCCTAGACCGTGATGCCCTTCACATGGTCACTCATGCCCTGGTTACATCCCGCTTGGATTACTGCAATTCCCTCTACGTGGGGCTGCCCTTGAGGTGCACCTGGGGGCTCCAGCTGGTCCAGAATGCAGCCGCGCGGGTGGTCACGGGAGCTTGTTACTCTCATGTAACAACTCTCCTGTGCGAGCTGCACTGGTTACCGGTGGTCCACCAGATTCATTTCAAGATGCTGGTATTGACCTATAAAGCCATACATGACTTAGGCCCGGGGTACTTGCAGGACCATCTCCTGCCTGCTTCCCACCGTCCTGTCCACTCTCATAGAGCCGCTGTCCTCACGGTACTGTCGACCAGGCAATGCCGTCTGGGGTAAGGCGTTCTCTGTGGGCGCCCCTACCCTTTGGAACAAACTACCCACTGAGCTCCGGATGGCCCCGGATCTCCGGTTCTTCCGTCGAGGCCTGAAGACTTGGCTATTCCAATGAATGGGCTGATGGTGATTCTTGGGTTTTATTATTTATTGATATTAATTTGGTTTTAACAGGATTTTATTATTTTATCATTGTATGTTTTTAACCAGTGTTTGCCGCCCTGAGTCCTTCGGTGGAAGGGCAACATATAAATACTGCCAAATAAATAAATAAATAAAATAATATTTAAGTATAGATCGATGTGAATGACTCCCAACAGCAAGTACTTACAGAATTTGGTATGTCATTATTATAATCATATTGTATAGAAAATTAGAATATGACCTAAGTACCATTATTACTTACCTTCCCTTGCTGCATGGAACAATCTACACACCCCACTTGTATATTTCCATATTTTGCTCCAGGAATTATTTGTAATCTTTCAAAATCTGTCCCCAATATCACTATGTCACATCCTGATGCATAAGCCTACAGGGAGGAAAAAAAGGAAAATTGACTAAATAATTGTCCTTTTTATTTTTTGTTAACCGCCCAAAGAAAGGAACAATATCTAGTGTCCATAACTCAGTCTACACACGTACTTTTAATCATGTTTATATTGCAAAGGAATATTATCTTAAATAAAAAAGTTTTTCAGATACTATGTGGATAACCACTTTATAAGATGTTTTTTCCCAGAATACCTTTGATTTTTATCTCATGAATTTCATTAAGATATAATTACAAAGGGCAAATGTACAATCTATGAACCATATAAACTTTCCTTATATGAGCTCTCAAACTTGAGATATAACTGTTTTATAAGAAATTCCTTTACATTGGAGATTTGTGATTTCACTGAGGAGGAAGGAACTATTTGAGCATATATTCATGTGGCTTTTACATATCACTTGATCATCAGGAGGTAGTGAATGACTAGTTTTGTCCTTACAAATGAAACTACATAACCCGTGACCCTTGGATTATCATTTCAGAGATACATTCCTTAAAAGATTCCTAAATGCCTTCAATAATGGCAAAGCTTATTTGAAAAGTTCTTAAAAATTCAGGGAGATATTCAGAAATGATATGCCTTGAAAGTAGCCCGTGTTAAACTATATAGCACACTCAAACATTAAGGGTTGATCACAAGAAAGGTTTTATGACATTTTTTTATTATTTTGTAAATGATTATATGATAATTTTATGTCACAAAATGCTTAATTAAATTTGCCAAATTTGAATTCCACAGAGTCATGGGTCCTGGATTTTGTAAGTTAGTCCATTTGAGAAAATTTGGTTCAAAATGTTTTGCCCTATGATGTACTGTTTAGCCTAGTTAAAGGTTATAGGCACAAGAGTTTTATTAGTATATATAAAGGTACACATGGCATACACCTACACACACACACATTTATACAAATAATTTGTACACACACATACACACACATATATGTATGTGTAAATACATTCAAAATAAGATTTATGACAGATATGCCATATAATATATTGTATATTTTCCTAAATACTCCTATTTGCCAGTTGAAGAGGCCATTGGATCCAACCACTTAACAAAGCAGAGAAAAAGAAACATCAAACTATTTTCTACATTTACAATACTGTATTTTACATTTCAACATTATATAAATTGAGTACACGTAAGGTTATTTTATTCACCTTATTGTGATCAAAGAAATACATTGTGGTTTTTTTCCCCAAAAACTACAATTCAGAATAGTTCATTTAAAATAGATTTGAGTTTGTTAATATAAATACTTGAATTAGATAAATTGACTTATTTATATTCCCATTACTGCAACAAATGGGTGTGTTAGGCAAGACTATGTACAGATTTAATAAACTATGATTTAGAAAATCATGCTGAGACTAGCAGAAACTAAATCAAGCTATCTTCAAAATTATACATTATTTCATTTTAATCTCAGTTAAAATTTGGGCCTAATACTATAATATTAATACTATAATGTGGAGATAGGGTGGCATATAAATTATATTAAATAAATAAATAGCTAACTAAAATCAGACAACTAGAAGAGTCATGTACAATCTCAAAGATTCAATAAAAAAATTATCACTTCTATAGTCATGTAATTGTTTATCTTAAGGCAATCAGCTCAGGTATGGCAGGCAATTAGGACTTCCTGTTCAGTTTATCTATTTATTTAGTGTATGGCATATTATACATGGACTAGCAATACAAATTAAAAGTTCAAATATATTAGAACTTTTCTAATATATTAGGGTAGAATACATGAAGAATAAATATCAAAGTAAGAAGTTTCAATTAGTGCTTAACTGAATTTATATTTTGCATATTCAGAATTAATTTAAAAGAGAAATGTACTGAATTTGATAATTTTTGATTTTTATTATATTTTATGTAATTGAATTTATAATTTTAATATTTAGACTTAATTCTAAAGAGAAATGTACTATGAAATGTATTGAATTTGATAATTTTAGATTATATACTTATATTACTTATATGATAATTCAATTTAAATCTTACGATGCTCAAAATTATGTTACTAGATTTTTTAAAATAGATTGTTAAGAGTTAAGTGTTTTTATATTTGATTTATGTTGTCATATATTGGTTTAAAAGAAAAACTTTTTTATTACTTAAGGTTAAAATTGGTTTTAAAATAAGGTTATAGTTTTTTCTTAGTTGGATCTCACCTTAAAAAATTGTTAAATATGTTAATGTTAATGTTTGTTTAATAGCGGAAGTCAAGGGGGGGATTGGGGAGGGATAGGGGGGATAGGGTGGGGGTGGTAGTGGGGTGGGATGGGGAAGGGGTTTTAAAAATAAACTGTAATGTAAAACTTTTTCAATAAAAAAAAAAGTTCAAATATATTAGTAGAATCCCAAAAAATATGTCAAAAAGATCTATATTCAAATATCGATGTCTCATCTAATAACTGAAGTGCAGTCTTGTTTGTATTTTTAAAAAATCAGATACTGGACTAGTAAATGCCTTCAGTTTACAGTGGTCATGTGATCTACAGTCTGATGTGGGACCCCACAATCATCAGTCCTAGGGTTGGTATACTCCTGTTTAGTCCATTCAAGCCTTTGATTGGCTTCAAAGGGATCTTGGGATTTTTCCTGGACAGCTGGTGGTCAGTTCTACCAGAGGCTTTAAACTTCATCTGGAATGATTTGTGACAAGAATCTTGAATCAGATTGTGCTCATATGGCCATACCGTGTTTATTAATCCCATGGGGCTTCCTGGATTTCTGAAGGGCTTAGGAAATGAAATTACAAAAGTGATGTCTAGATCATTACTGGAAGATGATGAAGAACAAAACCAGCCAGAAGTTAAAACCCCCACTTAAGGATTACATTGTGGCAATAAGAACAGCTAAACAAGGTACCTCACTAGTGAGGAGTTACAGACATAATCTTTCTCCTCGAACTGGAATTGACTTCTAAGGGAAGTGAATCAATGAAGGATAGTGCCTTGCGCTCCTGATTTCCACAGCCAGTCATAAGATTACTGTGATCGACAGTATCAAAAGCTGACAAAAGTTCAAGGAGCATTAGGATGGATGCACCACCCCATCCTGGCTCTGCACAAATTGCATTGTGGAGATTTCATTGCACAAATCTCCAATGTAAAGATCTCTAACAAATGCTGTCTCTGTAATATACTCTGATCTGAAGTCATACTGAAACAAATGTAGATTATTTGTCTCCCTCAAGATCCTCTTTAACTATTATCCAACCACCTTTTCCACAACTTTCACCAGAAAGATTGGAAACTGATAATTCACCAACAGGAAAGCATCAAGTCATGATCTCTTGAGGAGGGAGCACACTACCACCTCCTTTAAGTCTGGTGGGATCACCACTTGTCTCAGGATCAAAAGGACTGCGTGAATCCATTCCATGGTTACCATCTGGCTGCTTTAATAATCCAGGTGTGGCTAAATCTAATAAACAGGTTGTGCTTGGTCAGATTCACTTGTGCTTGGTCTTTCCGCAACACTGCTCGAGACATTGTTTCCGGTGTTTCATCTGTTGGACCTCCAGAAAACTATAAAGTACCCCAAGATCAGCGCACAGAGAAAGAATGCATAGGAGCAATCCAGTCCAGGGCCTCCCTCACATGCCATTCCAGGCTGCTGCCAAGGTCACTGCTCCAGTGCTGATAGATGAACATCTCCAGGATATTTAACCCCTTTAAACTATTACATTTCAAAAATATTGAGAACTTGAGCATTATAACGCAATTTAGACCAGTTCTACATTAAAGCTACATATAGTATTCATATAGTAATTCTCAGTTGAAGTGATAGCTGACTATAATGAATTTATTCCTTGATTTAATTATCTTATTGAAGTGTTAAATCTATTATCTTGCCTTGCAATATTTCTTATTTTGAGTGTACTGTTAGAAATTTATCAGAATGAAAAAAATAGACACAATAGAACCACCATCTAAAATAAAGAGAATGCCCTCCAAGAAACTGAAACAAAAACATGATTTCTGGGGTAAAAGCTTCCTTGTATTCCCATCAACTATCATTGTTGACATTAAATATTCTTGGATTATATGTAAACAATACATATGCTTAGATTGTAAAATTCTGGTTCTTCAAGGTCTGTCAGGTTTTTCTCTGCTTGAAAAATACAAGATGATGCCATAATAAAAACCTGATAGAGAATTCTTAACACTCTTTCCAAAGCACAAGGTCCCACTTTCAATTCCTATATATAGTAATATATACAAAATTTAGAGATTAATGGGAATTAGCATATAACAGCCGCTACCATCTAATTTTACTCTAAGAGGAATAACTACAAGTTATTGTTTCTACTTAGCCAATATTTAAGATAACATACAAGGTAATTGTGGAATATCCTATACAAGCAATGTTTCTGCATTGCTAATTAATTATTTCACTACCGGATATAATTTCACAAAGAAGCAAATTAAGACTCTTAAATGAAATCTTATGTAAGAAGCTGAAAATATAGTTCTAGTAGCCATGTCTATTCGTCACTGAACAGATAAATAATTCCCTAATAAATTCCAATTCTGCAATTTTTCAGTGATTAGTATATACTGTACAGATGTTACATGATTTTATGCTGCCCTTTAAGACCATTAAAGGGCAGCACAGAATAAATGGTATATTTTTGTAACACCTCCCCTGCAAAAAGTGCAGTGGCTACTAGTAGGCTTATGGGTGTTATTCAAATGGTTGCTTCTTATATACAAAGTACTTTAACTTAAGGCCTAGTTATGTTAGGGAACTTCCATTATTTCTGACCATTCTGAAAATCGGACTCCGCATACTTCGAGTCTCATCCAAGAAACTGTTGGTTGTGTCATGACACTTGCCTTTGAATCAGCATCGCCCCAGATGGCACATATCTTGAAACTGAGTCTTTTTCCAAGCTTTGAGCTAAAGTAGAATTTTATAATGGCATGTGGGAATGACCCTGGAAGGCAGGGGGAAAACCATATCCAGGACCAATGGTCAGTTAAGCAGTGGCTTAGACAGCAGAAAGAACGTGGCTATGGCAAACATATCAGAAATAATTTTTCATGGTTTCTTGGGCTATAAAAGTAATGGTGGGAGGGGATAAATGTACTTTCAGATTGGCAACAATCTGTTAATGTATTCTTACAATACAGTAGAACTAGTACTTCTGGTTGTGCTTCTTGACTGGACTATCTCACAATACAGACAGATGTGCGCTCCATCTGTAAAAAGCTTTTAAAGGACATTTGTTCTATTTCACATTTGATATTGTTTTTAATTCTGTTTAACACCTAGAGACAGTTCAAGGAGTTTCATGGGCCTTAGTATGAGTTATAAATAAATAGAAATTACAAACTTAACGAAGAACCATAAGTCAGTCTTTGGACACCGAGTCAGGCCTAAATAAAATATTTGGGGTCAAGAGAAATGTTATTCACAAGATGCAAGGATTCTCATACTCAATATACTGTGCTAAATTACAGTGAAACTGAGTTTAGAGATTGCAGTGGGAAACCTAGCCATTGCCTTAATATGCTGTGTGAAGATCAGTAAGTTAAGTGGCAATATGATTTACTGCCTTGGACATAGCATACTATGTAACAGCTACTGTTCCTTAACCTAGGCTTGGGGCTTAAGCGTACTATGAATGTAGCTAGCAAATCACAAAGCCAGATAATTTACCCTAGTACCCTAGTATTTGTGCAAAGCCGGTCTGTTGCTAGTTTATAATCCAAAAGGGTGTCATGTGAATCCAGAAAATGAAGTCCGAGCAAATAAGCGTTCCCCTTTCCAAGTATAAGGAAGCTGGAAATAAAAGCTTGAATTCTAGGAACTCTTCCTCCTCTGATATTCATGTTTCATATATTTAAATTAATCGCCGGGGGTGGGGTGTGGTGGTTGTTATCTGTCTTTTGTAAAGACAAATTCAGGATGAATAGGAAGAAAAAAACTGACATGAGAAGACGACGGAGGAGAAAACCAAAGGATTAATAAATACAGCCTTCCCAAACTAGCCTCATTTCCTAGCTCAGAAAGGACCAGGATTCATTTCCCCACAGCCCCAGTCCCGGTTTTAACATAACATGGGCGCCGACACCGACGCTGCACGGACAGGTCGCGCGCAGGTTAATAAGGCACCTGCTGAACCACCCGCCAACGCCATCCTGACGCCATTCGCTCGGCTCTGCGCTAAGGCTGAGGCCAAACCCTGGCAGGAGCCGGGGAGAAGCCGCAGAAAGAATCCGTTACCGGCCCCGCCAGTGAGGCAGAGACTCACCGTGAAAGGGTGGCCGTCGACGTTCCCCACGGAGAAGCAGTTGTCCCCGGGGTTGACAGCCCCCGTTAGCACCTGGTGCAGGTTCATAGCGGCACCGTCCTTTCCCGCTCCAGGCCGGCCAGCCGGCCACGCAGCCGCCTGGACCCACCGCCGAGGCTCTGTGAGCTGCTCGGCCGCTGATCAGTCTCTCAGGAGGAGAGGAGGAGGAGGAGGAGGTGACGGGCGCACATAGTGTGGGGCGGACCTCCTCACAGGCACCACCCCGCCATGGGCAGCCCAAGAGCTTCTCTCGAGCTAACCACGCACGCGAGCTCTCCTTCCGCTTCAAGACACCTTCCTCCGGCGGCCTCAGTCCGAGAGAATAAGCCGAAAACGCATCATGCGGGGAAACATCGCGAGATCAGTGAAACAATGACGTCTCTGCCGTAACCGACGAATGTTTTTTGTTTTCTCTTTCTCTAACATAACAGAACTAGGTTGGAGAACAGTGGACACACGCATGCGCTCTTTTGAAAGACGGGGTGGGGGTGGGATGGGCTCGGAAGCATGCGTAGTGTTGACACGCGGCGATATTTTACGACAGCTCTAGGCGATCGGTGCGGCGCACCTTGTGTTGAGAACAAATGGGCTTCTCTTCCTCCTATATTCGGTCCTATAGTTAATTTACGTAGAAATAAGCCCCACTGTGTTCAGTGGAGCTTATTTTTGCGGGTATAAAGGGTGTTCAGTTAGTTGGAACTGGCAAATGGGTTATATTAAGTTTGCTACATTACTGAAAAACTAAATAGGTGAGAACTTGTCGGATTCACAGCGCTGTTACAAGTTTCTGTTTAGGTATTGACTTTCGACTCTCAAACCCAACCCATCTCAGGGTTATTGTGAGGAAAACAGGAGAAAGGAGTATTAGATATATTCATCACCTTGAGTTGTTTATAAACAAAGGTGGGACAAAGATCAAATATTGTACTGCAAATGCTAAAATAAAATTGAAATACTTTCTCATTTTATTCAGAACTGTGTCGTGTGTGGGCTGTTCATTTTTTCCAGTTAACCAACCATTTAACTGATAATTACATGAGCTGATTTCTGACATATACGAAGAGTTGATAAAAGCTGGTCTACAGTGATGAAATAATAACTTTGTCATTGTATGTGTATACACAGTATACCCATACAATGAAATTTATTGAACACCCAAATACCAGGTCCAACACACTCCTACCCACAATTCCCCACCCCTAAACCACCCAATCATCCACACAACAGAGCAAGAAATGCTGTCCAACAGCTCACTGATGGTGGCCCTTTAGTTCATTATTGAGTGCAATTATAGCTCTGGGATAAAAACTATTCAAAAAACATGTGGTCCGAGTTTTAATTGTTCTGTATCGTCTGACAGAAGGCAAGAGTCCAAAAAGATTGTAAGGACAGGAAGAGTGTCTGAGAATGTTAAGCAACTTTCTCAAACAGTGAAATTCGAAGATGTCATCCAGGGCTGGTAGCTGGAGTCCAATGATATTCTGGGCAATTTTAATGATTCTCTAGAGCTTTTTTGTCTGCTACAGAGCTGCTCCCATACCATGCAAGAATGCCACATGTCAGGACACTCTCAATGGTGCTGTGATAGTAGGACAGAAATAGATGCTGAGATAGATTTATCTTCCTGAGTACAGCCTCTTCTGTGCCTTCTTCACAAGCATGTTGGCTGTAATGATTGCCTCTCCTTCCAACTTAAGTAAAAACTATGGAAACGTGGTTGTTCAAAGGGAACCTTTTTATTAAGCAGAAGTGATAATCTAGTTAAAGCAAGATCCTAATATCCTTAGGCAATACAAGTAGGATTAAATCAGTAGAGACCCCTCCTTTTAAGTCATAATGCAGATTTTAGCCAATACACAAGTGTGAAGATGTTTTCTTACTAGTTTCCCTGAGAACCCGAACAAACATGCATTCACACTGTTATCCTTTAAAGTGAAACAACCCAGATGACTATCATAAACATTCCTCCATGTAAAAAGGATCTCAGGGCTCTTTGGCGCCAGGATATAGGTTGTAAAATATCTGTTGACATAGGCAATGCTAGTAAATCAAATCCGCCTTCTTCCAATTGAATGGCAGTATCATTTTTAGGGATCTGACATTAGCATTCATAGTCCATGAGAGATCCTTGGAGATATAAATGCCCAGAAATTTAAAATTACCTATCCTCTCCACCTTACCATTTATGTACAATGGTAAATGTACATCTCTCTTCCTCCTGAAGTCAATTATAAGTTTTTCCTCCTGAAGCCAGTTATAAATTCTTTTGTTTTTGTGGTGTTAAGTATGAGATTATTTTCATTACAATACAATGTCAGCCCTTGTACTTCCTTCCTGTAAGCAGACTCATTGTTCTTATTAATGAACCCCACCACTGTTCTGTCATCGCAAAGTTAATAATTGCATTGGAAGCAGGTAGATGTGGGAAGGAATATCTACCTATTTGTAGTTTCTGATTATCTATGCTGCAAGTATCTGTGCATCCTAAATGTGATTCACATATAGTTCTTGATGGGATTCACATATCAATAATAAGAAACTACAAGATTACAATTATGGTTACAATTCCAGATAGTAAACTTGCCTCACTTTTACACAGTTGTGTACTACAAGACTATGTTTAAACAGCAATGTAACCTATAGTTTTAACTTTAATGAATATACCCAGTTGGATTGGTTAAACAGTCCTAAATCATAAACCTTGGTTAAAAAGTTTGTGTCACCATATTTTACTAAAGCATAAAAACGAAATCACATCTTTGTTTATTGAGGTGTGTAACTCCAAATTTATTTTATTTAATGAGGTAAATCTAGAAATGTTGTACTGTGCATATTGAGCAGTTCTATTTAGGGAACTTCAGAAAAGGACATTTATGGAGACATAAAATTAAACTATGCTTTTTAATCCCCAGAACAATATTGAAAATTTTTTGTGCAGTGCAATGGAAGAAAGTGATGAAATGTACATCATGACCTTATGCAATTATAAATTAACATAGTTGTGTTAGATTTCAGGACTTCTACGGAATTGTAGAGTTTAGATATTACGAGAAATTTAATTTGACAGTTCAATGCTTTGGAGTTCCTCTACAAAAAGTGCTATGAAGATTGTGGAATCCACCTGTCATGCCTTCAGATAGATGCAACTTTTCTGAGAATTGTACTGTAGCTGTGGAACTGTCTAATACTTTAAAAAAGCATACGTTTTAAGAAGATGTATACAGATGCTGTGCTCCATATATCAAAAGTACATTTTTGCCTCTGGATTTTAGGGGTGTTGTATAACCAATCTTGAGGATTTCTTGAATATTCACTACAGTAGGCACAGGAATTATATGTGATTTTTTTTTAGTTTAATCTTATGCTACTTGGCAAATCATTTTTATCATCCCATAAACATGCATAAAATTCAAGTTAATACAGCTTTCCCAAGCCTGGCATACAGTAAACTTGTTGGAACCTACAGTGGAGTTTGGGGAGTAGTAAGTCCTAGTTGTCCAAGGCACCACAAACTAGCCAGCATTTTACTTCCACATGTCAGTAATCCATTTAATGGTTTTGTTATTCAAAATAAAGCAACTGATTCAAGTAAACCAGTCTTGAGTTAAAGTTCTGAAAATTACCTTATGCCACCAGGCTTGAAATTTTGGGATTAGACCCAAATTTAGAACTACACTGCCTTCAGACTGACCTAAGCGTAATACACAAAATTATCTGCTACAACCGTCCTACCTGTCAATGACTACTTCAATTGCAACAATACATGAGCACACAATAGCTACAAACTTAAGGTAAACCACTCCAAACTCGATTGCAGAAAATACAAGAGTGGTCAATGCCTGGAATGCACTACCTGACTCTGTGGTTTCATTCCCAAACCCCCATAACTTTAACCTTAGACTGTCTACGGTTGACCTCACCCCATTCCTAAGAGGTCTGTAAGAGGCATGCATAAGCCCACCAACGTGCCTACCGTCCCTGTCCTACCGTCCCCATTTATTCGTATCCATTTCCTGTATTCATAATCATGTTTATACTTATCTCTGTTATCTTATGCATGCTTGACAAAATAAATAAATAAAAAAATAAATTGGGAAGATCAGTTTAATAGGGCTGCTATATTGGGACAGAATACAAGACTTGTTTCTAAACTTGACGCTTCCCTGGAATTAAACCCTAACTACGTGGAGTATTGGCAAATAAACTTTTCATACTAAACAATACCGAACCGCGCCCGCACTCTTCCACATCACACGAAACTAACAAGACTTTCCAGCGGAGCCCTCTTCCGGCCAATGAAAAAACCTGCTTTTTTCAATCTGTTGTGGATGCCAGGAAAGGGGGAGGCGGACATTCTAACCACGTGTCGAAGCTTTGCCTTTCGGGCTTCTTCGGTTTCAGAGCCGGTCTTTCTTCACGTGTCCTTAGAGACACACATCAGGAAACAAGAGGTGGATCAGGCTGCCGTTTTGGCTGCTTAAGGAATTTCAAAGCAGTCTTCCTCAGCTCTGCCTGCAAGACCCCAGGGATTACAGAGCCGGCGTGTTCTGCTTCCATAAAGCCGTCGAGTTCTGGAGTTAAGTCTTCGCGGCAGCCATGGAAAAGGGGCCGTGGTCGGTTGACGCGGTGGGGAACGGAGAGGAGCAGCGGCAGCTTACAACTCCTGCAACGGAGAATGCAACTGAGGAAAGCGAAGAGTGCTGCGAAGGTCTGTGGGAGCTGCCCGTGGAGCTCAGCACGCGGAGACCCGAATGCGGCCGCTGCGGGTAAGTGGACCAGCTAAGCCTTCTGCTCTGTGGACGGTCACGTGTCGCTGAGTGTCTCCCCCCCCGCCCCACCCCACCCCACCGGTATTTTAGCCCTCTGCTGGTTAAGAGGTCGCAATGCACTCGTTCCCGCCCCGTCTGCTTGTTTTTTGTTTTGTTTTTTACTGCCTTTGCAAAACAAGCTTCTCAGGCTATTTCTCACGGCTTTATTCGCACTTCAGGTGTATATTATGGCCAAGCTAACCGCAGTCCTCCATATATCATATTATTGGTCACATTCCACTGTAAACAGTAGCTTAAGTCACACGGGTTGTGGTCCTTATTCCAAAATACAGCCTTAGCGCCCTCCTAGTTGTTTGAACGGACCAAGGAATGTCAACTTTCTCTTATTTGCTTGGATTCTTCCTTTTCGGAAGAGCTTTATCGGAAGAGCTTTTTGAAGTTTAAGGGTTCAGTGCAGGAGGCACTAAGCCCTTAAACAAGCCAACAAAGGGAGGCTCCTCTAGGCTAAAATTAATCAATTACGGTAGATTGTGGTTTTGACAGCTAGATGACAGCTAGTTGATATTGAAAATCGAAGGAGAATCAGGTAATGTATGTGATTGGATAGGAGACTACCAGGAAATCCCATATTTGTGGGCTGCATTGTTATGTTAAAAATAAACAAACTAGAGAAAGACAAACTATTTGGATGAGTTGGTGAAGTTACCAGAGGATGAGCTCAATTTGAAGGAGGTTTTATAGTTACATCATTTGTTCATTTTGCCTGTAAATGTAGCTAGCTCATGCTGTCTAGCTATGGAAGCAATTGATTGCTGAGAAAGGAGAAATCAGATAATTTATTTCCTTATTTAGTTCATCTGTTCAAGTGTGTGGCAAGAAATATTGAACTTTGTGGCATTATTTAGACTCCATAAAAATTCATCTCCCACAATAATTGCCTAAAGCTATATTGTACATCTTTCTAAGTAGACTGCAATGTGATTTCTCGTGTCTGTCTAATAAGTCACTGATTGTTTTAGGAGGTAAACACAGTCATGCTTAAAATCATAGAGAATGTTTTCTCACATTATGCTAAGCCATGTGATTTTAAGCATCACTCTATTTACATTTTAAAAGCAAAATCTGCTTTTCTGCAACCTGCTATCTCCATATTTGTATGAAACTGAGTTTATAGTTAACTTTCTTGAAAAGTACCCAGATGGGAAGGTGAGGTTATGGAGAGAATGTGCATTAGAGTTAGTATAACAGAATATAATTTAAATGAGGTTAGCTGTTTTGGCTCACTTATGGGTCAGCATGTTGTATATACTCAGGCAACTGAATTAATTCAGTCACATTTAAATTAACATGACTTCAGATACATTGGTGGCCAGAAGGCTGGCATTATGGGACTGGTTTTGTCCTGTTTAGGACTTATTGGATGTTATTTTGTGAGGTCCAAACACTTAAGGACCTTTACATCCTTTCAGAAATATTTCTTATTTAGTTTTCTCAAGAATGACAGAATTTGTAATCTATTGCTTTTTTTTAAAAAAAAAAGTTTGGATACATTCAGAGATGTATCTGCCTTGAAAATTGAACATATTGAATTATACAATAATTGATTCGGGGGGGAGGGAGAAATTGTCCCCCTCAGAAGGGGCTTGCAATTTGGGTGTCCTCCTAGACTCACAGCTAAGATTAGAGCAACATCTGACAGCTGTGGCTAGGGGGACCTTTGCACAGGTTCGCTTGGTGCACCAATTTATAGGAGCCTGTGTAGCGTAGGGGGCTAATGCCTCCTACTAAAGGCAGCAATTAACACCAGCTGCCTGTAATTTCTGTGAGTTCAATCCTAGCCAGGCTCAAGGTCGACTCAGCCTTCCATCCTTTCTAAGGTGGGTAAATTGAGGACCCAGTTTGTGGGGGCAATAAGCTGACTTTGTATAAATATACAAAAGTATGAAGGCTATTGCTTAACGCATTGTAAGCCACCCTGAGTCTCCGGAGAAGGGCGGCATATAAATCAAATTAAAAAAAAAATTGCCACCCTACTTGGATCGGGAGGCTCTCCTCACAGTCACTCATGTCCTTGTCACCTCACGGTTAGATTATTGCAATGCGCTCTACATGGGGCTACCCTTGAAAAGTGTTCAGAGACTACAGTTGGTCCAGAATGCAGCCGCGCGAGCTATTGTGGGTGCACCTAGATACACCCACATTACACCAATTCTCTGTGAGCTGCAGTGGCTCCCTATTGGTCTCCGGGCACAATTCAAGGTGTTGGTTATTACCTTTAAAACCCTACATGACTCAGGGCCAGGTTATCTTCGAGACTGCCTTCTACCACATAACTTCCAGTGACAGGTAAGATCCCACAGAGTTGGTCTCCTCCGGGTCCTGTCAGCTAAACAATGCTGGCTGGCAGGCCTGCGTGGGAGGGCCTTCTCTGTGGCTGCTCCAGCTCTCTGGAACCAGTTACCTCTGAGGTCCGGACCACACCCACCCTATTGGCCTTCCAAAAAGTGGTGAAGACCTGGCTTTTCTGGCAGGCCTGGGGCTGTTGATCTCGTTGTTGCGATCTTATGAGATCCGGCCATGAATGGTGTGAATGGGTTTTAATGTTTTAATTTAATTTAATTTAATTTAATTTAATTTAATTTTTAAATGTTGTTATAATGGTTTTTTAAACACATTGTAAGCCGCCCTGAGTCGGAGAAAGGCGGCATATAAATTGAACTAATAATAATAATAATAATGATGATGATAATAATAATACATATGGAACTATATAACATAGAAAAACATCAAACAAAAAAATTTATGACATTTTGTATTTTATAAAATGCTTTATGATAATTTTATATCATAAAATTGTTTTATAAATTTTGTCAAATTTCAGTTCTATTGGAGTCATGAGTTCAGGATTTTGGACACATTCTGTGAGTTAGGTCATTTGAGGTAACATCATTGAAAACTTGTGACCTGTACTGCACTGTTTCACCCAGTTAAAGGTTACAGGAATCAGAGTGTTAGTGATAGGTAGGTAGCTGAGTTCTGGCACATGGGATAGTATATGAAGTCATATAAATAGCAATTGCACTTAGATTTATATAACGCTTTACAGTGCTTAACAGTCCTCTCTAAGCATTTTACAGGGTCAACATATTGCTGCCAATAATTTGGGTCCTCCTTTTATAACAGTGTTTTTGTGTTCTGAAAGCTTAGAGGAAAATGGATTGGTAGACTACATGACATCTGGGTATGAATATGCGCAAAATGATACATATACATGGAATCATTAATATGACACTTTACATATAAACTTCACACTTCACTTTAGTTTAATCAAAGTGAAAAGCATACATTATGGAATTATTTCTGTCCACTTGTTTTATTATACAGGTAGTCTTCAATGTACAACCATAATTGAACCCAAAATTTATATTGCTGAGTGACAAATTTGTTAAGTGAGTTTTGCCCCATGTTATGACTTTTCTTGCCACATTTGTTAAGTGAATCACTGCAGTTCTTAAATTAGTAACATGGTTGTTAAGTGATCTTGTTTCCCCATTGACTGTCAGAATGTCGCAAAAGAAGTTCACATGATTTCGGGACACTGCAACCGTCATAAATGTGAATCAGTTGCCAAGCGTCTGAATTTTGATCACATGAACACAGGCATACTACAATGGTTGTAAGTGTGAAAAACAGTCATAAGTCACTTGTTTTCAGTGCTGTTGTAACTTTGAACAGTCACTAAATGTACTGTTGTAAATCAAGGACTACCTGTAATCTATACTGTATTTGTCTCTGGTAATAAAAGAGATTGCTCTTGTATATTTTACAGTGTTAATAATTGCACAGATTCAAATAACTTTTAATATTCTAACAACAGTTCGGTTCTTATTTGAAACAAATGTGATAATCTTACTTAGCTTGACAATAGTGCTTTTCTTACAGTAATTACATTTCGTTTAAAACAAGATTACATTTAAGTGGAGTCAATATTATACTGAAAGACATGTAATAGCTATTGTGTTTGGTATGCCTTGATAATCCTGTACTGCCATCTAGTTGCACACTTGAACAAAATTTTATATTACTGTAACTTTTCTTCCTTTTACCTACATTGTACATATTACTAAATTTAGTAAGTGAATGTTTGGAATATCATAATTCAAGGGTGTTTGTTAAATTCATTTAAATACTGAGAGATATTTTATTATGCCTTTTTCAGTACTGCAAACAACTTAAAATTTATAGGTGGTGCAAACTAATGAATACAGGTGCATATCAAATCAAAATTGCACCTGTCCCTAAGGAGATAGGGATAGAATGCCTGGGCAAATGTGCTTGTCAACATTTGTTTGATAAGGATCTGTAAGACTATTTCTGAGAATAAGGTTACCATTAAAAATGGAGGAAAGAGGCAGTTATTCACCTTCTGTAGGAAGTCCACAAGGCAACCATGTTTCATTTTAAAATACTGCAGGACATGGCATTCAAGATGTTACACAGCCAGGAACTGGTGTTCCCTTACCTCAATGCTCAGTATTCCATCCCTGCTTTATATTTTTGCAAATGTCAGGGTTTCCTTGCACATATTGATCATTTCAGCTCATTTCTTAGTGGCCCCATTTTTAGTTGAATTTGCTGCTTTTTGTAGGATTTATGTTTAATTTTTAAAAAAAATGTTATTGAAACTAGGTTATAATATTATAATGCAGCTACAATAATACTCAAGTGAAATAAAGCATAAAAGCATAATCTCAGTAAAATAGGGAAGACTCTTGCTGGGGAAAATACTATTTCAAATCACTTAGTCCTAAATCATGTGGGGTTTTAAATATCATAATCATGTCTTTAGATTGTATTCATTGTATTAAGTACATATAAATTAAGATTTTATCAACAGAAAGCTAACAATCTTTAAATCATACGGTATTCGGAAACCACAGTTTTGTATTTGTTCACAGCCTGCATTTAGGGAACATAGTATACTGGAACAACTGAATGGCCATTCATTTTCCTGCATAATCTAGAGCACTGTAAAGAATTTTAAAGACTTGAATGATTAAAGATTGCAATATTTTAGAGATTCTCTTTTCTCATACAAAGCTACCCATCTATTGAAATCACCAGAGATTCCCCCAAATATACTACTCTGATATACTTTTTGATGGCATTAGAACAATACCTTCTGGAAACTCAGCCAAATAACTAGAATTCCTTTCTAAGGGAAATCCTTCCCATTAAAATAATTGTCGTTTTATTCAGGAAGACCTTGAGTGTTTACATGTAATATTTAAAAAATGTCTTGATGTTACATGTTGCTGTTCCTCCTCCTGCTGCTTTATTCTTGAGATTCTTAATTGTTTTTTTTTTGTTTTTTTTTTACTATTATGAAGCACTTGGAACTTTATGGAGGATTAAATAATATATTAGCCCAAGGGTTAGCAATTAATAAGGATATTAAGTTCAGGGATCCAATTTAGCTGGGTAAACTGTTCAGGTAATATGCACTTTGGTTTTAAGCATATGGATTATTTACAGATTTGACATCAGGTATGGAAATATGTATATACATAGGATAATGTAACTAGACAGATATAGGAATATATTTACCAGGAGGACAATATGATATCTCAAGGAAGGAATTATAAAAGTACTTATATTGAAAAAGCTGTTCATAGTAACCAAGATCTAATGTTAGAGCATTTATTAGAGCAATGCAGTGCTTTGTGTCCAAAGATAAAAGAGTGGGGGTGGCATGAATGTAACAGCTGACAGCAACTCCTAAAACAAAATAGATTTTCTCCCTAGTTTTTCAATCTCTAAGAAAGAAAATGTTTCTTTACGAAGTTGCTAACTAGTTTTAAATTTACACCCTGTGTATATGCTCCAAAACTTTTTTTTTTGCCTTTGAATCAGAACCACTGCATGTTTATCCAATATAGATGTCTGTAATTCTACACTGTGTAGGTTAAAATTGATAGAAAAGGGCCTTTATTCTCTAAGGGGTGGGTGATCTGAAATATACTTGGAGGGCTAATCTACATTTTTCAGACATGATAATTTCCATCATAATCTAGCAGGGAATTCTGAAAGATGCAGTATCAGATAAGGGCATCATGCTGGGTGAGCCGGGTTCAAAATATGTCTCTTAACATGCAGGGTATTAATTTGTCCATAATCAAAGCCAAGACAGATTTATTTTATGAATTATGAATCAGTTATTTCAAAGACTTTTCTTTTTTTTCCTCTAACTCAAAAATTAAATTTAATAAATTATATTGGCACTGATGGTTATGACTGACGTAAGTTAAAAATAGCAAAGCTGGCATGTGTATATCTAAAGCACAAAGTATATATCTGAAACAGAAAGAAAGCATTGGTACAGAAAGTTTACATGTCATGAACAGAATGAGATGTATGACTTTATATTCTTCTGATGTATTAAGCTTCATACTTCACTAATTTCATAGCTACTGGGCACAAAGCAATTACATGGAAATCATCACTTTGTGAATTCATCTGAATCCTTGATCTAATCATATAGAACTGGCTTTTTGGATTGATACTGTTCTTAGTATATAAATCACTTTAGACAGTAATTTTCTTGCTTTTTTGAATGCAAATTGGGATGTCTTAACCTACATTTTAAAAAAGACCAAATAAAACAGGTTGCAAGACAGCATTTGGGAAAATTCACCTAATTAAAAGAATGGTTTTTTTTAGGCCACATGCATCAGACACACTTAACTCATGCATCAGACATGCATCAGACACACTTAACAGGAATTAGCTTTCATTAGATGTTACAACTAAATAACACTCATCAGATAAATTAGTTTTTTTTTTAAATTGCAGGATATATAGGTAGTCCATAGGTTATTTAATGACCATTCAAAGTTGCAGAAACAGCCCTGTTTCTGTTAATCTGCATGTTGATACTTGACATTTAATGTAGAATTTGCAGGAATTCTTTGAGACATGCTAGAACTTTAATAAAGCTTTAAAAAGATTTATTAAGAAATTGCCCATAAATACTTACGACAGGAGGATGCAATCCTTGTCATCTGGGTGAATCCTAATGATAAGAAAATTCATGTTCTGGAACTCGATTCACAAGGAAGCTGGGGAAAAGAGGCAACTCTTATGAGCCGTATCAAAATACACCATGCAGCACAATTCCAGAAGTGGATGCCCTGTTCTCAGCTACCACTGTATATAAATGTAATCCAGGGCTTTGCTCTCCCCCCTTCGGTCAACTTTTATTAATTTTAGAGATTGAAACCCTTGGTCAATCAATAGTAAAATCTTATGTGATGAAGTAGTGCTGTGATGTTTGTGACATATTGTCCCAAAATAAGCTCCTATAGAGATATCATAAACACTGAAGACATGTCTGAGGTAAACTGACCTGACTGGATTAATTCAATCCTGGCTCCCTTCACTTTATTGAAGAAACTGTCTTAATAAGTTCTGGCCAGCAGCCTTCTTTGTGTCCTTCAAGAGAGATTGATACCCTGCCTCTTCCCGTATCTGTCAACAGGTGAATGGTGTTTCAGGAATTATCTGGATCTTTCAGATCTTAATCTCTCTCTCTCTCTCCCTCCCTCGTTCCTCCCCCCCCCTCTCTCTCCCTCTCTCCCTACTGGCCATGTCATTACTTTTAATAACAGATTTCTGCAGATTCTTAGTGAAAGTGTTATAATTATGGCAAAGTAGCCTACCATAGGTAGCCTTTGAGAAATTGAAAAAGTTAAAAATTGTTTCTATCAGAATAAACTCAGCAATGAAACATGATGTAGTTAACCAGGCTAATGTGGTGGATACTGTTAGCCCATCATATGGAATTTGAAAATATTTGGAACAATCACAGAATAGCTTAACTCGGATGATAGTCATTCAGTGAGCACTGCATTATTACAAGTGTTTTTTAAGTCAACTTCATAACTAATCATAACACTTTGACGTAAACGTGGATGGTCTGTCATACTTTGAAAAAGAGTAAATTAATTGACCATTTTACATCCTTCCTGCAGAGTACTTAAGAACAAGATATAAATGCAATCCACTCCTTGAAAGATTCTGTCCATGTGTACAATATATTACCCTGTTTCCCCAAAAATAATACATCCCCTGATAATAAACCCGATCGGGCTTTTGAGTGCATGCACTAAAAGTCGCCCCCAAAATAAGCCCCCCCCGAAAATATTTAAATGCAGAGCTGGAAATCTGGTAAGATAGCAAGAGGAGCCCCATTTTGCTTCACATGCCCCAAAATAATAAGGCCAAGTGCTTATTTCAGGGTTCAAAAAAATATAAGACGGTCTTATTTTCGGGGAAACATGGTAATAATGTTTGCCCATAATTTTTGTACTTGCCTCTTTTATACTATACCTGAAATTCATTATAGTTTCCCTAATATAAAAAAAATCATAGGTTTCAGATGTTTACATAAACTATTCTAAAATTTTATGGTAAATATGATCAGGAATCCTGGATGATACTTTATTGATGCAAAAGGTGAGATGAAAATTTAGATAGGAAAAAAAATCAATAAAATTGAAGAATTTTCTTTTAATCACATGAAATTTTAATCTTCAATCTGTTATTGTAGCATTGGATTAATTGTGATATTTTGGTATTTTTATGTTTCAGAAGTTTTATATTCTAGTCTCTTAATATTTTAGCATGTTAGTATTTTAATGACTTAAATAATTGATTAATTTAGATTTTAAATATTTAAATATATTTAATTATGAGTAAATATATTTGTGTAAGGATTTTATCACCTGCGGCTATATTATTTAGGTTTGTTCTAATTTATAGAATTTATTTTGGTTATTTATTTAAATAAACTTTTACCTTGTCCCTTGTAATATTTGTCATGAAACTGAATAAAATTCTGTCAGTTACATAATAAAGACTACTGATTGACTGCTAACCAGGATATAAGAGATCAGTATAAAGCGGAAGATAAAACATTTAGCTCCATACCAAAAGTGTTAGCTACTCTACACAGTATCATTTAGAAATTGCCAGTTTGACAGCATTATCAGATGGTAACTGGCCAGTATCTAAAGGAATACATTGCTGCATATTACTATACATATATTACATTACTATATTGGAGTGTCTTTATTATCTGGAAAGGGTGGGGATGCATCACTAAATCATTCATACCCATTCTTGATTTAGATCATCCTTATAATTCCTTATGCAAATAAATATAATTATATCTAGCTGGCAATGTATAACTTAAATTCCACACCATTAATTCTTTAATCTGTAAAATCAGGCATTGTGGGGATAGATATAAATAAATCAGTAGCAAATCAGTAGCATTCATGCTTCAAAGTTTCACCAATGCTCAGTGAGCATGAAAGAGCATATTAATAATCTCTTCTTGAAGATCAGCAGAAATCAACAGTCCTACAGTATCATGCCCCTCACATCTTCCAGGGAAAGCATTATTCAAACTGGTTCAAAGTACAATATTCAGCTACCTCAATGTTTCAAAAATGCTTCATACAATAAAAATTGTATATGAGTCCTCTCAGTCAATTTTCTAGCAGTATTCCACAAGATAAAGGACATGTTCTGTAAATACAGGGAAAAATCAGTCAAGCAGGTTAGGCAATTATCTGTGGAAATGTCAGTACCTCTGAAAGGACATTGAAATCAGAGACAGAAAGAGTTAGATTGTACACTACAAAGTCATGTATTTTCACTGAAAGCTCTTCAAAATAGATTGAAGTAGGCATTCAAAATGAATAGCTGAAAGAACTACTGAATTCATTCAGTAGCTACAACTGGTCATCTATTGGCTTATTGTGGGAGTATGGCAGCAATTAAGTTACAGTCATCATCTTTATGAACAGAAGTCTGCTTTTAGACAAATTGTTTTCAAACATGTTTTTAAGCAAAAGATTTATAAATTCTTTAGCAGATCTTCTATTTGATCAGTCCATGGTAGGCACAAAGAAGCTATTCTTTTTTCTGTCATTCGGAAATATTCTTTTATTAGCACTAATTTCTGCTATCATTTGACCTTGGTGGAGAAAACAGCATTAGATGTGCTCGTCAAGAGTAAGTGTGTGTGTGTGTGTGTGTGTGTGTGTGTGTGTGTGTGTGTGTGTGTGTAGATGTTGTTTATAAGAGTAGAATCTAAAACAAACTAAATTTAAAGAAAAGAGAATAGAAAGAAGGAGTAGAAAATACAAGAAAAAGAAATTAGTCTTTTGGGAGTACGTGTTTTAGATATTCAAATGATTAGGAAATTTTTCATTAATTGAAAGGACTGCAATTCAGATCCATTTTTCATTTCATAATTTCATGAACAAGAATGGGGCAGATATAAATTCATTTGTTTTATAATTTACATGTGATCCAGGTCTTAGTTTACCTATTGTGTTAATGATTTGTTCAATTGTGAGTTAATGAAGAAAATACAATTTGATGGATTCATACAATATATTAATCCAGTGACGATAATTGACAAACCACAATAGTTTGCACACAGCTTTACATCATTAATTGAACAAACTACAGCATGGCTTAGCATAAAATATGAATGCATTCGAGGTGTGTCACTAATTCCAGTGAACTTTGCCTGCCTGGTTTCCCAACATTAACAGATACATTTTCTGTACATTTTCTGATTTTCCTGTGCTTTCTAATATGTGATTATTAATATTATATGCAAGGAAACTGTGCAACATTAAGCTGAATAGTATGGTATATATAAAGTTTGCATACTAGAGAAAGTGTGTATTATTTAGAGGGTTTTTTAAATTTTACATTCTCTATCCATAATACGGGTTACAATTGGACAAATAGTTTTCCTTTCACTGAATCTCAGGGTGTAGTTCTTTATTTTTCCTAGACTGAGTGGCAATATAAATTATTATATACTACTTAAGTGTGACATAAATTTTTTACTTGCGTCAGTGATGTCATTGTCCTAGGCTCTATTTCATATACTACAATCCTATCTATGTTCATTTTATTCAGGAATAAGTTTCCCTTTCTTCACTGGAACTGTTTCCTTGATGCTGTATTTAGAATTGCAACCTTTGTAATGCAACTTGAAGGAAATATTGAGAAGAAGCTTTGCAAATCAATGTTAATAAAAGTAGATTTTAGATGTCAGTGGATTATTAAACATGGATAGAAATTAGACAATTTATGAAGGTTCGTTTGATTATTAAAAACCTAGAGCATTTCTTGTTATCTTCTGTTACCTCAGCTACCTTTCTGAAAAACTTTGCACTCATGCCATTATTTATAGCAGCTTCATTGTGACGTGGGCATCTTCACTAGCATTTTACACCTGATTTTTCATGAAGTAGTGTGTTGTCCTACTTTGAAGACATTATCAGAGGTTAGTTATTACATGATGCGTTGTGATCTTTTCAGGACACTTCACACTACGCCTCAAAGAGTAGCTGCCTCTTTTGGCATTTAAAAAACAATGGAAAACGAAATCTGTTGGCTGATGAGAACAAAAGCCTTTGACCACATTACTGATAAATCTTCTTAATTAATTTTACTACCCTTCAGATCAACTTTGTCTTCTGTAATTATCTTAACTGCAATCTTGCCTCAAGGCATGCATCTTGTGTGCAGTTGAGAAAAGGGGTGTATTTCAGTATAGGCTGATATTGTAGAATAATGTCAGAATCCATATTAACAATAGAAAATTTTAATTTGAAGGATGACCTAGTTTAGAAAAATGAACCATTAACATTTTGCTTTCCAATATATGCATATAATAAATGAAAGGCCTGCTTTTCAATTACTGAAAAAAATAAAAATGTACTTAAATACTATACACTTATGAATATTTTTATATATTCTTCTTAGTATTTTCCTGCAAGTTCAGAGTCCCCAATAGATCTAAGTGTTGATTCATTGGTTGTGACAGGAATTACTAACCAGTTATTGCTGAATTCTGACATGGTGGGCTGAGGGAAAATGATTGCCCCTGTGTCAGCCATCTGCCTTTAATGCCTAAACCAGGACTGGAATGCACTGTCTCCAGATTTCTGGCCAAGTGCCTTAGCCACTATACTAAACTGGCTTTCTAAAATTGAGCCAGTCTTGATTCCTGGTGACTGCCTGGACACGTCCCTGCACTTTTCTTGGCAAGATTTCAGAAGTGGTTTGTCATTGCTTCCTTTCTAGGACTGAGAAAGAGTGACTGGCCCAAGGCCACCCAGTTGGCTTTGTGCATAAGGCAGGACTAGAACTAACTGTTTTGTGGTTCCTAGCCTGGTGGCTTACCACTGCACCAAACTGGTTCTTGAAAAAAAATTATAAATGAAGTATATTATTTAATTAAAGTTGAACATAGTAATTTGTTCTCAGGATTTGCACTTTGAAATTATAAATGCAGAAATAAATTACAGAAAGATTTTTTTATCAACTTACAAATCAGGCCCAGTACTCTTTTATATTATTCTGATAAGTCATCAAGTCTGAATATAGACTAGTGTGCCATAATCCACGATTTTCTCATCTTTTTACATTTATATCAAAATAATATATTTTTAAAAGTTTTCTTCTTGCATGCAGGAAGAGATATTATGGAACGTCTATTAAGCCTCCCTCATTATATCTTTAGATTGAGATGTGAAAGAAGGCTTGAGATCTGAAAGGTCCAGTTTTCCACAACGCTGCTCCTCCAATCCATAGAGCGGGTTGTATCACATTGTTGCTGGGGAAACTGAGTGTAGATGTTTCTTTAAGACTTCCTGTGATCACGCCCACAGAGCCTGTCCATCACCAGTCTTTCTCACTCAGTTTCTGGGGAAACTACCTTTGTCTTAGGCTCTGAGTGTGCTTTCCTTCTAGTTATTTTTTAAGGTGTCCTTTTGAATTTTTTTTTTCTTTCAGTAGTTTCTTAGTATTTCAGTTGAGCTGCATCGTGGTATTGTATTTGGACGCTGCAGGGGAAAGGTTGCGCGCCTTGGGGATCCAGGCCGCCCCCCCCAACTTGTGCAGCAAGCCGGATCCGACCCGGCTGGGCGGATCCGTGCTGTCCTAGCCGCTGGCGTTTCTGTTGACTGTCTGGTGAGCCGGCATAGTCACGAACGCCTCAGCTCACCTTTTTTAGCGGCTCCGGAGCTGTTGCCAATGCTCTCTGGCAGGCTCTGACGTCCAGACAAGGCCTCCCTGCGCATTGGATCGCCCTCAATTTACCGCTTCTCCTCGTGGCCGCCATTTTAGATCGTCCAGGGCGGCAGCCATTTGATTGCCCAGTCTCCGACAGGACTTTGAAGGTACAGCGGGGGTTCGGGCAGCTCCCAAGGGATGAGCATGAAGCTGGGCAGCGTCTGACTACCTTGGCGGCTGATCGCTACAGCGATCTAGTTGCGGCCGCCATTTTAAGCCTTCCCCTTAGTTGCGGCCGCCATTTTGGGCAATAGAAGAGTCGCAGCCGCCATTTTGGGCCGCCATTTTGGGCAATAAAAGAGTTGCGGCCGCCATTTTGGACGATATTAGAGTTGCGGCCGCTATTTTGGACGATATTAGAGTGGCGGCCGCCATTTTGGACAATGATGGAGTTACGGCCGCCATTTTGGCTATAGTTTTAATTGCGGCCGTCATTTTGTACAGAACCCACAGGAGATTTTCCTGGCTGCTAAGCGCAGAGGCTGTTGTTAAGGTCCCTGTCTAGGGCCCAGTTAAGTCCTGGATTGCTTTTGTTGAAAGGGGGTTGCTGACATTTGACAGACGAGCATTTTCTTATTGCTTCCTGTCTCTTACTTCCCAGGGGTTTCTACACTTATCTCCCCTTCCGGCTTACCCGACATCAGCAACTACTACTGGTCTATTGGTAGAGTATCCAATGGCAGACTCTGACCTTTCCTCCAATTTGGAACACGAGGCTGTTATTCCATTGCCTCAGCCCAAGAAACAGACCAGATCACAAAGGTCTAAGGATACAGGCTCTGCTTCACCTAACACTACATCTCAACCTTCTATTAATAAGGATGAGTTGAGGCGGCACAAGGCTCTTGAAAAACAATTTGATAAGGCCAAAAGAGCAATGCACCAAGATCAGATGTTTCCAACTGACCCCGGCCTCGTTTCAGCCGCTACACATCTTCCGCCCCCTGCGGATGAACCTCTGGGTTCGGCTTCTTCGGATCCTTCATGCCAGCAGGAGCAAGCCTTGCTTCCGGATCCAGGGGTGCCACATGTGAACCAACCCATGAAGCCTTCAAGCAGGCCAGAGGCCACCTTCACGCTGACGGCAGCTGGACTCCGTCCTGAGGAGTCGGGGAGTCAGTTAGATTTTCATTCAATTTTATCAGATGCCCTGGCAAAAATTTTGGCATCCGGCCTTCAACAAGGTACCAGCCATGCTCAACTTCCTTCTCTCTGCCTTCAGGCCCCGTCTTGTTCTACAGTACCAGCCAAGCGGTCTGTTCTGGAACAGACTGAACCAGTATCCTCAGATGAATCTGACCACGCTGTGGACTGTCCAGAGGATATAGAGTTCTCCGAGGACGAAGACTTACCTCCTGAAAAACCCGTCTTTACGGGCCTCTTTCGCCCTTCCCTCTTTAAATCTCTCCTACACAAAGCCAAGGTTACCACCCAATTTGGCATTACACCATCTACGTCGGATGCTCAACAGCACAAAGCACCACATGATGCCTTGTTTCAAGTCTCTAAGCCGGAGAAGGATGTGATTCCGTGTCCACCATTGTTTCAGGACGTGGTCCAAAACGCTTTTGGTCAGCCTGGAGCCTTGTCAGCCCCCAGTGCATTAGACAAGAAGTTGTACTGTGCGGCTCCCGAATTGGATGACATTCTAGCCCTGCCATTGGTGGATGAACCAGTTATCAACCTTTCTTCCTCGTCTACTGTGTCAGCTGATGCTATGGACGGGCTGAAGTCCGAGGACAGGAAATTCGAGTTGGGGTTTCGGAAGGCTCATCAGGCGGCAGCTTGGGCAATCAAGGCTGCCACAGCAACGTCTTTCTTCAACAGAGCGTCCTTGATTTGGCTAAGGCAGCTCCAAGACCGTCTCCCTGCCACAGAAACGCGAATACACCAAGACATTAATAAATTGGTGGCGGCAACCGAGTATTCAGCGGATGCCTCTCTTAACGCCGCGAAGTTCGCATCTCGAGCCCTTGCGTCCAATGTCACCAATCGCAGGCTCTTCTGGCTCCGCAACTGGAAGGCAGATACTAAAGCCAAATGGAGGTTGGCCTCCTCTTCCTTCAAAGCTCCCACGCTGTTTGGTGCTGCACTTGACCCACTGCTGGTGGAAGATAAGGAGAAGAGGAAGGTCTTACCGTCTGCCTATCGTCGTCCCGAGCGCAGGTATGTCCCCTACAGTCAGAGGCAGCCCTTTCGGGCATCCTCCGGGCCCAGTGGGTCCTACTCTCGCCGCTCCTTCGCCACTTCAGACAGGAGTTCTGACAGACAGCTGTTCGGAGACCGACAGCGTTCCCAGCCCCAGTCCAAGCGACCCTTCAGGGGCGGAGGCTTCCGCTCTAACAAAAGAGGAAAATGACTCGCACTCCCCAGTCCCATTGGTGGGCGCCTCCATCAGTTTCAACACCAATGGGTTCTGTCCACCCCCGAGGAGTGGATACTACGCACCGTACAGTTCGGACTCTGCCTGGAATTCATCGATACACTGCCCAGCCATTACCTTCGCTGCCCAATGTCGCCTCTTCCACACCTGCGCCAGCTGATGGACGAGGAAATTGCGCATCTCTTGTCCATAAAGGCGATAGAGCCGGTACCCAGGGAGCAGCAAGGCCGCGGCTTCTACTCCACCCTCTTCCTAGTGGAGAAGGCTTCCGGCGGTCATAGGGCCATCTTGAACCTAAAACATCTCAACAACTTCATCCTGTATCGCAGGTTCAAGATGCAGTCCCTGAGCTCGATTTTGGCCTCCATAAGACACAACGACCTCCTCCAGTCGGTGGATCTGAAGGAAGCGTATTTGCATGTCCCGATCCACCCCGGGCATCACCAGTATCTGCGATTTGAATACAACAACTTTCACTTCCAGTACTGCGCGATGCCATTTGGGCTTTCTTCAGCGCCCAGAACATTCACAAAACTGGTGGCGGTGGTAGCTGCAACTCTGCGGGTCGTCCCAATTCAGATCCTCTGTTATTTGGACGATATTTTGGTCCTTTCTTCATCGACAGACCAGGCTGCTCGGGACATGCAACAAGTACTCAATGTGTTTCAGGCGCATGGCTTCACAATAAATTACAAGAACGGTCATCTCACACTGACGAATCGGATCCTCCATTTGGGGGCGATAATCGACACAGCCAGGGGCCAGGTCTTTTTGTCTCCAGATCGAATCCAGAGCATCAGGAGCCTTGTTCGCCAGGTAATCTCGCAACAAACAACCACTCTTCTCCAATTATCCCAACTGTTGGGGAAAATGGTATCGTGTATCGCCATAGTGCCTTGGGCTCGTCATCACACTAGGCCACTTCAGTGGTTTCTGCTACCATTTCAAAAATCAGGTCGCAGCACGTCACCATGCCAGATTCAATTGCCTCCACAGATCAAGGCATCCCTGAAGTGGTGGATGTCACCGGCGATCCTCAAGGGCTGTGTCTTCCTCGAGGTCTCACGTCTCATCGTCACGTCGGATGCCAGTTTGATGGGGTGGGGTGCTCACCTCAGGGATCAGGTGGTGCAAGGTCGCTGGACCCCGGCGGAAACATCAAACAGCATAAACTGGCTGGAACTACGAGCAGTTCTCCTCGCTCTGCGTCATTTTCAGCCTCTTCTGGAGGGACAACATGTCCTCATCCGAACGGACAATATGACCACCAAGGCTCACGTGAACTGGGAGGGGGGCACTCGATCTCACCCCCTGATGAGAATCACATATTTACCTGAGGGTAAGGAAACAACAAAAGGTCAACTGCTTGCTGGATAATTAATGCAATTAGTAATTTGTCACTATGTTGTGATTAGCATCATTGCAACCATATGTTTGTGTTCAATTCTTGAAAATCCTGAAATTATTTAATAGAAATAGATGGAATGCCCCTTAAGCGAGATAAAATTCAACGCTACTTTTGAGTAGTAATAACAATAGCACTTAGACTTATATACTGCTACACAGTGCTTTACAGTCTTATCTAAGCGGTTTATAGAGTCAGCATATTGATCCAACAATCTGGGTCCTCACTTTACCAACACCAGAAAGATGAAAGACTGAGTCAAGCTTGAGCTCGTATGAATAGTAGACACATTGGGATTTCTGGACTACTTCCTCTTATACACTTCACAGCTGCCAATCACAGCCTGGCAGTTCACTAGATAGGGCCTGCCAACCCTTAGGTTGATTCCCAACCCAGACGCTGGTGAACCTGTGTTAATCTTGTCATGCTGAGCTTATCCTGTCACACTCAGAGAAACTTGTCACAGTGAGAGTGTCAACGTGCTGATGCAACCACACTAGGAAGTTCTGGGATGTCTGCTGATGGCAATTGCAAATGCAATTGGCATGATAAGCAAAAGTGAGATACATGAACAGGAAATACAAGGCTGGGCTTATACCAAGAAACCAAGCAGCAGTAGCTTCATTACTATTTAGATATACCTGAATCAAAAAATATACCATATGTGCTATATACAAGTAAACGAAGGCTAAAATTGTGCTTTATGGACCTCTGTGATTGAAGTTGTGTGGGAAAGTATTGTAAAGTACACCTTGTTCAGCTCTAGAGGGACAGTGACACGAAGCCTTGCATTGGGTGTGGAGTAGATGTGATAAATCAAGTCTCACTGAGTCAGGGCTGTGGGTATAAGCTGAGGAGCTTTCAGTGTAATAACAGCATTCTATAACATAAATTAAAACCTTTCTTATGTGATCTTGCAGGAAAAGAAAATTGAAAGCTGCCAATATGGAACATAGAATGTCACAAGTCTGAATGTGCAAAAATTCAACATGGTGAAAGAAAAAATGAATTGTCTGAACATGGTCATATTCAATATCAGCAAACTGATCTGGCCTAGAATTAGACACATTCAGATAAAAAAAGCATAGTGTTTTACTACTCAGGATACATACAGAAAAAAATGTAAAGATGTTTTTAGTCATTTCTGCTCTCTATCATTTGACATGAGAAAACAGCATTAGATTTGCTGGTCAAAATGTGTGTGCATGTAAATGTTGCTTCAAATACCCACATTAGCATTTGATGGGAGAAAAAATATTCAAATTTTTGTAGCTCTAAATAATGAATCCCTAGAATTTTTTTCAACTGAAATATTGCAAGCCTTCATTGACAATGTAAAAGAGCAGGGCCATTTTATTCTCCTGGTCCATCTGTCTCTCTCTGGTTTGCACCACATGTGTGGATCACAAAATTTATGAATTTTAGTTTGAATTATTGTTTTGTACTGTACTTTAAACTCTTAACGTTTTTATTAAAATCTTTAAATATCTTTCAAAGATAGTAACTTGTATGAAAATTTGAGCATAGAGTTTTAGATTGAACTGCAGAGGGCAGTGGTGCATTTCTGTAATGTATTTTTGTGCTTTGAAATTTTGCAGACACTTTATTCCGTTTCATTTGTACATTTTATAAAAATTCTTAATGCTTTTTAATTTATTTTATAGTTGTCACAACTGATGTAGTCAAACTCATTAGATCTGCAATTTATATATTCTGTGTTGTATAATGCCATAGAGAATATTGCATCAGAAACAATAAAAGCCAAACAGAGCTTTATATACTTTTTTAAAAAAAAAATCAGAATATTTTCAAATGAGTCTATGCAGAATTATGCACAAAACAAGTGCTGAAATGTGTCAACAAAAAAACCCCCCATCGTGTATTGTAATTTCTGCTAAACTTTAGAGAATAAAGAATGTGGCGTTGATAGAAATATGCAGGGACCGTTAGCTAGGTGAAAGTGGCTGAAACACATTTTAAGTCTGGAACAGCAAAATAATGTTCAGCCTCCCAGAGTTTCTTAGACAGTGAGATGGATGGCTTATAAATTTAATGAATAAATAAAATACTTAGAAGTGGCTCTGATAAAAACAGAGGTAAATTCATTAAATTCACTGAACTGTGTGATAGAGGAAGAGGTACATTACAACCAATTTTACAAGATGTTATTATAACTAATCTCAATAAAAGTAGTTTTATCCTTCTCTTCTGGTCTGGTCTACCTAGTGGGCTAACATAAGCGGTTTTAGAATGAGAGCAATTTGGCAGAAAGAAAATGAGGAATGTTTTAGGGATTCAGCCTAAACAACAAAAATTTTAACAAAAAATGAAAGTACTTCCGAGTGACATGGTTTACCCCAGTTTGTCTGCTTTTCTCAATAGCTTCTAGCATTACATATCACTGCTCCAGATTTTCCTAGCAGCTTTCCTTCCCTCCGTTCCATTTCTCCCCAGCCTCCGTTATTAATGTCTCAGCACCATATGTCCTACAATTCTTCCCCCTTCCCACCATGCCCCTCATTTTCCCAGGGCTGTTCTGTATGTGGAGCAGTAAATCTTTCAAAATAAGTCCATATGAAATATCCTTTTTAAGATCAATATTTTAGTTTGCAATTTTTCCATTTGCAGTTCAGTTCCATTTTCCAACATGCTGACTGGAAAGTTCACACATCTTAAAATTGGCAAGCTTGAAAAACACTTTTCAACTGGGTTTCAAGCCAGGTTTTAGGGCTGTGTTTCATTACAGTTTGGATTGACCTAAATTATGGATAATGTATCAATCCTGGCTCTCTTATGTTAGTCTATATTAGCATCACATATTGTATCCCACTGGACTGACTGATTGGATAACTTCCACTACCCTACCATGTTTCCCCCAAAATAAGACCCTGCCTTATATTTTTTTGAACCCTGAAATAAGCGCTTAGCCTTGCTCTCAAAAGTCTGATTGGGCTTATTATCAGGGGATGTCTTATTTTGGGGGAAACAGGATAGTTATACAACTGAGGTGCTTGAAGAGGGATACTGCTATGCTTCAAGGGGATAGTGTAGCAATAAAAGTCTACACTTGTCTTTAGCACCCAATTTCATGAGTAAGACTCATGCCTGGCTATCTATGGAACAGCATCTCTAGATGCCACCAAAATCTTCCATGTGACAATAACCACTTCATTTCCCTGGCCTTGAGCAAGTGATTAATTCCACACTTGAAATCCACATGGCCCCATTTCAAAGAAGGAAACCACCTCTTCCTTTACCCATCTAGAGGCCATCATGTTTATGTAATGTCTTTCTCTAGCTATGGAACCTCTGACTACCAACGCATCAGATTTAGTCTTTACAAAACCAAGCCAGTCACACCCAATCATCTCAGCACTACCGCACACAGAACTCTGTTACCTATGAGCAGGCCTACTGTTGAGTGTGGAAAGACAGAAGCAAGCTGCCATAACCTTTTCTTTTTAATATGTCCACTCAAGCTTGTCCCAAGTTGTATAGTTAATGTCCTTTTCTTTCCTATTATTGTTTTCCCATGAGAAAGAAAGAAGGATTTATTCCTCTTCCAGGCTTGTACAATGCTCTTTCTTGTAAATAGATCCAAGGTCTTCTTCAAATCATCTCTGGAATTTACTTTTTCATATTCTCAACTATCTGTTGAGAATTAAAAATAGGTATTCCGCTCAGAGGAGCTTCTAGCAATAGACTTTTATTATAATTTCCCTCAAACAGAACAGAGTACCCATACCACTGTGTCTTTCTCCTAGAAACAATAGAGGTATTTCTAAAATATCTTACCTCCTTATTCTCAAACTAACCAGTCCACTTACAGTACATAAACATAAATAAAACAAGATAATTGTAATTTTGGAAGAAATTAAATTTCTTTCATTTTAGAAACAGAAGTGAAATTGCAATATTAAAAAATAAAAAAAATCTCTAAAGGATAACATGGAGGAACTGTTTATTTCATTGAACAAAAAAAATCATGGTGACAGCACAGGGATTTGTTTAATTTAACATGCTAACAATGCAAATAGAAAATAGAACTGTTTGTCAAATTATTTTTTATTTTTTTAATTACTCATATTTCTATGCCGCCCACTTTCCAAGGACTCTGGGCGGCTTACACCAAAGACAGTATACTAAATAGCATATTGCCCCCAATAATCTGGGTGCTCATTTTACCCACCTCGGAAGGATGGAAGGCTGCGTCAACCTTTAGCCGGTGAGATTTGATTCGCTGATCTGCTGAACTAGCAGTCAGCTGAAGTAGCTGCCGTACTGCACCCTAACCACTGCACCACCTCGGCTCTTAATTAATATTTTTGAATAAATTAATAATTGCTTTTTTTTTACTACAAAACTAGTAGTTTTTACAAAAACTACTGGTTTTGTAGTTCCAATTATGTTGATTTGGGAATAAGTTCCATTGAACAATTTGGACTTACTCTAAGTAAATACGAACATGCATGCAGAACTGTTTCCAGAGTGTTTCCCTTAAGATAGTATTGGCAGGAATTATAAACAGCTGATTAGGATTCTCTCCACACTTTTTCTGGGATTTGGCAGCAAACGAGAAAGAGAAAAGAGTCCCCTTCCAAAGATAAAAACTACATTCAAAATGAATGCTCTGATTTTCTTGTAGCTTAATTTACTGGATCTCCAGGGGTTGAAAGAGGATTTTTTAAAATCAAATCTTTAGAAAACAAAGGCACCTTTTTGGGCTGAAATAATTGGTTTGGTAACTGATAAGTTTAATAGAGTTGGCATCTAGCATGTCTTAATTTTTTCCTTAAAATCTTATGAAGGATAATCAAGCCTTTATCCAATCAAATTAAGCTGTAATTCATGACATCTCAGAATTCCTAGCCAGCATAAATTCACACCTAAACTGAAAGAATTCAATTGCAGACCAGGGTCAATCTGAAGCAATTTCCAGTTCACAATGGCAGTCTGTCTGTGGCAATTCTAAGCCAGGAAACTTTTTTCAGGTCTGTGGCTCAACTTTCAAAGTGAAATTTTGATTATTTCAGATAAAGGCCTATCTCCCTTTGTAATTCAAAATGAATTGTGTGTGTTTAATTCTTCATGTTCTCAAACAGGCTATATAATGTATTGTTTTATTTAAAATAATTATTTAAAATTAATTTTTATTTAAAATTAAAACCATTTTAAATAAAAAGATACCTCTTTGAGAACATTAAAACACACACACGCATGTGCGCCCCCCCTCCCCAGAGATAACATAATACTGTTGCTCTATCTTTCTGATTTGAAGCAAAAATATGTAATTGCTTCAAGTATTTGCTAACAATATAAATACTTATTTTGGAAATATTTAATATTCATGAGTGTGTGTGTGTGTGTGTGTGCGCGCGTGCGCGTGTGCACGTATTTGTGTGTCCCAGAATAAGTATAGACTAGGCTTAGCTTCTATTTCCATGCTTCTATAATTATGTTAATATTAGTTACTCTACAGTGATGGAACTGGGTGAATAATCACAATGAAGTTCCCAGAATTAGTCCCAAGGGCTGTTTTTAGTGGTTTTGTCACAAGTTCAAGGATATATGCTTTATTCAGAACATTTCTAACTAGTACTCACCACATGTCCTACAAAAGTCGTAGACTGCTGCAAACAGAAAGCAAGGGAATTATAAGTCTGACTTTTTTTTAGCATGCTGTAAATCTTCTACCAATAATTGAGTCAGAGCTAAAGGGCAGCAATTTAGACAGAAAGTAGCAAAGACTGTTCAGAGAGAGGTTGCTTGCCCTCATAAATAATGCCAGTGCTGCAAGCTGTTAGCTTTGAGAAGTTTGGAGGCAGGAATGCTGAGGAAAGTCCAAGATCATCCTTGGGTCAAGCACCAAAGAATTTCACAGAAGGTAGTCCAAACTGAAGGTCCAATTGCTCGGCAAAAAGCCCTGGGGAATTTAAAGTAGGCTATCACAGGAGCACAGATCAGGAAGTAAGAGAATTATTTCCAGTTTGGAGAGTAGAAACAGAGCAAACTGTTACGTAATCTGAGCTGTTGGCTTTGCTTAATAGATGAATGAAGACTTCCTTTTCTTGAGGAGCTGTGCCAATAGCTTTTCACGGTAGTATAATTTAGGGCTTGGCACTCTTCCAAAAACAGTCCCTGACACCTTACTGTCAGAATCAGTGGCCATGGAGCCAGACTCATCAATTACAGGTGGCTGATAGGCTTCTTGAACTACAGACGTGGAATCTGCTAGGTTGTCTCCTTCAGCCTTAGAGTCAGAGAAGTCTGCAGTATTAAGTCTCAAAATTACATGTAGTCCTTGCCTTACAAGCATTTGTTTAGTGACCGTTCAAAGTTACAACGGCACTGAAAAAAGTGACTTATGACCGTTTTTCACACTTACAACTGTTGCAGCATCTGCTTGGTCAAAATTCAGATGCTTGGCAACTGTCATGTATTTATGATAGTTGCAGTGTCCTGGGTCAGGGAATCACCTTTTGTAATCGTCTAACAAGCAGACTCAGTAACAGTAACAGAATTGGAAGGGACCTCGGAGGTCATCTAGTCCAACGCCCTGCTCATGCAGGAGACCTGTACTAGGGGCTCGAACCGCCAAACTGCCGACCTGTCTGATCGACAAGCTCAGTGTCTTAGACACTGAGCCTCCTAGTCAGGCCAGTGGGGCAGTCAGTGGGGCAGCCAGATTCACTTAATAACCATGTTACTAATTTAATAACTGCAATGATTAACTTAACAACTGTGGCAAGAATGGTTGTAAAATGGGAAACCCACTTAACAGGCTGTCTTGCTTAGCAACAGAAACTTTGGGCTCAATTGTGGCTGTAAGTTGCAGCTGTAATGTAGCAGCTCAAACAAAACAAAAAGTTTTCCTTTGCTCTATTGAGTGTGAATATCAACCTGTTAAGAAATATTGCTGTTTTAAGTCTCTTATATATGAATGTATTCCTTTCCCATTTCTTCCTACCTAAACTTCAGTGACACCCCAAAATCTGATTTTTTCCAGTTGTTATGTTCCATAAATTCAGATTGTTGTTGGGATTGAAAATCATGGCAGTGTGACAGCTGTTTTGGCGATATATAAAGTCATGTAAAGTGAATTAGTGTTGTCAGGCTAGGTGTCAACAAGGGAAAAGTTGCAGTAAAAGTAAACATTTTTTTGGCTGTTTAAAAGCAAATCGCTTTCATGCTAATGTGTTTATCTCCCATCCTTGAATCAAAAGGAAACTATAATGGCATAAATTGTGCTATGTCTGTAGCATATCTTTATCATGCCTTAGCAGTAAGGCTAAAATATGTTGCTGCCTATGCAAAATTTAACACGAGGCTGTTTCAGGATAGAAATACCCTGTTATTCTTTCCCCAGGCTAAATACCCCAGACTATTCCTCCCCCCTCCCATCCATTATCATCTCTTGGAGAAAAAAACCAATCAATCGCCCTCTTGAACTTGTGCAAGAATATAAGGTTGGAAGTTCAAGCCTTAATTGTTATTTATTTTTCTGTCATTTCTATTATTTCTGTATGTTTCTTTTGAAGGAACAATACAACAGTTTCATAGATACTGCCATTAAGAGTTTGTACAGATCCCTGCAAGTTGATATTTTTTATAATACTGACCTGTCTTATTCCAATTGCATTAATTCAGATGATCTGGTAATCTCCTGTCAGAGAAATAGAAGATCAATATATTGATGCCTTGAGTGCCTGAATGAGGGGCTGATTTGGAATGCAAAGCCAAGCTGAGGCAGAGGATTCTTAGTGCTTGTGCTTCTGGGTCTTTCTTTCTTAATGCCAATTATGCCCATGTTTTTTTATTTTTTTAATTTTTTTTTTGGAGTGGGTGTGAGGCAAAATGTCTTTTTTCTTTCCTGTGTGTGTGTCCATGCATCATGCACGTTGCCTCCTTTATGATCAAACCCCTGCTTATCCTGCTAGGGCAGGGATCAGCAGCCCACGGCTCTGGAGCCACATGTGACTCTTCCATCCTTCTGCTGCGGCTCCCTGTTGCCGGTTGGCTCCACAATTGTTAGGGCTTTCAGTTAGGGCAGGTAGAGGAAAAAGTATGCTATGCTATGAGGAGACTTTATGGTGGGGAAACTGGACTTCTGGTCAGCTCCAGAATTGAATGGGGGGCTTCCAGTTAGGACCTCTGTGGCTTTTTGAGTGATTAAGGTTGCCGACCCCTGTGCTAGAGGAAGCCTAGAGGAAGCCTAAGAAAGAAACAGAATGCATTTCTTCCAATAGTCAATATCCAGATAAGTAGGAATCAGCATTCAATAAAAATCAAGATGAAATAGTACCCTAATCAAGAAATCATGAAGGAGAAAGCCACAGCCTTACCAGCAGGGCAAGTCACTGTATATATAAACAGCCAATAATCTTCAATCTCTTTTGCACTGATGATGTTTCCTAGCCTGGTAATGAAACATCTTCATAAAAAGCAACCAAGCTCAGAGAGCACCAAGAACCCAACAGTGATTTTATTACTGTTGGTAATAAAGGGTAAAGTGTCTAATGTTCCTGCCTCAGAGGATTCCGACATGACGGAATCTCTCCTGGGAGTGTAGGATGGACTTCAACCGGAGGAAGTCATAGGCATTCAGGCACTCAGAGGCTGATCCAGCCAGAAATAATCAGGAGCAGCTGCATTCACAGTCAGGGGATAAGGAACAGGAGCTGGGGCATCTGGTCAATCCACAGGCATAACATGTGTCACAGTGAGCATAGATGCTCTGCAGGTCTCCTTGACTGGCAAGGGCATTCTTAGTCTTAATGACTAACTGACATAGGATCTACTTAAGAACCACCATTAGCCAAACTGTTCTTTCTCAAATATTTTTATTAAGAATTAGGTAAAACCTAATTTACTAGCTGCAAAAAAAAAAGGATAAAAGCCAATACAAACTAGAAAAAATATATAAGGAAATACAAAAAAGAGGGGAGGGGTGAGTAGGTGTGAAAAATAAAAAGAGAAAAAAAGAAAGAGAAAGGAAAAATAAATAAAAATAAATTACTTCCCTCTTCATCTCAGCAGGTAAAAAACCGATTTTAGGATGTTTTTTTAGGATGCAACCATTGTAACGGTAATCTGGTTGCCAAGCAATCAGATTGTGATCATATAACTGTAGGGGAACTGCAATAGTCAGAAATTTGAGGACCCATTATAAATACCATTTGTGCAGCACCTTCATAGCTTCTGAACAAGAGAAGACTACTAATATACATAGTTAAAACTTGCTATTTTAGGCAATTAAATACCCATTATTATAATTTTGGAACTGAGTGTTATTTCTATGTTACACAGACTATATAATAGCACAGTGAAGTAATCCTCAATTTACAACAGTTCATTTAGTGACCATTTGAAGTTACAACAGCACTGAAAAAAGTGACTTATAACCGTTTTTCACACTTACAACCATTGCATCATCTCTGTGGCCACATGATTAAAATCCAAGCACTTGGCAACTGCCTCACATTTATGACGGCTGCAGTGTTCTCAAGTCATGTGATCACCTTTTGCAACCTTTGGATAAGCAAAGCCAGTGGGGAAGCCAGATTCACGAAACAACCGTGTTAACAACTTCATTGATTCATTTAACAACTGTGGCAAGAAAGGTTGTAAAATGGGCCAAAAGTCACTTAACAGATGACTCACTTAGGAATAGAAATTTTGGTTGTAATTTAAGGATTCCCATATTTCCAATATTGTTATTTAATATTTTTGAATGTTCCCAATAAATAAATAAATAAATATTCTGTGATTCAGGGAAAAATGAATTATTATGATATAATAAAATAAAATTGCATCATACTTTCTTAACTATTCTGTTTTTATTTATTTCTTAAATATAGTCGTCCTCAAAAGGTGTGCCTGTGCCCATTCTTGCCAGTTCATCCTTTGAAAGTCTCCACTTGTTTGTACATTATCCAGCATCCGGCAGAGGTGAGTAATGTTAATGGAAGCAACAAATTCAACTAGCCATTTGTTTATCAGCAAAAGGATGATGCAAGCGAAAACTAAACCATGACAGATTTTATCAGTAAAACTACTCGTTTCCTTTATTTTTTTAAATTTCCGGTAACCTCTTGATTTATGGTATACTGTATACATAATACAGACTTGAAGGAATATAATCAATTGAAAATGTACCTAATGGAAATTAGTAATAATGTGCTGGACTGTAATAATAAAGAAATAATAGGTAAAACAAATTAGAGGAAAATACTTAACATAACAAGAACTATATCAATATCATTTAGTCTCTATATCATTCTGCCCTTACAAATCATCCTTAGTGTCTTCATGTCCATAAATGGGTAGCTTTATATATTGTTTTGTTTTACCCTCTGATAATTTTTTCAGTTCCTAAAAACCTTAATTTTCACATTTCAGTCTATTTATTCTTTCTTCATAGGTTTATTTTCTTCTGGTCCTCATTCATTCTACAGTATATGGTCATATTTCAACTCACTTTTATGTTCAGACTACATTTAATACCTATCTGTTCTTGTTTTATCCCACACTTCTTTTTAGTATCGTATTGCTATGGTATTCATTCAGTTTATGATTACTTTTCTCTTTTCTCCAACATATCCCACTATCATTTTCACATAACATATCAGCATAGGCAGCTATATAACCTTGCTCATATACAATGAAAAAATGTATGGAGAGGATTGGAGGATGGAAGATAGAAACTAATCAAGGAGAGAACCAATCTAGAACTAAAGAGAGATTTCCTGACAGTTAGAAATCAGTGGAAGGCTTGCCTTCAGAAATTGTGGGTGCTCCAATACTTGAGGTTTTTAAGAAGAGATTGGACAACCATTTGTCTGAAATGGTATGTGATTACCTTCTTGAGCAGGAGATTGGACTACAAGACCTTCAAGGTCCCTTCCAATTCTTTTATTCTGATTATCATTCTTGTGACATGTAGCCACTCTCCAACAGAACTGGAGTTGTTACAATGCAGGAAGACAAGAACTAGAGGGAAATTTACTAATATATATTACTGAAGAGACACATGTGATACACTTCTGTGGAGAAGTGACAAAATTTATATATGTTGCACATCCAAAGGACTGGACTTTGCAATAAAAATATATTTTATTTAGTCAGCAAGAATATTGTCTTTGGGCATTGTAATAGAATGGTATACTGTTTTTGTTTTCCCACTCCTACAAAAGTGATGAGAACTACAACATAGATGGCATTATTTCCTATAAACCTCCAGCCCCCTGTTCCCTGCCCAATTCACTGGCAAGCTTCAGATGAACACTAAGCATATTTATTACACAAGGGAGGAGAGATGTAGCCTATTTGCCTGTTTGTTCACTTTGACTTATATTTTGCCTGTGTGGAGTTTATATATTGTGTGAGATGAGCTGTAAGATTATTCAATTCTCAATCTCTTTCCCACGTTCAGGAGAAGTTGCTTCCAATTTCAGTTGAAGAGGAATAACAGTGGGAGAACTATGTGTCCATCTGGTTTCAAACACTTAGAGGCATGTAGTTGGTTACTGTGAAAAGCAGACTACAATGATCCTGCAGGAATGCCTCTTTTAAAATTAAATTGCTTCGCATCATAAATTCTTTAACTGTAGATAATGAAAAATTATGTAGCAGTGACATTTATTTTGTTCCCTTTCTTTTTGTCCCATGGAAAAGGGACAAATTGTTTTGGATTTTATTCTGGTATAAAATTCTATCATTTTTTTTGTATGTGATAGAAACTATGGACCCCTTGACGATGTAGTCTACATTCCTTGAAATGCTTCATTCTTTACCTGTTAAATATAAATTCTGATGGAGCAATGCCAGTGCAAATTGGGAGCTGACCATTGGCCTAATTGTTATTCCATCATTTCAGCTCTACTTTCATTTCTGTTACTGATGTTAAAGAGTTGCTGGCTGAAGCCATAGTACTACTTGGCCATGGTACTCTTCATGGTAAGGTAAAGATTTCCCCTGTCCAGTTGTGTCCGATTCTAGGGGAGTGGTGCTCAAGTCCATTTCTTAGCCAAGGGAGTCAAAATTGTCCAAATTTACCTTTTTTGTGGTCAGTATAACTATATGCTGAGGGGCACAGAATGCAGCAACCTTCCTATCAAAGCAGTATCTACTGTATTTTTTAGACTATAGGACGCACCCAAAGTGGGTGGAAATCTCTGTGCGTCTCATAGAGCAAATGTTGCCAAAACCCCGCCGGCCCCAAACCTTCGGCTTCTGTCTTCCAGCAATTTGCCTCCTTGCAGCAAACAGCAAACAGTCTGGTCAGCTTCAACACAGCCTGATTTAGCACAAGAAGCTGTTTGGCGGTTGGATCTGCCTCCCAGAATACCACCGGTTAACTGTTCCAGGCTGTGGGGATCGCCACCACCTATCAGCGCCACCGCCACCTATCACTGCCTCCACATGCCCCATTTTTGGCCTCCATGCATCCTGTTTTTGGCCCATTCCAGGTGGTAGGGATAGGATCCCCGCCACCTGGAACTGGCCGGAAACAGAATGCGCGGAGACTGAAAATGGGGTGCCTGGAGGCAGTGATAGGTGGTAGTGGTGATGGGATTCCCCACAGCCTCGAAAAGTTGATCAGCAGTATTCTGGGAGGCCAATCCAACCGCCAATCAGCTGCTTGTGCTAAATCAGGCTGTGCTGAAGCTGACCATGTGTCAGCCTCTCAAGTTGCATTTCATTCAGGGCTGACATAGTAAAGAGGGGGTTAAATTCCTGTGGGATTAGTAAGAGAAACTGCAGTAGAATGATTTAGAGAATCACCAATAAGAATAAGGGAGCAAGCCAGGAAAGGGAGGGAATTTGGAGCAAAGGTCATTTTCTGGCTACATATGAGTTCATGAGGACGTTGTTCTAATAAATAAAAGGTTTTTTTCTTTATTATCAAAATGTGAGAGGCACTTTATTTCTTTTTAGACAACTCCGCTCGGACAGATAGCCAGGAAAATCTCGTCCATTCAAAAAAATTTCTTCTAAAAATATTTATGCATTCCTAAGCTACTCCATGCCGACATTGGCAGACCTCCAGATGTCTCTGAAGGTAAAAGGCATTTTCAAAGGCCATGGAAGAAAGCCAACTCTCCACTGGAGGGTTGCCTCAGAAAAGAAAAAAAATTATGATGCCTTTCGCTGGACTCTCACCAAGTGCCAGGTAACGGGGGAAGGTTCAATGGCTCTCCAAACAGCAGCATAGCCCCCCCCCCACACACACACACAAGGGGAAAAGAAAGGATGAGAGAAGAAAGCTCCAAAATGCACCCAGGGCTTCCCTCCCTGCTCAGCAAGCAACCCAGCCCAGCCACGGCATCACCCCCCTGCACCCAAATGGGAGATGATGAAGAAGCCCAAGGGCACCGTGGGCAGGCTCACAGACCCCTGCAATGGGAGGAGTGGCCACCGAGGGTGGAACCACCCCAATTCAGAGGGAAATTCGATGGGGATCCGGACCTGCTAGCTCAATTTCTCGATGCAGCTGAGATTTACATCGAGCACTACGCATACCTTTACCCTTTCTCCAGGGCCCTGGTCAGTGCCATCGCAGAAGTTCTGGAGGGAGAAGCAAGGAGCTGGTCAGTGGGCCCCCCAACTGCAAGATGCAGATGGTTTCTTACAACTGCTACGAGCCCGCTTCAAAGAAACGGGACGATCCCTATGTAGAAGATGAGCTCAGGCACCTAATGCAGAGGGGGAAGCCTATCCAAGAACATATCCGTGAGTTCAGGAAAGTTGTTGGGACTTTACCTCTTTTGCCTGAACGACTGCTAATATATTTCTTTAGAACAAGCTTAGATAAACAAATCGCCCAAGTGACCGCTTATCGAGATATTCCGAACCGACTGCCCGACTGGTTCTGGATAGCGACGCAAGTCGAGAGAGGGTTACGTGCCAACAACATGCTACTGTTCATGCAACTGATAAATGAAGTTCTACATGATCACCTTTATAAGGGGGTCCTCGTCTACCTGGACGACATTCTCATTTACACGGAAACCATAGATGAACACATACCCCTCGTCCTCCAGGTGCTCGAAAAACTGCTGAAAGCGAACCTCTATGTCAAACTGTCGAAATGTGAGTTCCACCAGTCACGGCTAGACTACTTAGGCTACCGAGTGTCCAATGAGGGGATAGAAATGGACCCAGTCAAAGTACAATCAGTCCTTGACTGGCGACCCCCACGCACCCACAGACAACTGCAAAGCTTCTTGGGGTTCACGAACTTCTACAGACAATTTATCCCCTCTTTTGCAAAAATTGCCAAACCTCTAACCGACCTAAAAACAGGGAGTCCAGCAACAAAACCTTGCCCAGGACAGCCTCTACAGTGGAGCCCGGCCTGCCTACAAGCCTTCGAAACACTAAAAGAAATGTTTGCAAAAGAACCAGTCTTGAAACATCCTGACCCCAACCAGTCTTTCGTCATCCAAACAGATGCCAGCGACGTGGCAGTGGGAGCGGTTTCTTCTTTCTGTCTTAAAATATTTTACTCATATATATGGGTTTGACTAAAAGAGATTGTTATTTATTTTATCTAATTAATCTGGAATGTTGTCTTGACAGATCCATCAAAATTAACTATACACTGACTTTCTATATTTGATTAATTTGCTTTCATGTATGCTTTTTTTAATAAATGAAATTTCAGAAGAAAGCATAGAAATAAACATGGCACATCAAACCTAATTTTGAAGTGTGTATGTATGTATCTCTCTCTCTCTCTCTCTCTCTCTATATATATATATAGAGAGAGAGAGAGATGCATCTCTCTCTCTATATATATATATATTATATATATATATATAGAGAGAGAGAGAGAGAATGTATATGTTGACTGTTTTAGTATCAATAATTAGATATACTCAGATTTGCAGTGATCTGCTTGCAGATGCCATTCATTCATTCATTCATTCATTCATTCATAATCCATGAGCTAAATCATCCAATAGATTTAAAATAATAAGAATAATAAGTTCTTTGTGACGGACACAAACTAATTTGAAAAAACACCCTGAAGAATTATGAAATGAATGTGTCAACAAATGGAGCAAGTAGATGAAAATTAAGAATGATGGACCTTGCTTGCTTGCTACCATGTTTCCCCAAAAATAAGACTCTGTCTTATATTTTTTTGAACACCGAAATAAGTGCTTGACCTTATTTTCAGAGAGGGCTTATTATTTTGGGAACGCATGGAGCAAGACAGGGTTCCTCTTGCCGTTTTACCAGATTTCCATCTCTGTCTCCCTAACCCTAACCAGAGGAAATGGCGGGACAGGCTGTGCATGTGGTTAAATATTTTTGGGGAGGGCTTTTTTGGGGGAGGATTTTAGCACATGATCTCAAAAGCCTGATTGGGCTTATTGGGGATGTCTTATTTTAAGGGAAACAGGGTACTAATAATTAATTCAGTTCCCCCCAAAATTATTTACATTATATGTATATGTATATGTATATGCATATGCATATGTATATGTATTTCTCTTTAGCCAGGTTTTTTCTATGTAAACCAAGATTTTTATGAAGCCCTAGTTCAGTGAAATCACAATCCACTAGTTTCTAGGCTTTTTTTCAGGCAGCCAACAAGCTCTCTGCTGCCCATTGGGAGATTAAGGAGACTAAGATAGATCTATTTAGGATTTATTAGTCCTCATCAGTTAGCCACACCCTCATCCCATGTATCCTCCCTATAAAGATACAGTATTTGTTTTCTTTTCTTTTTGTAGGCTTTATGTGTATTTCTCTTTAGCCAAGTTCTTTCTACGTAAACGAAGATTTACACAGGAAATATGAATAGACGAGATGATGCTTCTAGGTTATCAAGTATTTGGAGACCTGCACTGAGAGAAACTCAAATCTTAACATCGGAAGATAGGCAGAGATCTCAATAGGCAACCAGTGATGTTGTAATGCCTGCCAGAATCCTTCCCTCTTTGCAGATGATAGCTAGCAATAGGGAGAGGGAGAGAACCGAGCCAGAAGATAGGCTGAGATCTCAAAAGGCAACCAGAATCCTTCCCTCTTTGCAGTCGACAGTTAGCAATAGAGAATCAAAGAAAGCTGGGCCTTTAATACATAGTCAGGCTGCAGCTATGATAACGAAGCAGGAGAAAAAACGGCTGCCTCCAATCAGGACACAGAGTTTCAAGCTAAGCAGCCTACGTCAGCAGCATCGAACAGAGAAAAGAGACAACTCTGACCTCGCAGCAGACCCACAGCTTCTAAACTGAAAGTAGGGGCCTGATGATGACAAGTTACAGAGCTTGTCGAAACGTTGCCAAAAAAACGTTTAAAGTGTTGGTTAGGATTTTAGCCAAAGTTTTAAAAGACCTTATAAAATGTTTTGTTAGGATTTTAGAGGATTTTGAGCTGGGATTTTAGCCGGGATTTTAAGATTTTAAGCATTTTAACTAACAGACTTTTAATGACGCGGGAAAACACCCAAGATTTTAACTTTTTACATACACACACCTGCGAAAACTTGAGAAGACATATGTATGTATGTATGTATGTATGTATTTCTCTTTAGCCAGGTTCTTCCTATGTAAACCAAGATTTTTCTACAGCCCTAGTTCAGTAAATCACAATCCACTAGTTTCTAGGCTTTTTTTCTGGCAGCCAGCAAACCCTCTGCTGCCCATTGGGAGACTAAGCATATATATATATAATATAAGCATTATACTTAGAACAAATAGAATAATTTATTAATACTAGAATTATTAGAATATGTCTAACTTAGTCATGTATATCACAGATGGATGTCTGTTGTGACCCTGGTAGCCTAAACAAGCTGAATTAGTGTGCTAAGATTTGTAAGCAAATCTTTTCTAACTTACTGAAGCAGCTGTTGGGACTTTGTGCCAAAGGTATTGTCCCAGTAATGGGATGAGAACAGCCCTCATTGATCAAATGACATCCTAGTTGCAAACAGTTCCATTGTATTCCTCTGTCACTAGCTTTGTATCCAAGGACAAGGAAATGCTTTCAAGGCACTGCAAGATGTTTCAGAAATAGTGACATATAGCTGCCTATGCATGAAAGGACAATCTGATCTCTTACTGGAAAGGATTTTTGGCTTGCCCAGTTCCCAGCTCCTAGCAGCAAATTGGCATAATCAGAAAAAGAAAGCCAAATGTAGCATTGCCAACACATAACATTAGGCTTGTGGAAGGTAGCAGATATTTGCCACTTTGATGAGCACAGAAGCGTGACAGTGGAAGGGGGGAGATGCTAACAAATGTACAGTATATAAGTAAGAAGGGGTGTGTATCCAACCATAGACCTGAGAGTATGAATTATTGATGGAGTACTGATGGGCTGACAGTTCTGTCTTTAACTATTAGTTGGAAATGACAAGTGCTAATTAGCTGCTAGTTGAAATGGAAAAGCTCTTTTTCTGGAAGAGCCCCAAATATCTGTGAGGTTTTTGATAATTCTGGTTTATTTTAGAAGTTTTAAATAGTTATACTTTTCTTTTAATGGCACAGGTGTTCATATTATCAAAATTCCTTACATTGGTTGTTCCTCTATTATAACAATTAAAAAACCAGGACCGGAGCCAGCATTCAGGTTTTGCTTTTAAGCACCATAGGTACACATGCTGGAAATAATATAAATGAGATACCAAGAGAGAGATAGGCTGTTGTGACTATATTGGAGACAGAATTGGCCTACTTTGCCTCATTTTGAAAACTGGACTTATGGAACACTCTACATCTGGTCATATGTCACACTACAAGATATATTCCATCAAAATTTTGCATTATTTGGTAAATTAAAAAAGCACAAGAGAAAATATATTTATGTACATATCAAACTTCCAAATTTATATGCAGCTTTCCCAAATACTGGATGCTATTTGATTAACATTATGTACCATCAGGTTACTATCAATTTTTACTACCATACAGTTGGATTTTCTGCAGGAGGATCTATACCCAACCTGATCCTTCAGATCTCCCAGTGGTGTACCCATTGCCACCTACCATGCTACTATTGTAATTTGTTTGTTTATTCTTTTATTTGTCATATTTAAGAACCATTCATCTCTCTTGTAGTGGGATTCTGAGTCTGTACAATAAGAGATTAAAAGCATAAAAACTGTTTTAAATTTAAGAAGCAAGAGATGTTAAATGTTGATTAAAAGCAGGGAGAGCTTTCAGCCCTTTTACAGCATTTTCAGTAAATGAAAATGTACCCCCAAGGAAGGGTGGAAAGCCATGTTTTTATGCCTTTACAGAAGACCAAAAGAGTGGAGGCTCACCACACCTCAGGAGAAAGTGTTTTCCACAGGTTGGGGGCAGTGGCAGCTCTCTTGCTGGACCCAGCCATTTGGAATTCTTTGGCTGATGGTGTGCAGCAGATACCTCCCCTCACTGACCTGGTACAACAGGATGATGTAATGGGATGAAGATAGTTTCATAGGTCATCTGGCCTATACCATATAGTCTTTAAAGGTCAGAACCAACACCTTGAATTGGATCTGGAAGCATACTGACACCCAAAACACCTTGTGTAGAACAGGTGTAACATGCCCCATTCTTTGGGCATCCAAGATTGCCCATGCTGCTACATTTTTTTATCAACTGAAGCTTTTAGATACTTTTCAAAGGTAGCCCCATGTAGAGCATATTGCAGTAGTCCAGATAGCAGATGACTGAGTAGAGAGTCTCCCTATATAGGAAAAGTATTACTGGTGCACAACACAAATTGAGGAAAGGCCCTCCTAGCCAGGACTGCCACATGCCCTTTGTGAGTCTAGGAGAACCCAGATTATTCCACAGGTCGGGAAGGGGGTGGGGGCGACTCTTACCACAGCCTCTCATTTACCAGGGTTCAATTGAAGTTCAGTTGAATACAGGCCTCCACAAGCAATGCAAAAGAACACCCACAGCATCACTCACATCATCCAGGATGGAAATGTATAATTGGGTGTCATCAGCATCCTGGTGATACCACATCCGATGGTGAGAGATGATCTTGCTCAGTGATTTATATAGATGTTAAAAAGGAGTGGAGAAAATATCGAACCCTGGCAAAGCAGGGGCTGAGACCTCTGGTTCCCTATCAACATAAGAGTGGGACCAACCCCAGAGAAAGGAATTGTGCCACACACACTCAACTCCCCAAGTGAGCCCAAAATGGTTGATAGTATCAAAAGGCAGTGAGACTTTTAATTCAGTGTATAATTATATTGTTCATTCACGACCAGTGCTTTGTTTATGTGCATGTTTTATCTAGGCATTTTCATGTTTCTAAATGGAAAACAATTACAATATTAAATCATATGTTATTATATTCAATTTTAACTACAGGAAAGTAGAGTGTTACGAACAGTACCTCTTCTAACTGCTTGTCTTCCTGAAGACAAATGTAAAGTCTTGATTGGACGACGCTTCTGTGAAGACAGGTGAATATCACTATTAAAATAAGTTTTTAAAATCTTTTCTTTGAGAAAAATAGTAAAGCAATATTATTTTAGATTTGTAGTTCAGTGTTTTATAGTACACATATCAGAATGAACTTCGCAAAATGCTTAAACAACAATAAAAAGTTATAAATGTTTCTGTTTCTATATCTTCAAAATGTACCTTTCTTATCTTTCCACACCCTAATTATATTTACCTTATGAATTATTTTAGACTGGTTTTTATTTAGTTCATTTCGAATAAATCCAAGTTAGTCTCATCTGATTTCTCTTCAATATTTCTATTATATTGAATTCAGCAACTGTATTAATGCTGGCTTCCTATTAATCTGTATCATTCGTAACATTCTAATCTTTACATTTTATATCATATTTATCCTTTATTCTGCACTGTATTATCCTACAAAATCTTCTATGAAGGACTGAAGAAGCTTGTCTTTTTCTTTCTAGAAGTTTGGTGCACATAGTTGAGAATAAATAAATAGTAATTGGCTTTAGTCATTTCTCCAGAGTATCTCATACTCTTTTAACTGACAGTGTCTCATGTACTCATTACTTTTTCTTCTTATAACAGGCAGTATGCCTTTCTACATCTCTTGCTGCAATCTAAGTTTGAAGATAATATTGTATCATGTCCTATTTGAACATTTCTGAGTCTCAGGTTGGCTACTGAATGAATTAAATTCAAGACCAGATTGGAATGTCTCCTGATCAAGCAGGATTTATCTTAAGCAGCTCACTCCACAAGAATCTTATCAGTTATTCTCACTAGATATATTTCTGTTGTTTTCTGGTTTTTTCCCCCAATAGGCTTTTCGTAGCTCAGGATATGTAATGTTCTAATTTTTAGTCAGCCTACACTAACCATCATTTTTGGCTTTTTGATGATCTGCCCAGTCACCAAAGTTATGTTCATGGTAATCTGGTCTTTTCATTTTTTTAAAAATTTATTTCATTTCTAGACATTATAATCACAGTAATACTCTAGCTTTATCCTACTTTTATTCAATTACTCATACTTCCTAATCAGTAACTAAAGAGAGAATAGTCATTTTTGGCTTCTTGTCTTCCTGAATTATTACAGGTTTAAGGATAAGGCATTTTTGTGCATGGGATGGATATAATAAATGTGATGCTACTAGAAAAATAAGATTGGGTATTTTTTGAAGTACCAGTAAAATGAAATAAAAAGTACCTCAACCCTATGTAGTAGTTTAGCAACATAAAATGTACCCAGAGATCAGATTTTTGGCTCAATAACTTGTATGCTTTTGCTGAATACCATATTTTTCGGAGTATTAAGTTTCTCCTTTTTTTCCCCCAAAAAGAAGGTGAAAATCTGGTTGCGTCTTATACTCCAAATGTAACCCCACCCAGTCTCACAAACAGAGATTTCAGAGGCTGAAAAAAGCCTCTGAAAGAAGCTTCAGAAAAAAAGCCTTTGAAAGGCTTTTATCTAAAATAATAATAAGGCTTTTATCTAAAATATCTAAAATAACAAGCAACAAAAGAAGCATCAGTAAAGGTTCTAACCAAATTATGCTAACAAATCTGGAGAATGACACAATAACCAACAGATTGGAAGAGGTTAATCTATATACCAATACCAAAGAAGGAGATTGAACAGATTACAGATAGTCCTCAAAATAAAAGCCTCTGAAAGAAGCTTCAGGAAAAAAAGCCTCCAAACAGAGCTTCAGAAAAAAAGCCTTTTTTTTCTGAAGCTCTGTTTTAGAAGCTTTCAGAGGCAGGAAAAAAAAAAGGCACAGAGCTCACAACCAATCAACCTGTTGCTAAAATTCACCTCTAGGAACAGCTGATTGGGGGTACTCCTGGAAGCCGATCTATCTGCCAATCAACCTTTTTCTTATTTTCCTCCCCAAAAACTAAGATGCGTCTTATACTCTGGTGCGTCTTACACTCCGAAAAAACCGGTATATCTAGGAAACTATTCAAGTAAACATTACTAGATTCAAAAACTGTTATGTTCCTTTCTATTTTATCTTTGTACTATCATATTTAATTTAATGTGTGCCATAAATAAACAAAGTATAACTTCGTTTAATAACCTACAAGTATATGTGTATTCTGTTATTTATTTTGAACACTGTTTCAGATAACGAAAGCTCCTATTTGGGAATTTGTTTTCTTTTAGGTTTATAATATTTTGCAACCCGATCATAATTATTGTTTCATTTGAGGAAAAGATAATGTAATACTTATTCTAAAATAAATACTATCAACAAATTTAAAAAAGAGTCATTTTATCAGGGAATAATTAACTTTATGGAGATTCCAGAATGATTTTCTTTTTGATAAAGCAATCTTTTCTGTTAATGTTTTGAATTTTTTTAAAAAAGTGTCTTGATACCTTGAATTTTGAGAGTGAAAAAGTTACAGCCTGATTGACATGGCAGATACTACTGTATTTGTTTAGAACAGGTGGTGTAAAGAGAATGAGAATGATAGAGTTTATATGTCTTACATTACAGGGGTGTCAAACTGGCACCCCACGGGCTGGATGCATCATACACAGGCCACACCCACTCTGGGTCCGCAGAGGCAAAAAACATTGCAATACGTCACGTGATGTGATCAAGTTTGACAGAGTTCAGTGATATCAGGAATAGAAGGTGCAAAAAGAAAAAAAAACACAATACAATGGAAGCTTTGATTTGATAGAGCTTTATTTAAGATACAATGAACTAAATTGCCATTTATATAACTTCTGAGTAGCTTCGATGAGGTAGGTGTGTGAGTGGGTAGGTAGGTAGGTAAATAGATGGATGTATTTATTTACCACATTATGATGATATATGTTGCTGCTATGGCATGCATTTGTATTTAATGCTCTTTTGGGAATAATTAATACTTGGTCCATTAAAATTAATACACTTTTGTATTAGAACAAAACACTTCTCACACTTCTGTCTTGTGTGCTGTGCCCTTGTTGTTTCTCTTTTGGCACTTTCTTTTGTTTGTATGATTTTCTTATTCACTCCCTGGATATAAATTTTCTTTTTAAAAGACTTGGTATGGGCTGTGTTAATATAAATTAGAATATATATTAATTTATATATATTAGTTCTGTGTTTCCCCAAAAATAAAACCCTGTCTTATATTTTTTTGAACCCTGAAATAAGTGCTTGGCCTTGTTGCCACGCACTCAAAAGCCTGAAATATTAATTTATTTATTATTCCTCCTTTTTAACTCATTGCTGAATAAATGTACTTATAAAGTGTGCTTGCGTGTAGTAATTGACTCTCATGGGGAGATATGGCCAAGCAGAAGCAAGCAGTAAGTACAGAGTCAAATGGCCTCTGAGGAACAGAAGGCTTGTTGTAGAGTCTCTCATGCTCAGTGAAGAAATTAATAAGAAAAGTACCATCTGCTGGATTCTTAAAAGCAATTAGTAACAATAGGTCACTAGGTAAATGGCAGTTGGCACATCTGTTATATGTTTTATTATCTCAATACCCAGTTGAGTTTCTCTTAGAAATGGCTTTTCAAGAAATTAATCTAAAAGAGTCTGTGTAGTATTGGTCAGCTCTCTCTGTGTAGGATATGTCTTCAATTCTAGTTTAAATTCCTTTTTAAATTTGTAGTTATAATTGCTTTTTAAAAAAACTATACTTATTTCTACTTGAAAAGTGGATAACTGTATTTTTCGGAGTATAAAATGCTCTGGACTATAAGACGCACTTACCTTTTTTGGGGAGGAAAACAAGAAAAAAAAATCTGCCTCTGCCTCCCAGCAATTTGCCTCTTTGCAGCAAACAGCAGAGGCCAAAAATGGGGTGGATGGAGGTGGCAATAGGCAATGGCAATCCCTGCAGCCTGAAACACCTGATGATTGGAAAACTGATCCAACTGACAATCAGCTTCTTGTGCCAATCGGGCTGTGCTGAAGCTGAAACTGAAATGGGCTGTTTGCTGCAAGGAGGCAAATTGCTGGGAGGCAGAGGCCAAAGGCTGGGGACCAGTGGCTGGGTGGGGCTACATTCAGTGTATAAGGTGCACCCAAATTTTCACCCTCTTTTGGGGAGTGGGAAGTGCGTCTTATACTCTGAAAAATATGGTAAATCTATGTCAGCAAAAACTAAAAACTACAGTAAGTCTTTTCGACCCTTGAAACAATAATATATTTCTTAAGGTAAAAGTTTTGTGAACACAAATCAATCAGCTTCATATGATGCTGGAAAGTTATTCTCATTTGCAATTATATTCAAACATGAATGTAGAGGAAAAACAAAAAGTGAACACTGAACTATGAGAAAAAATAAAAGTGTTAAAAGTAAAAATAAAAGTATTAAAAGTGTTAAAAGTATTGTGATAATTACATTGAAAGTTAAATGAGTATTGAATAAATACAAAAGCCATTCACAATCTTTTATTAAATATAATACAAACATACTTAGCATAGATCTGTAATAATTTGAGTGAAGTTCACTGTTCTTATATTTTACATATATGTAGCTGAGGTTTACAGCAACTTCCCCCAAAACATGTCACATTACTTTGGTCTTATGGCCTATTTGCTCAGTGTAATCCATAATAGCGGAGCTCCAATTATGGTAGTTCTTCAGATTTAATACTTGATAAAAAATGCAAACATTCTTTTTAGAAGTTAATAGAAATTTATAAATAGGTAATTCCATTCAACTGAATGAAGAATACAAATGATTTTTGGGGGATTCATAAGCAAATATCAGTCTCAGGGAGGATTAGCTTATAAGTAGGGTCAGTCCTGCTATATACTTTGATGAACAGATTTAGTCTCTCAGTAATTCGGGAATGAATGAGAATGTGGACTCTGGTGAATACATTAGAAAAAGATCTATCTTGATTAAATGGGTTCAACTATAAATTGATTCATATGAATAAAGAAATGTCTTAACACACATGACTGATTTCATGGTTTCAGAGGGGATGATTGATTTTGAATGTGGAAGAGATAATTGTTTGGACGTTGCTTTGAATGAATCTTGCAAAAAATGGATATGGAAGAAAAGGAAACAGATTAACTAGAATGAAGAAATAATGATATCAAGAAATATATCAAATGAGTTTCTAGGAACTAATTTTAACTATTTTTCTTTTTATTTCCTTGTGGCTTTCCTTGTTACTTACTATTTCTTACTTATTTTCTATGCTTTCCATTACATTGTTTATTTTACAATGGTATTACCAAGTGCCAAAAAGGTTGCATGGAAATTTTGCACATGCACGCTCGTCAAGGCCATGCTCCAGAAAAGCTGAACTTCCAGGTTCTAGCACATATGCATGCCTGACAATCAGCTGGCCAACATGCATGCGCAGGCCAGTTTTCAGCACTGCCATATGCATGAAGGTATCGCACTCTGGAAAAGCCGAACTTCCAGATTGTAGCGTGCATGCACACCTGATGATTAGCTCGCCGAAGAGCATGCGCAGGCCAGTTTTTGGCACTGCTGCGTGCACAAAGGAATCACACTCTGTAAAAGCTTAATTTCCGGGTTCTGGCACACATGCATACCCGACAATCAGGTGGCCGGCGCTCATGTGCACACCAGTTTTTGGTCCTGCCACTCCCGCGAAGGACAGCTGATCATCATGCGTGCCAGAAACCCGGAAGACAAACAGGCAAGTCTGTGTGTGCCGGGTGACATGGCTCCGTGTGCCATGTCGCTTGCCATAGGTTCGCCATCACAGATATATAGACTAGAAAGTGTATATACACTAGAAAGATAAAGAAAATAGTGGCAAATTGTTTACAAATGATTACCAAGAAAACTGCATGGATATGTCCAGGTAGTCACCAGGAGTCAATTTTAAATTGTAGATATCTTTATTTTTAATTTTAAAAACATTCCTAACTGGCATAATATTCCATGTTTAGAAGGAAGATACTTTGGTTAGCAGGGCACTATTTTAGAAAATATAGGTTAGTTATTTTTACTTGCCTTAAAATTATTAAACTATTTTTTTAAAAAATATATATTTATAGGTACCCTGAATTAGCATCCATATGCAAAAGTTCAAATACCTTAATACTGTATCCTGGAGCTGGAGCAACAAATTTGGAAGAAATGGATTTGAGTTCCACTAATTCCTATGCAATCATAATCATTGATGGAACATGGAGTCAAGCAAAAGATATATTTTTAAAGAATCCCCTTTTTCAAATGCCCAAGCAGGTAAGATTTAGAATTCTTATGATTACAGTTCAAGTTCTGTGTTGGAGCAGTTCTTTGCACTATTTAAAATATTTGTAATTCTTTTATTCATGCATACTTTTTCTTAAATTTAACATGCCTCCCCCTTCCATATATATGTGTGTGTGTGCAGAGTTTTTGTATCTGATCTTTTGAAAAATGTTTGATTTAAATCAAATCCTCATATTTAAAAAATTCATAGCATATGCTTTGCCTCCAATTTTTTAAAAAATCGAATGTAGCTGTTTGTTTAAATACATATTTTTGGTACATCTGCCCATTCCTCAGGTAGATGAGCTGTCTTTATCTCAGTTACCCCAAATGATCTTTTTTAATTGGATAAGGACTGGTTCTGTTTACAGACCAGCTTCTGTATCCATTATAAGCTTACAGTGTGTATGATATTTAGATACCATAGGCATAAATATATAATCATAGGCTTGATCGTGCACTTTTTTACTCTGCGATAGCAATAAAGCATTATCTGAATTGGCTTATGTGAATTAGGATAAGTTTTATTGATGTTTTGTTCTTTATATGTTCTTACTATCCTATCTCTAGCAATGGACATAATATATAAATAGTTATGACAGTTAACTGAAGAAAAATATAACCAGCTAATTTATTTATATGGCAAAGGAAAGCCATGGTCTTGATCATTATAAGTTTAGATGTGCACATTTTATACTTGATGGCAGATGAAAGCTGCTAGCACTTTTGCTATTTGAATTGCTCTTTTAGAAAAGAGCATAATTTGCCCTTTCGTAAATGTGTTTCATGATTGATATGAAGACAGTAGTCCTACTGTGATATCATAATAACAATTTAATGTCTTCAGCATAGAGCCTTTATTGGAATGATATTGCGTGACAGGATTAATTTTGACTTTTTTTAATAATGTTGTACCAGATTGTGTATTTTTGTGGTATTGCATTTTGGCTGATACATGTGACAATTTTAGATTTTCATTATGTTCTTCAAATTAATGAATGTCATAAGAGGAAGAATTGTCATTACTTTAAGGATCATGAACTAACTTCACTTCAGTCATATTTTGACTCTTTGAGAATTCTAATTCATATAGTCTTAAGAAAAATCAGATCATTATCCAAGTTAAAAATAATCCTTCTAGTTCAGGATAAATATTTGCCCTGTATTCTTATCTTCTACTAGGAACACACTAAATTAGTCTTAGAATTATAGTATTAATTAGCCTTAGAAATTATAGTAATGTAAAGTAAAAAAACATTAATTTCTCTTTCTTTCCAAAATGAATATGAAGGTTTTTTTAAATGTTAGAAATACTGGTGCAAAGTAAAGTAAAGTAAAGTTGTGATGTGTAATAAGTTATTGAATTACATTCCTTGCTGCTGGCTATAGTTCAAGTTTTGCACTCAAGCTTAGATGACTGACTCATCTTTAGTTTCCATCCTCAGCAAAAGGTCCATTGGATGATTTGGCCTAGTCACTGTCTTTCAGCCCAAACCCAACAACTG